>CM057786.1:11751501-13118426 GCA_030064435.1 Trapa incisa | reverse complement strand
AAAACCCTAAAAAACCCTAAAAAACCCTAAAAAACCCTAAAAAACCCTAAAAAACCCTAAAAAACCCTAAAAAAAACCCTAAAAAACCCTAAAAAACCCTAAAAAAAAACCCTAAAAACCACTAAAAACCCTAAAAAAAACCCTAAAAAACCCTAAAAAACCCTAAAAAACCCTAAAAAACCCTAAAAAACCCTAAAAAACCCTAAAAAACCCTAAAAAACCCTAAAAAACCCTAAAAAACCCCTATAAAAACCCTAAAAAACCCTAAAAAAACCCTAAAAAACCCTAAAAAACCCTAAAAAACCCTAAAAAACCCTAAAAAACCCTAAAAAACCCTAAAAAACCCTAAAAAACCCTAAAAAACCCTAAAAAACCCTAAAAAACCCTAAAAAAACCCTAAAAACCCTAAAAAACCCTAAAAAACCCTAAAAAACCCTAAAAAACCCTAAAAAACCCTAAAAAACCCTAAAAAACCCTAAAAAACCCTAAAAAACCCTAAAAAAAACCCTAAAAAACCCCTAAAAAACCCTAAAAAACCCTAAAAAACCCTAAAAAAACCCTAAAAAACCCTAAAAAACCCTAAAAACCCTAAAAAAACCTAAAAAACCCTAAAAAAACCCTAAAAAACCCTAAAAAAACCCTAAAAAACCCTAAAAAACCCTAAAAAACCCTAAAAACCCTAAAAACCCTAAAAAACCCTAAAAACCCTAAAAAACCCCTAAAAAACCCTAAAAAACCCTAAAAAAACCCTAAAAAACCCTAAAAAACCCTAAAAAACCCTAAAAAACCCTAAAAACCCTAAAAAACCCTAAAAAACCCTAAAAAACCCTAAAAAACCCTAAAAAAACCCTAAAAAAAAACCCTAAAAAACCCTAAAAAACCCTAAAAACCCTAAAAACCCTAAAAAACCCTAAAAAACCCTAAAAAACCCTAAAAAACCCTAAAAAACCCTAAAAAACCCTAAAAAACCAAAACCCTAAAAACCCTAAAAAACCCTAAAAAACCCTAAAAAACCCTAAAAAACCCTAAAAAACCCTAAAAAACCCTAAAAAACCCTAAAAAACCCTAAAAAACCCTAAAAAAAACCCTAAAAAACCCTAAAAACCAAAAACCCTAAAAACCCTAAAAAACCCTAAAAAAACCCTAAAAAACCCTAAAAAACCCTAAAAACCCTAAAAAACCCTAAAAAACCCTAAAAAACCTAAAAAACCCTAAAAAACCCTAAAAAACCCTAAAAAAACCCTAAAAAACCCTAAAAAACCCTAAAAAACCCTAAAAAACCCTAAAAAACCCCTAAAAAACCCTAAAAAACCCTAAAAAACCCTAAAAAACCCTAAAAAACCCTAAAAACCCTAAAAAACCCTAAAACCAAACCCTAAAAAACCCTAAAAAACCCTAAAAAACCCTAAAAAACCCTAAAAAACCCTAAAAAACCCTAAAAAACCCAAAAAACCCTAAAAAACCCTAAAAAACCCTAAAAAACCCTAAAAAACCCTAAAAAACCCTAAAAAACCCTAAAAAACCCTAAAAAACCCTAAAAAAACCCTAAAAAACCCTAAAAAACCCTAAAAAACCCTAAAAAACCCTAAAAAACCCTAAAAAACCCTAAAAACCCTAAAAAACCCTAAAAAACCCTAAAAAACCCTAAAAAAACCCTAAAAAACCCTAAAAAACCCTAAAAAACCCTAAAAAACCCTAAAAAACCCTAAAAAACCCTAAAAAACCCTAAAAACCCTAAAAAAACCCTAAAAAACCCTAAAAAACCCTAAAAAAACCCTAAAAAACCCTAAAAAACCCTAAAAAACCCTAAAAAAACCCTAAAAAACCCTAAAAAACCCTAAAAAACCCTAAAAAACCTAAAAAACCCTAAAAAACCCTAAAAAACCCTAAAAAACCCTAAAAAACCCTAAAAAACCCTAAAAAACCCTAAAAAACCCTAAAAAACCCTAAAAAACCCTAAAAACCCTAAAAAACCCTAAAAAACCCTAAAAAAACCCTAAAAAACCCTAAAAAACCCCTAAAAAACCCTAAAAAACCCTAAAAAAACCCTAAAAAACCCTAAAAAACCCTAAAAAACCCTAAAAACCCTAAAAAACCCTAAAAAACCTAAAAAACCCTAAAAAACCCTAAAAAACCCTAAAAAACCCTAAAAAACCCTAAAAAACCCTAAAAAACCCTAAAAAACCCTAAAAAACCCTAAAAAACCCTAAAAAACCCTAAAAAACCCTAAAAAACCCTAAAAAACCCTAAAAAACCCTAAAAAACCCTAAAAAACCTAACCCTAAAAACCCTAAAAAACCCTAAAAAACCCTAAAAAACCCTAAAAAACCCTAAACAAAACCCTAAAAAACCCTAAAAAAACCCTAAAAAACCTAAAAAACCCTAAAAAACCCTAAAAAACCCTAAAAAACCCTAAAAAACCCTAAAAACCCTAAAAAACCCTAAAAAAACCCTAAAAAACCCTAAAAAACCCTAAAAAAACCTAAAAAACCCTAAAAACCCTAAAAAACCCTAAAAAACCCTAAAAAACCCTAAAAACCCTAAAAACCCTAAAAAACCCTAAAAACCCTAAAAAACCCTAAAAACCCTAAAAAACCCTAAAAAACCCTAAAAAACCCTAAAAAAACCCTAAAAACCCTAAAAAACCCTAAAAACCCTAAAAAACCCTAAAAAACCCTAAAAAACCCTAAAAAACCCTAAAAAACCCTAAAAACCTAAAAAAACCCTAAAAAACCCCTAAAAAACCCTAAAAACACCCTAAAAAACCCTAAAAAACCCTAAAAAACCCTAAAAAACCCTAAAAAACCTAAAAAACCCTAAAAAACCCCTAAAAAACCCTAAAAAACCCTAAAAAACCCTAAAAACCCTAAAAAACCCTAAAAAACCCTAAAAAACCCTAAAAAACCCTAAAAAACCCTAAAAAACCCTAAAAAACCCTAAAAAACCCTAAAAAACCCTAAAAAACCCTAAAAAACCCTAAAAAACCCTAAAAAACCCTAAAAAACCCTAAAAAACCCTAAAAAACCCTAAAAACCCTAAAAACCCTAAAAACCCTAAAAAACCCTAAAAAACCCTAAAAAAACCCTAAAAAACCCTACAAAAAACCCTAAAAAACCCTAAAAAACCCTAAAAAACCCTAAAAAACCCTAAAAAACCCTAAAAAACCCTAAAAAACCCTAAAAAACCTAAAACCCTAAAAAACCCTAAAAAACCCTAAAAACACCCTAAAAAACCCTAAAAAACCCTAAAAAACCCTAAAAAACCCTAAAAAACCCTAAAAAACCTAACCTACCCTAAAAAACCCTAAAAAACCCTAAAAACCCTAAAAAACCCTAAAAAACCCTAAAAAAACCCTAAAAAACCCTAAAAAACCCTAAAAAACCCTAAAAACCCTAAAAAACCCTAAAAAAACCCTAAAAAACCCTAAAAAACCCTAAAAAACCCTAAAAAACCCTAAAAAACCCTAAAAAACCTAAAAAACCCTAAAAAACCCTAAAAAACCCTAAAAACCCTAAAAAACCCTAAAAAACCCTAAAAAACCCTAAAAACCCTAAAAAACCCTAAAAAACCCTAAAAAACCCTAAAACAAAAAACCCTAAAAAACCCTAAAAACCCTAAAAACCCTAAAAAACCCTAAAAAACCCTAAAAAACCCTAAAAAACCCTAAAAAACCCTAAAAAACCCTAAAAACCCTAAAAAACCCTAAAAAACCTAAAAAACCCTAAAAAACCCTAAAACCTAAAAAACCTAAAAAACCCTAAAAAACCCTAAAAAACCCTAAAAAACCCTAAAAAACCCTAAAAAACCCTAAAAAACCCTAAAAAACCCCTAAAAAACCCTAAAAAACCCTAAAAAACCCTAAAAACCCTAAAAAACCCTAAAAAACCCTAAAAAACCCTAAAAAACCCTAAAAAACCCTAAAAAACCCTAAAAAACCCTAAAAAAACCCTAAAAAACCCTAAAAACACCTAAAAAACCCTAAAAAACCCTAAAAAACCCTAAAAAACCCTAAAAAAACCCTAAAAAACCCTAAAAAACCCTAAAAAACCTAAAAAACCCTAAAAAACCCTAAAAAAACCCTAAAAAACCCTAAAAAACCCTAAAAAACCCTAAAAAACCCTAAAAAACCCTAAAAAACCCTAAAAAACCCTAAAAAACCTAAAAAACCCTAAAAACCCTAAAAAACCCTAAAAAACCCTAAAAAACCCTAAAAAACCCTAAAAAAACCCTAAAAAACCCTAAAAAACCCTAAAAAACCCTAAAAAACCCTAAAAAACCCTAAAAAACCCTAAAAACCCTAAAAAACCCTAAAAAAACCCTAAAAAACCCTAAAAAACCCTAAACCTAAAACCCTAAAAAACCCTAAAAAACCCTAAAAAACCCTAAAAACCCTAAAAACCCTAAAAACCCTAAAAAACCCTAAAAAAACCCTAAAAAACCCTAAAAAACCCTAAAAAACCCTAAAAAACCCTAAAAAACCCTAAAAACCCTAAAAAACCCTAAAAAACCCTAAAAAACCCTAAAACAAACCCTAAAAAACCCTAAAAAACCCTAAAAAACCCTAAAAACCCTAAAAACCCTAAAAAACCCTAAAAAACCCTAAAAACCCTAAAAACCCTAAAAAACCCTAAAAAACCCTAAAAAACCCTAAAAAACCCTAAAAAACCCTAAAAAACCCTAAAAAACCCTAAAAAACCCTAAAAAACCCTAAAAACCCTAAAAAACCCTAAAAAACCCTAAAAAACCTAAAAACCCTAAAAAACCCTAAAAAACCCTAAAAAACCCTAAAAAAACCCTAAAAAACCTAAAAAACCCTAAAAAACCCTAAAAAACCCTAAAAAACCCTAAAAACCCTAAAAAACCCTAAAAAACCCTAAAAACCCTAAAAAACCCTAAAAAACCCTAAAAAACCCTAAAAAAACCCTAAAAAACCCTAAAAACCCTAAAAAACCCTAAAAAACCTAAAAAACCCTAAAAAACCCTAAAAAACCCTAAAAAAAACCCTAAAAAACCCTAAAAAACCCTAAAAAACCCTAAAAAACCCTAAAAAACCTAAAAAAACCCTAAAAAACCCTAAAAAACCCTAAAAAACCCTAAAAAACCCTAAAAAAACCCTAAAAAACCCTAAAAAACCCTAAAAAACCTAAAAACCCTAAAAAACCCTAAAAAACCCTAAAAAACCCTAAAAAACCCTAAAAACCCTAAAAAACACCTAAAAAACCCTAAAAAACCCTAAAAAACCCTAAAAAACCCTAAAAAACCCTAAAAAACCCTAAAAAACCCTAAAAAACCCTAAAAAACCCTAAAAAACCCTAAAAAACCCTAAAAAACCCTAAAAAAACCCTAAAAAACCCTAAAAAACCCTAAAAAACCCTAAAAAACCCTAAAAAACCCTAAAAAACCCTAAAAAACCCTAAAAAACCCTAAAAAACCCTAAAAAAACCCTAAAAAACCCTAAAAAACCCTAAAAAACCCTAAAAAACCCTAAAAAACCCTAAAAAACCCTAAAAAACCCTAAAAAACCCTAAAAACCCTAAAAAACCCTAAAAACCCTAAAAAACCCTAAAAAACCCTAAAAAACCCTAAAACCCTAAAAAACCCTAAAAACCCTAAAAAACCCTAAAAAACCCTAAAAAACCCTAAAAAACCCTAAAAAACCCTAAAAAACCCTAAAAAACCCTAAAAAACCCCTAAAAAAAACCCTAAAAAACCCTAAAAAACCCTAAAAAACCCTAAAAACCCTAAAAACCCTAAAAAACCCTAAAAAACCCAAAAAACCCTAAAAAACCCTAAAAAACCCTAAAAAACCCTAAAAAACCCTAAAAAACCCTAAAAAACCCTAAAAAACCCTAAAAAACCCTAAAAAACCCTAAAAACCCTAAAAAAACCCTAAAAACCCTAAAAAACCTAAAAACCCTAAAAAACCCTAAAAACCCTAAAAAACCCTAAAAACCCTAAAAAACCCTAAAAAACCCTAAAAAACCCTAAAAAACCCTAAAAAACCCTAAAAAACCCTAAAAACCCTAAAAAACCCTAAAAAACCCTAAAAAACCCTAAAAAACCCTAAAAAAACCCTAAAAAAACCCTAAAAAACCCTAAAAAACCCTAAAAAACCCTAAAAAACCCTAAAAAACCCTAAAAAACCCTAAAAAACCCCTAAAAACACCCAACCCTAAAAAACCCTAAAAAACCCTAAAAAACCCTAAAAAACCCTAAAAAACCCTAAAAAACCCTAAAAAAACCCTAAAAAACCCTAAAAAACCCTAAAAAACCCTAAAAAACCCTAAAAAACCCTAAAAAACCCTAAAAAACCCTAAAAAACCCTAAAAAACCCTAAAAAACCCTAAAAAACCCCTAAAAAACCCTAAAAACCCTAAAAAACCCTAAAAAACCCTAAAAAACCCTAAAAAACCCTAAAAAACCCTAAAAAACCCTAAAAAACCCTAAAAAACCCTAAAAACCCTAAAAAACCCTAAAAAACCCTAAAAAACCCTAAAAAACCCTAAAAAACCCTAAAACCAAAACCCTAAAAACCCTAAAAAACCCTAAAAAACCCTAAAAACCCTAAAAACCCTAAAAAACCCTAAAAAACCCTAAAAAACCCTAAAAAACCCTAAAAAACCCTAAAAAACCCTAAAAAACCCTAAAAAACCCTAAAAAACCCTAAAAAACCCTAAAAAACCCTAAAAACCCTAAAAACCCTAAAAAACCCTAAAAAACCCTAAACAAAACCCTAAAAAACCCTAAAAACCCTAAAAAACCCTAAAAAACCCTAAAAAACCCTAAAAAACCCTAAAAACCCTAAAAACCCTAAAAAACCCTAAAAAACCCTAAAAAACCCTAAAAAACCCTAAAAAACCCTAAAAAACCCTAAAAAACCCTAAAAAACCCTAAAAAACCCTAAAAACCCTAAAAAAACCCTAAAAAACCCTAAAAAACCCTAAAAAACCCTAAAAAACCCTAAAAAACCCTAAAAAACCCTAAAAAACCCTAAAAAACCCTAAAAAACCCTAAAAAACCCTAAAAAACCCTAAAAACCCTAAAAAACCCTAAAAAACCCTAAAAAACCCTAAAAAACCCTAAAAAACCCTAAAAAACCCTAAAAACCAAAAACCCTAAAAACCCTAAAAAACCCTAAAAAACCCTAAAAAACCCTAAAAAACCCTAAAAAACCCTAAAAAACCCTAAAAAACCCTAAAAAACCCTAAAAACCCTAAAAAACCCTAAAAACCCTAAAAAACCCTAAAAAAACCCTAAAAAACCCTAAAAAACCCTAAAAACCCTAAAAAACCCTAAAAAACCCTAAAAAAACCCTAAAAAACCCTAAAAAACCCTAAAAAAACCCTAAAAACCCTAAAAAACCCTAAAAAACCCTAAAAACCCTAAAAAACCCTAAAAAACCCTAAAAAACCCCTAAAAAACCCTAAAAAAACCCCTAAAAAACCCTAAAAACCCTAAAAAACCCTAAAAAACCCTAAAAAACCCTAAAAAAACCCTAAAAAACCCTAAAAAAACCCTAAAAAACCCTAAAAAACCCTAAAAAACCCTAAAAAACCCTAAAAAACCCCTAAAAAACCCTAAAAAACCCTAAAAAACCCTAAAAAACCCTAAAAAACCCTAAAAAACCCTAAAAAACCCTAAAAAAAACCCTAAAAAACCCTAAAAAACCCTAAAAAACCCTAAAAAAACCCTAAAAAACCCTAAAAAACCCTAAAAAACCCTAAAAAACCCTAAAAACCCTAAAAAACCCTAACAAACCCTAAAAAACCCTAAAAAACCCTAAAAAACCCTAAAAAACCCTAAAAAACCCTAAAAAACCCTAAAAAAACCCTAAAAAACCCTAAAAAACCCTAAAAAACCCTAAAAAACCCTAAAAACCCTAAAAAACCCTAAAAAACCCTAAAAAACCCTAAAAAACCCTAAAAAACCCTAAAAAACCCTAAAAAACCCTAAAAAACCCTAAAAAACCCTAAAAAAACCCTAAAAAACCCTAAAAACCCTAAAAAAACCCTAAAAAACCCTAAAACCCTAAAAACCCTAAAAAACCCTAAAAAACCCCTAAAAACCCTAAAAACCCTAAAAAACCCTAAAAAACCCTAAAAAACCCTAAAAACCCTAAAAAACCTAAAAACCCTAAAAAACCCTAAAAAACCCTAAAAAACCCTAAAAAAACCCTAAAAAACCCTAAAACAACCCTAAAAAACCCTAAAAAACCCTAAAAAACCCTAAAAACCCTAAAAAACCCTAAAAAACCCTAAAAACCCTAAAAAACCCTAAAAAACCCTAAAAAACCCTAAAAAACCCTAAAAAACCCTAAAAAACCCTAAAAACCCTAAAAAACCCTAAAAAACCCTAAAAAAACCCTAAAAAACCCTAAAAAACCCTAAAAAACCCTAAAAAACCCTAAAAACCCTAAAAAACCCTAAAAAACCCTAAAAAACCCTAAAAAACCCTAAAAACCCTAAAAAACCCTAAACAACCCTAAAAAACCCTAAAAAAACCCTAAAAAACCCTAAAAAACCCTAAAAACCCTAAAAAACCCTAAAAAACCTAAAAACCCTAAAAAACCCTAAAAAACCCTAAAAACCCTAAAAACCCTAAAAAACCCTAAAAAACCCTAAAAAACCCTAAAACCAAAAACCCTAAAAAACCCTAAAAAACCCTAAAAAACCCTAAAAAACCCTAAACAACCCTAAAAAACCCTAAAAAACCCTAAAAAACCCTAAAAAACCCTAAAAAACCCTAAAAAACCCTAAAAAACCCTAAAAAACCCTAAAAAACCCTAAAAACCCTAAAAACCCTAAAAAACCCTAAAAAACCCTAAAAAACCCTAAAAAACCCTAAAAAACCCTAAAAAAACCCCAAAAAAAAACCCTAAAAAACCCTTAAAAAACCCTAAAAACCCTAAAATACCCTAAAAAAACCCTAAAAACCCTAAAAAAACCCTAAAAAAACCCTAAAAAACCCTAAAAACCCTAAAAAACCCTAAAAAACCCCTAAAAAACCCTAAAAACCCTAAAAAACCCTAAAAAAACCCTAAAAACCCTAAAAAACCCTAAAAAACCCTAAAAAAACCCTAAAAAACCCTAAAACCCTAAAAAACCCTAAAAAAACCCCAAAAAAAACCCTAAAAAAACCCTTAAAAAAACCCTAAAAAACCCTAAAAAAACCCTAAAAAAACCCTAAAAAACCCTAAAAAACCCTAAAAAAAACCCTAAAAAACCCTAAAAAACCCTAAAAAAACCCTAAAAAGCCTAAAAAACCCTAAAAACCCTAAAAAAACCCTAAAAACCCTAAAAAAGCCTAAAAAACCCTAAAACCCCTTAAAACTCCTAAAAAACCCTAAAAAACCCTAAGAAACCCTAAAAAACCCTAAAAAACCCTAAAACCCCTTAAAACTCCTAAAAAACCCTAAAAACCCCTAAAAAGAACCCAATGAAACCCTTAAAAACCCTAGAAAACTCTTAAGAACCTAAAAAAACCTAAAAACCCTAAAAACCCCTAAAAACCCTTAAAAACCCCTAAAAAGTCCTAAAACCTTAAAAAAAACCTAAAAAATGCACAGAAATCCTAAGAGACATTAGGAAATGCTAAAAAAAACCCAATTAAACTCTAAGAAACGCTAAAAAACCCTAAAAACTCTATGAAACCATAAGAAATACTAAGAAATGCTAAGAAACCCTATGAAACTCTAACAAACACTAAAAAACTCTAAGAATCTCTAAGAAACACTAAAAACCCTAGGAATCCCTAAGAAACATTATGAAACGCTATAAAACCTTAGGAAATCCTAAATATGCTAAGAAATACTAAAAAATCGTAAAAAATACTAAAAAATGCTAAGAAACCCTAATAAACGCTAAGAAACCCTAAGAACCGCTAAGAAAATTTAAGAAAAGCTAAGAAACCCTAATAAATGCGGAGAAGCCCTAAGAAATGCTAAGTAGCACTAAGAAACCCTCAAAACCCTAAGAAACACTAAGAAACCCTATAAAATTCTAAAAATGCCAAGAAACACTAAAAACCCCTAAGAAACTCTATAAAACCCTAAAAACACCCTAAAAATCCTAAAAACCCTGAGAAATACTAAGAAACCATAAGAAACACTAAATAACACCTAAAAAACCTTAAGAAATGCTAAAAAATGCTAAGAAACCCTAATAAACTCTAAAAAAAACCCTATGAAACACTAAGAAACCCTAAGAAATGCTAAGAACCTCTAAGAAACGCTAAAAAACCTTAGGAAACGCTAAGTGGCACTAAGAAACCCACAAAATCCCTAAGAAATCATAATAAAACTACATAATAACACTAAGAAACCCGAAGAAATGCAATAAATGCTAAAAAACCCTAAGAAACTCTAAACAATCCTAAGAAACACTAAGAAGCCCTAAGAAATGCCAATAAATGCTAAAAAAATCCTAAGAAATGCTTTATAATTTTAGGGTTTAATGTAGTTTCATTATTTTATAGGATATATTAGGTTTTTGTGATTTGTTATAATTTTTTAGTGTTTTAACGTATTTTTAGGAATTTTTTGTTTTAGTATTTTTGTAGTTTTTAGGGTTCTTAGGATTTTTTGGTCTTTTTTATGTTTTTATGATTAATTGGGTTTTAGGATTTTGATGGTATCTTAGTATTTTTTTTAGGGTTTTTATTATTTTTAGGGTTATTAGATTTCTTAGTATTTTTTTTGTTTTAAAATTTTGTAGGGTTTGTTTTGATTTTTGAAATTTTTAGGGTTTTTAGTGATTTTTAGTCTTTTTGGGTTATATCATAGAATTATAGTGTTTTTAGTAAGTTTTACTATATTTTAGGTTTTCTATGATTTGTTAGAATTTGTTTTTTTGGATTTTTAGTATTTTTAAGTATTATTATAATTTTTTAATATTTTTCGTCTTTTAGGATTTTTTTATGTTTTTAGAGATTTTAATGATTTTTTGGATTATCTAGATTGATTAATGGTTTTTTTTAAATTTGAAGTATGTTCATGTATATGGGAACTTTTCTATTTTTCTATGGTATATTAGTATTTTTTGGACTTTTTATTGGACAATATTATTTTTTTAGGTTTTTAATTTTTTTGGAATTTTGTTTTTAGAATTTTTAGGCTCTTTAAGGATTTTTATTTTTTGGAGGTTTTTTTCTAGGATTTTTTTGTTTTTCATATTTTTATGATTTTAGGATATTTTAGGTTTTATGATTTATTAGATTTTAAGTGTTGTATGGTATCTATTTGAATGTTTTGAATTTTTTTAGAATTTTGACACTTGTTTGGGATTTTTAGGCATTTTTAAAAATTTTAGGGATTTTTTGTATTTTTATGATATATAAAGTTTTTTTTATGATTGGTTAGAATTTTTTTTTATTTTTTAGAATTTTAAGGTTTTTAGTATTTTATAGTATTGATGTTTTAATGATTTTTAGGATTTTTTTAAGGTTTTTTATGATTATTTGTTTTTAAGGTTTTTTATGGTATCTTATTAATTTTTGGGTTTTTATATTTTTTTTAGTATTATTTAGATTTTTTAGGCTTTTAGGGATTTTTATGGATTTTTTTAGAATTTTTAGATTTTTAAAATTTTTTTAGACAAGTAGCATTAATTGTAATTTCTGCATAAATTCATTCAGTATCGTTGTCAAATTTTACAATTATTACCGTACAAATGACAATGAAATAAAATCAATTATAGATATTATGGTGTATAGCAGCGACGATCTATCATTGGGGATGAGTTACTAAAATATTTTGTACTATTGTAGGGATAATTACTTGTGATATAATTTGATTTCTTTACTACTATGAGTTTTTTCCTACTATATGATTTATTTCCTGTTATAATCCCCTCGCAAGTTCAAGGGGGAGGTCTCAACGATTATGCTTGGAATGAAGCAAAGTAAAACAGGCGGATAAGAGACATTTAATGAGAAGATCCGCTAATTAAGCATCTAGGCCAATGAAACGTACATGGAGATTACCACGATTAACTCGTTAACGAATAAAGTAATAATTAATTTTAATGTGGTACATACGCGAAAAATTGGGTTGGTAGTATGATAGATAGCAGAGAGATTATCACACCAAATGGTTGGAAAACAAGAGAGCGAAAGATGGAATTTTTAGAGAAGCGACTCGAGCCAAATAAGCTTAGCAGTTGCGTTACCAATACATTTATATTTAGCATGTGTACTAGAACAAGCGACGGTTCACTAGTTTTTGGAGGCCCAAGAGATGTGGTTACTCCTAAGAAAAATGACAAAACCACTGATAGAGCGGCGATAATCGAGGTTTCTGGCCTAGTTAGAATCAAAAAAAATAGTGGAGAGCAAGAAGTAAATGACGATAGAGCATGAGACCAGGATGAGCTGTCACACCCTGACCTGGTTGGGTTGAGGTCCCGTGATTAACCCGTCACTTTCTTGGACCTCGAAAAGAGATTCCCTCGTAAGATCAAGAAGAGTCAAGCGTAATACCTGTTAGGTTTTCCCGGGATAACATTAAATAAAAATAGAATTAAAATTTTTGTACCTGGTGCTGATCCTAATGAAGAAGAGTTTCGAGTAGTTCTCGTTCCTTCTTGAAAAATGTTTAGAGGGATGGTGAGTTCGACAACTCAGTAAGTAGGAGTGAGCTTAAAGAATATTTAAATAGGCAACTTTTAAGATTTCTAGCATTTTATATTCAACTCATTCTCAGGTTTGCACACAATCAACCACCCCCTATCATAGGAAGGATCATACGTTCATAGAACGGTCCCTAATCGTTCCACTTGTTGACCAGAGTGCATTTACCGTCCACCCTAATAAAGATCGGTCGCCTCTATTCTAAATTTGAGTGTATCTTGCTTGTTCGACCATCAAACCCTAATTATTTCATGATGTCCACTTTGTGGGACAAGATCTCATTTCCCCTACTAAATCAATTTTAATAAGTAGGAAGCTCACTGGGATTCTCGGCATACTAAACGCCAAACTACCCTTATTTACCCTGTGTTATCCAAGAGTACTTAAGATCAATCATTATCTTGTACTAATATATATTATATTAAAAAATAATTATTATTATTATTATAAGATAATAGAAATGGAGAAAATGAGTCTATATGGGGTGGGTCGGTCGATCTATTAGTGTATATGTATTCTTAATAACTCTTTTATGGAAATATTCACTCTCTTTATCTTTTAAAATACTTCATATTCTCTTCCCTCTTTCTAAAACAGGGTCACTTCTCCCGCTCTTCTTCTTCCTCCGAATTAGCTGCCTCATACAGTTGCAATTTCATTATTAGCTTTCTCCCAAACTCCAAAATTAAGTAATGAACATTAATTTGAATATTTAAGGTTAAAAATTAGATCCAATAAATACTCACTAGAACCAGTTTACAAGTGAATTAAATCCCAATAGATAAAATAATATATATAATAGGTAAACATTTAAAGAAATCTATGTTATAGGATAGATAATATATTATTTTCTTCATTACCAATAAATATTTAAAAAAAATAATACAAGCTCTTTTAAATAAAATCTCACAAAATTGGGCTATTTAATTTAACTCCTATTATCAAAATAATATAATTCATTAGTTAATTATGCATATATCTCATGAACAAGAGGGTATTTCCTCATTGTTAACCTTTTACAATAGGGTCTCATAAACAATTTTTGCTACATCTTGTTCAGCTTTTTTCTTAGAGAGAAATGTGTTGCATAATGTGTAATTGCTTCCATTTGAACTATACATTGAAATTCCGTTCAAAGGATCTTAAATCAGTTCCACTATATGTGGGGGCATGCACCTCACTATATAGCAGGTAACAAACAACTACAATTATGGATGTTAATTGCTTGGATTAGGGCAAATTTTAACGGATTTGTGTCCGATACGAGATTGAGTTCAAGTTTCTGTATTAAAACTTATAACCCAGGTTCATTTGGACCCGACTCGAGTTCTTAAAATAAGAGTAGAGTAGAAGTGATTTAAGAATATAATTCAACCTAAATTATGAATTTTATTTTAGTGAAAATAATAAATATCACGGCACCATTTCATTACAAGATATTAGAAGGGCAGGTCCATTTGGACTAGATACCGGGTCCCTTTTTCTTAACCGAGTCTATTGTCTTTAATCTTGGGTCTAGTCAATTGGACCTGAGTTTCGGGTCCAATTCATGTACCCGGACCCGAAGGTAAACCCGAGTACACCAAAGATTTCTCGGGTCTATTCGGGTTGAGTAGGAACTTGGGTCTCGATTCCTAGATCCTAAATCCCATTAAAATTTCTAATCCTTATAACTACATTTTTTTAATAATATTACGTATAATTAATTTAAATAAAATAAAAAATAGGTCTATAAAATATTAAAATAACTTTATTATTTACAAGTTTAAAATTAGTATAAGGTCTCAATCTAAATTGAATAAGGATTTTTGAAGAATTACATATACTTCACAATATTTCTAGAAATATTATAGCACGATAAAAAAAAGTAATATTATGTTGAAAATTGTGTGTGGGGTCCTCTATTTTAGTGGGTTTGAATTTGGTAGATTAGTGTAATAACTCTTTAATGAAAATAGTATTCTCTCTCTTCTCTCTTCCTTCTTAAACAACTCTCTTCCTTCTTAAACAAAATAAGGCTTAACATGTGAACTCACGGGTCTCTCCAACACATTTACTCTTGGAACATGAAAGGTAAAACATTCCCACTTCACTTTAATCCTTAATTTCTACATAATTTATTCTGTTATATAAATTCAATCTATAAAAACAAAACCGTTATCTTAGATTTCCCTATTTTTCAAAAGTCAATAGTGATTATGAATTCAATTAGTATTTTATAAGAAAATATATATTTTATATTAAAAAATTATGAGATAGAGACCCGGGTCTCGATATCGGATCCCATTAAAATCCCTAATACTTATGGCTACATTTTTTTAATAATATTGTGTATAATTAATTTAAATAAAATAAAAAAGTTTGATATATAAAATATTAAAATAACTTTATTATTTATAAGTTTAAAATTAATATAAGATCTCAATCTAAAGAAGTTTAAATGGGATTTTTTGGAACAGGACCACAATCATATTGAAGATATGACCGTGTTAGGAAATATTGTCGATGCTCGCTCTAAGATGTTCAAAATAGCGTGATAAAGAAAGAAATATTATGTTAAAAATTGTGTGTGGAGTCCTCTCTCTTAGTGAGTTTGGATTTGGTCGATAGATTAGTGTGTAATAACTTTTTAATAGAAATAATATCCTCTCTCTTCTCTTGCTTTTTTCTTTCTAAAATAGGAGTCCTTCTCCTCTTATTCTTAATCTAAATGTTGAATTTTTATTTGAGGGAAAATAATAAATATAATGATACTATTTAATTACGGGATATTAGAAGGTGGGTTCATTTGAACCCACTCTTCGTATCCATTTTTTAAACCAGACCCGAGCTCGAGTCCACTTTTTTGTACTTGAGCTCGTTGGATTTGATCTCGTGTCTAGCCAATAGGACCAGAGGCTTGTAGCTATATTTTTATATAATATTGTGCATAATTGATTTAAATAAAATAAAAAAAATTAATATATATAATATTAAATTAATTTTATTATTTACTAGAAAAATATAAATTCTTATCCTTTAATTTTCCTATTTTATTATGAGTTTAACTTCTATTTATTCTACTATATGCTCATTCAATTGAAGGGAGATTCCCACCAACGGTTAAATTCCTTAGAGTTTTGTGCCTTATACTCCTAACATTCTCTGGTTAGCGCCTGCTGCAATGGAAGGACAAGGGTTTGGCTATAAAGGTAATATAGTTTAGTTTGGTTCAGTATAGTCTGATGTTTTCAGAGTGGAGTTTATTTAAGAAGAGTAGATGTTTTTTAGAGTCTATTTGTAATCTTTTTTCTGCCCCTAAAACTATTCCACTATATACGGGGTATGCAGCTCACTATATAAAAGCCAACAAATAAATACAATTAGGGGATGTTAATAGCTAGAATTAGGGTGGGTTTTGACGGGCTCGCGCATGATTCGAGCTTAGGTCTAGCTAATCCGCGCCCTCGGGTCCACTTGATACGGCCCAAATCCGCCTCAATCTCGATTCATCTAGCTCCGAAAATCGTCGAGATCTAAACCCTTAGATCGGGTTTATTTGGACCCAACTTCAAGTTTTTTAAACAAGAGCAGAGAAAAACAGATTTTAAAAATATAATTAAACCTAAATTCTGAATTTTTATTTGAATAGAAGTAATAAATACTATGTTCTCATTGTATATTATAAGGGTAGGTCCATTTTTTATATCCAAATTCTATTTTTTGAACCATTTTTTAGGTTTATTTGGACCCGATCCTCAATTCCACTTTTCTGAACTCGAATCCATTGGATTTGAGCTAGTGTACAGTCAATGGAACCCAGGTTTGTAACTAAATTTTTAAGTAATATTTCATATTATTGATTTAAATAAAATAAAAAATATTTAATATATATAATGTTAAAATAACTTTATTATTTACAAGAAAAACATAAATTTTTATCATTATATTTCCCTATTTTTTAAAATTTATAAGTGATTATGAGTTAAACGACAATTTGTTCTATATACCCTTCAATTGACGGGAAATTTTGCACTCACAATCATATTTTTTAGAGTTTTGTACTTTGTGCTCCTCCTCACATTCGGTGGTCGAGCTGTTAGGAAATAGTTTTGAAAGATTTGAATTGCTCATTAGGAGTTCCTGCTACAATGGAAGGACATGGGCATGGCCATTATGTTAATATAGTTTAGTTTATTTCAGTTGAATTTATTGTTTTTATAGAATAGTGGAGTTTGTAATTTTTTTTTCCTCTAAAACTATTCCACTTTATTAGGGATGTTATTATAATTGGGGTGGGTTTTGATGGACACCAACTATCGGAGCTCAGGTGTAGCAAAACTACGCCTAGGTGGACCCATATCTTTGGTTCAATTAACTAGTTCCAGACCCGACTTGATCTCGGGTTTACTTGATCCAAATCTGTAGATTAGGTTCATTTGGATCCAACTTGAGTTTTTAAAATAAATGTAGAGAAAATGTGATTTGAAAACATAATTCAACCTAAATTCTAAATTTTCATTTGAATGGAAATAGTAAATATCATGGTACCATCAATTTTATTTACCTATCCTTCAGATTCTTTTTTTGAATCGTATTTTAGGTCCATTTGAAACTCAGCCTATAGTCCATTTGTCTAAACTTGAGTCCGCTGGATTTAAGCTTGGGTATTTTAAGTAATATTACGAAAAATTAATTTAATTAAAATAAAAAAGTATGTTATATATATTAGTAAATCCCTAATTACGCATCATTAGGGATGAACTAGAACTTGGATCGGGGCGGGTGTTGTTAGACCCGCTCCCGAAACGAGTTCGGGTTTAAGATTTTGTACTCGAACTCGTAACTCGGGTCCATTTGGACCCAACTTGAATACTTAAAATAATAGTAGAGTATAAGTAATTTGATAATATAATTCAACCTAAATTTCGAATTTTCATTTGAGTAGAAATAATACATATCACGGTATCATTCCATTAAAGGATATAAGAAGGGTGGGTCCATTGGGACCCGACCTCGGTTCCATTTTTCTTGACCCGAGCCTGTTGGATTTAAGCTTGTGTCCAGTCAGTTGGACTCGAGTCTCGGGTCCAATTAAAATTCCTAATCCTTGTGGCTATATTTTTTAATAATATTTTGTATAATTGATTTAAATAAATTAAACAAGTTTTGTCACATCTCGACCCGGTTTAATCAGATCCCCGGGATCAACCCGTCACTCTCCTGGTTTATTAAAGAGTTTTTCCTTATTATAAACTGTAAATAGTAAAGCGTCCTTTAATTTGCACTTTTTCCTAGAATACCATAATCAAAACTAAATGAAAATTTAAACTTTACATACATGTCTTACAAGCGTCTTAGTTGATAGACTTTAAGGGTAGTCTTTCCGGAATTTCTTGAAAGGGACATAAGGGAAGGGGTGAGTACAACTACTCAGTGAATGGGTTTTCAAAGGTCTACTTTTAACTTTTAAGAAAAAATATTTATATGGAGTGTGTCAGACTGTTTTATTTTTCAAAAATCTATTCATTTAAAAATTTGGGTTTTCCATTATTTCTTAGTTACCACGGTGTGTCATCACCCAACACACATCCTTCATCATGAAGGTTACACACATTCGCAAGTCAATATCACTACTAAACTCGCTAGTGGTTTCGGAGCGACTTTTTCTACCACCCGAATAGAAGCACGACCACTTCTACCCTAGGAATGAGTGGATGTACGCGACATCCGACCCTCAATCCCAAAATCGCTTCTTCGTGTCCATATGAGAACAGAGACCTCATCCCATCCCCACCCCGGTCTCATACGCTTGGTACTACTCCAAATTTCGCACAGACACCTAGAACGACGATCTACTCTTATACTCATCGGGTCGTCCAAGGCCCTTAGTTGATGATCTCATACTCATAGTGCATGCACAAACAATGTTTTATCATATTGTCATGTAATCATTGGTGCCACTAGCACAACGGCCCCGACTCTCAACTCAACCCGCAGTTGTTTGTCTTGACTAGTCCGTCAACCTATCATGTCGCACTATCACTAGTTGACTGAGCATGTTGGTCCTATCTTGGTACAATGGCCAAACAATTCACTTATTAAGTTTTATGGCACATATCATGTTCATTTAGGAGCTCCTACTCGTGCCAACTAGCCTTGGGCCCACTATACGAGATTTTCAAAATTGGGTATTTAGCCCCCAAATTCCAAAACCGAGGTCCTCGACCTATAAGAGCTATTCGAGCTCCCATGAAGAAGGTCTCCCAAATAGTTGAAGCATTGACACACTGTTAGGGGAGAACACTCCCGACAAAATAGGGGGAGAACACTCCCGACAAAATAGGTTTTCACTGTCCATTATACCGACCGGTATAAGAACATCTCTGTTCATAACCGATGAACGGGTTTTCAACTTCTTTCGAGAAAGTCTCATCATACCAAACGGGTATAATCTACTTACAACAGGTAAATAGTTTTTTCCGTATAATTTTCACATCATTTTCTCTAAGTGGTAATGATTAAAATACCACTAAATAGTGGATTTTTATACCGAAGCACTTATCATTCCCAACCGGGTATGATATATAATCCCACTTAAAACCGATAAGTGGTTTTTAACTTTAAATTATGCTCATCATCCCACTCACCCGTTAATACAGTGAATTCCACTAGACCGGTACTATGTATTCATGCGAGCTTGTCCATGCTAGCGTTCTCGGTACTCCGCATTCCTATACGATATAAACATCATTATTCATTATTACTCGGCATAACAGCCTTCATTCATTTCAAATTAATGAGAAAATCTAAACTTTTTCGTTATTTGCAATTAGGCCCCTAAAGTTATTTCTCTTTAAGTCCCTAATGTCGGTTTTTCCTCAAATCGAGTCCTGAAACTTTTAAAATTAATCTTGGGACCTCAATTTATTCCATTTCACCAAAAAGGTGTTTAATTTCCCAAATTTCCAATTTGGTCCCCCAACTTTTCTAAAATTACCATTTTGCCCTTCCTTTACAAAAATGGTAAGTTTTGTCCCCAAAATTCCTCAATTGGTCCTCCAACATTATTTTTATGCCCAATTGACCCTCAATTTCATAAAATTGTATTTTGGTCCTTTGAATTTCAAAAATCCCTAATTTTTCCCCCAATTTCAACTCCTAAGCACAATTGAATTTGATTTTATCAAATTGACCAAACACATCTAATTGTTGAAATTGAAGTTAAAATTGAGTTCCTCCATCTTCTTACGATTCAATAGCACTTTGAATCATTAGTTTTGCCACCAGAACAAGTTCAAACGGAGCTTCGCCGGAAAATGGACTCTAGAGAGAGAAAGCTTCGATTATTCACCGGTGAGGGCACAACGGTCCGAGCTTTCGATTTAGGCAGATAACTCTCATTCTGCGGTTCATCCTAGAATCAAGAATCACATCAATTGATGCCGAATTAAGTTAGAATTTTATTATTGAAATTCTGTCGGTTCTCTCTCTAGCACCGATCGAAAATTGTAGAGAGTAGCCAAATTGGCTTACCTTTCAGTCCTAATTCAGCTGTGGGAGGGTTGAGGAAGTGTTGGGAAGGCTTGGTTTGGCTTGAGGAGGGCTCAAATTGGCCGATTTCAACTCAGCCAAAACAGGGCAGCTTCGGTCCACTGGAGCTGCTTCACTGTTTCATCAAGCCGATGTTTTTTCGGCGACCCTCGTAGCAAACGGAGACTACAAACGTGTAGCTAACTTCTCCACGGTTCTAAAGAACCTGACCTCACCTTGTTTGACTCAGAAAAGACCCCATGTCGGAGCTTTGGTCGAGCTTCACCGAAAAATAGAGCAGTTACGAGAGAATTGAGTTTTCAGGTGCGGAGAGGATGAATGGGGAGGGGCTCTTTATATAGGGAGCTCGAGGATCCATTGGCCGTCCGTTTGGCACCATTATGACTGACATTGATGACCTAAAATGCACCGAACAGAAGCGTTTCTAAAGTTTCTTAGCGAGTGAACAATGTTGTCATCTTGAGGAAGAAGATGACACTGTTCTGAACTGGACCGGACTGGTCCAAACTGGGTTCAAAGCTTAAACCGGCCGGTTCACCCCCCATTAGATCGAGTTTTTTAAATATAAAAATTTCTAAATTCATCATCTATCCAATGGTGCCCTCAAATCTCCTATTTTAATTATTTAAGCCACCTAAAAAAATGAATTTAGGATTCGGTTCAATAGTGGTTCAAACCGGTCTGAACCAGTTTGGATCCGATTCACCTGAACCGGTTTGGTTTTCATTCCCAATTCCATCACAAGTCCATTTCCATGTCTTTTGTGACTCCTTGGGTCACTTAAGGTCAATAAAATTCCTGGTTTACCATCTATTTATCGATTCTGGTTCATAAACCAACTCGATCCTTAAACCGGTTCGGGTGCGGTTCACCCGAACCAGACTGGTTTTTCTCTCCCACTTTGTAAAACCCGCCCTTTTGAGCTAAGGAAAACCAGGAAAAGAACCGGTCAAACCAAGTGAGGATTTAGAATCGGTTCACAAACCCAATTATTTCTGAACGGGCAAGTTGGGAATTTACAACTCTCGGGTGATCCAAAGGGTTCATTAAACCTTGGAAAAGAAATTAGAGAAAATTAGAAAATAAAAACCAAAGTGGTTCAAGTGAACTAGATTCCATAAGAACTTCAAGTGAATTACAAAAGTGTTGGGAACTTTTGTAACCCGAAATTTCGGTCAAAAATTTGTATGTACGCCTTATCATAAATTAATATATAATTGATAGCAATAATTTAATACCTAAATTAAATTATTGGAATTAATACAAATAATTTAATACCGAAATTAAATTATTAGAATTAATACTGAAATTTAATTTATTAGAATTAATACCGAAATTAAATTATTGGAATTAATACCAATAATTTATGGCAATATTAATATTAGTAATAAATCTCGCCCATTTAATACACGGGTTTTACAACTATATAAAGAGTTCATCCCCATTTCATTCTCCTCGCACTTGAACACCTCTCTCTCTCTCTCTACTGCTCCATTTCCCGGTAAAGCTCGAACGAGAGTTTCGACTTGAACAAAGGTCGGGCTCTTTAGAACCGGGGGGAAGACAGCTATATGATAGCAAACTCCAATCAATCCGAGTATCGTTGGAGAAACACCGACATGATGAAATAGTGAAGCAACTCCGGCGGACCGAAGCTGCCCTATTTCGGCCAACCTGAAATCGGCCATTTCAAGCCCTCCCAACACTTTCTCAGCCTTTCCACGACCGAATTAGGACCGAAAGAATGAACCTCAGGATGAGACCTATCTGCCCAGATCGAAAGCTCGGACCGCCGTGCCTTCACCGGAACACAAAGTACCGGGAACGCCAGCAAGGACAAGCTCGCGTGAATACCAAGAACCGGTCTAGTGGAATTCACGGCATTAATGGGTGAGTGAGTTTACAAACATCATACCTTCTTGGGATGATGAGCACACCTTATAAAGTTAAAAACCACTTACCGGTTGTGAGTGGGTTTACTAACATCATACCCGGTTGGGGATGATAAGTACCTCGATATAAAAACCCACTGTTTAGTGGTATTTTAATCATCACTACTTAAAGAAAGTGATGTGAAAGTTATGCGGAAAAACTACTTACGGGTTGTAAGTAGATCATACCCGGTTGGTATGATGAGACTTCCTGGAAGGAAGTTGAAAACCCGTTCATCGGTTATGAACGGAGATATCCTTATACCGGTCAGTATGATGGATAGTAAAAACCTATTTTTGTCGGAAGTGTTCTCCCCTGACTGTGTGCCAATGCTTAAACTATTTGGGAGACCTTCTCGACGGGAGCTCGAATAGCTCTGATAGGCCAAGGGCCTCGGTTTTGGAACTTGGGGGCGAAATGCCCGATTTTGAAAATCTCGTACAGTGGGCCCAAGGCCAGTTGGCACGAGCAGGAGCTCGTAAACGAACATGATATATGTGCCATAAAACTTAATAAGTGAATTGTTTGGCCATGGTACCAAGATAGGCCCGACATGCTCAGTCAACTAGCAGCAGTGCGACATGACAGGTCGACGGACTAGTCAAGACAAACAGCTGCGGGTTGAGTTGAGAGTCGGGGCCATTGGACTAGTGGCACCACAGATTACATGGCAATATAAGAAAATTTTGTTTGTGCATGCACTATGAGTACGGGATCATCAAGACGCCCATGAGGGGTAGTGATGCATCCTAAGGGCACTGGACGACCTGGTGGCTATAAGGGCAGTTCGTCGTTCCAGGTGTCTGTGCGAAATCTGGAGTAGCACTAAGCGCATGAGACCGGGGTGGGGACAGGATGAGGTCTCTGTCCTCATACGGACACGAAGAAGTGATTTCAGGATTGTGGGTCGGATGTTTCGTACATCCACTCATTCCCAGGGTAGAAGTGGTCGTACTTCTATCCGGGTGGTAGGAAAAGTCGCTCCGAAGCCACTAGCGGGTTCAATAGTGATACTGACTTGCGAATGTGTGTAACCTTCATTATGAAGGATGTGTGTTGGGTGATGACACATCGATAACTAAGAAATAATGGAAAAAGATGAATTTTTAAATGAAATGATTTTTTTGAAAACAAAGGAGTCTGGCACACTCCATATAAATGTTTTTCTTGAAAGTTAAAAGATTTGAATCCCACTCACTAAGTAGTTGTACTCACCCCCTCCCTTATACCTCTTTCAGGAAGTCCCGGAAAGCCGAACCTTAAAGGACTTGCGCAATTAAACGCCTGCAAGATTGGTACAACTAATTTAAATTACTATGCAGTTTTGATTTATGATATTCCTGGAAAAAGGTGCAGGTTAACGCCTTACTCTTTACGATTTATAATATAAGGGAAAACCCTTTAGTAAATCGGGAGAGTGGCAGGTTGATCACGGGGATCCGACCAAACCGGGTCGGGGCGTGACACACTTTGTTCTAAGGTTCCTTCCCAAAGTTTAAGAATTTTCTTGGAGTACAATCAAGTTGAATTCCTTTGTTTTGCCCGATCTCTATCGGTTCCGGTTCATGAACCGGGTCCAACAGGTCTAATTTTCCTCTTCCAATTCTTCTAAGGTTCTTTTCCATAGTATTTTGAATCCTTTGGATCACCTGGGAGTTGTAAATTCCTAAATTGCCCATTCACAATTGATCAGGTTTGTGAACCAGTTTGATTTTGTCACTCAGTTTGACTAGTTCCCTTCCTGGTTTTCCTCAGCACAAAAGGGCGGGGTTTACAACTCTCCCCTCCTTTTAGGAGTTTTGTCCCCAAAACTTAGTTAGCTACCTTGCATGAGCAATCATTTCCTTCGATGCCCCCCTTTGGTGTTTGCTTAAGATGCAAAATTTTTTCCACCCTTGCAATTAGTCCCTTTTACAACCTTCACTTAAGGAATTCCTTTTCCTTTATATTATTTACTCCCGCCATAAAGTTTGTCATAACTAGACATACCTTACCTCAGGGTATGTTCTTAGATTTTCTCTCTCTTTCCTTAGAGCAACATTCTTCTCCTTGAGGTCCTGTACTCAAGATAGGAAATTCCAAGATAACTAACCATTTATGTGTCTAGTTAACTGCTTGATCATTGAAACCCTTAGTTCGTCGTCCTATAGAGCATTTCGTACTTATTTTAATGGATTTCTTTATCATCACCTTTTCGTCCCATTTCTACTCTTCCTTCATTCGTCGTTCATTACAAATCAGTCCAAATTATGTTTGACTTTGTCATACTTATGAACCGACTCTTCCTTATTTTGAGTCATGATTGCATCGGGATCGTTGGGTTTCTTGTCCCTTATAGCATGACATTTTCTAGATCTTATCTCTATATCCATTTGATCTCCAAAACACCTCCTTTAGGGTTATTTTTCAACCTCTCAGGGATTGCATAACTTCATCCCTCGTTTCCTCTATAGTATTCCTCGACTACCTTTACCGTTATTAACTCAATTTACACAACTTTGTCGGTTCTTCTTACCCACTCATCTCTTTTTTTACTTTCTTATTGAGTATTTTCGGTTCCAATTATTTGATCTTCAGATGTTTTACTGACATGCTCGGACTCGTCCATTCTTAGGTTCATCGTCACTCCCAATAACATCCTTTACTCAAGGATTTCCTTTGGCCTTAATCCGCTCTTACTTGTTTGTACCCACTTCATAGTTTGTTATTCCCATTTGACCCTTTTTAGTCTATTTTTTTATTTCGGGGAGTTCCCTTTTTACATTTTCATTCACTAATGTGTCCCTCAAGGTAGAGACTTTCATTATAAGAGCTACATGTTTAGCCTTCTTACCATTGCTTGAAGGTTCCCTTTTCTCCCTTTCTTCGTACCCTTATTTGTGTTAGGGTATCTGTTTTGCTTTGTATTCTTCTTTTTCCACAACTTTTGTTTTATCCCTTGTTCCTTACATAGGACACTTCTAATTATTGGTTTTATTCTATGCATTCCACACTATGCTTGGTTGTCCACTCTTTAAGCATCATATGCATGTGTGGACTATGACCCATCTTACCAATTGTGGTTATTCCTTCTTAGCTACACATTATTAGGGGACTTACTTTCCCAACATCTTCTCGAACATTTTTCCTTTATTACCCGAGTATGGGTTGTCCAATCATTCATACTTATCACAACATCTTTTGATGCTAACCCGTTAAATAATTTTTGTTAAGGAGGGTTTATATCCTCCTTATTTCAAATCTCTTGTTCGCCCTTCTTGAGGCTCACTTAACCGTTCCAAGACTTTAAATTATAAATTTGGTTTTGACCATCGATTTCTTTAAGGATTTCCCTTCATTCTTTTCTTCCTACATTTTGGCCTTTTCACTCCTCCCTTCCTTGTTGTGGATTAAATCCATGGTTCTCTCGGAAACCAGTTCTTTAACTGTCTTTTTCTCTTTATTTTTCTGATCCAATTGCCTGGGTAGTTGTATCACTCATTCTTCATGTCCATCCCATTGTCCTTCAGAGAGTGTAGTCTTTACTACATCTCATCCTTTCTTAGGGTTTTGTTCATTCTCTTTGGCTGTCCACCGTTACTAGTTTCTTCTTTCTACTCAGTTCTTCTGGAATTATTTCTTGATACTCCTGCTCTTTCTCCAAACGGATCATACCAGGACATCACGATACTTCCTTGGTAGGATTCTTTCATTTTTTACATTTGCTCAAGGTGATTTTTACCCTTAAATGACATCCCTTGATGTCGTCTTCTCCTGTTTACCTTTACTCCACAATTTTTGCAGGCACATCTTGTATACTCTATCCGCATCTTCATTCGTACCCAGTACCTGTCTACTTCTTTAGGGTGCGTACAAATCTTTCTTGTTTCAAGTTTTCTTGATCGTTATGTGAGAGGCTTGCCAATTCCTTTCTTTGCTTGAGTTTTAGTCGTTAATTGGCCCTTGGTCCTTTTAAGGATTTCTTTCATCCTTCTTTTCTCCAATATTTGGCCTTTCCACCTCTTCCTTCTTTGTTGGAGTTTACTCTATAACGCTTACTAGAGTAGTTCGTTACTTGTCTCGCCCCTACTTTTCACCTTATTTAGTTTTCTTGAGGCAGTTGTCTCTCTAATCTCCTTGTCCTTAATGATCCTTCCAGTGCCCCTTTTTAGGGTGTATTCCTTACTACTTCCCTGTCCTCCTTAGGGTGTCGTTCATTTTTTTTTACCATCTCCTTGTTATGGTTTCCTTACTTATGTTATGTTGTTTCGAATCTCAACCTTGACTTCTCTATATTTTCCAAAGGAAGTTGTACCTAACATTCTATCACCTTTCCAAAGTAGGTTAGTCTCGGCCTCTGGTACATCCTTCCTTCAAGTAGTTTCTATTGAGAGGTTGGCTCCTTGCACTCCACGTTATGTCCATCTGCCAACCAATGATTCCTTCAAGGCACTTAGTTGTATGCATCCTTCCAGAGATCCCTTTCATAGTGTATTCCTTCTCTTCTTCACTCTAACTGTGTCATTCCCTAGAGTTCTGGGGGACGTTTTTCTATATTTGCCCCTTATGGGAGGGTTCTAAGTATGCTTCTCATGTACCTTATCCCTATTCATGAGGTATCCTTCTCAGTTTGACCTTCTTAAGAAGTTTTTGCATTCACCTCGTCATTTCTTGACCTCTTGGTGAACCGTTTACGTAACCCGCTCCATGGTATCGGTCTCCAATCCTTCATATCCTTTGTGACCCTTGAGGAGGTATTGCCTTGAATCTATGAGGTGTGGAACACCCCTTCTTTTCTTATACTAGTCCGTCTTGGTACTTGTCCTTAATAGTGTTGAGCACTTTCTCGAGTAGCATTCCTATTGCCCTCACCTTGTAACATGTCATTTCCTTACCCAGTAGTCACTATCAGAGTTCTCACTCTTTCGTCTCCTTGTCGATTTTCTTGGCGAGCCTTCTCTACCTACTAATTTTCCCCTAAGAGTTCTCCTAAACTCTTTAGTCTTTTGGTTCATTTCCTTATTTGGGATGGGATTCTCCTTGGACCACAGGGTTGGTTTGGTTACTTTTCTTGAGGCAATCTTCCTACAGTTGAGACGTAGGCTTACATCCTTGTTTAGAGACATGGTTTCAGGAACTTCGAATTCTTCATTAATGGAGAAGGAGTACAATATGTTAGGTTTTTAACCATATTACAAAGAGGTGGTCATGAAATAGGTAGAGGACTATGGGGTGTGTGCTAAGCATCCTTCATGGTAAGGTTATAAGCCCTAACTGGTGTGACCTCAACAGGTCCAAGCCTCATCCTCTTGGATACTTTGTCATTTGGTCCTTGGGGATTTCTACCATGCCCTAGACATTTGGGAAGCTTTTAGAGTTGTCTTCCTATGAGGACAGGGTGCTGAGCAAAGTCATCCCTCGTTTTCTCGGTTCCTCTCCTGGGAGCTATCTGTAAATTTTAGGAGAAATCCTATTAGTTACGATATTTTCAAGTCTTGAATATGTATTCAAGGAAACATGCTCTAATACCACTCTAGTTGTCACGCCCCGACCAAAGGATCCCTGTAATCAACCTGCCACTCTCCCGGTTTATTAAAGGGTTTCTCCTTATTGTAAACCATAAACAGTAAGACGTCCTTTAACCTACACCTTTTTCTGGAATAGTATAATCAAAACTACATGAAATTTTAAACTTTACATACCTGTCTTACAGGCGTCTTAGTTGATGGTCTTAAAGGGTAGTGTCACGCCCCGACCCGGTTTGGTCGGATCCCCGTGATCAACCCACCACTCTCCCGGTTTATTAAAGGGTTTCCCCTTATCGTAAACCGTAAAGAGTAAGGCGTCCTTTAACATGCTCCTTTTTCCTGGAATAGCATAATCAAAACTGTATAAAATTTAAAACTTTACATACCTGTCTTACAGGCATCTTAGTTGACGGTCTTTAAGGGGAGGCTTTCCAAGATTTCCTAAAAGAGATATAAGGGAGGGGGTGAGTACGACTACTCGGTGAATGGGTTTTTAAAAACTTTTGACTTTTAAGAAAAACATTTATATGTAGTGTGCCAGACTCCTTTGTTTTAAAAAAATCCCATCATTTAAAAATTTATATTTTTCCATTATTTCTTAGTTACCACGGTGTGTCATCACCCAACACACATCCTTCATCATGAAGGTTACACACATTCGCAAGTCAGTATCACTACTGAACCCGCTAGTGGCTTCGGAGCGACTTTTCCTGCCACCCGGATAGAAGTACGACCACTTCTACCCTGGGAATGAGTGGATGTACGTGACATCCTACCCACAATCCCGAAATCACTTCTTCATGTCCGTATGAGGACAGAGACCTCATCCTGTCCCCACCCCAGTCTCATGCGCTTCGTGCTACTCCAGATTTCGCACAGACACCTAGAACGACGAACTACCCTTATAGCCACAAGGTCGTCCAGTGCCCTTAGGACTCATCACTACCCCTCATGGGCGTCATGATGATCTCGTACTCACAGTGCATGCACAAACAATGTTTTCTTATATTACCATGTAATCTGTGGTGCCATTAGTCCAATGGCCCCGACTCTCAACTCAACCCGCAGCTGTTTGTCTTTACTAGTCCGTCGACCTGTCATGTCACATTGCCGCTAGTTGACTGAGCATGTCGGTCCTATCTTGGTACCATGGCCAAACAATTCACTTATTAAGTTTTATGGCACATATATCATGTTCGTTTACGAGCTCCTGCTCGTGCCAACTGGCCTTGGGCCCACTGTACAAGATTTTCAAAATCGGGTATTTAGTCCCCAAGTTCCAAAACCGAGGCCCCCGATGTCACGCCCCGACCCGGTTTGGTCGGATCCCCGTGATCAACCCGCTCTCCCGATTTACTAAAGGGTTTTCCCTTATATTATAAATCGTAAAGAGTAAGGCGTTAACCTGCACCTTTTTCCAGGAATATCATAAATCAAAACTGCATAGTAATTTAAATTAGTTGTACCAATCTTGCAAGCGTTTAATTGCGCAAGTCCTTTAAGGTTCGGCTTTCCGGGACTTCCTGAAAGAGGTATAAGGGAGGGGGTGAGTACAACTACTCAGTGAGTGGGATTCAAATCTTTTAACTTTCAAGAAAAATATTTATATGGAGTGTGCCAGACTCCTTTGTTTTCAAAAAAATCATTTCATTTAAAAATTCATCTTTTTCCATTATTTCTTAGTTATCGATGTGTCATCACCCAACACACATCCTTCATAATGAAGGTTACACACATTCGCAAGTCAGTATCACTATTGAACCCGCTAGTGGCTTCGGAGCGACTTTTCCTACCACCCGGATAGAAGTACGACCACTTCTACCCTGGGAATGAGTGGATGTACGAAACATCCGACCCACAATCCCGAAATCACTTCTTCGTGTCCGTATGAGGACAGAGACCTCATCCTGTCCCCACCTCGGTCTCATGCGCTTAGTGCTACTCCAGATTTCGCACAGACACCTGGAACGACGAACTGCCCTTATAGCCACCAGGTCGTCCAGTGCCCTTAGGATGCATCACTACCCCTCATGGGCGTCTTGATGATCCCGTACTCATAGTGCATGCACAAACAAAATTTTCTTATATTGCCATGTAATCTGTGGTGCCACTAGTCCAATGGCCCCGACTCTCAACTCAACCCGCAGCTGTTTGTCTTGACTAGTCCGTCGACCTGTCATGTTGCACTGCCGCTAGTTGACTGAGCATGTCGGTCCCATCTTGGTACCATGGCCAAACAATTCACTTATTAAGTTTTATGGCACATATATCATATTCGTTTACGAGCTCCTGCTCGTGCCAACTGCCCTTGGGCCCACTGTACGAGATTTTCAAAATCGGGCATTTAGCCCCCAAGTTCCAAAACCGAGGCCCTTGGCCTATCAGAGCTATTCGAGCTCCCGTCGAGAAGGTCTCCCAAATAGTTTAAGCATTGGCACACAGTCAGGGGAGAACACTTTCGACAAAATAGGTTTTCACTGTCCATTATACCAATCGGTATAAGGACATCTCCATTCATAACCGATGAACGGGTTTTCAACTTCCTTCGAGGAAGTCTCATCATACTAACCGGGTATGATCTGAATAACCCACTCACAACCGGTAAGTGGTTTTAAATTTTAAGTTGTACTCATCATCCCAACCGGGTATGATGTTAGTAAACCCACTCACAACCGGTAAGTGGTTTTTAACTTTAATTTGTGCTCATCATCCCAACCGGGTATGACGTTAGTAAACCCACTCATCCGTTAATTCCGTGAATTCCACTAGACCCGTTCTTGGTATTCACACGAGCTTGTCCTTGCTGGCATTCCCGGTACTTCGTGTTCCGGTGAAGGCACGGTGGTCCGAGCTTTCGATCTGGGCAGATAGGTCTCATCCTGAGGTTCATCCTTTCGGTCCTAATTCGGTCGTGGAAAGGCTGAGAAAGTGTTGGGAGGGCTTGAAATGGCCGATTTCAGCTTGGCCGAAATAGGGAAGCTTCGGTCCGCCGGAGTTGCTTCACTATTCCATCATGTCGGCGTTTCTCCAACGATACTCGGATTGATTGGAGTTTGCTATCAGATAGTTGTCTTCCCCCCGGTTCTAAAGAGCCCGACCTTTGTTCAAGTCGAAGCTCTCATTCGAGTAATGTGAGGAGGTCACCCATCCTCACATTACTCTCAAGTAAGCACGCTTAACTTTAAAGTTCTTATAGAATCTAGTTCACTTGAACCACTTTGGTTTTTATTTTCTAGTCTGTCTTAAGTTTCTTTTCCAAGGTTTAATGAACCCTTTGGATCACCCAAGAGTTGTAAATTCCCAACTCGCCCGTTCAGAAATAATCGGGTTTGTGAACCGGTTCTAAATCCTCACTTGGTTTGACCGGTTCTTTTCCTGGTTTTCCTTAGCTCAAAAGGGCGGGTTTTACACCCGACCTATAAGAGCTATTCGAGCTCCCGTGAATAAGGTCTCCCAAATAGTTTAAGCATTGGCACACAGTCAGGGGAGAACACTTCTGACAAAATAGGTTTTCACTGTCCATTATACCAATCGGTATAAGGACATCTCCGTTCATAACCGATGAACGGGTTTTCAACTTCCTTCGAGGAAGTCTTATCATACCAACCGGGTATGATCTACTCACAACCGGTAAGTAGTTTTTTTCGCATAATTTTCACATCACTTTCTCTAAGTGGTGATGATTAAAATACCACTAAACTGTGGGTTTTTATACCGAGGTACTTATCATCCCCTACCGGGTATGATATAAAATTTTCACTAACAACCGGTAAGTGGTTTTTATCTTTAAGTTGTGCTCATCATCCCAACCAGGTATGATGTTAGTAAACCCACTCACCCGTTAATGCCGTGAATTCCACTAGACTGGTTATTTGTATTCACGCGAGCTTATCCTTGCTAGCGTTCCCGATATTTAACGTTCCTACACGATATGAACAACCTTGTACATTATTACTCGGCATAACAGCCTTCATTTATTAATGAATGAGAAAACCCAAACTTTTAGTTATTTGCAATTAGGTCCCTAAAGATATTTCTCTTTAACTTTAAGTCCCTAATGTCTATTTTTCCTCAAATTGAATCCCGTAACTTTTAAAATTTATCGTGGGACCTCAATTTATTCAATTTCACCAAAAAGGGGTTTAATTTTCCAAATTTCCAATTTGGTTCCCCAATTTTTTCAAAATTACCATTTTGCCCTTCTTTCACAAAAATGGTAAGTTTTTCCCCAAAATTTCCAAAATTCCTCAATTGGTCCTCCAACATTATTTTCATGCCCAATTGACCCTCAATTTCATAAAATTGTATTTTCGCCCCTTTGAATTTCAAAAATCCCCAAATTTTCCCCCAATTTCAACTCTTCAACACTACCGAATTTGATTTCATCAAATTAGCCGATCAAATGCTTCTAATTATTGAAATTGGAGTTGAAATTGAGTTCCTATATGTTCATACGATTCTAAGAAACTTTGAATCGTAGATTTTAACGTCGGAACGAGCTCAAATGAAGCTTTGCCGGAAAATAGACTGTAGAAAGAGAAAGCTTCGATTACTCACCGGTGAAGGCACGACAGTCTGAGCTTTTGATCTGGGCAGATAGGTCTCGTCCTGAGGTTCATCCAAAAATCAAGTATTGTATCTATTGATGCGGAATTGGATTAGAATTTCGTCATTGAAATTCGGTCGACTCTCTCTCTAGCATCGATCAAAAATTATAAAGGGGAGCCGAATTGGCTTACCTTTCGGTCCTAATTCGGCCATGGAAAGGTTGAGGAAGTGTTGGGAGGGCTTGGTTTGGCCTGAGGAGGGCTTGAAATAGCCGATTTCAGCTTGGTCGAAATAGGGCAGCTTCGGTCTGCCGGAGTTGCTTCACTATTCCATCATGTCGGCGCTTCTCCAACGATTCTCGGATTGACTGGAGTTTGCTATCAGATAGCTGTCTTCTCCCCGGTTCTAAAGAGCCCAACCTTTGTTCAAGTCGAAGCTCTGGTTCGAGCTTTACCGGGAAATGGATCAGTAGTGAGAGAGAGAGAGAAGTGTTCAGGTGTGAGGAGAATGAAATGGGGATTATCTCTTTATATAGTTGTAAAACCCGTGTATTAAATGAGCGAGATTTATTACTAGTATTAATATTGCCATAAATTATTGGTATTAATTCCAATAATTTAATTTCGGTATTAATTCCAATAATTTAATTTCGGTATTAATTCCAATAATTTAATTCCGGTAATAAATTATTTGTATTAATTTTAATAATTAAATATATATTAATTGATGGCTATTTATGTAAGCGCATAAAAATTTTTGATAGGTCACCCATCCTCACACTACTATTAAGTAAGCACGCTTAACTTTAAAGTTCTTGTAGAATCTAGTTCACCAAAACCAATTTGGTTTTTGTTTTCTAGTTTGTCTTAAATTTCTTTTCCAATGTTTAATAAATCCTTTGGATCAACCGAAAGTTGTAAATTTTCATATTGCTTATTCCCAAATGTAAACCGGTTTGGTTTTTCTTATTCGGTTTGACCGTTTCTTTTCCCAGTTTTCCTTAACTCAAATGTGCGGGGTTTACAGGTAGGCTTTCCGAGATTTCCTGAAAGGGATATAAGGGAGGGGGGGAGTATGACTACTCAATGAATGAGTTTTCAAAGGTCTACTTTTAACTTTAAAAAATATATATTTATATGAAGTGTACTAGACTTTTTTCTTTTTCAAAAATCCCTTCATTTAAAAATTCAGGTTTTTCAATCATTTCTTAGTTACCATGATGTGTTATCACCCAACACACATATTTCATCATGAAGGTTATACACATTCGCAAGTCAGTATCACTACTGAACCCACTACTGGCTTCGAAGCGACTTTTCTTGCCACCCAAATAGAAGCACAACCACTTCTACCCTGGGAATGAGTGGATGTACGCGACATCCGACCCTCAATCCTGAAATCGCTTCTTCGTGTCCATATGAGGACAGAGACCTCATCCCATCCCCACCCCGGTCTCATGCGCTTACTGCTACTCCAAATATCACACAAACACCTGGAATGACGATCTGCCCATACTCACCAGGACGTCCAGGGACCTTAGGACACATCACTACCCCTCATGGGCGTCTTGATGATCTCGTACTCATAGCGCATGCAAAAACAATATTTTCTCATATTGCCATGTAATCTTTGGTGCCACTGGTATAATGGCTCCGACTCTCAACTCAACCCGCAGTTGTTTGTCTTTACTAGTCCGTCGACCCGTCATGTCACACTACCACTAGTTGACTGAGCATGTCGGTCCTATCTTGATACCATGGCCAAACAATTCACTCATTAAGTTTTATGGCACATATATCATGTTCGTTTACGAGCTCTTGCTCATGCCAACTGTCCGTGGGCCCACTGTACAAGATTTTCAAAATCGGGTATTTAGTCCCCAAGTTCCAAAACCGAGGCCCCCGACCTATAAGAGCTATTCGAGCTCCCGTGAATAAGGTCTCCCAAATAGTTTAAGCATTGGCACACAGTCAGGGGAGAACACTTCCGACAAAATAAGTTTTCACTATCCATTATACCAACCGGTATAAGGACATCTCCATTCATAACCGATGAACGGACTTTCAACTTCCTTCAAGAAAGTCTCATCATACCAACCGGGTATGATCTACTTACAACCGGTAAGTAGTTTTTTCTGCATAATTTTCACATCACTTTCTCTAGGTGGAGATGATTAAAATACCACTAAACAGTGGGTTTTCATACCGAAGCACTTATCATTCCCAATTGGGTATGATATATAATCCCACTCACAACCAGTAAGTGGTTTTTAACTTTAAGTTATGCTCATCATCCTAACGGGGTATGAAGTTAGTAAACCCACTCACCCATTAACGTAGTGAATTCCACTAGACCGGTACTTTGTATTCACACAAGCTTGTCCATGATGGTGTTCCCAGTACTTCGCATTCCTATACGATATGAACATTCTTGTTCATTATTAATCGGCATAACAGCCTTTATTCATTTCAAATGAATGAGAAAACCCAAACTTTTTAGTTATTTGTAATTAGGTCCCTAAAGTTATTTCTCATTCCATCCTTTATTCCTTATTTGAGTAGTTTATTAATCTTATTTCGGATCCTTCATATTATGTTCAGCCGTCCAATCTTTAGGCTTTATTATACGCGTGTGGACTACAACTGGTCTTATCAATCGCGGTTATTCCTCCATAACCACATCTTATTTGGAGAGCTCGGTTCGTTGCCACAACATCTTTTAATATGGTTATTCCTCCATAACCACATATTAAATGAGTGGACTATCCATATTCTTTCCTTCCTTACCTTATTATGGATAGTCCACTCATTCTTACTTGCCACAACATCTTTTAATATGTTTCGTTGGGTTTCTTTCACCTTAGCATGCATTTTATTTATGGATTTGTCTCCTCACTTCTTGCCATCAGGTTTCGTTTATTCTTTATTATGTCTTGTATCCTTTCTTAGGATTTCCTTATTTGGGAGGATTCTTACCCCTTTCTCTCGTAATTTCTTTTCCATACATCCTTGAAGACACCTAGCTTTAAATGATGCCCCTTGATGTTATTCTTGTATGCTTACCTTTACTCTTGAGATCCTATGGATACGTTTTTCGTACTTCATTCTTATTCTCACTCGTATCTCAGCACATGTCTAGAGCTCGCATCCATCTAGTTTCAAAATCCCTTAATTACCCTTTGAGAGGTTCATTTGACCGTCTCAAAACTTTATAGTCCCAGTTCTGGCTATTGATTTCTTTTTAAGGATTTTCCTTCGTTCTTCCTTTTAAACTATTTCCTTGGATCACTCAAGCATGCTTTCTTGGTTCCTTCACATTGGCTTGCGCTTCATTTGCAAGTTTATCTCTTTGTCCCTTTCTCTTGGTTAAATTATCTCTTAGTTGGGATGCATATGTCTTTCCAAGATTTTCTTCCTCGATAGGACTATCCCCTTTTTCCTGGTTCTGCAGAATATCTGCCTTTACATGGCATCCTTTGATTATCATCCTCTTCTGTTTATCTTTTCTATTGAAATAGTGTATATTTGGTTCCCTATCCTCATCCTTACTCGTACCACAATACACGTCCATTTCTTTTAGTGAGAGTTTAAAATTTTTCTAGTTTCAAGATATCCTAACCATCATGTGAAAGGCTTACCTACTCCCTTCTTGGCTTGAATTATGTTGTTAATTTGGTCATTAGTTCTTTTAAGGATTTCTTTCATCCTTCTTTTCTCCATTATTTGGCCTTTCCACTTCTTCCTTCTTTGCTGGAGTTTACTCTATGACACTCATGAGAGTAGTTCGTTACCTGTCTCGCCCCTACTTTGCACCTTGTTTTATTTTCTTGAGGCAATTGTCTCTCTAATCTCCTTATCCTTATTGATCCTTCAAGTGCCCTTTTTAGGGTGTACTCCTTACTACTTCTCGGTCCTCCTTAGGGTGTCGTTCATTCTCTTTGACCATCTCGTTGTCATGGTTTGCTTACTTCTGTTATGTTGTTCTAAATTTTAACTTCTCTATATTTTCCAAAGAAAGTTGTAACAAAAATTCTATCACTTTTCCAAAGCAGGTCAGTCTTGGCCTCTGATACATCCTCCCTTCAAGTAGTTTATAATTAAGGGTTGGTTCCTTGCACTCCATGTTATTTCCATCCATCAACCAATGATTTCTTCAAGGTAATTAGTTATACGCATCCCTCCAGAGTTCCCTTTCACGGCGTATTCCTTCTCTTCTTCACTATCACTGTTGTCGTTCCTTAGACTTTCCAGAGGACATTTCTCTATGTTTGCTCCTTATGAGAGGGTTCTGGATATACTTCCCATGTACCTTATCCCAACTCTTGAGGTATCTTTCTCGGTTTGACCTTCTTAAGAAAAAATTTAAATTTTGCATTCACCTCGTCATTTCTTGACCTCTTAGTGAACCGCTTACTTAGCCAACTCCATGGTTTCGGTCTCTAGTCCTTCGTGGCCTTTGAGGAGTTATTGCCCTAAATTTATGAGGTGTGAAACACCCCTTCTTTCCTTACACCTATAATAGTTTATCTTGGTACTTGTCCTTAGTAGGGTTGGGCACTTCTTCAGGTAATGTCTCCATCATTCATACTTGTAATAGGTTATTCTCTAACATGGATTGTTGTGGTCCCTTCTTTCCTTCGAGTAGGGCATTTTCAGGGTTACTATTAGTTTGGTGCTCAACCGTTCTTGGGTTTGATAACTTTGACAGTTTTCTTACTGAATCTCTTTTGCTAAAGGGTCAAGGTAAGAGTCTTCCTAGGTTTCTTAATTCTCTGATTCATCTTCCATAACCGAGATATGACTTTTCCTTAGTTTCCAGAATAGTGTGGGTTTGCTTTATTTTCCTTAGGTCATATTCCCAACAAGATTGCATCATTAAGAGATAGAGTTTTGAGAATTTGAGTATTTTATTAATAGGGGGATACAAAATATTAGGCTTTTAGCCCTATCATAGGAAATGGTCGCAAAATAACTAAGTAGCTATGGAATTCTTGATAAACATCCTCCTTCATACTTAGAGTTGTGCCATCGATAGGTCCTAACACCATTCTCCAAGATAATTCCCCATTTGGTCTTTTAAGATTCCTGTCAGGCCTCAGGCATTTGGAAAGCTTCTAGGGTTGTCCTCCCACGAGGATAGAGTACTGAGCAGTGTCATCCCTAGTTTTCTTGGTTCCTCACCTGGGAGCCATATGAAAATTTTAAGATAAATCCTATCAGTTACTATATCAGCCATCTTGATTATGTATTCGAGGAAACAGGCTCTCATACCACTCTAGTTGTCATCCCCCAACCCGGTTTGGTCGGATCCCCATGATCAACCCGTCACTCTCCCGATTTATTAAAGGGTTTCCCCTTATTATAAACCATCAAGAGTAAGGTGTCCTTTAAATCCGCACCATTTCCTGAAATAGCATAATCAAAACTGCATGAAATTTTAAACTTTACATACTTCTCTTACACGCATCTTAGTTGATAGTCTTTAAGGGTAGGCTTTCCGGGATTTCCTGAAAAGGGATATAAGGGAGGGGGTGAGTACGACTACTCAGTGAATGGGTTTTCAAAGGTCTACTTTTAATTTTTAAGAAAAACATTTATATGAATTATGTCAGACTCCTTTCTTTTCAAAAATCTCTTCATTTAAAAATTTAGGTTTTTCCATCATTTCTTAATTACCACGGTGTGTCATCATCCAACACACATCCATCATTATGAAGGTTACATACATTCGCAGGTCAGTATGACTACGTTGGAGACCCGTTGGCCGTCCATTCGGCACCATTATAACTGACATTGAAGACCTGAAATGCCTCGAACAGAAGCGTTTCTTCTTCGTCAGCATTTCTTCAGTTTCCCAGCAAGTGAATTGAGGAAGTAGATGACACTGTTCCGAACCGAGTTCAAAGCTTAAACCAGCTGGTTCACCCCCCATTCGATCGACTTTTTCAAATCTAAAAATTTCTAAATTCATTCTCTATACAATGGTGGCCTCAAATCTCCAATTTGAATTATTTAAGCCACCTAGAAAAATGAATTTAGAATTTGGTTCAATAATGTTTCAAACCTGTCCAAACGGTTCGGATCCGATTCACCTGAACCAATTTGGTTTTCATCCCCAATTCCTTAACAAGTCCATTTCCATGTCTTTTGTGACTCCTTGGGTCACTTAGCTTCCATAAAATTCCTGGTTTACCATCTCTTTATCAATTCCTGTTCATAAACCAACTCGGTCCTTAAAACGGTTCAATCCGGTTTGGATCCGATTCACCCGAACCGGTCTGGTTTTTCTCTCCCACTTTGTTCTAAGGTTCCTTCCCAAGGTTTATGAATTTCTTTGGAGTATAATGGAGTTGAATTCCTTTGTTTTGCCTGATCTCTATCGGTTTTGGTTCATAAACTGGTTCAATCATGTTGGACCCGGTTCGTCCAAACCGGTCTAATTTTCCTCTTCCAATTCATCCTAAGGTTTTTTTCCATAGTATTTTGAATCCTTTGGATCACCTGGGAGTTGTAAATTCCTAAATTGCCCATTCAAAATTGATCGGGTTTGTGAACCAGTTTGATTTTGTCACTCAGTTTGACTAGTTCCCTTCCCGATTTTCCTTAGCTTAAAAGGGCGGGGTTTACAAATGTGCAAGGACCTATTGAGGGCACAACTCTAAGTATAAAGGAAGCAAAGCATGAAGCTACAAACATCAGTAAATGGTGTATAACCTTACCTAAGTGTTTATCAAGAACCTTGTAGCCCTTATTTTGTGACCACTTTTTGTAATAGGGCTAATTGTACTCCTCAATTAAAAAAGTACTCCAAATTCCTAAAAACTTTGTCTATCAAAGGATATAATCTTGTTACGAAGATAGCCACAAGAAAAAAAAATACCTAAACAAAAGACACCATGGATGTCAAGGAGATTATTATGCAAGGAAGGCATGACAAAAGAATCGTCATGGTAAGGAGTCTAGGAGAACTTTGGGGTAACTAAACAAGGGGCAACCTATTATAAGGTACAAAGGAAATAGGGCATGAAAAGAAGTACCGTCCCACACCACTAGGATTCAGAATAATACTTCCTAAGGAAGACGCCCTCACAGCTATAGGAAATCTGAAAGGATACCATCCCAAGAAACGTGACTCCAGTTGCAACCATAGATAAGAGGAAACTCTTCAAAATCTTAGCAAAGTGGTAAGAAGGAAAAAGGGGTAAAGGTAGGACCTCAATAAAACCACAAATGGAACAAAGGATAGCTTAAAAGAATTCCCCCTTTAAGAAGAAAATCCAAACAATTTAGGAGAAAAGAAAGGAGTGCATCCACAAGAGAAGACAAGAAGAACATTTGATGACAAACGAGACGTATTGGGATTAAAGGAATAAATCACCTTGGAAAAAGTAACTATGCCAAATAGGAAGTTCGGACCAACAGGACAAGAGAAAGCAAGTCGTTACAACAAGATAGTCAGAGGGAACAAATGATACCCTAAGGACAGAAGTCGGGGCCGTTGGACCAGTGGCACCATAGATTACATGGCAATAAGAGAAAATATTGTTTGTGTATGCACTATGAGTACGGCATCATCAAGACGCCCATGAGGGGTAGTGATGCGTCCTAAGAGCACTGGACAACCTGGTGGCTATAAGGGCAGTTCGTCCTTCCAGGTGTCTGTGCGAAATCTGAAGTAGCACCAAGCGCATGAGACCAGGGTGGGGATAGGATGAGGTCTCTGTCCTCATACGGACACGAAGAAGTGATTTCGAGATTGTGGGTCGGATGTCACGTACATCCACTCATTTCCAAGGTAGAAGTGGTCGTACTTCTATCCGGGTGATAGGAAAAATCGCTCCGAAGCCACTAGTGAGTTCAGTAGTGATACTGACCTGCGAATACGTGTAACCTTCATGATGAAGGATGTGTGTTAGGTGATGGCACATCGGAAACTAAGAAATGGCAGAAAAACCCGAATTTTTTTAAACAAAGGGATTTTAAAAAAAAAAAGAGTTCGGCACACTCCATAGAAATGTTTTTCTTAAAAGTCAAAAGCTTTTAAAAACCCATTCACTAAGTAGTCGTACTCATCCCCACCCATATATCCCTTTCAGGAAATCCCAGAAAGCCAACCCTTAAAGACCGTCAACTAAGATGCCTGTAAGACAGGTATGTGAAGTTTTAAATTTCATGTAGTTTTAATTATGTTATTCCAAGAAAAAGTGCAGGTTAAAGGATGCCTTACTCTTTACAGTTTACAATAAGGGAAAATCCTTTAATAAACTGGGAGAGTGGCTGGTTGATCACGGGGATCTGACCAAACCGAGTCGGAGCGTGACATATAAACACCAACAATCCCAAGTAAAATGTCACTCGAGTAAGAAGGAGTCAGTTGGTAAACATAATAAGGTTAAACATAAATTGGACAAAAGTTGTAATCAATGACGAATGAAGGATGGGTCAAATTGGGACGAAAGAATAATAACACAAAAACCTATAAAAACAAGTATGTAATGCTCGAAAGAACATTGAGCTAGGGGTTTCAACGATTAAGAGAATAACTAGACAAAGGAACGATTGGGCACCTTGAAACTCCCAATCTTGAAATCTTGAGTAAAATTCCCAAAAGGAAGAACCTTATCATAAATAAAGGGAGATGCGAACCTAAGAATATACATTAGGATTAATGAGTCATACATACCTCGTTATTATAACTCCATGGAAGGACTAAGCATGATAAATGAAAAGAAATTCCTTAGATGAATGATTATGGGGACTATGCGAAAGAGCAATCAAAGTGTTAACATATCAAGAAAATCCAAGTTGACATTAAGGGAAATTATTCCCGATGTGGAATATATTGGTTATGTTTTGGGGACAAAACTCCTAAAAGAAAGGGAGTGTTGTAAACCCCGTACTTTTGAGTTAAGGAAAACCGGGAAAAGAACCGATAAAACTGAGTAAAGAACCAATAAAATCGAGTAAGAAAACCGAGCCGGTTTACAAACCCGATCATTTGGGAACAAGCAATTTGGAAATTTACAACTTCCAAGTGATCCAAAGGGTTCATTAAACCTTGGAAAAGAAACTTAAAACAAATTAGAAGAGAAAAATCAAATTGGTTTAGGTGAACGAGAATCCATAAGAACTCTGAAGTTAAGTGTGCTTGCCCGAGAGTAGTGTGAGGATGGGTGACCTTCTAATCATAAATATCCATAAATTAATATATATTTAATTATTATAATTAATACTAATAATTTAATACCTAAATTAAATTATTGCAATTAATACAAATAATTTAATATTGAAATTAAATTATTGGAATTAATACCAATAATTTATGGAAATATTAATCCTATTAATAAATCTCTCCTATTTAATAAATGGTTTTGCACCTATATAAAGAGATCATCCCCATATATTCTCCTCACATCCGAACATTTCTATCTCTCTCTCTCTCTCTCTCTCTTTCTACTGCTTCATTTCCCGGTGAAACTTAAACCATAGCTTCAACTTGAACATTTTTCTTAACCTCGAGAGGAGAGGTCGGGCTCTTTAGAACCAGGGAGAAGTCAACTATCTAATAGCAAACTCCAGTCAATCCGAGAATCACTAGAGAAGCGCCCACATGATGGAATAGTGAAGCAGCTCCGGCGGACCAAAGCTGCCCTGTTTCGGCCAAGTTAAAACTAGCAATTTCGAGCCCTCCTTAGACCAAACCAAGCCTTCCCAACATTTCCTCAGCCCTCCCACGACCGAATTAGGACTAAAAGGTAAGTCAATTCAGCACCCCTCTGTAATTTTTGGCCGATGCTAGAGAGAGAACTGGCAGAATTTCAATAATAAAATTCTAACTCAATTCAGCATCAATTAATACAATTCTTGATTCTAGATGAACCTCAAGATGAGAGCTATCTGCCCAGATCGAAAGCTCAGACCGTCGTGCCCTCACCGGTGAGAAATTGAAGCTTTCTCTCTGTACAGTATGTTTTCCGACGAAGCTCCGTTTGAGCTCGTTCCGATGTTAAAATCTGTGATTCAAAGTTTCTTAGAAATGTATGAACATGCAAGAATTCAATTCCAACTACAATTTCAACAATTAGAGGTGTTTGATTGGTCAATTTGATGAAATCAAATTCGATAGTGTTGAAGAGTTGAAATTGGGGGAAATTTTGGGATTTTTGAAATTCAAAGGACCAAAATACAATTTTATGAAATTGAGGGTCAATTGGGTATGAAAATAATGTTGGAGGACCAATTGAGGAATTTTGGAATCTTTGGGGCAAAACTTACCATTTTTGTAAAGGAAGGGCAAAATGGTAATTTTGGAAAAGTTGGGGGACCAAATTGGAAATTTGGGAAATTAAACCCCTTTGTGCGAAATTAAATAATTCGAGGTCCTAAAATAAATTTTAAAAGTTTTGGGACTCAAATTTAGGAAAAACCTGGCAATATGGACTTAAAGTTAAAGAAAAATAACTTTATGGACCTAGTTGCAAATATATGTAAAGTTGGGTTTTCTCATTCATTTGAAACCAATGAGGGCTATTAGGCCAAAGAATAATGAACAATTATGTTCATTTCATGTAGGAGAACAAGACATCAGGAATGCCAGTCGAGGTCCAGCTTACTAAAGACAGAACTCGAGTAAAGTGGAATTTCACTGCACTATCAGGTGAGTGGGAATTTTTATATCATACCCGGTTGGGGATGATAAGTACCTCGGTATGAAAACCCACTATTTAGTAGTATTTTAAACATCACAACTTAAAGGAAGTGATGTGAAAATCATACAGAAAAACTACTTATCGGTTGTAAGTAGATCACACCCAGTTGGTATGATGAGACTTCCTCAAAGGAAGTTGAAAACCCGTTCATCGGTTATGAACAGAGGTGTCCTTCTACCCGGGCGGTATAATGGATAGAGAAAACATATATTTTGTCGGAAGTACTCTCCCCTGACTGTGTGTCAATGTTTAAACAATTTGGGAGACCTTCTCGACAAGAGCTCGAATAGCTTTGATAGGCCAGGGGCCTCGATTTTGGAACTTGGGGGCTAAATGCCCGATTTTGAAAATCTCGTATAGTGAGCCCAAGACCAGTTGGCACAAGCAGGAGCTCGTAAACGAACATGATATATGTGCCATAAAACTTAATAAGTGAATTGTTTGGCCATGGTACCAAGATAGGGCCGACATGCTCAGTCAACTAACGACAGTGCGACATGACAGGTCGACAGATCAGTCAAGACAAACAATTGTGGGTTGAGTTGAGAGTCGGGGCCGTGGGACAAATGGCACCACATATTACATGGCAATTTAAGAAAACTCTGTTTGTGCATGCACTATGAGTACGGGATCATCAAGACACCCATGAGGGGTAGTGATGCGTCCTAAGGGCCCTCGACAACCCGATGAGTATAAGGGCAGTTCGTCGTTCTAGGTGTCTGTGTGAAATTTGAGTAGCACCAAGCGCATGAGGCCGGGGTGGGGACGGGATGAGGTCTATGTCCTCATATGGACATGAAGAAGCAATTTTGGGATTGAGGTCGGATGTCACGTACATCCACTCATTATCAGGGTAGAAGTGGTCGTGCTTCTATCCGGGTGGCTGGTAAAGTCGCTCTGAAGCCACTAGTGGGTTCAGATCATGCTGACCTATGAATGTGTGTAACCTTCATGATGAAGGATGTGTGTTGGGTGATGACACACCATGGTTAAATATTAAATGGTGGAAAAATTAAAATTTTTGAATCAAGGGATTTTTGAAAGAAATGAGTCTAGCACACTCCATTGATAAATGTTTTTATTAAAAGTCAAAACTTTTGAAAAACACATTCACTGAATAATTGTACTCACCCCTCCCATATAACCCTTTTTAGGAAATATTGGAAAAGCCTACCCTTAAGGACATCAACTAAGGGTATTGGTCAATTTGATGAAATTAAATTCAGCTGTGTTACGGAGTTGAAATTGGGGAAATTTTGGGGAAATTGGGGATTTTCAAAAATTTGAGAGACCAAAATGCAATTTTATAAAATTGAGGGTCAATTTGGCATGATAAGAGTGTTAGGGAACCAATTGAGCAAATTTTAGAATTTTTGGGGTAAAACTTACCATTTTTGTAAAGGAAGGGCAAAATGGTAATTTTAGGAAAATTAGGGGTTAAATTGGAAATTTGTGAAACTTGAACCACTTTTTATGAAATTGAATAAATTGAGGTCCCAAGGGGAATTTTAAAAGTTTTGGGACTTGATTTGGGAAAAAATCGTCAATTAGAGCCTAAAGTAAAGAAAATTAACTTTAGGGACCAAATTGTAAATATTTGAAAAATTGAATATTTAGTCATTCATAATGAATGAAGGTGATCAAGTCAAATGGTAATGAACAATAATGTTCATCTTGTGTAGCAACATAAGACATGGGGAATGCTAGCTAAGATTAAGCTCGCAAGGGATAAAAACCAATTAAGAGGAATTTCACTGCACGATTGGGTGAGTGAGATTTTTATATCATACCCAGTTGGGATGATAAGCAACTCGAAAATGAAAACACATTACTAAGTGGTATTTTAAACATCACACTTGAGAGGAGTGATGTGAAAATCATGCGGAAAAACTACTTACATGTTGTAAGTAGATCATACTTGTTTGGTATGATGAAAGGAAGTGGAAAACCTGTTCATCGGTTTTGAGCAGAGATGTTCTCATACTTGGTTGGTATGATGGACAGTTAAAAATATATTTTGTTGAAAGTGTTCTCCCATGATTGTGTGTCACTGCTTAAACAATTTGGGAGACCTTATTGATGGGAGCTCAAATAGCTCTGTTAGGCTAAAGGCCTCGGTTTTGGAACTTGATGGCTAATATACCCAATTTTGAAAATCTCGAACAGTGGACCCTAGCCAGTTGGCACGAGCAAGAGCTCATAAACAAACATGATTTATTTGTCATGAAAACTTAAGTAATTGAATTGTTTGGCCATAAAACCAAGATAGGACCGACATACTCAGTCAACTAGCAATAGTGCGACATGACAGGTCTCCGGACTAGTCAAGATAAACACCTGCAGGTTGAGTTAAGGGTCGAGGCCGTTGGACCAGTGGCACCACAGATTATATGGCATCATGAGAAAAATATTGATTGTGCATGCACTTTGTTTACGGGACCTTTAAGACGCCCAAAAGGGGTAGTGATGTGTCCTAGGGTCCTAGACAACCTGGTGGATATAAGGGTAGTTAGTAGTACCAGAAGCCTTGTGAAGCTTAACGTAGTTTCAAGTGCATGAGACCGAGATAGGTCAGGATGAGGTCTCTATCCTCATATGAACACAAAGAATTAATACGAAATTGAGGGTTGAATGTCGTGAACATCCACTTAATCTCAGGGTAGAAGTGTATGTACTGCTATCTAATTGGCCGGTAAAGTCGCTCCAACGCTACAAGTGAGTTCAGTGGACAGGCTGGCCTACAATTATGTGTTTGACATTCATGATAAAGGATGTATGTTGGGTGATGACACACCGTGATAATAAGAAATGATTTTTAAAAACCGATATTGATAATGAAAAAACTTAAAGAAATTAAGGAGTTTGTGCTAATGACCTCTCAATAGACCTTGTCATATTAGGCCGATTGGGTCTCCTTCTCTCTTGTCCAGCTCCAGCTTTTGTTCTCACGACCCAACACTTGTGGCCTCCTGACTTGGGTTGTAATTGTATTACAACACATATATTTTATATATATTGTAAATTACCGCTTCACACCATATACATGTTCAGCATGATCATACACCAAGAGTATTACCTTAACTTTTACCTTCACTAATACTACAGGAAGAGGCAGCCGACAACTATAATTTAATTGTCATTCTAAAAGGGACTTGTTTTCTGGGAGATAAACTTTTTTTCTCCAGTAATGCCCTTCTAGATATAATACAAAAGATGAACGAAAGACTGGCGGATATCAGCTCAGCAACCTAACGTGTGGTTATGAGAGAGAGGAAGATAGAGATAAGCAAAGATGGAGTGAGTGCTTGACATGGTTCCAAGTGGACATCTACCTACTTGGTCACCACTCACTTTTAGTCCGATGGTCAAAAACAAAACTGAAACACGTTTCTCCATCCATATCCCCACGCTCTCTTGGCTCTGGCTCCGAGGCTGAGCAATACCAGAGTTGATTAATTTCCTACTCTGTCCCAAACGGACAGACGAATGGATTCTAAGATAAATTCTGTGATTGTGAACCAACCACTAATTCTTCACAAGCTCGGAACATTCAAACCACCCCCGCAATTCTTGGCCTGTGTTTCCCTTTCCTCCTATGGAATTAGAAATGAGCAGGGGAGGCACATCTCCACTCCGTCATCATCCACCACCAGCACTCAGGTCAAGATCGCGGATCCCAGCTGTTGCTCTATCAAGTTCAAGACACTCGGAGCCTGCAAGCTCGGGATTTCAAGGTACCCCGATTTTATTTACGATGCTGCAGGAGGAACGGGGACAGGACTGGGCCAAAAGATGATAGAACGCAATACATCAGTTGATGATGAGTTGAAGGTTTCGTTCGATCCGGAAACACTTTATATTCCGGCTCTGAGCAGTGAGACTACTCGGTTCCTTGGGCTGCCCTTACCACCATTTTTGAAGATTGAGATTATCCCCGAGTTCTTTGGGGGGTATATCAATCAACAAACAGGCAAGGTAGATATAGATGTATATATTATAAATACAAATAGAGGTAGAATGAAATTGCATTTCATTTTAACCAAACTACTGTCTGTCTGTGTGTGTGTGTTTGTGATCCTTTGATTGAAGGTGGACCTTGAGTTCTTAGCCAAGTTCTGCTTCTCAGTGGGGACAATTTACAGGGCTCCTCCGCTGATAGTGAAGACCGTGCTGACTTCCGAGGAGTCAATTGGGAGTATAAGGAGAGGCAGTGGGGAGAGGATGAATGCGCAAGGGAACTGCCGTCTGGTTGGGGTCGCTACCGTGGATCCTGTGGATGACTTCTTTATCAACTCCTTCCTAGGCCTTCCCACGGAGTGTCTTGCTGATCTTAATGCAGTTATTTCATTATCGAGCTAGATTAGCTATTTACCTAGCTAGTTCGTTTAGTTAATAGCTTATAATGTATACCCATGTTCTGTGGTTTGAGAGGAAAAGAGAAGCGCATAGATACATAAGATTTCATTGCATATAGCTCCAGCCTCCACCATAGCATGTATATATATAATTAATGTAAGTCCTTCGGTATAATATTTTTACGGCATAGTTAAGTTGGGTTGTAAATTGGATTTAACAGTACCCCATCCCATTTGAGTTCGCGGAACCGGAGATCCAAGCTCCGGACCCTACCTAGGTCTCGGATTTTTCTTACATTCCTATATACATGTACATTTAAACAATTAATTATTAAAATCCAAATTACTCACCCCTCAATACAAGTGGCATAAGTCCTCCTAGAAAAGGGTAAGAGAGATAGAATAGCAGTTTAAAAAGAAAAGAAAATTGCATTTATAAAAATGTAAAATATTGTGGAAGGTTTTATTGATCCGGTTCTGGTTTGTCCACCTAGGCCGGCCTAGTGAGTAATAATATCTCATCTCACGAGGTAGAGACAGAAGTTAATCTTCTTTACATCTCAACCGCTTGTTTGCCTGGCTGGCCGGGGGCTGCTACACCACACCTCTCCTACATGGCTTTTTCTTTGATTCGCGGCAATGGCTGGCTGTCTGGTTCCATTCCTATAAATCTTGGGTGTTCTTGCGGAGTGGAGTCCGGACCCCAGAGCTAGCTCCCTGATTCCCTATTTCCCTCAGACTTATTCACTTCTTGTCCAGTAATTAGTCCATGGAAACTCTTCTTCTAAAGTCTTCTTTCCCTATTTTCACTACCAATCCAAGTATCCCCATACCCAGATCCTTGAGACCATCCTCCAAAGCCTCCATCCGACCACCACCTCCGGACTTCGATTTCAGGAGGGATATTCTGGTAGAGTCGAGATGTAGGATCTCCCAGATCCACCCTGAGCTCCTCGACTTGGTCGACAGTGGTACCTTGGTGCTGATTGAAAAGAGGCAGTATGGCCCAGTGCCCCCCTGGAGGACGGAGTTTGTGGAGCCGGACGCCATATGGCTGGTGGGAACCTCTCACATCTCTGAGAGTTCCGCCACGGACGTTGAACGCGTACTGCGGTCGGTGGTGCCAGACAATGTGGTGGTTGAGCTCTGTCGTAGCAGGCGATTCCCCACCCTATCTACTTTTAACTCTATGTTCGTCTAGTCCGGTAGAAAGTGAAAAGAATAAAATATCCCCCCACCAACTGTTTGTATCTGATCGAAATCCGCCAAAGGATGTGGGAAGGATATTCAATTCATTTCTTCGGGATAAATAGTTAGTCTTGGGTTGTGTAGCACATAATTAATTTATACAAGAGAATATGAATGTTGGTGTCTCAGTATATAACGAATTTCAACCATATATTATAGCGAACCTGGATAATATGGCTGCAAAGTTGCTTTTACTCTTTACATGATGTCCTGTATGTATCTGAATTTCATTCATTGCAGAGTTTCCTCTTCAGAGCTGGGATAATGTACGCATCGAATGACGACGGCCTTGGCGTTGGCATTGCCAACCAGCAGTTGCAGTCCAATATGTTTTCTCTCACCGGGTCTGGATTTTTTGGTGCCATTGGCCGCAGCATAAACTTGGGTAAGCAACAATTGCTTATTAATATAAAGTGCTGAATCTTCTAATTGGTTTCTCATGTGTGATAAATGGCCTTGTACTGAGCCTACTAAAATTGGTTAGTAATTGATTTTGCCAATGTTTATGGAAGGATAGGTGGGCAAACTGCTCTAGCACTGCGTCTGCTCCTTGCAGTCTTCTCTTCAAAAATATCCTCACGGGTTAATCGTCCCTTCGGGGATGAGGTATGTATCTGATCTGGTTCTTATAAGTTATCTAAAAGATTTGCTAAATTAGGTGGTTGACTATAATATCGCCCATGAAATATTTTCTTATAATCTACAGTTTCGGGCTGCACGAAAGCTATCAGAAGAAATTGGTGCTCAGATCGTTCTGGGTGATCGTCCGATTGAAATCACTGTGAGTCCGTTGTGTTATGACAAGAAAGAGCAGGACCTCAATCCTTGAACATTGAACAGTTTTTTTTTTTTTTTTGCTCAACCAACAGTTAATTAATTCCAAATAAAAAATGGCAAAATATTTTATGGAACCATGCTCATTCTTCTCTGTTCATCTTTTACACAGCTTGAAAGAGCTTGGAATAGTCTGAAGTTGGAGGAAAAGATAAGCCTGGTTTTCTCTGTTTTTCGTGGGATAACTTCACAACATGCAGACATATCAGAGAACAATCTCAAGGTCCTCCTTTACTTTGGATGCTCCTAAACCTAAATTTTGTTAAAAAAAAATGTTAAAATAAATTTAACAATTTTCTATATACGCTATCAACTGGGTTCTCTTATTCAATAATATAAAATTTTAGTAGTGGTACAATAATAAATTTAATTAAAAATTATAATTTAATTTAAATGATAATCTAATACTTTTGCTATTAATATATAACTTAATTTATATATAAATATTTTATTTAACTTAAATATATATTTTTAACAAAACACATATTATATATAGTTTTTAATTAATAAAATTATAAATGAAAATTATATATAATAAATTTTTGTCTAATTAATTTAAAATAATAAATAAAATATAATACAAAATTATATATTTTGAATTATTAATACTAATTACATATAATTTAAATTAAATTAAATATTATATAAATTACATATAAATAATAATATAATATGAAATTTCATTTATAATTTTATGAGTGAATATTATATATAATTTATGTTTTTATATAATTTATACGATATGAATATTTTATTTCAATTAAATGAGGTATAATATTTATTAATAACTTAAAATATATATAATTTTATATTATATTTGTTTAAAATATTTAATTTATTATTTCAAATTTATACACAAATATGTAATTTTTATTATAGTTTTATTAAGTGAAGTTATATATAATTTATATTTTTTAATATATATAATTTAAGTTAAATAAAATAGTTATATATAATTTTTTACCATATCTTAATTTATATATTACTTGTATTATATTATAGTCTTATATAAATATTTATTTAATTTAAATTATATATAATTTTTATTAATAACTAAATATATATAATTTTGTATTATATTTGTTTATGATATTTAATTTATTGATTCAAATTAATTAAACATACTTTTAATTATATATATTTTATTAAATAAATTATATGATATATATTTAAAAAAAAGTAGATAATATTTTTCAACCTTACTATTAAATTTTTGCCATTTCCCTAATATCTGTTTGTTGATAGGAGCCAAGAGTAGAAGATGACACCTTTAAGCTATATGAACATCTAAGTTGTTCGTATCCAGCTCTTGTGCAGCCTCTCATACATGAAAGGGACACTGTAAGTATACTTTTTCGGAAACTTTTTGAAGAAAGGGATAGAAACAACCTTTAATTGATTATCTGTACAAAGGGAGTATGCTTATATTTCTTCCGGCTACCATGCAGTACTTGGCATGGTCACTGAAGAGAAGCAAAGCTGTGAATAATTGCAAGAGAGTGGTAGGTGTGATAGGGAAGGGCCACATGAACGGGGTCATATATTCACTTACATCAGACCAAGGAAACTTGCGGTTTCGAGATCTCACAGGGAAGAAGCCTGATCATAACAGTTCCAACAGATTGATCATGGATCTCGCTAGGAGCTTGGCTAGAGACACTGTGATTGGCATCGGATTGTGGGCTCTCTATGAGTTGGTGATAAGTGGACTCTAAACTAGAAAGAGAGGTTTCATTTTTTCACTTCTTTCTAGGGATAGCCATTGGTAAAAAAATGTCAAGGAAATCAAAATTGCCAGTAAATGTTCAGTCTCATCCTCACATCTTTGCATCATTTGTAATTTGGAAAGTTCTGCTGCATTATTCATGTAATAGTAGAGAAAGTGAAAAGTATGAAAAAATTATTATATAGGAAGGGGTTGGATTTGAAGATTCTTTTTCACTCATAATCCATAGCACAAGGATTGTAAGTTGTTATGAAATGAGTGGTCTTAAAACAGAGGAATGTATGCTCAAAAGGGTTTTATTCAACTATCATCATCCCTTATCAAGACTCAACTAGGGAGAGAGGGAATGTGGATATTATTCAACTATCCTCTTTGAGGAGTCTTATTGGCTCATGGGACGGGGACAACTTCAAAGAATAGAAAAGAAGTGACAATGATTATGCTTGGTTAGGCAGTCAATATGATTCGTCAATGCCTTTGATGACACCATGTATCTCTCATCTAATCTATTAATAATAATTATGTTATTTTTATATTTGGATGAAAATATATATAATATAATTTATCATTTACATATATTGTTTTTAGTTATTAACCTACAATAATTATATATAAGTATTATTCCACACTTAATGATAATTTATTTTCTAAATATATTAATAATTTATTATACAGTTAACCTTTAAAAAATATGATAAATATAATTTATGATATAAAACATAATTATATATACACTTTATATTATATTTTATTATAAATTTTTATTTTTATTATATTACATTATTATTAGTAATATAATTTAATTTATTATATATAAATATAGTTGATATTAATTCATAAAATATTAATTTTTAATTAAAATAATATATTTATCTTTTTAATTTTTGAGTACCTCTTTATTAATTTGGATGTTATTAATAAGAGAAATGTATTCAAATCCACTACTTTAATCTCCCCTCAATAAATGATATATATATATATATATATATATATATTTATATTTCTCTTACTTTTCTCAAAAAAAAAAATTCTTTTTATTTTAAATTAAAAATGTTCCAGTTTATTATGTAAATACTACAAATTAGTGAAATTGAATATTTTAAATTATAACAAATGTTATATGGTATGTGACAATAAAATAGAAAATAATTCATTTTAGTATAAATAATATAAAATAAAGCATTTTGGTGTTGTTTAGATAGAACATTACTATAATTATAATATTATGAGAAATTATTTTAAATAATTATCATATTTGATATATTTTTAATTTGTTAAAATTAGTTATAATATTATATTTTTTGTTTTTATCATTAATAAATAAATACATATATTATTTATTATATCCAGTCACTTGTTAATAAAATAATACAAATAATTGAACATGACAAGATAAGTAATATAGTTTAATATTTTTTTACTTAATTTATTATGACATTTTATAGTGATGGACCATTCGTTTAAATAATTTATCATAAGTAATTTAATAAATCATGTAAGAGAATTACATATTTATCAACAATATATAAACATATAAACTAATGTTAGATATTATAAAATTTAAATTTAGTAATTAAAAATATAGTAATTACTTAGTACATATAATAGAAAAATCCAAGTAATAATAATATTAACATATTTTTTTTCATTTTTAAGAATTCGAACACAAAATTTGTAATCAAGAGAAATCTACTAACCTCATGCTTTTCATTTATGTTATACTTTTTTATTTTTTTCCATTATTTAAAAAAAAACACGTAAAAAGTCTACTAAATATTAAGAGTTTCTGTTTTATAAATATGTATAATACTCAATAAAAACATTTACATGAAAAAGGCTTAACATTCACCAAATTATACATCCATATCCATAGCCATAAAGAATTTTGTAACCAGACTTAAATTTGGCAAGTAAACCCAAGTTGCCAAGATATGATATTTTCAATTTGATTCAAAAACTGGATATTTTTCTATTTCGTTCGAGACCAATCAGAGTTTTAGTACCACAGGTGTGTATGTTTTCATTCATCTCTCCCACGTGTTAATCTGACGGTCTAGTTCCGATCTCTCGTAATATATTACACACCATTAAAGGCCCAGCACGTCTTCCCGCTAGGCTTCCTTTCACTTCTTTCTTTTCTATTCTGCTCAGGCTGCAGGTCTTCAGTCTTCTCTCTCCAATTTTTAGTGTAGCTTCTCATCTTCTGCTCCGAATCGTTGTTGATCCCGAGCTTATCTGCTTCTTCTCTACCCTTCAACGCCTCTTCCCACTCTTGACAACCTCTGATCTGCGACTTTCTTCTAGTCGGCTGCATCTAAAGGGTTGTTGCCCAACCCAAGCAGAAGAGGTTAATTTATTTTAGGGTTTTGTGATTGTAGTCTATTCTTTCTCCATATAAGAACTTGTCAGTGATCTAATTGAGCTGCAATTGATGCTTTATTGTTCAAGCAAAGAAGGTGGCTTGCTATTGTATTGAATTTCGCTAGAGCAGAGCAGCTTTCCGTCTCCCGTGATAGGGATAAATTATATGGGACTTTAATGTATCATCTAATTACCATTCCCCTTCCACGTCTCTCTTTCTCCTTAATTAAAAAAATCGTTTTGGAGCTAAGCAAAATATATTCTTTTGCTGCTCGATGTTAACTCTTCTATTGCTTGCACCTCTGTTTTCTTGGGCTTGAGGAAAATCCGAGGCCTTTCATTGCGGGTAAAATATTTTAGTTATTTCTCTGTTCTCTTTCTATATTTTGGACTATTCTTCTAAACCTAACATTTTTCCTCCTATGTCCATCAACAGGCACTCTGCTTTGCTCAACTGGAAAGAGAAGAAGACCCTTCTATGTCCCTTCAGCAGATCTTTCTTTTTCTCTAACTACTTCCGTTAATCTCTGCAGCATTACTGCATGAGAGTCCTTAAATCCGAAGTAGATCACGGGGTACTGGTGTTGTCTGCTCTCTCATTGATTCATTACTACTGATGAGTACTACGATAAATCGCAGTACTCAAACATAGCGATGTTTAGGTTCGTGAAGTGACTATTACATTATTCTATGCTTGTGATCTTCAAGTTCTGAGGACTTTCAATGGTGATCAACAAGATATTGGTTGAGATCACCTGTTCATAATCGGCTTGGCACTGGAGAGCTTCTTAAACTTAGACTACCAAAGGGCTGTGCCCCTTATGGTTCCCTCTCGCGTATCTGATGGGTTCACCCAGTCTTCTTCAAGCTCAGGAGTTTATTTCCAGGGAGATACTCAGTCGCAGACAATGGTTAACTCTCACTTGAGTTCATCCTTTGGCAATTCATCCAATTCTTTGCCTGGAACTGGGTGGGCCAGTCAAGGAGCTGTTTCCGGAGACATGAGCAGTGCTGCCCCTAGCAGTGCGGGAAACTCTGGACCCAGTGTTGGGGCTAGCTCTCTAGTTACAGATGCCAATTCTGCCCTTTCCGGAGGCCCACATTTAAAGAGAAGTGCAAGTATAAATACAGAATCCTACATGCGCTTACCTGCATATCCTATGTCATTCACTTCAAATAACATAAGTATTTCTGGTTCATCTATTATAGATGGATCTTCCAGTGAGTGCAATCAAGTCCGATCTATTATAGTGCACCAGAATTCTCTCTCAGATCAAACTGCTCAGCAAGGGAAACAAAGTCAACAACAGCAACAGGGGAACTCCAGTGCGATATCTCTACCCCCTTCACAAGCTGGTCAAGTGTTAGTCCCCATGGGTGATCGAGTACCTGGAACCTTTATTCAGGATCCGAATAATCTGTCTCACGCGCAGAAGAAGCCTAGGTTTGACATTAAGCAAGAAGATATTATACAGCAGCAGGTCCTGCAACAGCTGCTACAGAGGCCTGATCCAATGCTACAGAGTCGTAATCCGCAATTACAGGTATTTTTGCAGCCGCAGCAGAGGTTCCGGCAGCAGCAGCATCAGATTCTACAGTCTATGCCACATTTACAGAGAGCTCATCTGCAGCAGCAACAGCAGCAGCTGCAACTGAGACAGCAGCTACAGCAACAGAGCGTGCAGCCCCTGAATGTAAAGCGGCCCTATGATGACGGTGTGTGTGCTCGGAGACTAATGCAATATCTGTACCATCAAAGGCTACGGCCACCTGTGAGTTGAATTTCATATACGTGGAAAAGTAGATTTTGCATTTAATTGAAATGATGGTATACATTGTTTACTTCAATTTTGTATATTCTGAGTTGAATCTCATATGATCTTCTCATTGATGAAGATTTTCTATGTCATGGCTCTTGTAAGTCGGATGAGTTTATTCTCTCTTATGTTCGAACAGGATAATGCTATTGCTTATTGGAAGAAGTTTGTAGCAGCATATTTTTCTCCCCGTGCAAAGAAAAGGTGGTGTTTGTCCTTGTATGAGAATGTTGGACAGCATGCACTTGGTGTTTTCCCCCAGGCAGCTATGGTCTGTTCACCTGTTATTTTAGTATGCTTCCTATGCCTATATACCTATAAATAATAAACTGGTGATTGATACAAAAAGACATTGTGTAGTTGATTGAAAGATGCCTTGGCTTATTCTCATCTTTCTTTCTTTCTTGTCTTTCTTATTTTAAGGATGCATGGCATTGCGATATTTGTGGCTCCAAGTCTGGAAGGGGTTTTGGTAAGACAATGTTGTTATTATAATATCTTACTTTTACCTGAAAAGTCTTTGTTTATTTTTTCTTATCATAGAATGAATGGCACTAGTTTCTTCCGTTAAATTATATCATGGCCTTCTCCTTATGTTGTGCTGCTGCTTTTGGATTGCTTGGAAATCTGGTTACGCTTGGTTAATTTATTTTTATTCAGTATTTATGTATTTTTATGTTTTAGTTGTTTAACGAGTCACTTGATTTGCCTGTTCATCGTAGTTATTGAAATTCTAAAGCATGCAAAGCTTCTTGATTCTTTTCTAGGATTTGACTGAATCTTGTTTCTAATGTGCTGCTGCTTTTGGATTGCTTGGAAATCTGATTACGCTTGGTTAATTTATTTTTATTCAGTATTTATGTATTTTTATGTTTTAGTTGTTTAACGAGCCACTTGATTTGCCTGTTCATCGTAGTTATTGAAATTCTAAAGCATGCAAAGCTTCTTGATTCTTTTCTAGGATTTGACTGAATCTTGTTTCTAATGGTATTTGCAGAGGCTACATTTGAAGTACTCCCCAGGCTTAATGAAATCAAATTTGGCAGTGGTGTAATCGATGAACTTTTATTTCTTGATTTACCTAAAGAATATAGATTCCCTTCGGGGATAATGGTGTTGGAGTATGGTAAAGCAGTTCTGGAGAGTGTATATGAGCAACTTCGTGTTGTTCGTGAAGGCCAGTTTAGAATCATATTTGCCAATGATCTAAAGGTTAAATATTTACTGTTGGATATGCTGGTAATAACAAGTATCACTTATTTACTTTTTATCATAGTAAATACTCGGGTTGCCTCTTGACATTGCAGATACTGTCATGGGAGTTCTGTTGTCGCAGGCATGATGAACTTCTTCCTCGGCGATTGGTTGCTCCACAGGTAGAAAATGCATTGCATCCTGTAGCTGTCCAGTTCGTTCAACTCATCCTACCTCAATTGTCTCTTTGGGGCTGACATGGATCTTGGAAATTTAAGCATGTTATGATACCATTTTTAGTTTCTTCTACTTTTCTTTAACAACAACAAATTTTAACTTTTGCAGGTCCATCAGTTGGTCCAGGCTGCTCAGAAGTGTCAGAGCACAGTTACTGAAAGTGGAGCTGATGGAATTTCTTCTCGGGATTTACAGGCCAACAGCAGCATGTGAGTTAGTGTGGTACTATATATTTCTTTAACTTTTTCTTACTCGGCTTTTCTGTGGCCCTTCTTCCTAATATTTGGGAATCTGGCCTGTGGAGAATACATGTTATCTTGGTGGATTTTTCTAGTTATCTTCATATCTGATGTATTTATTGTTGTGCTCTTCTAGGGTTCTTTCTGCAGGGCGTCAGCTTGCTAAAAGTCTAGAACTTCAGTCACTAAATGACCTTGGATTCTCCAAGAGATATGTCAGATGTTTGCAGGTATGCAGATCAATATTTATATCATCTTGTTGAAATGGTTTTATCTTTTTCCAAGCTCATGGACTGTACTTTAACAGATTTCTGAGGTTGTGAATAGCATGAAGGATCTCATAGATTTCTGCAGGGATACTAAAACTGGGCCAATAGGTCATCTCTACACCCTTCAAACTTATCCAATTCTTGATGTGCTCCCATCCCGATAATTAGTCATCGCAGAATTTTCCTATTTTAAAGTGCAGAGGGCTTGAAAAGCTATCCTAGACAGGCGTCAGCAGCTAAAATGCAGATGCAGGAGATGGAGCAATTTGCAAATGTACAAGGTCTCCCAACTGACAGAAACACACTTAACAAGTTGATGGGGATGCAGCATCCAGGGCTAAACAGTCAGATGGGTAACAGCCCTAACATAGCCCATCGTGGAGCCTTAAGTAGATCTGCCCAAGCAGCGCTTGCCCTCACAACAGGTTATCAGAATTTGCTCATGCGTCAGAACTCCATGAACTCCAACCAGGTCTCCCTCCAGCAGGAGACATCTCCTTTCAGCAACTCTGGCCAGAGTCCATCTGCCACATTTCAAGGTTCAAAACTGTTATCCTCCAGCGGCTATTATAGTCCGAATCTTCCTCCGCGTCAGGGAGCACAAAGTGGGCAGAATAACGTACTTCCCCAGAGCCCCAACCCGTCTCAGGTGAACCAAACTCTCCAGCAGCAGGTGATTCAGCAGCTGCTGCAGGAGATGCCTAGCAATAATAACAGTAGAGGAGGGATCCATCAGGCTCATGCTCAGCTGAGGAGTGGAACAGCTTTTGGGAATAACAACTTAGCACCATCACAGGCACAGGATCAACCTGCTCCATCGAACATCTTGGATCAGCCACATAGTGGGAGTAACAGCTTCAAGGGCACTGGTTCTAACAGTGATTCCCCAGCACCTCCTGCAGCGTGTAATAATGGGTATATCCCTGGGAGGGTACCTGATCTGCCTCAGGGCCTTCATTTACCAGATGATTTGGTGTCTGATATTCCCCTGGAGTTCACAGAGAATGGCTTCTTCAGCAGTGACCTTGATGACACCATTGGTTTTGGGTGGAAATCATAACTATGACTAACTCTGATTTGGTGGGCCCGACCAATACTGATGGAGGCATTTATGGCGCGATCTGAAGGGAGTTTTTGTTCACCACTGTACAGCATGCTCTAAAATGGGTGTGGTATTTTGATTCTTTCTGTTCTATTTTCTTTTTATTGTTTTATTTTTTTCCTTTATTCCTTTTTCATTTTTGGATTTTTAACTTTGATCTAATTGTGGAAACTGAGTGTGGCTTCACGAACTGGTGTTGCACCACTTGCAAGCAGTTTTAGAGTATTTAGATAGAATCTTCATTCTCCGAGAGGAGAGGACTCTGGTGACACCCTGTCCAATGTAAAAGTACCTATATGGCTTAAACTACTTTTGAGCAAGAACAGATTTGGTATCATATCCTAATGTGGCTTAGGATTGTCTCGATTTCCGGAGGTCCAAAACCTTTGAATATATCTGTACTTGAAATTACATGAATCGTTATTATATTATACTTGTACATTTACACTAGAATCAGAGGTGAAACTGCACATCCTCTCTTTCCCAAGGCGTTGGAATTTATTTTTTATATTTTGATTAGGCAGACCCGTGGAGGCTCGGGTGCGGGTCTGTCTGAATGTTGAACCCGAATCCCTTAAATTACTCGGTATGGGACCAATAATAAATCCGGTATCCGAACATCGGATCCCGATAGCTAGATCCGATACTCTCATCCAGTGAATACGGGTCTATTTTCTTGTCCCGCAGGTGGGTCCAATAAATAACCCGCCCTTTTATTTTTTTCGTCTGCACTTAAATAAAATTATGCTATTTCGGGAAATCTTCAAAGAGGGGCGGATTTCTTCTTCTGCTCACCATCTGAAACCCTGGCATTTGCTGGGTTTTCAGACAAAAGATTCCCGCGCCCGCCGCCCCGTGTGGCCGTCCCCGAGTTCTCGCCCGCACGCCACGAGCTGCCGAGTACCCACCTGAGCCCCGCGCCCCGGCTCCCGACTCCGTCTCCTCCTAGCTAAGTCGAGCCCCGCTGCCCGACTCCAGGCTCCGAGCTCCACTCAGGTCAAATGCTAATCTCTCTTCCTGTTCTTGAAGAGCGTTAATTTTATAATTGATTTGTTTATTTTTCAATTGAATATATGCAATTGGATAGGTATTGACTTGATTGTTCTATCACTGTATTGATATATTGGATTTCTCTTATAGAGGAATTGGATATACCCTGTTTGGTATTATGACAGTTAGGTGTGCACTCACCCAGTTTTTGGGGACTGGCAATAACTTACAGTAGTTGATATTGGAGCATTTACGTTGTTTACTGATGGACCTAATTTGGTGGACGGCTAGATTTATACACTTTTTGACTGTGAAGATGGTTTACATGATAATAGATTGGAAGTTTCAATTTTGGATGATTCTAATCAAAATTATGATAACTGAAGTTAGTAAACTAAGAGTGATCATACATTCAAATGAAAACTTTAGGTGGCCGTAGATACTTACATGTGAATAGTCTTGTGGATATGTATATAGTGATAACTGTGTTTGTTTTTATAGTGGGGCCATAATTGTGACCAAATATTCAGGTATGATCGATGAGATGTATAATAAATACAATGTGGAGTACATTGCACAGACACAATCTCCCGAATGTCTCCAAATAGGAATGGATATCCCATTGCCAGTATATCTGCTGCAAACTGCTATAAATCTGATCACTTGAAAAGTACAGGAAATTGGGCCGCAAGTATTGCTCATAACTTTCAAATGATTGAGCTGGAGTGAACCCATGTTACTATGCAGCATTTTTTAATAAAATCCCTGGAAAATCATGTATGCAGTTGAGAGAGCCAAGTACTACTATATAGATGGACTTTTCCTCACCCTGTCCCCTGACTCCATCCAACTTGTTGCTGAGGATGCTGCTGCAAAGAAAGTAGTATTATCTGCTCAAATACTTAAACCAATCCCTAGGCATTCCTAGGGATTGTACATGACACAATTTGGAGCTGTTTTAAAAGTGCAATCTGCATAATCTCATGAAAGATGCTTGTGGATTTCGGGTGTCAGCTAGTTAATAGAGCCAATAATTTTGTTGTCTAGCCTTTGTCAGCTACTGGAAAATTAGTTGGTGAAGCAGCCATTGAATATTTTGGAGCTTCTTCATTGTGAAATCTTTAGCATGGAGTAACTAGGGGTGTCTCAACTTCCCTATTGCCTCAGCTTATGTCTGAAACATCCTTAAAGTAAGCCCATCTTCAAGCACAACCTTGTTAATGTACACAGTGCCTATCCCACTCTTACCTAGAACAAAGACGGATCAAATATCAATTGAGAATCCAAATGCCTTGAGCAGGTCATCCACAATTGCATGCATGTGAATAACAGTATGAAAAGAGAAACATTATCAGGATTTTGAGAGGGTAGTTATGGGCAAGAACGGGTAAGAGTAAGGCAAGGATGCCTCAGCATCCCCAGAGGACCTGTGAGAATATGATGTGGTTTTGGATCCACCAAGCTAGTTTGATGCCTCCTCTAGATCCTTTTCCTCAAGAAAGTTCAAACCTGATATTAGCATATTGTTTTCATTGGCTAGACAAATGGAACGCCATGAGAATATGATGCTCGGAGAAGATAACAGCAGGTTCAGCAATGAGAAGTTTGAGATGAGGACTAAGCTGAGCCGTCCAATCTGCAGTGTTCCCGGGGTTCTTAATGGTACTGGTGCTTCCAATGAGGAGGACCAGCTGCTGCTTGAGAATGCACCGCTAAAAGATGAACTGATCTGCATATGGACACTGCTGAACAAGTTTCTAGGAGAAACAATTTCCCCTTTTGCAAGCTCACCGATTCCACAAGCTCCTCGTGTATGAATGGAGCTTCAAAATCTAGTCATCCCAGTGGGTGGCATGGGGCCAAGCAGCAGCCTATACTTTCTTGATGAAATTTCTACGGAGGATGGCAATGTAACACTTGATGAGAAGTCCTTGTTATAGATCTTGCAGTTTCTGCCATGAATTAGCTTATTAAGAAAACCAGGTAGACAATGACGAGTCTCTGTGGACCCGGACAATACTGAACAATGATGAGTACAAGAAGACATACCTTTCCAATACTCGTCACCCTTGGGGTGAAAAACTTTGTCGCTGAGGGCTCCCGTGCGAAGGGTATAAATTATATGGTGATGGGAGTTCGATTAATGTTGATTGAATGGGGGATGTGTCATCAAAGAGTTATGGTTTTCTTCTGAACAGAACCCATGGGTGGAAACATTTCATTGCATTATTGCGAGGGCATCCGCCATCAATGTTATTTCTGGCGGCATGGCAGTCGAGAATGAGATGGCGCTCTCCAAATGGTATTTTTTTCCTAATTGTCAGATGAATTTTAGGTTGCATCACGGCCTCCCTCACGAATTGGCCCCAATAGGATTGTGAATGGACATTTAGAATTCACCAGATCCTTTCCTCTATTTTGAAGATGAGCTGAAATAGTCTATGGGGAAAAAAAGCGAGTTCGCATGGATGAGCCTCTGCAAGTAATGCGACGTGCGAAATATCGATTTCCGGCGGAGGAAGAAAGCAAGACGACCGAGTGTTGCGCCTCAGTGACAGAAAATAGAAACTGGCGCCCTCTCGCGCCTTATAGTTTTCCATAAACCAAATCTGACCGTTCCTCCCTATGAAAGATAGCTCAGTTTTCCACCTATGGAGTATGGACTCCATGACAGGATCTTTGGTCTCCATCGAAAAGTATCTTTTTATCCTCTACTTATCAATACATGGTATTAGTATATTTCAAAACAAGGCTGCCTGCAACCAAGTACATACCACTGCGTGCTGGTGCTGGTTATCAACGAGACATATCATCATGTTGCAGCATGAATCGAAAATTGATACAGTTTGAAGCGTGGTTATACATAATGAATTAAAAATTGCAATGAACATATCTGAGCTGATAAGATCAACTAGTTGAGTCGGACGATCAAAACAATTTGTATTATCAACTGGAAACTGGTGATGGGGAATCAGGATTGGAGAGGTTATATCGAACATCAGCAGAAATAAAAGCGCTCTTACAGAGCACGCCCCTTTATGATATCCATGCTCATCTCGCTCGGATCGGTTGCCTGCAACTCCACTTGAATCCCGTCGAGTTCCCGCTTGAACCTATCCTTGGAACTTGCATAAACCATCTTATTCCTCACTTTCGATGTATCAGGCGACCTATGAATGTCCAGTGTACGAACAAAAATCTGTGTTTTTTTATATGTGAAATGGAATAAAATGAAGCTATCTAGCTAATCACTTACCAGGCTATGAAGAAGATCTTGCTCTTCTGGCAGTTCTCGTCCGTTGTGAAGTCGAAGTCATAAACGCAGTAACGGCATTCATCGGCAGGCAGGGAGGCAGTGAAATCATCGTAGGTCTCTTCAGGGCTTCCAAGCTTTTCGACCACTACGTTCTGACCTTCAATCTTGAAGATAATGAACCGATAGTTCCTCTTAGCCTTCAATTCCAGGAATTTCAGCTTACATTCATCCTCCACAGCCATTCCGGATGTTGCATTCGCCTAATAAAAGTAAATAGTTTTCATTTCTATGAATCGTAAACATGATCAGTGGGGTTCATTGGGAGTCGCCGATGGATTTCTCTAAGAGTCGGGCGGGACATAAGAGACAGATGACGACAAGTGCCTGGAAACTCTCTAGAGGCATTAGTTGACATCTTCAATCCCTTTATTGCCAACTCGTGAACAATTAGGACAAATGCGCACCTCGGATAATGTAAGTAGGAGCAAGTAAGGGAATATTAGAGAGCTTACCATTTTGTTCCGCAAAGGAGACAGGGGAGCGACAATGAGAAACAGGAAGCGACGGACAGGACAGGACAGGACAGAGAACAACAAGAAAGGCAGTACAAAGGGAAAAGATGATGGAAGCGTAATAGAAGAGTCAGAGATCCTTAATTCTTGGGAGGTTCGAGTAAAAGCCGGTGAGACTCGGAGACATTTTAGGAGAAGACTTAACTGTCATCCCCCATGTCCTCCCTAATCTATAGATGGTATCTTTCTTAGTTTCCCCTGCATTCCTCAAATTCAAATACTCATCTTGTCATGGCCCATGGGTTCAGGATGGCCAAATATAGCCGTAAGAACAACATCAATTCAGTTCAAAATCTGCACTAGATCTCACTCCCCCTGACCAAAAGTTAAATATATATTAGAAGACATTCTGTCCCCCTCCCCCGTGGACTTATTCTTATCTTCAACTACAAGTGACAAGAAAAATGAATTATTATAATAATTGTTGACCGTAGTTGATAACAATGGAGGAACAAAAGAAAGCAACGGATGGAAATTTACATTTTCTGTAGGTTGAAAATGCAGGAAGACAATCTTTATATCCATCTTTCTTTTTCAATATTTATCTTTTTTTAGGATAACGAGCTCAATATTTCCAATTCAATATTTGGGGTAGCAGAAGATTACATTGGGTTAATAGTCCCAGACTTGCGGAAGAACTAACAGTGGCCCTTTTGAGATGGGCAGAATTTTACAATGTTGTTTATTTATAAAATTTAAAAAGTTTTATTATTTATAATTCATGTTTTTTAAATTTATATAAAAATAACTTTTTAATCATTAGAACTCGTATCCTACTCGATACGAGATGGGTAATCAGTATGGATGGGACCAACGTCTAGACTAAGCCATGAACATAAATTTCCCACTACCGGATAAACATTTTGATAAGGGAATGTTGGAACAGAGGTGAGGCGATGTTGGAGATATACAAATTGATCTAATTTGAGGACGTATTACTCCGAATCATTTGGTACAATGTGACTATCCCAATTTTATCATACTAGAGTTAGCTGCATCAAGGTCAAACATATGGATAACAATGATTTATAGCCCCACGGAAAAAAGAAATTGGGTTGGTGGATAGGAAGCCCAAAACTGAGCAAAATGAAACATATACTTGGCTAAAAAAAGAAGGGAAAAACCAGCTAAGATCTGCACTTTGCCTTGTGGGAAGGAGGGGTTTCTATCTTTTTTGTTGAAAACAAAAGATGAAAATAAGTTGCCGGGTCTCCTTCCTTCCCTGAACTGAATAGAGCACAAGAATGGAGATGAAATGAAGCTAGGGACCTGGATTGGAGTGAATAGATAGACTGAGCCCACCCCCAAACTGCTCTCTCGATACCATTACCATGCTCTGCAGTGCAGCCCATGATTAGGCGCTCGCTCGGGGCCATTAAAATAATCCCACACTCTCCGTCCCTGCTAGGCCCAACTTTACTTCGATTCCAAATGTGTGGCGCGTTTCGTTCACCTGTTTGAGATGCGCGCGTGCGCACAGTTATCGGGGCTCAGTTACTTTACTTTTCCTTTTTGGGTTTCAAAAAGAATTTCAAATTTTGAATTCCCACTTAAACCGAACGGCGTTAAGAATCGTTAGCCATCCATCCGCTTCTAGCTATATAACACCATGCTGCACTTTTTGCTTTCTTCACCTCACATTTCTTTTTCCGGGCCTCTTCATCCAAGTAAAGAAACCCTTCCTTCCCACTCCCTCACCTCACCTCCTGCAACTCTGACTTGGTTCGTAACCTCAAAAAGATGCGTGAAATCCTCCATATCCAGGGTGGCCAATGTGGTAACCAGATTGGCGCTAAATTCTGGGAGGTCGTCTGTGCCGAGCACGGCATCGACTCCACCGGACGGTATGGTGGAGACAACGAACTCCAGCTCGAACGTGTCAACGTCTACTACAATGAGGCTAGCTGCGGCCGGTTCGTTCCCCGCGCCGTTCTCATGGATCTGGAGCCTGGCACCATGGATAGCGTCAGATCCGGTCCATACGGCCAGATCTTCAGGCCTGACAACTTCGTCTTCGGTCAGTCCGGCGCAGGGAACAACTGGGCCAAGGGACACTACACTGAGGGAGCTGAGTTGATTGACTCGGTCCTCGATGTTGTCAGGAAGGAAGCAGAGAACTGCGACTGCTTACAAGGTACATTATCTGGCTTATATTCGAACTTTAATCGATAGATTTGCTCCTTCTAGTGCATTGAAGTAGTTTGTGAACAGCGTACTTGTGTTTAATTTGAAAAGAGTCATCAACTAAGCTGTTTTTTAAATTATTATGAGATCAGCCCAGAAGATTATAATGTTTCCGCTATAGATCTTACATAGCTTAAGAAGTCTTTTATAGTTGCGTTCCTACCATCAATTTGTTCTATCCAACTCTATATAGTGAGTCGGTAATTTATCCGCATTAGGGCTGTCGTGCTTCATTTTTAATGTACTGCAAGCAATGGTTTGCGTATTTTGATTGCACCCATATCATTTCAGGTTTCCAGGTTTGCCACTCGCTGGGTGGAGGAACCGGATCTGGAATGGGAACACTTCTCATCTCCAAAATCCGGGAGGAGTATCCAGATCGGATGATGCTTACCTTCTCTGTGTTCCCATCCCCTAAGGTGTCAGACACCGTTGTTGAGCCCTACAATGCGACCCTCTCCGTTCACCAACTAGTTGAAAATGCTGATGAGTGCATGGTCCTGGACAATGAAGCTCTCTATGACATTTGTTTCCGCACCTTGAAGCTCACCACCCCTAGCTGTAAGTTATAATTTAGTGAATGGATGCAAACGTGCTGCTTGGCGTAGTATCAGATTCCATGGTCATGAATTTTGAGGACTTTTATGGTGTGATTTCTCATGTATACTCATTCATACGGGTACCACCGAGTCACGGAGCTGTTGATAGCTTTGTATTTTGGCATATCTGATTGGATATTTAAGCTATGATGTGGTTACTTATATGATCGGGTCAATATGGGCATTATTTAGTCGGGGTAAAGTATCATATGACGCTTTAGTTATTGTTTGCTTGAAGGATACCTGGTTTACACATGAAAGCTGGATCTGGGCCGAGAATATTTCTGACACTTTATGTCCTTCAAAGTCAACTGAACCTACATGTTTGCTCATGGTCTAGCTGTATAGTTGTCAGTCTTTCTGAAGTTATAGTAATTTCATTGTATAGCTAGTCTCTTGATTTTCTTTGTTTAGGGTTTTTAAATTGTAAAACAGTCGTTTGGTTTGCTTAAAGACTAAACATGTAAGTTGTGATTTCTATTGCTGATGCTTTGAAAATGGTTTCTATCGCTCAGTTGGAGATCTGAACCACCTCATCTCGGCCACCATGAGTGGAGTCACGTGCTGCCTTCGGTTCCCAGGGCAGCTGAACTCTGACCTGCGGAAGCTTGCTGTGAACCTCATCCCTTTCCCTCGTCTCCATTTTTTCATGGTTGGTTTTGCCCCACTCACATCGCGTGGGTCCCAGCAGTACCGAGCCCTCACTGTCCCTGAGCTGACGCAGCAGATGTGGGATGCCAAAAACATGATGTGCGCTGCTGATCCTCGTCATGGCCGGTATCTCACTGCTTCAGCTATGTTTCGTGGAAAGATGAGCACAAAGGAAGTTGATGAGCAGATGATCAATGTCCAGAACAAGAACTCATCCTACTTTGTGGAATGGATCCCCAACAATGTGAAGTCCACTGTATGTGATATTCCACCCACTGGTCTTAAGATGGCCTCAACCTTTATTGGGAACTCAACCTCAATTCAGGAGATGTTCCGAAGGGTGAGTGAGCAATTCACAGCTATGTTCCGGAGGAAGGCTTTCTTGCACTGGTACACAGGGGAGGGAATGGATGAGATGGAGTTTACAGAGGCTGAGAGCAACATGAATGATCTCGTCTCTGAGTATCAGCAGTACCAAGATGCTACAGCAGACGAGGACGGTTATGAAGAGTATGGGGAAGAGGAACTTGAAGAGGAGGCTTGATGAGCTTGTGTTTGCTCCCAAGGGACTCTGGATGGATGAAATTTAGTGTGCTAAAATCTGGTGTTAGCTAGAGGAATCAATTTGTTGTTAGTTTCAGACTGCTGGTTGGTTTCACTCACCATCCATGTTTTGCTTTATTAGTACAATTTTTAAAAGTAGTGAACGGACTGGATGATGTTGGATTGTGGAATCCGTGCTTTTCATTAAATTCTCATGACTGCAGTGCTTATCATGATGATTGCCACTGGTCTTTTCTCATACAAAATTTCTATTGACAGCATTGTAATCATCAATAGGGGCAGAGTGAAAATCTGTACAATGTACAAAAAAGTCTTTCTCTTACAAAATCCTTGTCACCACAGGAGGTAGCACGACAGAAATATGACTTAAGCCTGATATTTTTAACCTTAGTAGCTATAAACTCAACCAAATGCACTTAAGCCCAACGAGCAGTAATCCTTCACTAGTCATCAGCCAGTCTAGGCCATAGTAGAGATGTAGCATCACGGAGGAGCAATATCTATGTTCTCAAAGTTGCATAGTACTCATAGTTGGATACATACAAATATATATAATATGATACAATATTTGATGGACCAGTTATTTGGGATGTATAATATGATTGACAATGCTCTGAAATTAAAAAAAAGTGATCATTTTTTATATATTTTATTTGAAATATATCACACGATTGAGTTTAAGTTGCAATAATTAGTTCAAGATGTATATATCCTCGGTCTCCTCCCAAGTTGTCCCATGGTCGAGAGAACAGCCGGCATAAACCTATTTTTTAAATAAAACTAAACCTTCTTTAAATGATTCAGCGTCCATCCACGAGTGGTCGTCCTCCATCTGTTCCCATAAAGCAGGAAGCAAGCTGGACGATGCAGCCAGCCGTTCAGACAACCTTCATTTGCTTTCTTTGACCTCTCAAAAAAAGGTTGATTATGGTTCCTGTCATCCCATATTCATTAATAGTTCTCTACCTTGAACGGGATGGACGAAAAGTATCAACTTTGCTCAGTGATGTAATCCTTATTCAACTTTTTACTAAAATATATTATTAATATATTTAAATTACTTATTTTTAATTCTTCATAATTAAGTTTAAATAATTTAAAAAAATTAAATAATACAATAAAATTAAAACTAATTAGTTTATCCTCTAAATATTTGATTATATTTTCTTACACATCATAAAATATAAATAAAATATTTTTTTATTTTTTTTAGAGATATATATAGCAACTATCTAATTTAAGAGTTAATATAAGAAAACTTCTCATCTTATTTATCAAATAAGATATTGACCAATATTTAATTATCTTAATTTTTTTTAATTACAATTCTTTTAGAACGAGTAACATATTTAAAAAATTATCTTAAATAAGATATTGACCAATATTTAATTATCTTAATTTTTTTTAATTACAATTCTTTTAGAACGAGTAACATATTTAAAAAATATAAGATAATTCCAACAATATGTATATCTACTAAAATAAGAAAATAACATATATTTCATAAAAATATTTAAGGTAACTTTAAAATATTTTTCATATTTATATGAGAACATATTATATATTATTATATAATCAAAATATATATCAACTAACTTTTCAATATATTAATATGATAACATATCCTAATCAACTAATCATATAAATCAGATTTTGTTTTTAATGCAATTTTCAATTTATGTTTATTTTTAATTCGAAATTTATTATATTCACTTTTAAATTTTATTTTTACAATCAAATAATATCCATACAAATCATCTAACATATAATCTAAATAAGAAATAGGGTGACGAAATATTACTGTGCTACTATTGTGCTACTATTGTGCTACTATTGATAGTTTGATAATCAGCGCACATTCGCCAAGTTGTACATTTTTTGAGTATTTGCACAAACGCGTGGATTTGGTCTTGAATTTGATGCTTGATTCCTTGAATTAGTGCTAAACCACGAGATATCTTCATTGGAACATGCTTGAATTTCTACAAAAAAAGATATAATATTGCTCGGCAAATATTCGACAATTGGGTTAGTATTTAAAAATATATCATTGTACATAGGTACTGTAAGAACATGTAAACTTATAAAATTATTTTTACTTTTTTTTTTGAGTTATTTCTTTTTCAATTTTGACTTTTCTCTGTTATATTTCAATGTTGCCTTTTATCTCTTTATTTTCAATTCTAGCTTTTTCTTCTTCTTTTTCAGCTTTGCCTTATCTCTCTTCAATTTCAACTTTTGTTTCTTGTTTTACCAAACCTGACTTGATTATAGTAATCTCCATCTCTTTGAAGATTTTATCAAGGCGCTTACTGCATGATTCCCAATAGTAGTTGCTAGGAACAAATTGTTGGCGCATAATTACTTTTAGCTCCCTCCATGACTCTACGAGGCGTTCATGGTTGCATCTTCTATCTTTCATCAATTGGTCCCACCATATACTTGCATAATCTGAAAATGCAAAGGATGCAACTCGTACCTTTCTTACTTCATAGTAATTGCGATTTTCAAAGAACTTATCCATCTTCTCTTCCCATTGGATATATTCTTCTAGGTCCTCCTTTCCATAGAATAATGGTATATTCAAATCATACAGGTTATCAGTCATTGGTCTAAAATTAGCCTTTTATAGGCATTTGAGAATATTAGCAGTTATCTAAATAAGGAAATAAAATACTGGGGTTGACATGCCAACCATATAGAAAATATTGCTAATATATTTCTTGATCATATTTAGAAAATATATTATTTTCTAATTTAATATTCTAAAAGATTTATAATAAATCTCTCACTTTAAATTCAAATTTGAATTATCTTCTTGGGCTCTTCTTTTGGGCTTAAAATCTTATTGGGCTCTTTCTTCGGGCTTCAGATCTTATTGGACTCTTCCTTTGGGCTTCCACTTGGGTTTCTTCAATTGCTCCAATTAGTCCATTCAATACTTCTTCAAATCTTTGGGCCCTTAACTTGTGAATCACAGCGTGCCCAATTTGATTCATATCAAAAGGCTTACCCAAGGATCCAAAAGTGTCGACGAGTACTTAAAGGAGATGGAAATTACTATAATTCGAGCTAATGTGGAAGAAGACAGAGAGGCTACAATGGCCAGATTCTTGCATGGCCTAAACCATGAGATAGCTAATGTGGTGGAAATGCAATATCATGTTGAGCTTCAAGATATGGTGCACCAATCTATCAAAGTCGAACAACAACTGAAGAGGAGGAATTTACACAAGAGGGGATTAAACAATGGTCAATCAAACACATGGAAACCAACCCCTAGGCAAGTTGAGAAGTCATCGACTCAATCTCATCCCAACCTTCCAAAGGAGATAACCAAGCAAGTTGTGACCCAAAAACAAGGTAACACTCATATCACAACTCCCAAAAATCGTGATATTAAGTGTTTTCGATGCCAAGGCAGGGGTCATGTAGCAAGTCAATGCCCGAATAAGCGGGCCATGGTGATCAATGTTGATGGGGAGATCGAGACTGAGGATGAAGAAGAAGAAAACGATTTTGATATGCCACCACTTGAGTATGCTAGTGAGTATGCCGAAGAAGGACAGTTATTAGTAGCAAGGCAAAGTCTCAGTGCTCATGCCCAAGAAGAAGAAAACAACCAGCGTGAGAACTTATTTCATACTAATTGTTGTGTGAACAATAAGATTTGTTGCGTTATTATAGATGGAGGAAGCTACACTAACGTAGCTAGCACTGAGCTTGTGAAAAAATTGGTATTACCGACATTAAAGCATCCAAAGCCATATCGACTTTAGTGGTTGAACGATCAAGGAGAACTCAAGGTAACCAAGCAGGTGTTGGTTGCATTTTCCATTGGAAGATATCAGGATGAAATACTATGCGATGTGGTACCAATGCAAGCCTGTCATATTCTTTTGGGACGACCCTGACAATTTGATCATCAAGTTAAGCATGATGGATTCACCAATAAGTACTCATTTGTGATGAACGAAAGGCCAATATCTCTTGTACCATTGACTCCAAAGCAAGTGTTAGAGGATCAAGTAAAAAGGAAAAAGGCAAATGAAAAGAAGAAAGAAAAGAATAAGGAAGAAGAAAAAAATATAGAGTTGAAAAAAAAAAGAGAAAAGCCTGAAATTGAAAAAAAAGAGAGTAAAAATAATTTTATTGCTAGAAAAAGTGAGATTAAGGGAGCTATACATACAAAACAATCTTTTATTGTACTTATCTACAAGGATGCCTTTTTGAGTACTAACAACCTTGTCGGATCTTTGTCGAACAATATTATTACTGTTTTACAGGAATTTATGAATGTTTTTCCTGAAGAGATACCACCAGGTTTACCACCAATTCGAGGAATTGAACATCAAATTGATTTCATCCCTGGAGCGATAATTTCGAACCGGCCTACTTATAGAAGTAACCCTAAGGAAACAAAGGAACTTCAACGCCAAGTTATGGAACTAATGGGAAAAAAGTATGTTTGGGAGAGCATGAGTCCATGTGTTGTGCCTATGCTACTTGTCCCTAAGAAGGATGGAACGTGGCGAATGTGCGTCGATTGTCAAGCTGTTAACAATATCACTGTAAAGTATCGACACCCTATTCTTTGTTTGGATGATATGTTAGATGAGTTGCATGGATCTTGTTTATTTTTGAAAATAGATCTTAAAAGTGGATATCATCAAGTTAGAATGAAAGAAGGAGATGAATGGAAAACTACATTTAAGACAAAACAAGGATTATATGAATGGTTAGTTATGCCCTTTGGATTGACTAATGCACCGTTCATGAGATTAATGAACCATGTTTTGCGTGCTTTTATTGGAAAGTTTGTAGTTGTATATTTTGATGACATTCTAATCTACAACAAGACCATGGATGAACATGTGAGACACTTGACAACTGTTTTGGAAGCCTTAAGGAAAGATAAGTTGTTTGCCAATTTAAAAAAATGTGTCTTTTGTTCGGATAAACTTGTATTTCTTGGGTATGTTATAAGTTAAGAAGGGATTGGAGTTGATGAGGAAAATATTAAGGCAATCCGAGATTGGCCAACACCTAATTCGGTAAGCCTGGTGAGAAGTTTTCATAGATTGACTAGTTTTTATAGACGTTTTGTTCCTAACTTTAGTACTTATGTTGTACCTCTTACTGCTATTATAAAGAAGAATGTAGCATTTAATTGGGGAGTTGAGCAACAAAACGCATTCCAATTGATAAAGGATAAACTAACAAGTGCCTCATTGCTTGTCTTACCTAATTTTTCTAAAATGTTTGAAATTGAGTGTGATGCATCAAGGGTAGGTATTGGAGGTGTATTGTGCATCAGGGAAGGCCAATTGCATATTTCAGTGAAAAGTTGAGTGGAGCAACCCTCAATTACCCTACCTACGACAAGGAGATGTATGCATTAGTTCGAACACTACAAACATAGCAACACTATCTATGGCCGAAGGAGTTTGTGATTCACACTGATCATGAATCTCTTAAGCACCTCAAGGGGCAACACAAGTTGAACAAGCGTCACGCTAAGTGGATGGAGTTCATTGAGACATTCCCATATGTGATCAAGTACCAAAAAAGTAAGGAAAATATTGTTACTGATGTGCTATCCCGAAGGCACTCCATGCTTGCAATCTTTGATTCTAAATTGCTTGGATTTTATTATATTAAGGAATTGTATGCAAAAGACCCTGATTTTTGTGATGTGATTAAAAATTATACAAATGGTGATTTTGGAAAATTTTATTTGTAAAATAGGTTCATTTTTCGGGAAAATAAATTATGCATCCCTCAATCCTCTTTGCGTGAGTTACTTGTTAGGGAAGCACATGCTGGAGGACTTATGGGACATTTTGGGGTAGCTAAGACTATGGCAATATTGCATGAACATTGTTTTTGGCCTCACATGAAAAAAGATGTTGAGAAAATATGTTCTCGATGCATTACATGTAAGGAGTCTAAATCTAGGCAGCAACCTAATGGTTTGTATACACCTCTTCCAATCCCTAGTGCAACTTAGATTGATATATCGATGGATTTCATTTTAGGATTACCAAGGACTAAGAGAGGGAGTGATTCTGTGTTTGTGGTTGTTGATAGATTTTCCAAGATCGCACACTTTATTCCTTGTCATAAAACTAATGGTGCCTCATATGTTGCCAATTTATTCTTTAGAGAAGTTGTTAGATTACATGGTATGTCTAGAACTATTGTTTTTGATCGTGATTCTAAATTCTTGAGTTACTTCTGGAAAATTTTATGGGGTAAATTAGGAACAAAACTTTTGTTTTCGACCGCTTGTCACCCGCAAACTGATGGTTAAACAAAAGTAGTTAATAGAACATTAGGTACTTTATTACGTTCTATAAGAAAAAAGAACTTGAAATCATGGAAAGATTGTTTGCCACATGTTGAGTTTGCTTATAATCGTTCTGTTCATTCTACTACTAAGTTTTTACCATTTAAGATTGTATATGGTTTTAATCCATTAACCCCTCTAGATTTAACTCCACTTCCAGTTGGTGAGTTAGTAAATTTTGATGGAAAGAAAAAGGCAGAGTTCGTGCGACAAATGCATGAGAAGGCAAAGATGCAGATTGAAAGGTAGACTAAAGCATATGAAAATCAAGCAAATAAGGGTCGTAAAAATATTACATTTGAACCTGGAGATTGGGTTTGGCTTCATCCGAGGAAGGAGCGATTTCCAAAACAAAGGTGGTCAAAACTTCTTCCAAGAGTAGATGGACCATTTCGAGTGTTGGAGCGCATCAACAATAATGCATATAAGTTGGAGTTACCAGGTGAGTATGGTGTTAGCACAAGTTTTAATGTTACTGATTTAATGCACTTTGATGTAGGTGACGAGAACACCGAAGATTTGAGGACAAATTATTTTTAAGAGAGTGAGAATGATGTGAGTCCAACTAAGGGTGCTGCTAATTTACAAGGTCCAATCACAAGGTTAAAGACCAAAAGAATTAAACAAGAAATGCAAGGGCTGATTAGAGCAATTACAGGAGGTCAAGCTGGGAGCACAATTAAAGAGTATAATAAGAGCTTTAAAGAAGCCAATAATTCGAATAAGAGATTTATTAATATCATAATTCTTCCAGAAGATTAAATTAGAAAACAATATATTTTTTAGATATGATCAAAAAATATATTAGTAATATTTTTTATATGGTTGACATGTAAACCTTAATATTTTATTTCCTTATTTAGATAATTACTAATATTTTCAAGTGCCTATAAAAGGCTAACTTTACACTCTTCTAAAGACAGATTTTGATTTCAATTTTTACTGTGAGGTTTATATTTTATTTCTTTTTTGAGAGAACTTTTAAACTTATCAGGTTTTTACTTGTTACGTTCAAGCAATCAGACTTATTAGGGTTTCCTATAAGCTCTTATTAGAGGATTTGGGTGTAGCGTCTACATCTACCCATACCTTGTTTATTAACCGAACAAGGTATATTTCATTTTTTTTACCTGAGTTGTGAAAGTTTTAGGGTCTATTCCATATTTGGTGTAGGGTGCCGTTAGTATATTGGCCTGATTCGTATTAGAAAAACTCTGCGATCATTCCAACCCATTATTAGGGAGTTTCAGGTTGGTCACGGTAATGGATCTTTCTATGTGCCGTAAAACTCATTCTCTAAGGATAGGAAGCTTCAATGAATTGTCTCTTCCAACCGGAAGTTTCAAGGGAATTCAAGAGCACCATTGAACGGGAGATTGGTCTTGACAAATTCAGCAGCAGAATGCATACGAACCCACCCTGACGGAGCCAAAGTCCTTTCCTCCTACCATTGCTAGTGACGAGCAGTCTCAAACTGTGTTTGACCTGAGTATGCATTCAGCAATTAAATAATGTCACTTATGTATAACTGTTTCTGGAAGAAGTTATCACTGGGAACGATGTGCTGATTATTTGTATGCGATTAAATCGAGGATATTATATGTTCATCTTTTCTTTCCGGAGTTCCATCTTCAGATCGAGCGGACTCGAGTGAGGACTATTTGAAGATTAAAGAAGAGCAGCTGAAATTATCTGCCACCCAACAACCACAATTGCAAAACTTACGAACAGAATTGCCTGGGGAAATTCAATCCGAGGCTAAGCCTCAAGGTACATAGCCTCTGCCTCATTTTCCTCTTGTAAAACTTAATCGATTTGATTCCGGACTATCATTTCAATTTAATAAACAGCCGCAGCGCCTCCACAATGGTTATTGCAAAGTGGAACCTACGGATCAAGTCAAACATTTGTATGGCATGTATATGGGAACGGTGGAACATCTTGGTTTTCCCCAAGGTGAGTGGTACATGGTATAAGAAGAAAAGAACCAACTTTCATGGTTCATGATTTCCAGTATAATATCTGAACATTGTTAAATTTGAAAAGAGAGGATAGATTTGATGAATGAATGCTAGATGACCAGTGCTTGTAGAGGGATTAGGATTTCACTTAGATTTTGGATCTTGTTTGGAAGTTAAACAAGGATCACAGAGTATGCCATGAATTATGCACAGTGATCATCCAATTCCTGTTTTATTGTTCGAGTATAAAGCTCTTTGGATCAATTAGTATAATAAAGCTTATTTCAGTTCATGCCAAATGTGATGATATATGCCATAAAGCGGGTGTATAAAATACATTTATCCGAATAATCTTGTGGTCGGACTACTTTATAGTAGTTGCCCAAGCCCAATCCAATTTAATTTGAATATATTATGGATCGATTTTAAGGGTTAATTCCACACAAGATGTTTTCCTCGACTCAAAATGTGCTACACTAATATATTCATTCTATAATTTCTTGTAACAATCAATCTGCAAGCAATCCTGGACTGAAGGGTTAGAATTTCTAGGAAAACCTGAAGAGGTGTTTTTTAATAATAGAGGATTCCCCATCAACCCTAAATCCAAAATTTAGGGAATTGGAACTATTTCTTGCTTGATTGCTTGCTTGCTTGCAGTGACACCAGAGTTAGAAAGAGAGGCAAAGGAATTAGAAAGAGAAGCAAAGGAAGAGGGCGGTGGGCGACACTGAATGGACTCAATGGCTTCGTAGGCGGCGATTGCGCGGAAGACATGGGAGCTGGAAAATAACATTCCATATTTTACTATGACGAGCCTGCACTGGCCAAGTTCCAGCAGGAGAAGCCGTGGGTAAATGACCCTCATTTCTTCAAGCGCTCAAGATCTCCGCCCTAGCACTGCTGAAGATGGTCGTTCACGCCCGCTCTGGTGGCACCATCGAGATCATGGGCCTCATGCAGGGCAAAACCGACCGACGGTGACTCCATCATCGTCATGGATGCCTTTGCCCTTCCGGTGAAGGGCACTGAGACTCGAGTTAATGCCCAGGAAGATGCCTACGAGTACATGGTCGAATATTCCCAGACCAACAAGCATGTATTCCACTTAAGCTTAAACCCTAGGCGTCCCGGCTGATTTTCTTACCTTTTGCTGCTTAAATTTATTTCATAATTTGCTCTACCGTGTCCCAATTCTGTTAGTGGTAGGTTTAGGGGACGGACTACAACATTCTTGTTGTGAGAGGGATAGTGTCTATACCCAAATATGTTGGGCATTATTCCCGTTTCTTTGAAAGCTTAGGATTTTCTTTGGTTGACAGAATATAATTCAGAGGAAGGGAGGAAAAAACCTAAGCTGTCCCAGAGCAAACATTGACAGAATACCCATCTCGGGGGCTCTTCACATTCTTTTGACTCCCTGAGTATGGATATTTTAGTGTATAAAACTATATTGTTTGTATCCTAACATTATCAAATTTATTGGAAAAAATCTTGGAGATTATTTACTTGTATCCTTGATATTTTATTGACAGAGAAAATGGAGTTATGTGAAAGACCCATGTTTTTTGCCACTTCATCTTTTTTTTTAATGTTTTACTTCTTTTTTATATGTAATTGTGTTTTCCACTTTATCAAGAATAGAATTTAATGTTTGGAGCAAGCAAGGGACATGGCCTGGGTGATTCTCATGGTTACAACCATCTATATGTTCACAGTTTTTTCTAATCTTGATTGTCCCACTATCTATAGACTGAAAACCATCCGTATTAAACCTAAATAAACAGTTGAATGGATCTGTATACTTAGATGGACAGATAGGTGTTCCAACAAGTTATACCTACAACTTTTGTTTAATGAATAGGAGAGAAGTAAGTTTTCAACTGCTTGGAAAATCTTGCATGCTGCTTCTTTTAGAAAACTCTAGCATCTGAAATTTATCTTGTTGTACAGGCAGGAAGGTTGGAGAACGTGGTTGGTTGGTACCACTCACACTCTGGGTATGGATGCTGGCTTTCTGGAATTGATGTGACAACACAAATGCACAATCAGCAATTTCAGGAGCCCTTTCTGGCTGTTTAATTGATCCTACACGCACTGTATCTGCTGGAAAAGTTGAGATAGGGGCATTCAGGACTTATCCCAATGGATATAAGCCTCCAGATGAACCTGTTTCTGAGTATCAAAGTATCCCACTTAGTAAGATTGAAGATTTTGGTGTGCACTGCAAACAGGTGAAAACATTTTCCCTGTTACCAAAGTTTTAGGGACAATGTTTTACTCATTCACTCTATCAGTTATTTGTGGTTTTTGCAGTATTATGCATTAGACATTACCTATTTTAAGTCATCCTTGGATAACCATCTTTTGGATATACTTTGGAACAAATACTGGGTGAATACCCTTTCATCTTCACCCTTGCTGGGGAATGGAGATTTTATAGCTGGACAAATGTCAGATTTAGGTATTTTGCTTACTTTTACTCTGGATCTCTGTACTGGAAGGCACATGATGTATAGGTTTGTTTCCTCAAGTTCCCTAGCTTATTTTTGCTCAAACTGGTTGATCTATTGATACAGCTGAAAAGCTAGAACAAGCAGAGAACCAATTGGCCCATTCTAGGTTTGGACCATTGGTGACCACTCATCGGAAGAAAGAGGTAAGTTATGTATCCCATTGGTTGTCTATGTATTGATTCCTATCTTGTATCCTTTGATGTTGATAAGTGGCATCTTAGTTCTGGAATAAAGTTGGCTGTATTCATCCTAGTCTAACCCTGAAGTCTTGTAGCATTTCTAGGTTTTCTGGTCGGCTGTGACGGTTTAGTTATGTTTGGTATGCTAATTTTTTGGTGAAACACATATGTTGAATGAAGCATTTATGTTTGCTTTTACTTCTCAATTGACTCTTTATGTGTTCTGAGTTTCCCTTCTGGCAGTAGATTGTGTATTGCATCTTTAAGTGTATATATATATATATATATATAAGTGGACTATGTATTGCATTTGTGAGGTGTTTATAGATAAGTGGACCATGCATTGCATCTCTTCTGAAAGTGGATCAAATTATAGGGAACCTAAATGGTTAATGCATAGATGATGAAGCATATGAATCTCCAAGGAACCCAAAGGTGTTTGTAGGATGAATTCACCTATCCAAAGAAAAAAGAAATCTGTAAGGAACTATTGATATGCTGAGACTAACTCCTGATTTAAATTCCAAACAAGTTGAGGCATATATATAGACTGAAATACACGTATCTAATTGAAGATATAAATTTATTACTGTATTTCTTGTTTCAAGGTTTTTATTAAATTTAGAGTAGTATAGAATGAAGTAGATAACAATATTTCATCAGTAAAAAAACATGTGCAAGAGATGCTTTGCATGAAATTGTTGATACTGATAAAATTTACAAATATTCAGATCTCTGAATGTTGACACCCGTTAGCACCTGCTGCAAGTTGTGCATAAATATTTCTTCATTTGAAATTATATGATTGGATGCCTTTTGTAGTCAGCCTTCTATATTTGCTACTTATCGTATTGACTGCCACTGTAAATTAAACCAAACAAATCGCAGGATGACTCCCAACTTGCCAAGATTACTCGGGATAGTGCAAAAATTACAGTGGAGCAAGTGTATGGTCTGATATCTCAGGTTAACCGAGGCTCCAAAATAAATTTCTTAACACTAATTCAGTTCAATGTTCTCCGTTTGATTTAACATATAAATTGATCTACTCCTTGTTCATCATAATAGGTTATCAAGGATATATTATTCAATACCATCTCACAATCTCACAACTGTTGCTCGGAGCACTCTGACTCTAAACCAATGGTGGAGACCTGAATAAGAATGGATGTTATGCACTCCATGATATCTTTTGTGGTCAATGTGAAGAGGCAAGTAGACGAACTGAGGCTACATTCATGTTTCCTTTTGTGCTAACGCTGGCTGGCTGGCTGGATGGGCCAGTGCCAGTGCCAGTACCAGTAGGTAGCAAATGTATAATTTTTTTGTGAGTCACGAGTGTTTTCACTACCTTTGTTCTTGAAAAGAAAATATTATGCAAATACTTGATGCATAATATATTGTCCACCGCTAATTTCTAAGGTATTCCTCAACTGTTTTGGTTTGGTTGAGCATTTTTGTACAAACTGAGGATAACTTCTAATCACCATCAGAATAAGATAACACCACAACATTGGCCTCTCACACTCTCAATGCATAGTCTAAGTCTTTTTTATTTTGGATAAAACACAGTAGACATAACAGTGAAAAGAAAAAAGAAAGACAGGAAAGCCAAATAGGGTAATACAATACCGTCGCCCTGACTCCCACTCGACTAGATGACTGGCAGTCCGTCCGTCCGTCCATGGTTGCATTTATATTGTTTAGGGTTTAGGGCATCTGGGTATCCTCCTGCTGCTGCTTTTCGCCCTCCATTTCCAAGCGGAACCCCTTGTCCATCTCAAGCCTCTCCATGGTGATGGGGTCGAGAGCGATTTCGACGTCGATGCTCCTACCACCGGTCTTGCCCTGGTAGAGATAAACCATCCCGTCGAAGCGGTTGTTGGAGCCGCTTCTGACACCTTCAGGCCTCCCGAAGCCAAAGTCCACATCGTAGACCTTAAACCTGGGCGAGCTGCCCACCGCCACACAGTTGGCCCCAGCATCCTTGAACTGAAATATCTTGGGCGCCGCTTCCCAATCGGAGTTCCTCTTATTGATAGCCGCCGCATCGTGGGCATCGATGGCTCCTTGTATCAGTCCCGCCCCGTACTCCGGTGGGTGTGCCAACAACAGCCCCGCTGCCGTTCCCGTGAAGATCGCCTGGATCAGGTTCCCGAAGTAGGTCTCCGGCATAGGCGGCTCCACCCGCTTCCGGCAGTCCACGAAGACGGTGAAGACCGTTATGTCCTCTGGCTTGAGCCCACGAGCCGCCGTCACAGCTCGCCATATGTGGATGCCCAGCGATTGGAATGTGGAGAAAGCCTTCTTCGACTTGTCGGATGAGGAGCCGTCGTCCTCATCCAGCTGACTTGTTGGAGTAGAGCCACGACCACCACCAGCGTTGACGCTCTTCTTGATCTTGTCGATGGCCACCTCGGAGAACTTGAAGACGCGCTCCCGGAGCTTGGGGCAGGCCGCCTGAGACCCTGGTTTGATATGATCCTCCGTACCGTTGGCTTCAGCCTCGGCCTGAGATGATGGGTCCGGCATGGCTGTGAGGTCGAGCTTCACCCTGGCGTTTCGGGTCTTGGTGCGGTCGAGGAATGGTGGCGACGATCCAGCAGGGAACCCGCTGCAAATCTGAGCCCACGAGTTCATGAAGTGCCACGTGGAGGTCCCGTCTAGCACTGCATGGTTGAATGCGCACCCTATCGCCACCCCATCCCTCAACTTTGTGAGCTGATAATTAAACAAACATTATTATTATTATTATATTTTGAAACCTTAAAAAATAATCAAAATTATATTTAATAATATGAAACATAATATTCTCATTCTATTAATTTCACTATTGGAGGGGTAATTGAATGCATGCAGATGAGCTGTACAGTATAAATAAATGGTTACCAACTGTACAACATTGGAGAGTGGGAAGGAAGGCAGAAAGCTCATGTTAATGAGAATTGGAGTTGTACTGACTCTTGCATTGAATTGACCTGCAGACCCAGACCCAGACCCAGTCTCATCTACTTTCCTTTACCATTTTTATAACTTAATAATGCATTATATATTAAAGGCATTATTAGAACTTCATGTAACAAACATTACCAGCTCAACAATGTATTATTATCTGAAAAAAATGTTTATATATATATATATATGTGTGACTTTTTGCCCCAAAATTTAGGGCAAATTGATCAAGTTGCATAAGAATTGTTGTCATATCATATGTTTCTGCATGCATGATACATTCATTCCGGGTAGTCAAAGTAATGTTCACATAATTATATTGTTCAAACATATTGTAAAAAAAATATAAAAATTGTTGCATCACAAAAATGTGATATATTTTATTAATTAAAATATTGAGTGAGGTTAGCTATACCTGAATCGAGAGGAGAGGCCTGTGAAGGCCCTCCAAGTTGAGGATCCCATTGTAGGGGATGAAGTCCTTGAGGATCTCCGTCCCTTCCTCGGCTGCGAGATCATCAACCGAGATGTCCTCGGCGGAGGCCTCCACCACCTCCACCCCCTCGGTCAAGTCATCATCGTCGTACTCGACACGAAACACGCCTTCATCGTCCTTGCCGAGCCGCCCAGCCAGCTGGTGGAATTCCTCTAGGGCAACCTCCAGACCTCCCTTGAGCTTGGCCACAATCCCCTCAAAGTCATGGCCGCCTCCATTAATGTTATCAACCTTGTAGAATAGCAGCTTCTGGTTGTAGTAGAAGGCAAGGTAGGGAAGGTCGAAGGTAACGAGCTGGTACTCTTTCCTCCCCACCCTCTTCTTGGGCTTCACGTGGGTCTTGCTCACAGTCTTGGCCTGCACCATTTTTTTTGCTCACAGAACTAAGAAAGATGAGCTTCTTGTGAGTGAGGGAGAGATGGTGGAGTAGTAGTAGAGTAGAGAGTGCAGATGGAAAGCAGTGTGGGTGGCCTGGCAATTGATTTATACAGCAGAGAGGGTGGGTTGGGTTGGGTTGGGGATGTTTGGTTGAGGTGCAATAATGGTTACCAGGAAGAGCGGTTGTGAAAAGTTAATACAGTTTCTCTAAATGTTAGAACTTAAAAATTGGTGGCCGGAGGTTGTGTTATAATTCAGAGAAATTATTAACATGGTCCCATCCATCTTTTCCTACTATCTAATTAAAGCTACTGCTATGTTAACTTGAATGACAATGGTGTAACAAAAAAACACCCCCTAGATCAATTAGCAACCCTTTTTCAGTCACATTTTTGGACGGTTGGGCATTCAGATCTAAATATTGATTATCAATAGAAATATGGCATAAATATAAGGTGAAATGATATGTGCAACGAATTAGATATTCAACTTCATTTCATACCATTTTACCTTACGTACCAGAGTTGCTATAAGTGGATAACTAATAACTTCAATGTCGAATCATTTGCAACTGAAGAAAATCTCCACAATAAAAAAAAACAGGTACACCCTGCAAGGAAAAGAGTTAAATATATCAGTTCCACTTAATAAATGAAAGCATTTATTTCTTATTGTACTAAGCCAAATAAAATAGTAATTTATCCCAATCCAATATTAAGTAATACATAAAGAGAAGACAAAAAGAATAAGAAGATTGAGAGGTCATGGCTGAAAGGGAGTGTGTTAGATATAAATTGCAGGTAGGAAATCAATGGTTTCCTATGTCCATCATTTTCTTGTCCTTCCGTGCACACTCTGGTAAGACTAAGTAATCATAATTTTCCATTTAAAGAATGAATACTGAGACAACACGACAAACGCCATTGCGCCGATTTAAGTTGTCCGCTAAAAAACACATACATGAGCTATTTTTAGGCAAGTTATCTTGTAAATATGGTCTAGCTACCCAACAAAAAGGTGGTAAATCGGATATATGTAGTGTGGAGTGGAGCGGAGTGGGTGATGGTGCCTTAGGGTAGCATCAACTTTAATTTACTAGTCAGTTACGTAATGTCTGTCGTATAATATCATTTTTTTGTATGGGAAAATAATTAAAATCAACAAGCTATTTCAGTATGATAAAGCAAAGAGATGGCTGGGTGATTTAATTTGAGCTATTTCAATGAGAAGTTTTCATTCTTATACAGACTACTCAATTTGAGCAAAAAAAAAGGGCGGCTCAATAAATATCAGCATAACTTTGAGGGAAAATTTTGGTAGGAGGGGACAACTGGCTTCTCCTTTTTTTTTTTGTTTTAAATAAAAGTTTTCAAGCCATTACACTGGTTCATGTGATACTTGGGCTATGTATCCAGCATGTCCCACTCATGAATAGACCCACAACTAATTTATAGTTAATCAAGAGTACTATAAAGTCTTGAAGGATGAAGTAATTAACATGAGGAAATGATTAAGAATACCAAGCTTCTTTTCTAATTTGATTTTTTTAACAAATAGTTGCACTTTCATTATCATATTGCTCATCATGCAAGGTTACAACATGACTATCATCTATAATGATAGCCTTTACCCATGGATTGATGATGATAAATACTAAGGAAAACAAAGAAATTGAGGTGAGGACATGCCGATCATAAGTCACATACTAGGTGTTGTAGATATCATTTTCTGTATTTTTTGTTTATTGAAACAAACATAAACTTAAAAAATTTTTATGCTTACAAATCTTTATCAATTTTTGATTGGCTGAAATTTTTTAGGATTTTTTAGGATTTTTTTATATGTGGTCCCATCTTTTTTTTGAAAGCTTGTAAGCCAGTGCTTTTGGCATATCATCAGTCAGGAAATTTCTCACCAATGATTCCACTAAAAGGAGGCTCTTGATTAAATACACACCTACCCCTATTACTATATGCAAGTTGAATTGTATGAGCACAAGTTTCGCTATTACTACATGCAAGTTGAATTGTATGAGCACAAGTTTCCTAGTGGTCGAATCATGACTGGGCGTTGGCAACTGCACAAATAGTTACGGGCTCCGTCATTGGTAGTCATGGAGATGGCAAGTATGAGTTCAAAAGAAGAAAAATGAAGGAGAGCAACCAGCCTCACCAGTGCAATAAGTAAATGCAACAATATTATCATATGGTTCTTGGGTTTTTATGCAACAATAGTACCTGTCATAGGTCCTTATAACTTGGGCAGTTCTTGTTATGGATGTAAGCCATCAATTCTTTGTCATAACTTGTAAAGAAGTGTACACATCGGAATATGAAAAAAGGAATCATAGTCTGTCAATCATCTAAGCATTTCCCAGATGTTGCAATCAGGTAGAAGCTTGTAATACTGAGGGAACAATGTACTTTGATCTTTCCATCATACCTTCCTAGATGCTAGGGGTATTGTAACCACTCCATGATCCACTAGTTATAAACAGAGCCTCTGATGGCCGTTAGAATGCCGGCCTTCCTTGAGATCTCCTAAAACTTGGAACATACATGGTACTGAACCGTGTGTTTTTCCGGTCATCATTCAAGTAGTCAATTGCTAACTTTCTGAGATTAATCTACAGCAAAAGAATAAGCTAGAATCAATCATACGCAGATGGGAAATAGTATCCCATGCATGTACACCCAAAAAGCCATACTTTCTGCAGTCCACGTGAAGGGCCTACCATCTTTGATGAGGCACAGATTTGCTATAGGCCCATAGCCTTGAAACAGTCCCTCTTTCAGTATCACTATCATTTTCACTGTCTGAAGAAGAAAACTCGTCCAGTATATAGTTCATGACCTGCTTGCCGCACAAGACCAGGCATAAGTCATCAAGAAAATGGGGAAACTATGACCTTAGATCATTCCTGATTTGCAATCACATTTTCCTCTCAAAAATAGAGAGAGAGAGAGAAACATCTAAGTGGCATCACATATACCTGATGAGATAAAACGGGTTTGATTTGATGAGTATCATATCTGGGTCTTGGGTACTGGTTTGGACACGCCGTATAATTCAGCCAAACTATGGTTTTGCAACATCTACAGTATCCCCTGTTTGCTATTACTTTTCTTGAGGACTTCCCTGAAGAGACGGTAGGAAAGGAAAGAGAGGCATGATTAGGCAGACGAGAATGTTGTACAAAGGTAAGTACATGTGCAAACAGTCCAATTTTCATGATACCATATCCATCAATTCAAATGTGTACCTGTATATGCCTTTTTGAAGGCCTCTCTCCAACTGAGTGACGTCAAGATGGTCATTTTGTCTTGAGGGGCATTCTGATGTCCACCATGAATAGTTTTACTATTGTTGTTATCATCCTTCAAGCTCACAGCTGAATGACCAAATACTCTGTTGTATTGCGCTTGCCACAGAGAGTCATCACATGCTGCTAAATTCCATGACCTTCAGTGATGGATCCAGAATACCAATGATCAGTTGAACACAAAGCAGCAATAAATTTCTTATCAAAATTTACTGGCAAAAGGTAACACTAAATATTACCAGCAGACAAGTCCTGCAGAAACCAAAGAATGTAAATCAAGGAAACTCATAATGTGTAGAAGGGTATCTTGAGGCAGCTGTGCACAATCTGAGACAGGGGGGCAATAAATCAGAAAACACAGAATTCAGGAGTAGGAAATCTCAAGGTTTTATGGTCACAAGGATAAACTTTACCTCTTAATTCCTGTTGCATTTTAGATTGCTTCTTCTGAGCAATTTTTGCATGTTTATATACTGTTGCAGCCAAGTTCTTCTTTTGCTTTGGCAGCACGGCCTCTGCTGCTTGAGCAAGTGAATTTGCTGCTGATACTGCACTCTGTGTCTGCATTCTGAAGTTGCAAGGATGTAATTTAATCAAATAAGTAGTTGTAACGACTCCCCCAATAAATAATGCACTTAGCTTGCTGTGCCATTCAACAGCATCATACATTCATAATCAAGGAGACAAATTACATCAAAGCATATCCTGAACGAAGATGCTTCTTTTGGCTTCAATTTATTAAATCAAAGTTTGAGTCTTGGAGCGGGATTGAAATGATCCCGATCCTAGACTGCTCAAAACAGCTGATTTTCTAAAGGAAGGCAGATCCCTTCGTTTTTAAAGCAATAGCTCTGCTCTGAGCCGGTAAATCATTCCGGGTGTAATAATAGTGATCCCTTCCGTAGAAGAATTTTGACGGATAACCAGACCCGATACTAAACTTGACATTAAGCTCGAATTCTGTAAGTAGTGGCTGAATCAGGGCATGTACCGTACTACTCACAACCCTAAATGCCTCAATAGAAATGCTTCAATTCGCTATGATCTTCCCGGAGGAGCATAGGTTGATTTTCCCATTAATCAAAGCACGAGACTTGAGATAAATTCGATAAAAAGCAGATAGGCCTCGATTATACATGAAACTGGAAAAATTTTGGGGGACTCACTGAGGTAGGAGGCGGAAGGCGGCGAGGGTGTCGTGGAAGATGAGAGATTGCAAATTCTTGGGGAGTTTGTTGTAAGCGCCCCTGAGGATGAAGCTCAGCTCCCCGCAAGCAATTGGGTATCTGTAAATTTTTGGCAGGGACTCTGCGATCCCCAGTTTGTGGTACCTCTCGAATTCGCTCGCCATTTGATTTCGCTCGAGGATTCAGAACCCAAGAGAAGAGAATACACCAAACTCGGAAATCTGTCCTGGCTAAATTTTACTGTGACGAAAGTTTCTTATAATGCAAAAGTTTCCGTATCATCTGGTCAAGTATAGGGGAATGCCATTTCCTTAAGGAGCTGGGATGCTTTAACTGAAATTTGTGCTGGAAGGAGCAAACATAAATGACCTATGCGCTTGTATTCAACAAGAAAATAAACAAATGTACAAGCCCTTCACTCTTCCCAGCGGCAGTCTTCAATGTGCCTATATACAATTTGATAAACCAACTAAGAAAGGTTGACAAAGCCTTTCTTCAATTTAGCATCTGCAAAGCCCCCACTTTCATAGGCAGTAAGCACACGGCATACCCTGCAGGCCATAAAAGGTTCCTAAAGAATGGGTAGCACCCATCTTCCTCCAAGAACTCGATGCAATTTAGTAGGAAGGTCCGATCTGCTATTGCTCCACCTGCTGCTTTAAATTATTGTCTCGCATACAACAAACCCAGCTTTCATTTTTCAGAGATTGATTTACTTGCTTTCCAAGGCATGGATTATGTGAAGGAATGTGGTTCTGGGCTCTTATATTATATGTGATACTTGACACATTCTAAAGGAAGTAAGATAACTGCTGCTTCTTCCTCGATCCTCCTTCCCCATATAGATCATTCCACTGCTTCAGTTCGCTCATTACCGAACCCTCAACAGCAAAGCTTGCAGCAACCTGCAAAAAAATGAAAATATAAGCTTTTAGAATTACTATATTTATGGGATCTTTCTATATACCTAGCTGAGTCGGATGTTTCATCAACCTGATTCTTGGCATGCCTCATATCTTCCATGTTGAGGGGCCTCAACGAGATAACAGGTTCCTCCTTATCCTCCTCGACAGCTTCTTCCTTCTCTTTCTTCTCATATGAACCTTCCAAACTCCTGGCATTTTTATCTTTTAGCTTCTTATCCTGCAGGCCGCAGACATGCATAAATCACGAGAAAATATCATTAATTATCATCCAATAAGCAAGATGTACTGATGGAAGACACATATCTGTTTTTACATTATCTTTCAATCTCTCCTGTTGAATTAGCTCCCTAACAGGGCGATATGCAGCTGTTGTGCATAGATTCTGTTTCAAGGAAACCAGTTACATAACATCATGATCTCAAAAAGAATTAAAGGGATAATTCGAAGAAAGCATCCAACTTCATACATATAAAGAGAGGAAACCTTGAGGTCACTTCCAGAGTATCCTTCTGTCATAGCAGCGAGCTCCATGTAGTCCAGATGTTCAACTTTCTCCTTTGATAGAAGAGTCCTCAAGATCATTTCGCGATTTTCGAGTGATGGTAGACCCACCATAATCCTGCTTGGCCAGGAAGAGGTCATCAGATGGATTCCTTAGCAAGTCGATTTATTTCACAAACTAAAGAGTAAGTTCTCCTAGTTCTGAGAAAGCAACTTTTCTAGAATATACCTCCTCTCGAACCTCCTGATAATTGCCTCATCTAGATCAAATGGTCGGTTTGTTGCTGCAAGAACAAGTATGCGCTCTCCAGGTTTTGTCAGTAAACCGTCCCAATGTGCCATGAACTCATTCTTGATCTTACGCATGGCTTCATGCTCCCCTACCCTAGTCCTTTGTCCGAGCATGCTATCAACCTCATCCACAAAAATGATTGTTGGTGAAACTTTAGCTGCAAGAGTGAATAATGCCCTCACATTCTTTTCATCTTCTCCAAACCACTTCGAAGTGATGGTGGACATGGAAACATTTATGAAGCATGCTCCGGCTTCATTAGCTATGGCCTTTGCAAGCATTGTCTTGCCCGTGCCTGGGGGACCAAAGAGAAGTATGCCTCTGCAGGGCTTAAGAAGGCCACCTTTGAAGAGGTCGGGCCTTCTTAAAGGGAGCATTACTAGCTCTTGGAGTGATTCTTTGATCTCATCCAAGGCACCAATATCATCAAATGTTACCCCGATTTCATTTGCTGGAATGACCTCAGGCCTTATGCGCTTCTCAAACTCATTATCAGGAGGTACTTCCTGCATAAATATTAGCATATTCTATTAAATAGAATAAATAAATGGAGTCAAATAGCAGTTCTTTCATGTCCTAGATATAAGCAATTAGTTATCTTCCCTCTTTGTGACCAAAACTAGACGTGTTGTGGGCGTGAAAGTGAAAAGGAAAGCAAAATTTCTACCACAAAGATTAAGCTGATAGTTTTTTCTTACTGCCTTTGGAGGGGGCTTTTCCGAGTCCTTAGCAGCTGAACCTGATTTCTCTGCCTCTATCTTGCTCTCGATTGTCAAATCATCACCTTTCAGGTCTGTTTTTGTGCTGATAGGCTCCTCAGCTTTGGCTTCCTGTACAGATACGATGAGAGATATCAGTAATCTATCTTATGTCCAAAATTTTAAGTGAAGTCAAAATTTTCAATTTTCAAGCTAACCTTTGCCGATTCTGTACTTTGATCCATCTTTAAACTCTCTTTGTTCCCACCTTTCCCTTCCTGGAAGATGCTGAATCCATGGGATAAACTGTTCCATATATATGAGAAGAAAACAAACACTATTAAGTTCTTTTTGCACCTTGCGTACAGGATTCAAAATGGAAAGTAAAGTGTGCAACCTCTTGGAGGATATAACAAGCTTTCCATTTCGATATTCTGGATCCCTATTATGCATAAGATGATAAGAAATCGCTGAAATGACAATCTCTTCAATATAATTGCTTATAGCAACTGTGTCTGCATGACAGAACGATCCCAGATCGTCGCAGACAATATCATTGGCCGCCAAAACCTCAGCAATGTGATTTCTGTTGTCTTTGACTCGAAGCATCTTCATGTCCTCTTCCAATTGTGCCTTCCAGCCCATGAGACGGGACTTATCTTCAGGAGGCTTTATCACAACGTTGTAAGGAAAGAGGTAGCTCAGCCTCTCATCGACTTGCACACAATCATCTTCCTCATCGAGCTTTCGAGAACCGATAATTATGACCGATCCTGACAGTCTCTGAATCATTCTATGGAATAATTTGTAAAGCCTTTCTGATTGGAGAAGAAGCCTATCAGCATCTCTGAGGTACAAAATGACAGAACTTGCCTCTGACACTGAAGCCAAAACCTGAAGAGTGAAATAATACTTCTCAGAATCCCATGACCTAGAAATCAGAAGGAGAATGCAAGTGGAGAAATTCTACAGTTTACTATCCACCTCCCCTCCATTCCCAGTGCAAACACCTGCTTTAAACTTTTACTTGGATCCAAAAATGCATCTTCTGATCTTTCAAACATTCATGATTTTTACCTTGTAAAGGGATTGTAAGAAAAGTTTTTCATCAAAGCACCATTTTCTAGCTCGCTTGGAGAATGACGCTGAAAGAACAGAAATGGAATCAGTATCTGCAAACGGACAGATCATAGCATGCTGCAGAAATCAGTTTGTTCGAACCTGGCTTTATGGGATTGAAGTCAAAGGAAATACTACTCTCAGACGTTGTAGAGGCAGAGGCATTCCTACGATGCTTGGAGGGGATGCTAGATTCTTCCATAGCTCTAAGCACGTACAAAAATCAAACTATGTACCAAATAATTATCCAAAAATATATATATATGTGCTGAATAGAAGAATCTGATTTCAAAAGAATTTAACATTTAAATGAAAAGAAAACAGATTATTATTCTTCTCCATGCATAAGCTACCTTGATCTTGTATCAAAGATGCTGCTTTGCCTACGTAATGGGACTCCCTTGTCCTTTGAAGGTGATACTGAGAAGGAACTGAGCAAAGAAGACATTCGCTCCAGAGTCACCTCGGAGAAAGACCTTTTGAAGGACTACAAAGAGGAAAGCATGGACTGAGATAACTATAATCTCAAAGCCAGCCAGATAATCGGATACCTAAGGCCTACCTGTTCTTTTGTGGGACAACCATATTTGTTCTGCATCTGTAGAATGGTTTAGTGGCTATCAGCGCAAATAAACAACAACAGCAGGGTAAACGGTGAAAAGATGAATGATAAAATCAAGTCACCTTGAGAGAGAACTCTGTTATATCTAAGATCAGAAGTTTTGAATCAAAATGATGAGCTAAAGCCTTGGAGAGCATTTGCTGGTAAAGCTCTGCAGAATAGTAACCATCGTTTTAGATGTTACTACGAGCCAAAGGGAGGCGTAGACAGGTATCCATGGCAATATATGGAGCAAAGAGATACATTTTCGATAGAAGAAAAGCATGGTAATGAAAATACCAGCTGGTCCTGAAAGCAAAATGGTCCGGCTAGCAGCTGAAAGATTCCGAGTGTGCTTGGACAAGTGGGAGTGCTTCAGATGAAGGAAGGCCGCACTTGTAAGCAATGTCCAAGTTTGTTGACTGTGATTTAGTATGAATAAGATAGGTGAGAAATCACCAGGAAAGATAGCAAGCAAGATTGAAAAGCCGCAAATCAGACCAAGGGGAGGAAAACATAACACCGGTGGGTGCGGGCGATTACCTCAAGTAATATGGGAACTCATCGAACTTGATGTGGGTTTCTTTTCCATCGATGACCTGTTCCAACAGTTCTTGCTCGATCTGCAGAGAAGAGATCTCGTCAGAAGAAGGGCTCCCACTCATCCACCTGCTAAGCGTCTGTCCGGAGGCCAATCCTAACCCAACCCCTACGCCCACGCCCACGCCCACGCCCACGCTTAACGCCGATAGTATGGCATTCTTCTGCTCCATTTCTTCTCTCCGGTGAAGAAATGATCCTTTTACTTCTTCACTCCAACAGCAAGAGGGGGGTTCAGCGTCTGTTATGTAAATGCAGCCCTATGTCCTGACACACAAGGGAACGCAGCGCTAAATAAATACACGAGACACAGTAGAATCAAGAGGAAAAGGGAACAAGACAAGCAGCACCCATGAGTATTTTTCCTCGCACAAGGTCTGCACTAATTCATTTCACCACCCAGAAAGTAAAGCGGGAATAAATAATAGGAACAAAGACCATACCAAGCAACACATATCAACTGAGAAGATTCAATGGATCATCATCTTCAACATCAATAAGAAAATAATGAGAATGGTTTCAAGAATAGTTGAACCTTTTTTCTCTTGACAGAGAGATAGAAGATGAAAGATTTAGTGAGAGTGGTATGTCGGGGGTGTCCGATTATAACGGATGTGATATCATAGACAGAGAGACAGAGAGGTGGCCCCTCATGGTCTGCCATCTGAAATATCTATGGCCCTCTGATAGACTAGACTGGTGAATGGTGCTGATAGTGGGACGACAATAGCCGCCACTGCCAATTTTCTCACTCCCATGGCTATTTGTTTGACCTTTCCTTTTTGACTCATCCATCTCCCCAAAAAAACACAGCTCACCCCCTTAAAATTAGTTTCAACCCGAAAAATCAATTATGTTCCTTTTTTTTACTTCAATGATTATAAACCAACAAAATATTATAGATTTGCTAATCAAATTGTAAAATGAGAATATCTATTACACTAATTTATGGGGGTGAGAGATAGTAACTTATATGTATCGATGATATCAAGGTAGCTTTCCGTTGTGTTGATAATATTGTGTTAGATAGATATTAACATTGCCAGGCAGTAGTTTCATGGTTACATCCTCTCTTGATGGACACTCTGGAAAGGGTTTCCATGGTACAGTCAATTTTCTTTCATGCAAGGTGAGTTGGAAATGAGGTGGGTCTTGTGCAACATTGAATTGGACTTGTTTGCTCTATTGTATGGTCGTCCAACCGGATAGCCCTCTACATCTCTCTTCTCACCGCATGAATGAATGTGCTAATGCCAATCACGATGATATTCAAGAAAGTTAAAAGTAGGCGTATGGATTCGGTAGCTAGCCCCTCTCTCCTGTTTTGGTTATAGGGAGATCTGTGGAGAACTTGCCCATTGTAGGTCTCCATCTCCAATTGATTACTCTCTCTCCAATCCTTGCTAATAATTTACAATCCATAATTTGCGACATCTTCCATTTCTACATTAATCAGTGATTTTTGCAAGTTGCTTATCATTATTGTTCTACATTGCCCAAATTATGATTCATCAGTGTAGTGGATCTCAAGTTAAGTTAAGATGCCCCCATGGAGTGGTCAATTTCATTAGAGCCCTGTTGGAGTGTGCGATTCATTTTTGGACCAAATAGGGTTGGGGATGCCTTTTTTGTCATATTTATGGCATTACTTTCCTACATTCAAAATTAGCCTTTGGATTCTCTTGTTGAAATGCCCTCTCATGATTCTAAATAGGGTTGGGGATCATATACGAGACCAATGGCCAAATGCTTGTACTAGACAGACACACTGCTGCATGTTCATGAGGAATTGTTTAACCATAGCACAGGATATCTTTTTGGAGAGGTGGGAAAGTCACTTTGTCCAAAATACGAGGGCGAGGGCGATATGAGAACACACTTATCAAACAGAATCTTAATATATCTTATAATTATTATAATGTTGAAATTGAAAGAAAATAAAATGAAATTGGAGAGATTCCTTGGAGTTGGAGTGGGGAGGCTTTCTTCCTACTTTACTCCCACCCCACAGCAGCCTCAAAACTTTTTTGTGGGCTGAACAGAAAAAACAAACACACCATAAAATACTTTATTTTCTCTTCTTATTTTTGCTGCACATTGATTGGACTTGGTGGGTTGCACCCAATACCTCATTTACTTTTTCTCTCTCACTTTTTTCCTTACTTTATGACATTTAAATATTAAAACAAATTTTGAGGGTAAAAATATTGAAATAATTTACATCGTTTTTTAAATGATTTTTACCTTTTATTTATTCATTTGGCATCTACCCCACACAAACACAGTCACGAAGCATTACCAATAGTAATACCCCATTTCCGACAAAAAGCTGTGGTCAAAAGGCATAAAGAGCAAGGTTGCTGCAAACTAAAAAGCACCCCTTTTCTTTTTACTCTGTAGTGCCACATTCCTCTTTATTTGGGTGGCATTGCCGCCTCCACTCCCATGTATATTCTCTATAATTCCCCCAACAAACCGTCTGTTTAAACAAACCAATTGAACTAACAAAGTTGAAGACAAAACTGACTCTACCACAATAAATGGCGGCAACTTGGGTGAAACACCATCTAAAAAGCACTTTTTATTGATTACCACAATCCTCTTCTATCAGCTAAAATGTTGGTATCGACTCTACCACTGCTATAAAATTCCAGAGTGTGTCATTATTGATCATTCAAGTTAGACTTGAATTCTGGAACCAGCTTCTCATTTTTGCCACTGATGTATATAAAACTGTTTGAGCTCAATGTTTTATTGATACTTTTGCTGTACATATAAGGATGGCCATGTTGAGGTCTGAGGAGACTCCAAATAAGGCAAATATTTTCTTTGCTTATGCTGCTAAAAAATGGGGTGCTGAATTATACACTAAACCAAAGGATAATATCTATGTGTAGTTCTGGGATTAGTTCAATTTCATAAATAAAATGTGAATACCATTTGTGATGCGCCATTTAATTTTTGAGCTGGTAAAAGAGAGTTGTGGGCTGTTTTTTCATTTAATTCCATCATGCATGGACTATTATTATAAAGCCTTGTATCAAAATCATAACTAGAATTATGTCATGTTGAAAGGGTCGAGATCATACTTAGATGTTCTTTGGCACATTTGGATGAACTTCATATTTATATTGGGTGCATGAAATCAGAAGATGAAAACGGTTAGGCAGGTAATATACACCCGGGATTTGAATGAGTTCTTCCCATTTCCTAATTTGAATTTGCTTGTTGATTTCAAGGGTCATAAACAATATGAACCAGACCTATGGAAATTTGGTGATAACAAATTGTGAGTTATGTTCACTTCCTAAGATTTCACATACTTTTTTATAGTTGCTTATCAACCTGTTTCTAGTGAGATGCATGCTTTATCACCAAAACAAAAAAATAAAAGGAAAAAAATCACTATAAATATCAGAGCCAGGTTTCGATCCTGGGACCTGTGGGTTATGGGCCCACCACGCTTCCGCTGCGCCACTCTGATTTTGTTGATTAAATAATGCATCTATATATATTTGTAACGGAGTGCCTCAACGCATCCAGTATTATTATTATTTCACTATTTATGTTTTGCCTAGCAAAACTTCATCGACCTGTTACATTTGTCGGCCAACTTTCGCTAGCTGCGAGTTGATACTGGGGAGGGGTGGATTTGGTTGATTATGGACAAGGAGGCTATTTTTTAATTGGCTATGTTATTATATTAAATATTATGCCAAATACATTATAATTTGATTTATTTAACTACGGATTCTAGTTGTGTTTGATGGTACAATTGAATCAATATAACCCATCTATGGGCTTTTTATATGCACAATTCTGAACAAAAAGGGTTCTCACTTCTTAGTAAAGTCTAAGCAGCAATCTTGAAGGAAACTGTTCCAAAAAAAAACACGGCTATATTATGGATCTATTATACATCATCACAAGACATTCTAGTTTCTGAAGGCCTACCCCATCTGCTTGCATCGTTAGTAACCTTCAACTCTGATTCAAAGTCGGCCCAATTTCTCATCCTTGATAGTTCCCAAGTTCATGCCCATGTGCCTCCTACCCAGGGGTGCATTGTGAAGCATGCACATGCTCTAATAGATTAATGGAGATAGTGCATCGCTTCCCTTTGACTAGATACCACAAATTTGAAAAATTCACACTGCGTTTAAGTTAGATGGATGATGACTAATAATAATGGTCCAAAGTATATGACTACATGGTGATTCATACCACATTCAATTTTGACAAGTGACACATCCCTCATTATCTAATAATCATATATTGATTCAAACTCTCTGGATGAAAGTATTTTCAAAACAAATTATGTAGACAAAGTGATTGTGCCCACCATGAATGTGGGCATGGTCCCAGAAAATCTGGTTCATTTAATTCTTATGTGTGTTCTTTCTTTATATATAAAGTATTTTAAACCTAATCAATCTCAGTCCCCACTATCCTTTTTCTCATATCAAGGTTGTCAAATATGTCTCTACTGGGGACAAAAATAGATCTTCCATCACTAAAACCTAATTTATGCGAGAAAGAGAAGGATAATATATTTAGCCATATAAAGCAACTATAAATTAACATGGAGAATCAATGGAGCCTTACCAATTCCATACCTTCACACCTTTTATATATTCCAAAAATGTAAATTAGGAATGTGGTGGGGAACAAAAAAGGTACAAATAAATTATAGGGACCCATAATACTAGATAGACACGGTTGGAATGTGTAAGGATATGCATATATTAAATTATGAAACAAATGGTGATGAGAGCATTATGAGTCAATCATGGATCCACCAGTCTTCTTGCCACTAAGATTTGCCGGATTTTTCTTGCATGTGTTCTCATTTATCGATCAAATTATGCCCACTTAAACATAAATCATTGAAAGCTCCATAAGTTTTAATTCATCTTAAATTTAGGTTAGAGAAAGGGTGTGTTAGTGCAAAGTCATTGCTATAGGGTTTTCAAATCCTTTCTTATTACTCACAAGCAAATCATCCAAGGAAAATTTTTTTTTGTGTTTCAGTGACCCTTTATCTCCAATTTTAATTTAATACAACTAAGAGATGAGATACACCCACAGACAGACAATGAAATACCGCAAAAAAGGTTAGTGAAACACTTCCCAAAGTGCAAACAAAAAAAAAGCAAACAACCCCACAATTTAAGGGAAGGTGGTCTGGTCGATATTTTAAAATGGAAGGGATTGAATTGATCTGATCACTTGAGCTGCTGAGCCACTCCCAACCACGCTATGGTGAACGAACATAACATCGGGAAAGGGAAGTATCATGTGCGGGCATTCAAAGTTTCCTCAAACCCAATGCTTTTAACTAATTTATCAATCCATAAATAACCCAATTTAATCTCATCTTCAAATGTTAATTTTATAGGGTAAGAATATAAATCATGATTTCTTTTTGCCCAAAAATATAATTTCGTTTTTTGGTCATGCATATATATATATATATATAATTATGGGGGCAATTACTTATATCAAGAATATACTTGTAGTTAAGAAGCCTCTGATCATTATAGTTTAATCATATTCCACATCACAGAAATAATGAAAACGCTCTTGTCGACTAGATTCTAAGAATAACATGTCAGAACACTTAACATGAATACAGCATTTTCATTATTTCATTCATAGAATATATTAATGATGTTGGAATCAGTTTTTATAAAATTCATTATTGTATGAACTTCAACTCGATTCATTAATAATGCACCATTCAAAGTAATGATCCGTTGACAAAAAAAAGTTGAGAGTTCATAAATGTTTTCAATATTGTCCCTAGGACCATTGAAATGGCATGCATACAAGTACTACATATACATATCAACCATCATATCATATAAATTAGTTGCTTCAAATCTGAAAAGATCAATGATGTTGCTAAAATGATCCAGTGTCCATGGGATGGGATGGACCTATTCTGAATATGTATATAATACGTGACTGAATTGTGTTGCTGAGAGTGGGTATAGATCTATGCTTAACCACATGCTGGCAAACTAAAGGAGAGATGATCAAGTCTCTGACTGAAGTAGTAGGTACTCGTGAACGAGTGTAAGAGCTAATCCAACCAGCAGCATAAATAATTAATGACATAGGTGGGGACTCGGGTGCTTTGGCATTTCTATGGTCTGGTCAGAAGAAGAAGTTGCACGCCCGTCATTCCATCTCGATCCTGGTTGATGTGGTCTTTTCCCCTCTCTTAATTAATTAAATAATCTTTATATTATAACTACATGTAGATTAAAAAGGCATTGGTCTTGGCAAATATTAATGATTGAGATCTCTCAAGTCAAGAGAAACAAAGAGAGAGAGAGACACGACAGTTACATAATTACCCGAGTGAGGGTATGTGTGTGTGCATGTGATGTGAGTGATAGTTATTAATGTTAGCAAAAACATCTCTTGCTTCTAAACAAAGCCTTGGTCTTATTAATGTCTGTCTCTCCCAACCCAACCCTGTAGGTAGGTCACGTACAAGCTGCATCATCACCGCCCCCTTCTATTTTATTCAACCTTCATCCCATAATTTTATTCATGGTCCGTACATCAAAGTTCGAGCTTTTCACAGACGTATGTATATTTTACAGCCGAGGGGCCAAATTATGCAGATTTCAAGAAGAAGCGGCAGGGGCAGCAACACCTAGCTGGTGCAATCAATAAAAAAAAAAAGAGAGCTTCTACTTAATTCAAAGTAGTGCTTACAAAATGACCCATCTTTTTAGATTAGATCCATCTTTTACTTGACTTGGAATCATATTTATTTTTATGTTTCTCTCATTCTGATAGATTTTTGTTGGTTAATCTATGGTGTGAAATTCTTCTTGAGCAAAGTTCTTGTCCATTTGAAATTATTTTAGGGCAAACTTGGAATTTCTCCAAATGACACACATATATATATATATTATATACTGTTAAAAGTAAAGATAAAGAAATCCAAAAACATGCGAAACTATAATCGAGATGAGGCCAACGGTGCATGAACCATTTGTATATATAATATGTATATAACTTGTGGAGACGAGACGTACGTCTCGACCATCTGTTGTCCAACTCCCAGCTTGGGGATGATACAGACGATCTTTTGTTGAGTTCCATGCATATACATTGGGCTGTCTGTCTGCGTGCCTGCCTGCCTGCCTGTCCTCCTCCAATTGCTCATGGCAGCTAGTTGCTGCAGGCAGCTAGTTGCTGCAGGCACCTCACTGTCTGTCACTGGCATATATCCAAAGGAAAGCTCACCAGTCATCCCCACCCCTCTGATCTTATCTTATATAATCAAGGCTTTGTCCTCTCGCTCCCCTCCCCTCCCCTCAGTTAAGTATTAATACAAAAAAAGTAGTTAGTGAGTCAGTTTTCCTTTGTCGTGAAGTAGTTTCACGATTATACACAATTAATTATACATCTAATACTTATAACAAAATTGAACATAGAAATTTCAGGGCCACGGAAATGAGCCCTGAAATTGTTATTATTATTACATTGCTAAGGGAAGGAAGGACTACTGTACTTGGCATGTGGAGGAGATATTTTTCCTTCGAAAATGGGACACAAATCTGTTCAAAGCTCCTTTCCCATCAGAAAGTGTCCCGTCCCTCTAACGTCAAAAAAAAAAGTTTGGCCGATTTAAAGGGGCAGCCTACAGTACCCAAAGTTTGATCAAGTTCTATCTATTCGTCTATGCATGTATGGTACTGGGAAATTTCACGGTGAATGGATCGTATGATATACAATCGAACATGTGCAGTAGGCTTTCACTTCCAGCAGAGTTCTCCTTGACTCAAAAAGATTTGTATTTTCATATATGTATAGATTCATGTGTCATGTGTGCGATGTTAGACCACACCACCACCATCATATTCATCATGTGACTGAGGAACAACTTCCCCCAATTATGAGCTCCACTCTCCCTTCAATTTTACTCCCCAACGTGCTATGCCTTTGCCCATCTTGTACCCTTTTTCTTATTTGGCTAGATGAATAATTAACTCTTATGCGTGACATTACGTAATAAATCACATATACGATATATGTGCGTAATAAGAAATATGCAAACGATATGCCAAAATCATTCACGCCACCAATCTATTGTTCTTCTTCCACAGTGCTTGAATAGAATAGAAGGTGAGCGACAAGCATAAAGGCTATTGGTAATGTAAACAGTAAACATGCATTTTCTCAATAGGGTCAAACTATACATGAGTCTTGATGTTGCCAGCAGAAACTAACAAAATGAATCACTTTAATTTAGAAGAGAAATTGAAAGGGAGAATTTTTTCAACGGAAGCTAGTTGGCACATCGCATCAACCTGGTCAAATAACGAGTGAGAGAAAGAGGGATGGGGGCAACCGAAAATGCTTCCTAGTAGTATAGACTTAGAGCATGCGGGTATCTGGTATTCACATGGCGCACCCTTTTTACGTGCTGACAGTACTTAAGATTCATTTTTTTTTTTTTGACAGGACACAAAGGGTAATATGATAAAAGATGAGTTGTTACTCGAGATTAGATTATGGCACATAGTATATCTAAATTAATTAAGTTCAATGGTCTACCAAATCAAATATTAGGATTTGGGTTTCTTTTTTATGTACGTGATTGATTGATCTGTATGTGATGCTGGTAGGGACCCTGCTGGTTCGCCGGAGCAGTTGAGGAAGTGATGGGGAGCTTCTGCTTCCGGAAAGACAACACCGGTGGTGGGGTGGCAGGGTGGGGGGATGATATTTAATCATGTAATAATGGTATACTTTATTTGTGGAGTTAAAGGACAATGTTTTTTGGGTAGAGATTTCAACATAAAATTAAAAAAAATGATTAATCCTAAAAACGGAGAAATGCCAATTCCGGCAGTTTTCAGTCTCGGATCCTATAAAACAGCCATTAGATTTGAGTGTTTCGGTGCTGCGTATCACCCGCGCCACACTGAAAAGCTTCTCTGCATCCATCCTTCTGTCTGTCCCTGTGCATTCCTTTGTCACCTCCACCCACTCCCCTCTCTCCTCTTCTGCCTTGCTTGCTGCTATGCTATGCTAACAACTCAACAGCTATCTCCTCACTCTCTAGAACCATACACTCTTCATTTTTTTTGCCTTTCAGATTTTCCGACTGCTCTCCGTACTCATCTTCCAGGCCGCTGTAGCTGCCAGCTCTGTCTTATGTACTAGCGCTCCCATCAGAACTAGAAAGAAGCTCTCTCTTAGGTCATCAGTGAGACACCCGACCCTACAGGAAGGAAAAGAGCAGAAATGGACCAGAGCTTCCCATGTCTTGTCAAGTATACGGAACACAAAACCCATTACGAGAAGCTTTCGAAGCATCATAGATCCACTTCTCCGTGGACCACAACTCCCCTGCCGAGAACGGTGCGGATATCGGTTACTGACCATGACGCCACCGACTCCTCCAGTGATGAGGAGTGTGACTTCGCCGCCTCCCGTCGGTGTATGAAGCGCTACATATCAGAGATCTCCATTGAGACAAGCAGCAAGATGGTCGCTCTCCCACGCAGCCGCAAGAGGAGTTCCTCCAGCATCGCCTCTGCTTCGAGACCGTCGATGAAGGCTCCCCCTTCCACCACCAGCGATGGGAAGAAGTTCCGTGGAGTGCGGCAGCGGCCGTGGGGTAAGTGGGCAGCGGAGATCCGAGATCCGTCGAGGCGGGTCCGTCTCTGGCTGGGGACCTACGACACTGCGGAGGAGGCTGCCATGGTGTATGATAATGCAGCTATCAAGCTCCGTGGGCCGGATGCCCTAACCAACTTTGTCAACCCGCCGTCCAGAGACAAGACCACGGCGGCTCCCCCTGATGTCAACGTTAACGTCAGCGACGCTTCAGTCTCAGGTTACGACTCCGGCGATGAATCCCGCAACCTTGCTTCGCCAACTTCAGTCCTCCATTTCAGAACTCAATCGTCCAGCGACGGCGAGCCTGCGGGCGGAAGGCCTCGACCTGCCCACGAGGCGGATGAGTCCTCCAAAAGGACGGAGGAGTCCCATGGAGAGGAGGAGGAGAGGAACCTATCAGACTTGGCGAACTTCTTGCAGCTCGATTTCCCGCCTGCCATGGACGATTTCTTCAACTTCCTGCCGCCGGACTGCCTTTTATTGGAGAATTCATGTGCGCTGCAGAGTGGCCTTGGGAAGGACGAATACTTGGACGGCATGGTCCTGGACACGCCGCCTACCGACTTCTCATCCCTGCAAATGGACACGTGTCAGGTTGACGATTACTTCCAAGACATCGGCGACTTGTTCATATCAGACCCCGTGGCTGTCCTATGAGAAAGGGAGAAGTAGAAGAAGAGGGAATCAAGGGCCAGAAGTCTGGTGGGTGTGGCCGTCTCCGGCTTGCCGTTTCAAAGGCAGATTTTGTAGGGGTGGTACCTTTTTTTTTAACTTGTATCTTTTTGTTGTCCTGAATTTTAAGGAATTGTATTCCGTTGTAATGGCACTTAGCCATGCGGTACAATGGAGAATGGGATTTGAGTTGTCCTGAGAATAAATAAAGCAGTAAGTAATGTGAATTTTGTAGGTAATCAAATAAAAATGAAAGTAAGAGGGAAATGTAGTTTATGTTTGGTTGGTTCGTATTTCATTTATTAGTACTAAATGCATGGTCAAAAGTCCACCATGTCATGTCATGGTCATGGCATGCCATTCCCATTTCACATGCATTTATTTATTTATTTATTTATTCCTTATCATTCTCATTTCACATTTCCAAATGGCGCGATTAGCGGTTTGACTGGCTAGGCTAGGCCCAGTCCCACTCAGGCCTCCTATAATACCTGAAATGGCGTGGAATAATTAAGGGTTTTCTCCCATCCCATTCCCATACGGGACAATGTCTAATCCTCCTCTCCTGTGTACCTAACTTAAAATGGGCCCTTAAAAGATTATCCTTTCATCCTACTACTCCATACATGCCTGTCCAACAAGTTTGACTAATTTGATGTTGACTGACCACGTGTTACCTGTGCCGATGTGCCAGGGGTGAGGGTCCACCAAATCAGGCAACGGCAGCAACCGCAACTTTTTTTTTTTGAATTCATCTGATGGGCAGCACATGCTGAGCTGGAGTTTTTTTTAGTGCTCTCCCACAGTCTCAACCTACACTCTCACTCACACCATCAATCCGGTGGCGGCGGGGCATCAAGTGAGCTGCTTGCTACGGAGCTTCTGCAGTGCACCCCAACCTAAACGTCCTATTTGCACCCACAAGAAGGCATCAGCTGGAAGGATCTAAGTGGTGAAGAAATGATACTTGGAGGAGCACATTGGCATGATGATGACTAATGTGAACCCGTGCAATCATGGCGGTTCACGTATCATCATACGGGTATCAGATTTTGACTTTTTATGCACCGACAGACATGGCATTAGGCCATGGCCAATTTGGGCTGATGTATTATCATACTATTGTCAAATGGGGAAAGCATAAAATTTTGAATAAATAAATTTATATAAAAAACTTTAATTGTAATTGGTCCATCTTGGTTTTAAGATCAACTAGCTCATTTAGGCACATCTTTGTATTTGGTTCTTGAATTTGAATGGCCCCTTTCTTTTTCTATCGTCTGTCCGCTATTTTTGTCTGACCGCTGTTTTTGTTTTAGCAACCTGCCGGGTGCACAGCTTGTAGTCCCCACCACCACCCACCAATCTCATTTTCAAAATAATGTCTAATTTTTTAACGTGTTAGGTTCTTTAACTATAAATAAAATCCATGCTCTACCATATGGTCTGAGGTAAGGAATTGTCCGAGTTGACTTTATTTTCTCGTGTATATGTATATTATTTTAGGTGGTGTGTTCGACTCTGGCCCATCGTGAATGAGGCAGCACTATCTGCAAATGGGCCGAATAAGCCCTAGCAACTTGGTGGTAGCAATACTACAGGCCTCGGGTGCCAGGAGAGGGGACTATGATATGGTTTTGTAGAATGATGAGACACACACACACATATATATATATATATATATATATATATATAGTGGTTTAGAGCAAGTGAATAGTGGAGTTCGTTGTATGAAGTGGCATAACCTTTGGAATCTGTCTCCATGGATGTTCTTCTGTCCATATAATGGTTTAGAGAGTGACTAAATCTGCAATAGGCAATCGAAGTTTCAAGAGGAAGTTTCTGGGTATGTCAAATATGAATATACTCACTCTTCTTGTCTACTATTAACACATTTTGCAGTCATCCCAAACAGCAAAGACGTAAAATCTCAATAACTTGGCCAAGATTCAACTCATTACTCTAAGCAATTGAATATGAGAGTAGTGAATGGTTTATATATTGTGTTTGTGGCCATGACTCCACAAAATTGAATCTGAAGCCCCAAAAAGAATTTAAAGTCAAGAGATAACGGTAACAGCTCCATATTTTGCTCTCTTGTTGCGTCCCTTGGTCGCCCTCGCATTTGCAAATGCAAATCCTTCAGTGTGTTTCATTATCCAGAACCTTTCTACTTGTTCCATTGTGCGTCCAGGAATCCTTCGAGCTATCAGATCCCACCTGATATGATATGACAAGTAAATATCTACCATGGGTAAATAGTGATCGCATGATGGGACGGATAATGATAGGTGTGCTCTGTCAGCTAAATGCAGAGGTCAGCATGTGCTGGTTGAAATATGGGATATAAATGCAAAAACATAAAGAGACAAAACAAAACCCAGCTCACTTTACTTCCAATCTGCTAAATCGCTCAGTCGTGCTCTCGTCAATAAGTGGATTTTTTTTTTAATACTTAAAAATATCATAAACTAAAATTTTAGTAACGGATTAGATATTGTAGATGGATAAGGGTTCAAGTTAATTTATATTAAAATTTATAAATTATAAATAGTGTTTATATAGCAAGTCTGCTGGATGGCATTACGATTTGAATTGTGGTCCATCAGTGATTGATACTTAGTATGCAAAGTTCACTGGGATAACCTGCAATACTTTCAAAAGATGGACATTTAAGCTATAAACGTGGTTGAGCAGCAGTTATGTTAGAGATAGGTTACCTGTCTCCCACAAGCTTATGCATCCTGTAGACGAGGTCCTCTTCTTGCTCGGACATGACGATGTTTTCCCATTCGATGCTACTTACCTCTGGGAGACAAAAGAAAACAATCAACAAACAAACATACAAACAAACCAGTACGAATATGAACGCGTATGATTTCTGATTTAAGAAGAGAAATGAATCAGCTTTATACAACAAGGAAGAAACCAGAAACTGATCCAGAGGCACGAGCAAGAGAACCCAGTTTTACCTTCGGAATCAGCAGGTTTAGATTTCGATATGGATCCCAGATGTCTTCTACGATTCTTGTCCATGCTTTCCCTCTAGGAAGAAGGGGATGAGACTATAAGCTGGACGAGTCGAATTTGAGAAGCAGCAAGAAGAATCAATGAGAGAGGACAGCCACAGCCAGAGCAGATAGATTAATAAGAGGGAAAGGATTAGCCTGTTTATGTAGGTGGATAATGCACAGTTGCAGATGCATACACATGGAACAAGACAGATCAGGTGATGACATAGATTCCAATTATATGATGAGTTGTTTGGATGTGTGTATATATATATATATATACACACATACGTAGTACATATAAATTGTCATAGCTCATGGAGTAATATATTTATCGTTTTCTTCACGGGGGAATAAGAATAAACACCGATCTACTATTCTCTCGAGCAAAGCCTTTGACCTTTAGGCTTTTGTGGACTTGTAGTTGATGGTACCCTTTTCCCCTCGACCCCAGTTGAGAAGCTAATATGGGTTCATATGTCAATCAGCCAGAGACCATCCGTCCATCTGTAGGTTGGTTGGGAAAGAGCATTTTCTCCAACAAAAAAGTTGGGAGCATTTCTTGTATTTTGGATAAAACCAAGTGCAATCTCAGATCATTATTATTAAGGATGCCATATTGGACTTTGTCACTTCATTCTTGTCAATTATGTTTTCTTTTTCCTTTTAATTTCGATCCAGATGTGGATGAGATGAAGATTTATGAATAACTATTGCAGTTTGTTTCTTCTGTGAATTGGGCAGCGCACCGACTAACAATCATTAATAAATCCAATCAGATGAGGCGAACAAATGCATACAAGCGTGTGTACTGTACTATGTCCTCTTGTTACTTATCATTATTGTGAAAAAATCTGACTTGCTTCTGAGACTGAGACTGTGCTTCGTCTTAAACAAACCCACTTGCTCCATCTGAACAAACACAATGATCTACCTATCCAACAGCTATACCTAACTAGCTTTTTCACAGTTCATCAAGACACCCCAAACCAAAGAAAATTATAAACCCGCATCGATCAGCACAATACTCTATTAAATAAGCTCCCAACTAAGATTCATACACACTTTCATAGGTATCTTTCTTCCACTATAAAAAAATATGCTTGAATATTTTTATGCTAAGAATTATGTAAACATGGTATGCATTGATGGTGCAACTGTGGATAAAATTCTTGACATGATTTCTCTATAAACCTTAACAATAAATCCTTTTTAGGTGAATTTTTACTTATTCTTGATATGAATGAATCACTCTTAAGTGGTTGATCACTAACAAAGCACACATGATCTATAGGGGTACTTTGATTGATTTATTGATACTAAGTTCTTTTAATAATATTATAATTTCCCATAATTTTTTTACAAAATATCTTAAAAACTTTTTTTTACATTTAAATTATCAATACCAAAAAAAATCTATCAGAGCCAGGTTTCGATCCTGGGACCTGTGGGTTATGGGCCCACCACGCTTCCGCTGCGCCACTCTGATATTGATGAAATATGTTGAAAGTCAGTCTATAAAGTTACGACGCATCCCTGTAAGTTAGGTTTACAACTTACCTAGCAGCAACCCCAGCACTTCCTCAAATACCACTCACTATAATCTCTTCCCCTAATCTTTCGTGAAAGGCTGCTTCTCGTGAAAGACTGCTTCCTCCTATACCCACGGTCACCGCCTCTACCGCTGTTGGACAGTTCAGGTCAAAATTCTTACATAGTTAATCCTTCCATGCCATACGTCAATCCCTAAGGAGGGCTTTTATCTCTTTTACTCGGTGCTTCCGTCTCAGTTCATCTTAAGGCTGGAGCCCAAAAAAGGAGAAACTTTTTTTGTTCTCGTCCCCCCTTGAAACAACTCATTTCTAGTGTATTTGATAGTCATCTTCTATTCCTTGTTTGTGTTCATATTTTTTCAGTAGGATGATTTATGGGTTCCAAGATGTTCTTGTTTGTCCTTTATCTTTTCAATTGTGGATAATTTAGTTTTTTTTTTGTTCGTCTTTCTGCTGTCATCATGCAAATATCTAGGCTCCTTGTTTTTACTATTTCACTTGCACATCATCCATAGTAGTCACTCTTACTGTGTATTTAAACATCCCGTCTTCTTCATTTCCAGCCTTCTAGTTGTTGAAAAAATGCACCTAAACGCCTATAAAAGAAATACAGAATGGTATATGTATTTTAGGAATAACCATTTCTTTTACAGTAAGTTCTGCCTTGGCCTATTTTACCTGAACTTTCTCATGTTATCTTTACTGGAATTTGGAGAATCTGTGCCCCAATGATTTGCTTTTTTAATTTTTTCTTTTGTTTTCTTCTTGAGGTCTCTAGCTAATTAAGGTATTTATAATTACCAGATAATTGCATCCCATTCATATTAGTCATTGATATATTCTAAATGATGGTGCTGAATTTGGTTTCTTTTGGGCATTTAGCTTTGAATTTATGATGCAATTTGGAATTCCACTAAAATATGCAGAATTTCTACTGAATATGTTGACGTATGGTCTTATTCTGTCACAGGAATCTGGCAAAAAGATGCAAGCTTGTGGTGGAGCAGCAATTGCAGGTTCTCTGCAACAGACCATACTGATAAGGGGCTCGTCTTTTCCTCATAAGGGATTCATCTTGAATGGATTGCCTGATCAGTTGAAGCTCACCACCATCAATCCAAGTCAGTCAACATTCACTGGAGGAAGTTTGATCAATGTCAGGGCAGCTTCTTCAGTCACTCATCCTGTGTCGAAGATTGAATGTCAGTTGCTGGTCCTTCAAGAATCTTTTCATAACTGTAGCTCATTTTCCTGTTTTATGCAATTCTTGAAACTCTTTGTGCTATATCCACCTACTGATCAATGATTAAATTATTTAAAATAATATTTGTTTCTACGCAATTTTTTGACACAATGCTTATTGATTTCCTTTCTTCAGCCAATGAGTACATCTTTGTTGATGATGGTCTTAGTGAATCTGATCCAGAAGTGCGTGCAATTATTGACAAGGAAAAAAATCGGCAATTCAAAAGTCTTGAGCTTATTGCTTCTGAAAACTTTACATCGCGGGCAGTGATGGAGGCTGTTGGGTCGTGCCTCACAAATAAGTATTCCGAAGGATTGCCTGGAAAACGGCAAGTTATCTGACTTCTGAAACTAATTTTCTCTCCCCTCTTCAGAAACTAGCTGATGATGGAATCCAGTCTTTTTGTTCTTCTTCAGGTATTATGGTGGAAATGAATATATCGATGAACTTGAGTCCTTATGCCAAGAAAGGGCATTGGCGGCATTCCAGTTGGACCCAAAAAAGTGGGGTGTTAATGTTCAACCATTGTCTGGTTCTCCTGCCAATTTTGAGGTTTATACTGCACTACTAAATCCACATGATCGTATAATGGTATATTCTCTTCTATCCAACCTGTGGTGATTTTCTTTAAAGTGTCTTCTTGTCCAACTTTGGCATCATATCATGTTTCCTTTTTATTATGCAGGGTTTGGACTTGCCTCACGGGGGGCATTTGTCTCATGGTTTCATGACCCCTAAGCGAAGAGTTTCTGGAACCTCTATATATTTTGAGTCAATGCCTTATCGTCTTGATGAATCTACTGGTGATGTACTTTATTCTAGCTCTTCCGTCATCATTTATGAAATATTGTTCTTTGGATTCGATTTTCTAACTCATTTTGAAATTCACAACAGGCCTTATTGATTATGACATGCTTGAGAAAACAGCTACTCTATTCAGACCAAAACTCATTATTGCTGGTGCTAGTGCATACCCTCGTGACTTTGACTATCCTCGCATGAGAAAGGTATTGGATCATGCTCTTATATTTTGGCTTTTCCATTAGTAAACTGAATTGTTTTTTTGTTTTCCATTAGTTCCTTTTCCTTTTAGGGCTTATAATTTGTAATCATTTGTTTTTGTTGATGAAGATAGCTGATTCTGTTGGGGCATTTCTCATGATGGATATGGCTCACATAAGCGGGCTTGTTGCGGCTTCAGTGGTTGGCAATCCTTTTGAGCATTGTGACATTGTTACTACAACAACACACAAGGTGCTTTTATATTATTATTTTTATTCCAACATGTGTTTTTATTATTTCATGGCTTGTTCCATAGTTTGGTAAAATATATAGAGATATTCCCTGGATCATTTTGGTGATAAAATTTAGTTTCTTTGACCTGCATGTTCTTTCAGTAGGCAGAGTCACTTTGCATGCTTAAATTATCCACATGATTTTTTCTCATATCTTGGAGTTTTCATTTGTCTAGTCATTGAGGGGGCCAAGAGGTGGCATGATATTTTTTCGGAAGGATCCTGTTCTTGGAGTTGATCTTGAATCGGCTATCAACAATGCTGTCTTTCCAGGCCTTCAGGTATATATCCACTTTTCTTTCTGATCTTTTGGATGTGAATAGGTATTGATACTTCCTGAATTCATTTGGTTTTTTGAGAGTTATTTCTTTAACTATATAAGGATTTTTGCAATACAGGGCGGTCCTCACAATCACACAATTGGTGGGCTTGCAGTATGTCTAAAGTTTGCTCAGTCACCACAGTTTAAAGTCTACCAGAACAAGGTATTATGGCTTTCCTTCTATGTGAAAGCTTCCTCAATCTGACTTATCTTAAAAAGTTTCACCCTTTTTTACTTTTCCGATGTAGGTGCTGTCTAATTGCAGAGCCCTGGCTGATCAATTGGTGGAATTAGGATATTCTCTGGTGTCTGGAGGGAGTGATAACCATCTTGTCCTTGTAGATTTGAGGCCAATCGTAAGTGTATATCTTTCATTATAAAATAAAGAACATATATATAGTATTTCTTTGTGCTTATGAATATGTAAATAGGGTCTGGATGGTGCTCGGGTGGAGAAGATTCTTGACATGGCTTCTATAACACTTAACAAGAATTCTGTTCCTGGTGAGTTTTTTTACTTGTTTTATTTTCTGATTTTACATAAACTGTCAGAGAACTCTTCAAGAATGAGTCCATCTCAAGTTGTTGACCACTAACAAGTTCTCATGACCCCATATCTGTACTTGTTGGAATTGCTGCTATAAATGTTTTTCGTTTTATAATTTCAAAGGTGATAAGAGTGCCTTGGTTCCTGGTGGAATTCGGATTGGAACACCTGCAATGACAACTCGGGGTTTCTCTGAGAAGGAGTTCAAACTAACGGCAGATTTAATCCATGAAGGTATCCAGATCACTCTCGAAGCCAAGAAGTCCGCCCCAGGATCAAAGTTACAGAACTTCATGGAGCATGTAACTTCTCCCGACTTCCCTCTGAAAGGGAAGTTGACTGATCTTCGTAAGAGAGTTGAAGCTCTCACAACTGGATTCCCCCTACCAGGACAATAGTTCAATGCCCATCATGAGAAGAGATGATCAATACGTTTACATGAACTTTTGCCATCTTGCTGGCAGATATAATGCCCATGAAAAAATTTGTGGTTTACTATGACAACAAATTTTTTTAAGGATGATTTAATCTCATCCCAACTTTTCCTTTCTATTGTTAATTCCCTGAACCCCATATTTCACCCGAGGTGACTGTTCATTGTCCCGGCAGATTCAATTGAAGAGCTCATCAGCATTTTAACCTAGAACTGATTACAGACAACAGAGGTTTGGCATGCTCTGTTCTGCTTTTGGCAGTGCTGTATATTGAGGTAGTGTCTGTTGAGGAAGCAGATTAGAGATGTGGAGATAATGATGGAGTGGTCTAATCTAAATCCTCATTCAATTCAGAAGCTGCATACCTAACATGGTAGATGTACATTACAGAGAGAATTTCATCAAATCACATTGCAGAAAGAGCACTAGGATCATAGAGATGATGTTTCTGGCATAGATCACTGGTACACAAAAAAAGGAGAAACTTGGCATTATGGTTGAAGATGGAGTTCAATGAGAAGAAACTTGACATTATGGTTGAAGATGGAGTTCAATGAGAGTAGAGCCGATCACTGGTACACAAAAAGAGCTGCATAGATCACAGAGATATGAAACAGGGTATGCAAGTACATAATCACAGTACAGCCTCTTATCCAACAAACTCTCCCTATATACACAAAGTTGCTCTAATACTTGCAGTTCTCACGAGAATGCCATACCTAACATTAGCCATGAAGGATCTAAGATCTCATTGACTATAACTAGTGAAATCAAGGTAGCATCCTCCTGGGGTCTGTGAAATATTATAGTATTCATCATAATTACTGGCACCTTTCACTCATTAGTAGGTAGAGCAGAACCCATAGAGCTGATGGTTCCCCATGAACATACTAGTTATTTTTAGCTGTGATGCAGCCAAAAAGCAATTACTTCTTGGAGACATCTAACTCCCTGGACTTTGCAAATCTTCCTCGGATCCTAGGCTGGCTATCGGCTAGGGCCTTCCTGCAAGCATACTGACACCAAGAGCATACATACTCCCATAACTAAGCATTGTCAAAGCCACTAAAAAGTAGGCGATTGCTTTACCTATTACCACTGCACATTGAAAGCAGAGTGATACAAAAATACTACCAGGGAGTCCTGCCTGTACACCCAAAATCAATTGGCAATACAATTGCAAATTTCTCATGATTCTCATATCTTAACCAAAGAAAACTAGCCATACAATGTCTTTGAAGAAACCAACCAGAAAACAAAGAGTTCCTCATAAAAACCAAATAACCAATTCACAAACCCCCAATTGATGACAATGAAGTAAGTTTACCTTGATATTCCTCCCGAAATTTCTCCTTGTCCTCTTGTCTCTATATCGTGAGAGCTTCTCCCTCCGTCCTTCAGAGATGCAGTTGCTGACCGATCCAAGACGAGAATGGATTAGGCTAATATCACCATTACCCTTACCAACATCACCATTACTACGAGCCTGTCATAAAAATATCCGTGTCAATGAATGATCCAACCCTATCATGTCAAAATGAAACAGAACATCTACAAGTTTCTCAATTCAATAACTATGAACTACAAGTTGATGCCAATTTATTCTCATTTGCACAATTTTACAATTAGGAGTCGATGGAACCTTACTTCTTTAAAAACAATAAAGAGATCAAGCAAACGAGTGCTTGATGGACATTCAAGATAAATTACAACATTCAGCTGGCATGTTAGAGTAGTTCAATTGAAAAATTAATGTTACCATGAAATGATAGTGGCAGAAAGAAATCCTTACCGGGCAAAATTGAGACAGAAAAATCCTTACATGGCATTTTAAAGTCCATCTAAGTTTTAGAACAGCTCCTCGAACCCAGTTTAAAGACATTGTGAGCCCACACTTTTGTAAAGATAAATCAAAAGGAAGTTTGTTTACCACATAATGACTCTCATCCATCCTCAGTGGGAGAATCTTATTACCCAATGGCTCGGATAAAGCTATCCCAGTTGTTGCCTTTTCAACCAGGTCCTCATGATCCTCGTAGAACACCTCACTACTCATGAGAGGCTGATTCTGAAGTGAGGTGATATCTAAGTCTTGGACCAAGATGGAATCCTCATCAAAAGACATCATGGAAATAGCGACTGCCAATGGATCAAGTTCCAGCATTGGTTCTTCTGTTATTGGTTCAGGGGCTTTGAATAGATCACCTTCTCCACCTAAGTCATACTCTGTTATGGTAGAGGTCTGAACATGTTCACCCTGAAATGTTCAAGGACACACAACAACCATGAATAGAGAATGTATCAGAAAATTTTGAAGAGAATAAACCAAACGATCTTTACTTTAAGTGGAGCTTACAAAATTAAACCGTTCAATCTTCATTACCAGAAAGCAAATTTGAAAGAAAAGCACTCAAATGTTTTCGATGATGAAAAAGGTGATTATCTTATGCTTTTCTTCCACACCAATCACCTTTTTTTCTGGACATCCAAATAAGTTCAAATTCCGTGTTCTGGACATCGACGGGGAGGGTTTGCCATGGAGGGCGTGCTGTAGAGCTAAAATACCATAAGTTTGCATAGGGAGTAGAAGAGAAGTTACCAGAGAAGCATCCGGCATCTGGGATTTGCAGAAACCTTCTAGCGGTTCAACATCTTGGGATGGGCAGTGGAAGCGATAAGGGAACACCTGCTGCATCAGCCTCTGCATTACATCATCATCATCATCATTATTATAAAAAAAATCTCAGAGATTAAAGAGATATAGCCTCCAGCCAGCTGGTAGAACAAGGGCACACAAAGATGTTTGTATGAACTCCCTAAAGTTTAAGTACACAGCAAAGTTGGCCTTGGACACTTGAGTGAGGGACACAGGGGGAAGGAGACTGAGGATAGATTGTCCCCTTCAATGATGAAGCAGTTTTTCTTATAGAGGGAGGGAGGCAGAGGCTTGGATTTTACCTAAAATGTTATTTTAAATCATCTAATCACATCATATAACGTAATCATCAATATATATATATGAAATTATTTAAAGCATCTATCTTGTCTCTCCCATTGTCACCTTCGTATAACTTTTTTCTGTATCTGGGTCTTTCTAAAAAGTTCTTAATATTTATTACGGATGGGGAAAATAACTATTTATTGTTTGGTTGAATTTGCAAGAACCTTACCCAAGCAGTCCATAGAATGAATGAATCCAGCTGAAAATTGGGTTTGTTGTTTGTGGCCACTGTGACTGCATGCTGTAATCCTCTCACAGTCACATATATACAATTTGGTATTCGTCTTATGTGACCCTGATCACGCGGGCAATGGGCCCTTGTGAGAAGATAGATAGATTGATAGATATATAGATATGCTTTCTTTCTAATCAACTAAGGGCTTCCATGTCTTCTTCCTTGGTATCTATTATTATTACTATTGACTTTTGTGTCCTCCTCTGTTCTCTTCTCTTGGATATTTCTCTTGGACATGACTAACCTAACCCATCAGCTTGTTGCACCATAAACACCTTTGCTAGTATGCTGAGTATGCCACTTCATTTTCTTCGGCTGCTTTTTATACATATGGACTTCGTGAGATTCATAAATTAAAATGAATCTACATTGGGCTTGTAAAAGCCCATGACCAATGGCCCATATCTGACGTAGGTTCGATATTCATGGAATTCCAGATATACCCTCGCCCCTCTCGTTCGTCTGGCTCCCTCTCGCCCGCTCCCCTCCCTCCTAACTTCCCAAGTCCTAAACCCTCACTGATGACTTCTGAACCTTTCCTTTTGATTTAAGTTCATCCGTGACAACAGCCGGTCTCTCCAAGCTTCCATTTTTTGCTGGTCGCCCGCCTCTCCAAATTAGATCCCTCCGATGTCTCTTTCAAAGTCGCTAATCTACCACCTCCGAGTATTCACCATCTCCAGCCTCCACCGCCCTCTCCTCCCTTCGCCGTTCGTTTCCCTTCGTTTCCTATCGTTCGCCACGCCGGAGGAAGCTGCAGCCGAGCGAAGACGCCGGAAGCGCCGACTCCGCATCGAGCCCCCGCTCTCTTCCCTTAACCGCTCCTCCCAATCCCCGACTCCTTCCAAGCCCCCGTCCTCAATACCGCAAAACCCTAACTCCCCAAAACTTCCGGAGCCCGTGTCTGCCCTCACAGGTAACCGCCTCAACCTTCACAATCGGATATTGACCCTGATTCGAGAGAATGACCTTGAGGAGGCTGCCTTGCTCACCCGTCACTCAATCTATTCCAATTGCCGACCCACGATTTTCACCGCGAATGCTGTCCTCCAAGCCCTGATTCGCCAGTCTAAATACTCCGACTTCCTCTCTCTCCATCGGTTCATCACCCAGGCAGGCCTTGCTCCAAATGTGATCACCTACAACCTCCTCTTCCAGACCTATCTTGATTGCCGAAGACCCGACACTGCAATGGAACATTACAAGCAGTTCATCAACGATGCACCGATCAACCCGTCCCTCACCACTTATCGCATCTTAATCAAGGGTTTGGTCGACAACAACAGGGTTGAACGGGCTTTGGAACTGGCGGAAGAAATGTGCGCCAAAGGTTTTTCTCCAGACCCTCTGATATATCATTACTTGATGGTGGGCTGTGCAAAAAATTCTGATGCAGATGGGATTTTTAAGCTCTATGAGGACTTAAAGGAGAAACTTGGAGGCGTGGTTGAAGATGGAATTGTGTATGGAGGGTTGATGAAGGGGTACTTTATCCGGGGAATGGAGTTAGAAGCTATGGATCTTTATCAAGAGGCCGTTGGGCCAGACTCAAAGCTTAAAATGAGTGCAATCGCATACAATTCAATCTTGGATGCATTGAGCAAAAATGGGAAATTTGAGGAGGCAATCAGTCTGTTTGATAGGATTCTTTCTGAGCATGGTCCCCCGAGAAGATTGTCAGTGAATCTGGGAACCTTTAATGTGATGGTTGATGGCTACTGTTCCCAGAAGAAGTTCAAGGAGGCCGTTGATGTCTTTCAGAGAATGGGTGATTATAGGGTCGGTCCTGATGTTCTATCATATAACAATCTGATCGATCAGTTGTGTGCAAATGGAATGTTACCAGAGGCTGAGGATCTTTATAAGGAAATGAGTGAGAAGAAGGTGCACCCTGATGAATACACAAACGTCTTATTGATGGACGCGTGTTTTAAGGAGAATCGCTCAGATGATGCAGCGGGATACTTCACTAAGATGATTGGTTCAGGTTTAAGGCCAAATGTGGCGGTTTATAGTAAGTTGGTTGAAGGGCTGGTGAAAGTTGGAAAGGTCAATGAGGCTAAGTCCTTCTATGACCTGATGGTGAAAAAGCTGAAGATGGATAATGCAAGCTATAAGTTCATGATGCAGGCGCTTGGAGATGTGGGTAAATTTGATGAGGTGCTAGGAATGGTGGACCAGATATTGGACGATGAAGAGATTGAATTTGACGAAGAGTTGCAAGAATTTGCAAAAGAGGAGCTAAGGAAAGGAGGGAGGGAAGATGATTTAGGGAAGCTGATGGAGGAGAAGGAGAGACTGAAAGCTGAGGCCAAGGCCCGGGAGGTAGAGGCTGCTGAGGCAGCAAAGAGGAGTGTGAGGGCAGCTGTAGCGTCTCTGATCCCATCAAAGTTGAATGTCAACAAGGAAGGTGAGAAGGACTCAACTTCTAGTAACATTGAGGAGTCAAGTGCAAAGAAAGAAGAGAACGATGGGGATTCTTCAGTGGAGGGAGCGATAAGGGCTGAGGTTTCCTAGGAGAGTGAAATAAAAGGTGATAACACAGATGGAGGAAGTTGCAAGCTTAAATATGGAATGGAACAATAGATAGTTCATTTGTATCCTCTGGTTTTGCCCGAATGTTAACTAATTTGGTGAGATTATTTCTTCAAATTTTGATCCATTGTCAAGGAAGTAGAGTCATTCACTCTATTTAGCATTGCTAATTACCCTTCTGGATGTCAAATTCTGGAATACACGATGAGTTGGGAAGAAATTAGCCAGGTTACTGATAGATAAAAGAATACAAGAATGTTTGGGAATACGAAGAACTCATGTACAGTGAATGACTTATTTTCGGTTTGGAGCCAAGACAGGAATTTGAGGTCAGTAATGACTCATGACTGTAGTTCTACATGAAATATGAACTAAGACAGGAATTTAGTTGATAGATTCAATACCCAACAGTGACACCCAATATACTCACCCCCATTAAGCTTCAGTTCTTTGCAATCTTTGCAATCTTCACAATCTTCACAATCAATCACACTTATTGGAAGTGATTTAGAGTTTGAGTATCTAAATGAGGATCTTCATCTAGGTTGGATAATTTGCAGCCATTCCCTTCAGACAGGAGATTGGGTCTGAAGATAACTCTGCACATTTCTTGGAATAACCTTGAGAATTAGTGTACCTGAAAATTATTTGGGAATATGAATAATCAGATTGTTTGGAAAATCCCATCACACCTTGAGTTTGACTTTTCTCCACAGAGCCAGAAGCAAAGTGAAAGGGAAATTTGTAAATTCAGTAATTGATTCAGCTTAATGGGGTCACAAGCAAAAGAATTTACTTATTGCCTATAGGGAAGTGTGAGCTTACTTCTTGGGATGAATAAAAAGGCAAATGAATCACAAGTTCCTTGGGCATTATTCATTTCTATTTTCTCAGACAGAGTAGGATCGATTAAGAGGGAGCGAAGCTGCGGAGGCTGGTGAGAGGGAGTGAGGGACCATCCACGTGTCTGTACGGAAATGGGACTGGAGGGAGCCACTTTACAATAAGTGCAGCGATGCCATTCGACACTTCCCACCGTACGATGACGTGGGGATATTTCACAAACTAGCCACAAAACAGATTCGGTCCACCGTACACATGTTGCACCAGATTAGGCACCAGCCAATCTGGAGGCCTGGCCTGGCCCTAGTCCGATCACATCATATTCTTAGCTGCATGCCTCCCTCCCTCCCTCGTACCCATTTAAAGACCCAAAACCAAAGAATAGTAGTAAAGAAAATTCATTATTGCACACTTTGTTTGGACTATTTAATTATATATTATTAAATGGAATTAAAAAACACTTATTTTCTGTTTTATTTATTCATGAATTATTTCTGAAACACATTATTTGGATTTTTTTGCCTGAAAAATTGTAATTTTAAGTTATTTTTTAATGATAAATAGGCAAATCACAACAGCTTCTCCGTCAATTTGGCGCTGTCACGCTTTGCCCTTTATGAGATTTTCTGAGATTTCCCTTCATCGGCTATTAGCGATACTTGCCTTCTCATTACTTCCACTTCCACTTCTCTCCACGTCTCTCATTTCTCATCCTTCCTCTATACTCAGTTCACATCCTCAATTCAATTCTCTTCTTATACATGGGGGCTGTTAGCTTCTCACAAATGCTTTCATCCGGGCCATCACCCTTCTACTCCGTACAAGCCCGACCCCGCAACCTCGAAGTTGGTCGGCGTTCATATCTCTTTTCTGTTTGGAGAAGGAGGTATGGATGTGACCAGCTTTTGATGAGAAGATTAGCAACCGGAGTCAGTGGTCGAAGCGGTGAGCATGGCGTGGTCGGTAACCCGCAGTCCCAGGATGGTTTCTCCGATGGTGGAGTTGGGGAGGAGGGGGAGGATAAAATGATGACGATGATGAAGAAGAAGCAGAGCGGGGGGAACGGTCTGGTAATGGATCCAGAGAGAGATATCAATGGCTCTGTGGTCAGCTACCATCTGATTCCACCAGCTCAAACCGGTAAATCTACTACCCTTTTAGTTTATTAAAGAGTTAACGATGTCGCGTCTTCAAAGTTTTGATCTTATTGGATTTTGATTGTTGATGTCGAAGTCCTGCACTATTAAATTGGTTTGATTAATCGGCATTGTTAGGAATAGGAGCCGATTGTGAATACTATACGGACAAGAACTAGATGAAGGCTTCTACTTCCTGATTTCATTTTGGAAGCCTGTTTTCTTTCAGTCACTGTATTGAGAAATTTTGTACCTTTTGATCGTGGGATATTCATGTTGTTGGCGGTGATTCCAAGGTATCTTGTTTTATCAATACATGCTTAAAGCTTACTTGGAATTCACTACTTTTCAAGTGTAGATGGCAATTTATTGGTCAGCGCTCCAGAGGATCTGCGTGATGTTGAGCCTGAAGGGGCCGAGGATGTTGGATCCATAGAAGAGGCGAAAGTTAGAATAACTTATAACATAATATTTGTCACAGCTGAGGCAGCCCCTTATTCTAAGACAGGGGGCTTAGGAGATGTTTGTGGTTCATTGCCCATTGCATTAGCTGCTCGTGGTCATCGGGTTATGGTTGTCTGCCCTAGATACCTAAATGGAACCTCTGCAGATGAAAATTATGCAGGGGCTGTTGACATGAAATGTTCCACAAATATTTACTGCTTTGGAGATGTTCAAGAGGTTAATTTCTTCCATGAATATCGCAAAGGTGTAGATTGGGTAAGGATTCTTCTACCTGCTGATTCATGTATTGATAACTAGTTCTTTTGTCCGGAACAATTCCTCTATTCCAAATGATTTAAGTATTCTTTTTCAAGCAATTACTGGGAGAAACTAATTAATGATCCCTTGTAAATTTCTCAGGTATTTGTTGATCATCCATCCTACCAACGTCCTGGGAATCCTTATGGAGATGTCTATGGTGCATTCGGTGACAATCAGGTATGCCTGTTTGCCGACTCCATTGGTTTTGGTGGTGCGATTTTTATTGTTAGACAATAACATGATTTTCCACTGTTTTTACAGTTTCGGTTCACTTTACTTTGCCATGCAGCATGTGAAGCCCCTTTGGTACTCCCACTGGGAGGATTCACATATGGAGAAAACTGTCTCTTTTTAGTCAATGATTGGCATGCAAGCCTCGTTCCAGTGTGAGTGAGTTTCATCCTTGTCAATTAAAACGATCTGTTTACTAAGAATCTGAGTTCATATGTTTATCAGTTTTAGAATTATTTATTTTTCTTACTGCCCCATTTTAATCCTTTGGCATCATGTTCTCATAAGGAAGTCTCCTTTTGCAACTAACCTGGGCATCAAGATAAGAAGTGGAATGTGAATGATGCCCATGGAGGGTCTTGGTTTAACCAATTTATAACCTGAAAGGAATTCTAAAATTTAATTCTTAAGCTACTGATTCTTGCAGATGCACTTAGAAATCTTCCTTTCCTTTTACTTTTCTCCCGCGTGACATTACTTTGAAATTGGGATATTCTTTTCATGTAGACTCTTGGCATCAAAATATCGGCCTTATGGAGTTTACAAGGATTCCCGGTGCATTCTCATTATACATAACCTTGCTCATCAGGTTATTTTTCTAACCTCAATATATCTCTTCTTTGATTCCATGGTGTGTACAAGTTTCCTCACCGGCTATAATGGAAACCTGATTGCATACAACATCATCATATAATGGAAAACTGATTCAGAACTTGCTCTCAGTGTTTGGAGAAAAGGATCAGATGCACTGTTAACTATTAACTGATTTCTTATTAATGGTTTTGTTTTCTAAAAGAAGGATTAGTTTCCTTGAGATTTGCTTGTGCACGCCTGAAAATTCTTGAGGTTATCACATTAAATCAGGTGCCTACTGTTGGAACCAATGTAATCAATAACTTTCTTTTATTTGCAAGGGAGTGGAAGCAGCAGCAACTTATAAAAACTTGGGACTGCCTGCACAGTGGTATGGTGCAGTTGGGTGGGTATTCCCGACGTGGGCAAGAACCCATGCTCTTGATACTGGTGAAGCTGTCAATCTTTTGAAGGGGTCAATTGTTACAGCAGATCGAATACTCACAGTTAGCCAGGTTTCTAGTGCCTATTTTTGTTTTGCACAAATATACCTACATTTGGAGTTGAAGTAGATGAATGTAGCTTTTGCTTTGGGGCTAATGCCTGCCTAGTGCTGGAAGGTCATAGTGCATTTTGTGGATTCCTCTCAGTAGAATACCGGGCATATTCTTAGTGATTGCTCCATGTACTCCTTACCTCTCTTGCCCTTTGTTGGCCCATATATTATTCCTACAATCGTGAGGCATCATTTCTGCAGTTCAATCGAGTTTTTTTTCTTGCAATGACAGGGTTATTCCTGGGAGATAACAACGCCTGAAGGAGGTTATGGTCTGCATGAGCTACTAAGCAATAGGAAGTTCGTTCTTAATGGTATGCAGAAAACAATAAATGCAATAGCTCAAAAAAATTAGTTTCCATATGTAATTTTTACTTCCAGCTCATGGAGCACCTCTACCTCTGAAAGTCTTCTCCTTATGATGCAATTTGGAACAGGAATCACCAATGGCATCGATGTAAATGAATGGAACCCTTCTATAGATGAACACATATGTTCCCATTACTCTTCAACAGACCTTTCTGGGAAGGTGCGTTATACTTTGATTTGCTAAATCGTTTTGTATTAAGAATTTCTTTAACTCTAGTCTCCATAACCTCCAGGTGCGATGCAAGATTGCTCTGCAGAAGGAGCTTGGTCTTCCAATCAAGCCCAATTGTCCACTGGTAACAGCTATAATATCACTGTACAAAAGCCTGCTGATGAAACTTAAGACTTCCCTTGATCTTTGTTGATAAAAGTGATTTTTTGTCTTATAGATTGGGTTTATTGGGAGATTGGACTATCAGAAAGGGATTGACTTAATCCGGTCAGCAACTCCAGAGCTCATGGCAGAAGATATTCAATTCGTAAGTGAGTCCTCTTCTTTCTGTGTAACTATATTAGGCATCCTCGTTTGACAATATTGTCTTTATGCTTTTTTATGGACACACTGAGTCCTTGATTGCACCTTTATTCCCTGCATGGGTATTTTGACTTTTGATGCTTTGGAATGTGGTATTATTTATTTCCCACAATGCTGTATTTTGATTGTGATGAGAAATTCCAACCCTCCTAATGGTTTAAGAACTGCACTATTTGAATCCATTTGAAGCTTGCTTCTCTGATATTCTCAGGTTATGCTCGGTTCTGGGGATCACCATTTTGAGGATTGGATGAGATCAGCAGAGTCAACTTATAAAGAGAAGTTTCGTGGTTGGGTTGGATTTAATGTTCCAATTTCCCATAGAATCACCGCTGGGTAAACTTGAGCTATTTAAGGTTTCATTTTCTCAATCTGTCTATGATTTTTTTCTTTGATGTTTTGATGTATTTCTTTTCATGGATAGCTGTGACATCCTGTTGATGCCATCCCGGTTTGAACCCTGTGGACTGAATCAGCTATATGCAATGAGATATGGAACAGTCCCAATAGTTCATTCCACAGGAGGACTGAGAGTGAGTCTTTGCTTAACTTCAAATTGGAAATGTATGGCCAGTTACACATCCTTCCTAAGATGACTTTAACTTTGACTTCTCTCCGCCCTTTTATCCAGGATACTGTACAGAACTTTAAGCCATATGCACAAGAAGGAGAGGGTGAGGGTACCGGGTATGTGGTTAAACTCAGCAGTCAAGATTTATGCTGCTTTTCAGGATATGATCATCATTAATTCCTTTCATATCTCATAAGTTGCAAATATCAACTTCACATTGTTGTGAAGGAAGGATTCACTGAAGTATACTTGCTTGTAAACTGAAATTATCTGCTGGACTTGCTAGGTGGACCTTTTCTCCTATGACAAAAGAGAGTATGCTGTCGGTAAGTTGATTTAACCATGCATCTGTTTTTCAAACAAGAGCGATATAATATGTGATCTCCTCCATCTGGTCCAAAATTCTTGTCTATAGGCAATACGAACAGCAATTAGGACGTACAGAGAGCACAGAGCTTCATGGGAGGGACTGATGAAAAGAGGCATGGAAAATGACTTCTCCTGGGAGAGAGCTGCGGTTCAATACGAACAAGTCTTTCAATGGGCTTTCCTCGATCCGCCTTACGTTAAATGAAGTGAAGACATCAAAAAAATGCAAAAGCAAAGGTAAAGGGAAATGGAAGATGCCTGAGATTATATGCTTCCCAGGGAGGAGACAGTTTTTGACTTGCCCCATGATACGTTGGTATTGTCTCAGGTTTTGGTTGTTTTATAGTTTGCTGCCATTTTTATACCCATTCATGGCTTAGATGATTGATGATATATGTGTGATGAACTTCATAAACTATACGGTTCTTGCAATGGAATAATGTTCTTGCAATGGAGTCTGTTTCTTTTTTCTTCCTTTTTTTATTGAACATGCTTTGGTGTCAATTCAATGAAGTGGGATTTAGATGGTGGGTAAGTATTGACCCATAAATGGAGGATATTTGAGAGAGAGAGCTGTGATTCTTCCTTGCCCAATTGAACCCCTATTCTGCAAAATCTTCCATTTTTATTTTTGTCCAGTTGAGGAAAGAAAACAAATACGCCTATGATCTCGGTTCATCGCCGGTTCTTGATCCCGCACCAGAACAATGGCTCCTATTTCCAACCCTAAACCCGTGCTCTACACTTGCATCGCAAGGGGAAAATGCATCGAGCACTCCATGTTCTCCCAGACCCATCGCCACATGACCTACACCTTCCTGATCGATGACCCTCTCGTCAACTTCGGCATATCCGCTTCCTCAACAAGGTGAAGGCTAGCTTTCTCGAGCTGATCAAGAACGGCTCGATCAAAAACTCCAGGAGTAATCTGGCCCCGAGCCCTGGGGTGCAAGCCCAGTTTGATACAATCCTCCATGGACTGTTGCATTCGGGATCGGATTCGGAGTCGGTTAGCACTCCGAGGAGTGGTATGAAGAAACCTCCTGGTTTGGAGTCGCCCATAGGTGGAATGAGCTTCACGGCCCAGGGGATTGGAAGCCCTGGGAAAGAGCTTAAGAAGAAGAGGAGATTCAACGGGGAAGCCGTCAATGGCAGAGGTGATAGCGATGTTATCATCAGTAAAGATATAAAATTGGAGAACAAGGTCGATGTCTGTGAGGAGAAGGACGGCCCGGTGCCAAAGAGCAATTCCTACTCAGGCGCTGAACGACAGAAGGCGAAGCAAGTCTGGAAAAAACAAGTCTGGGAAAAACAAGTCTGGGTGGTATTGTTGTTGGACATGTTGGTGTGCATGATTCTCTTCAGTATTTGGTTATGGGTATGTGGGGGATTCCAATGCATGAATGGTTGAAGAAGCCTGAAGAAAAAGGCAGCTGCATTTCATCCTAACATTTATAAAATCTGTTGCTGACGGTTGGTTATCTGCTGCTGCTGTTGTTTTTGTTGTCCATGGTAATCGTGCTGAAATGGATTGGTCCCGATGCAAAATTGTGCCACAACTTTCAGCATAATGTAAGGTGTGCTGAACATTTGTACAACCTTTTGGATATAGGATGATGTTGTGGATTCAATTCTCCCGCGGTTCTCTGCCTGTTCAATCTTGCTTGGTGTATCATTGCTTGGTTTGGCTGCTGAATCAGTTTGCGGCAAAAGCTGTAGTGGAATATCTTGGCTGCTGAATCCAACTATAGCACCTGGAGAGTTGGCCATTGTTAACTGCTGGAGGAAGATACCAGTGCTGTGGTTTTGGGTGATATATGGTAAGTAGATTTAACTATTGCACACAACACTTGCACGTCTCTTCAGTCTCCCATATATTTTATCTCCCAACAAAAATATATATATTTGCAGAGTCATGGATTCCCCAATTGGCGGGACATGAAATTAGCCACGGGAGGTCAATTTTGTTGAAGGAATCTGACGGCTGTTGCTTTTTTCAGGAGAGGTTATGCTACGGATATTGTAAGCATAGACAGAGAATAACAATACAATACACAACCTCTGGAAAGAAGAGGAAAGGAGGAAGGAAGGGAAGAATCGGGCACTCTACGGGCGAGAGAATTTTGCACCGTGTTGCTTTCTTCAGTAACAGGTGCTCGTGATATGGCGCACATGCTTCAGGACACAGATGCTGTTGAATTCTCGGATTGGACTTGGAAGCCATGATTCTGCTACAAATATGAATCATTTACTTCAAATCCAAGAAGCCCAGACAGACAGACAGAAGAGACGCTTGCTGACTGTAAGTAACAATGAAAGAAAGATATGAGCTTCAGCAGGAGCTTAACATGTAGATGGGTTTAACACAATCAATTTTATTCGTTGTCGCAGGTAGGGCTCATCATGGTATGAGAATGTTGGGTCTACTTCTTCTTACTCCAATGAATAGTCGGAGGCCCATTTGAGGCAGAGCAACCATTAGTGGCTATGGCTGGTGGGCATTGGCATCATCATTACGGCCCTCTGCACCCCATACATAGAGTGGGACCCACGGGAAGGAAAGACAGAGTAATCAGTGATCGGAAACTTCGGAGCAGGAGGAATTATAACTACTCAGAGACTGTCGCCGGGCGGGGGCTTCTATTCATTCCACTGTCTCTTGCTGGTGGTCGGCCCCTCTCTTTCCAAATAGATGACACCTTTTCTCAGTTTTTCCCTTCCACCCAAACTAACAAATCATTTCTTCTTCTTCTTCTTCCTACGAAAAAAACTTTTTTTAACATTATAAAAAAAGCCAATCCTATTGAAAAATTGATGAAGGAGCTTTGTGTATTTTATATTTTGGTTAAATTCAAACTTCAATTAATTAATTATTAAAATTTAATTGATCATATATTATTATCCATCTTTCCTTCCTCCGGTTCCACTGCCACTGACGTGCTTTCCTTCACTTATTTGTTTTTGTCTCTTTTTGGCCTTCTCCCTCTTCCCAAGTCCAACTTCTTCTCTTAGTCTCTGCAATTGCCTCCTCCGCTCTTTCCTTCGAGTCCTAGTAAGTGGTAGCAGTACCCTCTGAGCGGACGTCGGAAAAATATGCGGCTACTGTCTGCTTGAGGTTCACTTCACATTAGCCAGAAGCATTCGGTCCATTCCTCGCTCAACTGGTTCTTTCATGCCCCCGGGACGAGCTGAATGATCTTCAGCGGCATGTGTGTCTGCTTGGGTTCTTCCCCGAGTGGGTTAAGCCAGCGATTTCAATCAAAATGTGAATTTTGAGCTTCAATTCGTGTTCCCTTTGTTCTTCCCCCCCTTGAATATGTGCCCAATTGGAGGCGGTGGGCTGGAATTTCCGCGCCTTTTTTTTTTACCGTTCCAAGGTTCTGTGCCTCTTTCTTTACGCTTGATATTTATGTTGAGCTCAGGAAGAGTGACCGTGAAGTTTCAGAAGATGTGGGTCTTCTCTGAAAATCTTATTTTAAACCAGCTTCTCTCTCTCTATCTCACCTGTGCACTTCACACTTGTCTTTTGCTTTTGGACGGTTGCACTTATCCTAGTAAAGTTCTTGCAACATCAAAAGTCATGCCGACCTGTTGACCATATTTTCCCTTTTTTCTCGTCTCAAGCGTTGCTGGTTTTTGAAAAAAACTTCCTGTTTGCTTTTGTCATATGATGATGAATCAAACGACCTTTTAGTCTTCCATTGCCTGGCACTAATCTTTGGCTAGGATTGCCTATGTCTACGTTCTTTGTGTTATTGCCCTGATACTAATTTGTTGTCTGACCTGTGATTCTGGCAGTGATTTTTCTGTTTTGAGTTGCTGGTCTGGTTAAGGGGGAAGAAGTGGACACTCTTGACTTATAGCGGCTCCAGGATTTAGACGCGCAGCTTTGTGGTCCTTAGGGAACAATGACTGCTTCTTCACTTCCAATCTCTCCTGAAGCATCAAATTATGATGAAGTCTCTATGCAGCAAAGTTTGATGTTCTCAGATAGTCTCAAGGTAGTCTCGCTCTAAAGCCAATTGCTGAATTTCTTTCCCGCTAAGATCAAGTGTGGGCTCCACAGCCCTCAGGTCAGGTGAATCTCAAATGGAATTTATTTAGTTTATATTATTGTTATTTCAGGATCTGAAAAACCTTAGGGGACAGTTATACTCTGCTGCAGAATATTTTGAGTTATCATATACTAATGATGACCAGAAACAGATGTGAGTCTCAGACTTTGTGCCTCCCAGAATTCTTCTTTCATGCTATTCTCCTTGTTCCTAATAACATGGGATGTCTTCAGAGTGGTGGAAACATTAAAAGATTATGCTGTGAAGGCCATTGTGAATACAGTGGATCACTTGGGCTCTGTGACTTACAAAGTCAATAATCTTCTGGATGAAAAGGCCAATGAAATTTCTCGGACTGAGCTTCGCATATCTTGCATTGAGCAGGTATTACTGGGTAACGTAGTCTCCTCATGAAGCAGATGGGTATCTATTCATAACATCTTCGTGAAGTAGTAATTTAGATGATGTAGATTTCTATAGTTAACAACCCATTTGATAGGAAAATGCCCAAATGTATATTCTGGTAGAGAAGTTGTGATTTTGCACCTCACACCTAATATTATTACCTTAATATGAATTTACGCTGCAGAGGATTCAGACTTGCCTGCAGTACATAGATCATGAGGGCAGCTCCCAACAATCACTTATCATCAATACCCCCAAGTTCCACAAGCGATATATTTTACCAGGCAAGATCATATACCCTTAATGCTATTACACTATAATAGTTGCTGTTTCCCCGAGTGACCTGCTAATTTTTGTTACCCACCAACCTTCAGTTGGGGAGACCATGCGTGGTTCAGATGGCACAAAGTTGAAGTACCAGGGTAGTTTCATAGACAATGTGGACGATTGGTATCAATTCAGAAAGGGTAAATTTCATTTGTCATATATTACAAGTTGGTGAAATTTTGTTCAAGTATGTGATGTGTGCTTCTCTGGTTGATTTTGGTAAAAGCTGTGAGGGCTACAATCAAGGAAACTCCACCTCCTGTAAGGTAAATATTGCTAAATAATTTGTGCACTTTTCTCTTCTTATGTCTATTATCATATGAACAATTATGTGATTCCTTAATCTGTTTGCAGTAAAGGGCGTCCCCCTGGACAATCTGCTCGTCCTCCCCAACGATCTGCAACCTTCTCATTCTCTTCCACCATGCCTAAGAAAGACTTAGGTATGTTTAACCCTGAACATCCTGCTTCATCCATTTATTTTGATGATGGGAACCTCTTATTCCATAATTCTTTCTAATGCGGTCATGAGCCAGATAAGAGAACAGTTTCACCTCATCGATTCCCCCTACTGCGGTCTGGATCTGTTACAAATAGATCTGTGACTCCCATGTCAAGTCGACCCACTACACCAAACACGAGTAGGCCAACCAACCCCAGCCCCTCTCTTGCTGGACGACGTGTAAGTTCCAAAAACAAACCTCTCTTCCTCTGCAGTAAAGTCTCTAAGTTGATCTTGGATTTTGCTTCCTTGAAAAAAGGGAAAAGAAACATACTTTGGCTCCCGTTTTCTTGAGTTTGATTGTGACCAAGATTTGGAGATACAGCTACTTGATGTCTTCTCACTATTCTCCATTCTTATCCCATGTTTTTCATATTCCATTTCTTGGATGGTGAAAATGATGATCGATCAAATCTTTGACATGTGTAACAGACACTCCTGATTTTCTCCATTTTTCTTTCTACCAATCAACTAGTTCGCTGATTCATGAAAAATATTTACTTGTATTAGTATCCATCGGAGCCCAAAAAATCTGCATCAATGCGATTCCATGCTGAAGGGGAGAATGCTAAGGATGCTGAACAGAACCCAAGCAAGAGTAAGCGCCTCCTCAAGGCATTACTAAGCCGGCGCAAGTCAAGGAAGGATGAAACTCTATACAGATACTTGGATGAATACTAAGGGAAGTGGTAAAACAACATGCAAAAAGCTGCATGGCCATTTAGAAAAGTGAAGTATACAACATGAAGTTAGATTTTTTTCTGTTTTTTTTTCTTTGTTTGCTTTCAACCGCGAGTTTGTAAGTTTTTTTAATTAATTTTGGTTAGAGTCTTTTACTTGCAAGTGATATGTCCCAACGGCATATTCCCTGCTATTTCAAATATCCATGAGGCAATTATCTTATTGTTATCTCAGGAATTCTGCTGTGATGTATGCAGTGAGCACATATAGTTTATACTAATAGATTACATTACAATTCTGCACGGTAATCATCTATTGGAAATGTTCCACCATATTTGATGGGTTTGAAGTCTTTTAGTGCCTTTGCTGAATTTGCAAGGAATGTAGGGTTATTATGGGTTTGCTGAGTAGTGAATCGAGTGTAGTTGAGACAGCATGATCATCCTTATAATCGTCTGTCTTTCAAAAGATTAACCCCAGGGATGCATATTTACCCGAGATCCAAGGTTAGAACCCCAGTCCCATGAACCATAGGTCAGGTTTGATCATATTCTTATAGCTTTGTAGGGATACAAATTCAAATCTGTTCAAGTTCTATTGTACTCGAGCTTATATTCGAATTTGAACCCGAACTAAAATTTGATATTTTTCATTGATGTAAATTTAGGTTAAATTCAAAGGATTATGATCACATTCTAATCCATTCAAGTTCGGGTCATATGAAACTGGACTAGACTGGACTAATTAACAAGCCTACCACAGTATGATAGGTGTTGTATGTAATACATAAACTTCAGGAACCTGCTGCCTAGATGTTTGCATATCAGCAAAAATCCGAATGTAGAAAAGAATGATCTAGAGGTCATGGCCTGCCCGAAGGACACGAGAAAGAAAAATCTCTCAAGATGGGCTACAAGGATGGTGTAGCTAGCTCGTCCATGGATTCTGCACTCAGCAGGATCTCATCATAGCATTAGCATGAGAACCCGTGCCTATTCCGTTAATGATAGTACACATTCATTTAATTTCATGCTACTATTAACCTTCATCTACTATAAGATTAGTCACACAGACATTGTCACATCCAACCTATCATCTCACTAGCCAGACCCAACCAATCTCCAAGCATTAAACTGAATACACATCCTAAAACTCTAGTTGGTTTCTTTTCCTGTTTGAACAGTAAATTCCACGTGACAGTAATAGCAAGCATATCTCAAATTGCATGATGAAGAAAATTCTACATTTCCAGCAGCTACAGCTACACTGCTGGCTGGATGTACATCATACCAAAAACATAACTTCCTATCAGGAACTTCACTTTAACTTCATGCACTACCTCTATACTTCTTAAGCAGATGTCGTGTTTATGCCAGTGAGTTGATTTATGGGCCATCCTCTTGTGCTGAAAAAGAAGTAACAAGGATAGGTAATGTCAGAGGAGTAATACATGGATTTCTTGCTTCAAAATAACTGAAGAAATCTTTGATCAACCTGCCCACTGCAAAGTTGAGAGAAATTTTTATGGTTTGAGAAAATGAGAAAGTAACTTTCCCCACAATTCCTACTGAACTGCAGGATATAGGCAAATTTCCCAAAGAATTTAAATGATCGAATATGACCAGATATATACCACAAAAAAAAAAAAGATGAAGGCAAATGCTCTGGGAAAATATAAAAGCAGGGCAGCACAGTTAACAGGAGTCGAATCGCCATAATGAGAATGGATTACTAATATACAACTGAGCAGATAACACAGAAGACCAGTGAGGAATTGAGGGGAAGTGAGAGGAGAGGGAAAATATTTTACTGCTCAAGATGAAGCCCTGAAGAAGACTCTGGGCTCTCTCAGCTTGCTCAGGAGTTCCCGATATTTGGATAATCTTTTCTGTTACATCTGGTTTATCCTCAAGGAGACTAACATTTGCACCCGATAACTGTTTCCCATGAGTAAATTTAGTGTGTCATCTTGCACCAACTCAAAAGCATCAACAACAAACAAATTTTCAGACCTGATGTGCAGATGGACAATATAGAGTATACTCACCTTACTTATCTGAGAAAGCATATTTCTCGACTTTGTTATGAGCTTCAGCACCGCATACTCTGGTATCACAACTTCCAGTGTGCTCCTAGTGACAAGAGGCATAGTAATCCTAAAGGAGATATAAAGTGAGTAAGAAATGGCAGAAAATACTGAAAATTAACCTCTTGACACAAAAAGATGACAAAAAGAAAGTAGACGAAACTACCTACTCAGTCCACTAGCTACTTCCTCACTTTGTTCACCCTCGATCCATTTACTACTTTCAGTGCCAGGACCTCCATTATCCTACAAACATTTCTCCGGAGGTCAGAATCTAAGCTGCCAAAAGCTTAAACAATATCAAGATGATAAAACAAGTAATGAGTAAGAAAACACTCGCTCAAAAACTTAAGTAACGATCAGAATAAAAGGAGAAATATGTAATTTGAAAATGGAGATTCAAGAAATTAACTTTTGATGGTTGCACCCCTGGAACATTCTGGGTGGTCTCTCGGGCTGGTGCTGAGTTACTAGGAGCAGTTTGCACTTCATGACTGGGTGTCACTTTGTTAGGTGAAATAGCCTCGGGCCTTGCTGCAACATAGACAACTGGAGACGGGGAATCTTTATTAAAAAACTCTCCGTATAAATGGCTCTTTAACCTTGAAGTCACTTCAACAAGAGCTTCTCTAGCTGCTTTTATTTCTCCAACAATCTGCCATACAATAAAAATTAACTGTTAAAATTTGTGCAGAATAAAAAAGAAAATCTGCCAGGAAAAGAAGTTATCTTTAGTGCGAACCATAATCAACTACGATGAGATCCTAATACATATATAGACCGCTTTGCTTTTGATATGAAATATTCCGGATATTAAAGAGTAGGAAAGCAAGTCAATCAAATAATACTTCACCTGTCCAGTTTCCAGGAACTCCTCTCAGGCATCTAATGATGACAATGAAACTGATATCCTAACGTCATAGAAATAGCATACATTCAAAGTGCTGTCTCCCTATTAAAGTAAAACACAGACAAACCTGAAGAAGTTCATGAGCCACAAATACAGAAGATGGAAGCTGTTCTCTAGGAAGAATCTGCACGGTTGCACCAGTCAGTTTCCTTATATGAGAGAAGGACCCATCGTTTCCTTCTAAACACCCTACATCTCTTGAGGGCACGAGCAACCTCGTAGTTATGATGTTCTCTTTATCAGGGAGAAGATCTACTATATGCGTCTGAATATGCAACAAAGCTTCCTGGGCTGGAAACAGCTCATCATCAGGATCCTAATTATCAAAATCAAAACAAAAAAATGGAGGGTACATCAGATCATCACATCTGTACATCTTAATTAGATCATATAATCAAACAACAAACCATATAAATGCATATACCTCATCAGAAAAAACGGTAATTACTTGCTCTTCAGAGCCAGCAATTGGGTCATCTATCTTAACATCAACACCAACTTCATTCTGAAGCAAGTCGATTATTCCATCTGTTGGATTAACCACTTTATCAATCTTTCCAGTTGGACAAAGTATCCAGAATATGAGTTCCTCCCCTGCAAATGGCTGCATATTCTCAGACGTGGAAGTAGAATCTGATTCTACTAGGAAACCTGATGGATGAGAGACATTGCTACTGCCTCGCATGTTGATTGAGCCGGATCTTGGCCCAAAATTGATCCCCTCCATGGATGACCGCTGCTGTGTAAGGTTGCCCCCATGGGGAATAAAGTCGTCTTCAGGAGGATAATAGCGCTCTGGAGAATGAACTCGCCCATGAAAATGATTGCGATCTCGATGTTGACTTTCCCTCAGACGAGAAGCAATAATTGTTAGGGCGCTTTTCACATTGTTTGCCTCTCCTACAACCTGCACAATAATAGGCATTGATTTAAAATAATAGAATCTTTCTAAGTGAGCCTTCAATGTCCAAAATTATAGGATAAAGTTGCAGCCGTAAACTATGATATTCTGCAACAGTTTTGTGAGTAAATATATCTTATGAGCATCATGTACCACATTCAAATAACTGTAAAATAAAGTTCAAGTTGAGAGAATTATAAAACAAAGTGTAGCCACTCAATTCCACATTCAAATAACTGAAGAATAAAGTTCAAGTTGAATTAAAGTTCTTCATACGGCCATTGGTTGAAGGCAAGAATGCAATGAAGATTCATTTCCCAATTGGGTCAACAGCCAAAAAGATACTACTAGTATACCAGTAGTAAAATAGGAAGTAAAACAGAACACTTGCTCCTTACCAGCTCAAAATTGTTGAAATCATGAAAACTACTATTAACAGCTCAAGTTGTTACTACTACACCATTAAAAGTGACTTGTCCTTCCCGTTAAGACAGATCCATTAAATGTCACATGAAATTTGCAGCAAGGGATACCAAAATCTCAATTTGAAGGTCTAAAATCATTCTGCAGAGTGCTTTGCACTGCAAGACACCAGATACCAAAATCTCCCTCCACATATCCCTGGTGAAGTTTCAGTGGATCCTCTTAATAAGTAAAAATTATTGGCGGAAGCCATAAATACACATTCCATAACTGAAATCTTGCATAGTAACAGTTAAAACCTGAACGATTTCATCAGCCATGGAGACACAGCGAGGTAAGGTCTGATCTCTGGGTAAAACCCTAATCTGAGTCTTAGTCTCCATTCTCATTTGCTCAACAATCTTCCCTCCCTTGCCCAGCAAGCTCCCAACGTAAGCCCTCGAAACAACGAGCCTAGTCACTGCCCTCCCACCGCCACCGCCTACATCTTCCCCATACGCTCCATCACACTCGAGTATCCTCTCATGTACCAAGAGCAGAGCCTCCTGGGCGGGTGAGAAGTTCGGCATCCTCCCTTCCGGGTCCCTCCTCCTAGTGTCCGAAATCTCAATGATGCGCTCGCTATCCCCAGGTACCAGCTCGTGAACATTGATCCATGCGCCCGTGTGCTGCCTAATGTTCTTGATTATGATCCCGGCCTTCCCGATTACACCGCCAACCTTGATATCGTGGCAAAGAATGCGATAGTTAGTGTTGACAGTCGGGGAAGGGTCCTGACGGTGGCCCCCGCCGCCACGTCCTCCGCGGTATCGGTGACCGGCAACTGGACCGGGGGAGTAATGGTGATGGTTGTGATTGTTGCTGTATCGGGGCTTGGACCGGCCTAGGGTTTCGGAATCATAGTCCTGGTCATAGTAGTAACTCCGCTTGGATCTGGATCTCTCCATCGTTATGGGTCCGTGTAAAACAATCCCAACCTCCCAGTTCTCTTCCCTCCTCTTCTTGCTATCAGTGATCAGAAGTTAAGAAGAGAGCATTCACACGCATTCAAAGAATTCGAAGATTTAGGGTTTCTCTGACATGTCCTTAGCTTCGATTCCAGACCACCGTACTCCCCATATCCGATCAGACACGAGGTCTGATTGTTCAAAGAGAGAGGGTTCGGTGAAAATTGTCCCGCACTGCTCGATCAAGGAATGAATCGCAATCCTCAACTGCTCATACTTTGCTTTTGGTTGGTTGCTTGCTTGCTTACTCCGTTACTCCCCCTAATTCTCGCTTCCGTTGGTGCCTGCCGCCCGCTTCTAGCATAACATAGAAGATAGATACTGTGATTAAAGAAAGGTATCCGTAAAACGACGTTGTTTTTGGACGCCGACCGGACGGTGTGCCCTCTGGTGAATTGGATCCACCCAGAGATGGGATCTGGCATCAAGATTTCGACACGTCACTTTTCGTGCGGACTGAGTAGATCCTCACCCTTCATCCTTGAACACGTCACTTCATCCTCCCCTTCCATACGGGGGATCAGGCCTTCCCAATTTTGTGAAAATATCATATGATATTTTTATAATTATGATATAATTAATATTATATTATTTATTTTTCTTTTCAAAAAGTTTTATTATTTATTATTATATATAATTCTGAAATTTAGATGCATATAGCATATAAAGTTGGTCCGTCTAAAACCATATTAGTCCATGAGGTGGATTGTGATGTTGGATATTGCCAAGTTGATCCATCCTGCCCGTCTAGTCCTTTTATCTTACTAGGAACTAACTGTAAGGATTCAAGGTTGGACCCATGGGAAAGCCCAAGTACTTTTCATGTCCCATTCATCAGATAAGCTTGACAAGTACGAGCATGACTTTTTTTCTCTTATTTGAAGCCAAGTTCTTTTGCAAACAATCCTTCACCACATTTCTGAATGTATCACATGTCCATATGTAACACAATGGCCAACTATAACTGCAATATTTTTTTGTTGAAATGTTACCCAAAGGTTAGCCACAGCTAATCTGAGACCTACATCTTCATCCTCCATCCCCTCTTTTTGATAATTGCCATTAGTATATATATGCAAAACGTTCATTGTCCATTATATGACATACACCCACGTCATCAACGTTGTCCTACTACACACAGAGATGTGTATTGGGTCGGATTTGATTAAGAGATATAATATAACCAAGTTGCTGTTGTTGCCGTAATTGAAATTTGAATTCTAATCTCCCCACCCGAGCCTGCAGATCGATCATCGTCAGCTACGGTTGGTTACAGAGAGTTAAATAAGTCGGCTTTCCTGCTGTCTTCTTCTTGTAGAATTCGGATCGGATAACCTCAGCAAGTTAATTGGTAATTAATGATGTATATGTTATTGTACATGAGAAAGTTGTCTGGGCCATGTTCATCGAGCTTGAATATTAGCTTCCAAGGCCTGAAAACATCAGAAGATTGTGTAAGAAAGGAAAGGATGAAGACATAACATACATTGATTTTCATCATAATGGTAGAAGAAAGTATAAAGGTATGTGAGACTATGTAGCTTGTTATCATTAGGGTGATAGTAGTGAGAAAAAGTGTATATGATGAAACACAACTCCTCTTCCTCCTCCTAGTGAAACATTGCTTGATCAAATGAGCATCTTTTGTCAATGGATTATCCCTATAGGTAAATTACAAAATAAATAATTTTAAATTACTGTGATGTACCACTCTAAAGTAGATTTAAATGCATAGAATATATAAAGTATATAATATATATATATATATATAGTGGAATGTGATTGAATGATAACCCAAATGACAAATGAGTTGGCAGAAAATGCAAAATATAGTTTAAAATATATCCTCAGCAGCTGACTTTCTGACCAAGACCAAAAATGCCATACCATCATCCACTGCCCATTCCACATATCATTTCTATATATATCAAGCTTACAAGGCCCCTAGGACAAGGAGCGGGTGCCAATCTCTTGCTGTTCTTGGTAGATGAACAACTGAATCCTACGGTTAATTTGAAATAGCCAGCTAGGTAGGAGATCAGGGATCATATTTCTCATATCAATGACTTGGACCCTTGTGAAGTACTGTCAGGTCCATCATATGGATCACCTCTCCAAACAAACCAGATACAGTGGGATAACTCCCATGCTACCTACATCTTCCTGGCCTTGTTAAGAAATGAAGGAAGTAGATACCTCAACAATCTCAAACTGTGATAATAGTACGGGGAAGACCAACTTACCAAACACAATGTGTGAAATATTGCAGAATCGTTCCTGCGTCTGAATGCTTGGGACATGAAGTAGGTTAAACCAGACATACTGGAAGTATACTATTTAAAAAAGACCATCCAAGAAATTAACCGATAGTTGGTTGATGGCATTGGCATTGTGCAGCACCATTTGAGATCAAATAAGATGAAAATATGGCACTAAGAACCAAAACTGACTCATCGACATCCCAACTCTGCCCTTCCTTCAGCATTGATGGTGGTATTTGTGCACAACTTCTGAAGGTCAATATAGCCGATAATGGTGTCCTCAAAAATGGCATCTTGAAGTTGAGCTTCCTCGAACGTGGATCCTGATAGCACGGTATTCTTAAATACAGCCCCTTGAAGATTTGCTTTCCCAAAGTTTACCCTGTCTAGAACGGCATTTGAGAAGTCCACCCCTGTGAATATGATTGGAATAAAAATATCGTGCTATTAGAATGACCACACAACCAGTACAAAGTCCAGCATATGTATAGCACGAAATACCAAAACCCACTATTGATCAGGACCCATTTTTCCTGAAATGTAGTCTTTTAGTTCACCAAACCATCGCTTTTCAAGACTCCCCTGGACAAAACAGAAATTATAGTTCAAAATATCTTACAATAAAAAAACAGATCCCCACTTTTTCCAAAGAATATTTTTATTACCATCCCTGAATTTCTCTATCAGCGTCATTTAGCACCTAAAACGTTTCCTAGATCTATTCCCTCCACACGAATGGGCATCTACAGTAAATTGTCTTGACAGGGCTTGCTTGGTGTACTTTCATGACTTGAGAAGTCCGGTCAAGAGCCGGAAATTTCTCAACAATGGACTAAACATCCTGAATCTATCAATGTATTTGAAGATGTTTGGAAGAAACAGAAGGATGCAAATCCCAGGACAGCTCTGTAGAAAAAGCTGAGAATATTGAAGTTTAAGCTCCAGAAATTTCATCTCCTAGTACCTTTTAATGAACCAAACATTAACAAATGAAGGAAAGCTTAACCACTTTTAATAAGGGTAAGAGGACCTCAGATAGTATTTTCTTGGCTCACATAATTTTAAAGGGGTATCATAGGAACACTAACAAAAGCATTTGAATCCCCTGACTTCCAGTTCATTCTGAACACATTGAGGGCTATGAAATAATTATGTGAGACTATCCAAACTGCTCTTCTCCTATGGTGCTTTAGCAAAAAAAACACATCTCCTGTTGTACTTGTTACTTTGTTGGAATCCTTCCCCAGTTTCCCAAAGAAGTCAGTATAGATAGAAGGCTGCCTTCCATTGTAGGTATAAGCCTCTCACAATTAACCATTTTTTAGAGCTTCAAGTTAGACTTATCCATTCTTTTTATTTTCTGGAGGCAACTATTTAAGAGATTCAATTCATCTCTCTAGGCAGTTGGATTCGCAGGCTTCTCATAAAAGAAAGAAGTTTCCAACACCACTGGAGGAGACAGATTTTTGTTTTTTTAACAAAACTAACAGTCATATGAGAAATGAAATGGAGAAACCAGTTACCTTTGAAGCTCGCTCCAACAGCATAAGCCTTTGACATCACAACTTCTGACATATCTGCACCGTCAAATTTAGCACCTGACATAAGGGCTGCAGCAAGGGACTTCCCCTTCAGATTCGATTTTTCATTTGTATAGTCACAGAATCGGAGATCAATTGGCTTGTCATAAACACCATTCGCTTGTCCAATTGTGTTGCCAACATATGCTTTCTCACAACGATCAGGTTCTGTAGACAAAGGTGGCAACCTCTGAAACACAGACACTACAATTCAGCGCTTCTAGACAAAAACACTTATTTAGTCTTCTAACTGGAACAAACAGTAAAAATATTACATCCAATTACTGAAATTATGTCTTTGAGATGGAGGGAAGCAGATATCAAGAAAGAAAATAGTGGATATGGGCTCACTTCTGAAGCAGAAGAAAATGATACTTGAACATTGTAGTGGCGCCACATAATATTGTATTCAAGTAATCACCGTACATCTTAAAAGTCTTCCATCATTTGTTTCCTGCCTTCTTTATTATGGCAGAAAATTGCATAATAAAAATCTTCGAGGACTTGAGCCACATCAGAAAACAAAACCGCATAAGCACATGAGAATAGGTGAGTAGGATTGTTCCCCCTTGCACCACACTTCAAAAATTAATATCTGCTATATCATATCCAAATAAATGCCAGATGCAACTCTGCATACTTCTCCGTGTAAACAGGCAAGTAAAGGAGATATGATTCACGTGAACAACATTGCATCAAGTGAAAACACCTTAAAAGCCTAAGCACAAAGGTGCTCCTGATGAAGGAAGAGGAATGCAATAACCAAATAGCTATCTCTACTGCAACAACACAAAGGATTGTTTGCATTTCCTAGTCCCAAGCATCCCCAACTCAGAGAACTGGTAGTTAATAAAAAAAATCACTGAAAAGAAACCAAATTTTTGTTTCGATTCATTCATCTGCTCAAAATTACTAATGATATTAAAGATACTCAATAATGCATCAAACATGATTACATCGGGCTTTCTTTATTACCTGGCTAGCGGCAATCACAGGGGAGGTCGCAGTCAAAGCCCAAACTGCTAGAACTCCACAAGCAATGCTCTTCATTTCATTGAAAAGGCATTCTCTTTCTCCACTTCCTGAACCATGCTTTGCAGCTAACTCGGAACACATTGTACAAATTTGGAATCAACAGATTCATTCATTCAGAGTCAAGGAACATAAATGATTTCCCAATCATTTCCAGATAAAAAGACGATAATGTCTCTCTAATTTTAATGCATGAAATGTTAAGGTTAGTTGCTGATCGAAAGCTTATAAATCATAAAATTCTCAATCACATAAGGAATCCGCGAAAAGCAGGAACGAGGGGAATTCCTTACAGGAGCAGCTGACGCACAAAAGAGATCGAGTCTCCGGAACCGAACTACGGCGATTGAGGAGGGTGGACGAGGGACGCCGGAGGTATAATCCGGTTTGGGGACCTGGAAGCAGAAATGCCGCCATGACTGGGAGCTGGGATTGGCAAGTGTGTTTTCTTTCTCCATTTTTGTTACAGTCATTCAGTTGAAGGCCTCCACTCCGATTGGCTTATCCACTTGATGGCTCTAGGCTATCACACGTGGCGTGACAGGCAGGATGACCTCCATTCAATTGGGCCTTCATATATGGGCTTACCTAAAATTAAGCCCATATTATAAGAGGCTGCGTGTTGACCGCGCTTTACAGTCAACTTTTGCTAACGGGGAGGAATATGAATAATTCAACATAAGCCCGGTGCATTATGCCCCAGATGGGGATTTTGCAGACGCAGACTCTACGGATATTGGGCTACAGGCCACCGGGTGTACACAAGTATTCATTCCACACATGGTCGTCCCTCCTCTTCCAGTTCCTCCCCTCAAGAATTCATGCCATCGGAGAAAAACCGGAGAGAAAGAAATCGCCCTCTGATCAATCAACCGATCGGATCCTCTTCGGCTTCCAATGGAGAACCTGAGCGCGCTAATATCGTACGAGAGGCTGAACGGGATGGCTAGCTGGTTGGGCACAAGTGTGGCATCCGCCTTCTTCGCCTCCCTCGAGCGCTGCTCCTGCATCAATCTCTCCACCACCGGGGATGACACCGACGACGCTGCGGAATCCAACGACCTCCCGCTCATGAATGGATGCCCCAACTCCACAGCCACCTCCGCCGATCACTCCGACGTCTCCAGTCTTCCCGTCTGCGGAGTTACCCCTTGCTCATCTCGGTAGGCTTTCTTCCTTCCATGGTGATAAAACTCGCGGATTGGACTCATTCATGTTCAATCTCGTGTGTTAGTTAGAGTGGACTCTCTTGCTGGTTACGTTTCTTGAGATTGATGAGCATATAACCGTATTTCTGCTTGGATAAAATGTTTGAGAGCTTGGGCAATCTTTGCAGTTATTGATCTTTGAGCGAAAACAAACACTGGATGTTTAGAGGAGCGCATTGAGTGCTCCATAAATCCTTTTTCTGCTGTTGTACCGCTGGCAGTGTTAAAGCTTTCTGGGAAAAGCATTAGTTGGGAATAGTGTCCCATAAATAATGCTGCAGATTTCTGATTTTTTGAAGTCTGGAGTGGGTGTTCGATCCAGTTGACGATATTACAATGCTTGCTGAGGACGAATCAAAGGATGGCATTGTAGATGGAAGGGATATTAGATTAGTAACAAAGAAATGAACGAGATGAGCTATGTGAAGAAGGGGTGAATGGATGGCCCATTCTCCTGTATAATGTCTTCTGCGCTCATCCTCGCATATCCTTGAGAGAAATCCCGCTGTTGCTTTGAATGTATATGCTGTGGCGACCAATCTCTCTGAAACTTGCACCCAGTTAGATGACTTTGTTACAGGAAGGAAGGAGATGCGATTTTGCTTTCCGCTCCTTCTCTGGGTCCAAGCCACTGATGGCAATAGCAACAGCAACAGTAATGGGGAAAGGGTCTACGGGTTAGGTACCCTTTGTTGATAAGCATGCAAACCAGCTTCCAAAAAACCAACACTAGAAAGGAATCGCACTTATGGAACAAAACAAAACAAGACCATGTTGTTGCTTTTTATGAGAGGTGTCTGATAGGGATATGTGTGTCTGAAAATTTTGTCAGTAGTAGTTTAAAAACCAGATCATGGAAGAGAGAATTGAGAAGACAAACAGACACACACAGAGTTGAACCATAACCATCCATGAGGCAATTGAAAAAGGGAGTCATTGACCCGATTAGCTTGAACGGGCCAATGCTCTCTTAGTTTAGCATAGTTTGTTATTCTTTGGAAGGCAGCGCTTTCACATGTTAGTCTGAAGCTAAAGCTAGAGCCTTTACATTGAATAATCTATTCTTCAACCCCAAGTACACAACAGGTATTATTCCCATGTAGAGAGTGATGGAGACTTAGACTGAGAGTGATGGAGAAGTCATGGCTAGCTTGCTATACCACAAAAGCCCTAATTGAACAGTAAGTGAACAACCCTTGTTCTGTCCTCTGCCTCATCCAACTCAACCCTCTTCCCTTCCCTTTTCCTTCTTCATTCCTTCATCCTATGACCAAGGTTTTCGAATTTGGACAATTGAGTAGCACCAAAACAAGGCACAGTGAATGGAGAAGAAGAGAGAAAGAGGAAGAGGAGGAAAGAAGGCATAAAATAATGTAGAATAAGGAATGAGGAAAATTTGGAAGAGCTTTCCTATCACTGTTTGCACAGACTTACATATAATTATGACAGGGAAAGAATCTACTCGAGTGCATGTGCATGTGCATGTGCATACATGACTGACTGCAAAAAACAATAAAAAATAAAAATAGGCATCCTTCCAACAAGGCCGACTTGACAAGACACTACCATCCTTAATGTCCCTCCATAATTCCATACTTTTACAAAAATTGCTATTTTTCTTTTAATATTTATTATTTAAGTATATAATATTGGAAATATTGTACCGAATTTAGTATCTAATACATGGGTAATATACAAAGTAAAAAAAATGATAAAGTGACGAAAATGTCCCCAAGGGTCTCTCTTCTTCCGTCTCCTTGTAGCCAGCCAACCAAAACCAACCACACACCTTTGCTTTAAGACCAGCTTTTTCTGCCTTCCCCTCCTCCTCCTCCTCCGTAATCATAGCTTTTCTCCATCTCTCTCTGCTATTCTCTTCTTCTAGACCGAGGCATGGAGCATGCTAGTCATCAGTGGCCACAGGTACCAAAAACATCTCTCTCTCTCTCACTCGTAATCATAGTTTTCGTGACTATTTTCGAGACCATAAAATTCTAGGGGGGCTTTTGAAGACTCTTTTTCTCCAAGTGCGAGTTGATTTTCTCATCTCCTTTCCGCTCAACAGATCATGAATTCAAAGGAGTGACCCCCCCCCCCCCCCCCCCTCCGCCTGATCATCGCCTGATCATCCGCGTGCCTTTTACTGTTCTCCCAACTCCTGAGAAAGATTTTCCATTAAATCCGTCCTTTTTTACTTCATCACAAAAGGTGCAACCCATGGCTATTGGCTAGTAGCGAGGCATGTAATGGTAGCTTCCATCTCGGTTTTTCTCCCCCTGGGAGGGATGACGTTGAGATCTTCCAAAAAAGAACAATTTGAAGAAGAGATTTAAAAAAACATGGTTCACCTCAAACCCTTCTTGCAAGATGTATATTTCAGTACTTTTTCTCACTTATCTTCTTGGTTGATTATGATTATGCAGCAGGGACTGGGAGTTGGGTTTGTCAATAGGGCCCGCGGCATAGATCAGAAGCTCGCCGATAAGGTGAGTATCAACCATACTGCATCCGATGATAATAATAATAATAATCGGATCCATGAGACTAATAAGTTGACGAGGCCGGGCAAGGACCAGGCACTCAACTGCCCACGCTGCAATTCCTTGAACACCAAGTTCTGCTACTACAACAACTACAGCCTCTCCCAGCCCCGGTACTTCTGCAAGGCTTGCAGGAGGTACTGGACTCAGGGCGGGTGCCTCAGAAATGTCCCCGTAGGAGGCGGCTCCAGAAAGAAGAAGAGATCCAGCTTGATGAGCTCCCCTTCATCATCACCAATCCATCCACATCCCCAGCCATCCTCGTCCGCTGCTGAGAACTATAAGCACTATTCTCCCGTCACTTTCCCACCTAAGGATCTCAACCTCCCTAATTTCACTACGGTACCCTTACCCTCTCCGGCTTCCACAGTCGTTGCCAGCAGTAGTACTGATTATGCTAGCCTTTCGGCTTATAAAGGCCCGAGCTTGATGATGACGGGCTCATACAATTTCATGCAAGATTTACCGTTTTCTTCTGGAGGCTTTCACAGCACAATGCCTACGGAATTATTCAAACCAACAACAACCTCTTCTTTCACCTTCCTGGACTTCTCTCTGCAGGCTCGTAATGACAGCTTCTATACTGATGCTGGGGGGTTCAACATCAGCGCCGGTCATGGAAATTTCCACCTGGGGCTGCAAGAAAGTGAGGCTAAGGATTTGTTCCCTGTCAGTGATCCTAAGCAGCCCGTGCCTATTAATGATAGAGCTACTGGAGATCAACATCAGAAACTTGAGCAGAAAAAAAGCACATTAGGAGAAGTAGATAGTAGCCCTGGAACTGACTTTTGGAATCAAGGGCTTCTATTAAGCTGTTCCACATCATGGATGGATGGAAGTCAGATAAGCTAATAGGGATTTGAGGGATTTGAGGTCTTAGTATATATGAAGAAATGATATGTATTCTAACCACTAGGAGGAGGCTCACATTCAGCTTGCTGTTTATTTTCTGCAGTTCAACTCACTTATGAGCTCCTTAGCTTATCTCTTCCTTTATAAATTTGTTGAGATGTCTTTTGGTTTGCTTTTGTCTGCGTCCATGGATTGTTTTTGGAGTTGAAGCTCTTTTTGGATAGCTTCAATGGTGTGGAAGAAAATTAAGATGTAAATTCTCTATCATGCATATATAGCATGGCAGCTAAGCAGCATGTGAGTCATAGTAAACTCTTCACAGCACAGTTGCACTTGAACCTCATTATGGCTTCTGCCATTTTAATTCTTCTCCGGCTTACAGAATTCCAATCAGAAATGTCAGGTCATGTCGGCAAACCCTCTTGGGTCATCATCTGAGAGATTCTTCTTGTACAGAGAGAGCCATTTGGTAGGTAGAGAGAGAGGGGGCTATGATCAAGAACAAGAAACTGATTGAATGGCATCAGATAAAGCTAAGTTATATATGTACTATACATGTATTAATATTCGGCATGCATATGCATGATGACCCACAAGCTTCATTTTTCATGACTTCACTTGAATATGTGGAAGAGGATCGTATTTTGAAAATGAAAACGACTAAGGGCAGCTGTATCGCATTTGTATTCTTGCATTATTTTGTTTTCAAGGAAAAGGGTATCACAATACACCGCATGATAGGATTTGAAAGAGGGAAGAGAGTCATTCTGAGTCACCCAAATAAATATTAATACATTTAAAGTATCTCAAAGCCCACACGGCATATGGTTCGGCTTGCCCGATCAGGATGGAGTGCAAAATAAACTTCAAGACTTTTTATATACTTTCTCACTTTGGACTGTGGGAGTGGGACCTTGGCCGAAGAAAGAACATTTCATGGTCAACATCATTAAATGTCCTCCATCCCAACTTGGCAAATCCGTGTGATGTTTGCCATTCATCCCACGATCATAGATAGGCATGTTGGATGAGCAATTCAAAAGGAGGACCCAAGCCAGCCAATACCAATTCCGGAAGCTAATGGTGGAGCCCTTTATTATTGCTGAAAAGAAAAACCTTAATAGAAGAATATACATTGCAACCGAAGTGTATGTAAATTTTTTTCACTATTTTATAGTTTTATTGAATAACAAATTATATATATATATATATGCACTTATAGTATAATAAATAGTACAAATAAGCATAATTTTTGTAATGTATGTGATATTATTTATTGGTAACACTATGTGATGTTATCAATTGCCTCTAATGTATGTTTGAGATAATATGAAATTTTGGTTTAATATTTTCTCTAAAACTCAAGATAATTTAACGACAATTTAGTTATGAGTGCAAATGAAATAAATCTAAATAATAATTAATTTTAATATATTAAATATATAAGTTTGCAAAAAGATATATGGTTGAAAGGAGGTTAAACGACAATTTGGAGTCCAATATTATTTAGGTGGAGAGAGAAATAGTCTAATATTACTAAAAAAGTATTCAGTATGAGAAACAATATATAGTAATAGAAGAATCACATTAAAGAAAAGACTAAGGTGAGAAGTGCACTCAATATGCTTGATAATAGTTCTGTTATTAATGCATTAACTCACAAGATGGACAATATGGCAAATAGTGATAGTGATTTAGGAGCATATCACCTTGAATGAGAGACAAGTGAGGGTAGGTCTGGCAATAGTGATAGTGATTTAGGAGCATATTACCTTGAGTGAGAGATAAGTAAGGGTAGTTCATGATAGAAGTGGAGATGGGTGGACATACATCAAAGCCATGGAGAGAAGAGCTTGTTATGATAAGAGTTGACTTTAATACCAAGAAAATGGTAAATAGGGCCCACACATTTGAGAGAGAATTATTGTTGAAGATAACAAATTATCCACTCAATAGAAGTATGAGTCGAACTAGTAATAATAATATCATCAAAATAAGTTAATAAAAACATAATAAATATTGAGTTTTCATAGATAAATAGGGAAAAATTAGCAATATAACCTCAAAAGCTAATTTGAAGGAGAAATGAGTTTCAAGTTATTTCTATTGGATTTAACTGACTTAGATTTAGTATGGTTAATAGGGAATTTAATGTATGTATCGATGCTATGGCACGACAATAACATGCGAATCAGGGTTCAAGTATGTGTTTTACTATTGTACTCGATTTTTTTATCACATTTATTATTTCGAGATGATGAGATACAATCTTTGGAATAATTTGATAAACTGTACTACACATTAAATCTCTAATATATATGGATGAGGTTATTGTGCAAAAAAAAAAAAGAGAAATGAGTTGAGACAGAGGAAAGTGAATCTTGTTTAAGGCCATAAAGTGATCGACAAAGACAACAAAAATGATGAGAAGATGTAGTATCAACAAAGTAAGTAGGTTGGGCCATATAAATTTTCTTAGTAAGATGCCCATAAAAGAAATCATTATTCACATCGAGTTGAGGAGTGATCCTACGTAGCAAAGTACAATGAAGATAATAATATGTATAGTGATAGGTTTGATTGTTAGACTAAATGTATCATCATAGTCAAAACTTGGTTGCTGAAATAAGAATTTGGTAACAAGGCAAGCTTTAAAACGAGTAATAGAACTATCTGGATATTGTTTGATCTTGTAAACTCATTTGCATTCAAAAATATGATGATTCAAAAGAGTCGAAAAATAGTAATTATAATTTCACCATGAATAACTTCTTGCCAACAGGGATGACGACTAGCTTGGAGGAAATTTTGAGGTTTCTGGAGAGTAAGAAATATTAATGGATTAACATAGAAGCGTTGCAAGAGAAGAGAACTATCCTAAGAGCGGGTGACCATACGATCAGGAGAATTAGGTGGTGTTGGTGGTGGCACTCTAGGAGAGACATTATCATCGAAAGACAAGTTAGTAGTATCCATAAAAGGATGAAATAATACTTTAATCTTGAGTTAGTTGGAGAGAAAGATGGGAAATGAAGATGGGAGGCTAATACAATCCACTAGGACAATGGTACAACTTTAGGAGAGTGGGCAAAAGGAAAAACAAATTTATTAAAATTAAAAGTATTGACAAACAAAAAGAAAGCCACTAGAAGGGTTACTCTATTGTTGGATCAATGTGTCTTGTTATACTTGAATATGTAGACTAAATAAGGTATCATGCTAAATTATTTGTACTAGTTATTCAAGTGGAGTTGATATCCCACCTAGAAGTGATGTAATTAATTGTTGTCAATAGTTTTTTTTTTTGCACAATAATTGTTGTCACTCATTAATATAAGTTGTCAATAGTTTTTTTTTTACACAATAATTATTATAACTAATTAATATAAGTTTTATAAACTAGGGAGGAATTTGGAGGTGGAGAAATCCCTAATTTGATAAAAAAAAATGGAGAGATTTGGAGGGTTTGGAGAATAACTCTAAACCCCTACAACCACTCCATTTAAATTAAAACACAATTAATATAAAAGTGAAGGTATTTAGTGTAATTGTGTTATTTATTTATTATATTACTTTAATACATTTATTTATTGTTTATATTGTTTATTTATTTATATTATTATATACTTTAAATAATTTATATATTAATAATATTTTATATAAAATTATATAAAATAAATATACAATATAAATATTATAAATAAAAATTTATTGTATAAAATATTTTTAATATAATTTAATTATATATAATAATTAATAAAGTATTTAATTTAATTTAAATAGTAAATTTATTTTTCTAATTTTTTATTAATAATCATTACACTTACTTATAATCCATACAAACCAAACAATTAATTATTAACCACCAAATCAATCACTTCACTTTCTCAATTTTTTATTTTTATCAAATTATACTCTTAATTATTTAGTGATATAAACTTACTAATTATGCAGTATTTTATTCTCTAATAGTCAACTATAGTTTTTTTTACAAATAGTTAAAAATAAAATAAGTATTTAATCCCTTGATCCCAAATTAAATAAAATAAATTAATATTTTTAATTTATTCCTTTATAAGCTAAACATCACAATAATAGACCACCGCATCTCTCCTCACATGATGTAGGGCCGAAACCATATTGGAGGACTTGACAAATCTTTGCTCATGTGGCTTCTCCATAATTATTCTTAGTGCTCCCATAATTCAATCATCAAACCACAACGGTGAATAAATACTTTGTGTTTGTTTTGAAGTGGGAAAGTGATGGGAATGGGGAAATTGTGCTTCTTCAGTTCACTAACAATATCCACGAATTACCATTACCATTAGCTTCATTCATATGCACTCTTTGAATGTGAAATTAATTATACTCACTGATTAATTACTAAGCTTTCTTTCCATTATAATTACAGTGAGTGGGTCATGGATTAATACTAAAGCTTTCTAGCTAGCTACTCTCCACTTATTATGGTGGTTTGGCATTGTCAAAATACTTTTTGATAAATTCCATATCAATCAATCATGATGTTGCATGAGTCCGTCAGCACCATCAATTCTCAGGTGGATGGGAATCGTCTCCCCAGTCTTAAAATAAGGTAACGGAGGAGAAGAGAAGAGGACCAAGGGCCATGGTGTGGTTGGTCAATGACAATGATGCTTACTTTTTTTTTCCTGAAAGTTTCCATGATGTTTCATTTGGTTGTCTTTATTGGAAGGATGTGTTGTAGTGCTTAATCCACACGCACTTCACCTTGAAAAGGGGATGTTTCTGGGTGCCCTTCATTTACTGGAATTAATTATGTATTCCATCCAGTTGAGTATTGCTATTGCAACACTGATTACCCAGAAAGCTAACACAGCCCATTTGTTTCGATTCCAAGTCAATTGATGAAAATCTTGCTCAGGTCTCGGTACTCCCAAAAGTTTAGATTCCCGTCGATCTTTTTGTTTTGCTGATTGTACTGCAAAAAAGGACCTCAAAAAAGCGCATTCTCCACCTGGTCTTGTACTTCTCTGTAGTACTACTGCATGTCCAGTCCAGGGTGCCTGTCTCTCTCTCTCTCTCTCTCCCCCTTCCTTATTCTCTGCATGGCCATGGCTACTCACTCTCTCATTGGTGAATGTGAACAGGCTATCCATTAGCATAAATTTGGATGTCCGGCTCCACTGACATTGTCCTATTCTTGCATTCGATTCAGTGGTTCGGTGCATCTTTCTGAAATTTCGCCGTCCGCCTCCATCGCCAGCATGAGTACCATCGCCGACTCCATCGACCAGGTGGGGCCGCCGGTCCCTGAAGAAGATGAGGCCCGGAATAATGGTTCCGAGCTGCAGTTGACGAGGCTGTCCCCGTGGAGGAGCCAAATCACCGCCAGGGGGATCCTCGTCAGCCTGGTAATCGGGGTCGTCTACAGCTTCATAGCGCTGAAGCTGAACCTCACCACCGGCCTGGTCCCCAACCTCAACGTCTCCGTCGCCCTCCTCGCCTTCGTCTTCACGAAGTCCTGGACGAAAATGCTCCAGAAGGCCGGCATCGTCTCCGCCCCTTTCACCAGGCAGGAGAACACCGTAATTCAGACGTGCGCCGTCGCCTGTTACGGCCTCGCCTACGGAGGTCCATTTTCTGAGCCTGCATAACTGCTGTCAAATTATGATCGAGCTAGGATTATCAGTTGCTCATGTGTAATGCAAAGATGCTTTTTTTCTTTCTTTCTTTCAGGTGGATTCGGATCTTATCTACTGGGACTGAGCGGGAAATTATACGAACAGGCCGGTGTGGGGACACCTGGGAACACACCTATTACCAAGGAGCCGGGTATCGGTTGGATGATCAGCTATCTCCTTGTCAGCAGCTTCGTCGGGCTTCTTGCATTAGTCCCTCTGAGGAAGGTAGAAAGAGTTTCAGCTCAAATGGATTTACAGTAGTTGATGAATTCTTGATGTTCTTTCCGTTAGAATCGATGAAAGTTGCTTAATTTCGTTTGGTCTGGTCTGCGCAGATTATGATAATTGACTACAAGCTGCCTTATCCCACCGGGACTGCTACAGCTGTTCTTATCAATGGCTTCCACACTGTTAAAGGAGACAAGGTGGCCAAGTAAGTACTTGAATTGCACCGCACCCCGTGTGTTTGTTTGTTATGCTTTGGAGCAATGGATGGAAGAGACCCGAGAGGGAAATGACTGACTGGAAGAGGCGACCGTTTTGCAGGCAGCAGGTCCGCGGGTTCATGAAATTCTTTTCGGTTAGCTTCTTGTGGGCCTTCTTCCAGTGGTTCTACACTGGTACCGATGGCTCCCAATGCGGGTTCTCCCAGTTCCCGACCTTTGGCTTAGAAGCCAGGCAAAACATGTATGGGACCTTTCACCTTACGGTCTAGGTCTATTCCGAAACCCATCCAATACTTAGCGGATGATCTGATCTGCCATGTGCAGGTTTTACTTCGATTTCAGCATGACATACGTTGGAGCTGGGATGATATGCTCCCACCTTGTGAATTTGTCTTTGCTTCTTGGGGCTGTGGTCTCATGGGGAGTCATGTGGCCTCTCATAAGGGGGCATAAGGGAGAGTGGTTTCCTGCTATGTCTCCGGAAACCAGCATGGAGAGCTTGAACGGTTACAAGGTAAGTGATGGTAATAGTATGTATGACTCTCATGTGATGGTTCACTCACTCACTGGAACTGGGCATCAATGGCAGGTTTTCATATCAATATCTTTGCTTATGGGAGATGGACTCTACAATTTCGTCAAGATTCTCTTCTTCACTATCAGGAGCATCTACAGCCAGATGAACAACAAGGACAGGAGAACATGTAACTAAGTGAAGCACTCATTCTCCATGTTGCTGTCCTATGATTAAGTAAGATAGAAATACATATGAACATACTTCTTGTCTTGCAGTCCCGGAGAATCAGAGCAAACCGATGGATGAACTCCAGAGGAACCAAGTGTTCATAAGGCAGAGCATTCCCCTCTGGCTCGCACTTTCCGGGTATGCCGGCTTCTCCGTCATCTCGACCATTGTGATCCCCCTCATCTTCCCACAGCTGAAGTGGTATTTTGTGCTGGCTGCCTATGGGCTTGCCCCATCCCTTTGCTTCTGCAATGCTTATGGAGCTGGCCTTACCGACATAAACATGGCCTACAACTACGGCAAGGTCGGGCTGTTCATATTCGCTGCAGCCAGCGGGAAAAATAACGGGGTGGTGGCTGGGCTGGTGGCATGCGGTCTGATCAAAGTGATAGTCTCGATCTCCTCCGACCTTATGCAGGACTTCAAGACTGGCCACCTCACCATGACTTCCCCTCGATCGATGCTACTAGGGCAGGCGATCGGAACGGGGATTGGGTGCGTCGTTGCCCCGCTGACATTCTTTCTCTTCTACAAGGCCTTCGACGTGGGTGATCCAAAAGGCGAATACAAGGCTCCCTACGCGATCATTTACCGGAACATGGCGATCCTCGGAGTGCAGGGATTCTCGGCTCTCCCCCACCACTGCCTCCAGCTATGCTATGGCTTCTTCGGCTTCGCCTTGGTGGCAAACATGCTGAGAGACCTCTTGCCAAGGAGGATAGGCAGGTGGATCCCGCTCCCTATGGCCATGGCCGTCCCTTTCCTCGTGGGTGCATACTTCGCCATCGACATGTGCATCGGAAGCCTGATTGTGTCAGTGTGGCACAAGATGAATGGCAAGGAAGCGGCTCTTATGGTCCCTGCTGTGGCATCTGGGCTGATATGTGGAGATGGCCTGTGGATTCTTCCATCGTCCATCCTGGCTCTGGCGAAGATCCACCCTCCTATCTGTATGCACTTTACACCCTCATGATAACTTGTAGATGATGATATTGGCACTGGGAATATGAGAATAATCCAGCCAAAATATCTATGATCAATTTTCGGTGGTCCAATCCAATCGCTTGTGCTTATCACCATGATCAGCCATATGATAATTGCAGGTATCTAAATGCACAGAATTCATGTAATGTAACCCACAGTAAAAGATAGCCATAAGTTAACACTCTCACATCACAATACAACAACAAGGGCAATCTTTTGGGCATTCTGCATATTGGTCGTTGTTCTGTTCAACTCCCAAGCAGGTCGAAGCGGCCTCCTTGTCCAAGAACCAAGTTATCTCCTCCTCCGGAGAGACCATCTGAGCAGGCAAGATATTGTCCGGGCCATGACTGCCGCCACCTCCTAGTACCGCCTTCACAGCATTGATCTCCCCCAGCCCGGTCACCACCATAGCTATGTGGGCGGCCGAGTTGATCACCGGGAAGGTGAAGGTGATCCTATGAGGCGGTGGCTTGGGCGCGTTCCTGATGAAGGTGACCCACCGCCGCCTCTCATGCATGATAGGGTGACCCGGGAAGAGGGCTGCCACATGGCCGTCAGGGCCCATGCCGAGGAGCATGAGGTCGAACTTGGGGAAGCCGGTGATCTTGGAGAGAGGGACGATATTGGTACTCACTAGGTGACTGATGCGGGCCTCGTAGTCCTCGGCCGCTCTCTCCGCTGTCAGGGCGTCGTTGATGGCGTAAACATTGTTGGGGTGGATTGGTACCTTCAAAAATATCATTTTAGTTGGTGCATTTATATATATATATAGAGAGAGAGAGCAGCGAATCAGACAATGACCTTTGAGAGGAAACCATCGTAAGCAACCTTGTAGTTGCTCTCCTTGTGATATTTTGGGACGACCCTCTCGTCCACCCAGAAGACATACCACTTGGACCAGTCGATCGTGCCGGAGAACGGTGGTTGAACCAACTTCCTGTGTAGGATCAGGTCAGGTGTATATACCATATTGAAGGCCATGCATTATCATATTCATAAATTGCTCCAAATTAGACCAGAGCTTTCCAGTACCTCAAGGAGCTGATGAGGTAACCACCGGAGAGTACTACGGTGAAAACTCCCTTCTCTTTGATGAACTTGTGTGCGAGATCGGCTGTGTACTTGGCCAGAGCCAGTGCCAGATCCTCCTCCGACCTCAGCACCTTCACCTTATGTCTGTGGATCTCCGTGCTGGTGGCTGCAGCCATAGCACAGCTAACTGGGACTAGGACTAGGACTAGGACTGGGACTAGGGATAGTAGGAGACAAGACAATCCTCTTGAATGTTAAGGTTTAAAAAAAGGTTGGTTTTGGGTGGATTCTTGCTGGGCCTGAGAGACAAGTACCGCCGGGGGCTTATAAACGAAAGAAGAGGAGATCGAAAAAGTAAGGATTATATGCCTACATGGAAAGTGATGGATCGGAGCGGTTCCAATACTGACAAGCCCCAAACGGAAACCAATGGCTGAGCATGTGTGGCGTGATGTGTACGATTAATTGGTGTGTGTACTGTTAGTGATATGGGCTAAGAGGATGAGCTTAGGAGGGAGGGATAAAGATGCTGGGGAAGGGACAGAAAGCATATATGCTTTGCAGAAAATGAATGAACCTCATCAGCTTTAAGATAAAAGGCGCATGCACATTGCTCTAATAGTAATACTCAGTTGAACTTGTTAGGCATCCCATGGATGAATAGACCAAAAATCTCCATGTGCTGTTAACAACCATATATATATATATATACACACACAGACTAACTAATCATGTAAAGGGCCTGGGCTCAATCATGGCCCACATTGGGATTTAGACTATTGGGAAGGCCCATTAACCCCAATTATAGGGACACAGCGCTTGACTGCCCCTATAAAAATGCCGGTTGTCTCCCTATGGCTTGATTGAGACTTCTTGACTCCTTGCAGTATGTCAGTCAGTCTATTGACTCTCCTCTCCAACTTTAACTAATTTTATTCCACTTACCCGATCTGAAAATCATCACATTCTTCCTCCATAAGCCCTCAGTATTCGGCCATCTTCCCCCTTTTAACTGGCCGGCCTTCATTGGTATCAACGTCCAGGGGGATTCATCTCGATTTTTAGGGTTTCTTTTGGCAACGCTGAAGAAGAACGGGGGTTCCTCAGAGGTGCTAGGGGCTTCTGATCGATGGAGTTCACGGCCAGTGTCGCTGCTACCCGCGGCGGCGGTTCCTTGCCGATGCCTTCACCGCGGAAGGAATGGCGTGCGGTCTCCGAACACCATCCGAACACCAGCATGGGCGTATGCCCTTGGATGAGGTTGTGAATTTACGCGCAGCTGCTTGATTATTTAGGCCTTTTTATTATTTGGGGAATGCAGAGAGGCGAGGGAGATTATTGAATGCCGAGCGTTAGACTCTGGGAGCTTAGGTGAAGCGATTGATTGCAAACATTTCGTGGTTTCATCATTTACGGGGTCAAAATTTGAATACTTTTAGGCTTCAAAATGGTAACATTTAAACGTTGACAACCCATAATGTCTCCTTTAGCTAAAAATCTTTGTTGACCAAGAAGCTTCTCAGCGATGATAATATCTCATCAGTGTTGGAGCCGGAAAAGTGACGCATCCTCACCGTTTTGGCATTAAAATATAACTCATTTGCTAGCTCTGTAGGCGGACCTTTTTTGGGGCTCCATTTATACAGGCCTCCCTAGGATCAGCTTCCCAAAAATTATCTAGCAATTGAAAAGCGAGCAAAGCCTGAAGCTGAGTCTATGAAGCTACAACTATTTTCCTCAAGTAATAAAAGCAAAGGCATACTAGGGCCTAGTTCCCTTGTTGGTAAAGAAATTTTCACGCCTTATTTATGCCCTTGTTGTTTGGTTCATAAATAGTGTAAAACTTTTTTCCATGGCTCATTTTAGATGCCAACTTTTTATTTCGTTCAATTCACATATAAACCTTCATTAGCACCTCCATTCACAGACAAAATTTTTATCTATCAATTCTCAACCAAAATTAGCTTTGTGTGTGAATTTTGGCAAATAAAAGTTTGCACCTAAATTGAGTCATCGCCTAAAGACTTGCACCTTACTTAAGATTTGAGCCCTTTTCTTGTATTCCTGAAGGCATAATTATAGTTATATTCCATTCATCTAGTTGCTTGTTTCTGATCTTTGGCCTTACCTATTTATTCTTAGGAGCTGGGGAGATCGAACCTAGGTCAATCAGATGAAAGAACTATATATGAGGTAAGGAGACCCTTGAGCTCCGAAACTCTTTGTATGTATTAAGGGAAGTAATGGAAATGTTATACTGGTTAAGGCGCAGCAGGAGATGCAATCACTTGACGTCCAATTTTCTTCAATATCAATCCATGGGAATTCCAACAACGACTATTTGCAACAGCATTTACATGGTATTGCAGGACAGAGAGAGGAGCTCCAACATATGGAGATTGATCTTAGAGCTCAGATGATAATATGGTCTGAGATCACTAACATGAGAAAAAGCTTTGAGACCCAAGTTAAGGAGCATGCTGATGCTGTTGTCAAACTGCAGGTGCTGTCTTAACTATATACAAATTTGAATAAACAATTTTTTCTCAGTAAACATTATTAATAGCAGCATTGATGCCATAGCAGCTGGATGTACATGTACTATCTAGAAAGTTTGGTGGATGGAATGGGGCCCATAAGATTCATACTCTTTGACTTAGTTTTATTTTGTTTGGATATTGAAACCTAATAGTTGTGGGCTGTTGTCCACTCCATCAATGGTGTAGATAATGCTAACATATAAAAATTCTATATATTTTCATTGAAGTCTTGTAGAGGAGGATATTACAATTGCATTGCCTGAATTAGGTCTAAGGTTGATATTTTGTCCATGTTTGAATATCCTTGATGAAGCTTCTCAATTAGTTTCATAATCCAATGCTTGAATGATACTCGCAATTGTGACCATTTGATCGTTCTTTTCTTTGAAATATTCATAATATTGGTGAATTGTTTTTTTTTCATTTCCTAGCTCTCAGTTGACTTTGTGGTGCAGGAGCAGTTCCATGAGAAAGAGCAAATCATACATCACTTGGAAAAGAAAATGGAGGATAAAGATAATGAAATCCTTGCTATCAAAAGAGATAATGAAGCGGTTTCTCATGGTCATTCCCTTATATTCTTCTCCAATTGTCCAATTAGGTCCTATATGTTAATTTTGTTTACCAATGTGCACATTGCAGGCTTTGGGCAAGGAAGATCTGCTGAGAGAACAGATGAAGGAACTGGCAACATTCAGGTACTCCTTTTTTTGGAGGTCATGCTATATTGGTAAATTTGATTGAATTTGCTAGAGTATGAGATGAGTTGAATCTTTGAAAGGTTTACTCCTTCCTAACAAGCCCCCTCATCATGCTTGTACTCCCTCTACTGGAATGTTATAGTCCTATAACATCAATGTTTTCTATGAGATAACATTTCTAGGATCTTAGATCATAGGAGGATGACAAAAGTGCCCCTTTTACATGCAGAAGAGAGCGTGACCATTCAGAGGCAGAGAGACTTCAGCATCTAAAGCAGATCCATGACCTTCAAGAACATCTTCAGGATAAAGAAAAACAAATAATTGAAATGCAAGATTGGGTGCCTTGTTTTTCCTCATTATGATAATCTGCAATTATATTAATAGATGGAATTTTTTAAATGATAGTTATTAACTGTAGTGAGGGGTGCAATGAAGTTGAGGTTCTGCTAACTTATTATTTCTGATAAAGTTGAAAGCTATCAATTCTTATGGTATTAGATGACAAATCATGCATGCAAGTAACCTGCCTTGCGATTACATGATTGGCCAGCATAGAGTTTCTCAAGAAACCCTTATTTATAAGGATGAAAAATTGAGGGAGGCTCAAGCATGAATCACTTGTGTTCAGGAGATGGATGCATTGCAATCACATTCCTTACAAGCTGAGCTGCGAGATCGCACTGAACAATATAATCACCTGTGGCTTGGTTTTCAAACACAGGTTGATTGGATCTACTCTTTTGGTCTTTCGGTTGCAAATGAAATTTTCTGCATTTCCATTGGTTCCTAGTATTTTGAAATTTGTTTGCTTCTGCATTATTTCATTTGAATTGTAATTGTCACTCATGTTAATATATTTTTGGGGATCTTTGAAATTGTACGTTACACATAAAACATTTGACTGACTAGTATTTTATTGCCAATTACAGTTTATGGAGATGGAGAGATTACATTTGCATACAATACAACAACTTCAGCTTGAGCTAGCTGAAGTTAGGGATAGATGTGGAACCCATGCTGGCGAATCACATGTGTCACAAGTAAAATCAAATGAGATCTCTTGTTTTGGGCACCACAATGGAGCTCAACGGGATACTAATGGATCTAGTAGAAAATCTGGGACTCTTTCATATGGAAATTCAGATAATTCTCTTGTAGCATCAAATGGGATCATGGTAGAATGCTTTTCTTTAAATAAATATCTTCTCTTTACTGATTTCTTTTTTTTATTTTTCTTGTCTAGTTAACATCAGCAATTTCGGTGATCATGCTGTAGGGTGAGCATGTTGCTGGTCTCCGATTAACTTCATCATCTGTTCTACCATTACCTGCCTATGCTACACCTGGACAGATGACTGCTTTCCTTCCATTTGTCACGCATCAGCAAGGAACTGCCCAATTGTTGAGAACAAGTGTTCCTCAATCCCATGCGGACCATTATCAAACATTACAACCAACTTCAACAAGGAAAGAGTGTCAAAATGCACAGGTTGGCCTGGGTCACATTCTAGATACACTTTCTTCCTGGACTTCGTAGTGGAGTATGGTCTAGGATCTTAATATTCCTTTTTTTCTGAAATCATATTCAGGGTGTATCTGAAAATTCCCAGCTTTCCAACCATACTCAACTCCTGCAGACCCAAGGTGATCAGAACCCAGTCCTCTTACAGATGAATTATGAGTATCAACTAGCTTCTAATGGTTAAATTCCTCAAAATGGATGTATCAGTAGAGATATGGACCCTGAGTCTGTTAAGCATTCACTTGTTGAGGAGCCAAAGGTCTTCTTATGTCCAATAACAATTTCATTTTAGCTGCCTATTTTTGGCACCACGGCTTGAGTGTTTGCCTTTCTCTCTAGGTTGTTGAGTTGACTGAAAAAAACCAGCTGGTGTCTTCAAATCCTGAGCAGATCCTGTAACAAATTTCTTCTCAGTTTCATGATTCAATACCTTTGCAGGTCCATCAGAATAATGCTGAGTCAAAGGTTTGATTTTTTTCTCTGTTTTCTTTCATGGATAATCTTCATTTTGCCATCTTTAGCTAGTGGGTTAGATCAGAACTGGTTACTTATGAGGCAGTTGATCTTGAAAATTTCTTATTAAATTGGAGCAGGAACAGAGTTGTTTAGGTTTTACTGGTTGTGAAGCTCATGGTGAAAGAGTGACTACAGATGAAATGAGTTATATTGTTGATAGATCACCTTCTGTTACTTCAATCAATAATGAAACAGGAGCTAAGAATTCCACTGGATCTGTTGTGTCTGAACCATTCATCTCAGTCAGGCAGGTTAACCTGATGGGTGCTGGTGCTGCCGTAAAGACTCCTGAGCATAATCTTCTAGATGAAAGATCACTTTTGGCATGCATGGTTCGCACAATCCCTGCTGGTGGAAGAATACACATTGGCTCAACGGTCTGCACTCTTCTCTCAAGAGTTTTACATTTAATATGTGGTTTTTCTTATCCCTGAATTTGGTCTAAATTGTATATGCAGCTACTAAACAGGCTAGGGAAGATGCTTTCTCCATTGCATTGGCATGACTACAAGAAGAGATATGGGAAACTTGATGATTTTGTGGCAAGTCATCCTGAATTATGTTTCACTTATGGCTGCTCTTCATTTTGAACCTTGTGTTTTAGAAGATTGGTAAGCTACAAATATTCTGAAATATGCGATTTCAGTACTTGGTCGTCAAGGGAGACTATGTTCGACTTCGGGAAGGTGCACAAGAGATGATAGCTGCCGTAGCGGCTGTAGCAAAAGTTTCTGGTGCAGCTGCAGCACCTGCTCTTCATTCATCAGCTTTGTCCTCTGTGGTTGTTACTCCGATGGCACAATCTTATCGCCCCAAAAATGGTCCCTCCACAGTCGTCAACATTATAGGCCCAACATCAGCACAGGGTCATCTTCAGCTCCTTCCAGCTCAGAATCCGCATCCTAGTGCCATTGGCTCTGCTGTGGGTTCTAATGTCAAGATTCTGAGCAAGTCTAAGAATCCCCCTGATCCGAATGGTCTTGGGTTCCAATCTGCCTCAATTAATGGGCATGCAAATATTGACAGTGCTGGGCTGGGCAAAGGAGTCACCAATGGGAAACATATATCAAATTTTATCGGGAAGCCTCCCAGCGGGTTGTTAACTTTATAATAAAAAGGTGTCTTATATTGAGCTATATCCTCTGTGTTATGTGCCTACTATAATCCCTGTTTAAATCCTTTGACAGGATGTCTGGGCAAGCCTCTGGTTCAAGACGATAGTAAGTTCCCCTTTTCATCCCTATATATTCATAATTTTGACCAGACAGTAGTTATGGTTGGTGTAGCTCATCATTTGCTGTTGTGATATGAAATTTTGTGGTGCTGTTTGGTACAAATTTCAAAGAGTGGTCTCTATTTTGAAACTGACTGTGTTGTGTTACCCGATGACTAGTATAGAAACTGATGGTTTGACTCCACTGTTTCTGTAGGACAGATTTGAAGAGCTGCCAAATTAGCATTATACACAAAGCACCATTCAATGGCCATTGAAGGGACGGGTGATTAGAATGTGGTGGAAAAGGAAGACGGTATTCTTCTGCGTGGGATACCAAATATGCCAGATCAACTTCTGCATTCAACGTCGGAATGGCCATTTCCCCTTCCTTCCCTTTTGACCTTTTTATACCACCATGGTTTTCAATAACTTTTCATCTCCTGAATGCTTGCAAGTTGCAACGATTTATTGACTTGGACAAAGCTGGGCCGTGAAATTTATCCTGCAAGCAGCACCTCCTTCCATCTTTGCTCTTTGTACCAACTTATCCGCCTTCTGATGCTGCATTGTGGGTTTCCAACTTCCAACCGTGTCTTATCACCTTGTTACAGAGGCAAACAGAACTTTGTATATCAGGTTTGCATTCGGAGCCAATAATGTATGTACTTAGTTACTCTCATGGGACAAGGTTTGATAGTAATCTGGAATCATGAAATTGGCATGAAGTAAGCATTTTGATTAAAAGACTATGGAGGTATAATAAATCATAAAATTCACAAAATATTTCAACGTAAGGCCCCTGACGGTGGAGCCCCGGAGGGGGGGAGCCGTAGTGGAGTCGATACGACGCCGTTCAGAAATAATTAAAGAGGAGTCTTGCGTGGGCATTCACTTCTTTCTGTCCTACTTCCACCTGAGAATTGAAGGTGAGCGGGAAGAGATAAAGAGAAACGCAGGGAGAATGGGATATGTATTGAGGGTTAGAATGGCTTCTTTCTTCGCCGGAGCGGCGACGGCATCATTTATCGGTCTCTATATCCTCCACAATGATTACAAGGTTGCTCACCAATCGATTTCCCATCAGGTATGTCGCCAATTCGCCTACTAGGGTTTTCTCCATCAACTTTGCATCTACATGGTTCCGTGTGATATCCTGTCTTCATTCCATCCTCTCGAGAACTATTGAAGTTGTTGTTAGCTATTTGGACGGGTGGAATTCGGGCTACGAGGGCTAGCCGCTGCACTTGTTCTCCTATGGGACTAACGATCCTCTGTATTTTTTATGGATCTTGTTTGCTGCCATTGGTTATAATGCGTACGTGATAGTAGTTAAGGTTGAAGATGATGTATGCTACCTGCCAAACAAAGGTTCTCTCTGAGCGGAATGCCAATGCTTGACATCTTCTGTTTGAGATGGATTCCTCAAAATCAACTCTGTTTTTTTTCCGTTGATGGATGCCTGTATTCACCAGTCACTGAATTTCTCTACATTCTGACTGGTTTTTCCTGTTATCCCCCAGATATATGTTTGTCCCTATGATCTTTGAAGATCCTTTCGTGTAACCTCTACCTATATCTTGTGGTACTCTGAACTAGGTTTGGCTCCATTTAGTCCTATACTTTATCTGGGCTATGCTGCCCATTCCGACTGTTTTTGGTCCTAATTTTCTCTTCCAAATGCGAAATGCAATTTGGAGATAATGTTGCTTGCAGCAATGTCAAGACCGGAGTATGTTGCAAAAAAAATCATATTCCCATGTCTGGATGGGACAAAAGATATATCTAAGTATTTATTTGGTAGTAGCAACTGCACAAACTGTAGGGATCACTTGGATGTGCTTGCTCTGCATAAACTCCCATATGTTTTATTAAAGCTCATAGCCATAGGTAAGGACCATAACAGAGTTGGGCTATTGAAATCTTTTTATTTTAGGAGGGGAGAGATCCTAGTACACATACTTGTCAGAACAGTATAGAGACACTTGTAAATTGTTTTTCATCAATTGATGGTGAGTTATGACTTGGTTGCCTCAACTATTATCTTTTGTATATTGGGTCTCATCAATTCTCACTCTATTAAACATGAGACATGAGAGAGTTAACATGAACTTTTCAGTTTCCTGGAAAATATTCCTTGTGGGTCGCAATGAAAGGAATGAAGTAGGCTGGAGGAAATGCGTGCTTCTTCTTAGCCTGATATTTTTCATTTCTGATCCCTGCAGATGAAAGGAGTCCATGACTCTCTGGATAGACGAATTGCCGCGCTGGAGAACTTAAAGCAGCCTGAGACATCACAACCTGCAGAAGCAACCGAATAGATTTTCCTGGAGCTCGTTGTATGGTGTCGTGGTCTGAATTCTTTTGTGGTGCTTCTTCGACAGAAATAATGAACAACCGAAGCTCTCTATCTTTTGTTGTATTACTGAGATCCTTTACTGCCCATATTTGATAATTGACCTCTTTATGGTGTTCTGGTTATTCTTGGGAGGTGGAGTTGTTGGGGGTAAAATATGACGAAACTGAACTGGGCAGCTTTGTTTTTTTTTTTTTTTGCACAATAACTGGTCAGCTTTGTGACATATACGATTTCTCCTTCCCCAGGAAATCACTGCTATGATTGGGCCGCTTTGATGGTCTATAGCCCAGTTCCATTCCCAGTTCTCGCGGCAGCGAGCCCCATTATGTGCACGTGATTTGCATCCGCAAGGACGAAACCCTAGCATATATATTGCTCACGCCGCTCCATCGTCTTATTCTTCCAAATTTTGGAGCTTCGGCATCGCATTCGATCGCTTTCCTCTCCGCCATCATCTCACTCGGTCCCTCTCCCTCCCTCCCTCCCTCCCTGCTATATTCCGGTTCTCTTTTCAAAGTGCTGACCTTGTTGGTTAATAATTTTTACGTAATTGTGTAGATTGAACTTCGGAGCTGTTAATCTCTACCAGAATGTCGGCTGGAGAGGTCGCCTGCACGTACGCGGTCTTGATCCTTCACGATGATGGGATCCCGATCACCGTACGCAATCAATCCGACTGCGATTCTCTTTTTATCTTGCATACAGGGTGATATGCATCGAACTTGTTTCGCGTTGTGTGTAATTTCTCTTGGAAATGACTGAAATGGCAGGCGGAAAAGATCTCTTCGTTGGTTAAGGCCGCCGGTGTCCAGGTCGAGTCTTACTGGCCTAGCCTCTTCGCGAAACTCGCGGAGAAGAGGAATGTCGAGGATCTCGTAATGAACGTTGGCTCTGGTGGCGGTGCTGCTCCAGTCGCCGCCGCGGCGCCTTCCGCCGGTGGTGCTGCCGCCGCCGCCGCTCCTGCAGCTGAGGAGAAAAAGGTCCACACACTATTATTTATTTCCCTTACATTTACCTAGGGGAGCGACTTTATTCATATTAACCAATCTTGCTCTATTGATGTTAAGCCTGCTGTGGATACCGCTATTGTTTGATTAGTTCATTCATCAATATAAATGGGGGTCTACCATGGAATAATCTATAAATTTTCTTGTTTTGCGCATAGTAATTTTCTGGCGATGACTTTCATTTCCTCATTTCAAGTGTGCCTGTGATGTTCTTTCTACCTGATATACATGAGGGGGTTCACCAAACTATTGAATCTGATCGCTCTTTCACTTTCCCCGCACCTTTGAAGTTAGTTTACGAAGAAGTTGGCCCAACACAAATGCATCAGCACCATTTCTTTGATGCCATGTCTTGCTTTGATGTTGTAAAATCTTTTATCGGTGGTGTGGATGTAGAATACATATGATATGGTTTTTATCTATGGCATCTACTTGCATTGTCATTTGTCACTCAAGCATTCAATTTCTTTTTACTGCAGGAGGAGCCTAAAGAGGAGAGCGATGATGATATGGGGTTCAGCTTATTTGATTAGAGAACATTTGAGTTTCATTGCCTCCTTGCTCTGTGGTCAATTAGGATCTTATTTTGGATGGTTTCAGTTTGTCTTCATAGTCAAGTATGTCACGATGTAAGTGAACTAAGAAAACTGTGTTTTAGATGAATCCGTATCTATCTCCATGAATACGCCATGGGTAAGTTGATTTTACATGTTATAAATGAATCGTGATTGGATCCCTTTATTTGAGTTTGCCTATGAATTTTGATCAAAGAGTGCTCTTTTCTGTTTTGAGAATTGATGAACAGCTTACACGTAAAACCTTTCCATTCTGAAATCTGGATGATCTCTTGTAGTGTGCCAAAAGCACAAGAAGGAGAATTGTGAAGCTAGGCTAGGCTAGGCCAGGCCAGGCCACCAATGGATGAAGGATAAGTCGGATGGCCTTTTTTTCGATCACTCGCACGAGGAGAAGCGGCCACATATGATTAGAGAGCCACTCGGTCGTGCTCATCCACGCGTCACTCTCCTGTCCAGTAACATCCCATTTCTCTCCTCCTGGCATAAGAAATATCTATCTGCGCCCTTGAAAATATCCCCAAGCATCCATCATTCACTCCATGAAAATATCACTCATCTAATCTGGCATCCAATCTTATAATTTATGAATATAATTCATTGGATTGGAGTTGTATGAACTAACTCCGAATGCATGGTCTGATTTTCACTTTGATTTGTTGGCCTCTAATTTAGTAAAAGAGTGGGCAATAGGCAAGCAAAAACGTAGAGCAACATAACATCCCGTGAACGGAGAGCCATTAAATGTGGACTCATTCCTCGTTTTGCGTCCCTATTTGACATCAAAAGTATTATTCCAAGCCCACCACCACCACTAACTCCCCTTCCCTTGCCCCACCCCCCACCCCCTATTGGATTCTGCGCTTACGTGGCACGTTCCATGGGCTGAAGATATTTTGTGTGTCAGGATCGACATGTTTATGGACCGTTCGATCTGGCATGTCTCCTCATCGCCACCATCCGACGGATGGACTGCATGATTTTTTAGATATTTTTGGGATATTCTCTCTCTCCTTCCCTCTCCTTAAGCAATACCAGGACACATCTGCATTCCTTAGAAACCATCGACACCAATCTTGGAGTTCCATACCTCTAGGCTTGAGATCCGCTTCAGAGTGCACTGTTCTCGCAAAAAGAAATGGGAGAGGCGGTTGTTGTGAACGACGGAGGAGAGCAAGACAAGGCCAAGGCAACCACGAAGTGGCAGAGCTTCATGCCAAGATTAACGATGAGAGTATTGCTGGTCGAATCCGATGATTCAACCAGGCAGATCATTGCTTCTCTCCTCCAGAAATGTGGTTACAGAGGTCTGTCTACTTTCTTTGCTGTCTTCTTCCCTCCTCGGTTTGGTCTGATGGTTTCTCTTCCTCGCCCCTTTAGTTCCAACCATCCTTCTCTTGCTTGAATTGCTTCCACTTTCGATCGTAAACCATCGTCAGTGCTTCTCGCCAATGTGTTCTTATCATTATGTCGTGTTTATGCCTTGAGTGCTTAGTTATGAGAAGCGATGGTCTCTTTACCAGCACGGGCTGATCCATCCATGCATTCCCTTGCTTACACGGCCTCTTGTCTTTCTTTCTTTCTTTGGATTTTTTTACCAAGCAGTCGCTGCTGTTTCCGACGGTTTGAAGGCTTGGGAGTTATTGAAAGGAAGGCATTGTACTATAGATCTCATACTGACAGAGGTGGATCTGCCATCTATATCTGGATTCGCTCTTCTTACCCTCGCCATGGAGAACGATATTTGCAGAAATATACCTGTCATAAGTATGTTTTGAACCATGTTTTGAACCAAAGCTCTGATCTTGCCTTTTGTTTATTTAAATTGACTCGGGGCCACTTTTCACCTCATTTTGTTTGCAGTGATGTCCTCCCAGGATTCCATCGGTACTGTGTACGGATGCATGCTCAAAGGCGCTGCCGACTATCTTGTCAAGCCTATTCGCAGAAACGAATTACAGAACTTATGGCAGCATGTTTGGAGAAGACAATCTGTCAGTACTCTTGTCCTGCAGTGCAGGCACACACGTGATTTATATCATAGTATTGAATAGCTAATTAATATTATTGATTCAGGCCTCCGAGGATGGTGCTTCTTCCCAAAAGGGTGAAGAAAAAGCTGCGAGCAATGGAACATACGATAGCTTGACCAGTAGCCAGAGAGGCGAGGAATTCATGGACAAGGGAAGTAACGCTCAGGTTTGTATTCCACACATTTTCACCCGTGAGGCCTTGCCGACTGTTGTGGTGACTTGGATCATTTGCTGCATTCACAGGTTGGATCCAATCAGGAACCAGCCAATGCACTCGATGAGCAGCCACAGCAATGGTTCCTCTGGCAAAACAATCCAACCGGTGTGTAATTCGCGTCAATATCAGTTTTAGATCTCTTATCGTGGAAGGTTGCATCTAACATGAAATCAATCATTTTGGTCAAAAACTAGGAGAACTGCCTTTGAGCTCCTGCAGAACTGGCTTTACTTTGTCTCTGGGCAAGGAAGTGAGTCCCTTTGCAGATGACTCTTGTAAAGAAGCCATTGACCTGATTGGAGCGTTTGACAACAGAGCGGATCACTCCCAACATAACACCACAACGAATCTTCATTTATGGACGGAGCTGGATCTTTCACTCAAAAGATCCAAACCTCATGATTTTAACAACTGGGGAACTGAAGAAGGGCGTCCCCTCAAGCAATCTAGTGCCTCTGCATTTTCACGGCAAGAACACTGGCACCCTCCGATGTTACTACTCCATCTGCTTGAGTTGTAGAATTTTAGTGCACTGCTGTCTGTCTGATCATATTGCAAAAAATCTAAAAATTCAGGTACACTAACAACCCCTGGCAGCTTCCACTTCCAGAGGAGAAATATGAAGGCAGTGCGAGAGAGTCAGCCTGCATTAACAACGATTCCAGTTCAGAGGCTCCCAGTCCATCTCTGAGCACCCCCAAGAGTATCTTATCCCTGCCCACTTCTTGGTCCAAGCATGCTGACCCTCCTGCACCTCATCAGAGACAGTATCCTGCCTCTGTCACAGTGAGAGTTCTGAGGTCCAAAAGCCCTGGCGCTGATTTCCCACTTCCTAGTCCAAGCACGGATTCTCAGCGAGATCACTCCTCTCAACTGAACGTCTCCAGTCATTGTGTTCGAGAAACAACTGGTAATGTAGAACAACACTGCTCAACTAATCAGTCCAACGATGAGAATGTCCACCACAATGGCTGCTACTTCTCCGCTGACGGAACTGCTGCCAGCAGTTTCATAAGTCGAGGCAACGGGTCTGAGACTGGGAGCGGCAACTTTACCCTTGATGGAATTTCTCAACAGTCCCAACAACGTAAGGCAGCTCTCGTGAAGTTCCTAATGAAGAGGAAGACCCGATGCTTTGAGAAGAAGGTAAGATGTCCCAGTATCCTCCATTTGGGTCAGTCCGTCCTCTGATCTTCTGATGAGCAGAAAACGTATAACATAATGGTCACTCCTAATTCCGTTTCTCAGGTTCGGTACGAGAGCAGGAAGAAACTCGCCGAGCAGCGACCTCGTGTGAAGGGGCAATTCGTTCGGCAAACAACTTTCGCAATATTGGCCGAAGAAAAATGATTCTCTACCCATGGAGATTCATTCATGTGGTAGCTGCAGAGAGAGAGAGAGAGAGTGAGAGAGAGAGCCTGGGTGACTAGGCTATACCAGTCTGTTGTTATGAATGAATTTTGACACATAAATCATGTACTTGGTGGTGTTAATTAATGTACGAGGTTTTATAATAATATTATCAAATCGTGTGGAATCTTTACAAATATTACAAATAATCAAATTTTAGCTAATTAATGCGACCATACATAAATTAATATTTAACGACATATATCATATAATAATGGTCCCTGTCCTGTCCTGTCCTGTCCTCCCTCGAAGTAGTAAACGCTAATATTTTCGAAAGATTTATTAATATTCATAATAAATTAAATAATGGTTAGAAGGCCAAGGTCATGCTTGTACGATGAACTAGACGTTGGGCCTATTGGGCTATTATGGGCACATAGCCCATTGAAATATTCCATTTTTAAGAACGAATTCATTTTCGTTTTCTCGGATAAAGACAGCGAGTGCTGTGCTACCTAATAAGCGAATCCCATCTCTGCCCTAGTTTAGCCGTCCAAACCCGAGGCATATAAGATGTCGCCGGCACCGATCGTCGAACCTGCCGATGCCCAGACGGAGCAGACCTCCAGCGTCGAGGAGCTCCTGGAGAAGCTCCAGGTTCGGATCCTTGTACGATTCGAGAATGATTTTTGTATTTTAATAACTTTTTCGTTATATCTGCAGGCAGACGAGCCGGTAGTTGAGGATGTGCTGGACGAGGGTGAGGACGATGATGAAGATGACGAGGATGACGACAAGGATGATGCATCACCAGGTTATTAGTTCATTTTCATTTTTCGTCTTTATATCTTTTCTTCAACGTTGTATTGCTGAGCTATGTGGCCAATTCAATGATATTCTAAATCTGAAGCATTTCTTTCTTCTTCTCCTTCACGATTAAGGTGACCTATATATTCAGCGTCGGGGTTTCCACTATAGTATTGTTTGAGCGATTGAGAGATGGTTCGAATCTTCTGTAACACTGACATTAGAAGTGGCCCATAGTATTTCATTGCCGCTAAAATTATCGGCCTTCGCAGATTTAGGTTTCTGAGCTTTGGTTCTTATGTTAAATTCTGCACGGCATCTGACAGAAGTTCACTGAGTATACTGTTACATGCAAATCAAAATCGATCTTGCACCGTGCTGTTGCTCTTGCTCTTGCTTCATAGTTTAGATAGCCTTTTTATCATAATGTTAAATGGATCTCATCATGAACAAGAAGGGAAGACTTACACCACGAGTGAACTTTTTGGTCATACAAGAATATCTGACCCCCTTTGTGCATTATTGTTTTTTCAATTCAAGAGGATGTTATATTCACATTCTGGTGATTAGAACTGGAATATTATGATGCGCAGGTGCTAATGGGAGTTCTAAGCAGAGCAGGAGCGAGAAGAAGAGCCGGAAAGCAATGCTGAAGCTTGGCATGAAGCCCGTCCCCGGTGTGACCAGGGTCACCATCAAGAGGACCAAGAATGTAAATAATGTTCTTCCTCCACTACCAATTGCTATGTTCAATCAGCTCCACCTTCTTAATTGTGATCCCTCATGGTCTTCCAGGTACTATTCTTCATTTCGAAGCCAGACGTCTTCAAGAGCCCACATTCAGAAACTTACATCATATTTGGGGAGGCCAAGATTGAGGACCTGAGCAGCCAGCTCCAGGCCCAGGCTGCTCAGCAGTTCAGGGTACCTGACGTGGGCTCGGTTGTCACGAAGCCTGAAGACACTGCTGCAGCTCCGGCTGAGGAAGAAGAGGAAGAGATTGACGAGACGGGGGTTCAGCCTCAGGACATCGAATTGGTCATGACCCAGGCCAGTGTTTCACGGAGCAAGGCTGTCAAAGCCCTCAAGTCCTCCAACGGAGATATCGTCAGTGCGATCATGGAACTCACCAATTAGGTTCTATATATTTTTGCACCATTCTATTTGAAACATTTTCTCCATTCTGGTCTCTCTGCTTGACCTTGTGCTGGAATATTTCTCCATATTTGCCAGATACCATCATTCTATTTGGTTTTTATCTTCTTTTTTATTCAGCTATTTGCCTTTAGACAATCACCAGCGATCTGTTTGCTTCTGCTACATTGATGATTTGAAGCCTGATAATCACTAAAAGATTATAATTTGTCATACACTATTATTATTATCCTCAGATTATGTGGAAAAAATGGAAGTCACAAATGGCACATACTAATAATTATTACCATTCCAATCAATCTCCCACGAATGGGTCAAAAGCCACACAGAACAGAGACTTCAAACAAATTCTTTTTTTTTGGGTTCTCTGTTTTTTGTCTGTTTATTATTAGGGTGCTGGTCACTGGTGCTGTTCAGGCTCCGTCTATATTATTAGCCTCCTGGCCCTGGGCTCCCCTGCATTCACCAGCCTCAGAATCAATCAATCTGTCCAGGAAATTTCTCCCCCAACCTCCAAGTCTTGCCCATTTTCACCCCCACTAAAAAAAAGCTTTCCACGATTCTTTTTTAATCAATAATGGGGGGTTGTGCGAGCAGACCAAAGGACTTGCACGTTGCCCCTGAAGCCGTCCCCGAGGAGAAGGAGGCTCCGGACAGCCCTGTCAAGGTTGAGCCCGAGGCTGTGGCTCAGGCAAGTTTCTTCTTTTCACCTGTCTCATTCTTTCTTTTTTATTCAGAGAAGTTGCATTGGATGGTTGCACTGGCTGTTCATACTCATTGGCAGACTGACTATATGTATTTGATCTTGCAGGATAATAAGGAAGCCCCCCCAGCTGAAATGGCAGAGGCTAAACCTGAGGACAATGAGGAGGCCGAGATAAATACGGTGACCGAAGACAAGGCGGTTGTGATTGAGGACAAGGCCACCGTCACTGAGGAAAAGAAGGAGGCCGCTGCCACCACAGAAAAGCCAGAGGAGGCAGACAGGAAGGAAGGAGCAAAATGAGGCTGACAAGGAGGAGAAAAACGATGCACCACCAGCTGCTGCTGCTTAAGGATGGAAATTGAAAGCTGACAGTAGTAGGGGGTATGGGAGGGGCATTGTGTTTATATGTGAGGGGATCATTTCTTACATATGTTGTGGGGATTAACCTAACCCATTCAGAAAAATTGAATCCCATCGTATATCCCATAATTTCCATTTCACTATCTTGCATGTCTGCCATCGAGCCAACCTTTTTTTTTTTTTTTCTATTTTACACTACACAGAGCCTTTAGAAGAAGTAAGAGCTAACTCTTGGATTCCTCCTCCACCCTTTTGTCATCCTTCACAGCCAGCATTACAAGAACTAACAGAAGAGGATAGCTCACTGTAGTGAGAGACCAATTTATGATGAGCTGAGTCAAATATGGGACCTTGTGGGTGTCCACTTGCCAGGCTGGCTAAAGCCACCCCCGCACTCTCAACTCCTTTGTAGAACCCAAACCCACTGTATCTGAAAACATGAGCAGCAGGAGCCATTTGGCATGATAAATCTTAGAACCATGAGGATATTTATCACCCCATTTGGCATGTAACAAGTGACAAGATCATCAACAAAGATCTTGAAAAGAGTCAACATGGAGATCGGGATCCTTTCCATTTCCTACCATGGTAAACAGTAGTGCTTCTACTAGTATGAGTGGTGTGGTGGTGGTGTTTTACCTGCTGAGGGTCTCAGAATCATCTGCCAGTGCCCCAATTACCCAACAAACCATGCTCTGGAACATGGCATCTAAGAGGCCATAGCTGAAATAGAGCACGAAAGGCCCTGCAAAGGCAGAGCCGGTGTCCTTGAAATCCAACTTCTCAGGCAAGTCATTGTGGGAGTAATTGACCTGATTAGCCAACCGGCCTCCCCAGAACAGCCACTACTCCGATCCCAACAAATCCCCTTGTCCTCCGACTTGAGAAGCTGAAGTTCAATATATAACCAATCCCAACATTTGAGCTCCCCAATAGAAGACATTGTTGAGCCCTCTAGTCCTGAGGCTGAAGAGTGCGCCATTGACGTTGTTGAATTGGTAGCTATAGAAAAGGTTGCAATTAGGAGCATCTTCCAGTTCAGGAACAGCTTCAGGATCTCAGACGCTTCAGTTGAGATATTTGTGTACTGGATTGGAGCAGCGGGACCCACCATCTCGAATCACCTAAAGCAAGAATTTGGGTAAGATAGGCCAACCTACACACCATCACAAGTAGCCAAAGAACTATAAAAAGGAACCCATTCTGGATCTGGAACTGTATGATGAGCAGTGCATTAAGCAGCAGGCTTGATTGTTAATCAGTAGATGTGGATTTAATGCACCCCATTTATGTCCTGCACGCAATCTCAAATTGTCGAGGAGTATCAACGGATGATATGATATCATCCATGACGTCTCTTCAACCGTAGAGGATAGCTAGCTGCACAAGCATCGCATCCTCCTGCAGCAGCAGCAGCAGCAGAAGAAAACCAAAACCTGGGAAATGCAATCCAGTAAACATCCATCCCAACAAGACAATCTCCTGTTCTTCGGGTCTGGTGGTTGCCATTGCAAGCCTTCTTGCAGAATGGAGGGAATAATAGAGAAACAATTTACACAAGTCACATATCTATTGTTAAACTCACTGAAATAGAGAAACAATTTACACAAGTCAGTATCAATAGTTTAAAACTTCAAAATAAGAAAAATATATCAACTTAAAAGAATATAGTACACATCTTCAACTCCAGTTTATCCTACTAGTTTTTGGAGCTTGCTGGAGCAATTCCACGGGGCATGCTTGAGCATCACAAGCCCTTCCTTCTTCATTCTGAGATCTGCCTCAAACCAAATTGATGAACTTTTATAACTTTGACTACATCAATCTTATCTTGGCAAAAAGAGTGCCTCAGAATTATGATTCACTTCTTCATGCAAGTCTTTTTGGAAACTCGAGTCTTCTTCCTAGCTTTCACTGTAGCTTCTTCTTTGCTCCCAGGTTTTCTGCCCCTCTTTTGTGACAACCCCTACAAGAATGCTGAGTCAAGTCTAGAGTACATTTATTTAATAAGGGTGCTCACAAACCACTGGAATATCTTTAGAACTTACAGATGCTTTATCGGCTTTCTTTTTCATTTTCCCATTAGTTTTTTCACCATTTTCAGCACCTTGATGGGGAAAAGGTTTTGGAATCCCATCAGCCTCATCATCCAAATCAAGTGAGAACCCTTCCAGTGTTCCTGTCCATGCCAAAAAGATACCAGTCTATATATAATGAGAAAAATGGCATGACACTGAGAAGACCATCAATCAAGCAGCAACCTGAGAGTTATAACCTTCAACCACAGTTTCAGCCTCACTAAATTCAGACTGCGGGTTCAGTTGCATATAGTCGCTCATTATGGCTTCTATCTGCCAAAGTAGAGCAACTCGCATCTATCATGTGTAACAGTTATCTCTAGCACAAACATCCATGCATGAAATGTTACCAAATGAAAAGAAATAAGAGCATAAAATCTAAATGACAGTGCAACTGAAATATCAATGTTCAAAATTTCAAGCATAATCTAACCTTAGCTTCTGACTGCCCAAAGCTAACCTGAGAATAAAAGAAAAGGTAGATGGTTTTAAAGCAAATGGTGAAAAAATGTGCCTAAGGGTGTGTATCAGAGAGAGAGAGAGAGAGAGAGAGAGAGAAGTTTCATAAAATGACATACAACACATAATGTCCTGCAGGGAATGATTGTTGTTTTGTATATTGTTCCTGCATTGTCACAGAAGCTTAAATAAGTTAGATCCTGCTATGTTAAGTTAGTATTGTTGCAAAGAGCACCTACAAGGTGTAGCATGAATGGAACTTAGAAAATATCACATCATAAAGTAAATAAAACAATAAAAATCGTACGAAAAAAGTTTTGTTTGTCCAAACAATTTTAGAATATACGAGAAAAAGTAACATGAGCAGATTGCAAGGCTCCTTGGTGTCTTGAACAACATTTTTTTTGCTCATCACCTTCACCAACTTATTTGATATACCCCAAAACAAGTGATTTGAGCCAACTCTAAGAGAAGCTATTTATTATAGAGATATAAGTAGCAAACAAATTTGAATTCCTAAGGAAGTATACTAATTCCAACAGCATTCCTAGAAATGAGACTATTGGAAACAAATTAGCGAGGTTCATGCATACCCTTTAAATCCAAGTACATTTCATTATTTGCAGATGGCGTATTGGAAATTACTACTCGTCCTACAGCACCCATATCGCCGCTCAGATCAATTGAATCCCCTTCACACTCCACAAGTGCCTTCACCAGCAAGAAAAGTTTCTTTATCAATGGTATATAACCATAGATGAGCTTAATAAGTTCAAGTCATTCAGAAATAATAAATACAACAAAAAGAAAATAACCAAGATGGACAACAGTCACTCAGTAAACACATCCTATGCATCCAATGGAAATCTCTACGCCACTGCTTCTTCAGTATAAATATACTTAGAAAGAATTTCTTGAAATTATTATTTTCTCGGGATACAATATCCCGAGGAGACTTATTTGAGTATGTAGTTGTAATACATTTCAAGGTTTGCAGTACCTTTGTCCGATGGACCCTCTCAGACAACACTAAAGGCAACCTTGAGGAAGATGTCTGCAGAAATGCACATAATCTTGATGATTCTCATTCAATTAACTGCTTTATAGTTTGAACTGTCGTAATTGTTCCATGGATTTCTTACATGAGTCTTGTGATGTACAGTCGTATCTTCCTCTGCAATGTCCACATAACTTCCATTCACTGCACACATCATGAAACTAAGATGAGAAAAAAAATCAGCAGGCACCTATATACATGCATGATCATGATGGAGAATATTTCATGAAGTTATAAACCTTTAAGAATAAAAGAAAAAGTCCCATGGCCGCATCTCAACAATGTCTCAATGAGGTTAAGAAAGTACTATAAGTATCTGAAAACTAGCATCTACCATGCACTACTTGTACCTTTCTTTTCTTCAATATCTGTTTTCTGCTCTACATCCTCAATTTTTGGAGTCAGTTTCAAATATTTTTTTCTACACATCTTCCGAGGTGAAGAATCCCTGCCAGTACCAGGAAGGCACCCGTCTTCTACCTTTACCCTATTCTGGGACTGTGATTCTTTACACTCAGATGTTTTTTCATCGCAAGTAATGTCCTTGTTCTTGGCATCACTCACGGGATATGACTCAGAATCTGACGAGATTGTATATGCCAAGACTTTATGTGCCTTTCCAATGAAATATATTGTACATCAGTGCAGAGTACTTCAAGCAACTTTATCTGCCAATTGGTGGCTTGACAATTTCCTTCCAATTTCTTAAAAAGGTCATGTAAGCTGCCTGAGCCAATTCAAGAAAATTCTATATGAAGGGCAATACCTCCACTAAACTACATGAACTGCCGATCTGTATAATAAGACTAATCAGTAATCGCCAGTTACTAAATGGTGGGTTGTTTGATCAATATTAGTGCTTTATCAAGTAAAAGTGCAGTTCCAAAGGTCCCCGATTTGCAACCCAATCAACTAACAAATATAACTTCTGAAGAGAGATGCTCAACCTCCTCCACAACGGATCCTTGAAAAGCAGTTTTTGCAACATTTTTCTTCCCTGCATCACTAACAAAGGACTAATAAGTATAGGAACATTAAAGTAAACAAAGAAGAGAGGTGATTGCATGGCAAGATAACTGGAAGACAAATCTGCTTCTTCTCAAGATTTTGCATTTATGCAACAGATATAATTTCATAATTTCTTCTCTTTTGGATCTTCAAGTTATTTTTTGAAGGTGGCATCACCTTTACTAGACTATTTCTTGGGTGATTTGTCTTTCGAGGATTTCTTTGAAGATTCCACAGTATTGCTATGAACAGACGCACCTTGATTTGTGTGTTTATTTGAAAGATGCAGGATCTTGCTAATAGATAATTTGTCACAATCAACATTACCTTCTTCTGAAGAATTATCACTTAGAAAAAGATCTTGATATGATGATACTGTTGGTGCTGAATGTATTGGTGCCTGTGTAACATAAAATATTTAATAATTGATATAATGATCCATACTCAGATAAATTCAGCATCTTCAAACCTTCAAAAACATGCCTCAAGTGATATAATAGGAAAATGCATGTGCTTATGAAGACGCGGAACATGAAATTTAATGAGCTAGGAGATATGACATATTTTCAAATATACCTGGAAAGAACGGAGCCAGTCAGGAGATTGCTCACGTGAGCTGCTCATTCTGATTAGAGGCTTCTCTGCAGGAAATATATTTTATAGAACTCTTAGTCTAAACGAAGATCAAAATTTAATAGTGAATTGACCATGAGCAGAATATCCTCTCTTCCAAAACAAGCAAATTCGGACATGAAGATGAAAAATCACATGCATCATGCACTCGGCACTATTTTCGGCTATTCAGAAACGCAAAGCTACAAAGATATGATATGCATCAACTTCTTCTAAATGCTTATGGCACAATAGCACTACCATGTATCAATATTTTTGCCGCTAAAAATATAACTATCAAGTGCTTTCCCTCAAGACATCAAATTCGATGAGTGAAGACCTATTGAACTCGGAAAGCGGGACTAAATACCCAGAACACATAATCCAGTTGAGCGAAGTAAAGAAAAAGGGCATCACAAGTCAGAGAGCATTCTAACGGAGATAAAACCCCTTCAAATCCTTCACTTTCCCTCCCCTCCAAATCCCTCCAAACCCCTCAATCCAAAACACTAACAGCAGCTGTCGAGATTACTGCAAAGCTGTGAGGCAGAAGCTACCAATTAATTATCAAGCAGCGGGATCTGATGGATCCAAACTTCAGAAATTGGATGCAGGTACAAAGTAGCGTATCGCGCGGCAGTGGAGGTTCCGAGTGCTCAAGAAAGAACGCGGGAACACCATGGGCAAAAAAAAAAAAAAGAGCAACCACTCTTTGCTTTCGACTCATCCGCCTAGCAGAACAAATCGCATTACGTGTTATGGGCCTACGGGAGTTTTGTTGTGGGCCTTCAATGGACTTTATGGTAATTTCGGCCCAATACTGATCTGGTCCTAAAAGCCCATTACGTGTTAAGAGCCTACGGGAGCGTATCGATGCAACGAGGAAAACGACGCCGCTGCTTGCCTATTATCCACTTGACAGGAAAACCTTCCCGCTCCTTTCCCTGGACTGGAGACTGGAGAGATCAGAGATCATCGCCATCTTCCTGCAGATACCTATGGCTGCAGATATTGGCAAGGAGAAAAGCTTCGGGAAAATTCGGAAGACAATTTATCGGAGGGATAACCTTGTAATCAACCAACTTCAGCCTGCAGATACCTATGGCTTCCTGGCATCAGACCAAGTTCAGCTGAGGTATTCATTCTCGCAAATTATTCTGCTATAAACACCTAGTGGCATGAACTTCTGAATTGGTCTATCAGGCTCATAACGAGCTTAAAGCTTCCTGAGACCGAGTGCGCGCGTTTGCTGCTACGGTTTTCCCGTTACGTTTGTTCTTGATCTCTAGATCTCGCACTTGCTGTGGAAACAACGCAGCTGCATATAATAACCAGATTACCTTTTCCTAGTTCCGCATGCATTCTTCTAGTACCGACAGATTCTTTCCTCTCGAATTTAATCTTAAGCGATGCCTGATCGCTACTAGTAACTGCGATCGACAATGACAAGCTGAGAATAAATATACCTTGCTCAGCATGGTCCATGGATGCATTAGATTTGCATCCTTCAAAAAGAATAGAATTTCTGACAGCTTCCATTCAATCTCCATTTACAATTGACAGTTAACCTTGCCAACAACAATATCTGGGAAAATGAGAAGATTTTTGTGTTTTTCTATAACCTTCCCCTCTGTCTGTCTATGCCTGAGTATAAGTCAAGCAGATAGAGTACCACTAGCTTTAATTGCTTGTTCTCTAATACACACAAGATTGGTGGTTATCTCCTTGCAGATTCTTCCTTCAATAAGTTGCACCGGTAGCCATAGCTTCGGTTCCACATCAACAACATACGAGAGAGCTGACTGGAAATTCCGATCGCATGTAAAGTTGGAGCCATGGTACCCATCTCCATGGAACTGAAAAAAAAAACAGAGAATCAAATAGAAAGAAAGAATCATCAAGTTTGCTTTAGCATCAAGGCTTTCCAAAACCAGTTAAATGTTAGCCACTAAGAGGATGAGCTCAGCAATGAAATGGGGTTTCAAAGTAAGCTTGGAGGCAGGGCCAACTTTTGATAATAGAGCAAAAAACTTCTCTTCCAACTTACCCCACTGATGAACTCCTTCCATGTTCATACTCACAAAGAGCACTCAGGAGAAGAGTACAAAAGAATACCTGTTCAACGGACCATTTTCCTTGGAAGACTTGAAAATCGCCTTGGATCATCTTGAAATCAATGTCCCGCCTTTGTCCACTGGGGAGACTCTCAAGATCCTTCTCATAACAATCTACAACTCCTTTGGCATTGAATTTCAATCCAAATGCCAAGTCTTGCTGTCCAATCTGTCCAGCACGATACACGACAATAGCTAAGATTACACAGAGTAAATTCGTAGAACCCAGTTGGCAGATTAGCACTATAAGGATATGGCTTATTAACCTGATAGAGCCGGGCAAACTTCTCCCTCTTCTCCATCAATTGGCTCACGGCAAGGCCGGGGATGAAATCGGCCAATCGCTCATATTCAGTCAGAATTCCCCAAATGGTATCTAGGGTTGCGTCAATTCCGACTCTCGACACAATTCTCCTGGATCTCTTCCCCGTCTTCACAATCTCTATGTAAACCCCATCTCCCGAAATGGATTCTTCACCTCCATCTAAAAGGGTATCCGAATCCCTAAAGCAGTCTCCGAATTCCTCTCTCTCTTCTTCACCCGCCGCGTTCTCATGCAGTGAGATCGACCCACCATCCTTAGAGCAGCAAGATGAGAAGGATCTAAATCGGGGGTTCAAATGTTTGGGCGAAGTGAAGATCACAGTTTTGGATGATACGGATGAGGATGGGATCGGCAAGCGCGTGATGGGTGCGGCCGAGAAGGACTGATACGTGATGGACCCCAAGGAAACACCAGGCACCATGTTTCTTAAGCTTCAGCTGAGCGGATTCAGCGAAACGACGACATGCCTGCCGCAGGGTCTTCTGATCATCGAGTGAGTCTGTAATCAACCACCCGTACAATCAATGGACCTCTAGCTTGGTATGTGGCTGGGAGACCATGTTGCACGAGCTGATAGATTCATCTGTTATGGGCCTATGGCTATACCTGGGTCGAAGGAAGATCGTTCTTGGACTTGCATCTTCCAAGAACTTGGACCCATGTACATGTGAATTTTTACTTGGATGTCAGTTGATCCACTCCATATATACTTTCCTTTTACACCTTCTTATGCTCCAACCTTGAATTGATTGAGTGCTTAGGGTCCCAACTCCCAATAATAATTCATGGAGGCCTACTCCCTAATGTTGAGTCAAATCAACTATTCATTATATATTTCTTATGAATAGATAAATTTCATGAAATTATGAGTCATCCAAAATGTATTTGTGTGTTTCTACGCTAATTGGCGTACTTCTGACCCATGTTCATGTATGCCTAGCTAAGATATTTTCTTAGGCCAATGACTTTTAAGATATTTTATATGATAAGTCACCTTCTTCTTCTTCTTCGTCATCTTCTAATATGATCAGGAGACAGTGCATTTTGGATGCAGCACTCCGCCCCCACCAACCCGCCCACCCCAAAGAAAGGATCCATAAGTTATTTATGATTCATTAGTATTATTTTTCAGCCGGACGAGGATATGGAAAGCTACGTATGATATGGGAAGGATCCATACTCATATATGGCTTTATCTGAACCCCTCAAATGATCCCTCTCGCTAACTAGCCTGCAATAATTATGTGTCAAAATGTAAATTTCCATCAGATCTATGACATATGTATCCATCACAATATATGACATGTAATTTTATATCTGAATCTGAAAGAGATGACACAGCTACTGCTATATATACATGTATGGATGATTCGAAAGAAGAAAGAGATAGTGGCTAGATATACTACGTAGAGGGAGGGATCTACATGAGCAAAGGCAACAATTTTTCATCTTCTTCTTCTTCTTCTTCTTCTTCCATTGACAGCATCACCCGGATGGCACGATCAGGTTCTCGTGTTTCGTCTTCCTCCGGGGCGAAGAGAGACCAGCTCAGCACCGAGCTGAGGCTGGCCTTGGACTTTCCTAGATCCCATCAAGTTAATTTTTTGAGGTGCCCATTTGCACCGTGTTGTTTTCATGATGATATTGTCATTATAATTCCAAGTCTTCCCTTGTTTTTGTGCCGTTGTTTCTGTTTCCTTACAAATATATTTGACAATCTGTCAGCTTTTTCATCAGGCAGGAGAATATGGAAGCCGGGGAGTCCAGTCATAATGTCACCTTCTATGTGAAGGTGTACATGGAAGGCATCCCAATTGGAAGGAAGCTGAACCTCTTAGCCCACGATGGCTATTTTGCCCTGGTCGCCACTCTCAACTACATGTTCAACACTGTCATCCTCTGTAAATATGCGGATCTCTTATCCAGACTTGTATAGTATTCCATTCTAATATAGCCATGGAATTGTGAGAGTTACGAGGGGTGTTGTTATTGGAACAGGGTCGGAGGAAGATGGAGCACAGACAGAAAGGTTTCATGTATTGACATACGAGGATAAAGAAGGGGATTGGCTGATGGTCGGAGATGTTCCTTGGGAGTAAGTAGTTCGTGTCCTTTTTTTTCTTCTCTCAAACATTCTCACCAGTAAATCAAAACTACTGAACAAGCCATGGTTTCACTTCAGGATGTTTCTCTCCAGTGTGAAGAAACTGAAGGTCACCAGGATAGGATAGGATATGGTAGCCACGGGAAGGAAAACCTCCATCCACTACATCAATTTGCAGGTTCTGGCAAATTGGTCCAATGGCTTTATACTGGTTGAATATATATAGCAGTACTAAAGATGAAATAATTGGCTATATACATGGCAAGTAAAGCGGATAAGACTACTTGAGATGGTAATTTACTTGTAATGTGTTCGCGGAGATCTGGCGGTCGCCTCCCCGATCTCGCCCATCGCTCTACCCCTCTGTCTCTCTTCATCCGGATGAACTACCACATATATACATATATATTAATTAATTCGTATATAAATTTTGATATTTTAAATAATTTATTACAAATAATTACAAAATTTGAATTTATATAATTGTTGATCATCGTTTGAACCTTAAAATTGACCTCGTTAGGAGCCCTGGAAGCAAAACAGTTTGAACCTTAAAATTGACCTCGTTAGGAGCCCTGGAAGCAAAACAGTAATTCCTTCAATTGAAATGTCTCTCAGGGGCGAACGTTGGAACCGAGGGCTCCCATCATGCTGTATCACTCCACCGTCAATCCAAGCAATGCAAGATCTCACCGACAAAACATATCTCCATTTGATGCATGCAAGCAAGCAATAAAACTTTCTATATGGAAAGCCAATGAATATTGAGCAGTCAATCCCCTCATGGTTATGCCTAATAACCCATAGGATATAGTCACGCTAGGAATACTCGGACAGGCACGAAGAGAAATGTAACTTATTGCTTAGGATATGCTGCTGTGAACACAAGTTTTCCATCGGTAATGTGAGAGCAGTACTAAGACAGACAGAAAGACTAAAAAAACCGAAAGATCACAATCCGTTTATAGGATAAGGAAATGCTAAGGAATTAATATCAAACCAAGAGTACTTACTGATCACATGACAGCATTAAAAGGAAATGACACATGGCGGGTAGGTATTTATGGCGCCCACTCCCAGTTAAAGGGAAATTGGAAGCATTTAAAGAATGCATCTTCTTCTTCTTCTTTGTTTCTTCTCTGCTCAAGACTGAGGCTTCTCCCACTTGAGCGGCTTCACGACCTCCCAGGTAAAGTCAGGGTCATCCCTTCCGAAGTGCCCGTAGGCGGCCGTCTTCAAGAACCTTCCGTCGCCACCCCTCTTGAGGTCCAAGTTGATGGAGATCATCCCCGGCCTGAAGTCGAAGTTCTCCTTCACAATCTCGAGGATCTCCTTGTCAGGAATCTTGCCAGTGCCGTAGGTGTCAACAAAGACCGAGAGAGGATCTGGCACACCGATAGCATAAGAGACCTGGACAATGCACCTACGGGCAAGCCCGCTAGCCACAATGCTCTTAGCAGCCTGCCTGACAATGTAAGCACCACTCCTGTCCACCTTGGTGGGGTCTTTCCCAGAGAAGGCCCCTCCTCCGTGAGCTCCCCATCCTCCGTAGGTGTCGATGATGATCTTCCGGCCAGTAAGACCTGCATCACCATGTGGTCCACCAATCACGAACCGGCCAGAGGGGTTGAGGTGGAAGATGGTCTTCTCATCAAGGTACTTCTCGGGAATCACAGGCTTGATCACGTGCTCCTTGAGGTCTGCTGCAATCTCATCGTTGGTGACAGTCTCGTCGTGCTGGGTGGATATGAGGACCGTGTGCACACGGACTGGGACCATGGCACCATTTTCATTGTAGTACTCCACAGTGACCTGTGTCTTCCCATCAGGCCTGAGCCACGGGCAGGTACCGTTCTTCCTCACCTCGGTGAGGCGAGCACCAAGCTTGGTGGCGAGAACGTGACTGAGGGGCATCAGCTCAGGGGTCTCATCAGTGGCATACCCAAACATGTGACCCTGATCACCAGCACCAATTTCTTCTGGGCGCTTGGTGAGGTGACCGTGTACACCCTGGGCGATGTCCGGGCTCTGCTGCTCAATGTTCACGAGGACCTTGCAGTTGTCAGCATCAAGACCAACATCATCGGATACGAATCCGATCGAGCGGCAGGTATCACGCACAATCTTCTCGTAGTCAACATTGGCCTTGGTGGTGATCTCACCGAAGACCATGACCATGTTGGTCTTGGTGCAGGTCTCGCAGGCGACCTTGCTTTCGGGGTCCTGCTCAAGGCAGGCATCGAGGACAGCGTCAGAGATCTGGTCGCAGAGCTTGTCCGGGTGGCCCTCGTTCACTGACTCGGAGGTAAATAGGAAGGTCTCCATCCCTACATTAACAAGGCCGTAGAAATGACATGTTAGAGTTCAAGCAATATAGTTTAAGCAACCTGGTGTACTACATCATTGAAATCGATAACTAAACAGAAACAGTTCCCGAATCATTGTGCATCATAGAGCTGTATAGAATATGGATCTTAGGATGTCGAGGTCGATCCGCTAGTATTGAACACATTCATAGATCATATTAATGAACTTATGACTAAAAATGGTATAAAACTCCGTCTGACCGAAAGAAGATCGCAGCATTTTATCAGATCTGAGATGAATCTAACAATATGATATGGTATTCGGACGGGATATCGTACAATTGACCAAGACAGCGCATCAATTCTGGAAGAAAGGAAGTCTGATGGAAGATCCCATCATTTATAAGATCTGCGATGAATCTAACAATATGGCATATTATTCCGACGGGATATCGTACAATTGACCAATACAGGTTATCATAAGTATCTTTAATAATAATCGAAGACAGAGAAAATATGACGGATCCCGCATTCCATTCGACCGTAGGGACACTAATCAAGTAAGAAATGGTGCCTCAGATCTGACTGATTACGCATCAAAATTAACAGATCCTGGGGATAGAAGTGACAAATCAACGGATCCCGTCATAAACTGCATATATTACACTGAAATAGCATATCCCTTCCACCTAACATTAGATCTCCGAACTGACTCAACACAGCGACATATCCGCGAACATTACAACGTAATTTAAGCTACTATAGAGGAACCGGCACAGATCTTGAAAGAAGAAAACGGAGAGGCAGCGTTACCTTGAGCTGAGAAAAGAGGAAGAAGAGCCTTCTCAGATGGGGCCGTAGACAGGGCAAATGAGAAAGCCGAGTGAAGCGCAATGACCAAAGGTTTAGGGAGAGGTATTTATAGAGAGGGCCGAGCTCACTTCGTTACCGAGTACCGGAATCAGCTTTTGGAATCAATTTTTTTTTTGTATAAATTAAATGGTACTCAAGAACTTCTGCGTGAAATTTTGAATTAGATTAAATAATAAAATCACAGTTTTTTGTGTGCACAAAAAATATTGTCCTTTTTATTTTTTTTCTTTTTATTAAAGAAATTTGAATCTTGAGGAGAGAAAAATGTAGCCGTAGGATCGGGTCGGTGGGTAGATCTGCTGGTGGGTAGAGCCTGCAGCTCTCCATTAGCCCAGATCCTAACTTCTTACTCTACTGTGTTTTTCATCAGGAAAGGATTGCCAGTAAGAATACAGCTGTCGTGTGTAAACATAGACAGGTATATATATGCATTTGTCTTCGGCTGGACTCCGACAGCATTGTCTGTAACGCGTTCTCGGAAGTGGCCGACAGTTGATCCATGGATGGGGTCAACTCAGGGCCCGGTCCACACCACACCTGAAGCAATCAATCAGTGTGCTTCCTTTACAAGTCAAGATGTACATATGAAAACGAAAAGTGCGGTGAGCGTGGATCGAACACGCGACCTTCAGATCTTCAGTCTGACGCTCTCCCAACTGAGCTATCCCCGCTTGCTGTTTTTCCATCATGAAATATTTTCTGATTGTTTCTGTTTCCCATGAAGTATATTTCTCTCTCTTTGTTGCGGGCAGCTCGAAGACTTATCTACTGCTTAAACATTTTCCAGATTTTGGCAAAGTTCGGTTTCTCTTTGGTATATCTGCAGAAATACCCATACTGTCGTGGATGCTCAGTTAAGTTATTTTGTGCATGTCCAAATCTATATAATCGGGTATTTTTTCTCTAATTTTTCTAATACCGTATTAAAAATTATTTAGTACCCATCACAAATCATACCTATATATATATAAAATGAATATTATTAATGAAAGAAAAAAAAGGTCATCTCATGAAGGAACATGCCATCCACTCTTTCCCTCAATCAATATTCCAACCTGTAAATATACCATTTCAATTATATATATTAGAAATATTAATTATGGTCTACTTTGCTACAAAAAAAATGTAATAAATTCACATTTTGTTTGCATTCTTCGAATATAAATTCTATAATACTTTCAATATCCTAACACAATTCTTTATAATACACGAAAAATTAAAATAAAAATTGGAAGTTTATATGTTGGTACCATAGGGTAAGGCTAGGCATGCATTGAATCTATCTTACTCTTATCTACCCTTGTAATTAATTGTGTCCGACAAAAAGGCAGAGTAGGACAGCTAAGCTTTTATTTATTTCCTTTTTTATGCTTTAATCATTTTTAATTTCCTAAATTATCTTCCTTTTTCTTTGCCTTTTGGGGATAACCCCTCATCAAATTTAACTCACCCACCTAGCTTGAAGTGGGAGGTACAGTGGCATCACATGCACCAGGTGCATGCACAATTTTCTCCCACCAACAACACTATTCACCTAAGTAAAGCCTACTAAACTCATCTTATTACTTAAACCCCATTAATATCTATAATTACTGTTAATCAGATGGACTTTTCAGATATTTACTTAAATAATCACATTGAACTCCACCAACATTCTCTCTAAACTATCTTAATATAATATTTTCAAATTTACCTCTTTAGAATGATATGGTTAAAAATCATTGATGTAATTAACCTAAGATGATTGATATGGATTAACAACAGGATTAGTGAATTAATTGCAATATAACATCTGATGATTTACTTCTCCAGTGGGGGTAAGTTGTACGGGCTTCTAGACGACCCATTAAATACTATTAGGGACTCCGTTTATTTTCACTGAATCACATAATAAAGCTTTTCTTATTTTTATTAAGTTTTTTTCCCCTCTCTTTACCTCTCAAAAAATCCCAGTCCACCCAAGATTGGCCGGAATCTCTCCGGATTCCTGCTGCCGGCAACAGGGACCTCCGTCCATAGTAAAGCCTTGATCTTCGTACGGAGAATCTCCACTTCGGTCTGTGAACAGAAGGTGGTGGGGAAGTGTTGGTTTCTGTGTCTATGCTACAGTGAGAGACAGGGAATTTCTAGCCTCCCTAGATTTGCTCCAGCTCCGGTGGACACGTGGTCAACCCCGGCCTTGCTCCCATTTCAGCTCAAATCTCAGTATGTATGAGTTTACTTTCTGTTTCTTTTTGTGATTCCTGCTGCTCACCTTAATCTTCCAGCTTAATCTTCTTTTGGGCTGAACTAGGGTTTGATTAATTTCATTTCAGCCAGAGTTTTGCTCAAAATCTTCCGATTTTCATTTTAGTCGGCTTCAAGTGTCAATGCGTGCTTCGTTTTTGCCGTCGATTGTGATCGTTAATTTTGATCTGGCTCCCGATTTCATACAGTTGCATCTACCTCATCCTCAACTCAAATCTTCCCTGAGTTTGATGTTAAAAGTTCCGATGTTGATATTCGAACTTTTTATGGGTTTTGGTGGTAATTTGAGTTGATGTAGATAGAGTGTTTTTCTAGGGTTTGTTTGAGCTTCCAATCTTTAGTGTGATTGACATTTTGATTTGATCCGACTTTTGGTGTTTACTTACATTTTCTGCGTTAACAACGAGATCTCTTTTCCCCCAAATATTTTTCTGCTAGAGAAGAATCCTTGATTTTCTCCTTCAATGATGAGAGAAGCTAAAGGAAGGTTGACTTAGTTCTTCGCGTTCATATTCTGATTTGACCTCCACCAGTCCTTCACTATCCTCTCACTTCTTTGATAATTCGAGTGTCTGAATTCACTTTCTGTTAGGTGGGTACTGGGGTCAAGGGATTTAATTTCAATATGCTGATCCTGGTTGTTTTCATTCTGTGCTGTCAATACATTCTCAGGGATTACTTTTCTGTAGAGTGTGAAACCATGGCCCCATGAACGTTCCTTGGAATTTGCTTGCAGAGTTGAAGATGTGGCTTTTGTTAGGAATTCCACTGCTCCTTCCTACAAGCAAGTCAGGCAGATAGAAGTTTGGTCAACCACTTTTCTTTGAAGTAACGGACTTTCAAAATGGAACCAAACATGGATGAGGCTCTCAAGGCAAAGGAGATTGCTGAAAAGAGGTTTGCTGACAGAGATTTTTCTGGTGCTAAAAGCTACGCATTGAAGGCAAAAACCCTGTGGCCTGAACTGGATGGTATATCTCAAATGGTGGCTACTTTCGAGGTCTATACAGCTTCTGCATTGAGAGTCAATGGTGAAATAGATCACTACTCCATTCTTGGATTAAAACCTGCTGCAGACAAACATACAGTTAAAAGGAAGTACAGGAAGTTGGCCGTGCTGCTACACCCTGACAAAAACAAATGTGTTGGAGCCGATGGTGCATTTAAGCTGGTCTCTGAAGCTTGGACTCTGCTGTCGGATAGTTCTAGAAGAAGCTCCTATGACCTCAAGAGAAGTTTGGTTTCTCAGACAAATCCATCTGCTGCCCATACTTCTGCAGTCTCCGGCCAGGTTAACTGTTTCAACACATCAGGCTCCCAAGGAAGACTAGATACTTTCTGGACTGTCTGCACCTCTTGTAAGGTCCAGTATGAGTATCTACGTAAGTACGTGAACAAGAGGCTCTCGTGTAAGAACTGCCGAGGCATTTTCATGGCCGTGGAAACTGGAATAGCCCCACAAAGTGGCTCTTTCCCTTATTTCCCTTACACATACTTGCCCAGCACGGGGCTTGCAAACCATGGGACAGATGGGATCCAGTATGTCACAACGAGCACTACTTACTATCCTGGAAATGGGGTTGCAGGATACCATTCTGGACAAGGTCATGAATACGAATCAAATGTTTCCTTTCAGTGGAGCTCTCACTCTGGAACATCTCCTGTGGTTATGAGCTCTAATGGGCCCTCTTCTGCAACTGCTGGCTCTGCTTATCACGGTAATGGAAATCTCCACAGAGGCAACAAAGACAGAGCAGGGTTCAATGGAAGGCAGTTAAAAAATACTGCTCTGATTGAGATAGCCCCACCTCATGTGGATGTTAATGGGTCACCTGCAGCCAGTGTACCAGGTTGGTCTGATAAGAGAAGAAAGGTCGCGGTGGGAGCTGACTTTAGAAACGGGTCTGATGGAACAGGGGTAAAAGATTATCCAGGAGCTGGCCCAGCCAATGGAAATTCAAACATGTGTCGGGAGCCTAGGCCCTCTGATCCCTTGGACCTTCCAAGTCGGCGGTGCTCTGCCATCCCAACATTTGATGCGAGAAAATTATTGATTGACATGGCAAGGACAGAAATTCAGAGAAACTTGGAAGGTATCAAGAAAGCTGAGGCAGCTGCTGTTGCAGCTGCGGCCGACGCGAAAAAGGCATTGCAGTCAAAAGCAGCTTCTCTGGTCCAGAAAGTAGACAATATTTCTGGTCACCATTCAAAAGCAAGTAGAAGTGGGCCAGTCTCACTAACTGTTCCAGACCCAGACTTCCATGATTTTGACAGGGACAGATCAGAGGAATGCTTCAAGCCAAAGCAAATATGGGCTCTGTACGATGAAGAGGATGGGATGCCCCGACTTTACTGTATAATTCGAGAGATTATCTCACTGAAACCCTTCAAGATCCTCATAACTTACTTGAGCTCGAAATCTGACAGCGAGTTTGGAGCGGTCAACTGGTTGGACTGCGGTTTCACTAAATCTTGTGGGAGTTTCAGGGCGTACAACACCGATGTAATTGAACAGGTCAACATTTTCTCTCATCTACTGAGCAAGGAGAAGGCGGGTAGGGGAGGTTGTGTTCGGATCTACCCGAGAAGTGGAGATGTTTGGGCAGTTTATCGGAACTGGTCCCCTAAGTGGAATCGATCAACCCCGCCTGAGGTGAGGCACCAGTACCAGATGGTTGAGGTTATAGACCATTACTCTGAGGAGCTAGGTATCTGTGTGATTCCACTTGTGAAAATGGCAGGATACAGAACAGTTTATCAGAGGGAGAAGGACGCTCTCCAGTGGATTCCCAGGAGAGAGATGCTTCGGTTCTCTCACCAGGTACCTTCCTGGCCGCTCAAGGACGAGGCCTGGAGCCTACCCAATGGGTGCTGGGATTTGGACCCAGCTGCAACACCAGAGGAGCTGCTTCATGAGGTGATTGAGGTTGAAGAAGATGTTGAGGCTTAACCCCGGGAAAACTACTAGATTTGAGGAGAAAAGAAGAAAGAAGAGGATTTAGTTCCCAGAGTGGGGGCTCTTTATTTCTCCATTCTTTAGACAATTTTTAGGTCTAACTGTATAAATATTTCCACACTTGGCTATAAGAGAGGCCAATGTATATTAGAACCCTCCCCCTCTCCTCCTTATGGGAGGGTTCTCCCGAGGGTTTAAAGTCTGCCCCATGTAATGTCTGTTGCCTTGGACCTGTTGAAACTTTGTTATGGGGTAGACAAATGGAGAATTACAGATGGATTGATTACGTGCCTCCCTAGGGATTGGATCAACCTGGATGGGGAAACCATTTCCTCCCCACTTGTTTGATCATATATTATTATTATTATTATTATTCAGCACAAACCTCTTCCATAAAGATAATTATTCTTGTTTTTACTCTCTGACCATCATCTAGTCATGTGGATTGCAGACTCCTGTTAGTTGAAACAGGTGCCCTATTTCAAGGCAGGCTCCTGTGGAGGTCATGCAAGCCTATTATTACAAAGTTTCTCAATTGATTCGGCCATCATCAAGTCCGGGAAGATACTCACAGTGGCAAGAGTCATAGCCTGCATGAAAGAAAGGTACATTTCAGCCCACAATCTTTATTAGAAAGAAAAATAAAGTCGAATTTGAGCTTGCGGACTTCTAACTTGGGCCCTCTCTTTTCAAATTGATTGGTAAAGAGCAGTGTGTTGTCCTTACCCTACATGATGATAGCTGATTCATTCAAAACCATTACATATGGCATTATTGTAGTCTAAAAAATTCAGAAAGAAAAAGAATAAAGATATACTAAATTAATTAACAAGAGTTTAAGGATATAGTGTCCAGCCTTGTTTTCCCAAAAGTACAAGATTTTAGTAGGCTATAAAACTGAGGCGGGTCTTTAGTTAATTAACCATAACCATAAACATGTGGGATGAACTTTAGGTCAGCCCTTGACTCTTGAGAGTATATAAGCTCCAGAATACATGGCGATGGGGATGGGAAGTTATTATTCAACCGCCAATCACGGGATGGAGTGGGTGCAGCGAGTTGACCGTACTGCACAAAAGAGAAATTGTTCAAAGTGGGTCCCTACAGGTGAGATATCTGCGCTGTGATGGAGAGGCTGACTTGACTGCCCACACAATTATGGATCTGTTGGCCAGAGAGGTGTAAATCCTCTGCGCATTGAATTATCCAGTGAACAAGAAGACTTGATATATGACTGGTTGATGATGGAAGCGTCGTACTGCAACCGTACCCAACACCAACAAACCAAGAAAGAGAGATAGAGAGGGAGCCCGTGACTCTTTCGATAATCTCTCCCTTAATTTTCTGTAACAGCCTGTAAATCCATTCTACCAAAAAAGAAACTTTCTCCCATTTTCCAATTTCTATTATAATCTCCATATTTATATATTAATCTTGCCTTTTTTATCTGTTTTTTTCCTATATTAATCCCTAAGAAAAGGAAAAATATACTATTTTTAGACCATGGATCATATCCTCTTTGAAAATTTTAAGGGAAATGGGCAAGTAAATTAATCAATTAACAAAAATGTATAGTGTAGTTCATATTACTTAGTCTAACAAGTAATTATGATTTATATAGGTAATAAAGGTCTATGCTATTATTATAATTTGAGAAAATAGTGAATGAGTAAAAAAGATAGCCTTTTTTTTTAATTTTTGTTCCGCAGTGTTTATGTTGGTGAGTGTGGGAGAGAGGAGGGATATCCAGCTATGTAGATGGGCCTGCTGGCTGTGTGGCTTATGCACTGCATTTATATATTAAGGAGGAAAGAGCTTGAGTTTGAGCTAGAAGACAGCATTCTCTTTTAAAGGACAGTCTCTGTGTCTCTGGTTGTTTCTCTCTTATTCAAATTTATACATTTGGCCTCTCCTTCTTATCAAAAAGGAAAAGAACAAAGGGGCAGCAGAGTTGACAGTCTCTGTGTCTCTGAGTGTTTCTCTCTTCTTTTTTTGAGTGAGCAATTTTAATGACCCAACCGAATGAGTTGCTGTTGTTGAGATGGAGGGCTTCTTCTGAATTATAAACAAGAACAAAATCATCTCCTTTTCCAGTCACAAGTTTTTTAGGTATGTTTCTGCATATTTTCCAAGTTTTATTTTTTTATTAGGAATCTGGTTTATTATATTGTGTTTGTTTGTCTTAAGCAAATGGTAGATTGTTCCTAGAGGCTCTTTGTTCTGCATTTTCCTTGTATTGGGCAAATATGAAGAAATATTAGCCATCACTCCTCTTCCTTCCTTCAAACTTCTTTTGCAGGCTAATGCTGGTGAGCTCATTTGTAATAAAATTGTTTCTTTTTTCTCTGTATTCATTATAGGCATTTCTCAATAGACATGTCCCTTAAAAGGTAAAAATAAGAGAGAATTGAATAATAATAACACTAAATAAGAAACATTACTTTGATGAATCTTATTTCCTATGAAGAGACCCCTAATTATGGGAGTCCAAGAGGTATTTAATACGATGAAATAAGAGGAAAGATATTGTTGATATAATACTCCTTGAAAATTGCACTCAAGGCTGTTCTTTTTTTTTTTGTGTTTGATGTTTTTTTCAGTCTGAATCTTAAACTGCATACATGGCTCAAGCACTAGTTGGATGCTCTTCCCTGCATAATCCGATCCAGATGGATATTTCAGAGGCCACCAGAATTATGTATGACAGAATCCAGAAGACAGATCCTGATAATGTCTCCAAGATCATCGGGTATGTTCTATTGCGAAGCAATGGCGAACAAGAGATGATCAGGCTAGCCTGTTCACCGGACACCTCCATCCAGTCCCTGATCATGGAAGCAAAAGCCGAGCTTGGGCTCTCTCACCCCATTGATATGGTGGCTGCTGAGGCTTTGTATCAGTGTCCACAATATTCTCCTGGCTCCAACTCTCAGGCCGACCATTTAGGAAGCCATTTCTGCCGGAATTTGCACCTGCCTATATCATTGAGCCCGCCTCAGTTTCCGGTCAAGATTTGTCATTACTACCTTAAAGGGTTCTGCAAGCATGGGAGTAAGTGTAGGTACTTTCATGGCACACCACAGCAGCAGTTCAACTCGTTCTCCAAATGTAGTCCCAATATGGAGGATCACGGAATCCCTCATGGTCCGCTCGCAAGGCTCGAGCTAGAGATCACAGAGCTCCTGAAATCTCGAGGTGGATTGCCTGTTTCGATCGCCTCATTGCCCATGCTGTATTTTGAGAAGTATGGCCGGACCATACAAGCTGAAGGATACCTCTCTGAGAGCCAGAGGTATGGTAAGGTTGGGTTTAGCCTCTCCAAGCTACTAGCAAGATTGAAGAAGAGCATCCGCCTCATCGATCGGTAATTATACCAGAATTCTATGCAGTCTCTTTCGGTGAACAAAATCCTTTTTTTCTTTTCCCTCCGGATCTCCCATGTTTGATATGGTTGTTGTGATTTTAGCAGGCCACATGGGCAGCATTCAGTCATTCTAGCCGAAGATGCTGACAAGTACTTAGGCTCTGAGGGCATTGATCCAAATGGAATCGGGTCCGCTTCTCGGCAAATCTATCTCACGTTCCCTGCCGAGAGCACTTTCAGTGAGCAAGACGTATCGAACTACTTCAAGTACAAACTGAAATTTCCTTTGTGGCTACGGATTATTCCATCATGTAAATTTAATTTCTTTTCAAGCGTCTCATGATGAAGTGTCTGTCCTGTTGCAGCAAATTTGGCCCAGTTCAAGATGTCAGGATCCCTTGCCAGCAGAAGAGGATGTTCGGATTCGTGTCATTTGTTTTTGCAAATACAGCAAAGCTAATTCTTGTGCAGGGAAACCCACATTTCATATGCGGGTCTCGTGTCCTGGTTAAACCTTACAAGGAGAAGTTGAGGATCAGTGACAGGTAAAAAATTGCAGCGAATTAGGATGCTTCCCCTGCTACCCTCATTTTGACCTTAACCAATGCCTGAGTTTGTATTTCGATTATTCATATGCAGGAAATATGCAGAGAAGATCCATAGCATAGCTCGTTACAATCAGTGCCTGATGGAAAGAGACCCTGAAAGTAAGTCCAATGAGTCTTGAGCAAAATCTATGTAAACATAGAGCTGTTTTTACCCATTTCCATGATTGATGAACAACTATTCATTTATGTTACAGTGCTGGTGTTTCCTGATGCATCGAGGTTTTTGGGAGATGATCTGCTGGAAGAACATCAGTACACATTTGAGCTCGATAGGAAACGCCTTGAGGGACTTCAGATCGCTCCCCAATCTCTACCGTGGTCACATTTAGGATGCTCATCCGATCATTTCTATCCATCAGGTTAATGTGACACCATTCTTTCAAAAGGGCTCTTTGTTGAGTTCCCACCCTTTTTCTCTTTATGTCTGTCTTATCATTCTTTTACTACTATATGTGTGTAGTCAATGAGCAGCCAACGGATTACTCGAGGTTCAAAAACATATACTCCTTGTTCGATGTTGGAAATAATGACTCAAGCAGGAAGGACCAGATCGACTGGGCTGATTGTGATAGGTAGGCTACCTATACTCCTTTTTTCTTATTTTTATTGAATACTGCAAGGTTTAGTGCATTTCCGAAGAAAAAGGTGGACTGTTCTGTTGATGTGTACTTTGATTTTGTTGAATTTCATCTGCTGCAGCACCCAGTTTCTCAGTCTTCCTGAGAACCCATTTGCAGGCAGCATCTCAACAGTTACATAGAAGAGCTGAGGCTCCACTTAGATAGACACAGAAATACAATATAGAGCATGGAAGAACCAAACTTGAAGACTGACAAAGGACCGTTGCTACTATGACCCTAATCTACCAATGGCTTCCCATTCTTTTTATTCATTTATTTCTTTTGCAACTCTTCCTGCTCAAGCTCAAAACTTACCTCTGGCGTGGGTTAGAAGAGCGAGAATCAGTCCAGGAAGCTACTCCAAATAATCATCAAGAGGTCTTCAGATAACTTCAACATAGCAAACTAAATGTAAGCTTTGGTTTAGCAGCAAAATGAAACAGCTGCCCAAAGCCTTAAACTCAGTCAGTCTTTAGAGTAAAGGCACTTCCTTGCATAGGTCCCCAAGTAATAAATACACATGTTGAAATATTTTACTAGTGTGCATGGCCTTCCCTTGGTGGACTGATTTGACCTAAATGAATTTTATGGAATTGGCAAATATTCCATACACAGAGCTGAAATCAACATTATTCACTCCTCCAATCTTCACCTATTGCATAGATATCCTAACAAATCAATCCTTCTTTGCTACAGCTCCATCATTGGAGTAAATTTTGCTCTGAATAGCTGCTGAGCTATGACCTCCTGCTGTTCATTGGGCTTTATTGCTACTTTGTGAAGAGATACTCCTTTGCTTGCCTCCAGTTTTGCTGTCAGTTGGTTATTTGATTGCTCTTCTGGTTATAACCTGCTCTCTGGAACTCCTTTGCTTGCCTCCAGTTTTGCTGTCAGTTGGTTATTTGATTGCTCTTCTGGTTAACCTGCTCTCTGGAACTGAATCAGTCTCTGGATGGATGGGATTGGTAAGGAGATGGTGTCTCACCCTTCAGTTGCCCCTCTGATTTAGTCCCAGGCTCTGGAGTTGAGATTCTGGCTGCATCACATTTATTCCTGGACTCTTCAGTTTTATGCATGGTAAATTCACCAGGATCTTTGGGGTTCCCTCCTCTCTTAGAAGCATCAGCAGATAATGCTGCACCCTCTTCGGATTTAGTTCTAGCTCCATCATTCTGTACAACGGTTGCCCTATTACTTCCTGCTGGATTACAGGTAACAGTCCTAGCAGCAGGAATCATCATGACCATGCTGACCTTACCTTCATAAGTGGTCATTACAACTTTTGGGTCATGAGATGCCCTCTCAACATGCTTCTTAGATGGACAAGCTGGGCTTGAACACCTTTAATAGCTCCTGTATTGACACAGACGTGAGTCACTTCAGTACAAAACAAATTAAAAACAACGAGAAAACACAATAAGACAATGATAACACACAACAGAGGAAGAAAGTGATGAAATCTGTAAAAGCAGAAATTGGAATTAATGCAAAGGACTCTTTTTCAGATACGACCATGAGATAGTCCAAGTTTTCTTCATCTCCATCTTCATCAGCGTCATGTATCATTAATTAAAAATCCATGGATTCCTAGAAGTGAAATTGCCAAAAAAACATGCTCAAATAAGAAAATTTTCTGCAAGAACACAATAAAAGCAAAACTGACATAACCTTGGGTTAGGGTTTCCTTTCACGAGCCATCATTCGGAAAACTGCTCATATTTATGCCAACAGTAGGCATCATTGTCAATATCAACCTCAATTCTTGTCTGAATGGTAAACCGTGGGCAGTCTGCCTTATCCACTGAAGTGGCATCAACACTGTGGTTCTCCTTCCTGTTGAGACGAAATGAAGTTAAACAACATATTTCAAACAAGGGGAGTGGAAACCATCAAACTGAAAACTCACTTTCTTTTGGGGCCAAGATCATCATCATTTCCAACCCCATCCCTTAACCTGCCTCTTGGTGACAAGAGTGCTGGTCTCTTTACATCAGTTCTTGAAATGATCATAGGTGACAGAGGTGTTTCCTTTGTCTTGGTTTGCAGAAATATTTGGCTTCCAAACTTGGGTGGTTTCTCTACAACAATGTCATATAACCATTAGGGAATATTAATTCACAGACATCAAATCACAATAAAAGATACTAGGTTTACTTACCCTCTACAACTGTCAAAGAGGGCATTTCTTTTTTTTTTTCCTTCAACTAAGGGTACAACAAACCCAATGGCCACTGGGACACACTTGTGAGGTTTAGAATGACTGTGCTGACCAAAGTAGACGGCATCGGTAATCTGCCCCAAGGTAATCAAACCGAGTGCATTTGTAATAACTCCTAATGAATTCATTTCCGAATGTGGCACAGGACCAGGTGATCTCTCCTTGGTGCATACAACCCATCTTTGCATGGCATAATCAGCACTGACGAGACATACTCCAGGAGGAAGGGATTTCCTTGAATTTAAGATAAACACTTTGGACAAATTTTTTAACCTAAGAAGTAAGCTGACAAAAAAAGAGTCACATATCAAATCAGGATAATAGGGTATATGGTGGGGGCATGGCTTGTTTTCTGTTAACTCCCAGCTTATCAACTAATAAAGTTGCAGTATTATGTGGATCTCGGCCACCCTCCCAGATCCTTTTGTGAGAGTAGGTTTATATATTACATCAGCTAATGGATAAGCTAAGGTACAGAGCTATCACTCGACAAGATGAACCAACAATCCAACTATCAGGAAAGGCCACACTGCTCGAGATACTGCTGGAAAGTCGAAATAGGGGACGAATTATGCAGTTGAGAGAAAGAAATTGAAGCAAAAATTTCACTTCCAGTTCGAACCAACAAATTCACAGGATGATCGGATCATGTGCGCTGCCGAAGTGAATTCCTTAGCACAGCTCATGTGGATCCAGCGGCTATGGCGGGGACCTAATTCCGGAAGTGGAACAGCTGGACTTGGAAGTCCTCTCTCTCTCTGGTCTGGTCTAGTCTCAGGAAGTCTAATCGGCGATTGGGAGAACGGAGGAGGTCAGGATTCGAAATTCTGAGAGAGGCGTTACTCTGCGATCTGGTCCACAGGAGCATCCGTGTACTCAGGGTGTTTCAGGGTGGGCCAAATGCAATTTTATGCTCCCACGAAGGGTGTTTCCGGTAATACATGCACGCATGCAGTGCAGACCTCTTCCTATGAGTTCGGGTCTATCCAGGTATGGATCTGCACGGATCCGGTCAATAACGGTTACGGGTCCGGATCCACTCTCAGCCCTAGTAAACTTTAGGGTGCAAAGTGAAAGAGATGGGAAACTTTTGGAGGAAAAAAAATGAAAATGGGAATAAGTCATCTCATCCGATTCTCTCTCTCTCTCTCCGTCTCCGCCGACTGGTTGCACCGGCTAGACGTAGAAGATGATCGCCCTCCCAATTTCTCCGGACACAGAAAAACTGTAAACTCCGACGAGTCTTCGGATTTAGATTAGTCAAGTCTCCCTCACCTCTCTGTGGGTGGGGCATGATTCAACTTCCGTCTTCTTCTGTTGTCGGATGGTAATGGCGTAAAGATTAGATCTTTTGACACCATGTGGATTGATGAGTGTCTCGGAGTGGAATTTAAATCTGGAGGAAAAGGGAAAAAAAAGCGTCTTGAAATACCCCTTTCTGCAAATTTTCTCCTTTTACGGGATATAAGTTGTCATATCTGCAACTTCTGCAACTAACCCAGAGACCCCTCTGCTCGCCGTCTTTTTTTCTCGCAGTTGCCACAAATGGGCAGCTCATGTTCCCGTCTTTTTTAGCCCATCAGATGTGGAAATTGGAAGCACAGATGATGACAGACGCAAAATCACCAACCAGTCAGATGCCCCCAAAAACAACATTAATGTCGTGGTGAATGTGAAAGAAAGATGGAGCAGAAGAAGATGCCCATCTCAGATGATGATGATGATGATGATGATCAGAAAAGCCTTGTTTTACGGCCAGTCTCCTCCAATCTCCAGCTTTACCTGGGGTCCATAATAATAAGATTATGCTAATTCATCTCCATTTAATAATCAGTTATACTTTATGGAGGACGATAGGGTTCCCCTGGTATCAATGATAACCATTCGTTTTCGTTGGCTCTAAATGCATAATTTACTCCTTAGGTTTGCCATCTTTGGTTTCTGGTCTGAGCTGATGAAACCTGGAGTCGATATTGGGCAATGGTTACGGTCATGGATAAATGCTAGCTAAATATGTGGCATGTATGGATGGATGTATAAATGCCTTAATAATTGACTACTAAAGTGATGGCTCTCAATTCACCGGTCATAAATTGCAATTAAATTTGATACTTATTATAAATATATGATAAATTGTAGTAATTATATTTAAAGAAGATAAGATTGGGTGGGTATTTAGTGTAATGAGACTACCATATTATAAAAATTAAGATACTATAATTTATTAATTTAATTTTATTGTACTTCAAGAATATACAATTTCCAATATATATAATATATGAATGATTTATTCTAATTAATTAATAATTATCCAAATATAATAACAATAAAAAAAGAGATATACTGGTATATAGAATGTTATTATATTTTAAATTTTTGGTTAAAAAAGAATAAAAAAAAGTAGTCGGCTGATTATGGCTTTTGAAGTATATGAAGTGAGGCAAAAAAAAAACAGGAAAATGGTTTGACCTGCCTGCCTCTGGATGGAGAAGGGCACTCTTGTCTGTCTCTCACAGTTTGGGGAAATAGGTCAAAAGGGAAGAAGAAGTCAAGGCGATGTTTGCAGGGCTAAGTGGGCATGGAAAAAGTGGGGAAGGATCAACGGCTGGTTGCATGGCATCCAAGGGCAATGGAGTGGAGTGAGTGTGTTACAGTGGGTACACACAGCTCAAGCACGTCACCAGTCAGTCCCACCTCTGCAGACTGCAACTGCAATAGGTAGACGGGGGCAGAGGATATCATCAGCTCATTATGTCACTCTCACCCATTTCCACTCCTTTCCTTTTTATTTTCTCACAACGCTTGCTTCAACTATTTCATGAATTTAAATCGTGGGAGTAAAGTGCCTATAAAATGAAAAGAATATAACATTAGTTCTTTATCGGGGGCATGTATATGCTCCTCATAGGCAATCGCTTCAAGGCTGGGTCTGTCTGTCCGTCTCTCTCTCCACCTTCTTTTCTTCTTCTTCTTCTCTAGAAAGCTGAGATTTTAGCCTTCTCACCGGCCCTTTAATTAGCATTTGACTATCGGGATTAACCAGGACTGATCTATCCAATAAAGGGTAGTGAGGGCTTATGCCCTCAACTCCTGCATCCTCCTTCAGATCTTGAAATTTCAGTTTTTTCGGTTCTATTCATTTTCTCGCCCCTTTTGCAAGATTTGGGGCGCTGGATTTTCTCCAAATGGTGGGTTTTCCCTGAATCTCGATCCTGAGTCAGTTCTTGATCTTTGCTGGACTGAAAATTTCGGATCCTGACGAGCAGGTTTGCTGTCTTTTCAGGTCCTGTATAATTCTGGGATTTGTCGATGAAGGATCTCGCATAATTTGTGAATTGACTCTGAAATCTGTTTCTGGACTATCGAGTTTGTTAGTGTCTATCGATTAAAGGTACTATTTTTTCGTAAATTTGTTTGATTGGCCATCCTCTTATATTCCTTATTTTAATGGACGTTAATTAGATAATCTTATCGGTAGCTTGAATGTTGGAACATTTTGTCCCCCCAATGCCTCTAGTTGGATTAGTATTGATGGATCTACCGCTAGGAGTTTGCAGTTCATATAGTGTAGATCATACTCAGATCGCAGTTTTAGTAAAAACAAGTCACTTGCTTCATTCTCGAGAAGCTATCTTTGTTCATCAAATCACTGAGATTCACCATTTTCATTAGTTCATTATGAGAATTGGGATTGATCAGGGTGATTAGTTTGCCACGGTCTGCAGAGGCGATGCAATCAGATCATGGGAAGCTATTCATCGGTGGAATATCGTGGGACACAAATGAAGAGAGACTAAGGGAGTATTTTAGTGTCTATGGAGAGGTGGTGGAGGCGATCATCATGAAGGATCGGATCACTGGCCGGGCTCGTGGTTTTGGTTTTGTTGTTTTTGCGGATCCTGCCGTGTCTGAAAGGGTGATTAATGATAAGCACAACATAGATGGTCGAATGGTAAGCTACTGAACTCTACAATGCAGTCTAATTTTGCATCTATATTTCCAAATCTAGCATTACGATAATTGCATGTAAAATTGTTGCTCTATTTTCAGCTAATGTCAAATAGAGCCGGTAATAGTTGTGTTTATTATTCCTCTTTCTCTTGTTGTCTGTGACAATGTGTTCTTCAAGTTTGATACAATGAAAAAACATATGTAGTTTGCAGTGATCATCTGAGAGTACTTTTCATGAAAGAGTTTCTCTTCCTTTGCCAGGTGGAAGCAAAAAGGGCAGTTCCTCGAGATGACCAGAATTCTCTTGTTAGGAACAGCAGCCCTAGTTTCCATGGTTCTCCTGGCTCAGGCCGTACTAAGAAGATATTTGTCGGAGGCTTAGCTTCCTCTGTCACTGAAAGTGACTTCAAGAAATACTTTGAGCAGTTTGGAACAGTGAATGATATGGTAGTTATGTATGACCCCAACACCAAAAGACCAAGGGGCTTTGGATTTATCACTTATGACTCGGAGGAAACTGTGGACAAGGTGCTGCTCAACACTTTTCACGAGTTGAATGGCAAATTGGTGGAAGTGAAGAGAGCAGTTCCCAAGGAATTGTCACCAGGCCCTAGTAGGAGCCCACAAGGTGGCTATAATTATGGGATAAATCGTGTCTCCAGCTTAATTAGTGGCTATAGTCAGGGATACACTCCAAGTGCTGTGGGTGGGTATCCTCCTAGAGATGGTAGGTTTAGCCCTGTGACTGGTGGTCGCAGTGGGTACCATCCATACGGCATCAATTTTGAGGCAGGACTTCACCCACGCCATGAGGGAACTACAAATTTTGGTGGTAATGTCAGCTATGCCAGGGGATTGAATGCTTACTGTGTTGGAACCCCCAATAGATTTGGCAATGCTATTGGCTATGATGGAGGAAATGGAGGGAACTCTTCCTTCTTCAGCTCTGTTACTGGAAACTTGTGGGGAAATAGAGGGGTCAACTACTCCATGAACTCAGATAATTCCACCGGCTACTCGGCATCTGGAGGGACTATAAGCAATGCTGGGTCGAACTTTGGCAGTGCCGGAATTAATTGGGGTTCTTTGCAGATCACGGGTCATGGTGGCAATAGTGGTACTAATATTTCCAATGATTCTAGAAATTTTGTTTATGGAGCTGGTGGTAATAGCACCTATAACCTTGGAACTATTGGGTATGGACGAAATGGTGGGACTAATGCTGGCGAACTTGCTTCTTCCTATGATGCATCAAATGGGACTTATGAATCACTTGCAGATCTCTATGTAGGAGGCGGTTCAAGTTATGGGGACATCACATGGAGAACAACAAATAATCCTGAGAGAACCGGGTCAGGTTCTTTTAGCTATGGGATTGGCATTGCTGGATCAGAAGTTCCACCTAAAACCTCTCCGGGTTATGTTGGTGATTATAATGTCAATAAGTGAGTTGCATAGAGGTAAATGCTGGATTTCATTACTTTGATCCAATATCTTATCAAACAATTTATATTTTCGCGGTGTTTTTTCTATCTTGTGCATGTCAAGGCTGAATTTGATTTTAATTAGAAAAGAATCTCCCCAGTTACATGTTTATATGAGTAAAGTAGATCCTCTAGCTATGTATATTCAGGTGCATTTGGTACTTCCTTTAAAAAGAAGGTGCTTTTAGTAGGAGAACACATCAGACCACTAACTTGATCTTGTCTAGGGGAAATAGGATTGGCTTCTTGAGACTCATTTTGAAAAACCATTTTGTGCTGCAACAAAATGAATTGATCAGTTATGGACCCAGATATCAATGAACTTAATCTATAACTAGCACATTGCACACTTTCTCCAAGGAAACAGATATCAGAGAAGCCTTAGTATTCTGGCACACACTTCAGAGATTTGGCTCTTTGGTGCCTATCATAAGAGGGAGCTTGAATCAAAATTCAAAACCACTCCTATCATCCATAATGTGTATGCTATTCCATTTCCTTGCCATTTTGTAATGCAAAATGGGTTCTTTTTATGATATTGGCTCGTCTGTGGGCCATGAAAAAGGATCACGTAATACTAAGCCATTGTTCTGACATGTGTGGTAATATCTGAGCTCCTCCTTTTGAGTGTACTATGCCTTTTGGCACATAGAGTATCAAGTTCATAATATTATGCTTTTAGGTGCTTCTAATTATTGAGGTCAAATTTTAAAGGAAGTCACTTAGCCATTGGAACAGCCATAACCACTGGATCGGTCATACATGAATGTTAGGCTCTCACTTTATCACTTGCTTTACATTTGGATGCTGTCTATTCAAATTAATCAAAATTTTTGACATACATGAGTAACCTGAATTAAAGAATGTGCTCAAATACTTGCATTTGCATCATGTGTTATATTGGAAACGTAAACACTACCGGTAGGAAGTTGCATTTCAGCACAGATTTTGGGGATTGGGGCAGCCTGTCATGTTCAGTGCCTTTGCTCTGTCAAAGGCAGGAAGTGTACTGACATGTTATGCTTTTCTTTTTGTGAATTATCCTCAATTGACCTGGTTAATATTGCATACTTTCTATTAGTTCCTTACATAGCTTTAGCTAAATATATAACAGCTTTTTTTGGTGGAGAAAGCAGTTTGAGATGTAGTTTTCCTGTGTTTGTATGCAGGCATGTAGAATAAACAGCCCTAGTGTTTGACTTAGTAGAATAAACATAACATTGGATCATGCCATCATTACTTTGATTTCCTTGTTCATGTAATATTTGCATGTATATGCTCAAAAATAGTAGTAGTTTCATGTTTACTTAACTAGTATTGCTTGTATCATCGGTGACATATATTCTAGTAAAAGTATCTCAGTGACTTTTCTGTATATTCTTCTCAAGAGAATAGTTTGGCAGTGTTTTTCATGGCAATGTTCACTTTATTCCATTAAGATCACCTTTTATGTTGGCCTGATGGGTTTCATTTTCGTTTTGCTTGTTAGCTGGTATCTCTTTCTAGTGAAGAACAAGTCGATGAAGCTTTATGAACTGGGACCTTGGAAGAGATCTCTTTTCAAATGTCTCATTGAGAGAAAAAAAAAGAAGCGGTTATGTTAGAGCTAACTGGAGTGACCTGTTTCAGAGAATTGAGTTTACAAGATAGAAGTGGCAGAAAGTGATTTTGTGTTAGAGGATTTGAGTTTGAGGTACAATTTTAGGCTCATGTCTTTTGGTATTTTGAGGGATATATGTTTTTCTTAGATTTTCGGAATATAGTGAGAAATGTATCATGCATCTGTTGGTGAGGTGAGGATACAAAGAAAAACTAATAGACTCTGCCTTGACGAGTCTTTTCACCCTTTTCACTTTGCCTTATATTTTTAAATTGTCTGATAGGGCCATGACTTCTTACCAGGTCAGTGTTCTTTTATTTTGGCTCATTGGATTGTAATCAAGATTCTTGATTTTTTTTTTACTTGGTGTGAAAAATTGAGGGTTGCCCATATAGGGTCTCCAGAATAAGTTACTAGATGGCCTTCTTACTGTTCATCTCTTGAAAGTTTTGTTTTGGCTCATGCAGACCTACTGATAATGTGATCCAAATGGTAAAATAATGCAGTAGACATTCAAATGTGTGTGGAGGTACTCTTAGCTTCTATCTGTAGCTTTCGATTTCTCTGTCAGAGCCTTCAATCAAACCTTCCCTCCTCATCTTCTCCTCCTTCGACTTCCTGCAGAAGATCACCCAGCTGTTTACCTCCAAGGCAATGCAGAGTCCGATCAACGAAGAAAGGCAGAGGCAGTAGCTAAGCTTTGGATATGATCTTCCCATTCCCATGGCTTCAAATCCTTGGAATACATTGACAACTCCCAACACCACACAAGCATAGCCCACAAAGTGATGGTAAGACTTCCAGTACTTCCTGAACTTGTTGGTGGTCTTCGGCCTGAACAGCAGCGCCATCGTCTGGAGGGCCCCGAGTGAGAATGCAGCGAACCCGAGCTTCCGGTGCAGCCCATAAACCACCCCTGAGGAAAGCTCTCCGAGCCGGATCCCAAGCCCGAACCCCACTACGCCAAGTAAGAAACCGAACAGTTGGGTTCCGGCATGGACATAGAACCATGCTGGCCCTAGTGCTTGGATATGTCTCAAGTACCTCGCCACCACCGCCCCAATGGGGAGGAGGATTCCCCATGCTACCGCATTGATGATCCCATGAGCCGTCTTCATGGCACCGATAAGGGATGGGGTGGCAGCAGCCGTGCCGGACAGGACGTCCAGCGTGGCGATAGAGGACAGATCATTGGCAGTTGTCGGGTGGATAGTCGGCGAGTATCCCTGCACGTAGAGCCCGCGGTTCCATATGAAGTGGATCCTCGTCTTGTTGGGGACGAGCTTTAGTGTGGCGTAGATTTGGACTGTGGCACCGTCATGGACCGTGGCCATCTTTCCGCCATATAGGGCCACGGAAGATGAGAGGAGGTTGAGGTCGAGTGGACGGGATAAGAGGGGGTCCTTCTGCAGCTTGACGGATGGGTCGATGATGAATGGGAGGAGGATGATCTGGCCAGAGTTTGGGTCGGGGAAGGCGATCAGTGTCCGAGTTCCGGTCATCTCAGGAGAGGTCGGGTTGATCCCCCAAGCCACCCAGCCAGTCGGGGAGATGAACGTCCCGAAGAAGGCAATGTCGAGGGTGGCGTTGTGAGGGTGGAAGGTCCATGCCATGGAAGCCTGTTGAGTGGGGAGTGACGTGCATTTCTGGAAGGCCTTGATGGATGTTGAAGTTGTGCAGTGAGAAGAGTAAGCAGTCTCAGAACAGCAGCATATGAGGAAGAGGAGGATGAGAAACTGAGGAAGCATTATCCTATGACAGAGATTATGTGAAGGTGCGTTGAGGATGAAGGAAGAAAAGGAAGAAAAGGAAGAGGATGGGTGGAAGATGGATTTTGGGGGATAGCTAAGTATTTGTTTGGGGGGTAGAGGGCTGATGATTTTGCCTAGGAGATGGAGTGAGATAGCTATGATCATTACCAGTACTGAGTGGAGCTTAATGGGAAGGAAGGACTAGGAGTGCTTCACCTTGAAGGGGAGATAATTGTAAAGCAAAAAAGCCAAAGGAGTGTAGGTGAAGGGGATGATATTGTTCTCATTGTTTGATAGTGCTTTGATTGCTCATAATGATGTCTCTGCCCTCCTTTTGTCCTGTATTACAACTAAGTCTTATCATCACCCCCTCTTGTTGAAGTGATCTAATGCCCATTTCTTTTATATACATATAACAGCAGGGAGCCATTTGGCCTTTGAAGTTGAGATGGTTGTTGGTCTTATTGTCCAAGAAGATGATTGTTAGAAAAGAGTAGCTAGCTGCATTTACTTTGCTTGGAAACAAAGTGATTATGATGGCAAGCAACAGCTCAAAGCCATCTGAGGATGGCAACCAAACACATCCAGGGGGGCAGAACTGAAGGACTTAGGTGAGCTAAGCAGCTGTTTTAAGCTGTATGAGGATGACCCACTAGACCTTTTCCCCATCAGGTCAGTCAGATGAACAGTTTCTGGTGGACCTGATCAACCTTTACAACACCCATGTATGGCTATGGCCATCTAGAAGACCCAATATGTAGTTGGTCAAATTTGTTGCCACCCACCAGAGGTTTAGGCTGCCAATGGAATATGCTGGTTGCTCTCTCTATAATTAAGGTCCAGGTTAAGTGGACCATTACAGGGAGCTACAGGCCAGTCACCAACATAGCCCATAACTTTCCACCTGGTGGCTTGTGATCCATGCGTCCTCCACACGCCTCTTTATTGCTCTGTCCATACTGCTCCCACCAAACCCCATAATAAAAATGATTAACCTAACCTCAACTAGGCCAAAAAAAATAAAGAATAATAATAATTCCAACCCTTAAATTTCACTCTCTTTCCCACCACAACAGCAATTTTGTGAAAATATATTGTGTTCCATACTGCACACTTGCATTATATTACATATCTTCACGTGGTATATGCATACATATTGTCATCTCCTCAGTAGAATCTCATCAAAACTCTGCAGATCCTCAGCTTCAAGAGAGAGATGATGATGAGGAAGAAGAAGATGAACAGAGCAGCTCTATTCTCTGTGCTGCTGTTCCTGTCTTGCCTCCCTTTCTTCTTCACGGTGGCTTCTTCACAGACACAGGCCTGCAGCAGCTACACCTTCTCCGGGAACAGGGCCTACACCGACTGCGTTGACCTCCCCGTCCTCAGCTCCTTCCTCCACTGGAACTACAGCCACTACACGGGTTCGGTGGACATCGCCTTCCGCAAGACCGGCACCTCCAACTCGCGGTGGGTCTCCTGGGCCATCAACCCCAATGGCCGTGGCATGAAAGGCTGCCAGGCCCTGGTGGCCTACTTCGACTCCGCGGGAGCCATCCGTGCCTACACCTCCCCCATCACCAGCTACGACACAACCATGCCGGAGGGTGTCCTCAGCTTCGGAACCTCCAACATCTCCTCCACCTTCGCGAGCGGCGAGTGGACCATATTTGCCAAGCTCCAACTAGGTTCCGGCATGACCACCGTCAACCAGGTGTGGCAGGAAGGGCCGATGAATAGCGGGAATCCCGGGACTCACTCGACCAGCGGCCCCAATGGCCGGTCGAGGGCGACTCTGAACTTTGCTAACGCCACGGTGCCGCTGGGAAGCGGCGGCGGCTCCGCCTCCACGAGTAAGAATGTAAGTGATAGTCTTGTTTATGATTGTTATAAATCTGTTGACCCAACAAGCTGAAGTTCTTCTGATCTTACCATATCCATTCAGATCTGCTAGATCACATATAAATCTTGCAGTTGACCCTTCTCCTTTCTTTCTATTCAATCCATTGGATTGGATAGCTTTGATCCGATCAGCCATCAGATCCATCTTCAGCATCGTCATTACCTTGATGGATTTTTGACAGATCTATTGTGATCTCAGATCTTTCCATTAAATTACTTCATCTACCCTCTTATTAATTTGACAGATCTGTTGATTCTAATCTGTTTACAGGTGCACGGAATGCTAAACGCAGTGAGCTGGGGGATCCTAATGCCAATGGGGGTGATCTTCGCCAGATACGTGAAGGTGTTCAAGGGAGCTGACCCCGCCTGGTTTTACATGCACGTCACTTGCCAGACCTCGGCCTATATCCTCGGGGTCTCCGGCTGGGCCACTGGCCTCAGGCTGGGCGATGAGGGTGGCGAGACCGGCTATCATGGCGCTGTCGGTGCCATCCTTTTCATAGGAGGAACCCTTCAGGTTAACCATCTAGTTCCAGTTCCAGTTCCAGTTCCAGTTCCATCTCATAGCTTCTTACCATCTTATACATCTCAACATCTCTTTTTTCTGCAGGTCTTTGCACTACTGTTGCGGCCGAAGAAGGACCACAAGTACAGGTTCTTCTGGAACATCTACCACCACTCCATCGGCTACACAACCATCATCCTCAGCATCGTCAACGTCTTCAAGGGTCTCGACCTCCTCCACCCATCACAGGTCTGGAAAACTACCTACACCGTCATCATCATAGTCCTGGGCTCCCTTGCTCTCCTGTTGGAGATAGTCACCTGGTTCATCGTCATCAAACGGAGGAGATCGCAGCGGCGTCAACCCAAGTATCCCCCATCCAACGGCGGTGCTGTCGGTTACATCAACGGCCAATCTCATTACGGTGTTTAACTGGTTACAGTACATTACATTGCAGTTTCTTCAATGGTAGCCGGAGAGAGATGCACTTACCGCTGATCCTTTTTCATATACCCGTAGACATTTTTTCCCTTCATTTTAATCCTACACAGTGTTTCTCTCTGTTAGATTAGACTCTGAGATGAGATATACATATTATAATATCATGTTTGTTGTCATCACCTCGCTCACACAGTGAACTGTTGTTCCACATCAACTTCGTCAACTGCAACGACGACATCATGCAGGGCGTCACCTTCACGGCGCCGGAGCCTCAACACCTACGGCATCCACATCGGAAGGTCAAAGGTCAAAATGTGTTTTTTTACAAAAATAAAATAAAATTCAACTTATATTTTTTATTAGAAAATAAATGGGAATTGTTTTCTTTAATTGAAAGGAGATTACAAAAGAATTAATAAAAAAAATGGAAAAAAGGCAAAGGCAATACGGTTTTCTCTCGTTCCCATCAATCCAACAGTTCCTCTCTCTCTCTCCATGCAATTCTAGTCGAGGAGGCATCGGAGGAATTCCCAAAGAAGAAGGGGGCTGGCTGTCTTCATCATCTCCATCTCCTCATCGTTCCTTCGTCCACTCTCTAGGACTTCGTATTCCTTCAATGCTCTTGTTATATCTCTCCCTCCGTCTGCTGTCGCTTCGGGGTGATAATTTGATGCGTTCGTTCGTCATTGCCTAGTCATTTAATTTATGCGTCTTTTGATTCGTCGCCGTCATCGTGATCAAGCCACATTTAATTTCTAGACGACTCAATTACGGAAAGTGAGGCAGAAAGAGAACCGAAAGCTTTTCTTATCCGAAAAAGGTAAGATACAGAAATCGCTTTTTTATTAGTTTTGCGTGGATCCTGATTCAGTTCCTGGTCGAACAATCAGAAAGGCAAGGATTATTTTCCCATGATCTCGCATGCAGATACGTGTAAAATGGTCGTGCATGAGTAGGAAGATGACAAGATAGCTTCCGGATTATAATTACTCGTTTCTTCTTATTTATTCTTCTGGAGTTTGTTTTGATGTTTCGTTCACGTTCTTTTCAATTTTCAGAGGATCGGTTTTTAATTTTGAGCTGAATAGAGGCCTAGAATGGCTGGTTTTGTTGGTGTTATTGTTTCGGATACATGGCTTCAGAGCCAATTCACACAAGTGGAGCTGCGGACGCTCAAATCTAGGGTATGTTTTCCCAATTACCTTGGGTTGTGGTAATCTTTTATTGAAAAACTTGGGCAGAGGGAATGTGATTTTGGAATGTCATATGAAATGATGTCTCTTGTTTCTGTTAGTTCATATCCAAGAAGAATGAAGCTGGCCGGGTCATTGTGGGAGATCTGCCACCTATTTTTGCAAAACTGAAAGCTTTCAGTGAGATGTTCACAGAGGATGAGATTAAGGCCATCGTGCAGGAATCACACACCAATATGGAGGATGAAATTGATTTTGAGTCCTTCCTTCGGGTTAGTCAGAAGAAGGACTCGATCATTCTGTGTTCGCATATATGATATAAGAACGTAGCTCCGTTATTCTTTACAATTGACAAGTCACACTTCACCTGTGCACAGGCTTTTCTGAATCTGCAAGCTCGAGCAACAGCAAAATCTGGCGGTTCAAGATCTTCTTTCCTTAAAGCTTCGTCAACAACCTTCCAGCACACAATAAATGAGTCAGAGAAGTCCTCATATGTTGCTCACATCAATGGCTACCTAGGAGAGGATCCATTTATGAAGGATTTCCTTCCCATTGATCCTTCAACAAATGCTTTATTTGATCTGGTGAAAGACGGAGTTCTTCTTTGGTATATAACTCTTGCTAAGTCCAGTGGAGCTATGGTAGTTACTCTGTTTATGATGGAATGCTTTTTTTTAATGCCATTTGCATTTTATGCAGTAAACTCATTAATGTTGCGGTTCCCGGGACCATAGATGAACGAGCCATCAACACAAAACGTGTCCTAAATCCATGGGAGAGGAATGAGAATCATACTCTTTGCCTCAATTCTGCCAAAGCCATAGGCTGTACTGTTGTTAATATTGGTACACAAGATTTGGTTGAAGCCAGAGTAAGCAGGACTGAATCCTTTTTTCGTGATCCCCTCTGGACCTGTTCTTTCAATTTGTAATTTATTCCTTTCCTTCCTCTTGCATGTTTTGGACAGCCACATCTCGTACTTGGGTTGATATCTCAAATAATTAAGGTATCCAAGTTCTATCAGCATCTTTCATATCTAAATCTTCATGGCTCGAAGCAGTGTTAATTACTAAAAATTCTGAGTGAGGTATGTTTGATCGGTTGTTCATTTGAATTTACTGATGAATGTTGGTTGATGATGTCATTGTCAGATTCAAATGTTGGCTGATCTTGATCTGAATAAAACTCCCCAACTTGTGGAATTGTTTGATGACAGCCAGGTAATGACATTCAAATTTTGAATAAAAACCATGGAATGAGCATGGTCATCATATGATTGTTCACTTATATATGTGAAATTGATAATGGTAGATTCATTCTCTCATTATTATTATGGCAGGATGTAGAGGAGCTCATGGGTTTGCCACCTGAGAAGGTATTACTTAAATGGATGAACTTTCACTTGAAGAAATCTGGTTATGAGAAACAGGTTACAAACTTTTCTTCAGATGTGAAGGTAAGCTGGCTAATGTCAATAAGTCTGGACTCGTCTTAAATCTTCTTTTAATTTATTGAGGAAAATTTTCACTTGTTGTGCTCACGGATATAGTGTGCTTCCTTTTTAATCTGTTAGCCTCTCATTTCTGGTATTTCAAACTATTTGTTAAGAGGCTTAGGATCTTGTTGGATGTCAGATGAATGTACCATCAAACAGTTGAAGGTTTAGATTTCGTGCCAGAGCAAAGACTTCCCTAGATCATACCGTCTTAATATTTGATAAAACTTCATCTTGACCACATTTTCCTAAGGGCAATCTTTTGTTCAGAATACAATATCCTTCCCAACTGTCTGTCTGATTATGCCTTTGCAGGATGGAGAGGCTTATGTATACTTGCTCAATGCTCTAGCCCCAGAGCATGCCGCTCTCGGTACCTTGGATGTGAAGGACCCTAAGCAACGTGCAAGCATGATTCTTGAGCAGGCAGAGAAATTAGACTGCAAACGATATCTAACACCTACTGATATTGTTGAGGGTTCTCCAAATCTCAATCTTGCATTTGTTGCCCAGATATTCCAGCATAGGTACAGTATGCACCATTTTGTGTGTCATATCACATATTAAAGAACTATTTTTAATATGCATCTTTGTCCAATGCATCTTGTCATTAACTATGCATCTTCCTCGTCCGTGATCCACCTACTGCTAGAAGAAACGCCATCTTCTGTAAATCCATAATTAATAGTTATAGCTTCATGTGCCTGTCTCGTCCCATTCTTCCTTGAACTTCTTATGCATGATGTACAAAATTTTGGTTGAGATTATTGCGTACTTTCATCAGCCTATATTATGGGGAGTCATGATGTACAAATATTATGATGGTACAAAATCAGATTATTACATTCGGGGTTAATGAAATTTTGAATATTTTTCACTAGAGAATTTTTAGATTAGCATTCACAATCAGGCAATCTCAACAGAAAGGTAGTTTCTTGCAGGAATGGGTTGTCAGTTGATAGCAAAAATACAACCTTTGCTGAGATGATGACTGATGATACACAAACTTCTCGGGAGGAGCGATGCTTCCGACTGTGGATCAACAGTCTTGGTATAGCTACATACGTAAATCGTGTCTTTGAGGATGTGAGAACTGGGTGAGCTTTCATTGTTGTTTCTTGCATTGATAACTCCGTGTAAGAACCTTCATTGATATCTAAATTTTCACTTTCAGATGGGTCCTTTTAGAAGTCCTTGACAAAATTGCACCAGGATCAGTTAACTGGAAGCATGCAACTAAGCCCCCTATAAAGATGCCTTTCAGAAAAGTCGAGAACTGCAACCAAGTAATCATGATTGGGAAAGAGCTAAACTTCTCCCTGGTGAATGTTGCTGGAAACGATATTGTGCAAGGGAATAAGAAGTTGATTCTGGGTAATTGCTATCTGAAAAACTTGTGTGTCTTGGGTCCCAAGCTACAATTGGATCATAATTCATGTATTCACTATCTGCAGCATTTTTATGGCAATTGATGAGATTTTCAATGCTCCAACTCCTGAAAAACCTGAGATTCCACTCGCACAGCAAGGAGATAGCAGACTCTGATATTCTGAATTGGGCAAACAACAAGGTGAAGAAAGCAGGCAAAACATCTGAAATGGATAGTTTTAAGGTAAGATGACTAGAAACGTTCATGAATTGCGGTCGCTTGTTGCAACATGTTCCCTGCACCATCTATGTCTACATACCTTATTTTACTGATCTTGCTTCTCTGCACAGGATAAAAATCTTTCCAATGGGATATTCTTTCTCGAGCTTCTGAGTTCTGTAGAGCCCAGGGTGGTTAACTGGAGTCTGGTAACAAAAGGGGAAACTGGTATATATCCTTATCCTCATCTCCTGACGGGAATGTTAGACTCGTATTACTGAATCGACAAAAACTGGATATTTTATTACATTAGAGTAATTCTTGGTATTGAAACTGCAGATGAGGACAAGAAGCTCAATGCAACTTATATAATTAGTGTTGCTCGGAAGCTTGGATGCTCCATCTTCTTGCTACCCGAGGATATAATAGAGGTAGGAGGATCACCCCCATCTAGCTAGGAGTCTGTGTGGGGACAATAATCAACTTGTGTTGTGATTGATTTGCAGGTAAACCAGAAGATGATTCTCACTTTAACAGCAAGCATCATGTACTGGAGCCTGCAACAAGGGGGCGAATCGGAGACAGAGGGGTCTCCTTCCGCTCAAGTCTCTGCAGATGGCGATGATGAGACCTCAGACCCCACCCGTTCCCCTAATCCTGCAACCGAAGAATCTTCCTAAGGCACCTATCTACGGAGAACCATGTAAGTTTCTATGAAGCTCCAACTCAATTGCGCTGGCTGCATTCAACAAGGAAAACATGGCTTCTTGTTAGGCATTTTTGGTCCAAGTTAGTTGATACTAAAGCCGCTCCTTCTGGAATTCGTGCTTGTATAGGGAAAGAGTCATAACCATTTTTTGGGTCTGTCTGTGTTTTGCATTAAGGCACACACTACTTATTCATACAACCCATGACAAATAAAAGTGCTTTTTTTAAATATATTTTGGCAGAGATTGTTTAATTAAATCACTACGCATGGCATGGCCCTGTGAAAGCAATAAACATAAAATGGCCATGTTGAAGCAGAGCGACCCCCACAGGCAGAAGCAACGCTGCTGCTTCCAAGTTTCCTAGTAAATGGTGCATGGGAGAGAGTACCTGATGGTGATATATATAATAACCTAAGATTGGAGTCGAGTCAATTAAAACTTTTCAAATGTGAATTAATATGGATTAATGACTCCGTCTCAAATTAGATTTCAAGATCAAGATTTTTAAATGAAAACAATACATTTTATCTTGAAAAGTTTGATTACACCATGTAGATCAGGTTAGAAACCGAACCGGGCTGCGATGGTCTGCCATCCTGCGCGAGATGCCGGTTTAGATTACAGCCTGCTGAAGAAAGCTGTCCAGGGGGAGATGGTGGCCAAACTGATCTGCAACTAATGAGAGCTTTTTTTTGTTTCCACGAAAGTTGAAGGCTTGAAGCAGAGATCAAAATCGTAGAATAATTAAGCTGTTGTAAGAATCTCTGAGAACAATATTGGTGCTAGTGCTACTGTCAATGCAGACATGATAATATATGACCTAGCTAGAAGAAGAGGAAGCAATCCAAGTAGCATGCATTTCTCAGCTCAATTCCCAAATCTATTCAATCATAAGATGCAGCAAAAAACGGGAGACAGATGAAAATGACTACAACTCTTAATAACTCAGATCCGAAACCCCCTTCTCCCCGTGCTCATGTCAAGTAAATGATGGCATGGAGGAATTGTCAGCCAAGAAACCAGCTTCTCATCCGAGCTCTTATGGGGGTGAGCTAAACATAAGGGAGGTATTTGTCCCTCCAAACCCAAAAGAGTTTGACAATGCCACACGTATTGGCATCTCCTTTGATGCAGACAAAGGCATGAATTTATCACTGAACACCGGATCAGGTCTTGTCAGATTGAGTGTTAAAGGTGCAACTCCCTGTGAAAGTAGAGCTTTCTATGCATCAAGTTCTATAAATTGGAGCATTATTATGTAAAGGGTGATGATGAGAGATCAGTATATGACTGGCGATAGACACATCATTTACAATGAATATTTCCTTTCTCACTTTAAAAGAGTAGAATAGGAGATGAAGTTTTCTTACCTTTTCTATGGATAGAACAGCAAAAATAGCTTCCACAGCTCCAGCTGCTCCAAGGAGATGCCCAATCGCACCCTGATTCCTAAAATGATTAGTACTGGCATTTTCTAAAGGAAACAATTTTGGTAACTCTGTTTATGGCTCTGTAAAAATATAAAGTAAACCATTCTTGATACATCTCTGATAAGGGAAATTATAGCTTTAAGTGCTCCAATCAGTCTAGGCACAATAGTTAACCTTGGTGGAGGAGATAGCAAGATTTCCCAATGTTGCATGCTCAGAGAACACTGTTTTGATTCCTTTAGCCTCAATTGCATCACCTGAGAAATATTTTCAATTGTCACATATTGGCATATTATTTAAATAAAATGGATATATTAGTAACGGAAACTGTTTGAGTTCTATATTAATTACCCAAAGGTGTAGATGTCGCATGGGCATTTACATAATCCACTTGACAAGGATGAAGATTTGACTGCAAATAATAAAAATTTAGAAAATATGATTTAGAGCTCCAAATTATGGTAAATGACCAAGAAAAGCAGAGCACAGACGAGCAAAATTTCCATTTCAATTATTTTCCACGGTAAAAATTATAATCCAAGAACATTTTGAAGAAAGAACACCTGTTTTAATGCACGAGTCATCGCCAAAACAGCACCTTTTCCATCTATATGGGGCTGGGTTATATGATATGCATCACCTGAGAAATATAATACAACAGAAATATAATAATGCATAAGATTGTACAAAAAGCTAGCACATTACATTTTTGATAGCCATTACCAGACATCCCATAGCCACGAAACTCAGCATATATCTTTGCTCCACGCTTTTTCGCATGCTCTAATTCCTTTGTTAGGCATTACAAAGTTGCAATTATTTGGTTGAAAGAAAGCAAAAGTATTAAATAAGAACAAAAAAAGAAAGCCCGAGAAAAAATAAGCATAAATCACCTCCAGCACCAAGACACCTGAGCCTTCGCCTATTCTGAATTGTTGCAAGACATTAGTCAGCAAGATGAAACAGTAGAATTAAAAGGACTACACAGAATTAAAGAACTGTACTTACACAAACCCATCTCGATCTACATCGAAAGGCCGTGAAGCTTCCTGTGGGCAAGAGTTATATTTTGTTGTCAGAGCCCTAGACCTGCAATTCACTAGCATAAATTCTCAGCAAAAAGTAACACCAAAGATGGAAAACAATACAGAATAAAATAGAAATATTAAAGACAAAGTTCTAAGAAAGTTAAAAAAAATCAGTTGTGCTGCTAATCCATAATCATGTTGTCAGTAAATGAATCGATTCAAATCACTATTCTGATCTTGCTACAACTACAAGCAAGCTCTACCAATAAAAGATAATCATAATTCACCAAGTGTTTACCTGCAAAATCCTGCAATTGATAATGCATCTATACTAGATTCTGTGCCACCAGCAACCATGACATCTGCATCTCCAAATTGAATCATCCTTGCCGCATCGCCTATTGAATGAGCCCCTGTCGCACAAGCTGTTACTGCAGCATGGTTGGGTCCCTAAACAAAAGAATAAGTGTGAACTGAAAATTCTGATCAACTTCAACACATTGGACTACAAAAACAAATTCATCTTATAAACTTAGTATTTTTAAGGAAAAGTGCAAAGCTCTGTCTTTTGACTTATATCCTATCCAAAGTTTTTTTTTTATCCATCCAAATAAGTAACTGCCCAAGCAATGAAACAAAAAAATGCTTGTGCTAAGACTCAGAGACTAAGCCAAATCCCAATCAAAATATGGTCAGATGTATGAGAACATGTTACTCTAAAACAGAACTACAAGCTATGGATTATTATTATTGTTAACCACCCGATATACAAACCTGGAAACCGTATTTCATGCTAACATGTCCAGAGGCCATATTTATCAGTATACGTGGAATGAAGAATGGACTAAGCCGCCGAAGCCTCTGTAATAAGAAAAGAAAGCCATTAGCGTTCTTTAAAAGCTAGAACCTTGACTTAAGGCATCTCATGAATGATAGAGCAGAAAATAGGTCATGCCTCTCCAACAAGGAATGCACAATAAGAAACAAAAAGGACCTTCTCATAAATCATCTGAGCAGCATCCAGTATATCACTAATGCTTCCAGTTCCCCCACCTATTGAGACTCCCTGATATTCTTCAAGTTAAAAGAACTTACATCACCAGATAATCGACAAAACAAATAAACTCGCTGTACATTTTGCAAATAATGCAAATGTACCGTCATTTCTCTCTGTTCAGGTTCATTGGGTAGCCAGTTTGCATCTTTCAGAGCTTCATCAGCTGCACATAATGCATAAGCTATGAACCTTGCAATAGCACGGTGTTCCTGTAAGAAGCAATTAAAAATGGAGTTTATATGCAAATACAAATCTCAAAAGAAAGATGTAGGGAAAGGATTGTCTATGATTGGGATGGCCAAGGAACAATCATAGTTCTGTCTCCTCTCAGATTCAGAAAACACAGAAATGACGTAAAAGATTCTACTTCTAAATGGCTGCGATATTCTAAAAGTGCCTCACAAATAACAGGAAGATTAATACCGCCACTATAATAAGGCTTACCTTAGGATTATGCCACAATTCTTCGTTGAATTCCCCTGGAGCGGTACCGCTGGGTACAGTGGCAGCAACTTTGGAGGTAAGCTGCTCAAATGTGTACAGCTGAGTATCTCTGTCAAAAGCATCCATCTTCAAGTCTTCATAGGATAAAGCTCTTATCCCGGACTTCCCCTCTACGAGTCGCTTCCATGTGGCCTCAACTCCGCAGCCAAGTGGAGTCACCATGCCCAAACCTTCAATCCAGCGACTAATAGTTTAAAAAGAAATGAACACACAACAATATAGCTCAGATGTTCGAAATCAAAGCTAGCATCCAATATACAAATGCTAAAGCCATGTAGATACCGGTGACGACGACCCTCCGAGGAGAGACAGTCGAAGGCGGAGGAAGAGTTTCGCCAAAAGAATATGAAGAGAAATAACGAACGCGTCGGAAGGGTGATTTCAGGAGCAGTTCACGCCAAGGAGGGAATGCCATGGCCGCGCCTTCCTCTCTGAATCAACCCTACACTACCTGGTCAGTCTGCTGCTCCTTGATGCCTTCTCGGTCTCTCGGAGTGTGAAGTTTCATTTTCAGCTCGAAAGTAAAAAATATGTACCCGACCGGTCCCGTTACGGGTAAAACCGACCCGGGATGCGCGCGAAGTGGGCACGGGTCCCACCCCGGCCCCGCCCTGTTCAGACCCGTCCGAGTTGGCCAGTCAAAACTCAAAAATGAAAATCGATTCATCGACCAGTAGAAGGTGCAGAACAGAAGAGTCTTCTCGCCCACTACCAGAAAACCCATAACCTAAACTTGCAAGTTTGATGATGCAAGAAACTTATTGTCCACTATATAAGTTGTTACATTACTTATATTTAGCCTTATTATTTCCTTGAAACTTCATTTAGATAAATTCAACCATTAGATGCAGACAGAGTGCAGTGAGTGGTTTGTCTAGGAAGGGCAAGAATACAGACTATAGAAGGCATCCATCACACACCAGGCTTTTATTTTCAGTATATGCTGTCTACAAATATCCAAAGTGGGAATGTAAAGAAACCTTATAAGCAATCCTTCTACAATACATACGCACTCTTTATGCTGCGATGAAGTCTTCCACTGACCTTTGGATAGGGTAGTAGTACACTTTTTATAACACTATCATGCCATGACTGTCTCAATTGATGATTTTGCAAGCCACAGTAACCCGGGGTCGTTGCGCTTCAGCACAAGGTAAGTTTCGCTTCTTCCAATATCATCCAATACGGTGTCCTCGTTGAAACCAATCAGTGCCAGAATATCCATTGCAGCTGCAATTATCCATATATGGGAAAAGGGAGACTCAGATATAAGCAACCCAAGGCCAAAAGAAAAGGATATAAACAAACCATGGACACTGAGTAAAGACTTTGTTCATCAATTAACAAGCCGCGTCCTTGAAAGATTCACCAGTTGCTCTCAAGTTTATCAACTTGACAGACAGACCATCCCTCTATAAAGTCAGCAGGGGCTTCTGAAACTCTTATCTAATGCTAAAATATCAAATTGGACAAATTTTTCAATAAAGCTAATATTTTTTCTGCTAAAATAATGCTCTATACTTTGAGCAAAATCTCAAATAACCCCTTGACCTTTTTTTCCCAAATAAAATAATTACATTTTCAACTTAATTCATGACCCAAATATGCTCCTAACCTCCATCACCTGTCACCCTCTCATTTGCTCACACGCACAAGTACAATACACAAAATTAAGTCTTATTTGAGCTGTTATGCAACCGTTAGAGCCTCAATTGAACAAAAAAAGAATATAACCTTATTTGAGATTTATGTAAATGTTTGAGCCTTATTTGAGATTTGAACCTTTACTAAAAAATAATCCTTTTGAAACAACACTTTCAACCAAGTGTAAGTACCTTTATAATTGGCAAAATGTCTTTGTATGATGGGATTTCTCTGCAGCACAGCCACCAGGAAAAAAAGTTAGTTGACTGATAGAGAACTAAGAAACCAAGGGGGGCAGGCAAGCAAGAAATTCACACCTTCCGAAGCCTTTTGTATTTCATATCATATGGGTGCTCTATCACATTACTGCCCCAAAAAGAAAAGGTAAAGCAGATCACCATAAATGCAAAAGGAGCACTTAAACAAAAAAATGCTAAATGAGCAAACTTTAACTTGATCTAATTCTTCTTTCTCGTGGTGTGTTAGAAGGTTCATAAGAGCATCATACCCGATTATTTTTACTAATGTTTGCAGAACTCTAGAAGCCTCGACTATACCAACTTCATTCTGCAGCATCACAATTGCATTTTGCATACGACTGCAAAGAATGGCAACAGGGTCTTGAATCCTCTTCAACAACTCTTGATCATCAGGATCAGGCTCATCAATTTGCATTCCAGATGTTTGTTGAGAGTCCCTCAAATTGTCATCAGGGTCAGGTTCAGTCTGCACAATTCTGTGTTCTTTGTCATCACATCCTGAAACACCTTGCAGTCTCTCTGAGTCATCTGGATCAGGTTCCCTCATGGTTTCTCCTGATTGGGTCATCTCTTCTATAGCATGTGAATCATCAGGATCAGGTTCCACATCCATCCTCAGATCAGAAGATTCCAGGTCAGCATGCCGAGGAACTAAACTTGTTATTTTGTCATCCCTTGGAGTGGATCCTTTTATGATGTTAGCACCCTGAGAGTCATCAGGGTCAGGCTCAAATTTCCTCTGAATTTCACAATAGTCATCAGGATCAGGTTCTAGATCAAGTTTCTTTTGACTATGAAGAATCTCAGCATGCACTTTCTCTTCCCTAGATAAGTCAAATCCAGACTCATCAGGGACAGATTCTGAAATCTCTTCATTTATAACAACATGGCCGATGGAAGAATTTTCCATCCTCCGATATGCAGCAGCAACAGATGTTTCACGGGCACTAAGAAATTTGTCAGAAGCATCACCCCCAAGCTTCTGAGGCAGATTATTACTAATATCACTGATATAATCCTCATTATCATGATGATTGTAAACTTTTGATCCATTCAATGTTCGGCTCCCTGATCTTGTCCAATCTAAACTAGCAACTTCTTGGTTCAGCTGATTAGACAAGAAAATTATAAATTGCAGGTAAGAGAGCAGTAAACATACTCCAGATCTGCATACTAGCAAGACATATTTTTAATAAAGGGCAAATTACCTGCTTATCTAGTGCATAAAAATTGGCATCATGCTCTGAGTACACCATATGAGCCTGAAATGCACCAAAGAGCAGGATCCATTAATCAATTATCTTTTGATTGAAAGACACCCAATATATAAAAAACAATGAGATATCCTCCACAAGTGCACAAAGCCATGTTGAGAGGTGAATTTAGAAAGAAGTGAGAATATGAATATACAATAAAAAAATGGAAAACTAAAACTTACAAGCTCGTGCAGAAGAGTTTTCTTAATTGTCTCATATTTCCTAAAACCTTTGAGATCATCAGTTCTGAGACGCAGGGAAATCTCTTCTCCACAATTCTGTGAAAGCAGAAAATGGATCCTACTCAGACAAAGATCTAGACTATATGAATAAACCTTAAGGTGTGTGGGTTCGGTTAATTTTATACTATAAAAAGATGGCAAAATGAACTACCTTGTTAAAGCCAAGAAGACACTTTGGGCTCACACCCACATAACCAACAGGGGCCATCTCCGTCATAACTCCTACTCGCCAGCGGTACTGTATAATAGATATCAACATAACTAGTTAAAATGTGGGCGTAGGTGCAATTCAGCAATGAGAGATTGATAAAATAGGTTGTTAAATCTTGTCATGGTGCTACCACCTTATTCATGATGGCCACAATGCCAGGATCTGCAGCAAGCATGTGCATCCTCTTCAATGCCTCTGAAGGGGGAGGAGTCAACTGAATCATACAATAGTAACATCAATCTTAGTAGAAGAGGATAATTTATATTGCTTGTCAATAGGATATGTAAGTAGCTGCTCCAGGGCATAAACAATTTCACATGCTAGAAAGACCCTGTTAAGATGTCATTTGTAGTTGATCTAAAAACGTTCTGCAGCCATTTTACATCTTTTATAGCTTAGTCCGGGATAATCAAAAAGACAGATTATCGGAGTCTCATATATATAGGTTACCTTCACTCCTGGAATTTCAAGCGTGCGAAAATCAGCAAAAATAAATTCTCCTTGAGGAAGTTTTATCTGATCAACAGTGACACCTAACATTCGTCTTCTTAATCTCTTATCCCCTTCTTCAAATCCAGGAATCCTCAAATCTCTCTTCTCATTTTCCAGCATTTCATCAACCTCTATTTCAGGTACTCCCATCATTCTGATAGTTTTACCCTAGAGAAAGAGACAAGGTTTCATCTACAGTACATAGTCCCTCTGCAAATTAAACATAATGAAAGCAGATACTATTACAGCATACCTCGTCCCTGGAAATTCCTTGTATTTTCAGTGATGAGTATTCATCTGAGAAGGGATACAAAAGTTTTGAGCTTTTGTTTGAAAATTGCGGAATAATGAGCCGCATGGTATCAGCCTTTACATCAGTCAACTTCTGAAGTTCATAGCCAAAGTCTTGCAGTGAAGCGCGGGAGTTCATTTCCACAATGAATTTCTTCCCCCTCCATAAAACTGAAAATTTTAAGATGCTTTCTGTGTCCTGTATGTTGTGCTGCATTCCTGCTAGAACTAAGTGCCAGGTGTTTTGCAGTAGCTCGTTAGTCATTTAAACATAAAAGAGCCCAAAAATGAAAAATCCATAATTATACGAATTAAAGAAGCGAATGCAACTATTACATAGAGAGGAATTTGAATTACATTCGCATGAACGCTAGTGATGTTTAGAGGAATATAACATAACAAAATATGCAAGCCCAAGCCATTTTACAGTGACTGCATCACTCTCTCAACATGAATATATGAATTAAAGAGTATTAAGGGGGAAATGTATATATACCTGCATAGGGATCAGGTGGAGCAATCTTACAGAACAAAGTACAAGCACAAGAAACAAAAAAAATTGGTATAAAAATAAACAGCATTATGAATATCAACCGACTTATTCCAATGAACAGAGGCTTCCTAAACCCTAACCAAGGAAGGGAAAGAGTTGAAACTCACCGCGATAACCCAAGATAAGACACGTTGTTTCCAATCGATCAATTCACATAATTCAATTTCCAGCAACCAAAAACATGCTCCGTTTTCAGAAAAGAAAAAGTAAGGCAAAGAACTGCAGAAAGTCAACCAGGAGATAAAAGATCGTCGATCGGAGAGCCGCCACACCTGCTGCCAATCAATTTCCTCGTTCTCTTGCTCTCCAAGAAAAAAACAAATAACAGAGCCCCCCGATTTCTTCAGACCGTGTAGCTGGAAAATTGAAATCAGTATTTATCGGCCATATTAATATAAACTGTATTTATTTAGAGACGGGGGACAAAGACAGCGCAGCTTAGCCTCGGAAACGGAGGGGCTGCTAAAATGATCGAGTGGTGCTCGGCTCTTTAACATTACGCATGTAATGACGTGGCTTTTCAAGTTAGGAAATTTCCAGAACCTCACCTATCCTATTAATTAGTTAAAAAAAAGTTTGAGCAAAAAAAAGCGCCGTATTAATTTTTAGTTTTTTTTTTAATTTAGGATAATTTTTTTATCATCCTAAATATTACACTAAATTTAAAATTAAAATTAGTGATCAAATAAGATATTAAACAAAAAAAATTGATTGTAAGGTAAATCTCACACATGCCGCACGTGCCTAATCAATTTAAACTTATAGTACTTGGCATTCTTTTTGAGCTTTTTTTTATAGCAGGTTTGATGTAGTGATGACAAGAAAAAAAATCAGGAATTAGCAGCAACAATTGTAGAAAAGAAATGAGCCTTTAGCAGAGTCACAAACCAGCAATATTCTAAACTCAAATGCAAATGCAATCTCTCCCCAAGCATCCATCCTCAGATTCCCCCATGTAGCTCAAGGTGAAGGCCAGATACTCTTGGTTATGGCGATTGGCTAATGACTAATCTTCCTTGTACTCTCACAAACCTCCCATTGGACACTGCGCAACTTTCCTCCATCCTTGATATTTTTCTTCGCCAATGGAGAACATTGAGAAAATTATGCGGTTTTGCAGTAGAGGAGCGCATGAAAATGAATGTTTATGTTTGATAGCAGATAATTCAATGATCATCTCTCAGCTTGGGTTACCACCAACTGAACGTCTCTAGACGATCATGGAGTCCACCAATTGAGCTTAATCAACAGTGAGCAATGAGATCATCAACAATAAGTGCATAGTGCAGCAATGAAAGATTCAAGGAGCAAATGACAAGGCGAAACTTATCTCGTAATTTCGATGTGATTTTGTACAGAACAGGTACTCGATCTCGACTTCGAACATGGAGATGCGAGGCAATTATTCATTACAGCCCCCTGAAGTGAAGATCACAGACCCCTTGGAACCCTAATCTCAGTACATAAAGCGGCCGAAATTGAGCAAGTTTTCTTGTGGGATCAGCTCAGCCTCCGAGCCTCCGAGCTTTCCCTTCTTCTACTCTTATGAAATAGGGAAAGCATAAATAAGACGAGGAAACGTCAAGTAAGATTCCATATCCGTCGAGATAACCTGGCTTTGGAAGGAACATTAGAGACACAGAGCCGTTGCCCGGAGATCGTCGGCATCAGGATCAGCCCCGTCGTGATCCATCGGCGGCGGAAGATTTAGATCGAATCGGAGGGTCGTGGGCTTGGATGAAATCGCCGTGATACATTGGTCATCGATGCCATCAGCCACGACGGACGACGAGGAATCGCACTCGCTATGACAGTCGTCTGCCGGAGGAGGAGGAGGAGGAGGCCGGACAGGAGCGCGTTGGTCCACCTGCATGAGATCGCTGCCGCTGCTGCTGCTGCTGCCGCGAAGGTGATTCAAAGCCCTGGGAGCACTGAAAGACTCCAAGGTGCTGCTAAGACTGCTGCAGGCAGGCCTCACCGCCGCAGCCGCGGCAGCAGCAGCCTCGAGCTCCGCAGAGCCCAGAGAACGGTCGGGGACCAGATCCAGGGGGAAATTGGTGCGAGCCTTGGGGCCGCGGAAGGACCGGGCGGCAGCATCATAGGCACGGGCAGCCGCCTCGGCCGAGTCAAAGGTACCGAGCCAGATGCGGTTCTTCTTGACGGGATCGCGGATCTCCGCTGCGTACTTGCCGGAAGGGCGTTTCCTCACGCCCTTGAAACGGATCCCCTCCTGCAACGGATTCCGATCTTCGGCAACGGCCCTGCCCCGAGGCATGGTGACGATGGAGGAGGAGGAGGAGGAGGATATGGGTAGGTAGAGAGAGAAGTCCGATGCCCCAGATCCGCAGAGGAGGTAGGGTTAGCTGATTGCTGGTTCAGCATTTCTGCTGTAGGTACGTACTGGTGTGTTTGTTTGGGGGTGGGGGGGTAGGGGGAGGGCCAAAGACTGCAAAGCTACCGTTTTTAATTAATCAATTAATTATTGGGATTAGATTTTTAAAATAATAACATGAGGACTTAACACTTGTTCATGATAGCAAATGTGACTTGACTGAGTCTATGCACTAATTCTCCTAAATCATACGCAGTTGCCATGAATCAATCAAAGCTTCCGATGCACCTGCAAGTCATGAATTGGATATTGTGCATCAATCAAAGCTTCTTTCTGTTGCTGTTATTTACTGGGTTTTTTCAAATTCTAACAAACTATGCTGGTATTTTGATTTGCACTCCTATAATTTATTTTCAGGCAGATCTGGATTTAATTTTTGACATGGCTTCTCTGTTATGCTTGTGTAACTATTGAGGAAGATTTCTGCTTGTGTAGCATAGAAGCTATTGATGTGCACCTATTGCTGCACATGGAAGTGTGCCTTATGGGAAATAGCAGGGCAAGTGAGTGGATAGTAAAGCTCAGACAAGTTCCAAGGATTTCAGATGATCTTATGGATCAGATTCTCAACATAAAGATTAGTATATTTCGTTTTCCTTGGGTGAACTGGTTCTCATGCTTTCCAGATATGTAGGCATACATGTGTTTTTCCTTTATAGAATAATAAAGTACATTGCCATTTTCTTTGAAGGTATACTTTGTGGTTGCTAGTTAGTACCATCCAATTCAAGATTTAGGATAAGATGCCATATTTGCTTGAACCTCATGCTGCTTATATGTTCAGCTTTTCCTGGCATCTGCTTTCAGTTCAATGATCTCTAAGAGTTGTTATATACAGAAGAGACCCCATTAAGCAAATCAGTAGTTTTAATATCAAATTTGATTGAGTCTTTTAGTTTTCACCAGATTGACCAATATACAAGCGAACTTAGATCTTTAATTTCATTGAATCTTTCATCCCTATTCACGAGTCTTTCCTCTGCCTGTGAAAATAATAAGCTACAGTAAAACCCAGTTGTTCTGGAACTTCCCCTCTTCTACCTGTATAGATGCAGTGAAAAAAATGTACTTCGAAGAGATTTAAACCTACCACAAGAGTAAAACCAAGAGATTGAACTTTGACTGGTCGAGATGGAGAGGAACATTATCATAGTAATGGCTCTGCATTTTGCCAGCCATTGTATGGTCAGACTCATCTCAAGATCAATGGGGTTCTCTCTCCTCCAAGTACATTTATGGCCACCTTCATATATAGAAAAAGCTAGCCACTCTGATGAATGTATAGTACGTATGTAATATGTATGCACGTCTGAAGTCAAACAACCGCACGTCTTATGATTCATCTGGCTAGACAACATGTTGAGCTTATGAATTCATACTCTTTTCTCTTGTTCCTTTCACCCTTTGAAAATTATGAATGCTGCTGGCTTATTCTTATGATTCATCTGGCAAGCCAACATGTTTGAGCTTATGAATTCAGACTCTTTCACCTGTAATTCTTGTGTAACTAACGACTTTTGATGTGATATGTACAGGATTATAGCCAAATTGAACTCCAAATAGTTAAGAACCATGATTAACCCACATGCTTGGGTTTAGTTAATGTCGCGCCTCTCTCTTATTAAGAGAGAGCCCAATAGTTGTCCCGTGGTGTTTGAGATGGGCCATTAAAGCTCTAAGCCTTCTCATATAAATGGTATCTAAGTGACCCATGAGATCTGAATATATAGCATATCATCCATATCCATGTACTCTTCCAATGAGAGAACTTCATAATTTAGTGGTGTGGGTCGATTGTTTATATGCCGATTTCAAGAATATACATACAAATACTCATGACATTGCCTTTTACTTTGTGAAGCTAATTGCAAGTTGAGATTAACATCTCTTTAAAGACCCTTTTAACAAAAGAAAAGATTTTGCAGATTCTGCTTTTATTGGAGTGCAAGGTAGGAATATAACAAAGTTGAAGAACCCTCCACCAGAGAAACCTGGATGTGATGGCTTGAGCTCGCACCAGGTGACTATTTTGTATTCAGTACTTGAGAAATATATATACAACTGTGAAATTTGATCATTTAACTTGTGAGTCATTTCATCATTTTAGCATAGTTTCTTTCATATACATATATATGTGATAAGAAGTCTGAGAAGAAGATGAACTTTGCAAGTGATTCTACCACTAAAGTTAGAAATCACATATGAACTACTTAGAAACCAAATGATTCCGCCACTAAATTTAGCTACCAATACAGCAACTTAAATATACAAATAAGTACATATCGTTGAAGGTGACCAATACACATGCATAAACAAATTATATATAGGATTCAATTCTTATTATACATAGAAATAGAAGTGTTTCCAATCACTAATTACACAAATAATTGTGTAATATTCTCGGACTTGCAAGGTCAAGAAAATTTAAATAATTTTCTTGATACTTGAAGAAGGACAACCGAGATCACATTGGAATAAGCTCAGTAGGGATAACGTCCTATGACCATTCATTTAGAAGACATCTTTATCAGCGTCTTCTGGCGGACAGTATAACAGGCAAGACGTCCACTATGACCACGGCCAAAGACTAATGGCCAAAGGGAAGACATCACTAGCCTACGGCAAAAGTGGGTGACTTTTGGTGGAGGGAGGAGGAGAAGAAGAAGACCTTGCATGGGAGAGAGGTAGAGCTTTCAGGGTTTATGTGAAAACAGAGAGGGAGGCTGGCAGACAAGCAGAGGTGGTGGGGGTATAAAATAGGGTCAAGAGAAGGGCATAATCGGAGTTTAAATCAGGGATGAAAAACAAGGGGGGACAAGGAGGAGGATGATGTGTCGTTTTCGACCGAAGGGAAGAAGAGCCAGAATAACAAAAAGGGTTTTGAATGAAATAAATGAACGAGTGAATGATGAGAAATATTTTTTCTTTTTATGCTTTCAATTAGAGAGAAGCCTTATTATTTTTTTTGTATGCATGTTAAGGTTGGATCCATGGCTGTTTCCCACTTATTCTTCTAGGGTTAACTCAATGTCTAATCTGCACTTAATGTATATGTATTGCTGTACAGGTTTTGCATGACCCATTTTCCCAACTAAGTCATGCTAGCTTTGTACAAGGACTGGAACTATGTTTCACGGGGAGATATCTACCATTTGAAGAGGTATGAACTATAAACTGATGTTTGCAGGTGTGGGTGCATGTAGGAGAAGGGGTGGGGAAGAGGGAGATACAGTAAGATAAAATGGAAAGTGGAAAGCAGCAGTGGCATTTAATTTCCCATTGTTCATGGCAAAACTTGCATAAGGAGGGAAGGGTAGGCTTGATTTAGGACTTAGGAGGAAGGATTGACTGTGAAAATTCTCACTTTGCTGCTTTGCTTTGTTTCTGCAGCTTCATCATCACATTAGTCCACTCTACAAAGATGGAAAGACATTTAATCTTTCCTTAATATGCCAATAAGCTAGTGATCAACATCCTCCTGTGCAGCAGATCAGATGGAATAAGAACAACCAGAAGGGTAAAGGAATTGAATTTGCAGGTGGAAACAGAGAGGGGGGGAGGAGGGAGAGACGTCATCATAATAGTGGATGTCTTATGTAATAACTGGACATGTGCAGAACACAGTGGTCTCTCTCTTTCCCCCTCTCTGCAATCTTTCCATTGTAAGGTCAGTATCAAGATCAATGTGGTCCTCTCCCCTTCTCCCCTCCTCCAAGTGCATTTATGGTCATCCTCTTATATACCAAGATAATTAGCCCACTCTTACATTCCATTCATTCTCCCTCCTTTTCTTGCTAGATGACTAGTATAACAATTTGAACTAGTTTAAGGACGGACGGACCATCGTCCCTAGTGGAGAAACTTGATCGGGGCATGGATCTATGGCGCATTTACAAACTCTGAACTTAGCATCAAGCAACTACTGAGTGTGTATGTATGTGTAAATAGATGTATACAATGGCTACCAATTAGTCAGAACAGTACATTTCCAAGTCATGATGATTGGAGCCCCCACCACCCTTCCGTATTGTCGCTGTCGCCATAAAATCCATGCCTCCCCATGCTGGGTTCTCAGCACCGCCATATATTCTAGCCAAGACATCACCATATATATCATGCATCTATATTTAACATAAGAGCATATACCCAGTACTGTATCTTAGGTTTGGAGTTGGAAATTGGTTGTCCTGGTTTCACCCTCAATAATAAATTGAAGTGACATTAATAGGAGCCTTACAAGGAACATGTAAGAAGGAATAAAAATTCTCACCCAAATTTCAATAATTTATTAAATATAATATATATGCATTCATTGATGTGATGTATCGATGAGACTACTGTCATGCCTATTCGATCCATAAATATATGCTCTAGCATGTGACATTGAGCTACCTCGGCCGCCTCCTCCGCCAATGCGGGACGATGGACTGCATCACCTCCTTGTGCCTTGAGTGGCGGCTAGTGACGGCTGGTCCCGGTGGCTGACTCACTGGTCCCCGTGGCTGACAAGGTCGGTGGAGTAGTCGGGTATCATAGTTTATATATATTAAGTTTTCGATCAAATAATTCAGAGACTGTGCATGTGAATATAGACCTAGTAGCCTACCTTAGTAGGGAGGGAGATTCAAAATTTTTAGGTTAATCACATTTCACCCTTCAAATATATAATTTCTACTTACAGTTCCTAATTCGTTCGTATAATTTGAGTTTAATCCGATTCAATAATCATATGGATTTGGTCCATTTAATTGGATTTTAAATATAAAAAATTTAAATTATAAAATTTTAATAAATGGAAAATAAAATTTTATCTAATTAAAGTGTGAACTAAGATGTAATATACTAGATAATTATAAACTATTAATAATATATTATATATTAAAAAATAATATTATAAAAATTAAAAGTTAAAAGTTATCTTATTGAAAATTAAAAAATAATTTATAAAATAATATTAACATTTAATTTTAAATCACAAATTTAAAAAATAAAATTTGAATTGAGTATAGGCAAACTAGTAAAATGCAATCATATTAAATTATCATAATCAAACACATACTAAAATAACTTTTTTTTACACGTTTAATTCGATTTTATCTAAATTTCAATTCGAATACGGGTCACACAGGACCGAATTTGGGAAAAAACACGGATCTAATGAGTATCTGACAGCCCTAGATGGGATAGCATATCACCATGAAAAAATTCGTATAGTATTGTTGGAGTTTTGACTTCTAAAGGATCCTACTGGTTGAGCACTAGAACCATCATAGACAACTTTCTGTGTTGGCTAAATCCCAAGGCCACTCCATTCACATGTCCATTCGCCCGGCCTCTCAGGCCTTTTTGGCCCAAATTCTTTCTATCGGGCCGGCAGTTCGGTCTGCTAAAGGACATGCGCAAATGCTCACGAAAAATTTCCAGCCGTCGTGAAAAAATGCAACTGTATATTTTCTTTACACGGGTAAAAACCTGGAAAAAAAACTAACAAGGGTACGGTAGCGGGGCCCACTGGTCGGTCGGTCGGTCAGAGCCTCCCAGCCCCAGTAAGGGTGTCAAAAGGGTACCTCTTGACTGTGCCAAATAGCGCCGACCCGCAGAGTCAGCGCGGCAGAAGGAGGTTTACAGTAATTTATTATTTAAATTATAATATGTTTATTATTTAGATAGAGATAGACAGAAAAGAAAAAACGTATTAGGGCCTAACGTTTGAACCCGGTCCGTGTCCATTGGAAACTCTCTTTATGAACGAACCGGTCCGAACCACATAAATTTGCACTCGACCGGTACAGCTGAGATGAGAATCTTTCACCTTCCAGACACTAAACGCACAGCTTCCTTTTCTCTCACTCTCTCTCCTCGGTTCTCTCTCACGCTAACTGTCAATGCTGTCTCTGATGCATACCTCCTCTGCCTCAGCCGTGGCCACGGCCTCCGGCGGTGATCACCCCCAGGCAATCCTCGACCTGATCAAACATCTCCTATCCTTCTTTCTCCAGTCCTCTCTCAGCATCCGCTCATTCGCCGGCCGGTGGCAGCTCCTCTTCTCCAAATTCGAACCTCTGCACTCCATCCTCGAATCTCTCTCCTCTTCCTCCCACTGGACCGATAACCTTCTCCTCCAGACCCTCCTCCCCGACCTCCTTTCCACTCTCCAACGCCTTAAGCATCTCTCGGAACAATGCGCCGACCCATGCTTTAGTGGCGGGAAGCTTCGGATGCAGAGCGACCTTGACGTTCTCTCCTCTACCTTGTCCAATCACATCCGCGACCTCGGTTTGCTTTTCAGATCCGGGGTCCTTCAACGGCGGTCAGCCGCCACCGTTTTATCGCGACCCCGTCGCGGCTCCGACAGTGAAGACGTCCAGCTCTTCATCAGGGACATCTTCACTCGGCTCCAGATCGGAGGGATCGAATTCAAGAAGAAGGCTCTCGAGTCTTTTCTCCAGCTCCTTTCGGATGATGCGCAATCCGTTGGCTTAGTAGCAAAGGAAGGCAACATTACCTGCCTCATCCAGCTGCTCGATCTCCACGACATTCCAGAAATTCAGCACCAAGCTGTGACAGCTGTCTCGATTTTGGCCTCTGCAAACGAGGATACAAGGAAATGTGTCTTCGAAGGAGGAGGTTTGGGTCCTATGCTGAGGATTCTCGATAATGCTTCGATTCCCCTAAAGGAGAGAGCGGCGATCGCAGTGGAATCAATTACCGCAGAAGCTGAAAATGCGTGGGCGGTATCCGTGTACAGTGGGGTTTCAGTTCTGATCGAAGCCTGTAGGTCGGGCTCACCGACGACTCAATCTCATTCCGCTGGAGCGATCAGGAATTTGGCGTGCGTAATGAATATGAGAGCCTCATTGGCCGAGGAAGGAGCTGTTCCAGTGCTCGTTCACTTACTGAGCTCGAGCTCCGCTGCTGCTCAGGAGAAGGCGGCTGCCGGTCTATGGATTTTGGCAGAATCCGGAGGCTATTTCAGAGACTTGATACTCCAGGAGAGGGGGTTGCAGAAACTAATGCGGCTGATAATCAGTCAGTCTAGTTCTGATGTTTTAGAGACAGTCCTACGGGCGATTACCTCACTTTCTGCTGCTGACTCCGTGGTTGGAATCCTATCATCTTCGACTGCATTCATAGTCCAAATCGGCGAGCTAATCAAGCAAGGTAGCTCTAATCTGCAGCAATTGTCAGCTACGCTGCTCGCCAATCTGCTCGTCAGTGACGAGAACAAGAGAGCCATCTCTAGCTGCATGTACTCGTTGATGAAGCTAATGGAGTGCCCGAAGCCGGAGGGTCCACAGGACTCGGCGGCGCAGGCACTGGTGGCGCTGCTGTCTGTAAGGTCGAACAAGAAGGAGCTGGTGAGTGATGAGAAGAACCTGATGAGGCTTGTCCAGATGTTGGACGTCAAGAACGATTCGGTGCCGAAGAAGCTTCCGGTGGCCGTGGTGATGGCCATTCTTTCCTGTGAGAGCCACTTCTGCAGGCAGAGGCTCCTGGCAGCAGGAGCTCACCGGTACCTCCAGCAGCTGGCGGAGTTGGAGGTGCCGGGCGCATCCAAGGCCGCACAGAAGCTCACGAAGAGTAGAATCAAGGCCATCTTCAGTATGATCGGAAAGGAATAGCGGGAACCAGAAACGGCACCGATGGCGGGTAATTCCGTATTTTGACTTTTGACGGGATGGAATAATTTCATTTCTTTTAAAAATAATTATGGCTAAAATATTCCTAATAAATCAATTTTTGTCCACTTTTTTTTGCTCAACAATTTTTGTCCACCTAACATAAACGTTTTTTTTCATTTTCTTAAATATGGTAATTAAACACCATCGTGAAAACGAGAGGTAGTTAGTTGGCTTCGCGCGCAAGCTGGCGCTTGAAGTCAACCGCTTGACCATCCATCTCGTGGAGGACTAATTCGTCTTTCGTGATGAGAGTGGGGGCCTTTTCGGTAATTGGATCCTGTTTTCAGGGGCCGGGCCGGGTCAGGCTCCATTCGAGTTTCTCCTCGTAAACCGAGCAGGATGGTGGTGCCCTTAATATTGGGTGATTATTGGATAAGAGTAAATTAAATAATTATAAATATATTTTAACAAATTTAAATAATATTTATTATCCTCTCGTTAAATCTAATTTAATTATATGGAATATTTAGTTTGAGCGCGCTTGCAGGTCATTCCCAGCCACTATTGACATCCACCATTATCACAAGAAAGCGCCAAGGAAACAGCTTCTCTCTTACCAAATCACTTTGTAGTAGTGTCATGGTTCCTCCAAGGCCTGGATGGTCGTTCGTTCTCGTCGTCAGCCATTATTGCCTACTGTGGTTGCCTGTCAGCATTAATTTCAGGCTAATGTCTCCATCCAACGCGATGTGATTGTCTGATGGGAATCTTGCACATACGATGGCTGATGGGCATGGCAGTGGTTGTCTGTCTTTCTCGTCGATCAAATCGTATGGACAGATAATTGATTGAATACTGGGTCAGTTTGCATTTTTATATTAAGACGAGTTTCGGTGGTGGACCATTTCGCTGACAGACCGGCTGGATGAGGGTTGAGATGCACATGCCCATGTTCCATAAGCAAGTGTCCTTTTACATTATTAATTAATGGTGGGCTATAGTAAGGGCATATGGATGTATGCACGTATGAGACTCCTGACGGTCTTTTTATGCTATTATTGAAACAGCCTCATAGGATTTTTTGACCGTCAATGAAGGAAGTAGCGTAGTTTAATGAAAGTGCGTGTAAACATGATGATGACAGGGCAGGGCTGGCTGCCTTCCTCAGCGGAGCTTGGATGCATTTTTTTTCAGGTAACTCTCATTTTCTCCCTTCATCTGTAAATTACAGACTCGTCTTATAGCCAATTGCAGACTGTAAATTACAGTAGTTGTTGAGTATCGTTAATCGTTTGATCTAAGGCTTTCAGAAATCAATCTTGCACTGTAAAAAAACCCGTTTTAATAGTATATCATTTGAGTGCCTCATTATCTTCTTATATGGGATGATTGCACCGTGGCTGGATAAGTAGAGCAAGTGAACTGTGGTATGATAAGATGGGGTCTATTTTCAGAACCTGAAAAGGGAACAGAAGTGAACTTGAAGGTGTGAAAGCACTGAAATTGAACAGTGCTGCTTTGCACTCTCTACAGCAACCTCTCATGGCAAAGTGTGTAGCAACTTAGCTGTCTTCGGATGTATGGCATGGCATGGCATGGCAATGGCATCCTTGAACTAAATAGTTGTCCTTTTATGAATGGAGAATTCCTGCCCCATACGAGGTAAGGTCGCCTTGAACCAATGAACTCTAATGGTCTACAACCAAAGTTACTCCGTAGTTTGCTAGGAAATCATCCACTAAGCATTTTGTTTATGCTAATGTCTCAATATTTATAATAGTAACAATATTAATAATAAAATAATTAAACGGCATTTAATTGTTGTTGCAGAACAAGCCACACCTAAATCCCTAAATCACAAACCGCTGCCCTTCTTTGTCAGATAGAGAGAGAGAGGCGAGATCATCACAAACAATGTCCCAGCCACAAGAGGAGGAGAAGAAGCCAGGCCAGTTGTCTGCTCATATCAATCTGAAAGTCAAGGGACAGGTTTGATCTCTTTCTCTATGTTCCGCTGATAGTCGCTACTGAAATGTGCGTGGTCTGTGCTTTCGTTTGTTGCACTCTACAACGGCAGCTTCGACCTCTGCTAGGTTTTTGCTTTTTATGTTCCCCAATTTTGCATGTAAATCGATTCAGTCTAGGTTTTGATATAGATGGATCATTTCACAAATTTTTAGAGTTTGCAATTTGTTCGGGTTGTACCGTTGGATTAGATGGCAGTTTTTTCTTCATTTTGGAAAATACGCTCGTGATTGTAGTTTTGGGTCCTTCACGAGTGAAATATGGAGCTGCATTTGGTGGAGGGACACAGATAACACTTTAGTCGATGTTAAAAATCAGTATTTAGTTGTATAGAATGTAATATTTGCACTATAGGGTGTAGGCGTGAATAGGGAAACTCTTGCAGTTTCTTTCTCTTGTTATTGCTAATTTGGTTTCATTGACGGTGTGCTTAGCCGGGTAACTCTGAAGAAGTGATCATTGATGGACTTTTTTGGGCTAATGATTTGTAGACATAGTTAAAATGGAAATTCAGTTCATTTTCCACAAGAAGTACTCTCAATTATTTTCACTCTTTCCCTCCTACGGTAAAGCATCCTCTATGTAGAATTTTTTTTATTGACATCATAGTAACCATTTCTTATACATGAATGTAGTTTTTTCGATGAATAGATTCTGGCTTAATAATCCTTACTTTGTCTCCGGTATGCCGATGCTTTACAAATCCTTTTATGTGTTTGAGTGCGCATATATAAAGCTTTAATTTCCAATTTTGCCGAGGGAAGGATGGTCTCTTGGTCTAAACTTAGAATGCTTCGAGGTTGAAACATAAGGCCTGACCAACTGACATATTGCTTCAGGATGGGAATGAAGTATTCTTTAAGATCAAGAGGAGCACCCAGCTGAAGAAACTCATGAATGCATACTGCGATAGGCAGTCCGTGGAGATGAACTCAATTGTATTCTTGTTTGATGGCCGCCGTCTCAGGGCTGAACAGACTCCGGATGAGGTGCACTGCACAAATACTTTTTCTGTCAAGGGCAATGTTGGTTTCTCTCCTCTCGTTGTTGACTCTGCTTCTCTTGGTGCAGCTCGAGATGGAGGATGGTGATGAGATCGATGCAATGCTTCATCAAACAGGAGGAACAGCTCTTGGCTTTGAATGAGGATTTGGAGCATAAATTACATAGCATAGGCAGGTGCAGTAAGAGAGAGGCACTCTGATGCAGGATCTCATGAAGTGGAACTATTGTTATCTTTTGTCATTTTCTCTATCCCAATTGGACTGTGAATTGAGTTAACCAACTGCAGACTTGAATGAGGACTTGCTGAGTGCCATGAAATTAGAGAGCTATTAAGACTATTACCATGTCAAGAAATGACTTTACTTGTTGGGTCTGATGATATTTACCCATTTCTACTTTGATGAAAAGTCAAGAGCTACTGCCAAGCTCTCATCAAAATTATTCACAGCCAGTAATGAATGATCACAGGAATGGATCTCAAGAGATTATCGGCCCCTACAGCTTTCCAAAGAAACAAGAGTCAAAAGTGAGAAGATTCATTATAAACAAAGATGGACTCTTTATACCAGAGATCACATTACATTCATATTTAGCTTGGAAGTGTGTCTAAGTGGTGAATTGGAGCATTTGGGTGTTCAAAGTGTGTTGCCAACTGCCGTACAATCCATGCACGGCGTGAAGGGTTAGATCACAAATGTGAACCAAATCCCACATCATGCTTATCATCATCCAGCATGGACCCTGAGCAAGTACCACTTAATGGTCAGAAGCGCATATGCTTTTTCCTCTGCATTATAAGTTCATGTTATATCCACTCCTTCCCTCAATTAGTAGATGCTCCTGCAATTCAATCTCCAAGATCTTCTATGCCAAAAAATCAAAGAACTCCTATGAGCAGTTGATGTCAAAACTCAGTCCTGGTGGTGGTGGTAATGCCAGCTCCTTCAGGCAGTCTTCTATGCCAAAAATCAAAGAACTCCTTGAGAAGTTGATCTCAAAAGTCAGTCCTGGTGGTAGTGGTGGTGGTAATGCCAGCTCCTTCCTGCAGCCAACTGCAAGACAACAACCTCATAAAAAGTACAACGGTTTCTATTAAATTCAACACCTGCTTTCTGGAAAACTGCCTTCATGATCTTGTTGAACCACATGAAATGTCATATAATACCATTTATCAAATCCATAGTTCTGAACACTTTTATATGAGAAGTTGCAACCACTGACAGCTAGAAGAGGGGAACAAAGAAAGGTTGAATGTGGAAGGCAACCTCAGTGAAGTTCTTCTTCACTATAACACTTACATGATTTTTAGGATGTAGATTCAATATTTGATGACCAAGATACTGGTTTTTGGAATCCATCATTTGAATCGAACGAAGTAATTTCTGTATTGTTGCCTGCGTATGATTGTAGATGCTGCATACATGCCACAAATCAATTGGGTTATAATGATCAATTGTAATTGTAACTGAGAATTTATGCATCTAAGAGACATGACTCAGATAACTCCATATATTGAAAATGCATGTGATCCAATCAAGTTTCATCAACAGGATCTGTGAAATAAACAGAGACAAGGAAGATTGAAAAATCATAGAGAGTACAGATTGTCAAACCATACCTAAGACGATGCCTGTTGCATGCAATGAAGAAGGAAGCAAAACCATTCAAAATGACCCTTAGAGCACGGAATACCTGAATAAGAAATGATTCATTAATGAACAACAGAAACCATCCATCTAGACCCGCTACAGCGATCAAATATAGTAATAGACAATGTCAAAGAACCTGGGAGAAAAGATCATTCCATAGTGAACGCCACATTGAAATTTCATATGTGCCGTTTACTGCAGTGTTTGCAGCTGATGCCAGCTTGGATATGCCTCTCACAGAGTACCACATTTCCATAACGGATCCATGGAACCACGTCCACAGAGATGCAACTGTGTTTGCCAATGCTAGGATGATGCTGATAGCCATGTATAACATGCCAGATAGCATATGGAATATTGGATGCAATACTGAATTACCTGCACCATGGGTTTAACATTAAGTAATTCCCATAAAAATAGACAGTTAAGATTAAATAAGTGAACATGCATCCATCAGAGAATTTCACTCACCAATTGCCGATATAAGTGCAAGTACAAGCCACAATGGCTGCAGCAAAAGTTCCACAAATTCGGTCACAAGACTGTAAACTGAGCCAAGTACCACTGATATGATAGAGAAGAAGGTATAGAATGCTCCGTATGAAACATTCCATAGAGGAGAAAGGGAGTGTAAAAGCTCCAAAAGAGGCTCTGCAAATGGTTGTGAAAGAACTGAAAAGAAGGACTGGAAGCTGCTGATCATCACTAGAAGACATTTAAGAGCCTTTCGACAATTGTGAAGGAAAAGCATCGTTCCCAGGTACTGGATCCGTGATACCATCTCCCATGTTTCTATCCAATCAAAAAGAGGACCGCACAAATGCGCAGCAGCTGCCTTGAGAACAGGGACATTTTTATACAGGTCATAAAATCCAATAAGAACAGTCACGACTGAAATGATGACATAGAACATTCTGACGAGTGGGCACATCCATGGGCGATAAATGTGACAAAGAACTGGATATGACTGGAGGAATATAACCCAAGAAGGAAGTCCCGCCTCCAGTAAGGTAAGCAATCTCAAATCTGAAACTATTATTTGCTTCAATCTAAATGGGAGGTTGTGATCATTGAACCTGAAAATGATCAAAGTATCCTTGTACTCGAAGTTGTCCACTGAACTTATGGTAGTGGAAGGAGGAGATGAATCAATGGAATCTTTTCTTTCACTTTGTTGTTCATCTGAACCAAAATCAGCATCTCCATCACTGTTAAATAACTTAGTCTCGCTCCTTTTCATAGAAGGTGAGTGCAGCCCATCTTGTCCATCATCATTAAATGCAGAATATACACTAGAGGGGCCATCTGCACATGTTCTAGGAAATTCTTCGACAGCATTATAGAAGACATCCCCTGTATAGTGAAAGTAGAATTACAGATTCAGTTACACATGCAGTATTCACCAAAAGTGCAAGACTGGGCTTCAGTAGTGTTATTAAGCAAACAATAACCTAATTCAGTCACAGCCTTCTATTTTATTTTCTTTTGAAAAAGCGTATTCAGATAACTCCCATTAAATACCATCCTTGTACTGATGAGGACACTCAGATACAAATCTGAGATAGAAACACATTTTCATAACTGCATGGAAAACTTAGCAAGTTGCTTGCAAGATCAAAGCAATGCACATCATGCAGATTCCTTCAAATGTCAAATAAATAATCATGTAACTAAGTTATACCTATTAAATTGCTAAGATGATTCCTCAAGATTTGATGCTCAGCAAGAGTCCCCTTGAACCACAATGACATGCTGTTTTTAGCTTGAGCAATGCTATCAAACTCCCATCTCTTCATTAACTTAGCTTCCAAGGCTAGGGTAGTGTCAATCTGCAAAGAGCAATAGGATGGCATAAGTTGCTGCTTAAAGATTCAATAACTAAATCCAAGGGGAAGTATGAAAAAAGAAGAATTAATACCAGAAGATCGTTCAGATAATTAATGCCTCTAACACTATCCCATTCTACTTCAAATATGATGAATCCGTGCAGAGTATGGTGCAGTTCACTGCTAAACTGCAAAGATTTTTGCAGTTTCTTTACGGGCAAGATAACCGTCCTATGGGATAAACTTGCTGCATCAATAAGAAAGGACCATTTTTCAAGCTTCTTTGTTTCACTTTTTACATGGTTACTAAGATCACCTTTCCCTTTCTTCTCCTTTCTCCTTGCTCTCGTGTTTGCAAAAGGAGATAGCCTTGACTACACCAAATAACAGAATTATGTATAAGGTGGAGAAGACAGGAACAAAGTCTCATAAGAATATTTTACAGGAGACTACTATGATTCCTACCTTGGTAACCATCAACTGCCAAAGCTGTGCTAGCAGCGAGAAGTTTGACAGCCATGGGCGATTGTCTACCAATATGTATAACTTTTTACTCTCATATGCCAGGAAGATGCTAAGTTCCGAAAGATAAGACTGCAAGTCTCTTCAGTTACGAATCAAACCAAAAGAGAAGATATTAAAATTCAGAAATTGTAAGTAAAGAATATAAAGAGCATCAGCCCTACCATGACTAATCCTCCTAGACAATAATGACTGAAACGCCTTGGTAAGGGGATAGGCCCCCAACAAATTTTCTTGGGATGGCAATATTGAAAGTGAGATGCACGCCAATGCTTTTTCGACCAAAGATATACATTCTTTTACTATAGAATTCTGTTCCTGAGGTTGATAGAATCCACAATTCCTAGAAAAGGAATCCATGTATGCCCATTTCAGACCCTTTTCCTCAAATTTATTTCAATTCAATTCTTTGAATTTCCAAGATGAAAAATCACTCAATTATCTTATTGCCGCTGCTTTCTACCATATCAAAATAAACAGGAGCTATAGAACCAAGAATGAGGAGATACGGAGCTCGTGCATACCCAATCTGCAAGCTCGTCAGAGGAAAAACGCATTGATCAGCGCCTTCCTTTGCCATAAATCTTCAAATTGAGGCAGAAAGGACAACACCGCCACCGAAATTCACTCACAGGAAGCCCGAACTAGACGGTAGAGAGGAAATCGAGCCAGCAAAGCTGAATGGAAAGGACGGGACCTACGTGATCGCGGGGAACGGACTGCAGCGGGAAGCTGGAGATGGACAGAAATGCAAGAACAGGATAAAGAGATGATCAGATACAGGTAGCGTGTGAGATAACAAGCACATTAAGGGGCCCACGCGAATCCGTCTCTGTTTCTTTCTTCTCTCCACTCTGCCGATGTCCGTTCCTCTCTTTCCGTCCTCTGACGTCGCTGCCGTCTCCTTCTTCCTCTCGGCGACTCTCTGGGAAGCCGAGGGAGGGAGAGAGAGAGATCTTCTGGTGGCTGGAGAGATTTTTTGGTGTTTGCCTCGGGTGGCAGGCGAGCGAGTCTCTGAATATCATACACAAAACACCCACGTAGAGGAGAGAGAGAGGGGGATTCGAAAAGGATGGGTGGCGAGAGGGTAAAAAGGTAATAATACGTCCCCGGCTCTTCCAGCTCCTGCGGCAAAATGGCGCCAGCTGACTGGCTCCCTTTCTTATCTTCTAAAATTTAGGCATCATAATAAAAAAAATATTTTAAATCGAACTTAAATTAAATAATACATAATTAAAAATATTCTCTAAAATTGGGGAAAATGAGAAAAAAAATAAGGCAAAAATGAAAAAAAGGATGGAATATGCCAATTGGATTTATTCTCTTATTTTCCTTTTTATAAAGAAAACTTTTTAAGACACTTCTTCTAGAGAATTAATTCAAGGCCCGGCTCCGATAAAATCATATGATTGGGCCCAGTTCAATAAGTCTAATCACAATTGGGCCTGTCACTCAACGGCCTGAGCGGCTCTGGGGCCCGCTAGGGTTTGTTTGGGGCACGAAATGGGCGTCTCTATATAAACGACTACTGGTTCGTCTTTTTCAGAAAGATCACACCTCTGCAATCAGTGTCTAGGGTTGATGTTCGTGAGGTCCTATTTCATTCTAAATTTTTTTAGCGTTTTACCCTATGAGGAAGCTCTCCCAAATTGATAGGAAGTGCCGTATGACGCTCCAAAAAGCAGCATGGTTCACTTCATAGCTGCTCTCTTCCCATCCGTTCAATCTGTAGGTTCTTCATTTACTCGTTGTGCCTGTGGATCGGCCGGGTTGGGGCTGCGATGGTGTCCTGTTGTGTGGTTGATTTGAAACGGGTCTCTGAGGGTTCCGCTGCTCTGCTTTCTTCGATTTATCTTCGACCTTGAAAAGGATTTGGAAAAAAAAGGTGAGTTTCCGTGGAGCAATGATGGTCTGATGCCACGTCGCTGGTAGTTATAGAGCGATGACCGGCGGTGCTATGATTGGACCTAGATAAAGTCTCACGTTTCGCTGTTGATAGGAATCTGTGGATTTGAATGTGTTGTGGTCTGCGGAGCCGTTTTATGCGATCACATCAATTCATGATCTTCAAATTTCCCTTGAAAAGTTTACTCATAAAGTTACCTTTTACTTAAAAGGTTAACCATGAAGCTCATGATGATATTGTGTATTTTGTTGGAATTACCGTCTGAATCCCATTTGATGTCAATGATACTGGCTTTCTGAGGCTTCATTAATTTCGATGGAATTTGATAAATTAATTTATTTGTTCCGGGTTTCTCAAATTTTTTTCCATATGACATTTAATAACAAAATCCTGGTCATCACTTAAGATCGAATGTCTATGCAAATGCTAATAGTAGACTAAATATCACATGATCGCATTCATGTGAAGCTGGTTGTTGGTATGTGTTAATATAAGATTTCTTGGTTGTAGTCTTCGTTCTTGTTGGTGGCACTGTTATTGTCAATTGTACTTGTCTGGTCATCTTCCATCGTGCCTGTCCTCATGTATTTTTAATTTTTCTCGTACTGATAATACTGGCACTTCCTTCATTTCATCTCTTCCATTGCTGTCTTGTAAGCGAAAATTGTATTCTATAAATCGTAGAAGTACTGGGAACTATCGTTTGTTCTATACCAACTTATTAATCTTGCGCTAGTTTTTTATTATGATGGGTTACCTTTTTAAAATGAATGTCGTCAAGTTCTATGATTGGTTCAATTGAAATTACATGTGAGCACCCTGTTGTGATTATTTTGATTAATATATTGTTTGTTTTTGTATTGTCTTGTTCAGAATTTAAAACTAAATCGTTGTGATGCTTGTTGTTATTTTGATCCACCTGCATTGTCCTTTGTATTGTCTGTACCCAGATTTCATCATTCCCTTACAAGATCGCTCAATCAGTTCAGAAAGAACTCTGGTGCATGGCCTCACTTGGAAGTCCCATTGGCCTTTTTCTCCCTGGTTGAGGGACTAATGCCTCTGTCTTCATTGTTTAGCCACATCCGAATTATTATATGTAAATTTTCTCACGCCTCTTGGAGGCATTGGCAACTACCTACTTAATCTCTCTCGTCTAGTCCCATCTCCTTCCCTCTTAGAAGCTGCAGCTTCCCTATCAGAAGCATTGGTTGGCAGTAAGAAGGATATTATGAAGCATTAATCTCTCCCTTTCATTCAAGCATTGATTGGCAGTAAGAAGAACATTATGCGGCTGACTATTTTGTAGTTTGATTGTGTTGCCTGTTAAGTTCTGTGGGGTGTCAATGACTCAAGTATCTCTTAGGTTGTTTTTATATATCATCTGTTTTTAACACTGAATCTCCTTGTTATTTTTGTTCTTGCACAGGACTTTACATATGCAGATTGTTCATTGACAGGTCTCAACAATGGGTTTTGAGAGTTGCTAGAAATTCTTGAGAGCATAATTATTGTATTTGAATTGACCATGAAAGAAAAGCACAAGTTGTTTGTAGTCCGTCCCTTGATTCCCCATCACAGGCCCAAGTGTATCCTGGCGTACCAGATTTGCCTCTGCCTCACTCTTGTCTTCAACAAAGTTTCCAAGAATATTAGTATCTTATGTTCTTCTACCAATGTTTTTTCCCCTTTTGTATTATATGGACACATGCCCAGTTCTTTATTATAGAAATTAAGTCTTTTTCTCTTTTAACCTTGTATGATTGTCTTGTTGATAATACTAAACAGTCCATTATTCTGGTAGCCTATCTTCTTCAACAAATGGAAGGCCTAAGTTTTTGCATAAATACTTATATTTATCTACTTTGAAATTCTTTCAAAGAGTTTTTCTAACATTAAAAATTGTTCGTTGGTAAATGGTGAATTTGGGTGCTATCTTTTGGCCTTAAAATTCTATTATGTTCAACTTGTTTCTTCTGCCTAGTTTAATTTGTAGTATTATTATAGCTAAGTAATGTTTTCATCTTTTTGCAATTTTGATTTTACTATATGCGGTTGATAATGGATCAAATACCATTCTTACTGGTGCTTGTTTGGGTATGTAGTTGAGCGTTGTCTCATCTTGTGGAACGCACGGAATGCACGGAACCACTGGAACAGCAGTTCAGAGTCTCACCTCGAATGTGAGAAAGATCTTCTCTGACATTGACCAAGCCCTCATGGATGAATGCTTGATTAGATTTGAAGAAGTTGACGGCAAGAAGACGTGGCAGTCTCCAATGTCGTAAGCAACGAGGTTGTGCTGGTCTCTAGCTAAGTTTCCCTTCTGGATGAGCTCCTCTTCTGATATTCCATATACCCATCACTGAGAAATCAATTCCATGGCTTGTTTTGGGTGGAACATGACAGACATACATTGCCATTGTCCTTGTAGAGTTGAAAACATATACCAAAGTGCATGTGGATTTTATGGGTGCAATCTCATTTTTCTTCTGTATTGTATCTTCTCCATGGGAGCCCTGGATCTTGCTGGGCAATATCACTTAATTGGTTCAGCCTATGAATACCGATTCGGAAAATGATGTTTTTCTTCAATATCTTGCCCTACTGGCAAGTCCCCACAAGTTGGGATATTGTGTCAGTTGATTAATTTGAATGTTAACCGCTGCCAATTATAGGCCACAACTTAATAATGCACGAATCGATTGGACTGGACACTCAATAATTACGAAATTCAATCATTTTGGTCGACATGAGGGATCCACACATGTCATAATCAACCCATAAGAGCATGTGGCAACCTCAGTTAGCAAGAGCAAGAGGATGTGAAATGTCTTCTCAACTAATGACACATGTAGAAGACCACGTGGAGGCGAACCCATTATGCTTTGTCTACGTTCATAACAAATATAGCCGTTGAGGGTACTCTCCATTATGGCCAGACCACCTTCTTCCCCTACTTTACTGCTAACCCTCACATGGCGGCTGCGCGACAGCCACATCCGACACACTCTTCAGATTATGAAACAGAGCGGTTTCATTCAACATCACTTTCCTTGGAGTTTTTCTCGATTCTACTTTTACCATTGTCACAATTATTAGCCATCAATGTCTGAAATTGACCAGTAAATATGAACATGAATGTCGGACTTTAAGACGAAAACGGAGTTTTAACCAATGAAAGGAAACCGTAGAGACCCCCCCAAGAAAACGACTGCTCGGTTAACTGTAACTGATGATCTCCTCGGAATTTCCTTTTTTTTCCACGAATCTAATCTAATCTGGATTTTCTTCATTCCTTTTTCTTCTTCACTTTGCTCCCCCTGTGCCGCTGCAGCACTCCTTGCTTTTCTTCGCCTCCTTTACTCAGCATTCTCACTGCCTCCGTCGCCTCCTCGCATCTGCCCTCAGGTGGGACTGTGTCTGAGAGATTTCATGTCCATGGGCCGCATGCGGAAGTGTTGCTTCGTTTCTGCTTCTTCTCTTGATTCAGATTGTTGGAACTTTTCTAAGTGGCATTTGCATAATCTTTCAGGAGATCCATCTAGTGTAATACATGGCCACGCTCAACGACATAGCGGTGGCGGCCGCCATCAACATCCTCAGCGCCTTCGCCTTCTTTCTGGCGTTCGCTATCCTTCGGATTCAGCCGGTTAATGATAGGGTCTACTTCCCGAAATGGTACCTCAAGGGCCTCAGGTGCAGCCCGCTGCGGACTGGTGCCCTCGTAAGCAAGTTCGTGAATCTGGACTTCCGATCCTACCTGAAATTCCTGAGTTGGATGCACGCCGCTCTGCTAATGCCTGAACCCGAGCTGATCGATCACGCTGGGCTTGATTCTGTTGTTTACTTGAGGATTTACTTAACCGGGTATGCACGTCTCTTGTGTTGCACATCTCTTCCGGAAGCCAAAGTTCAAGGAAATTTGAAGATGCTGCATATGAACATGCTGTTTGTTTCATTGGGTACTTCGGAGTGCTTGCTGTGCCATGAACCCAAATGATAGATTGCATGACAGTTATCTGATCTATTCCCTGCAGGTTGAAGATTTTTGTTCCAATCACATTTCTTGCTTTCGCAGTCACTGTTCCAGTTAACTGGACCAATCACACCCTGAAGCATTCTAATTTGACTTATAGCAATATTGATAAGCTCTCCATCTCTAATATCCCGCTTGGATCCCACAGGTACTTGTAAACATCTTCTGCTGTGCTCAACCTTGAAGTCTTCATTGCCCAACCTTGAAGTCATCATTGTTGATAGATGTTGAGAGAACTCTCATTTTATTGTTTTTGCTGCAGATTCTGGACCCATATAGTCACAGCCTATATTTTCACCTTCTGGACATGCTATGTCTTGAAAAGGGAATATGAGATCATCGCATCCATGAGATTGCATTTTCTTGCATCGGAGCAGAGGCGCCCTGATCAGTTTACGGTAAAACCCGATTAAAATACTCCATTCTACATGTGGTTGCTTCATGAATTCCTCAAATCTGGTGTTTCACACATCTGGCTGTCATTCCAAACTCAGGTACTGGTAAGGAATGTACCTCCTGACCCGGATGAATCTGTTGGAGAGCTTGTGGAGCATTTCTTTATGGTCAACCATCCCGAGCACTATCTCACTTATCAGGTTTTGATCTTAAGCTGCCATTTTTCCCAAGTGATGGAGTCTTTTGTATCATCTGATGTAAAATTGTTCTTTGCAGGTTGTTTTCAATGCAAACACACTTTCTAAGCTCATAGAGGAGAAGAAAAAGCTGCAAAACTGGCTTGACTACTATCAGCTTAAGCATTCAAGAAATAAATCCACTCGTCCATTGACAAAGGTAATGGCCTGGCCAACTCTTTTCCTGGTTGAAGTGGTTCCCTGCAACCTTATTCTTGTCATCAATTGATGTTTTTCTGAATTCTTCCTTGTCTATCTGAGAAGAATGGCTCTTTTGGCCTCTTGGGGGAGAGAGTTGATGCCATTGAATTATACACATCCAAGATTGAGAAAATATCCAAAGCGGTAATCCTTTTCTACATCCGCACTCAAGGTTCAATTGGTTTCTATGTCTCTGTAGTCATTTGTTTTCATGGCATCTCTGCCTGATGAACTTTGTTGAACTAACTGGTGCAGATATCATTGGAAAGAGAGAAAATTATGAACAGCAACAAATATATCATGCCTGCTGCATTTGTCTCTTTCAAGACAAGATGGGGTGCTGCTGTTTGTGCTCAGACCCAACAGACAAGAAATCCAACCGAATGGTTGACAGAATGGGCATCAGAGCCACGGGATGTCTACTGGGCAAACCTGGCCATCCCGTATGTCTCACTCGCCATTAGGAGGCTTATAATTGCTGTCGCGTTCTTCTTCCTCACCTTCTTCTTCGTGATACCAATTGCACTTGTGCAGTCCTTGGCCAACATTGAGGGGATTGAAAAGGCTCTGCCTTTCCTAAAACCCATAATAGAATTGTGAGTTACTCCTGAGAGCTCTATTCTTGTTATTCAGTCATTACAATCTGGATTTCTGCTTGGTTTCAAACTGCAGTTTCTCTTCCTCAGCAACCTTCACTTTCTATGAATGAAATGCAAAAGATCACTATTTTTTTGGGGGCAATCAACTGAAAACTGAAGTTAGAAATTGGCAGTGAAGCCTTTGGCTATGATTTCACTGTAATGAATTCACTTTTCATGCAGGAAAATAATAAAGTCTCTTATCCAAGGATTTCTTCCCGGTATAGCCTTGAAGATCTTCCTCGTTTTTCTGCCTTCAATTTTGATGCTCATGTCAAAATTTGAAGGGTACATAAGCATTTCATCTCTAGAGAGGAGATCTGCAACCCGATACTACTTCTTCCAATTCATCAATGTATTTCTTGGGAGCATAATAACAGGAACTGCATTTCAGCAGCTCAATAATTTCATCCACCAGTCAGCAAATGAGTATGGTTTTCTTTCACCTCAACATATTTGAGCTACATCCTTTATTTTAGCATTCGCAGCATAACTTCTGTAATCACAAATGTAGGATTCCCAAGACAATTGGTGCCTCAATCCCGATGAAAGCCACCTTCTTCATCACTTATATTATGGTAGATGGTTGGGCTGGAGTTGCTGCAGAAATTTTGCGCTTGAAGCCACTGATTCTGTACCATATAAAGAACTCCTTTTTTGTAAAGACCGAAAAGGACCGGGAAGAGGCCATGGACCCGGGAACTCTTGGGTTCAACACTGGGGAACCTCAAATACAGCTCTATTTCCTGCTCGGGCTCGTTTATGCTTCCATTACTCCTATCCTTCTCCCGTTTATATTAGTCTTCTTTGCCCTTGCCTATATAGTGTACCGTCATCAGGTAAAACTCAAAATCTTTGGAACTTATGCACATTGTTGAATCTTGCCTGTCTCTTGCAACTGTTGATTACCTGCTGAATATGATCTTGTAGTTGCAGGAACAAAAAAGCATGCTCTTAAGCAGAACATTCTATGATTCATGCTCATTTCTCTTGATCTTGCAGATAATAAATGTGTACAATCAGGAATACGAGAGTGCTGCAGCCTTTTGGCCTGATGTTCATGCTCGGATAATAACAGCACTGATCGTTTCACAGCTTCTGTTGATGGGGCTGTTGAGCACAAAAGAAGCTGCTCAATCGACTCCTTTGCTCATAACTCTTCCAATCTTGACCATCTGGTTCCACCTCTTCTGCAAGGGTAGATATGAGCCTGCATTCCGCAGATACCCCTTACAGGTGGGTGTCCTTCTTTGTAAAATATGGACTGGTCCATTTGAAGCTTGAACAGCCAGCCAGCCCATCATGAGATTCTTATACTTTGGTTTTGTGGACTGCAGGAGGCAGCTATGAAGGATACGTTGGAGAGGGCTAGAGAACCGAACCTGAACATGAAGGGTTTCCTGCAGTCTGCTTACATCCATCCTGCGTTCAAGGATGAGGGTGAGAGTGAGGACCCAGCCCCGGAGGAGTCTGAGAAATCACCGGATCTTGTCCCCACAAAACGCCACACCTGGAAGACGACTCCATTGAACAGCAAACACAGTAGCTCGTTCTCATCCTCCAAGCCACTGGTTTCACAAGGGAGATAGGGTGAGGATCGGCTTGTGTGTAAATGTTAGTTTAGTATATAGTAAAGGGCCACCGGAGTTCCATCTCCGGCAGACTAGAATCTCGGCCTCATAGATCATAAAGAGAGCTTTGACAAGGATTTTCCAACGCTTCTCAAGCTATGAATTATCTTCTCACTCACCTGTGCAATTGAAATTCCTCTTCAGCATTATCAATTTCGAGGAAGCTCACGGCCTTCCTTCTTTTTCTGGTTGGCCAATTCCACTGCCATAGACAAATGGACCACGAAGCAGAAGCTGTTTTACAGGAATCAACTAAGACCGACCCACACACTCCTGTCAGCGTATTTTCACCTTCTGTCAGTGTCTTACCTGCCACTGGAGACCTATCTTCCTGCCTTGAGCAAGGCAAGTGGGGGTTATGATAATCCTCTCATGTCTGACTGGAAAATCTCGGGTCTGAAGTATGAAACGATGGAGAAACTTTAAAGAATGGATGCTAGTGAAATTACGATGATAAGACTGCTGCTTTCCTTGACTTTGAAGGATGCATAATCCGCTCCTTGAAGACGACTGATCATTGGTGGCAGAAGTGTCCATGGAATTTCAATAAGGTGGGGGTGAGTGGGGAGTAATATCCTCTGCTACGTGCCCATCTCAAATTTATGTGGATCTAGGACCAATCCCCAGCCCCGTCAGGCAAGGGTCCCACCGCTCCCAGTTTCGAAACAAAACCGTTGACTTGGACTGTCCTTCTGACAGTCACGACAAACAGAACTGTCGGCTGATAGACCAGAACGCGTCAATTCTTTAGCCCCACGCCTGGAGGTAGACATATAACACACGACCAATAAATTAAATTAATAAAAATAAAATCGTCCCAATATATTGTGAATTTCCCCCTCTTAATATTAAAAATAATAATATGTTCGAGGAAATAAGAAATTAAAATTGAAATTGCCATATTTTCTAGTGGCTGACCTTACATGTCTCCTCTGTTTTCAGATCTCGCCCCCTTTTTCTTGCCGTGATCAATGATGTTGGAAAGACTTCAAATTTAGCTTTATAATTTAATCGGATTAAAGGTATTTTAATTTCATAAAATGACAGGGGCAAAAACCCTAAGGAGTTATTACATTACATTGCAGAATGGAGTAATCTAAGTATGGTGTTTGTCTTTTCAACAGTCTAACCCCCTTTTTATTGCCGAGTCATTGGGTTGGGTCTACTCTTTCTCTGATCTCTTCCCTCTCTGGCCCTCTCTCTCACCTTCGACTATATCTCATGGCGAAGGCAGGAGGAAGAGGAGGTGAAGGTTGTGGTGGACTCCCCTTTGATTCACATCCCTTTCGGTTCCAATTCCTGCACCAACAACACTTGCCCACTGTCATTAACTCCTTCCCCGATCTATCTTCACCACCGCTCTCTTTAGAACCCCACAACCACGGCAACGTTAGCGTCACCGTCCGATCAACAGAACCCGACGCCTGCAGCTCCCGCCACCTCGTGCCTCTTCCCATGGATCATCGACGCCATCAGTTCCCCGTCAACCTCAACGCTTCCTCCCGTCCCCACGACGACGGCGGCGGCAGCGGGTCGCCCGAAACGTTTGATCCTGAAAGGGTTTCTGGCACTAGCAAGGTCATCGACGAGATGGACTTCTTCGCCATCAGTGCCAGCCACAACAGAAGCCATCATCAGACACCCGAATGTGAGAAGATGTCGGACGTTCGATCACCTGCTCGGTCGGAGCTCAATGTGAACGTAAGTAAACCATATATATATAAACCATGTCCGCTTTGACAATCTGGAAAAACACAAAACAATCGATTTCCTGCGCTGCAGACTGGCCTGAATCTCCTCACTGTAAACTCGAGCAGCGATCAATCTACGATGGATGATGGGATTTCTCCCAACTCCGAAGACAAGAGAGCTCGGAGTGAGGTATATATATATATATATATGTATGTATGTATGTAGAATGGAAAAAAAGTTGCAAGCTACTGTTCATTCAATTTGCTATCTGTTCTCTCCGTCAGCTGGCAGCGCTTCAGGCAAAGGTTGAGGAGATGAGCGCAGACAACGAAAGGCTGAGGGGGATGCTCAATCAGGTGACGAACAATTATAATTCTCTCCACATGCACATGGTTGCACTTATGCAAGATCAGCAGAAGGTCAAGACCAGCAGCTTCGACACAGATCTCGAGGAGAAGAAACCCAACAACGTGGGAGCTGGCGGCCGGTCATTGGCAGCGCCAAGGCAGTTCATGGATCTCGGTCTTGCATCTTCCGAGGACCCCAACACTGATGATCGCTCCCTAACTTCATCGGAGGAGCGAAGCCCCGACCGATCGGAATCTCTGGGGAATGACTCCGGCACGGCATCCAAGGCCGGAGCCTCGCTGGATCAAGATAGGAGCCGTGGTAATAAGAGGATGAGTAGAGATCAGGTCAGTCCTGATCAGCACGTATCGCCCGGAGGGTGGAGCCCCAACAAGGTCCCAAGGTTCAGTACCCCGGAGAACAGCGTTGATCAGACCGAGGCCACGATCAGGAAGGCTCGGGTTTCGGTCCGAGCGCGATCCGAGGCAGCAATGGTACCTCAGATACATGATCAGTATTCACTAATGAGCACGATGGTTCCACCAACTAATAGATCCATAAAATGGTTTGATTTTCTCAGATAACTGATGGATGCCAGTGGAGAAAGTATGGGCAGAAGATGGCCAAGGGAAACCCGTGCCCCCGAGCCTATTATCGATGCACCATGGCTGCTGGCTGCCCCGTCCGGAAGCAGGTATCCTTTGACAAACCCTATAATAAATCAAATGGGTAGGCTGAGAATCGACCTTCTAATTCGTCAAACAAACACACGCAGAGCAGTATTTTTTACGCACCAACTGGGTCACCCTAACCTAACCACCTCCTTTTTCTAGCATGTTCGTTGGTTTTTAGTGAAGACAAAATGGTTGGTTTTGTTGACTAAATACTAACTGGTTTCAGCGTCAGCAATGATGACTTAATGATCAATATTGCATGTGTTAGTTCTGGCAAATAATATGGAAAGATGTGTATATCAGGTTCAGAGATGCGCAGAGGATCGAACCATACTTATAACTACTTACGAAGGTAACCACAACCATCCACTACCGCCGGCAGCCATGGCGATGGCATCGACTACCTCCTCGGCGGCCAGGATGCTGCTTTCCGGGTCCATGTCCAGCTCTGATGGGTTCATGAACACCAACTTCCTTACGAGAACCCTCCTTCCTTGCTCGTCAAGCATGGCGACGATCTCAGCCTCAGCTCCGTTTCCGACCGTCACGCTAGACCTGACCCAAAACCCTAGCTCGAACCCTTTGCTCCAGTCCCCGCCGGGGCAACTGCAAGTTCCGCTCCTCGGCCCGGCACAGAGCTTCACCGGCGGCCCACCGGCCGCCTTGCTGCCCCAACTCTTCGGCCAGACGGCCGTGTACAACCAGTCGAAGTTCTCGGGTCTTCAGACCTCTCAAGGGATGAAACCGGGTCAGCCCTCGTCCACGGACCAGCAAGGGATCAACGACACGTTGACGGCTGCAACCGCCGCCCTCACGGCCGATCCAAACTTCACCGCAGCCTTGGCTGCCGCCATCTCCTCCTTCATCGGCGGAGGCAGCTCGTCTCACGCCAGCAACAGCACCGGCAATAGTGTTCTCACCAGCAACAACAACAACATGCCTACCAGCAACAATAACATGAACAATTCGAGTAGCCAGTCAAGGAATTAAGTCTATTTTCTTTTATTCATTTTTTCCATTTAAAATATAAAAGAATAATCACTATTATTATTTTTATTATTTTCCAAGGGAGGTGGGTCAAGGCTTTTAAGGTAATTTAGGGCAATATTATTTGTTGTTGTTTTATTTTTGGGGTATTTATAATATTAGTTATTGTTAAAATAATAATATTTTCGTGTAATGCATTGCTGAGGAAAAGACGAATATTTGTATGTATTGGGAAATTTTAATGGGGGATGCTTCTCAATTATTCATTTTCGTTCATAATATTTATTTATTTTATTTAATATAATATTTAATATACTTAAAAAGTAAGTAAAAATAATAAGTTAATTATTTTTTTCTATAACGGAGAATAATATGGTATAGAGCTTAACAGTATTTTGAATAAATAAAATGTTAAAATAATATTAATTTAAAAATAATAACTTTAATTTTTGAAACCATTATAATAATATATATTTATAATATTTATTTATTTTACTTAATTTAATAATTCCAATTCTTAAGAAATGATTTTACTTAATATTTTTTGGGACGGTAGACCCGTTTGGTGCGGGCGGATCCGGGTCCCGAACCTTTTAAAGACCCGCCATAGTCCCTAGATCCGGGCCTAGTTAAGGTTGGCCAACCTTTTTGAATTTACAAAAAGGCCCATTAACTAACTTCCCCAAAATTCGGGACATACATCCCATACTGCATTACTGCATTCGTACCGTCATTTCCATGTCCCCCTCAAAAGATGGACCATTAGTTGAGCTGTTGGCCGAAGGAATCCCATACCCACCGAAAAAGTCGTTTCAATCACAACAATCTGCCTAATGATCAGGAGCCACGTGTCCCATTAACATCTCCATCATCGTGCGCCCTCAGATCATCCTATTCTTCTGCTAATCAAACGGCCTGTTCACCTGAGAGCACCTACAATCGACACAGGGTATTCCTACTCTTCCTGCATCACATTGGAGGGGGCTCCTTTTTCGGTTCCTTAATCGTGTAATCTTCCTCCTCCTCCTTCCTAGCGGCCTCGCATCGATTCCTAAGGTATGTGATATTGCAATCTCGATAGGTTTCGCATCAGAATTTGTAGCTTTTCGTGGCTGAAATTTCCGATTGTCCCAATCAATTTCTAGTTTTATTTCGTGAAGGGCTGAAGCTTTATTTCCAGGTTAGAGAATTTGCTGATGAGATTGAAATGATAGATGGGGCACAGATTCTGTCGCATGGAGCTCTGTTGGATAGCTTGACTTAAGATGTTTCTTTTTTCCCATTATGTAGTTGATTCACAGTGATCTTTGTCGGGTTTGCTTGAGACCTTCAATCCTGCTTTCACTGGAGGGTATTTACAGTGAACTCGTTGAATTTCATGGGACCTTCAATTATGTTGTTTTTGAACTAGGACCATCTCCGCGTCTTGGTTCGAGTCAGTTCTTTGTATTATGATGTACTGGTGTTAATTTGAAGGTTGCATTTCTTTTTATCAAGGATCAATGCGTTGGAGCTTAATAGAGCCTTCTTCCTGCATATTAGCTCTACTCTGTTCCTTCACGTCTTATATTTTCTTCGTGGATAGAGTAAAATATTCAGTTTGAACTTTTTAGGGAGATCCATCATTCTACTTCTTTCCCAAATGATTTCGCTTGTTGCAATCATGGTAAACCGGTTCTCTTACCATACCTTATCAATTCGTGAGTGTAATGCTTTCCGAAGTTGTTTTCTGGATCAATATAATGGATTGTATTCCTTCCACCTTAAAGATTTATCTTCAAAGGACCTGAAAATAAAATATTGTGTGACCGGGTGAATGTTTATATACTGGATAGTAATTAATATCAGCCATTGTTGGTATAGAGGTTTCACTTAGCTTGATTTTTCTTGTTTCTTTGCCCTCATTAAGTTGAATTGAATCTTATCCTGATTGAATTGTTTTAATAGGACAATGGGAACCAGATCTGGGGCAATATTGACTGGGATCTTCCTAGTATTGCTTTTGTCACCTGCAGCTATTTCTGCATCAGATGATGGGCTGGTCAGAGTTGGGCTCAGAAAAAGGAAGTCGGATAAAAGCATTCTGAAGGAAGGGGGAGCACGAAGAGTTCCTCTCAGGAACTACTATCTCCGTAAGAATATTGGGGACTCCGAGGATATTGATATTGTTTCACTTAGAAACTACAATGACGCACAGTATTTTGGTGAGATTGGCATTGGAACTCCTTCCCAGAAGTTCACTGTGATATTTGACACCGGAAGCTCTAATCTATGGGTGCCCTCCCAGAAGTGTCACCTCTCAGTTAGTCCCTTCATTTTTCCATGTGACAATTTGATATCATTTGAAATATACCCACTCAATTGTGTTCACATTTTCGTGCAGGTTGCTTGCTACTTCCACTCAAAGTACAAGTCAAGCCAATCAAGCACCTATAAGAAGAATGGTATTTTTCCTTTTTATTGTTATTTGTAATAATGAGGAATTTGTTATCCTTTATCCCATGAACATCGCAGAAGCCCATGGATGTAATTCCATGCGCAAGCACATGTGTGGGTGGCCTCGCCAAGTGCTACATGCACTTAGGAAAAGTCGAGCCCATAATATCTTCAACTGACTAATATTATGTCATTTATTAATACAGGGAATTTTTTAACATGTCGTGTAGGCTTCCTTATTCAGTATGTAATATGTCTTGACAGTTCCATATTATCCTGCCACTTAACAAATGTGTGCAGATCTTTTCTGTTGGAAAAACTGAATGTACAATTAAAGGTCAAACATGAAATCATGTAAACAGTGTGATGGGATTTATGGATAAGGTCAAACAATTAAAGCAAAAACTATTTCCACAGTGACCATTGATATGGGATATTATGACTAAATTCCCTACATTGTGATGCAGGAAAATCTGCTGATATTCACTATGGAACTGGTGCAATTTATGGTTTCTTTAGCCAGGATCATGTTAAAGTTGGTGATCTTTTAGTTAAGAAGCAGGTACATAGCATCGTTAAAAACTTTTGCATCTTTTGATTTGTTCACATTTTAGGATTTTCAGTAGCGACTTAAATGCCCATAGGATTTCATTGAGGCAACTAAAGAACCTGGCATCACTTTCCTGGCTGCAAAATTTGATGGAATACTTGGACTTGGGTTTCAAGAAATCTCCGTTGGCAATGCTGTACCTGTCTGGTATGTGTATGCCCGGGATTGTACTTGCTGAGATTTTCTCAAGCATTCCTTTACTTTCCTTTTTAACCAATTTCTCTTTTCTTCAATAGTTTGGTTATATCTTTTTACATCTTTCACAGGTATAATATGGTCAAGCAAGGGCTTATTAAAGAACCAGTATTCTCTTTTTGGCTGAACCGTAATGTTGAAGGGGATGATGGGGGTGAGCTTGTTTTTGGTGGAATTGATCATAGTCATCACAAGGGAGAGCATACTTACGTTCCTGTAACTCAGAAGGGCTACTGGCAGGTACAGTTTCTTAAATCAGACTCTTGAATCATCCATATTGCCTTCATTTTTCTCACCTTGAATCTTCATTACCATTTATCTTTTCTGGCAGTTTGATATGGGTGAAGTCCTGATTGGAGATCAAGCAAGTGGTAGGTCTACTGAGATTATATTATATTTATATTTATATTTTGATTCTATTGTTTTACCAAGAGGTTACCCTTTTCTCTTCAGGATTTTGCGGTAGTGGTTGTGCAGCCATTGCTGATTCTGGAACCTCGTTGTTGGCTGGTCCTACAGTAAGCATCACAATGATGCATCATTCTTAATCTTTTACTATTTATGAGATTGATTAATGAAAGAGTCAAATAATACTTGAACAATTTCACCTTCACCTAGGCTCGATCTCAATAGTTTGTGGCTTGGTTTCCTTGCTTATCTCCAGTGGCACCTACTCTAAATTTATTTTCTCCTACTGTTGGTTGGTTTATTTTATGATCTAATGTTGAGGACTAAATATTTGTCATCATGTTTCGCCTCAAACTTTCCCGTCACTGTATGACTCATTTTTAATGGAACACAGAGTATTATTACCCAAATCAATCATGCAATTGGGGCTGCTGGTGTTGTAAGCCAAGAGTGCAAGGCAGTTGTTTCGCAATATGGAAAAACCATACTGGAGATGCTCTTAGCTCAGGTGGGAACATTCTTAATCTTCCCATGAGTCTCTTCATCTGAGCCTGAGTCACTTTCAAAGCTCTGCTTGAAATATTTGATGCATTTTTGTGGTTATCTAATTTTCATTCTTTCTTCATGCTTGTATCCTGCAGTCGCAACCAGAAAAGATCTGTTCTCAAATTGGTTTCTGTACCTTTGACGGGACTCATGGTGTTGAGTAAGCACATTTTAGCTTGTCTTTGTCATTGAACTGATGCATCCAGTTATTACCTTTCGGGGAGATTAAGTTATTTTGTTGACTTAATAATGCAGTGTGGGGATCAAGAGCGTGGTAGATGACAATGGAAGCACATCATCAGGCAGTGTACGCGATGCATCCTGTGCTGCTTGTGAGATGGCTGTTGTGTGGATGCAGAACAAGCTAAGACAGAACCAGTCAGAAGATCAGATTCTAAACTATGTGAATGAGGTAGGACACTCTATCTACTTCGCAACAATGGATGATGTTACCTTGCTCCTCAACTCCAATTATTATTACAGCTCTGTGAGCGAATCCCCAGTCCAATGGGAGAATCAGTTGTAGAATGCAGCAGTCTCTCAACCATGCCTAACATTTCCTTTACTATCAACGGCAAAGTATTCGACCTTGAGCCTGAACAGGTATATTGGAACAACTCTGATTGTTCATAGAGTTGAAATCACTCCTGAGTTATCCACTCTTGCTCGGCTAAATCTTTATATCTGGTTTGTCACTTTTTTCATCAGTATGTCCTTAAAGTCGGGGAAGGAGGTGCATCTCAATGCATCAGTGGGTTCACTGCTTTGGATGTGGCTCCCCCTCGAGGCCCTCTCTGGTAAACATGAACACCCGCTCTCTTTGCTCAGTGATGCTAGAATCAAGAAGGTTCTTTATCGATAGGTCCTCTGAAAATTTCCTTGGTACAGGATCTTGGGAGACATCTTCATGGGCCGCTACCACACGGTGTTCGACTATGGCAACATGCAAGTCGGGTTCGCCGAGGCGGCTTAGGGGATGATTAACCTAATCACGCAGGGCACGTGATAGGCCTGTTACTGTAAATATTGTGGAATATGTGCCGTCTGCATCCTTTTATAATGGCTACCTCTCCTCTATGGTCGTACAATGTCTGGAAAAGATGATTGCTTACTCACTATCTTTATGGGAGCATCAATTTAAGAGTCCAAACTTTATTGTTACATGTGCAAAAGAAAAACCTAACGCAGCCTTGTCTGGTTCGAACGAGACATAAGGCGATAATCTTTGTATAGATAATTGGCCTTGTCGTGAATAGAGGGATGGCTGATATTTCGTCTGTCTTGTGCATATACGAACAAATACCGTTCTGCAATACCTACTGACCATTATGGCACAAGGTGCAGCAACTATGTTAGATCCATTTCTACCCAAACTTGTATCTATCTGATACTGTGATTCGGTTACCACATCGACCAGTTGGATTCTTCATATTCTTTCTGTTGCAATTATTGTAGGAATCAGCAACCACATGTTTCACACACGAATAAGAACCTGGGAATAAGAACATCGGCCCAATCTTAATCTTGGCTTGTCTTTTCGATAAAGTTTCTAAGCTTGTTCTTCACTGAAAATGGAGGTAGGCGTGCATGGAAGGAGATAGTGTAGAATAGTTCTTTACTTGTCTCATTTACCGTTAAAGCCTTTCTCTTTCCGGATTTCTCACTCTGTCCACTTCATCAACTCCATTGAACTTAGTGTATATATAGATAAAACCCACTCGGTCTTCTAAGCACTTGCTACAATCTGCAGGTAATGCGCTGAAGCCAGGTCTGCTCCTCTTGGCTCTTTCCCACTGCACTTCACGTGGCAATACTCAATCAAACTCTCCAACCCGCTTGATTCTGAAAAATTGTTCTCTTAAATGCCTTCTGTTTAGGAATTGCACTGCACGACCTCTTCAGGGTTTGGTAATGGCAGCAGCAGCAACAAAAGAACCTAGTTCTGATTTTGCGTTCGAGGTTGTTTTCTCTCAAGTTCAGGCATGGCATCGAATTTTTGCTCGACTTTTTGTGCTTGAATTATCTTGGCTTGATTTGGAAGACAGAAGTTTCGTCGGTTGAAGGCTTGATTCTGTTTTGACTCCTATCCCAAACTATCAGTGTTTCTTCTGCAACCTTTTTCTCGTTTCAGCAGCTTCTGGAAGTTGATGATTTCTGTTTTCTGAAGAATTGCATCTTTCCCTCCTGAGCTTTGCCTTCATCAAAATTCTCTTGTTATCCCTCAATGCCAACTTTGACTGTTTTTCATTACATGTGGTTAGCATGTTTGGCGACGATCTCCGTTAGATACTGCTGGTAGTTGCAGGAGAAGTCGGTCATTCTCCAGTCCTTCCATGAGCGCCTTGAAGTGCATGGCAAGGGCAATGTCTCTAATGTTCCTCTCCATGTGGACACTTCTTGGAACTGTGGATGGGGCAGGGAAAAATGGCAGCGCCTTGCGGCCCAGGATTGTGAATATTGGCGCTCTGTTCACCTATGATTCAGTGATTGGGCGCTCAGCTCAGCCTGCGATTCAGGCTGCTATTGATGATGTCAATGCAGACCCACATCTTCTTCAAGGGACGACATTGAACCTTATAGTTCATGACACAAACTGCAGCGGATTTCTGGGAACTGTTGAAGGTATCTATTCTCCAAGGCCCACCTGCTGCTTTTGGAACATATGTACTAGCAGTATCATTTTGTGATTCAGGCTACTGAAATGATTTCATGCTTCACTTCTTAGTTGATCATGCCATAACATGATCGTGCACTGATTGATGTATCAGACACTGATAGAACTGAATAGCCATAAGATGCAGAGTCTGTTTTGTCCAACAGAAAAAAATAATAGATTGTTGTTGGTATGACTGTCATGAAAATGAATTATCAGAAGAACATGCTGCCAGTGTCTAACTAGAGGTTTCACCTGATGTCACTTGCAGCTCTGCAGCTGATTGAGAATGATGTGGTTGCAGCCATTGGCCCACAATCCTCAGGAATAGCTCATGTGATCTCACATGTAGTCAATGAGCTCCGAGTCCCACTCCTCTCATTCGGAGCCACAGACCCCACCCTGTCCTCCCTCCAATATCCTTATTTCATCCGAACAACACAAAGTGACTCCTTCCAGATGGAGGCAATTGCAGACATAGTCGAGTACTTTGGGTGGAGAGAGGTGATTGCAATTTTTGTGGATGATGATTATGGTAGGGGTGGTGTTTCAGTTCTTGGAGATGCTCTTGCTAAAAAGCTCTCAAAAATTGCTTACAAGGCCGCCTTTCCTCCAGGAGCCACAAAAAATGTGATAAAAGATCTGCTGGTTGAAGTCAATCTTATGGAATCCCGGGTTTATGTAGTCCATGTGAACCCTGATTCAGGCCTTGATGTATTTTCTGCTGCCAAATATCTTGGGATGATGGGCACTGGGTATGCGTGGATAGCTACTGATTGGCTTTCTTCGGTTTTGGATTCAATTGAGCCAGCAGACCCCGAGAAAATGAATTTTCTTGATGGAGTTGTTGCTCTCCGTCATCATGCTCCAGATTCTGATCTCAAGAAGAATTTCCTTTCTCGGTGGAACAGCCTCAAGTATAAGGGAAGTGCAAGGCCAAACAACTATGGTCTGTATGCCTATGATTCAGTCTTCTTAGCTGCCCGGGCCTTAGATACTTTCTTAAATGAAGGTGGAAGTATCTCATTCTCCAATGACCCAAAACTTCATAACTCAGACAACAGCAGTGCTCTTCGACTGTCATCTCTTCACATTTTTGATGGGGGGCAGCAGTTCCTGCAGACAATCTTAAAGACCAACTTTACTGGAATTAGCGGACAAATCCAATTTGATATTGATAAAAACTTGATTCATGCTGCATATGATGTTCTGAACATAGTTGGCACCAGCTCGCGCAGAATTGGTTACTGGTCCAACTATTCGGGCCTTTCAGTTGTCTCTCCTGAAATCTTATACCTGAAACCACCCAATGCATCATCAAGTAATCAGCATCTCCATGGAGTTATATGGCCAGGGGATAACACAAAGAAGCCACGAGGTTGGGTGTTTCCAAATAATGGGAAGCCTCTTAGAATTGCTGTGCCTTATCGAGTGAGCTACAAGCAATTTGTCTCAAAGGACAATAATCCTTCAGGGGTAAAAGGGTACTGTATAGATGTCTTCGAATCTGCCTTAAGCTTGCTTCCATATCCTGTTCCACACACATATATACTGTTTGGAGATGGAATCGGTAACCCCGATTACAGCGATCTTGTCTACCAGGTTGCTCAGAATGTGAGTATTTGGTTCCAATACTGCGACTCCATCCCCATGTCTGCTTCAATTCTAATATTTTATACTATCTTGATGCTTTTTTGGTAAAATACTACTATACTTCTTTACCTATTGTGCCTTTCAGAACTTTGATGCGGTAGTTGGAGATGTTGCAATAGTTACCAACAGGACAAAGATTGTCGATTTTACTCAGCCCTTCATAGAATCTGGGCTTGTGGTTGTGACCCCTGTCAAGAGAATGAAGTCGAACCCCTGGGCGTTTCTAAAGCCATTTACATTGACAATGTGGTGTGTTACTGGTGGCTTCTTCCTATTTGTTGGAGCAGTGGTTTGGATTCTCGAGCACAGGATCAATCATGAGTTTCGAGGTCCACCGAGGCAGCAGCTGATGACAATATTCTGGTCAGTTCAATACTGCTGGTTCACATCCTTGTGCAAATGATTCTTGTCTGCACCTCCAGTTCAATACAGATGAAACAAGTGAATGGTTGAAGTTATTCTGCAAAAACCAATACGATGAAATGGTGTGCTCCTTCTGATACTTTACTTTGGTCTTGCAGGTTTAGTTTCTCAACAATGTTCTTCTCCCACAGTAAGTTGTTTATCCCCTCGATGTTATTGCACTCCATGATCATCATTCATTGAGAATCACTTGACAGGCTTGTTTACCGCTTTTTCCACCAGGAGAGAACACAGTGAGCACTTTGGGCCGATTGGTTCTCATCATATGGCTGTTCGTAGTGCTAATCATCAACTCAAGCTACACGGCTAGTTTGACCTCCATCCTCACAGTTCAGCATCTGACTTCAGGGATTGAAGGGATTGACAGCTTGATCTCAGGGAACCAAAAGATTGGGGTCCAAGAAGGCTCGTTCATATGGAACTATCTCACGGATGACCTTAAAATTGCAGAGTCTCGACTTGTCGTGCTGAAGAACCAGGAAGACTATGCAATCGCCCTCCAGAAAGGATCAAATGGTGGAGGGGTTGCTGCCATAGTGGATGAGCTTCCCTACATTGAGCTCTTCCTATCAAGTGCCCATTGTGCTTTCAAGATGGTCGGGCAGGAGTTCACAAGGTGCGGCTGGGGATTCGTAAGTCCTCTACTCCCTCACCTATAGGTCATAGCAACCTGAAACGTAATGGACAAGAAATTTCTCTCCTTCAGTTATCTACCCTACTATGAGTTCACTAAACAGCTGCAAACTGTAAGAGGAAAAATGGGCTCACCTTATTCCCTGAATGCTTGGAGTAGAAATTTTCTGGGTAACTATGCAATTTCTGATTCTTGATCTAAATATCTGTTATGATAGGCATTCCAACGGGACTCTCCACTGGCTATCGACTTGTCCACGGCAATCCTCCAGCTATCGGAGAATGGAGACCTCCAAAAGATCCATGACAAGTGGCTCAAGAACACCGACTGCAGCATACAGATCAATGATGACCAGAATCGCCTATCCCTCAACAGCTTCTGGGGCCTCTTCCTCATCTGCGGGATTACGTGCATCCTCTCCCTAGCCATCTTCTTCTGTCGGGTCTTCATGCAGTACCGGAGATTCAGCCCCGAGGACCATAGGGAGGTTGAAGCTGTGGACACTGATCCAGCGCCTCCCAGCGCTCAGCGTCCTGCCGCCCGATCGAGTAGCTTCAAGGACCTTATCGATTTTGTGGACAAGAAGGAAGCGGAAGTCAAGGAGATGCTTAAGCGGAAGAGCAGCAACAACGGGAGCAAGCATCAAACAGGCCAGGTCTTGGATGGACATTCAGATTTATCTCTTTCATGAGAGTTGTTCAATGTCTGGATCATATACCATGGATGGACGATGATCTCTGTGCATATCTTCTGCGAAAATGGAGTTTGAAAACAGCATGCTTCATCTCCTTCCAGAGGCCTGTAGGAAAATAAGATGGCCAGTCGAGCACAGCGCAGTGAAAATAAGTGGGCCGTTCCTTGAATATGGGCCGACTCTCTGGATCGTAAGGCCCAAACCTGATAAATCATCTATTCGCTTTCTCTTCTCCATTTTCGTGTTCTCGAGGTCTGTTTCTCTCTGATAGTCATTGCCATCGCCACGCCTCAGCCGTCAAAGTCTGGATTGCTCGTTTCTGATCTCGAGTTCCATCTCTGCAGCCAAGCGGATTTTAGTCGAGCTGAATTGTCTGAAGCCTGTATAATAATATCCTATCGAATTTGCATATATCTTCTTCTCTCTCGGCACCAGAGCCTCGTTATTTATACCCAAGCTGAGTCATCAACGGTCTCCGTGCCGATCAAGTCGCAATGATGAATAGAAAGCCATTCAAGACAAAGCTCTGCGTGTTGTATCAGAGAGGGCACTGTGATCGTCAGAGCTGCTCGTTCGCGCACGGAGATGCGGAGCTTCGGCGGTTCAGCGGCTCGAGCTCTGGTAAAACTGTGGAAAATCCTCGGTCATTCTATTGAAACGAATTTGGAGCGTTTGCTCGGTTGGTTGGTTTGATAGTTTGGACATTTCTCTGGTTCGTCACAATATGAGCGCAACTTTACGTCTGTCAATTGCGTGGATGAGGCTAGGTTGAAGTGCCTTGAGGTCTATGATAAGCGTCCGTTTCTGTAGTTTGATATGGTTTAGAATGTTTTACCATAAATGGAGTCCTAATTTTCACTTCTCGATTGATGTTCATGCTGGCGTCTCCCCCATTTGTGTAGTCTCTTATAGGATGTTTTGATTGAGGGCTGTGGGACTACCACTCAATCCAAACAACCTGTTATAAAGCCAAATAGGCAATGCTGTTTTTCCTTTTTCAACTGCTTCGGAGGTATGCATGTTCTATATCTTGGGCTCTGATTTACTAGGAAATGCTTCATGCTTTAACTTTCTCTTTATATCTTGTTATGCTGCAGTACCCTTGTTTTTTGTCATATGCTTTCATGAAGGTTTCGGTAAATAGGATATCAAAGACTATTTCTTTCTCCAATATGTTGTTGAGAGACATGGTGTTGTACTTTGGTGGCTGGGCAAGATTCTTCTCCAAAGTGGGATGGACTGAAGATCCCTAGAAACTGATAGCAATATCTTTACTATCTCCACCTATTATAAATCTATTGAAGATGAATTTCTACATTCGAGGAATCAGCATGCATCTGATGGGAAATCACTTGGTCTTTACATGAGATGTTGAATGCATTCTCTGAAGTATTCTACGCATTTGTGTAGCTACATATATGTTCACATGGACCTCATGGTATTCTCTTGATGAATATTTAATCTCATGAGAAACTAAAGGGTCTTCTCTTATGAAGGACTTGCAATCTCCATGGATCTATTTTTGGATGCTTCTGGCTACAGAGAATCACAGATTTATCTATATAAAATGAGGACATATGGGATTTCTGCTCATGTTACTAAGATTTCTTATCTCTAATTCCCCAAGCCAGGGAGATCATGTATTCTTTCCCTGAACTCTATACAATCATCTCCTTCGGGCGTGTCAGTGGTATAAAATAAAACTCGGGAATTGTTTGCTTATGCATTATGTGAATTTTCTACTAGTATGTCCTGCAAGGAGGCTCTGTTTCTTTTAGTTACTGTTTTATGTATCTTTTCAGCATGATGGTAAGCTTATCTTCTTCCTAGCTTCTGGGTATTGTGGTGCCTATCTATTAGCTAAGTCAACCTTACATTATGGCAAAACTGGAAAAATATTTCTTTTGCACTTGCAGGCAGATGGGATTATAGAGGCCCTGATTTGCGGAATAGAATAGGCAAGAGGTATTCTCCTCGGAGAAGGTTCTCTCCTATAAGAGATGCAAGGAGCCGCCACATGTTGCATGGTTAGAAATGCGATTCTTCTTAGCTTTGTTGATTTCCTGATGTAGTTTCTACTCTTTCTTCCTGCTAGAAGTCCCGGATCCATTGAAGATTACTGTAGGATTCGTATTCTTCTTTATATTTTCATGGCTCATTTTACATAATGATCTGAATGAATTAAGCATTTTTTAATATAGTGGAACCTACATTTTTACAGGTTTTCATTTTTGAAATTGGTTATTCATTATGTTTTACTTGAAGTGTTATAATGTAGTGCAAATTGCAGGGTACAGCCCTTCCAAGTCCCTGGAGGATAACAGGTAAATCAATGCCAGGCCAAATTCTCATATATTGACATGTACTAATCAACTAGTTTCCATTAAAAAAAACTGAAGTATTATGCTCATCATTCACTCACTTGGACGGAGTTGTTTATTTTATTAGCTTTTATCTACTTAAGAAGGAGTCGCTTTTTGCTTTTACTGACCCGATTTATTGAATTATTCTTTTTATTGTGTTATCTTGAGCTTCTTTTGCAGTGTATGAAGTCCTTGGTTTCTCATTCCACTTTTACTTATTATTCGCGCCAACATCATGCAATTCTCTTTTTGAATGAGGTCTCTTCTGAATTTTGTATGTAAAATCGTAGTGGTAGAAAGCGCCAAAAAAACCACCATTTCGATAGTCAAAGTGATGCTTCTGGGAAACTCTCCGATGGAAAAGATCATGCCAGAGGAGGAAGAGCTACTTTGTCTGATTCCAAGCATACTCTTCAAGGGCAGGTTTAAAGCATGTCTCTTCTTACTCAGTTTATCTGTGATTATATACTTATTTTTCTTAAGATTATGTTAAAATTATATAGATATTGAGGTTCTAAATTTCATGCAGCTAAGACAAATGCATTCAGATGTCAGCATGCTTGACCATGATAAAGCTCAGCTAGAGGTAAAATGTTTAACACTTGAGGGTTTGTTTGCTTGTTAGTCTTTCATCTGATTTTATCAGATGCGGCTCCCTAAAGCTTTTAACTTTTGGAAATCGTAGTCTGGTGGGGATAGCTGAATCCATTCCCATGTGCTTGATTCATGGTGGAAAATAATGATGCTATCTAATAATGTTTTATATTGCAAAGATTGCTTGATCCCTCATGTGTTCATTTTAAAGCTTCTGGTTTCTGTTCTAGTGGCTCTTATAATTTGATGTTGCTCTTTGTCTGATTATTTGGTATATATTTTTGAAGGTTTACTTGGAAGAGTGTGAACAAGAGGCAGATAGCCTTGTTTCTAAAATTCAGGAGCTCGAAGGACAATTGCACAAGGAAAAAAAAGAATGTAGAAGGTATTGAGCCACTAGCCTGACTCTTAATTTTCTATATGAGCTTCTCGCAAATGTTCACTTTGAAGCAGCTATTACAGTAGAATTTATAAATCTTAATTCAACTTGGAAGTGTCCAATGTAATTATGTTCTACTATGATTTTATCTCATGCTATGTCCTCCAGGATCAATTCAAGGATCAAGAAATTCATCAAGGCACATCACCGGTACTCACGCTTGCAAGATGACATAAAGAGGCAGGATTTGATGCCACTTCTTTGATCTGTTTTTTCACGTTATTTATAGTGTTCATGTATATTTTCATAAGTTTTATATTCTTTTGGTTGTCTACAGATCACAGATCCAACTTCAGAATCTGGCAAATCAGCATAGTTTTGATGCTGTTGACGGTGGCAATAAAGAGGATGGTTCTAGTATCAATATTGTCAATGATGGAGAAAAACCCTTTAATCACGCCAGTAGCACTCATGATCAGTTACAGACCCATGATTCACAAAGCACAAAAGTGCCAGATTTAAATCAAACTACACATGAAGAACTGCTGCTTCCCGGTACTTCATTGAGTCTTTCCCCCTACACTTGATAGTTTGGTTGAGGTATTTACTGGGCTTTTGCTGTTGTTTAGCTTTGTAATATCTGATGTGCAGGAAGTGGAAAGGGTTCTCGGTGGATCTATTCCCACTGGAAGAATGATGAGGAATTTTATGCAGCGAGTGGAGATGACAATATGACTGGACTGTCAGGAGGGGAGCGCATGCATAGGAGAGATAATAATACATCTTCTGTCAATTCATGGGGTGATAAGGTACCACTATCTTGAGCTGAAGACATTTCAATTATATGTAAATATAGGAGTTGCTAATTGTACATTCTAGGCGCGTATAGATCTTATAGGTTTTTGTTCTAGTTTCATTGAAGTTTCTTTTGCTGTCCTAGAACTCAATCAGGGTGTATGAGGAGAAACAACACATACAATTTCAGTTGGTGAAATAGTTTCTGAAGCTTATCTTGCTCACTACTAATATAAGATGTGTTCTTGTGATGTCACCCTTATCTATACACTATAAATATATCAGCAAGGACAAGGCTATGCCTCAGTATGAAACATATTTTTACTATATTGGAGAAGTCAATCGAGTCACTAAATACTTGGGAAATGGAGACGTGCTAGTAGAAAGTTCTTGCATATATTTGAGGGATGAAATGATGTAGAGGATTTACTGAAATTGAAATCAAATTGTTCTGGACAGATATTGTCATCAGTGCATGTATCAGCTGATATAATAGATGAAGCTAAGAGGAATGAAGAAGCAGAACTTGTTTCTCTGAGAAATGAGGCGGCAGCAGCAGCAACAGCAGCATTTCAAAACAAACGGTTGGCATTTGTGCTCCCTCCATAGTGTACCCCCTTCTATAAAGAACTTAATGACAGGTATTGCATTCTTCTTTAAGCCTCTCCATTTGAAGGAGTTGAATTGAATTGAACATAGTTTTTACATTTTCAGTCAAGTGATTGATCAAAATCATGTAGTCTCTCTATTTCCAGTAGGGAGTCATGAGATGTTTGAATTGTAAAGCTAGGTTTCTTGCTGACTGAAACAATCCTAGTATTGTTTTATGTTTGATGACCTTTCAATTCTGTAAACTGAATGCCACTGTGGGTGCGGCTTGCAGAATGATGGATATGATGAGAATTCATGGGATTTTGTGTGGCACAGAGCATAATGCATGAAGGGGAATGCAACTGCTTGATCTTACATATCCAGTGCTCATTGTAGATGTTGCTGGACATTGATTCTTCGCACGTTTTTGTTATCCTCTTCCCTGACCAAGTCTAGGACGGCCAACCTAGGTCTATGAAATGTCTAGCATGCTCCACTTTCACCACAATAGTACTGTTTCTCAAGGAACTAAATTATTCATGCTGATGAGCATTTACTGTGAGAACTCTTACCCATGGTCCAATTTGGTTTATGATTGAAGATAAACATGATGGATCCTAAAGATTATAATTGATCTTTGGCACAATGATCAGTTGAACTAGCTCATAGGAGATAGATGCCCCCATTCCTTTGGGGGCAAGCTATATCCTTCATTTTTTAGAACAAACTAAAGCAATAGCAACATTCCTAATTAATAAGACCGTGTAACAGTCCCATGCCTCGGCCCGGCCCGTCCATTGCAATCCGGACTTGTTCGGACCCGTGCATGGATTTCATAGAAAGGATTTTTTTTGCACACCAACAAGAAAATTCTCTTGCCTCATAAAATCAAATAAAGAGTTTGGAGGATCTTAGTCAATGCAAACCAAAAACATACCTGCACACACATTTGTGTATGTCTTCACGGTTTGCCCCCTAATCATAAAAATAATTTAAACCTGAATAATTTGGTAGTGAAAAAATTATTATTATTATTATTATAAGAGTTAAACTCAAAACCAACCACCTTTAGGGAAAACATGACTTATAGGCTACTCATCCAAACTAGCCATTTGTGCAAAAAAAAAATTAAACTAGGCAGGTAAACTATCAACCGGATGTAATATTATTTCTGTCTTTAGAATTTACAAACTCTTAAGATCACTTAGTGAAACCATAACATTTACAATAATAAATTTATTAGTTTAAAATATTATTTATAAATTTACAAACAAAAATTTATGGTCACATTAATAAGTATAATAAGAATAAGATCATGGAAATGTTATAAAAGTAAATAATTTTATCTTTATTTTAACTGTAATTAATTAATAAAATAAAATATTTTTTTGGTACAAAAATTATTGCGGTTCCAAATGAAGCACCCCTCTACTATGGAAGACATAAATCTGTCCCATGCACACCACGCGCGGGGCAAACCACTGACTGGGACGAGTTTTTTTGCACGGAGTATATCATGGTCCATGATCCATGCTTTGCATAAAATTGCGTGAGCTATAGGGTTAGATGATGTCGATTTAAGCAGTTTTACACATTGTTTTTCCTTTTCCATGAACACAGATTTGCTTTGAACTTAGGATGATTTTTAGTGTGGGTGAACCTGAGCTACAATTGCTCGAGCAATAGAATAATGAAGACGACTAAAGCGAAGTACGGAGGATTGAGTGATTACTAATTATATCCCAGCAAACGACGATCTATAATTTTCATGTCGCCTTTGTTCTGGTCCAGTGAATTCGTATAAACCCCTATACAACTAACTAACCCCCTCGTGACCTCGTCCCCTTGGCGCTCCAGTAGAAATATCAAGCTGTCTTCATAATCGTCGACAGATCGATCGTAATCTCAAAACATAAAAGATGAAATCGCAAACATCGGCATGGGCATAGACATCAGACTCGCCCTACAGAATTCACAAAAAAAATGAATATACGTCAAGTTTTTGATGATGAAGAACGTAAAATAGCTTCAAACATTATCTAGACACAAATCTCAACTATATTTTAAATACAAATTTCCATATAAATCTGATCGGATTCAAAACTTATATATCTGATAACGAGACGATAAACTTGCCTGATATCTCAGTTCGAATTCAGGCACGGTAGATAGGGAATTAAAAAATCACTATACCTCCGGTAGTTGTCGTTCGTGAGGATGAAGCTTTTAGACCGATCAACCGATCTCTTCTTCATCGCCGACATTTTTCGGTTGGTCTTTTTCTCCTCCACCGTATCCACGAAGTCCTCCGAGATCGTCGCCAGCTTCGGGCGCCAATGCGCCCCAGCCCCAGGCCCCGACCTGCCGCAAGACATCGGCCCCGCCCGCTGGGATCCTACTGCCCCGCCAATCAGATGAGGAGGCGGGAGAGCATCCATCGCTTCCAGCGACGGCGAAGTGGCGGAGCATCGGAAACAGTAGCCGAAGTTGGACAAGCACTTCATCTTGGTGTGATCGGATGTGAGAGGATTCTGTTAGGTGGCCAATTCCGCGTGACTCTTCAAAGGATTCGTACGGTATTCGGAGGGTAGGGGAGAGAGGGAATCTATATTTATACCCCCATAATAAGTTCAGTTGCTAGGCAACTTATATCAATATTTTTATAAGATATGCTGTCGTTATTATTATTTATTATTTTATATTTAGCTTGCATAAATAAATATATTGTATAACTTATATAACCCATAAGATATATTTTCAAATATTTGGAAATATAATAAAATATATTCCGAAAATCTTGGACCAATAATATCCAACTTACAATAGTACACCCGTCATCACCTTAAAATTGAATATTATAAAAATATTAATATATAATATATTATAAATATTTTTAACCACTTTTAATTTAGATATTTTTATGTTTAATGCTTGAACCTTTATTTATATTTCTATTTATTAATATTATTTATAATAATTAAATATAAAATTATTGTTGAAATGGCATAGAATCCATACCCAACCCAAGTCAATCTTTTGAGCTCCATGCGCAGTTTCTATCCAAAAGTAATATCCAATGGGTTGGGAAGAGGCTGGTCAAACATATACTGCGACAATCTCTCTACCCGACATATAGATGATCTCCACGTAGAGAAAGTTTGCTTCTCTGCAATTCTCATCCACCTCTCTTTTCACTCTCCCCCACCCCAGAGAGATTTTTCACCTTTCAAAGCCGTCTTTTGGTTACCTTGTATTTCGAATATCCAGTAGTGTTCTCACTTTATCCAGTTCTGCTGTTTTCCTATCTTCCCCTCCTGCTCTTCCTCGACAGCAACGTGTAAGTATTGTTGTTCATTCCTCACTCGAGCTTCCGATTCAATCAGTGTTGTTGCTCCACCGGGGGGGCTCGCTGAATCCGCCATGATATGATGATGTGTAGGTTAGCTGTCTTCACATACAGTCAAGATGATCCGTGTTCTCAGCACTTTGAATTTCACTGTTGATGATTGCTTTAGTTGAGGAGTATGTTCGAATTGCTACAGATTAGCCTTGTTAACCTTCTCTTCCTCCCTCATCGTTCCTTCTGATTACTGGGTTGCAGCAATGGCTAAATCTGGCGCGATTACGATTTGTTATCCTAGATTAATTAGCATATGATTTTTCCTACTGATCAATATGCACAATTTTCGTGTAGATTCCTATTGCCAGTGCCAGAATTGTAGCTTGCTTTCTAGAGGGAATCATTAATCATGCATTCTGCTGAGGGAGGTGCTATGCCCACAAGGCCAAAGGTTCTTCATCACGCTTATTATACGGATGAATACCTCGCATTAGAGGAAACGCAATGTAGCTCTTTAGTTTCCATCCTGAGTATCAATATTTTGACTTGCCCTGACAGGGAAAGTTTGCTGGGATGGTTGTTTGTTGGCTGCTTGGCAATGGGTGTCTGTTTTCCTGGAACAGTATGCTGACAATTGAAGATTACTACATTTACTTGTTCCCGGTACCTTCCGTGTTTTCAGTAGTAAAATTTCTGCAAATCATGAAGACAATGTTTACTCTGTGTTTTTCATGAATGGGATCTAGTGAGTATCTGAGAAAGATTTGAATTATTACCTGCAGGATTACCACCCTTCAAGAGTACTGACCCTTGTGTACCAGCCTTTTGCCCTCATAACACTTACCATTCTTGCATACCATGAAGCTAAAGTTAACACCAGACGCCGAAACTTGTTTGGATATACCCTTTTCTTCTTAAGCTCTCTGTCAATCATAGTTGTAAGTGCCATTTCATGCTGACAGACTTAGCAAACATACTTCTCTCTTGTCTCCCTCATGATCCAACTGAGCTTGATTTTGACAGATTTATCTGGGTTTTGATGGTTTTAGTTGGATGTAGCCACATCTGGTAAGGGAGGGATTGGGACTTTCATCGGAATCTGCATCGTAAGTGCTGCCTTTGGAATCGCAGATGCACATGTTCAGGGCGGAATGATAGGAGATCTCTCATTCATGCTACCAGAATTTGTTCAGGTTGTTTCCTTTGCTAATCTACCTTGATTAATCAATACCTCTCATTTCTGCTGTATATCTGATCTTCATCTAGAAAAGCAAATTTCCAGTCCTTTGCTGCTGGCTTGGCTGCATCCGGTGCTTTAACATCAGGTTTGAGGCTTATTACAAGAGCTGCATTTGAAGATTCCAAGGACGGTCTCCGCAAGGGAGCAAGTGAGTTGAAATCTTTATACTAATTAAGTTCTTGTCAACACAACACCATACAGTTCTGTCATATGGATACTGATCAAGATCATATTTTTTCCACCGTTGCAGTTCTGTTCTTTGCAATATCTTGTCTATTCGAGCTCCTCTGCGTATTTCTCTATGCCTTGGTGTTCCCAAAGCTACCAATTGTCAAATACTACCGCTCAAAGGCAGCATCAGAAGGGTCAAAAACCGTGTCTGCAGACCTTGCTGCTGGTGGCATCCAAGTCTTGCACGGTCAAGAGGTTTGTAATCATACATCAAATAGCTTTCCTTCTCCATCCTCCATGATTGAATTTCCTTTCTTCCATCATGTATATAGGCCGAGGGTGACTCAAAGGGTCGCGAGCGACTAGGAAACAAAGAACTGCTGATCCAGAACATAGACTACGCTCTTGATATGTTCTTCATCTATGTGCTGACACTGTCCATCTTCCCAGGATTTCTATCCGAGGATACAGGATCTCACAGCCTTGGGGCATGGTAAACTTCCACTTAGAATCTTAGACCTGCCATCTCCAGTGGTCTAATAAGTACCCTTTTGCCTCTGAATCAGGTATGCGCTAGTTCTGATAGCAATGTACAACGTGTGGGATTTGATCGGGAGATACGTCCCACTGATAAAGTTCATCAAGCTGGAGTCGAGAAAGGGGCTCTTGTTGGCGACTCTCGCCCGTTTCCTCCTCATTCCAGCATTCTATTTCACAGCCAAATACGGAGACCAGGGCTGGATGATAATGCTCACTTCATTCCTCGGACTGAGTAATGGTTACCTGACCGTTTGCGTCCTCACTTCAGCCCCAAAGGGCTACAAGGTCTATATGAGTCTGGAAACATAAATCTCTTTCTTAACTTGGTTTAGTGAATTGAGGGACTCGATATGTACACAAGCTTCACATCTCCTCCCACCTTTTGCAGGGTCCCGAGCAGAACGCATTGGGGAACCTGCTGGTGCTGTTCCTCGTGGGAGGGTTGTTTGCAGGGGTGACACTGGACTGGCTGTGGCTCATAGGGAAGGGATGGTGAGATTAGATCTGTGGTTGAGATTAGATATTGTCAATATCTTATTCTTCTTCTTCTTCTTCTTCTTCTGAAAGAGTTGTATGTTGATGATATGCCTCAACTGTTGAAGCTGCAGCAGGCACTTCATTCATGGATGCTTTCTTCTTCCTTGGACATTTTGGTTCATGTTGAAAGACATTTTACATTGAGAAGTGTGCTTTTAATTCAATTTTCCTTTCCTCAAAATGGGCAAAAGGAGAATGAATTCTTTTCTGCTTGGGATGGAATCTGATTATCATCCCAAGTCACCACCTAAATTGACTGAAACTCATATGGTTGAACTTGGGAAAAAGGTTGAGCCATTAGAACGAACTCAAGCTTTGCTCAAATATGGCACAGAAAGCATCCATGGAGGCCTCACGGAGTGCCAGCCCGATCTACATCCCGCCTTCCTCCTCACTGCTATCAGAAAGCGATCTCCATCCTGCAGCCACCGTGAGCTGCCCCGACCCCGACATCGGGCTGGGTCTGGGATTGTTGTCTTTCCATGCAGAGGCCATGTCGAACCATTGGTTCAGCAAGATGGGCTCGGGCCCCCCCTTTCGACCATGGGGAGGAGTGACTCATGGATGCCATTAATTTCATTGACATCACCTCCAAGCAGCTCTTCCCTACAAATGGAGCTCCATTTCTTCATGAACTGATGGAAGGCTATCCCATCGGCCGCAACATGGAGGAACTGTAATGTCACCTGCAATGTCGGGTTCTAAATCCATGATTTTAACCGATAAATTTTAACCATATAATCGTTCCCTTCATGTTTTCTTTTTGGTCTTACAAGTTCAGGCATTTTGACATAGTGTTTTCACTATGGGACCAACTCTTGACAAAGCGACAGAACACTCTGTGTGAAGGGGAAGAGAATAGAACAGATCATCAAGAGGCTTCATGACAGGTGAGCCCCCCAGAAGATAAGGTGCATGACTTTCTCCGCTTTCTCCGCCTCCTGTAGCCTCCGGCTTTCCTCCGCCGCTGCCTCGTCCACTTCCTTGTCGCCGCCGGAGCATGAGACGGACTCGACGTGCTGGGTATTTCCGGAGGATGGTTCTGAAGCAGGTTTTTCCTGACACGGCTTGGGCGGCCTGCTTAACATGGTCGTGGTGGTGCTGCTGCTGGTGCGGTCTTTAAGCGCTTGTACAGACCTCATGCAGACCCTGCTGACATATCTCAAGCTCATCCCCTTGGTAAATAGTATGGTTATGCATCTGTTGCAGCAACATCTGTGGGTTGTTGCTGAGAATTTATATTGAGAATCTAAGACCTCGGGATCGGAAAATACCATGGGAAAATACAGGGGTTGCACCATTTCTACCTGGGTTTGGGTATAGGTCACATCACTCAAAAGCCCTCCATCCTATTTGCATTATTTATTTCTTCCCCCGGTTTATAATCAATTGAAGATCCCATTGTTGAAGGTTTGAAGCTGGTAGGTCGTATATTACATTTATGCATGAATTTTCATTGACTAATGAACCACAAAAATCTCAATACTTCCATGTGAGACAGCCAATCCCATTCCCACCAACTGCTTAAGATATAGAATCTAGACCCATTATTGGAGTGCGGGGGTTCTTCCTTCGTGCTGACGCAACAAACAACACTTCTGGATTTCATTCCTCCTGTTTTCCTTACGTACGCAGCTGAATTTTCACATGCAAACGACAAAACAATCGTATTTTGCATGCACTTGATCCACGAAAGCCCATGTGTATTAAGTCGCGGGGCTCTCGTGCCCCCGGTGCACCATTCTCAACAGCGAACCATCTCCTGCATGCAGATTGGAGATAGGGCCTCTCTCTCTCTCTCTCTATCCCCCTCTCATTATATAAACCCCCAGAAGAGCCCACGAACTCTCATATCATCATTTTTTTTCTCAGATTCCATCTGATTGAATCAAACCACACTCAAGAAAGTCGAACGGAGTAGCCATGAGTTCGAAGAGCGTGTCGTGCGTAGTGGCGGCAAGCATGGCGGCGGTGGAGGCCATGAAAGATCAGGGCATCTGCCGCTGGAACTACCCCATCAGGTCGGCCTGTCAGAGCGGCAAGAGCCGCGGCTCGGGGTCCGGCCCCCAGGCCAAGAGTTTTTCATCCCAGTCAATTTCCTCCATGGGATCTTCTAGCAAGGTCAGGGAAGATGAGAGGATGAGGCAGTCGGAGGACTCCCTGAGGAAAGTCATGTACCTGAGCTGCTGGGGTCCCAATTGATGATGATCATAGTGATAGATAATTTTGTAAACTTTTGGTTTCTTACAGTTGAGGTAATGAAACATTAGTATAGCTGCGTTTATGTTCTTGGTATGTCAACCAATTCTCCGTTGCAATACATGGCCATGAATTATACCAAGTCAAACCTTGAGAGGAGAATCGATCTAACCCAACAAACAACATACAATCTTTTTCCTGTTCTATCAACCATTCAGATTCTCACTTTTGCAGAAATTGATGCCCAGCAACAAAACTCACAGAGATATATTACACTGAAGAAAACAGTATAACTTCGTGTAGATTCAGAATCCAAGTCCCCTAGAAGTTTTCAATGAGAGGAGCAAAGGCGCCCATAGGGATTATAATGGTTCACTTGTGCATATTAAACATGGCAGTATTACTAATCAAAGGGCTAAAGGCGCCCATAGTGACTATAATGAATACTTTGTGAAACTTTAACTTGGCAGTTTTTTTTCTAATCGAAGGAGCAAAGGCGCCCATAGTGACTAGAATGGATAGCTTGTATCCTAAGCTTGGCAGTTCTTTTTATCCTTTGTAAATCCTCCATGACCCATCAATGACCAACCATTTCTATAAATGGATTCAATTTGGCAGGTTCCTTACATTTAGACTCTCTACCTGCTTTTGGTCTCAAGGCTTGAAACACCTACATGATTGAGCGTGATTGATGTATTAAAATCTGACATATTTCTGAAGATAATGATGAATTCTTATAATCCATTTTATACAATGGCATTTGTGTTGCAGAAGATAAGACATTGCAGAACATGGGCCCGCAACATGAGCCAGCCTGCAACTGCAGCAGAAAAAGGATCCCCAACTTCAGGAGTAAATGGATTTTTAAAATAAGAAAGTAAACTGTGTGCTACAAGAGAGCAACAATAATTTTGCCATCACAATCGTCTAGAAGGGCCCAACAACCCTTATGAAAGAAACGAATTCTCAGCCATTAACCCCCTCAAAACTAGAGGCAGCGCCATCCATAGCCCCATGTTTTTCGCCCACATTGTGTCAAACTTTTCCACACATTCATTGACCTGCAAAGAAGTACCCTGGAATCTTTAAATGATGTGATCGTTACCTAAATTAAGAAGAATCAATCATAAGCGAAACAAGTGAAGCAAATGTGAATAGGAGGAGATGATAAGTGCAAAAGTCTTTCAGGAGCGCGCTATACAGTTTGAATTGCTGAATTTGTTCATGAACCTAGTGACATGAAGAAGAGTGTGCAAAATGAAGAATAAAAACGAAATCCAAGTAACATTAACGTATCAATTGTGCTTTTACCAAGGAAGGAGAAATGATTCTGATTCAAGTTCTTACAACATCAAACAAAAACTCAATGGAAATCAGAAAGATAATTGAATTCATAGATCAGTATAAAACATAGGTTACATCTAATTGCACCGGTAATGAGAAAAGTGGGAGGAGATCCGGAAACAATCAGAAAGAATCTATAGCTGGATTCAAAGACGCAGGAGGAAAATGAACTTTTCCCATATACATTTGAAACAGAGACAACATCAGTGTATATAATCAAAGAATGAAATAACAATCCCTCTTCAATCACATCACGATATCTTCCAGATCCACCATTTATAAAGCTTCGACGCACTCGTTTCATCCCGACAAGAGCACCGTTTCATTGAGGTTCTCCACTTCAATAACACAAACGGAGCTAAATTAAGTCTTCAACCAAGTGGTCATTAGAGGAAATGGAACATATATAAACAGTGTATATACGGTTCTCCCTGATGTGTTATTTATGATTATCTATGATCGCAAGATTGATCAGAAACAGTCTTCTTAAGCATAGGATTATCACCATTTTGATTAAAAGCACTTAGACCGACCACGACTAGAAAATTAACAGGTATATGAACAGAGTTAGAAGAATGAGTTAACAATCGCACGATGAAATTACCAATCAAATATAGTGTTGTTATTTAACTCCAATCCCGTGAGAATACAAGGGAAGAAGCTGATAGACAACACACAATCTGCGAGTTCTTTCAGACTCCAAACCCATCAAATAAAAGAGATTAGAGTATAGTTAAATCTCGCATCAAAATATCAACAATATAAGAAATTAAAATATCGAAAAATTCATATATCTAAGAAAAAGGGCAACAAAGAAACCGAAGTATGTTACGAAAAGACATTCTAATCAGGAACTAGAAAATCTAACTCAATCAAGATCAAAGACAAAATCAGACTAATTGTTTTGAAATGACTGATTGTCTAAACACAAACACTACGAACACAAAAAGAATGATAGTAATTTAATTAGGAATAGTGGTTTTATATCGAAGCATCTCAATTTAAGATTTATGCTTTATTGGGATACAGGCTCAGACATGGAAACAGCTGTTCTCAATCAAGAACTTTCTGAAGCAGAACTGGCGTTTAGCTGAACATGTATCATCACTGCCCCGTTTTAACAGCTCAAAAAATACAAAGATTAGAATAAAAATAAAAACTTCAGGAGGGATTGGCTCATATCAAGAAATTCAACCATTTTTCTCCTTTTTATGCTTCACTGATTATTCTCAGACGCGCGGATAAATTGTAATCATCGCCAATAGGTAAAATAGAACGAAAGGAGGATGGAATAAAAAAAAGGGTTCTATGACTCTCTAGCTGGAAAAAGCACACATGAGCTATACACAATCTCATTACCACGCAGGGAAGTTTAAGAGATGTAGCCGTTGATTAGACACAGATAAGCCATGAAAGATAAAAGCTAAACTGCAACACGAACGGCGTAAATCTTGCACGAGCATTGGGGCTGTAATCGTCAGGGTAGCTTTCAGAGCAGCCCGGGGTGCAACGTGCAGTTAGACTGAATGCGAACTGAGAAACTAAGAAGATCATAATCAGGAGACAAGTTTCATCACGGCCCCGTAATTAAAGAAAATATATCTTCCATTGACCTAGGTAGAAGCCATTGATGAACTATCTCGCAAGCGGCTTGTTAGGAATGAACAGAATGTCCAAGACTTAGTCCTTTGGCAAGGTTCTTATAGAGTCTGTGAGAAAGAAACCCTAGACCTGGCTAATTAGCGCCTCTATAATAGTAGATATATTGTTATTATTTTTTATACATCAATGTCGTTGTAGTATAGTGGTGAGTATCCCCGCCTGTCACGCGGGAGACCCGGGTTCGATCCCCGGCAACGGCGATTTTCATTTTTATACATTGTTCATATACGCATTAGAATTTTACTTTGGTATTCTTTACCGGAGGCAACAAATGCACGGGGAAAGGTATTTTGGTCACAACTATAATAACATGTTCCTTTATATATTTTGGGGAGAAATTATTTTGCATAAATTAAACTAATATTCATGTAAAAATTATTATCATTTTTTTTATTTTACTCAATAAGTAATTTATACTATTAGTATCCATCTTCCGCAAAAATTAATACACTATTTAGTATAAAATAAATAAATAATATGATAAATACTAAAAATTTAGATCTAGATCAACTTTATATAAAACAATAATCAACTCCGACTACTTTTTTAACGGTATAGTTATGTATTGTAACTATTTTCTACAACTAACTTATTATTCAAAAAGTTCAGTAAATTAATTTTATATGATTGGATTTCTTATTATTCAATTCAATCGATAATAAGATTTCACAATATTCAATATTCTACAATCAGAAACATAATAATTATTTTATAAGTAAATTTTGACTATTCTAATGACATTTATAAGTTGAGAAAAATTCAATATATAACTTATAATTTCCCTTTTTCATATTGTAATATTTATTGATTTAAGAATAAATTAAATTATTTAAGTTTCAAAATACAAGTAATAGAACCGAATAAAACATTAATTGCAGTAGATATAGATATAATTTAAATAGTTAAATACTAATTGTATATTCGATCTTCCAATACTATCGAACCACTTATTATAAGTTTTATACAGTATTCTCATAAAACATATTGGGAGAACAACAGTTGATTTAGACCAAATTAAGTTTTGAATAATATAAATTGAATTAAATATTTTTAATTATTTTAATCATTTTTAGAAATATTTTAGTTATATTTCGATGGTGGGATTAAAATACAAATATTTAAAGGTTAAAATTTTAAAATATAATTAAATTTTTTGCATGTCCTTTTTAATAGGTAAAATAAAATTTTGGGATTAATTAAAATGTTTAGGAAATTTGTAAAAGTTATATTATTTATTTATAGTGAATGTAAAATTAAAAATTAAATTACAAATAAAAGTATTTAAACGAGTAAAATATAAATTTTTAGTAGTATAAGAATCTAACTTTAATAAAAAAAAAGTTTATATAGTTAAATAAAAATTTTGAAGTTTAATGAACGATGGCTATAAATAAAATAGAGAAAATAATAATTTTGTACAATAATACTTTCTAATTTTTGTAATTTTGATTAATATTTAAACGATGATAAGAAGATAATATATACAAAAATTTATAAATTTTACTAAAAATTTAAAATTTACTCTTCATAAAATATGTAAAATTAATAAAGGGAAGTAATTTACTTGAATATCCTTCTATTATATTCTAGAATCTCCCCTAATTAGTCTACATGTAAGGGAAAACGTACAAAATCAGGAAAACTTGAGGTATTGAATAGTGAGTGATATTAATGAGGTATCGAATAGTGTGCAATATTAGTGAGGAACCCTCAAAATCAGAAAGAGAGGTCATGCAGATGATATTTCATCTTGGAATTAATTACACGCCTCTTGTGTAGATGAAGATGAAGATGAAGATGAACCCTCAAAATCAGAGAGAGGGTCGGGCGTATTTACGGGCCGAAGCATCTGACAATTGGGCTTGTAATTAAAACTTCTCAATAGGCATGGGGAGCATTAAATGGATAGATTTCTCAGAGAAAATAAGTAAACGGTGTATTTATTGGTCTGAAAATTTTGATAAAATCGAGTTCAACACAGACAGACATCTGCTGGCCATGGACATCGCCTGAGTTATGCTTCATTGATCCGTCTGCATTCATTCATTCATACATGGGTAAGCTGTTAGCAGCCGGCCACCGGAGGTTGTCTGGTGGTGGACTTGTGATGGATGCATGCCTTGCTCCTCCACCACGGATTTACCCGAAAAATGAAAAGCTGATATGAGATTTAATGTTTCGACCACAATGCTCAAGTCTAGTCTTGAAAATACACCCACAGAATCATTGTAAACTTAGTCTATTACACTAGAAACATTTTGCTGCTGAGAGAGAGGACATGGTAGAGAGAAATAAATCAGACTCTCAAAGCTTTGGTATTTCTGGTGAAGTCCATGCAAGTCTGGCAGCTGCAATCCTTGAATCGACACGAGTCACACCCGAAGCAGACGCATGAGGTGCAGCCTTTACACATGGGGTGAAGGGAGCATCCCCGATATAGCATTCGGCTTCTCCTTTCCTCATCGTCATCACACGTTATACTGCTTAAAGTTCAATAAGTAAAACAGTCAGTTTCATTTGAAGGGGCAATCCAAAAAAACAAAACAGCTTAAGCATGCACACACACGCCAACTATGACAAATTTGATCCACTCAAATCAGATGGATATAAGCATCCAAACAACCAAACATTCTGTAGTATTTCATGCGCAAAGCAATAGACTTATCTTCCCCATCAGCCAGCCATTCATTCCCCCTAGACAGGATGACTTACAAGTGATCTTGCTGATGAATTAGGCACCTCATGTTGTTGACTAATTGTCCAAAGTTAACCATACGTTTCACTAGTGAAATCCAACATGCTACGGTAACAACTTGGATAGAAAACATGACATTTTTGATACAATAATCAAACACCATATGCATCATTCCATCTTTTAAGGATGCATTCATTCAAGCAACACAAAGAGGCTCAAATTACTATAGTAATGAAAAAGCAAGTCTCCACAAAAATGTGAGACATAAACTCAATGGATTGAGTATGCCATATTGAAATGGGTTGGAGTCCTCCCATTACCCATACCACTTGGAAGTGTACCTTGGATATCATATTGACTGAATAATTTTGACATCGAGAAATACATAAACTATTGAGTGTTAAAAAAAAGAAAAATAAGGAAATAACCTAACAAGAATTTGAATATAGCTATCATAATAAAAGTATTTGTTATAATTGAAGAAGGATTATAATTTAGAATACAAATCTTATCTTCAATAGAGTTAGACTTTTGAAGGTACATTTGTGTACATGTATCATATATTTATAATGAAAGATATTTCTTTGTATATTATAAATAACTCTCATGTTTTTTTCTAAAATTGTACACTACATTTTAATCATGTAAAATTTACATGATTGTGCAATTGGGTAACTTCAAACTTCTCTACCAATTTCAAATTTTACTCTTAATTGTGAAAATGAGACAAGCACGACTCTAAACTAAACAATACTTTTAGTCTAATAACTCTCTTCAAATTCTTGTTAGTTTACTTTTTTATTTTCACATTTTATTAAACAATTATTCATATATTTCTCAATATTGAATTTTTTATCAATATATTAATATTAATATTTCATCCAAAACACTACAAGAGTGGCATCATACCATAAAAAACTCAAACAAAAAAAATCACATATGTGATAAAATGGATCTTAGAGCCTCTTACTGACTAGTGAAAGTGAAACTACATCCTCTTCTATTGGAGCAGGAAACAAATGGTGAAACTTCTGCATGGATGGAGTATTAACTGACAGTCAGCTGCTATAGAATATTTTGGTTTGGTTTCTCAAATCAAAGGTCAAATACAAACTAGTATTGGTAAAGAATATTTGAGAAGGTGCACGTACTTGTTACATGGTAGGTCAGCACATTTCCAGTTGATGTTAACCAAGGCATCATGATAGAGGCGGCATTCCTCCTTTGTTCGCAACCTAAACCTGCGCTCCTTGTTGCACCTACAGCAGCGTACGAATTCATCACGATGGAAAACTTTCATGTGAGATGTTTGGGATCCATTCATTGCCCTGCGGTAGTGGTAGTATCTGAGCAGCACAGTTTTCTCCAGTGGGATCTTCTTCCCATTAATACTGACCCAGATATTGTACTTCCACCTCGGTGCAGTCTCTCTTAGAGAGTGCTTCTCAAAGGCAATTGGAGTCAACTTGTCTACACGTTCATATCAACAAGACATGGAATTAATATACTTTTACGGAGTATAGTTAGTTGATGATAAGCACAAAGATAGGACAAGAAATATCTTCCCTAAGGTATGTACTATATGAGGTTGGTTATAATCTCAGTTTCTATGTGAAACTTATCCCTAGATCTGAGTGGGCTACTTGGGTAGATAGAAATACCAATATCATTGAAACCAAGTATAAAAAGGACAGAATCCCTTGTTAGAAAACATGCCCGAGCACACAATTGTATATAGGGTTTCAGATTAGACAAATTACAATTTGCACGTAAAGATCGGGAAAAAAAAAATCAAAGAGAGGTCGATAAAACCTAATCCAAAGGGCTAATCGGGTTCCATTTATTACTAGAGATTGAACAAAAAGTATTAGGGAATGACAATGTTTTATAATGTATTCTTAGGTCGCAATGAAGCTATAGGCAATGGGCCTAGACATCCATAAAAATCGAAACTTTGTTAGGGTACTTTGCTTTATAATGATCCTAAGCAGGACTGAGGAATTTTCTGCATTGGACATGCATAAAAATCGAAACTTTATTAGATCAAGAAAGAAGAAAGGAACAAAGAAAAAATCTACGGGAGATAATAGGAGAGCAGAATCTCCAGCAGAATAAGACCTTCATTGCATCCCGGAAAGCACTCGCAGTTGATTTCCAGGTCGCCATTGAGGAAAACCCTAAGCCTACCAACGGCGTCACCGTATCGGCGGCTGGTGCACCCGCAGGTGACCTCTATGTAGTCGCTGCCTCTCCTGAAACCGTGCACCTCCCTCAGCTCATCATCGGAGAATAACAGCGCTTGGCCAACCTCCCCCTCTTTTCCGTTCGCCATTGCCGGTCCTTCTGCACCCTCTGCAACAATGAATCTCAGATGACCAGGTGATAAAAAAAATGCCGCCTTGATCAAATGCAAAGGAAGAGAAAGTCAGGAGAATAGCAAACGCCGCATTGGGTAATGCAAGAAGGACGCACCGTGAAGAACCCAGAGAGCAACGAGCAACAGCAGGTGAGATCTGCTTGTGGTAAACGTTGAAAATATGAACCTTTAAAGAGAGAGAGAACCAGTATATGGTAGGGCTTGGATTCTAGAATAGAACTTGCAATATTCCTCGACTTCCCTTCCCACCTAAAAGCAGGATCGAGCTCTACGCTTCTCTTGCTAATCGTTGCATGGCATGACATGACAGGAGACTACAGAGACAGCGTGACAGTGGTAGAGAGGTGGAGGATGAGGACAATCTTGCATAGGGTTCTCAATTCATTAGTTAAAAATGACTAAATTAAAGTTTTATAAAAAAATATTTATATCATATAACTTTTTATACAAAAATTTGAAATTATATATTTACCATAATTTTAATCTATGTTAAATTATAAATAACAACTTAACATATAAATTATTCCATTATTATTTTGGATGACATTATGTATTAAATAATAATTTAATAATTAAAATTTCAAAATCTTCATTTCTTTCTTAGCCCTAATTTGGAGAAGTTAAACACAGTCTTTTTTTTTGCACAATGTTAAACCCATAGTCTTCTTAGCCATGATGACTCCTTTGGTTTTCCACGGAAAACTCTACAAATTTTCCAATAATATTCAAATATTAATTTTTAGGTGTGTATAATAAAAAATTGGCCAAAACATTTTTAAAAAAATAATTAGGTTAGAAGTGAATCAACCAGTTTGAAAAAGCGTCAAACTTACAAATAACCAAAATTGGTAGAATGAAACAAGAAATTCACTAATAATTGGTTTGGAAAAGTGTAAAATTCAGAAATTAACATGATTTTCTTGGCTATAATAATAAAACTCACAACGAATAAAAATTAATTATTTACCGGATAAGTGGGTTATAATTTAATTAAATAAAGTATGATCAGTTAATTATTTACCATTATTCTTGATGAAATTCTCAATTTTGAGGTTATTCTATTTTTTGGTGAGCCAACTTTTAGAGTATATAACTTTGGTTCAATGGCCAACTAATTTATAATTTAATAGAAATTAAAATTATAAGTATATAAATTTTATCTAATGTTTCAATTTTTCGTATAAAAAGTTTTATGATATAAATGTTTTTTTTATAAAACTTTAATTTAGTCATTTTTAATTTATGAGTCGAGAACCCTATGGCAACCTTGTCCTCATCCTCCATCCATCCACCTCCCTACCACTGTCACGCTGTCTCTGTAGTCTCCTGTCATGTCATGCCATGCAACGATTAGCAGAAGAGAGGCGTAGAGCTCGATCCTGCTTTTAGGTTGGAAGGGAAGTCGAGGAATATTGCAAGTTCTATTCTAGAATCCAAGCCCGACCATACTGGTTCTCTCTCTCTCTCTAAAAGGCTCATATTTTCAACGTTTACCACAAGCAGATCTCACCTGCTGTTGCTCGTTGCTCTCTGGGTTCTTCACGGTGTGTCCTTCTTGCATTGCCCAATGCGGCGTTTGCTATTCTCCTGACGTTCTATTCCCTTGCATCCGATCAAGGCGGAATTTTTTTTATCACCTGGTCATCTGAGATTCATTGTTGCAGAGGGTGCAGAAGGACCGGCAATGGCGAACGGAAAAGAGGGGGAGGTTAACCAAGCGCTGTTATTCTCCGATGATGAGCTGAGAGAGGTGTACGGTTTCAGGAGAGGCAGCGACTACATAGAGGTCACCTGCGGGTGCACCAGCCACCGATACGGTGACGCGGTTGGTAGGCTTAGGGTTTTCCTCAATGGCGACCTGGAAATCAACTGCGAGTGCTTTCCGGGATGCAATGAAGGTCTTATTCTGCTGGAGATTCTGCTCTCCTATTATCTCCATATTTTTTTGTTCCTTTATTCTTTCTTAATTTAATAAAGTTTCGATTTTTATGCATGTCCAATGCAGAAAATTCCGTAGTCCTGCTTAGGATCATTATAAAGCAAAGCACCCTAACAAAGTTTCGAGTTTTATGGATGTCTTGGCCCATTGGCTATAGTTTGACTGCCACTTAAGAATACATTATAAAACATTGTAATTCCCTTATACTTTTTGTTCAACCTCTAGTGATAAATGGAACCCAATGAACTCTTTGGATTAGGTTTTATCAAGTGTGGTTTGTCTATACCTTACAAACAACTTTGTGTTGGAGCATATTTTCTAACTAGGTATTCTGTCCTTGTACACTTGGTTTCAATGATATTGGTATTTCTGTCTAGCCCCACTTAGATCTAGGGATTGGTTTCACATATAAACTGAGATTATAACCAACCTCATATAGTACATACCTTAGGGAAGATATTTCTTGTCCTATCTTTGTGCTTATCATCAACTAACTATATGCTATGAAAGTATATTAATTTTATGTCTTGTTGATATAAATGGGTAGACAAGTTGACTCCAATTGCCTTTGAGAAGCATTCTCTAAAAGAAACTGCACCGAGGTGGAAGTACAATATCTGGGTCACTATTAATGGGAAGAAGGTCCCACTGGAGAAAACTGTTCTGCTCAGATACCACCGCAAGGCAATGAATGGATCCCAAATATCTCAAATGAGAGTTTTCCATCGTGATGAATTCGTACGCTGCTGTAGGTGCAACAAGGAGCGCAGGTTCAGGTTACGAACAAAGGAGGAATGCCGCCTCTATCATGATGCCTTGGGTAACATCAACTGGAAATGTGCTGACAACGAGTACGTCCACCTTCTGAAATATTCTTTACCAATATTAGTTTGTATTTGACCTTCGTTTTGAGAAACCAAACCAAAATATTATATAGCAGTTGACTGGTCAGTTAATACTCCATCCATGCATATATTATAATATATGTTTGATAATATCCTACAATATAATATACAAAGAAATATCTTTCATTATAAATATATGATACATGTACACAAATGTACCTTCAAAGTCCATCTCTATTGAATTCTTATTAGGCCATTTCCTTGTTTTTCTATTTTATCAATCAATAATATATATATATATATATATTTCTCAATATCAAAATTATTCAGTCAATATCATATCCAAGGTACACTTCCAAGTGGTATGGGTAATGGGAGGACTCCAACCCATTTCAATATGCCATACTTAATCCATTGAGTTCATGTTTCACATTTTTATGGAGACTTGCCTTTTCATTACTATAGTAATTTGAGCCACTGTGTTGCTTGAATGAATGAATCCTTAAAAAGATGGAATGATGCATATGGTGTATGATTATTGTGTCAAAAATGTCATGTTTTCTATCCAAGTTGTTACTGTAGTATGTTGGATTTCACTAGTGAAATGTATGGTTAACTTTGGACAATTAGTCAACAACATGAGTTGCCTAATTCATCAGCAAGATCACTTGTAAGTCATCCTGTCTAGGGGAATGAATGGCTGATGGGAAAGATAAGTCTATTGCTTTGTGCATGAAATACTACAGAATGTTTGGCTGTTGGGATGCTTATATCCATCTGATTTAAGTGGATCAAATTTGTCATAGTTGGCTTGTGTGCATGCTTAAGCTGTTTTCTTTTCTTTTTGCATTGCCCCTTCAAATGAAACTGACTGTTTTTCTTTTGTAACTTTAAGCAGTATATCGTGTGATGAGGATGAAGAAAGGAGAAGTCGAATGGCATATCGGGGATGCTCCCTTCACCCCATGTGTAAAGGCTGCACATCATGCGTCTGCTTCGGGTGTGACTCGTGTCGATTCAAGGATTGCAGCTGCCAGACTTGCATGGACTTCACCAGAAATGCCAAAGTTTGAGAGACTGATTTATTTCTCTCTACCATGTCCTCTCTCTCATCAGCAAAATGTTTCTAGTGTAATAGACTAAGTTTACAATGATTCTGTGGGTGTTCTTTTAAGACTAGACTTGAGCATTGTGATTGAAACATTAAATCTCATATCAGATTTTCATTTTTACCAAATATGTCAAAGTGGATTAATTCTACACACACTTTTGTTAGTTCACCAATTTGCAAGATATAGGTAGCTTTCAGCAAGTATCTTGGCACAAACCATGGGCATGCCACGGTGGTTATTCGGTGGTAGTTGGTCCGTATGATATGAACTTGTCACTGTGGTCCATATTTTGGGTAAATCCGTGGAGGAGGAGCCGGGCATGCATCCATCACAAGTCCACCACAGGACAACAACCTCCGGCGGCAGGCTGCTAATAGCTTACCCATGTATGAATGAATTAATGCAGACGGATCAATCAAGCATAACTCGGGGGTTGTGCATGGCCAGCAGATGTCTGTCTGTGGAGAACTCGATTTTATCAAAATTTTCAGACCAATAAATACACCGTTTACTTATTTTCTCTGAGAAATCTATCCATTTAATGCATCCTTATCAAAGTTATGTTAGGTGTAAGTACCAAGAGAACTACTTTATTACATTATTAAGTTATCCATACATATACAATAGCCTATAATGGGTTTCATGAAGATCATCTGTATGACCGAAGAATGGCTCCACAGAAGGTACAGATGATGGCTCTCCAATTTTTCCAGTAGAAAGGGACATGACAAAACCTCGTGGCCGTTTTCATGTCCGCCACACTGGCTCCACTACCGCACCTTCCGCAGATCCCGGCAGCCGGCTTGCTGCTACTCATCTCCCTCTTCTGATCCACAAGAAAGCAGAAGAACACCATTTTCTTATGAAACTGCAAAAAAGATGGCTCCTTTATCTCTGTGTATATATGGGGAGGTGTACTCTTGAGTGAGTAGTGGAAAGGGAGGATCATGAGAGTCTTCATATATAGGAAGGGGAGTTGATGGTTGGGCATGCTTGAGGCAACCTTAGGGGCGTGGATAGTGGTTGGGCGGGGTGGGACAAGTTGTCAACGCGTGGCCTTCTGGTTCTGGTTGACAGTTGGGTGTGTGAAACCAGGCGGTTTCATCTACAACCTGTGGAAAGTGGGACCGGATAGGGCCACTTGTTGGAGGCTCACTGCCCTGGCTCTAAGGATATTAAGGCTTCTGCTTCATGCATGCTTTCTAATGAACCTGAATCCTGTTGAGATTCATTGCTTCTCACCTTTGATGCCCCAATCACACTTCACAGCCAGAGAGCGTATTTATTGCAAGAAGATTGAATCTTCTTGGAATGGATGATGAGGCTACAAGCCCAGAAAGGACTTTCTTGTGCAGGGATGAATTTAGACTGCATTTAAAATGTTAGGGTGAATTTATAATTAACTGAATCCCCTTCAGAATGAGGGAAGCTGGGCCGCCTCCACTGTCCCTACCCACAGAGTAGTAAACATGCGGCCATGAGTAATGTTAATCCCAAAGTCTTGTACTTTCTCTCTCATATCGACAAAGAAGATACTCTTCCACTGATAACCATCTCTGCTCTTAATCCATGGATCGTAGCTGCAACGCTTCCGCGGATCTGTTCGATTCCTCGCTGAACCTCGAAGACACCCACTATAAGGAAGGCTACGCCGAGGGCTACGAAAACGGCCTGGCCGCGGGCCTAGAGGAAACACGGCAGCTCGGCTTGAAGGTTGGATTCGAGAACGGGGAGGAGCTGGGATTCTATAAGGGTTGCTTGGATGTGTGGAACTCTGCGATCCGACTCGATCCGAACCAGTTCTCTTCTCGGGTCCAGAAGGGCGTCAAGACTATGGAACTTCTGCTGGCGAGGTACCCTTTCAAAGATCCGGAAGATGAGAGCATTCAAGACATCATGCGTGACATAAGGTTGAAGTTTCGGGTTATATGCATGAGTTTAGGCGTAAAATTGGAATATACCGGCTACCCAAAGGACGCAGAGGATAAGAGCTCTGCATCATGGTGATGATTCAGTTTATCGGAATTGTAGTCTAATTGTTTTTGTAAAGCTGAAAAATTCAGTTTTTACGATTTTTGTTTATGAGAATTTCTTTATAATGATAAATTTACTCACTTTTTTAGCGCATTACAATTTTGAAGTGTTCTATTATTTGCAGCCCTCATAGATTGTCTTTTGGTAAAGGCAATTTTCTTTATTTTCCTAATCCATTTCCATAAAATCAAGAATTAAAGAATTTTTTATGAAGGAACAAAAATATGTTATATACAGAATGTATCCATATATATTAGCTTGGATGGATGTATACACATGAAAATTTAGCTGGAACCAGTGTGTGCTTATCAAGGAAAGGGCACACTCTAAAATGGTGGAGGAGAAAATAATAAGTGAATAGCAAGAGGCTGCAAAGGTTCCCGAAAATCTCGTCTCCCCTTGTTCATGTGAAAAATTCTTGATCATTCTGTTGAAATGCAGTTGGAGGGTTTGCCCGGTTTGATAGTTTCGACAATTCTATGGTTTGTCACTCTATGAGATTAGGTGACATGCCTTGAGGTCTATGATAAGTGTATGTAGTTTGGTATGGTTTAAAAAGTTTTACCATAGAGGGAGTCTTCTCCCATTTGCATAGTCTCTTAAAGAATGTCTTGATTAAGGGTTGTGGAACTTACCATTCAATCCAAACAACCTGTTATAGGCCCAATTAGGCAATGCTGTTTTTTTTCCTTTTTCAACTGCCTTTCCAGGTCTGGATGTTCTATATCTTCATATGTGATTTACTCGGAAATGCTTCGTGCTTGGAGTGTCTTTCTATATCTTGTTATGCTGCAGTTCCCTTGTTTTTTGAGATTTGTTTTCATGAAGGTTTCAGTAAGTAGGGTATCAAAAACTATTTCTTTCTCCAATGTGTTGATGAGAGACAATGCATGGTATTGTACTTTGGTGGTTGGGCAAGATTCTTCTCCAAAGTGGGATGGACTGAAGATCTCTAAAAACCAATAGCTATCTCCTCCTATTATAAATCTATCGAAGTTGAATTGCTACATTTGAAGAATCAGAATGCATCTGATGGGAAATCCTTTGGTCTCTACATGATATGCTGATTGCATTCTCTGAAGTATTATACTCTTTTGTATAGCTATGTATATGTAAACATGGACCTCACGGTACCCTCTTGATGAATATTTAATCTCATGAGAAACTAAAGGGTCTTCTCTTATGAAGGACTATTGCAATCTCCATGGATTTATTTTCAGATGCTTCTGGCCGCCGAGAATCACAGATTTATCCATATTATCTGTGGACATATGGGACATCTACTCATGTTATTACTCAGATTTCTTATCTATAATCTCCTAGGTCAGGGAGATCGTGTATTCAATACCTGAATTCTATAAAATCATGTATTTCAGGCATGTCGGTGGTATAAAGTAAAACTGGGGTTTATGCATTATGTTAATTTTCTACTTGATTGTCCTGCAAGGAGGCTCTGCATCTTTTAGTTACTATTTTATGTTTCTTTTCAGCATGATGGTAAGCTTATCTTCTTCCTAGCTTCGGTGTCTTGTTGTATCTGTCTATTAGCTAAGTGAACCTTGCATTATGGCAAAATTGGAAAAATATTTCTTTTGCACTTGCAGGCAGATGGGATTATTGTGGCCCTGATTTGCGGAATAGACTAGGCAAGAGGTATTCTCCTCAGAGAAGGTTCTCTCCTGTAAGAGATGCAAGGAACCACTGCATGTTGCATGATTAGAAATGCCACCCTTGTTAGCTTTGTTGATTTCTTGATGTAGTTGCTATTCTTGCTTCCTGTTAGAAGTCCCAGATTCATTGAAGATTACTGTAGGATTCATATTCTTCTTTTTTTTATGGCTCGTTTTACAGAATGATATGAAGGAATTACGTCTTTTTTAACATAGTAGAAACTAAATTTTTACAAGTTTTCATTTTTGAAATTGATTATTCATTATGTTTTACTTGATGTGTTATAATGTAGTGCAAATTGCAGGGTACAGCCCTTCCAAGTCCATGGAGGATAACAGGTAAATCAATGCCAGGCCAAATTCTCTCTACATTGACATGTATGTTCTAATCAACTAGTTTCCGTTAAAAAAACTGAAGTGTTATGCTCATCATTCACTCATTTGAACAGAGTTGTTTATTTTATTAGCTTTTAACTACTTAAGACTGAGTCATTATTTGTGTGATCTTAAGCTTCTATTGCAGAGTAGGAACTCCCTGATTTCTCATTCTGCTATTTACTTATGATTCACACCAGCAACATTCAATTCACTTTTTGAATGAGGTCTCTTCTGAATTTTATCTAAATCCCCAGTGGCACAAAGCGCAAAAAAAAACATCATTTGGATAGTCAAAGTGATGCTTCTGGGATACTCTCCGATGGCAAGGATCATGCAAGAGGAGGGAGCGCTACCTTGTCTGACTCCAAGCATACTTTTGAAGGGCAGGTTTGAAGCATATCTCTTCTTATTCAGTTTATCAGTGATTATATACTTATTTTTCTGGAGATTTGTTAAAATTGTATCGGTATTGAGGTACTAAATTTCATGCAGCTAAGACAAATGCATTCAGATGTCAGCATTCTTGACTTTGATAAAACTCAGCTGGAGGTAAAATTTCTAACACTTGAGGGTTTGCTTGCTTGTTACCCTTTCATCGGATTTTATTAGATGCAGCTCCCTAAAGCTTTTAACTTTTGGGTGAATCCATTCCCATGGGCCTGATTCCTGGTGGATAATAATGATGCAATCAATGTTTTATATTGCAGAGATTGCTTGATCCCTCTGTGTTCATTTTAAAGCTTCTGATTTCTGTTCTAGTGGCTCTTCTAATTTTGTGTGTTGCTGTACTTCTGATTCTGTGGTATTTATTTTTTAATGAAACTGCACTTGAAGAACTGCTGCTTCCTGGTACTTCATCCGACGGGAAGAATGATGAGGAAATTTATGCATAAGAGAGATAATAATCTCTTCTGCCAATTCATTGGGTGATAAGGTACCATTATTTTGAGCTGAATACACTTCTATTATATGCAATTCTAGGAGTTGCTAATTGTAGATTCTAGACTGGAGTAGATCTCATAGATTTTTCTTTTAGGCAGTTTTAACACTGTTTTTCCTTTTCCATGTACAAAGACTTGCTTTTGACCCGGATGATTTTTAGTTTCAGTGAGCTTGCACTGCAATTGCTCGAGCAATAGATAATGAAGAAGTCAGCCCGTGAGCTATTGCTTCTGTGAAGAAATCTTGTGAAAATCCCTTTTGGCAGATATGGTAATAGCACATCATCCATACATATACAATAGCCCATAATGGGAGTCATGAAGATGATCATCTGTATGACCGAAGAATGGCTCCACAGAAGGTACAGATGACAGCTCTCCAATTTTTCCAGTAGAAAGGGACATGACAGAACCTCGTGGCCGTTTTCATGTCCGCCACACTGGCCCCACAACCGCACCTTCCGCACATTCCGGCAGCCGGCTTGCTGCTGCTCATCTCCCTCTTCTGATCCACAAGAAAGCAGAAAAACACCATTTTCTTATGAAACTGCAAAAAAGATGGCCCCTTTATCTTCGTGTATGTATGAGGAGGTGTACTTCAGTGAGTAGTGGAAAGGGAGGATCATGAGAGTCTTCATATATAGGAAGGAGAGTTGATGGTTGGGCATGCTTGAGGCAACCTTAGGGGCATGGATAGTGGTTGGGCGGGGTGGGGCAAGTTGCCAACCTGTGGACTTCTGGTTCTGGTTGACAGTTGGGTGTGTGAAACCAGGCGGTTTCATCTACAACCTGTGGAAAGTGGGACCGGATAGGGCCACTTGTTGGAGGCTCACTGCCTTGGCTCTAAGGATATTAAGGCTTCTGCTTCATGCATGCTTTCTAATGAACCTGGATCCTGTTTAGATTCAATGCCTCTCACCTTTGATGCCCCAATCACAGTTCACAGTCCATAAAGGACTTTCTTGTGCAGGGATGAATTTAGAATACGTTTAAAATGTTGGGTTTAATTTATAATTAACTGACTCCTTCCCTTCCCCTCAGAATGACTGAAGCGGAGTTGCGGCCACAAGGCCGCCTCCGACGATACCCAATTGACCCTACCCACAGAGTAGGAAAACATGCGGCCATGAGCGATGATCGAATCCCAAAGTCTTGTCCTTTCTCTCTCATATCGACAAAGAAGAAGCGGGTGGTACTCGCAAATCTGAGGCCAAGAAAGGGCGTTAGCAAATATTGGAGACAATATGATGTACCGCTTCAGATCCCTCCCTCGCCTCCTCCGGCTCACCGGCTCTCGATTCTCCTCCTCCTCTTACTCCATACCTGAGCCGCCGACATCGGGTTCCCAGTTTCCCCAGACCCTAGCGGGCCTCCGTGCCCGGCTCTCCGAGGAGGCCCCGACGTTATCCGACTTCGTTGGCTTGCAGTCGAACGACGCATACTCCGTTGAGGTGGGGACGAAGAAGAATCCACTGCCCAAGCCCAAATGGATGAAGGAATCTATTCCTGGGGGAGAGAAGTACGTCCAGATCAAGAGGAAGCTGCGAGAGCTGAAGCTTCACACGGTCTGCGAGGAAGCCAAGTGTCCTAATTTAGGGGAATGCTGGTCCGGGGGCGAGACTGGGACTGCCACTGCGACAATTATGATCCTTGGCGATACTTGTACTCGGGGTTGCAGGTAATTGTTCTTCCCTCAGTGCGTGATTGAGAGCTATGCTAGGAATTTCACGGAAAAAAACGTGACTTTTTATAGATGGACTTCAAATTGCGTCACTTTTAGATGTAAATTTGATCTTTTGGCCGTCTTGGATACTCTACTTTTACAGGTTTTGTAACGTGAAAACTTCACGGACTCCTCCACCTCCTGACCCAGATGAGCCCACAAATGTAGCTCAGGCAATTGCTTCATGGGGACTGGACTATGTCGTGATCACTAGCGTGGACAGGGATGATTTGCCTGACCAGGGTAGTGGACACTTCACTGAGACGGTGCAGAAACTGAAGGCACTTAAGCCACAAATGCTAATAGAAGCCTTGGGTATGAAGAAGCCTCATATCAATATGCTCATGTTTCTGCATATTTCCAGCTTCATAATTTCATATTTCAATTTAGCAACAAGATCAAAGTCAATCCTGGATATTCCGAGAGCTGCATTGACATATTGCACCATTATTGTTGCACAGATTCTTTCAGTTATATATATTCTCTTCATAGGAACTTTTGTAGTGGTTTATGGTTTTAGAGCTTTTAGTTATATCTTGAGATGGTCACATAGGTATTGTGCAATGTGAAAGTTAACTGCTTTTATCAGTTCTGTTGTTCTGTGACCTAAATTGTTTCCGAGGATGATTCCCAAAAATTTAAGAGAGGTACCAGTTCTCGGTGTATGTTAATTGAAAATAGCCATTCCTTGCATACACATACTGTAGTCTTGTAACGTTTTCATATGGTGGAAAAACAGCACCTTCCGGGTTTGGAGTTCACATCCCAGGTTTCATTTTGTGGCTTTATTTGTGCAGTACCAGATTTTCGTGGAGACCCTGGATGTGTTGAGAAAGTTGCAAAGTCAGGCCTAGATGTCTTTGCTCATAATATTGAGACGGTGGAAGAGCTCCAGAAAGTGGTCCGTGACCATCGTGCTAACTTTAAGCAATCCCTCGATGTCCTCATGATGGCAAAAAGGTATGCTCCTGCCGGTACTCTGACCAAGACTTCGATAATGTTGGGTTGTGGTGAGACATTGGATCAGGTAGTTAGGACCATGGAGAAAGTGAGAGCAGCTGGTGTTGATGTTATGACATTTGGGCAATATATGAGACCATCAAAGCGGCATATGCCAGTCTCTGAATACATCACACCTGAGGCATTTGATAAGTACCAAACTCTTGGCATGCAAATGGTATGCTTTCATACTCGTGTTTCTTCAAGAGCTTTTAGATTGACTTGGTTTTTTTTGTGATATTCTGATGGCAAGGCTATTATTTCCATGCATGAATAGCAATTAGTCTATGCATATTAGGCAGGATAAATGAATATCCTGACGGAGCCATCATTGAGTAGTAGAATACAGATCAAATGGAATTCATAAATTACATTTTGTGCTGAAGGTACATTTCCTGTATAGAATTATGATGATAAATGTAATCATAGCTTGTCCAAGTATGGGCTGTTGTAGCACATGACCATCATACTGGTAAGATCAAAGTATTATGCACTTGTTGGTGAGATCAGTAGAAGAAATGCTCCTTGTTTGTTTGCATTCCAGCATGTTTTCTAGGTGAGAATAGATTGCCCTACCCATGTAACATCATTTGTTCATGTTACAGGGATTCAGGTATGTGGCATCTGGTCCCATGGTTAGATCATCATACAAGGCTGGTGAATTCTATATCAAGTCCATGATAGAATCAGATCGTGCTGCCACTTCTTCAGAGCTTCCCTCTTGATGAACCTGACAAACTCTTTTTGTATATTATGAACTTCATTAGAATAATATGAGCTAATCATGGCCCATCATCATCAAAATCAAGACCCATCTTGAATTCTACTATTGTTTACCATTCTCTTGGCCCCCATATGGTTGTCCAAACAAAATGGACCATATTGGACCATGTGTCCAATATTCACTTTCCATAAGCGCTTCTCATATTAGCCATAAGAGCAATGACTTGGAGGATTGCCTGCAAGGAAGAACAGTCAGTAGCAATATACACTGCAGACAGACAGGCGCATCTCAAGATCTCATTGGATCACTTCTCATCCATTAACCCTGATAACAGATAAGGTGATAAGGCCACGTGGCACCATCCCATTTCCCCTCTCTACCCTCCAAAACTACCTTCTCCCTCTCTCTCTCTCATCTGAATCTCTCTCCATCCTCTCCTCAGCACAGCACTACCACTGTGTTGCAGCCAGCCATGGCCTCTCCTACTCTTATGACCCGGACGACTACCAACCTGAAGCCGGCCCTCGCCTCCGTCAATTCCAAACCCTCCGCCGCCGTCGTTTCATGCAGCGCCTCCAATGCTGCGCTGTCGGTGGGTCAGCAGCCCCGCCGCCGGGATCTCCTCTCACTAGCTGCCGGCATCGCATTAATCCTTTCCCCTGCCGCCGTCGTCGCTCCGGCACTCGCGGCCTCCGAAGAGGAGTACGTGAAGGAGACGGGAGTGGTGATCGAGAAGGTGAGGAAGACCATCAGCATGGACAAGAACGATCCCAACGTGGCGGACGCGGTGGCGGACCTGAGGGAGACCTCCAACTCCTGGGTGGCCAAGTACAGGCGGGAGAAGGCCCTGCTTGGCCGGCCCTCATTCCGGGACATATATTCGGCTCTCAACGCCGTCTCGGGACATTACATAAGCTTCGGCCCCACCGCCCCTATCCCGGCCAAGCGGCGGGTGAGGATCCTGGAAGAGATGGACACGGCGGAGAAGGCTCTCCTGAGGGGAAGATAAATCATTAGAGTACAACATTATCGAGGAAAAAGCCATTTTTTCCGATTGCATCCGAGACTGCTTGTATCGAACAACACACGGCATCTATATGGAGCTAATCATGTTCACTTTATGCCATGGAAGCAGTAAATTTTGAGCTAAAATTAGGAAATCCATGTGCAGGAATCTATACATATAAAGCAAGGTCTGTCTATCTTGCTGACTGGCTTCTTCTATTAACGCGGTTGCTGTTCACCGAATGCCAAGCAAAGCCTTGTCATCCTCCTCCCTGTTCAACCCTTGCCCGTGGAAGAATATATTATTCATTAAAAAAATGCACCAAAGTAATTAATTGACTATGAGATCAGACAGTGCAGAGGAGTGCATAAAAATCTGTCTCAGGCACGGAGAAGAATCCATCTCGATAAAGTTTCTAGTCTTTTCTGGAACAAGAAGAACATCCCTGTTTAACTTTCGGTCCTCCTCCCCTTCTTCCCCCACTACTGCCCCCTGCTACAAATCGAGCCTTCTGCCCTCTTGCTCACTGACCCGGCAGCCCGCAGAAAAACCCCAGCTTCCTCCAATGGGATCCTCGTTGTCTTCATTTTAAAGTTTGGATCTTTAAGGTGTCGGACTCTGGTGTAGCTTTGAAGGCAGCCTTGTTTACTTCGTGGGGATTTGGTCAAAGCAGCTTCAAAGAAGATGGAAGCTTGACTCGATGATTTAGTGTGTACTGTGGAGTGAATGCGATGTCGTCCTCTTCTTTACTTCACTCGATGATTTAGCGTTCAAGGGGGCTGGGTCGCCATCGCCAACGAAGAGTCTCGCTGTAGACAGACTGAACAGTTTCTGAAATCCCTAAGATTTAGCTCTGCCCCGGTCAAAAAATAGGAATTTTTTCTCCCTCCGGCTCCCATACTTGTCCTTCCCTGCAATTTCTCATCGTGATCTCAGCCGTATCTTCCGATAATTCCTCCATTTTTCGCTGCCTTTACTCTTCACCTCTGTTCGATCCATTTCCCTGAGCTCTGTTGATGACATTTAAGGAGGGGACAAGCACCATAAACCCAAACCCCTCCCTCATCTTCGGTCAACAAATCACCATGGCCTTTCAGAACAACCGGACGCAGCTGCAGTCGAACCTTGATTCCTTCTTCCGGTGCACCACCCCTGTTGTACGGTCTCAGTTCCTCTCAAAGGTAAGATATTTTCCTCAAATTTCCTCAAATTCAGAGATCCATTTCCATCTTGAATCGAGCGTGATCGCCCGTTTTGCTCCGTCTTTCTTTGTTGATTAGACTGAGATGAAGAGCCTGAATCGTCTGTGGTACCCGTGGGAGAGAGAGAATGTCGATTACTTCAGATTGGGCGACCTCTGGCATAGCTACGGCCAATGGAGCGCTTACGGTGCCGGAGTTCCGATCTTCACGAACGGCGAGACACTGGTCCAATACTACGTCCCCTACCTCTCCGGACTCCAAATCTTCATCAGCACTTCCTCATTGAACAGCCTCAGGTATCTATTTCTGCCATTTCTTGCCAAAATTGTTAATCTTGGTGTAGTAGCTAATTGTGGAGCTTATCTTCATCAGGGAAGAAACTGAACTGAGGGACTGTGAGGTGAGGGATAGCTGTAGCGATTCATGGACCGACGAGAGCCAGAGTGAGAAGATGTGGAGGTTCGACGGGAGCTCATCGGAAGATGGGGGATCGGAGCCGGATAGTCCTTGGCCTCTGAATGACAGACTGGGTCACCTTTACTTCCAGTACTTCGAGAAATCACCTCCTTATGTTAGAGTTCCTCTGGTGGACAAGGTAATTGGTTTCAATCTCAGTATATACCCAATTCACTTTTTCGCCTATTCGGATTCGACTGAGAAAATGATTGAAGGATTTGTGGAATTGCACACAGTTGGGCATCTGGGAATTTGACCTTTTTTCTATGAATCCTTTATTCCTCCTGTGGACCATTATTGGGCATGGCCTAAAAGAGATTCCATTAACATTCCTTTCATATATTCCATCATCAGATCAATGAACTAGCTCCAAGATACCCAGGCCTAATGTCACTGAGGAGCATAGATCTTTCACCTGCAAGCTGGATGGCAGTTGCTTGGTAAACCCCTCTTTCTACTAGATTCCGGATAACTTCTCTGAGCCCTTGAAAAGTGGATTCTGATGTTGCTGATGTTCTTACTCAGGTACCCCATTTACCATATCCCCATGGGAAGAACCATCAAGGACCTTTCTACTTGCTTTCTCAGCTACCACACCCTTTCATCCTCTTTCCAAGGTTTAAATCTCTAGCCTAGCATCCCTTTTCCTCTACTTTTCTTCCTTTTGATTTTTGCATGACTATTGTATTTGTTTCAATAGACATGGACATTGAAAAGGAGGACTGTGAAAGAGCCAAGAAGACGAAGGAGGTGATACCTGTTCCGGCATTTGGGCTGGCTACATATAAGATGCAGAGGAACGTGTGGGTCCAAGGGGAAGAGTTCGGGAGGGACCAGGAGAGGCTGACTTCTCTGCTGAGCGTGGCTGATTCTTGGCTCAAGCAGCTCCAAGTCCAGCACCACGACTTTGATTTCTTCACGGGGATCCGTCCCGCCTGATCTCACCCACCACCTAACCACCTTGCTGCCTTGGCAAGGCTAGATCACAGCCAGATCATGAGGAGCATCTATGGAAGGATGTCTTGCAACCTGTAGACTTTGGAGAGGGCTCTCCATCAGTAGTTTGAGTCTTGACTGCAGAGAGATCCAGACTTATGATTTAGTATATAGTAGACTTTTCTTCATGGAAAAAATTTTGAAGCTTTATTCCTATTTTCCATTTCACTTTTGTGTTATATGTCCTTCTTCTACTGAGTTCATGCTGGGAGATCAGTCAGATGTGCAGAGAGAGTAGTAAGTACTTTTGTATAGACTTGTATTCTCCTAGCCCTCAAAAGAAATAGAGAAAAGCATGTTTTTTGCATCTTCAGAAATTCATAGTTTTCTCACTTCCCATTAAGGGTTGCATAAAAGACCAATGGGACTCTAAAGCCTGCCAAAGTTCAGCGGGCTTAGCTTAATCCAAGCTAATTAGGGCCTCATTGTGAAGGACCGCTAGAGTGAAATTACTGCAGGGAGTAGCATCTTTAACGTCAACTGAGGTTATGAAAGAAAGAAAGCAGCTTTATCTTAAAACAAGAGCAGGGAACTGAATCAAAAGAGCAAGGAAGCACAATTTATTGGCTTAAAGCTTTAAACTTTCTATTTTAATATGAATGCAAGAGCTGCACAAAGAGATAGAGCTTGTCAAATATAATGTTTTGGGACCAAACCTCTTAATTTCATGATACAAAAGTATAAGTTGAAAGTGAATAAGCATTGAGTTGCTATTTTCAAATCCATAGTATAGTGCCAATTTAACTCAGATTCAGAGGGCTAAGAATACCTGTGGAACATCTGGTGCAGGAGGCATTCAAGATGTGCAACTTTTTCTAGAGATACACAAGATTTAAGGGACCTCTATCGGTGATCTAGAGATACAAAGAAGCTAATAGTAACATCTGTTGCAGGAGACATTCAAGATGTGCAAACTTTTTTTCATGTCCCTAACTGCCTGACAAATCTCCTCAAGTTTGTGTAGTGGGGCAGTTATATTTGCTCTTCAGAAGAAAACCAGAACCATCTTGTCCTCTCCTGCATCAGATCCTCACACCCACTTCATCCCTAAATATAACTCTTTCCATGAAAGTGGTGAATTCAAGGCAACTGCCAATTACTTCTCCCTTATTTTCCCCCTTTCAATTTTTTTACAGCTAAAAATTGTAAAATATCTCAGCATGATATAGATTTGGTTTCAGAGCATGCTTTTCCCTGCCAGCTTTCCTTTGTCTATAAAGGTCCAGTATAGAAACGGCTGGGAGAGGTGCAGTGCAACACAGCTTCAGACATGCTGGATGTCCTGTTCGGGTGGCAAAAAGCTTCAAAATGGTAACTTGGCAGTGTTTTCAAGATTGAACTGGTCATCCAATTTCCCTCGCTTAATCTCCACAATAATCTTCCTGCTCCATTGCAGCAAGCAGCTGATCAAGAGAGTCCAATGCAGGCACAAGCTGCTGAAGAACAAAAGGTACTCTTATCTTAAGGCAGGTGAGGGAAGATGTGGCTCAACTCATCTGGACTGACTATGAAGAGATCACCATTGACAGGGTAAACATCTGCAATTGCCCTTTTTTCTGCTTCCATCTTTGTTTTCATCATTTCAGCTAGCTGAAGTTGCATCCAAGGTTTCCTTTGGTTTGTTCAGATTGCATATCTTTTCTTTCTTTTTGACAGAGCTGATAATTCAAAGATGATAGCATTATGCTCAACAGTTGTTCAAAGATGAAAGCACCATGGCATTGTACGGATTGTTAGATCATTTCTGCGAGTTCAACATCATCCACCTATCGTATATTCGCCGGCACAGGTATTTTATCAGCTCTCAGAGAGTTCCCTTCCTCTTTCTTTCTTTCAATTTGGAGCCCTGGCTCGTATCTAGCCTATGTGCATCAGAGACTGTCCAAAAGATATCAATGAAGCTGTTTCGAGTCTAGTATTTGCCTCTCCAAGATGTTGGGACCGGCCAGAGCTCAGAGCAATCCAAGAGCGTTATGGCCATGGCTTTATCAAGGGTGCTCTTGACTTGCATCCTGGAAGTCTGGTGAACCCCTGAGGTATCTGATGCCTGCGATTATTATCAGGGACTCTCAAATAGTCTTATTCTTCATGTCTTGGACATTCAAATCATTGAATTACTGGATTCCCTCAACCTCAGATAAGAGACAAGCTTTCCATCACGTCAGTGCCGGATGATGTCATGCTAAGGCTGGTGGGTGACATTTCTCGCTATTACTGCCTTCAGCCAGAAATATTGACTCCGGAATACGTTCCCTAGTTACAAAAACAGGTAGTAGCAGTGGAAAGATCCTGTCAGATGTTTAGTCCAAAAGTACCAGATGCCACATTTGATACTGAAGCACTAGTGTGATTGCATATGAAGGAAATCATGGAGCCACACGTAATTGATGCTACTTCTGAAGATATAGTGCAAGCCATGGAAAATAAATGTGTTGAAACAAAACCTGTATGGTCTGGCCAACTGAAGCATCATCATCATTATCATCTTCATCCTCATCTCCGGGGAATTCTCCTCAGTTTTACAGGGAAAAGATTGTGTACCTTGATGATGTTGAGAAGGTCCAGTCTCCCCTCAGACCAAATATGAACTGCCAAGACAGAAGGTTGTTCAAGTTCAAACATTCACCTTCTCCACTGATACAGAAGCCAGATCAAGAGGGTCATTCAGAAGGAAGTCTCTCCTGGGAGGATCAAAAGAGTCCTGTAAGAAAAAGCAAAAGAGGGCCTGGGAAAAGAGCGAGACGGAGATCGCCATTTGGAGATGACAGGTGCACAAAGTGTAGGCCTAATATGCTGAGTGATGATGCCAGCAGTCGATCCATTCTTTATATATTACGAGCGCGAAGGTATATACAGCTTTACAAGTTCAAACTATATGGAATGCAATGCAATCATTTGATAGGTGTTTTTTCAGGCATTAGTAAGTAGATCATCTTCTAGGATCTAGCGCAAGTGCCCAGCAGAATATTATGCAAAATGAAAACTTGTTGCAAGTGCCTTACTAGCCTCAGCATACGAAACCCAGATAACAGGGAAAAAAGAGGGAACGGTTCAGTACCTTAGAAGCACTAAGGTTGAGGTGGCTGAGTAGAGAACAGCCTCTTGATATAACAATAATCCCATCATCATCAATCTGATGGCCACTGACATTGAAGTGAGTCATAGACCAACCTCTTCCAACAGCAACCGTGGCTTCATCTCCCACCTTGGGATTGGAAAAAGAAAATTAGAAGGGGTAGGTAACAGAGACAAGCAGAATTTTTGGCACTGTCGCAGATGAAATGAGGTCAACCAGTAAAGAGTATGAAGGATAAATTAAAAAAGCTCACATTCACAAGATGGGAGACTTGGTCTTAAGGGTCCTGCAATACTCACCAACAACAACAATTTCTGTGTCCCCTATATACACAAAAGGAAGAAAGAGATAATATCCAGCAGAAATAGTCACCTGTGGCAGCTTCTGACAAGGTGGGAGATTCCTGCATCAGTTATTTGGCGGCACTTTTAGGATATGGAAGCCTTCTTCAAGTTCAACCACTGCTATATCCCCTAAGTTCCGTGCCAAGTAATAATAAGAGAAAAAATTATTAGAAAGAAAGCCAATGGTATATGATCCTCAGTTCAGTCTTGTCTGTATGGCTGAAGAGGATGAAGCACCACGTTGACATTACAGATCCAAAGAAGATCTGCCCTTACACTGCTCGTCCATCCACCAGGAGCTGCAGTCTTGGGTTGCCCAGGAGCTTCAATGTTTTAAGTAAGAAATTCAGTACTATGTTAAAGGGAGGATGATCTCCCAACACAGGATCTAGATAGCATCAAGATCAGCTCTATCTCAAAATGGAGGAGCATCACCCTGGAGATTTGAGAAAAAAAACTATTCTCTTCCTAGCTTCTAAAAGGAAGGCTTCACAATGTGATGGAGTCTATAAAATAATACATGAGGAGACAATTTTCAAGGAAAGAACAGAGATATGCAGGAAAATCAAATTTAACATACAACTTGATAACGAAATCTACAAAGTTTGAGAATGCAGAAACTGACCCTCAATCAGAGATAAGGTACTACCCATATAGGCAAGTACTAACAAATACGAAAAAGGATGATTAATATGACTCCCGCACGGAAAGAGATCTCTAGATTCTAATGCTTACTGTTACTCTCAGAAGAGTTCTCTTCTTTACCAAGTGCAACAGCCACCTTCTTCAGAATGGCTTCAGTTGGCTGGTGAGAGTTCTCCAAGGACTTGGCGACCACCTGCCACTTCTCTCCATGCTTTGGCTCAGCAGCCACGCATCTCTCGAGCACCTCTCTCTTGGCCTCTTCAGACCCATACTGAACTTCAAGTTTGTAGTATAAGGCCCAGAAGTCACCAATATCAGGGGCAAGAGTCACCGCCTTGTTGAGCCATGACCGGGCCTTTTCCACCTTACTATCCTGCCAGAATAATTTTGCCACAGCTGCGATAACGTGCGGGTCATTATCACAGTTCTTAAGAGCATCTGCACTCGTTCTCTTACGTTCATTGCGCGGGACCATCTCAATTTTTGCAGCCCACAGGATGCCACTCTTAGGGCATTCTTGTAATGCCTTGGACATCAAGTTGTCAGCTTCTTTTCTCTGTCCATGCCTACATTCAGACCGTACAGCAGCAAGCCAGAGCTCAGGGTTTTGTGGGTTCTTCTTCCGGGCCACAGTTAGGACTGCCCTAGCCTTGCTCAGACCCCTGGTCTTCTCCTCGAGATTGGCAAGAGAGAGCCAGAGAGGTATGGAATTGGGACAGTGTTTGAGCCCAGAATCATAAGCCTGCCTTGCTTTATCCAAGTCACTGAGTCGCTCATCTAGCTGTCCGACCATCAGCCAAAGCTTGAAGAAGGAGGGGAACCGCTGCAAACCCTCATCGAGCAGTCTTCTCTCCTCTGCAGTATTCCCCAGTTCTCGCTCAACAATGGCAGATTTCATCCACACCCTTTCAGTTCCTCCCTTCTCTCTCGCCTTGGCAAGAAGCATCCTGGCTCGTTCGGGCTCATTGTTTTCAAACTCGAGTTTAAATGCTGCAAGCCAAATTTCTTCAGAATTTGGAATAGCTGCGTAAGCTTCTTGAAGGATTGCACGGGCAGCCGGCACATCCCCAGCAAGCCACTTCTCCTTGGCACCCATGAGCCACAAAACCTCAGCCTGTGGCCTGTACGTAACAGCTTTTAGGAGCAGTGCATCAAGAGACTCCCTTGTACCGTGGCTCTTCTCAAGCTGTGCAGCTTTTACCCAAATGCTCTTCTTTGTTAAGAACACTGTGAGAGCATGACTGTAGATAGCTCTTGCAGTCTCAATAGATCCTCTCTTCTTGCATTCTTCTGCATCAGCAACCCATGTCCTCTTCCTATCCTCCTCTTCCACTCCAATCCCAACTGTATTATGGATAATGGCCTGACACGTGACCACAGATCCAGCTCTCTCTGCAGCTTCAGCCTCCTTCATCCAAGCCTCTCTATCGATCACCACACCTTCTCCCTGCAGAGACCTAATACACCTCTCAATAATTTTCCCAACTGTGGCAGTATTTCCATTAGCCTCCTCCAGTTTTGCAGCAGTGATCCAGATAGCAGGCTCCTTGGGCAGTCTTACCCTTGCATTGTTTAACACCTTCTTTGCATTATCATAGGTCTCCAATCTGGCAAGAGCAAGCCACAACTCAACATGCAAAGGACAGCACTCCACAGCTCTGTGGAGCAATAACCTTGCATCCTCCTCATTTGCAAGTTCCACGACTGCCTTCCAAAGCCTAACTGAGTCCGGGATATGCTCCAACCCTTTCCTCAACACTCTGCTCTTGTTCAGGTCATCATGTTCCAATTTTGCCGCCTCCATCCATAGCTTGACAGAATTAGGAATAGATTTCAGTCCCCTTGCAATCACAGCCTTTGCTTCATCAGGGCAAAGCCTGCAAGCCTCGAGCCATACATCCTCGTTCTTAGGACACTCCTCGCACCCCTTCTGTATTAACTGCCTTGCAGCCTGAGTCTTCCCAGCCACACCCTCTAGCCTGGCAGCAGCAATCCAACCTGGCGGATGTTTTGGGTTCGTCTGGATAACACTCTTCAGCAGTAGCCTCGCCTTCTTAATGTCCGATATCTCGGCATCACTAGTAATTTTCATGCTCTTCAGATCAGTTAAGTACCCTTTTGGATCCACCACAGTCAAACCTGACACTGAATCAGACAGCCTATCGAGTTTCAATGATAGAACAGTACCCCTACCTTCACCAACTGCAGTCAAGTCGGTGACGGGGGTCTGGCCCCACGGGGTCTCAGTCCCACCAGCAGCTCGGCTACGGGGATCCAAAGCTGATACATGCTCCTTCTCTTGCCTAGCCTTCTCAAGGAGTGTGTCAGGTACAGGTACAAAACTCTCGAAGCGCTTCTTCTTGTTCCTCAAGGAGTAATCTCCAATCTCGGGGATGCTCTCCCATTCCTGAGCAGATAAAGTATGCAACTTCCTCTTCAAATCTGCAAACTGCTCCGTGATTTTTGGATTCGAGGCACGGTACTTCTCAATTTCCTGCTTCAGCCTTGCTTCCCTTCTATCTTTCCTCCGGGAGTCCATCCTCTTGTCAATAGCCTCCCAGACTGCATCAGCCTCCTTGTCATCCTCGTCATACTCAGCAGAAGCAAAGAGACCCACATCGTTCCCCTCGAATTCATCAAATTTCTGGTTTTCATCATAACCCTTGTCCTCTCCTTCATCATCTTCCTCCTCCTCACCAGGCTTTCCACGTCCACGACCAGCACCCGCAGCGGGCGCAGCGGCACCTCCAATCGTGGTGGCGGACCTGTCGGGCAGGTCAGGGGCAGCTCGGGCAGGACCGATATCAGATCGCGTGGTGAAACCAGTGGCACCACGGCCAAGCCCGGCGACATAATTGGAAGGCGGCTTGGAGTTGAGGAAGTCAAGGCGGGGGCGGGTGGGAGGAACTCCGGGAGCCTGCATACCCCCAAGGAAGGGGACGTGGAGGGTAAGAGTCGAGGAAGGGCCGACACCAAGCTCGGACAGGCGAGGAGAATCCTCCGAAGGCAGCAACCTGAGCGGGGACGATAAAATCAAGCGTTGCAGAGGAGGCGGGATGAGGGATTTCGAGTGGATGGAGAGCTTGAGATCGCGGAGAGTGGCGGTGCTAGGGTTCAGGTGAAGGCATATCGTCTTGCCGTCCGGAGTAAGGACGAACACCATGATTAGATACTTCTGCAGCTATCAGCGATCAAATTAGGTAAAAGGGGATGCTTTCAAAACAGCTGATGCTGATAAATGGCATCGAGGCGGCGACGCCGCTGATGAAGGGAGGAAAGCGGTCCTGAGTCGGGTCCAATCCATTTCGTGGATACGGATCCAAGTCATGAGTTATGACCCGATAACCAGCTAGGGTCGTAAAGTGGGCTTTCTTCAAGTGGAGGAAAAAAGGAGAAAGAATATCTGCGAACCCAGCCGAAAAAGCTATGCACCTGATGAGACATGGCCCAGTTTATTGGTTTTGGGCAATTACAGGTGACCTTTGATCCAACCAGCCAGTCTTGCTCTTCATGTCTATCCTATGCGTGTATAGGTAGCTTGTTTGTGGTCCACATTTCCTTCTTCCTAGCAAGTTCCCTGGGCTGCCAAATAAGTCCATGCGCCTAGATGAACTCGTAGAGCCGAAAGGAGCCCATGATCAAGAAGATTTGACAGACCCAAGAAACCACTGCTAAGAAAAGCCGGAAGTCTCCCTCACGCTCCATTAATGCCAATCTAATCCTCCCCGTTCACATGGTCTGTGCGAAGTTCCCACCCATTTGGCCGGTAGAGCATACTGCACCGGATGATCATTATGCTTCAACCGGTTGTTCTATTCCACCTACTATTATTAGAAAGAAAATAACTTTTCTTGGTTCAAGATGCCTCTTTCTCACTAGCCGGAATCTCTCAAGGTTCACCATCGGAAACAGTGAACCTTGGAAACAATGACGTTGAGACATCCCATTCCCACCAACCGCAGTGATGCTCCTAAGGTGGGCATCCTAGAGGATGGTGGGCTATCATCTTCATGGGGCCCGAGTTGTTGACTTACCCCATTTCTTCGGTGGCAGAGAGGTTGGAGGAAAGGTCGGCGGTTTTGTACGGAGAGGAAGAAGGAGATGAACAAGGACGATCTGGAATCGGTGGCAAGCCTGAAGCTTGATTGAATCAGGTGTTGTTGTTGTAGATCACCAAAACCCAAAACGGAAAAAAAGGATTACTTCCGTCTGCATGCCTGTGAATCCATGCCAATTTCATTTTTTTATGCAGGTTTTGACAGTTGAGAAACTTCACCAACCATTATCAGCATAATACCAGTGCACCACCTTTCATCTGCCTTCTCCCACTCCAAACCCTTTTTAGCTGAGCATAATCATCGCAGAAACAGCCTAACTTCTTTCACCCAAAAAAGTAAATAATTAGAAAAAAGATCCGATTCCTTTCATTCCCTTTTCCAATCTGGTTCTTCTATGGAGGATTTCCATAAGAGGATTGCAGGCCTTGTCTTGAGGGTGCTCGCACTTGCAGCGACTCTCACCGCAGCCATAATCATGGGCACCAGCAAAGAGAGTGCCAATTTCTATGCACTGTCCTTTGAGGTCAATTACAACGACACTCCTGCCTTCAAGTGAGTTGCAATCCTTTTCCTTACCCCATCTGTCATCATTACAACGACACTCCTGCCTAGTGCCAATTTCTATGGTTTGCGACTCTGAATTTTGTTGCTGCGCAGGTACTTCGTGATAGTCAATGCTGTTGTGAGCATGTACAGCTTTCTAGCCCTCTTCGTGCCATCAAAGAGCTCGTTCTGGAGATTGATCGTGGCTCTGGATCTGGTAAAATAGCTCCATTGCTGATCATGACAAAGAAGGGTGCTGGATTTCAGGGTTATCATCACTGACAAGTGTATATTTCATATGCAGCTTGTGACGCTGATGCTGACTTCATGCATCTCAGCTGCGCTGGCAATTGCTCAGGTTGGGAAAAACGGGAATTCCATTTCGAGGTGGCTCCCGATATGCAACCAAGTCCCCGACTACTGCGACCGTGTAACCATAGCTCTAGCAGCTGGTTTTGCAGCAGCAATATTATATCTAATGGTCCTAGCAGCTTCAGCACACGCTGCCCTAGATGAAGATGATTGCTGTTAGCTCTTCAAGCAGATTATTCCCAGATACGAATTTCATGTACCTTTCATTTATGATAGTAATCTGTTATTCATTGGAAATTTTCCTTGTTCACCACATAACCCGTAGATCTTCAAAATTCTAACATGAGCCCTCGGTTTCCCATTTCCATCACTAGTTTCAACAATCATCACCAAAAAACAAGATTGCCAGTGAACTGTAATTGCAATTGCAATTGCAGATAGTAGCCCTTCAAGAATATAAATTGACAAGAAACGGGGAGAACACCATTCAACAAGAGAGCATCCTGTGTTGACTAAAAATAAGCCACCTGAAGACATCCAAGGGCAATGTTTCCAAGTAGTCTAAGACTCACAGCCATATACAGCAGATCTCAAAGTGACCCTCAAGAGTCCACATATATGTGAGGTTACCCGGATCCCTGGCTTTAGCCTTATTGACGCATAATATAAAAGAACACATGCAATCATTATGAAGTTCTCTCGTGACACATTCGGATATCTTTAACCAGACCACCCCCTCTGAGACCCTACAGAAGACTGCATATTCAGCCTGTCCAGCACAGCATTGAAATCCACAGGCTGCCCACTCTCTTCCATCCTCTGTATCACCGCTGCCACATGATCACCCCTGAAGCCCATGCTCACAAGCTTATCAATCATCTCACTGCGAGGATGAGTGTGAGCAAACTGAAAGTTTCCTGAATTTCGAGGCATGAGGTTGCTGGGAGGGTTTCCTTGCAGATTTGGGTGAGGAGCATTAGATGGAGGATATATCCCCTGGGAGAAATGAGCCTGTTGAGAGGGTTGATATTGAGTTCTACCCACATCAGCTTCATATGTCATATAGCCACTGTTTGGGGGAACTGGGTTTTGTGGACCACCCGTATATCCATCAGCTGGCTGTGGTCTGAAGGATCCCTTTACAGGCTGTGGCATGGGCTGCTGCTGAATGTTCATGCCAGGCCCTCCATACCCATACGGCACAGTCTCAGCACGACTAGATACTGGTGGGGGTGCCCCTGAGTATGGACCCTGCATGGGCATATTGCTGGGGATGGTTTCTTGATGAGGTGGAGGTGACGGGTTTGCAGACTGGGTTGGCGGATAGGGGGAGTACATTGGTGTTGGCGGGGTCCTCAATTGAGGTGGCACTGGTGCTTGCTGCTGTGGTGGTGGCTGTACTGCTACCTGTTGTGTTAACTGTTGGGACCACTGCTGCTGATACTGTGGGAAGGGATGCATGGTTGGCGTCTGATTCACTTGAGACTGTGCTGATGGAGGTGGAATTCGAGAAATATCTTGCACTTGTGTAGACCTCCCTTGGGGATCAGAAGACATGACATACTGAAATTGAGGATGCTGAGGGGTGCCTGATATATTTGGTGTCTGAGCTGTGGGCAGATAATAAGCTTGTTGTTGGGACACAGCCTGGGGAGGGGCTTGTGAAGGTGGAGGTACTGATTGTGGTGGAGCCACTTGGTGTGGCAGAGCCAGAGCTAATTGTGAATTTGGTGCATCAGATGCATTATCGGTATTCTTTGATTCAGATACAGGCGTTGAAGGTCTCTCCTCATTGGAATGCGAATTAGCTGAAGAAGACTCTTTTTGGGCATGTTGAAGCTTTGCTAGTTCTTTCTGAGTCTCCACAAGCTCTTGTTTGTCTCTAAGGATCTGGACTGATCTGTGCACCTGCACAGACATCAATGAAACAAGTAACTGCACTACATGTGCATCAACTTGATAGACTCGTATATGCATGGAACTGAGAATTGCTACATAAGCCTGGCAAGCCCTTAATTATAATGCATCAACTAGAGAAAGATGCACCGTTACAAAAGGGGCACTATGCTAAAAGGAAACATTAATTCAGGGACAGGCAATGAATCCAAGAGATGATGTTTAACACTACAGGAATAGAACATGCTGATGAAATCAACTTACCTCTTGCACGTGTTTGTCAAGAGACTTGAGCTTAGCTTCTGTATCCTTGTTATCTTGATTCAATTCTGATCGCATTTCCCCAATTGATTTGTCAAGATTGTAGCAGTATAGCTCCACTTGCGAGAGCCTTGAGCTTATTCCCTCAAGAAAGCGCATCAAATTCTCGGTGTGTTTTTTCATGCTCTTCTCAACAATAATGGCCATATCTTGATTAGGAGAATCTTCTGGTTGACTGTACACAGGAGTAGCATGCATTGGTCTCACAAGCCTACTTTTATGAAAGTCCTGCTAGCAGTGAAGAATATCATCTTTTAGTAGGAAGCACAAAATGCAGTGCTAATTTCCCAACCAACAATAATGACCTGGCATTCTAGAATATAACACAAGAGCAGAAGCCAGAAGCAGCAAACAAATATCTACACAACAAATATAGAGCTCTGAGAATTGAAACTAAAATATGATGAATAGAGATTGACTCTTTCGTGCCTATTTCTTCTATACATTTAGCCAGCAAGTTTCACAATAAGTGACATATAGTAATATAATTCCAAATCCCTCCAATAACCATTTCAATAGAAGAAGAACATGAGAATGGCTTAGAAAAAGGAAAAGGGTGAAAATAATCATAGGCTCTCTTGAAGGTTACTATATAAATCAAATCCAACATTTTATTCACAAGCTTAATCCCTAAGAGCTCCCTAACCAATTATAGGTGCAAAGATGAAGAACAGCAAGCAAGGCCATCGGACTACAAATGGCAGGGAAAAGAAAAGGCTCGGGCGAATGTATCAAGGAAACAACATTATCTCGTGCAGATAAGTTAAACGAATCAGGCCTCAAACTTCAAAAGCGAGAATCATAATCTTCACAAAACACCCAATTAAGCAAAGAAATTTGCTTTCTATAAATACATACATAACCTTCATTACACAAGATCAGATAGCACATAGCACATAATCCTCCAAGTAAACAGCTCAATACTGGAAAGAAGGAACTTCAACGTGTCGCCTGATCCAAAAAAACCGACAGACAATCGAACAAGTAGCCCACGCCCAAAACCCAAAATACCTACCAAATATATAATCGAACAAATATCACCAGCCAAACCCTAAAAGCACTCTATGGAGGCAGCAATTAATAAGTTACCTTCGCGGAAGTGTTGCCCATCCCAGGATCGGAGTGGCTTCCATTAGAGGAGTCCTGATTTACGTAGTCCTCGTACGAGCAGAGGATATCATCCGATGCGAAATCAAAACCTTTCGAGCCCGAGCTCGCCCTCCCCGAATTACCCGACGCCATTTTTCACCTGGACCTGGCGAAACACGCAACTAGGGTTTCAGATTTCTGCTATTGACCTGGCTCGTGAAAGGAATGAGCCAAGAAGCAAGATTTCTAGGGAGAGATTTCTAGAGAGAAGGAGAATTCCATTGCACAAGGTCTCGCTTTTCATTTATATGGAAAAAAATTTGACGGTGCTATTATTGTACATACACCTGGTGTAGGTAAGCCCACCAGAATCCCAAAATTTTCTATTGGCGCACCGGGAGCAAGAAGAATACACCCACGAGGAACGTCGCCACTGCAGCTGCATCCGCATCCCGGTCCGACTCATCCAACCTTGGTCGTCACCCCATGTCGGCCAGGGCGCGACGTGGCCAATCAAATGCACAGTCCACCAGATCACCCCCCTAGTTGGACTTGGGGAAGGGTCCCTTCCATTGTGCAGTTGCATGCGACATCAGAACATTTGACACAAGGAAAGCACATTTCTTTTCTCCCTCCACCGTCTGTTCAGATCATGTTAGGGTGCTGGCGTCTATGAATACACGTGCAATCCTACTGGGTAGGTGAACAACTGAGTGAAAGAGAGTGCCTGATGAAAAGAGTGAAATAGAGTCTATGCAGAAAAAGACTGCTTCTGCAGATGATTACAATGAAAAAGGAACTGCAGATGTGAATTGGAGGACTGAATCCAGCCTCCTTGGTGAAGGAACAGGAACAGCAGAATTCTTGACGTTCCATTAAAGTAATTTTAAACAGCAGGCTGATGGAAAGCCTCCAAAGAATCCCATGCAAGGACACAGTTCAGCTCATAAAAGTCTGCCATTGGAGGGTTTTGCCAGCAAACATTGGAACAATCTCCCCAAAGGAAAATGGGAACGACTCAGGCACCACCCATGGGCTCTTCCTCATTGTAATTTTTGACTTGTTCCTTGGAAGCCCGTAAAAGTCAGGGCCATTGAAGCTAGTAAATGCCTCTAGCTTGTCAAGTGCACCTGCCTATATATACATAGCATGGAATTTTCAAACAAATATCTCTGTCACAATTAAGGTTAAAAGGAGATCACATCTACCCCTACAATATGAGTGCAAGAGAAAGTAAGTACCTCCTCAAAGACCTTAGCATAGAGCGACAAAGCAATGGGTGCACTATAGATACCGGCACACCCACATGAGCATTCCTTCCTTCTTCTCTCATGAGGAGCACTATCAATTCCAAGGAAAAACCTTTTACTACCACTAGTCACTGCCGAGACAATTGCCTGTCCTGAATGGAGTCCAAATACAGAATTGTAAATTTGTGATGATAAAGAGTTTGAAGTAAATTTAAGAAAATAAATACAGAAACAATTGCAAAGAGTTGATGTACTGTGGGTCTCTCTTTTAAGCACTGGAAGGCAATAGTTATGAGGTTGCAGTCCTCCTTGGAAGAGAGAATTCCGATTAAGAAGAAGATGCTGTGGAGTAACAGTTGCTGCTACAGGTCCTGGACAAGTATTACCAGCAATCTTCAGTCCGAAAGCAATCTAACCAGGTATCTAATCAGTTACAATGCAACAGTAGATGAATTCATGGCAGTAGACAAATGATAGTTTCAGGGGACCTTCATAAGACTCGACAAACTTCACAGCATCTGCAGTAGTTATATGCTCCATAACAACCTTGAGTTGGGGTAGCCTTTGGACTAAGGGCTGTAAAACAGTTTCAATAAATGCCTTCTCTCGATCAAACATGTCCACATTTGAATCTGTAACCTCTCCATGGACCTGTTCAAGAAAGCACATTTTTTAGCACAAAACTCACATCTTCACTTCATATTTAACTTAGCTTTAACAAATTTACTTTTAGTCTGCAGGAGCCAAGCATTAATAAAAAGCATTCCAATACGGAACTAAAGTGTGCCAAGCACAAATTACTAGTTCCTGGAGTCGACCATGAAAAGTAATGCTAGTTCTGGACTATCTCAATTACCAGCAAAGGCATGCGTCTAGCCATTTCCTCCAGAACAGGAAGGCATTTCCCAAAAAGATCTGTAACACCGTCCTGGGAATTGGTAGTGGCACCAGCAGGATACAGCTTCACAGCAAAAACAACGCCACTTTTCCCTGCTCATTTTCATCAGTTGTGTCATAGTACTAATGGAAGCAAGCTAAGCTAACCACATCATCAAATAATTTAAAAAAATCAGCACAGGTACTTGCGAGCTTGATCTCCTCAGGCTGCATGGAGTCCGTTAAGTAGAGGGTCATGAGGGGTTGGAAGCTGCATTTGGCAGGCAGGGCTTTCAGGATTGACTCTCGGTAAGAAACAGCTGCAGCTGTGGTTGTGATGGGAGGTCTCAAGTTGGGCATCACTATAGCCCTCCCAAAATGAGCGGCACTGAAAATTGAAGGAAGGAAATTTACCAGATCCAATGCAACCGAATCGTTGTTATATAAGCACTATCCATCTGAACGAAATCAAGGCCATGAGAGCAAGAGTGACCTGTGAGGGGCAACAGCACCAAGAAGCTCCCCGTGACGGAGGTGGAGGTGCCAATCATCCGGCTGTGTTATTGTGAGCTCCATACGGACCGCTTCCAATTAATCCGTCGAAGATGATACCGGAAATCCTGCAGGAACAGATATACGCACATCGCCTCAGATGGACCACAAAGAGCAGCCTTATTACATCGCCAGGGTTGTGCAGACCTGGCTATTCATACATAGAGTACAAAAGGCTGTACCTGGAACTCTTCGGTGAAGAAAACACCTTCATAAACGGCGGAGCTCAGTCTGTACACTGATGAAGCTCCTTTTAGCATCTTATCTGTTTTCATCGTATGATGTCTTCTTCTTCCCTTGCTGCTGGAGATGGTTCCGAGCAGAGCATATTGGGCCGCTTGTTACTGATAGGCCTCGAGTGTCAGGGCGCAGAGCCTACTACCAATACCAATGGTCTTCCCAGGCCGCGAACTGAACCGTTCCGGTCCAGAAGCCGGCTTATTTTCAGGCATTTCTTCTTCTTCTTTCGTCCTCTCCCTCCCTCCGTGTTTTGCTCTTAGCTAGGGTTGGACCTGATTTCCCCTCTCCGATTGCCGGCATCTGAAGATCCCACTCCTGTTCAGTTTTCGATCTGTGGCGCGGTGACCTCTGCTACCTCTGAAGCTGTTGAGCTTTGACCAGCTAAATCGAAAGAAGATCATAATCCTGACATTCGTTCCCCAAGTATAAGTGGTATGCACAAGTCGTTTGTTTCCAATCGTGCCGGAAGGACTGAAACTACTATCATCCGCCATGTTTTAAAGCTTTTTTCATGTGATTATTGCCTTATTGGAGTAATTGAGGCGATCTTCCGTTTTCAGTACCTTCAATTTTATCTTGAAATCTTCTTTTATCAATTTTTCTGTGCGTACTCAGTAAACCAAGAAAACAAACGGAGCCGATAGGTAACTGAGACAAGGCTTACCGCTGAAACGGAGCCGTAGTGGTACCATTGCAACCCTAATCCTACTTTATAAGATTAAGGTACCGTTTCTTTTTTTACTTTCATGTGTATTTATTGATTGCATCTCCAAACTTGTTAGCTGGGTCAAGACTGAAGATGATGATGATGTCCATAAATTCAAGAACATATGATGATTTCATTGAAGAAACTTGAAGATGAGATCAATCAATTGTAATACTGAAGTTGCCATTGGGCGTCTGTCAAATCAAATAATATCAGAGTTCTTCTGGGGGAGGAAAGTTGAGATCCAGGTCAAGGACTATCAAGGGCGGCTGCTCGACTGCCGACGATGATGAGTCCGACTCACTCTGATCATCTCCACCCAGTGATGCGGCCGCTTGGAAGGGCCAAGCTGGGAAACCCAGGCTTATTTGTTCGGGCCTTCCCGGCAGTGGCTTAAATAGTACGAGGGGCCTAGAAAATGGGAACTGAGGTGGAAAGCCTTCGCCAGCGGCCTTCTGCGCGGCGAGGCTGAGCTCCAGAGGCACTGCGTCGGGAACGCCGGCCTCTCCGGACGACTCCACCGTGCTGCTGTGGGTGGGGCTCTCCAGCGGGTAGAAGTTGGTCTTTGCCTTGGTGCCACGGAACCGCAAGGCGGCGGCATCGTACGCTCGAGCCGCCTCCTCGGCACTATCGAAGGTGCCTAGCCAGACTCGGGTCTTCCTGCTCGGGTCGCGGATCTCGGCCGCGTACCGACCCCACGGCCTCCTCCGGACGCCCCTGTAGTGCGGCTCCTCGACACCTCTACCATTTACCACACCGCGGTTAGCTTTAGCTGCCATTTTACTGCTACAGGCCCAAAGTATGAGATGAGAGCTAGGACGAGGTCTGGCTCATCATATATAGAGAGGGGAGGTAAGGGAATAAGGAATTGGTCAACATGGAACTTGACTTGGGAGGCAGCCGCCGCCGCCGCCTAGGAAGTATACGTGGCACGCGGCAATAATAAGAGATTTAGCATAGAGCTAAGCTAACTGCTGATTCTCTGCAGCTTCTGCCGCTATAGGGGCAACATTCCACTCTTCTCTCGGCGTGCATCCAGTCATCTGAACCACCGGTGGAGGCGCGTGATCTGCAAACTCAGGGCGAGTTGGTGGAGGGGCGGGAGGGGCACTAGGTGGCTGCTTTGAATTTACCAGTTTGACAATAACTTTCGCACAACTTGCCCTGCATTTCGTAGGTTTCTTCTTCATGCAAACTGCTCTTATGGTCTTCACCTATCTGTTTTTTGAGTAGTCCAACCACATCACATCACATCACCATGGCAATGGAAGACGACAAGGGGTCTGTCTACAAGGGTGAGCGGGGGCTGTTAGGTACCTAATCCAACAGAAATCAAATCAATTAGTGAAGCGAGAGACCAAACTACCTGACTTGTTATCGTTATGTTATGATGCGAATCCAAATAAAAATATTACAAATTCACAGTATAATCAACGGAGCTGCAGTTGATTTGTGTTATGATGTGAATTCAAATAAAAATATTACAAATTCAGTATCATCAACCGATCTGATTTAAAGAGACGGTATCAAATAAAAAGGTTAAGCATTAAAAGATTTTAGAAAATGTTTAAACAATAAAAGGGAAAGAATAAGAAAAGTTTAAGATATGGTTGAAATAGATTTTAATATAATAAATTTTATAGGATATTAAATTATAACATTATATATTTAATTAGTTAAATTTTGATTTTTATTGTATTTATTAAAATATATTAAATATTTATTTTAAATCACAAGTAATTGATATGAGATATTTATTAATTATTTTTAAGCTATTAATTTGTTATATATTTCTATAAAATATACACTATTAGAAAATACATTTTTTATAATTTAATTTGGTAATATTTTATCTTATTTCTCTATTTAAATAATTTTTGAACTTATATCTATTATTTTCAAGCCATCAAATATATTATAATGGTTTTTAAGAGTTTTTATAAGATAATTTAGGTTCTCATATCTTAGTTTTTAATATATATTCCATATTTAAGTATTTGCTTTCGAAATTATTGAAATTTTTACTATATTTAGTTTAGGAGTTTATTGTAATATTGATAAATTTCGCATAAGTTGATATAATATCACACGGTTACATAACTATTTTCATATTATTTTTTATATTTAATTTTTTTATATTCTTTATATATTTCTATTCTTTATAAAAAATTAAAAAAATCTAATATTCTTTTATCTATCTAATTTTCAGTAAAACGAAAAAAAATTCGTACAAAAAATGGGCAAAAAAATAGATATACAATTCTATCTTGATTTATACATATTTATTTATTATACTTTATATAAGTTTATTTCTTATTTATTATCTTTTGAGTTTATTACTTCATTATATATAAGTTTTTTTATTTTTCTTCTCTATCTAAAATTTATTCTTATTTCTTATCTTCTATTTGTACTTCTCATTTAAATTATTTTGGAATTGATTTGTTTTGATTGTTAATCAAGTTGAACTAATTTATAAAAACTATTTATTTTTAAGTTCAATTAATATTGAAATAAGTTATACAAAAGTAAAAAGAAAATAATGTTTGAATCTATAACAAAAAGTTATTTGAATTTAAAATACGAGTGATTGATAGAAATACTTCAATGAGCATTTGCTAGTTTCTTATTTTATTTTTATAATTTGTAGGAATTCATGGTACAACGATGAGAAAATACGTCAAATGAACAAAATTCTCAACAACCGATTCCAAACTTACAAATATAAGCTATAATAAGTTAAATGGGTCAGTTGATAAAGTTTGAGTTGTAGTCGCTTCATGAGCGAATGGATCAATTGGAGTAAGTTAACATATACCTACTGAACATAGACATTGAAGCTTTCAGTCAAGGAGTTTTGATCCACAAGAACTTGAGTAGTTTGATCGATATGCTCATAGAGAATGACATCGAGTTGATGACAACATGGATAATATCAAATTTAAGATACCATCTTTTTAAGGAAAAATTGATCCAAAAGCGTATATTGAATAGGAAAATATGATTGGAATAATATTTTTTATTATCATAATTACTCGGAGATGAAAAATATACGACTTACTGCTATCGAATTTACTAATTATGCTATAATATGGTGGGATCCGTTAATGAAGGAAAGGAAATGAAATCATTAACGCCCTGTGGAGTCTTGGGATGAAATTAAAGTGGCCATGTGATGATGATTTGTTCTCAGCCACTATAACTAGGAGTTGTTTAATAAACTCTAAAGGCTTACCTAATAATAAAAAAATGTCGACGAATACTTCAAAAAGATAGAAATTGCGATGATTCGAGCAAATGTGGAGGAAGATAGAGAGGCAACAATAGCTAGATTTTTGCATAGTCTAAACCATGAGATAGCTGGCATGGTGAAAATGCAATATTATGTTGAGCTCCAAGATATGGTACATCAAGCTATCAAAGTCGAACAACAACTTAATAGAAAGATTTAACACAAAAGGGAATTAAACAATGGTAACTCAAACTCATGGAAACCATTCTCAAGGCGAATTGAGATTCAGTTGACTCAACCTGAGCATGCTCCACCAAAAGTGATAACCAAGCAAGTTGTGACCCAAAATCAAGGTAACACCCATATCACAACTCCCAAATCTGGTGATATTAAGTGTTTCTGATGCCAAGGTGGGGGTTACATTGCAAGTCAATGCCCAAATAAATGGGCAATGATGATCAATGTTAATGGAGAAATTGAGACTGATGATGAAGAAGATGATATTGATCTTGAGATGCCACCACTTGAAAATGCTAATGAATATGTAAAAGAAGGAGAATTATTGGTTACACGACAAACTCTCAGTGTTTAAGCTCAAGAAGAAGAAAACAACCAGCGTGAAAACTTATTTTATACTCGTTGTGTGAAAAATAAGATTTGTTGTGTTTATTATAGATGAGTGAAGCTACATTAATGTAGCTAGTACTGAGCTTATGAAGAAATTGACATTACCAACCTTAAGGCATCCGAAACCTTATCGACTACAATGATTGAATGACCAAGATGAACTCAAGGTAATCAAACAAGTTTTAATTGCATTTTCTATTGGAAAATATCAAGATAAAATATTATGTGATATGGTACCAATGCATGCATGCCATATACTTTTGGGACGACCCTAGCGGTTTGATCGTCAAGTTATGCATGATGGATTCACTAATAGGTACTATTTTGTAATGAATGAGATACCAATATCTCTTATATCATTGACTCCAAGTTAAGTTTTTGAGTATCAATAGAAAAATAAAAAGGCAAATGAAAAGAAAATAGAAGAAAAAAAGAAATGAGAAATATTAGAGTTGAAAAAAAAGAGGGAAAAGCTAGAAGTGAAAAAAAAAGATTAAAAATAAATTTATTGCAAGAAAAAGTGAGATTAAGTGAGATTTACTTTTACAATAAGCTCTTATTGTACTTATGTACAAGGAGGGCTTTTTGAGTACTAACAATCTTGTTGAATTTTTGTTGAGCAGTATTATTACTAATTTATAGGAATTTATGTATGTTTTCCTCGATGAAATACCACTAGGTTTGCCACAAATTATAGGAATTGAACATCAAATTGATTTCATCACTGGAGCAACGATTCCCAACCAACCAGCATAGAGTATTAACCTTGAGGAAACAAAGGAACTTCAACGCCAAGTCCTAAAGCTGATGAAAAAAGTGTATGTTCGAGAGAGTATGAGCCCATGTGTTGTGTCAGTGTTACTCGTACCTAAGAAAGATAGAACTTGGCGAATGTGGGTCAATTGTCAAGCCATCAACAATATCACGGTAAAGTATTGCCACCCTATTGTTTGGATGACATGTTAGATGAGTTGCATAGATTTTGTTTATTTTCAAAAATAGATTTTAAGAGTGGGTATTATCAAATTCGAATGAAAGAAGTGGATAAATGGAAAATTGTATTTAAAACTAAACAAGGTTTATATGAATGGTTACTTATGCCCTTTGACTAATGCACCTAGCACTTTCATAAGATTAATGAATAATGTCTTACGTGCTTTATTGGGAAGTTTGTAGTTATATATTTTGATGATATTCTAATATACAACAAGACCATGGATGAATATTTAGCATATTTAAGAGTTATGTTAGAAACTTTAAGGAAACATAAGTTGTTTACCAACTTGAATAAATATATTTTTTGTTCAAATAAACTTGTCCTTCTTGGATATATTATAAGTTTGGAAGGTATTGGAGTTGAAGAGGAAAACATTAAGACAATTTGCCATTAGCCAACACCTAATTTGGTTAGTTAGGTAAGAAGTTTTCATGGATTATTTAGTTTTTATAGGCGTTTTGTTCTTAATTTCAGTAGTTATGTTGTAACTCTTACTGTTATTATAAATAAAAACGTACATGTTAAATAGAGTATTGAGCAACAAAATATATTTTAATTGATAAAGGAAAAACTAACAAGTGCCCCATTGCCCGCATTGCCTAATTTTTCTAAAATATTTAAAATTGAGTGTAATGTATCAGGAGTAGGTATTGGATGTATATTAATGCAGTAGGGAAGGCCAACTGCATATTTCAGCGAAAAGTTGAGTGAAATAAACCTTAACTATCCTATCTATGATAAGGAGATATATACCATAGTTTGAACCTTTTAAACATGACAACACTATCTATAGCCGAAACAGTTTGTGATTCACACATATTATGAATATCTTAAACATCTCAAATGACAATAAAAGTTGAACAAACATCATGTAAGGTGGGTGGAGTTCATTGAAACATTCTCATATATGATCAAGTACAAACAATATAAGGAAAATATAGTTGCAGATGCACTATAACGAAGGTATGCTATGCTTTCAATCCTTTATATAAATTGTTTGGTTTTGATTATATCAAGGATTTGTATGCAAACGATACTAATTTCTGTTAAGTGTTTAGAAGTTGTACAAATTGTAAGTTTGAGAAATTTTATTTACAAAATGGATTTATTTTTCGGGAAAACAAATTATGCACCCCTCAATTTTATTTGAGTGAGTTACTTGTTAAGGAAGCAAATGATGAAGGACTTATGGGACATTCTAGGGTAGCTAAGACTATGATGATAATGCATTATCATTTTTTTTGCCTCACATGAAAAGGGATGCGGAGAAAATATATTCTCAATGTATCACATATAAGGAGTCTAAGTCTAGGTAACAATCTTATGGCCCGTATACTACTCTTCCGATTCCTAATACACATTGGTTTAATATTTCTATAGATTTCATTATAGGATTACCAAGAACTAAGAGGGAGAGAGATTCTGTTTTTGTGTTAGTTGATAGGTATTTAAAAATAAAATATTTTATTTTATGTCATAAAACTGATGATGCTTCGAACGTTGTTGATTTGTTATTTAGAGAAGTTGTTAGATTGTATGCTATGCATAGAACTATTATTTCTGATCGTTATTCTAAATTTATAAATTACTTTTTGAAGACCTTATGGGATAAATTGGGAACCAAACTGTTGTTTTTAACAACATGTCATCCACAAACTAATGGTCAAATAAAATTAGTAAATAGAACCTTAAGTACTTTATTACGTTCTATAATAAAAAAATAATTTAAAATAATGGGAAGATTGTTTACAACATGTTGAATTTGCTTATAATCATTATGTTAATTTTACAACTAGTTTTCACCATTTGATATTGTTTATTTTTTCAATCCATTAACCCCTCTAGATATAATCTCACTCCCTATAGGCGAGTTAGTGAATTTTGATGGAAAGAGAAAAGTAGGGTTCGTAAAAGAAATGCACGAGATAACAAAAATGCACATTGAATGGATGACTAAAGTATAGGAAAAGTAAGCAAATAAGGGTTGCAAAAGTGTCATTTTTTAACCTGGCGTTTGGGTCTGGCTTTGTATGAGAAAAAAACGATTTCTGGAACAAATACGATCAAAACTTCTCCCTAAAGTAGATGGACCATTTCGAGTGTTGGAATTTATTAATAATAATGCTTATAAGTTAGAGTTACCTAGTGAGTATTACCTTAGTACAACTTTTAATCTTACCAATTTAATGATATTTAATGTAGTTGATGAATTAACTCAAGATTTAAGGATAAATAGTTTTAAAAAGGGGAAGAATGATGTGAATCCAACTAAATGGACTACTAATTCACAAATCCAATCAATTCAAACTGTAATAAAGCTTAACAGTTTATTACCAAATGAGATAAATGATTATTTGAGAATGAAAAAGAGCCCAATAACAAGGTTAAGAGCTAAAAAATTAAAATAAGTTTTATATAAGTTGATTAAAAATATTGTATAAAATACAAATGAAATCTCAATAAAATAACCTAAAATAAGGTACAAATTTAATTAATAAATAAAGATTTATTAATACAATAAAATTTATAGGATATTAAATATTTAATTAGTTAAATTTATATTTTTTAATTAGTTATTAAAATATTATAAATATCTACTTATAAAAAATGATTGGTATACATCTAATCATAATATATTTATTACTTTGTTATATTTACTTATAAAATGCAAACTTAGTATACAATTTTGGATATTTTATTTTATTTCTTTTTTAAAATAACTTTTTAACTTATTAAATTTTTACGTTTTACTTTCCATCCATCAATATTATTATTAGAGTTTTTTAAAAGTTATTATTAGTGAATTTAAATCTTAATTCTTCTTATCTTATAACTTGATTCTCAAATAAATAAGATATTAATTAAATTTTTTTGGATATTTCCCATATTTGATAGTGTTCTCGTAATATTGGATATTTACCAATGCTACATGAGGAGAAGCTACACTTAAGTGTTTAACAATACATTTGAGTTTTCCCAAAACCTCACCTTCTCACCAAACTACCGAAGGCCGGGGAGGGGGAGAAGGAAGCTTCTGTGAATTTTCTAGGCATCCGAAAATACCCCTATCATTTGATGCGGTTTCTCTCGTCTTCAATGGGGGCACCTTCGTCACTCCGCTAAAATCTTGACAGGAGTTGCTTAACCGCGTTCACCGGTCCTTGTTTTTCTCGGTCACTCTACAGCCTGGCGTGACGTTATTATCTCCGTCGTCGTATTCTTCTTCTCCTTCTTCCTCTCTAAGTCAAGCACTAAACGGAGATCTCATCACATAGTTCACGGCGATGGGGGAATGCAGGCCATTGGGGTTCTTGTTGGGGCTGCCATTCGCCCTAGTCGCGCTGGTCCTGTCAGTCGTCGGTGCCGTCGTCTGGATCCTCGGGTGAGTTAAATCGGCGGAGATCCGAGCTGGATCTCTCTCTGCTTCATCGGACATTGATTCACGAGATTCTTTTCATTGGCAGGACGGTACTGAGCTGCCTCTGTCCCTGCTGCATTTGCTGCGCTGGACTTGCAAATCTGGCGGTTGATTTGATCAAGCTCCCCGTCAGGGTTCTCGGATGGTTCACCGACCAGATCCCTTGCTAATTAACTTCCGTCACCTACCTCGCTAATCATATCACTTGTTTGATTACTAAACCCCGCGCCTTTTTTTTGGCTCTGATTATATGTTAGCTGCATTCAATCTTGACTCCATCTGTTTCAGAATTCCATTGTGTACAGACATAAATTGATATATTCATCATCTATTTTTTTCTATGTTCTGCTTCTGCTTCTCTTGATTTGCAAATTGCTTCCAAGTGCATCTCTTTCTCCTTCGTTGTTCGGTTCATCTGTCTGCCCAAACCTAGGGATTTACTGTAGAACAGTATGAATCTGCTAGCTGCACTCTATTCGAACTCTCCACAAGTCTATGCCATGAATTGTAAGAGTAAGACTTCATTCATCATTTCGTAGAAGCTTTCCATTTAGTTTGGCATATGGAGAAGAAATGTAGAGAGAGCGAGAGAGAAAGACCATGCCATATGGGTGCTGGCTGATTGCTGGACATTGCCTGGAGTGCAGAGGCTGGGAATCTCCTCCCCCAAGACGGCGGCCATTGGAGGTCAGTACTTTTCCTCTCGTAACCCCCATAATCAATATTTCAATTTCCTGCAAATTTAAATATGCCATTTAATTCAAACCACATTATATATCATGAAACTTGCAAGTAGTATTATGGGTGTGGGCCTGCTAAAAATTATACATTTAGGCCCACTTAGAAGCCCAAATCCAGACTTCCTCTCCAAAGGACCCCTAATTGCCCGGATAAGTGTGGCAATAATAATTAGTACTATACTACAAAAAAAAAAAAAACTGGGACTAGTCCGCTCAAATACCCCGAAATAGTTTAATTTTTATATTTTAAGGTAAAAACTAAGCTATTCATTGTTCTTTTTTAATTTAGCGGTAGGAGCATACTGTGATTTTTCATTATAAAGTTTTATGCTTACCATTGTAGAATACATTCACCCACCTTAGATATTATTTAGATTTTTATTAATATTATTTTTAAGTACTTCCTCTATTTTTTTTATTAGAGAACATATTCAATTTATTCAAATCTCTCTTTTAATGATAATTTATTTGATATAAGTTTTTTTCTTATATTTTCATCTATTAGTCCCTTTTTCTTCAAACCCAAATATTGTAAATGCACAATACATTTATTCTACAATTATCTAATTTATATTCAATATAAAGTCACCTTAATCAATTTGAATTTAGGGGAATAATATATAATAAATAATATACTAGTATGCACAATTTAAAAAATAAAAGTTATATTAGCCTATATCAATAAATATGAAAATCTCAAATAACTAAAGATTTTTTTAATAATATCTTAATATTATTTATATAAATATTTTATTAAAACTATATAAAACACCTTATTATACAAAAATAAATGTGTCATTTTTTATAAAACAATAGAAGACCTTTTCTTTAGAATAAAAGGATTCTGCTTGCGGACAGTGCGGTGGTTCAAATTTGGCTGCTGTGGAGGAAGTGCGGCACGAAAAAAAAGTATGATGGATGTAGGAAGCCGTCCAATGTTGACCAAGTTGGTCCCCTTTATTGCATAGTTGGATATATATTTAACGACCAATACTAGCTTCCTACTTGATTGATTCTTCTGCTAATTTTCTCCATTTCCAGATCTAGAGAGAAAATATGACAGCGAAGCTATTGTTTCAGATCCAGCTCTTCCTGTGTTCATTATCACTGCTCCAATCGGTATGGGCCGAGGCAGCATCGCCATACCCAACATATCCTCTCTCAAAGAGCAGTCAGTGCCCTGATAAATGTGGAAACACCACCATTCCTTTCCCCTTTGGCATCGGAGCTGACTGCTTTTTGGACGAATGGTACGAGATTCTCTGCAACAACGATGTCCCCCGATTGAAGAAGTTCGACTTTAAGGTTCTCAACATATCCTTTCCTCGTCAAAGATCTTATAATAATGATGGCGATCCTAACACGATTACAGTTAACTACCCGATATTCTACTCGAACTCGAGCTGCGGTTCTACGAAACAAGCAGCCATGGCGGAGCCTGCAACCTTTTACCAGAGCCCGTTTGTCGTCACCCCCGGAGACAATATTTTCATGGCAGTTGGTTGTGAGAATATAGCTATGCTGAATGGCTGGAATCATACGTTCGTCGGATGTAAAACTCAGTGTACTGGAAATAACACGAGGAGTCATAGCTTTTGCGATGGCTTCGACTGCTGCCAGTGGACAATCCCCGATGTTGTGCAGAAATTTAGCGTCGATTTCCAGGGAGATAGGATCATGGGAACGAGTGGACGAGATCATGATTGCCAGTTTGCTTTCCTTGCGAGCTCGTCTTGGTTTCAGCCCAACAGGACCGACTTGACCAGAGTCCGGGACGGGAATTATGTCCCAATGGTGCTCCGATGGGGGATAACGGATGCTGCATTTCCGGCTTCTATCGGACTGAAGCTCATGTATGGTTATCCTTATGAGGGTGTTGCTTATTGCAGTGAAGTGCCTGGCATGAACATTAGCACAACCACATTCATCAATTGCAGTTGCTCTGATGGATTTTATGGGAACCCGTACGTTGAAGGCGGCTGCAAAGGTATGCATGCTTCACATAAATCTTTCCATGTGTTTCTGATTTTACTTACTTCTTAATGCATTAAACCTTTGTGTGAACCGAATTTGTTCTTAACATCTAACCTATACTTCTTTGTGGCAGATATTAATGAGTGCGAAATTCCACTCAATGATGGAAGCATGCCATGTGGCGGTCCAAGTAAGGGTAGGAACATGCAAGGATATTGTTCCTGCGTCGGTCAAGGAAGCGGAATACAGATTCCCTTCCTCACCATAGGTACGATCCAAGCAAAACCTTCCTACCCTGCTTAGAAAGTGTTCCATGGTCACACTTGGCTTGTGTAATCACGGCTTGATATCAGTTCTTAATTCAAGACATAAACTAATTATTGTCTGCATATGGCACATGCTTTCTTTCCTTTAAAAAACAGCAATATTTGTAAGTCCGGCAGTTGGGATGCTTCTCTTGATCTGCATTCCATGGTGCACGTGCAAGCTTGTTAAGAGAAGGAGGAAGGCCAAGCTGAAATCCAGGTACTTTAAAAAGATTACCCTCGCTTGGCAACTTTCTTCACCCGAAGGTAATGTCGAGAAAGGCAAATTGTTCAATTCCAAAGAGTTGGATAAAGCCACGGACCACTTTAACGATGATAGAGTTCTCGGAAAGGGTGGGCAAGGTACGGTTTACAAAGGGATGTTAACGGACGGGACAATAGTTGCTGTCAAGAAATCAGCAGCGTTAGAGGAGGAGAATGTTGAGCCTATCGTCAATGAGCTGGTCATCCTATCACAAATCAATCATAGAAACATTGTGAAGCTCATGGGGTGCAGTTTGGAGGGTGAAGTTCCACTGCTTGTATACGAGTTCATTCCGAATGGAACTCTTTACCAGTACATTCATGATCCCGAACATTCAATTTCATGGGAGGTACGCCTGCGCATTGCTGCTGAAGTTGCAAGTGGTCTCTTCTACTTGCACTCTTCCGCATCCATCCCTATCTACCACCGTGATATCAAGTCTTCTAACATACTACTCGATGAAAAGTATCGCGCAAAAATTGCTGATTTCGGGACTTCCAGGACAGTTTCCCTTGATCAAACTCACTTGACCACCTTAGTTCAGGGGACTTTTGGGTACTTGGATCCAGAGTATTTTCAAACCAGCCAGTATACCGACAAAAGCGATGTTTATAGTTTTGGGGTGGTTCTTGTGGAGCTTCTGACGGGAGAAAAGCCTGTGTCCTTACTGCGAGCCAGCGAGGGAAGAAGCTTGGCTACACACTTTTTGATGTGTATGGAGGAAGATCGTCTTTGTGACATACTAGATGCTCCTGTTTCCGAGCAGGGCAGTTTGGAAGAGATTAGCGCTGTTGCCAACCTTGCAAAGAGGTGCTTAAATACGAGAGGGAGGGAAAGGCCAAGCATGAGAGAAGTGACAACGGAATTGGAGGCCATAAGAAGGTCAGTCCTGCCAGCTTCAACGATGGATAAAGATGAAGTTAAACATGTTCAAGTAAAGGCCGCAGAGTCGTCCGGAGCAATGGAAGTACAACCTGCATCGAGGGAATACGAGAAGGAGAGTGACGTAACCTCATTTTCAGACGTTTACCCGTTCCTATATAGCGATACATGGTAATTTGTAGTTACTCTTTTTTTCTATTTTTCGTATTACAAGTTTACTAGGTTCATATTGTTTATTATGTTTGCATTGAGGCTGTTGTTGGGTTGCACAAATCAATTTTAATAATATAACAGAGTTTGGGAAGTGTGTAATCACTTCTTTTACTTGCCAGTTCATCCAAAAATGTATTTCATTAATTTTTTTATTGTGTTTCACACAAATATAATTCTTAAATAGCAAAAAAAAAAGTATATATGAATAGTAAATTAATTAATGTACGACATAATTAATTAAATGTGAGTAGAAATAAAAGAAAAGAAAAGGAAAGAGCCCTCCAATCCAATGTTGAGTACGTGTTGCCCACAATATTTATTAATAATAGTTTTAATCGGTCAATGGAATATTTATTTGTTCTATTTCACCTATTTCAAGGTTTTTGCATATTCAAATCAAGGTGGTCCATGGAATAGATCCCTCTTTCACGGAAAAATTACGCGCTCTAATAACATATTGAATTTTACAATATAAAATATATAAATAAATTATAGTTATGGTGTTTTGGAATACGGACAAAAAAAATGATAGGAGAGCTATCATTAATAGACTAAGTCTCTCCAAGGAACTTTTGGAGTCTAGCAAGGAAAAAAATGTCTCAATATTGGGGCGAAGGATGGAAGCAGCTGAATGTGACCGCAATTGGATGCATTGACTGACCTTTGACAGGCCATATCCCAAATATTGTGTGACTTAGCGTGAGTTCTCTTTCACGTCTTCCAACTACTAGACAAATAAGCTTCACATTCACGACCTGTTGATATTTCTTACGCTTATAAATTTCACATCCATATGCATCCATCCATCCATACTTGAAGTTATTAGCATTGGAAGAAGGATCCATGGCCAACCTACTCTTCCAGATCCCACTGTTCTTACTACTGCTGCTGTCTTTGGTCGTCGTATCAATCGTAATAGCATCCCCATACCCAGACTTCCCTCTCCAAAGGACCCCTATTTGCCCGGATAAGTGTGGCAATGTAACCATCCCTTTTCCCTTTGGCGTCCGACCTGACTGCTCCCTAAGCGATTGGTACGAGATTCATTGTATCAATGATAGTATCCCCCTACTGAAAAAGCTCACCCTACATCTTCTTAGAATTTCCTTTTATGGAAACTTGCCTATAATTACAGTCAACTATCCCATAATCTATTCAAACTCAAGTTGTACACCTCCAGGTTATAAAGTGAACCAAACCCAGGTGACATTTCACGGGAGCCCATTTTACATCTCTGCCCAGAACAAACTCATTGTAGTGGGGTGTGAGCAGCGGGTTTTGCTGAGGGGATCGGATAATTCATACCAGGGATGCACTACTAACTGCTCCGGAAATAATACAAGTCGTTATAGCTATTGCAACGGCGTCGACTGCTGCCAGTCCACGATCCCTGGTGGCCTCCTAAGCTTTAACGTCACATTGGAGAGAAATAATAGTTCAGGAGCAAGCCCAGTTCCTCTACTTGTATACGAGTTCATTCCTAATGGGACTCTTTATCAGTACCTTCATGACAACGAATTGCTACCTTCATGGGAGGAGCGCCTACGTATTGCTGTTGAACTTGCGGGGGCCCTCTTCTACTTGCACTCTTCCGCACTTGGGTGTTGAGCTTGCTCATCAGTTAACTAAATGGAGCTTTATAAGTCATTGCAATGCTATTGATTCTGCAGCAAGTTCTCTCGAGTTCAGATCAAGCCAGAAATGGAGGCCAAACTAGCATTTCAGATCAGAAACCCACATTCAAAGTAGAAACTGCCGCCAAACAAGTATGGTACACATTAACTTTAACAGCTCTATCTGCATCAGAAATATTCCAACATTATTGTTGAACAATGTTGGATAGATGAAGGAAGCAGAGCACAATGATGACCAAGTTGGACACGTATCCCAAAGTTGCGTCTTGTCCGATCATAATCCCTTCGTCGCATGATTGGATATATTATCGTCTGATATTTTTTAAACGTCATATCCGACAGATAATTGATAATATAATTTTCAAGCTTTATTGATTTTTATACTAGTTTTCTAATTTTTCGGACGTAAAGACAAAAAATATGTTAGCAAAACTACTGTTTGACATCCATTCTTGTGTTCTTAACACTCCTTCATGTATTGTCGGCCCCAGCATTGCCATACCCAACCTAACCTCTAATAAAGAACAGTCAATATCCTCATAAATGTGAAAACACACCATTCATTTCTCCCTTAGTGTGTACCAACCACCCATCAAGGACCATTTAATTATCTTGAGAATAAATCTTTGGGAATGGAATAAGTGAATACTATATCACATACTATAGCAAAATGGGTTATCGGCAGTTTAACGGAGACCATACAGTTTTCTATCGACACTCTAATAGTTGAGTTGTTATTCTCGCAGTATATGTGGATGATATCATCATCATCAGTGATAATGTTGAGATATTGTAGTTGAAAAAATAACTAAGTAAAGAATTTGAGATAAAAGACTTGGGTACTGTAAATTATTTTCTCGGTATTGAGATTGCAAGATATAGGAAAGGCATAATACTTTATCAGAAAAAGTATACATTAGATTTACTTATTGAGAGAGTGATGTTAAGCTGTCGACCTGCTTCGACACTAATAGTGTAAACCCCGCACTTTTTAGTTAAGGAAAATTAGGAAAAGAACCGGTTAAACCAAGTAAGAAAACCGAGACGATTTACAAACCCGATCATTTGGGAACAAGCAATTTGGAAATTTACAACTTCTGAGTAATCCAAAGGGTTTATTAAACCTTGGAAAAGAAACTTAACACAAATTAGAACAAAAAAACCAAATTGGTTCAGGTGAACGAGAGTTCATGAAAACTCTAAAGTTAAACGTGCCTGCTCGAGCTCACACCTGAACACTTTTCTCTCTTTCTACTGCTTCATTTCTCGGTGAAGCTCGAACTAGAGCTTTGACTTAAACAAAGGTCGGACTCTTTAGAACCGGGGAGAAGACAGTTATCTGATAGCAAACTACAGTCAATCCGAGAATCGTTGGAGAAGCGTCGGCATGATAGAATAGTGAAGTAGCTCCGGCGGACCGAAGCTGTCCTATTTCGGCCAAGCTGAAATCGACCATTTCAAGCCCTACTCAGGCCAAACCAAGCCCTCCCAACACTTCCTTAGCCTTTCCACGGCCGAATTAGGACCGAAAGATAAGCCAATTCGGCTCCCCTTTACAATTTTCGATCGGTGCTAGAGAGAGAGTCGACCGAATTTCAATGACGCAATTCTAATCCAATTCCGTATCAATTGATGCGATTCTTAATTCTAGGATGAACCTTAGGATTAGAGCTATCTGCCCAGATCAAAAGCTCGAACTGTCGTGCCTTCACCGGTGAGAAATCGAAGCTTTCTCTCTCTATAGTTCATTTTCCGGCGAAGCTCCGTTTGAGCTCGTCCCGACATTAAAACTTGCGATTCACATTTCTGAAAAATTGTATAAACATGTAGAAACTCAATTTCAACTTAAATTTCAACAATTGAAAACATTTGATGGGTCAATTTGATGAAATCAAATTCGGCTGTGTTAAGAAGTTGGAATTGGGGGAAAATTGAGGATTTTTGAAATTTAAAGGACCAAAATGAAATTTTATGAAATTGAGGGTCAATTGGGCATGAAAATAATGTTGGAGGACCAATTGAGGAAATTTTGAAATTTTTGGGGCAAAATTTACCATTTTTGTAAAGGAAGGGCAAAATGATAATTTTGGAAAAGTTGGGGGACCAAATTAGAAATTTGAGAAATTAAACCCCTTTTTGTGAAATGAAATAAATTGAGATCCTATGATAAATTTTATAAGTTTCGGGACTCAATTTGAGGAAAAATTGGCATTTGGGACTTAAGGTTAAAGAGAAATAACTCTAGGGACCTAATTGCAAATAAATGAAAGTTTGACATTCTCATTCATTTAGAATGAATGAAGGCGATTAGGCCGAACGATAATGAACCAAGATGTTCATATCGTGTAGGAACATGAAGTACCGGGAACACCAGCAAGGACAAGCTCGTGTGAATACCAAGAACCGGTGTAGTGGAATTCACGGCATTAACGGGTGAGTAGGTTTACTAACATCATACCTGATTAGGATGATGAACATAACTTAAAATTAAAAACCACTTATCAGTTGTGAGTGAAAATTTTATATCATACCCGGTTGGGCAATGATAAGTACCTCGGTATGAAAACCCACTATTAAGTGGTATTTTAAACATTACTACTTAGAGGAAGTGATGTGAAAATCATGCGGAAAATCTACTTATCGGTTGTAAGTAGATCATACCCGGTTGGTATGATGAGACTTCCCCGAAAAAAGTTGAAAACCCGTTCATTGGTTATGAACGGAGGTGTCCTTATACCCGGGCAGTATAATGGATAGAGAAAACATATGTTTTGTCGGAAGTGCTCTCCACTGACTGTGTGCCAATGCTTAAACAATTTGGGAGACCTTCTCGACGGGAGCTCGAATAGCTCTGATAGGCCGGGGGCCTCAGTTTTGGAACTTGGGGGCTAAATGCCTAGTTGGCACGAGTAGGAGCTCGTAAACGAATATGATATATGTGCCATAAAACTTAATAAGTGAATTGTTTGGCCATGGTACCAAGATAGGACCGACATGCTCAGTCAACTAGCGGCAGTGCAACATAACAAGTCGATGGACTAGTCAAGACAAACCGCTGCGGGTTGAGTTGAGAGTCAGGGCCGTTGGACTAGTGGCACCACATATTACATGGCAATATAAGAAAACATTGTTTGTGCATGCACTATGAGTACGGGATCATCAAGACGCCCATGAGGGGTAGTGATGCATCCTAAGGGCACTGGACAACCTGTTAGCTATAAGAGCAGTTCGTCGTTCCAGGTGTTTGTGCGAAATCTGGAGTAGCCCCAAGCATATGAGACCGGGGTGGGGACGGGATGAGGTCTCTATCCTCATACGGACACGAAGAAGTAATTTCAGGATTGTGGGTCGAATGTCATGTACATCCACTCATTCCTAGGGTAGAAGTGGTCATACTTCTATTCGGGTGGCAGGAAAAGTTGCTCCGAAGCCACTAGCGGGTTCAGTAGTGATACTGACTTGCGAATGTGTGTAACCTTCATGATGAATAATGTGTGTTGGGTGATGACACATTGGTAACTGGAAATAATGGAAAAACCCAAATTTTTAAATGAAGAGATTTTTGAAAAGAAAGGAGTCTGGCACACTCCATATAAATGTTTTTCTTAAAAGTTAAGAGTAGATATTTAAAAATACATTCACTAAGTAGTTGTACTCACCCTCTCTTTTATATCCCTTTCAGGAAATCCCGGAAAGCCTACCCTAAAAGACAATTAACTAAGATGCCTGTAAGACAGGTATGTAAGGTTTTAAATTTCATTTAGTTTTGATTATGTTATTTCAGGAAATGGTGCAAGTTTAATAGACGCCTTACTTTTTATGGATTATAATAAGGGGAAACCCTTTAATAAACCGGAAGAGTGGCGGGTTGTTCACGGGGATCCGACCAAACCGGGTCAGGGCGTGACAGATAGAATTGAATCATAAGTTAAGTGCTCAATCTGGTGACCCAGTGGATAAAGAACAATATCAGAGAATTGTGGGACGATTGATCTATATATGTCATACAAGACCTGATATCACATATGCAGTCAGTATTGTGAGTAGATATATGCACGATCCCAATACAAATCATTGGGATGCTACCATGAGTATATTGAGATATTTAAAAGGGAGTCCGGGTAAAGGACTTTGGTTTAAGCCTTGGAGTCACACCAGAGTGGAATGCTTTTATGATTCAGATTGGGCAAGTTGTGTGGATGATAGGAGATTTACGTCTTGCTATTGTGTGTTTGTTGAAGGTAATCTTTTATATTATAGGAATAAGAAACAAGAAGTAGTTGCCCCATCATCAGCAGAAGCAGAGTACATATCAATGACTCAAACTGTTTGTGAGATAATTTGGATAAAAAGTTTACTAATGGAGCTCCACCTCTTTAGAGAACAACCTATGAAGTTGTGGTGTGATAAAAAGTTTGCTATAAATATTGCCAACAATCCAGTTCAACATGACAAGACCAAACACGTCAAAATTGATTATTTTTTCATTAAAAAAAATTGATATGAAGATTGTGGAACTGCAATATATGAAAACTAGTGTACAACTAACAGATTTTTTTAACTAAAGGTTTACGTTCTATAGAATAGGATAATATTTGTAACAAAATTGAAATGGTAGATATTTACCGTCTATCTTGAGTGAGAGTGTGCAATATTAATAAGTTAGGGATATATTTGTAAATAGTGGAAATATATCTTATATATTACAAATTTAATTTACTAGAATATAATTCTATTTTTCAATATTCAATGGTTAGTACCCTAGAGATAGTGAAGCATCAAATGAGCATCTATGGATTATTGAATAAATTGACAGACTTGGTGAATAATATAAGTGATATCTGGTCGAGTAAAATTGAGATATTTAATATAATACACAATTTGACGATATTAGGTTGCATTAAATAGTAAATACTTTAAAAATGAGGTATATACGGAAGTCCGGCAGTTGGGATGCTTCTCTTGATTTGCATACCATGGTGCACATGCAAACTTGTTAAGAGAAGGAGAAGGGCCAATCTAAGATCCACGTCCTTCAAAAAGATTACCCTAAGGAAACTTTCTTCACCCGAAGGTAACATAGAGAAGGCAAATTGTTCAATTCCAAAGAGTTGGATAAAGCCACGGACCACTTTAACGATGATAGAGTTCTGGGAAAGGGTGGGCAAGGTACAATTTACAAAGGGATGTTAACGGACGGTACAATAGTTGTTGTCAAGAAATCATTAGATGAGGAGAATGTTGAGCCCATCGTCAATGAGCACGTCATCCTATCACAAATCAATCATAGAAACATTGTGAAGCTCTTGGGCTGCAGCTTGGAAGGTGAAGTTCCACTACTTGTATACGAGTTCATTCCGCATAGCTACTGAGGTTGCAAGTGGCCTCTTCTACTTGCACTCTTCGGCATCCATCCCTATTTACAACCGCGATGTCAAGTCTTCAAACATACTCCTGGATGAAAAGTATCGTGCAAAAATTGCTGATTTCGGGACTTCCAGGTCAGTTTCCCTTGATCAAACTCACCTGACCACCTTAGTTCAGGGGACTTTTGGGTACTTGGATCCAGAGTATTTTCAAACCAGCCAGTATACCGACAAAAGCGATGTTTATAGTTTTGGGGTGGTTCTTGTGGAGCTTATGACGGGAGAAAAGCCTGTGTCCTTACTGCGAGCCAGCGAGGAAAGAAGCTTGGCTACATACTTTTTGATGTGTATGGAGGAAGATCGTCTTTGTGACATACTAGATAGTGCTGTTTCCGAGCAGGGCAGTTTGGAAGAGATTACTGCTGTTGCGAACCTTGCAAAGCGATGCTTAAATACGAGAGGGCCATGAGAGAAGTGACAAGGGAATTGAAAGGCATAAGAAGGTCAGTCCTGCCAGCTTCAACGATGGAGAAAGATGAAGTTAAACATATTCAAGTAATGGCCGAAGAGTCGTCCGGAGTAATGGAAGTACAACCTGCATCGAGGGAATACGAGAAGAAGAGTGACGTAACCTTATTTTCAGACGTTTACCCGTTCCTATATAGCGATACATGGTGATTTGTAGTTCACTGTTGTTGTTCTATTTTTCATATTACAAGTTTACTCATTTCATATTATCTATAATCAATATTTGTACTCATATAATTTTAGTTATTATATTGAAAATACTTTTATATTCAAATTCGATATTAAATATCGAAAAAACTCTAATAGATAAAATTACAATCAAATAATATAATACAAGTTAAGAAATATAAATTATAACAGAAATTATCAAGTTATAATATTATTATAGGTGCAATATATGAATACGTATAAGTTGTTTCCAACTGAAATTAACAAAATTGAGTTCAGTTACTACTATATTTTTATTAGATTCAATTTAAATATTATTAAGATTTGTATTATTTTTAATGTATTATATTTATTCATGTAACAGTTTTATTAAACCTATATAAATACATTAAATTATACATAAATTAAATTAAGTAATACAACAATATCATACAACAATATTATACAAATATTGTATATGTCCATTCTTATATTATCTATTCACTTCCTTTGTTTTTCATGTTATTACAGCATTATTGAAAAAAACTCCTAAAATACGATTATAAATAGTTCGGATGTCATCACCCAATTTTAAATCAATTCGTTTTCATTATTTATATCATTCGGATGTTATCACCCAATTTTGAATCAGTTCGTTTTCATTATTTATATCATTCTTCCTTCCTTTGCTATTCATGTTATCACATCATTATTGAAAATAACTACTGAAATACAATCCTAAATAGGTCGGATCTTATCACCCGATACTTAATCAGTTCGTCTTTATTATATATATCATTTTTCAACTCAAAATCTCTCTCATTTTATCTTTTTCGTTTTAATCTCAATAAACGAAGTTTTAATTTCTAAGAAAATTTCAATTTAGTTCAATATTTTTCTTTCAAAATTTTGAGTATATCTCATTGTAAATACTCTTATTTTTTAAAATATAATTATTCAATTTGGCCTAAATTTTATCAAATAGTAATGTAATTTCTTTTATTTTTTAATGTATTTATTCTTTTTTATATTAATAGCATACTGCTAGCTAGCATATATATTTATCATTTAAACCTTTTCTAATATTTAATATATTTAGCTCAATTTTTTTAGAATAGTATATCCCTATATATATTATTTATCCAACTATCTTAATATTTTTTTCACATTTCGCTCCTTCTACCTTCAATTAATTTATTTATCTTTTTTCTTAGCACACATATTCAATAATTTATTAATGAATTAAATATTTAATTATTTTATTTATATCCAATCTCAAGTTTTGTTCCTACACTTGTTTGCACGGAGTAAAAGAAAATAAATTATATTAAATCCACAAGACACTACAAGTGAAGAGATATAGGTCCCAACCAACATTAATAAGAGAACACAAGAAATGAGTTCGAATAAATAAGCCCTAATAAACATTACCAATTTATAATACTATTATAGCCACAAGATATAAGTACACATAAGTAAAGAGACCAAGTCACTTTTTATTCAGTAAGTATGACATGTATGTGAAATGATGGGAGTAGAATTACATATGTTGGTATGGATAAGTTGTAGGGGTGTATTATTCTAATAATTAGTATGAGAAAAAGATTGTTGGACAATTTTACTACAAAAACAAGTTTCATACTAATGTAAATGAGAGATATGTTGATGATAATCGTCACTCCCAAATATATTGTAAGTTTGTGGATTTTTGAAGTTGCTCAATTTTGGACATGTGGGTGCAATATGATCATTATAATCGCATAATTGACAAGTTGGCATGTAGAGAGGTTGGGTCAAAATTCGGATGTCATGAATGGGCGTTATGAATGGGATAAAAAATCTCCTGTTTGCTTTTGAGAAAATATATAACTGTTGGAGTAACCAAAACTATTACGCATACAACTGATTTGGTAAGAACCCTATAATCAATCCGTCACTCTCCTAGATCTCGAATAGTAGCTACTCCCCAAATTATGAAGAGAGAGGCATATTGTCTGCAATATTCTTTATAATAACATTATATAAAACTAATAGCATAAGTTGTACTTGGATTTCGAGACTTGGCAAGGAAATTCTTGTACTATCTTTCCCTTAGTGAAAAAGGTAAGGAGAGTGTATGAGTTTCACAACTGCTAATTTTCTACTTTTCTGGACTTAGAGAGGAAAAATATGATAGCAAAACTACTCTTTCACATCCAACTCTTCTTGTGTTCCTTATCACTTCTCCTTTAGTATCGGCGGCCCCAGCATGGCCATATCCAACCTAACATCTGCCAAAGAACAGTTAATGCCCTCATAAATTTGGAAACACAACCATTCATTTCTCCCTTACTTAGCGTGCACCAACCTCCACTGAGAGGACCGCTTAATTATCTTGAGAATGCAGTTTTGGGAATGAAATAAGTGAATACTATATCACATGCATACATGAACTAAAACTCAGATTTGTTTTCCTATTAAACAAAAAATAATACATCACTTTTTTATAATTGTTAAGTATAATACTGAAAATTGTACGTTTAAGATATATTTATATGGTAACTGTGTAGTATAATTGCTCCCTAAGCCATTGGTACTAAATTCTTTGTATCCATGATAGTATCCCTAATGAAAAACTTAAGACTACAGGTTCTTCGTATATCCTTTACTCCACATTGGTATAATTCTCCTACAATTATATTCATACATGATAGATCCGACTCAAAGGGGCCGTGGTCCCAGCATATTCGAGTCTAGGCTTGGCATTTCAAGCATCCTAGGGTAGTGGCTCGGGCTGACACCCGCCAGAGAAAATTTGGGCAGCATCATCAGCCCGGGGCCTTTTTGTCTGGACTCTTTCTGTATGCATGTACGAACGAACCATGGCACAAAATATCCGGTATAGTGGGAATCCACTACCCTCCGATACTTTTATATTTCCCCCATCTCCTACCTTCTATATCAACCCTTCCTTTAAGTTGCTTATCCGTTCTCACAAAATATCTTCATTTGATGACCCTGGTCCTCAATGAGTCTGGATTTTTCATTAGCCGTCAAACCCTATTCATCAATAGTTGCTTACTGAATAATTGTAAATCTTTGAACACAAAGTCCTCCATTTTCCTTTATCTATGTTAGCAGACTCGATACGGTGACCTGACTTTCTTCTTATATCATGTGTATGGAGGAAGATCGTCTGTGTGACATCGTCTGTATCGACCCATGTCTAAGGGCTATTATCTCACTCCTCTAAAGCATTTGTAGAATTTGCCCCATTTGAATATTTTTTGAAAAATTTTCGATATATTCTCATCATCACTTTACAAAGGGTTGACAAAAAAGTTCAAGCATAAATAAGAGGATGCAGAAACGTGCTTTTGTTGACAATTGTTTAATATCTTAGAAACAGTAGAAGCTACCCTATAACCTATAAGGGTCATCACTTCACTTTGTTCGGATTCAGAGTCCACCCATCCTAGTTCAGATTCAAATATATGGCAATTATGATCAAGCCAAATGTGATACCGACAGCAACTATGTGTGAGAACAGTTCAAGGCATCAACGAAGGTAGAGCTTGAGTCAACAGCAAACACAACTTGCCTCAATGAAATATCACAGCCCCGGGCCCCAAGGAAAACGAAATGGAGACGGAGATTAAATGCTTTCCTGCTCCATCCATGAATCTTATTTGGTTAGTCCCTCACTCTAAGTGAGATGGGTCCACTGCAATGAAGGATTTCACATTGATACTCTCAATTAGCTGCCATAGGCTCCGGGCCCCAAGGAAAACGAAATGGGGATGGCAACTTTAATGCTTAACTTGGGTCATGGATCAGCCTTGTTTGGCCAGTTAAAGAAAATAATAATGGAGAGAGTGAGTCTAACCTTAAGAATCAAATATATAAGATTCAAGATTTTATATCATCACATCAAAGAGTTTTTTAAATGGTAACATTAGTTATTCAAAGTTATTTTATAACCTAAATTTCCATTTCATAATATTTGTTGCTCACACCTTTTTCATTCTGAGTTCTTCTGCTAGACAGAAAAAAAATGATAGGAGAGCTATCATTAATATACAAAGTCAATCCAAGGAAAGAAGTCTAGCCAAGAAAAAAAATATCAATATTGGGACGAAGGATGGATTAAGGAGCTCAATGTGACCCCAATTGGATACATTTACTTATCTTTGAGAGGCCATATCACAATGATTGTGAGACTAACGGTAAGTTCTCTCTCACGTTTTCCTACTACTAGACACAAGGTATGCATTGATTATTAGATTATGGGATTTTGGCGAAAAAAGAAAAAAATATATGATTATATTATGGGATGGGATGTGTGGATGGGTGGGTGAAGTATGTATGCACTGTAAATAAGCTTCACATTCACAATCCATCGATACTTCCGAGCCTTATAAGTTTCTCATCCATATCCACCCATCCATACTTGAAGTTATTAGAGCATTGGAAGAAGGATCCATGGCCAACCTACTCTTCCAGATCCCACTGTTCTTACTACTGCTGCTGTCTTTGGTTGTCGTATCAATCGTAATAGCATCCCCATACCCAGACTTCCCTCTCCAAATGGCCCCTAATTGCACGGCCGAATGTGGCAATGTAACCATCCCTTACCCCTTTGGCGTCGGGCATGGCTGCTTCCTAAGCCATTGGTACGAGATTCATTGTATCAATGATAGTATCCCCCTACTGAAAAAGCTCAACTTGCAGGTTGTCTACATATCCTGGCATCTCGATTATTTTTCAAGTCACCCTCTCGCAATTACAGTCAGCTATCCTATAATCTATTCAAACTCAAGCTGTACACCACCATATTATAAAGTGAACCCAACCCAGGTGACCTTTGACGGGAGCCCATTTTACATCTCTGCTCAGAACAAACTCTTTGTAGTGGGGTGTGAGCAGCGGGTTTTGCTGAGGGGATCGGATAATTCATACCAGGGATGCACCACTGACTGCTCCGGAAGAAATACAAGTCGTAATAGCTCCTGCGACGGCGTCGACTGCTGCCAGTCCCGTATCCCTGATGGCCTCCAAAGCATTGATGTCAAATTAGAGGGAAAAAATAGTCCGGAAGCAAGCGGAGGAGATGGAGGCTGTCATTTTGCATTCTTGGCAAATTCGACGTGGTTCGAGCCTGGCTCGACCGATCTATATGCCATCCGTGATGGAGGTTATGCTCCAGTGGTGCTGGAATGGGGAATTATGGATGCTCATTACCTTGAATCCATCGGCCTCGACCTAAGTGGAAGCACTGATACTGATAATGCATGGTGCGGAAACACATCCCTCAACGTGAATACTACCATATTTTACTGTCTGTGTTCGGGTGGCTTCGACGGCAATCCATACATAAGGGACGGATGCGAAGGTGCGTAAACCAGCCAATAATAATTAGCACGGTCTTGGTGTACCACAAAAAAACTGGGACTAGTCCGCTCAAATAACCGGAAAAAAGTTTAATTTATACATTTTAAGTTAAAAACTAAGCTAATATGTTGTATGCATGTATGTATGCCTGCAATATGGTATATACTCATTGTTCTTTTTTACTTGATCAGAAGCAAAATGTGATTTTTCATTTAAAAGTTTTATGCTTACCTTTCTAGATTACATTCACCCACCTTAGATATTATTTAGTTTTTTATTAATATTATTTTTAAAATCACCCATACTTCAAATAATTTTTATATCCATCATAATTGATATATCATCCAAATAGTTTGTCAACCATTATTCTTTTTTTCTTTAAAAAATTATCATGATGCATTATTATCTATTATATATTTTGCATTACTGAATATTATTTTCACTTTAAATCAACCCAACCAACCAGATATTAATGAATGCGAAATCCCATATCCGGATGGAACCATGCGATGCGGTGGTGTTCACAAGTGCAAGAATAGGCGCGGAAGTTATGATTGTGTCAAGGATAAAAGGTTATTCATCATCATAGGTATGACCCAAGCAAGCAAAATCCTTGAAATTGTACTTGTAAATTCATATTGTCATTTTCTAGTTTTGTTTCAATTAACCATTAATACGGTAGCAATTAATGGAATCAATTTATCATCAACTTATATGCAGCCCCCGTATGATTTTTCTTCCTCTAAAAGTAGGTATCTGCTCGAGCTTTGGCTCCCTTCTCTTGATTTTCACTGGATGGTGGTTATTTAAACTTATCAAGAAAAGGAGAGAGGCCAATCTCAGAGCCAAGTTCTTTAAACGGAACGGAGGCCTCATTCTACAGCACCAATTGTCTTCACCCGATGGTCATGTCGAGCAAGGGAAATTATTCAATTCCAAGGAGTTGAAGAAGGCCACCGACAACTTTAACGAGGATAGAATTCTCGGAAAAGGTGGACAAGGTACTGTTTACAAAGGTATGCTGTCCGATGGAACCATTGTTGCCATCAAGAAATCTATAGCAATAGATGAGCATGACGTTGAGCCTTTTATCAATGAAGTCTTTATCCTCTCCCAAATTAATCACCGAAACGTGGTCAAACTCCTTGGATGCTGTTTAGAAACTGAAGTTCCTCTACTTGTGTACGAGCTCATTCCTAATGGGACTCTTTATCAGTACCTTCATGATAACGAATTACTACCTTCATGGGAGGAGCGCCTACGCATTGCCGTTGAAGTTGCGGGGGCCCTCTTCTACTTACACTCTTCCGCATCAATACCCATTTATCACCGTGACATCAAGTCCTCAAACATACTCCTAGGTGACAAGTACAGGGCAAAAGTCGCTGACTTTGGGACTTCAAGATCAGTAGCCCTCGACCAGACTCATGTGACCACCATCGTTCAAGGAACTTTTGGTTATTTGGATCCGGAGTACTTCCAATCGAGTCAGTTCACAGATAAGAGCGATGTCTACAGTTTTGGAGTAGTTCTGGTTGAACTCTTGACTAGGCAAAAGCCAGTGTGTTCATTGAGAGCAAACGAGGGCAGAAGCTTGGCTACATACTTCATCATTTGTATGGAAGAGAATCGTCTTTTTGATATAATCGATCAACCTATTCTAGAGAAGGGCAGCGCAGAAGAGTTGATGGCAGTTGCAAACCTTGCCAAAAGGTGCTTGAATTTGAAAGGGAGGAAAAGGCCCACAATGAAAGAGGTAGTGATGGAACTTGAAAGAATAAGAAACGTAGGAGGGCATTCAGCTTCAAGGGTGGATGAAAATCAAGGAATTGAGAGTGATCAGGAGATTATCGGGACATCTGGGGCTAACGAAGCTTTGGCACTTTCTGGAGGAGGTGAGATGGATACATATACAATTTGTGCGTCAGATATTCAACCACTGATGCCCAGCCAAACGTGGTGATCTGGAGTAAATTTGAGACTTTCATGTAATACTGTTGTCACTGCTGTTTTACTTCACATGCTATATTTACTCAGAAGTTTTTGTAGTTGGAGAGTTGTTTATTGGTTACTCTGTCGAATAAAGAATATGATTTGAACTTGCAATTCCCTCGATCATTTAAATTTTCATGAAATGTGGGTGACACTTTGTTTTATTCCAAGAAGCGAGATTTGTGCGTTTTGATGAATTTGAAGTACACGTTTATTTGCAAAAGAGAACTAACCTGCTCTTAGCCTAAACTGCAGTATTGTGAGTGCAAATAAATTTAAATGAGAATATAATAATTAATGAATAAGAGTTTTATTCTCTTAATATATCACTTCATTGGGACCACAACAGCGAGACTGAAAACCCACAAGGCAGGAAGTCAGCAAGTAGACAGCGTTTCTCATACGATGGCGATCACATCAGCTTCATTGTTACGTTCTATATCATGTGAATGGTTCGAGTTTTCGGCTAATCAAGCAAAAGTGAGGTCGATCTCAAAGGCAAGTTCTACGTGGTTCCAGCTTGGCTCCATGGATCTATATGCCATCCGTGATAGTGCATGGAGAATTCTGCATGCTGATTACCATAATTCCATCGGCCCCAACCTAAGCGAAAGGACTGATACTGCATGGTGCGAAAACACAGGGAGACAATACGAGATGGAGTGTGGCATAACAAAATGGCAACAGGAGACGGAGATCAAATTCCCCCATACCGCGTAAGGTTGCAACGTAATGACTCCATTGGGGATCCAACTCAGAATCTCTGGTTCCGTAGACTAGCGCCTTATCCATTGGGCCACGGAGTTGCTATTTCCAATCCTATTATTTATTTATTTTTCTATACCTCCTTTCTACAACCTCTTAGGAGCTAGAAAGAAACGAAACATTAGACTTTGAAAGATATCTCGAGGTTCCAAGAACCAAACCCTAACAAAACAGCAAGGAAACTCCCCTTAGGTGCCAATGACTGGAATTGATTCTGCGATGCTGAAACTGTCGATCAGGTTCCAGGGACTGGAAAGACGATGGAGACTTACTTCCGGAATCTGACGCAGGCACGGAACGAGCAAATCGAGAGGGAGGGGCTGGTCTGCGCTTCTAATTCAAAAGGCAAACAAAGTGGAGACGAAATCGCCGGGCGGGAACCAAGAAAATGACGCTCTTCTGGCAACTTCAAGGGTATATAAACTGAATGGGCTCTCACTATTTCACACTAGGCCTCCAATGGGCCAAAACTATACGTGGTCCATAAAGAGCCCAATGGCCGAGCTCTTCGCTTTTACAAAAACGACGCCGCTGCAGTGCCTCCTGCTCTCATGGCGATTGCCAGTCCGCGATCCTTGGTGGTCTCCAAAGCTAGTCAAATTCGAGAGAAATAGTAGTTTAGGAGCAAGCGCCGGAGATCAAGCCTGTCATTTTGCATTTATTGTAAATCGGACGTGGTTCGAGACTGGCTCGACCGATCTATGTGCCATCCGTGATAGAGGTTATGGTCCAGTGGTGCTTGAATGGGGAATTATGGATGCTCATTACCTTAAATCCGTCGGCCTCAACCTAAGTGGAAGCACTGATACTGCAAAGTGCGAAAACATATGAGTTTCACAACTTTCTCAATATTCGTTGTGTTCCATTATCTACATTTTTGGATTGCTACACAATCACACACTTTTTATCATGGATTAGACTTCAGTGATTATTCCACTAGTTTTCTACTTTTCCAGACTTAGAGACGAAAAATATGAGAGTGAAACACTGTTTCACATCCAACTCTTCTTGTGTTCCTTATCACTTCTCCTTTCTGTATCTCGTCCCAGCATGGCCATATCCAACCTAACCTCTGACAAAGAAGAGTCAATGCCCTCATAAATGTGGAAACACAATCATCCATTTCTCCCTTATACTTATTGTGCACCAACCACCCCTGGGAGGACCGTTTAATTATCTTGAAAATGCAACTTTAGGAATGGAATTAAGTGAATATATCACATACAAATGAATCAAAACTCAAATTTACTTCCCCTATTAAACAAAAAATAATACATCACTTTTATATACTTATTTAGTATAAACCTGAAAATTGCATGTGTAAGATACATTTATATGGTAACTGTGTATAGTATAATTGCTCCCTAAGCTATTGGTACGGGATTCTTTGTATCCATGATAGTATCCCTAATGAAAAACTTAGACTACATGTTTAAAAGATAGGTAATTTTAGGTTCATCACTTGTATTATAATTTATACAGTTATAACAAACTGTAAAAAGACAAACTATGCTATACAATTGAGTTGATCACTAGTGATAAAATATTTATGCTTGATGAAGTTGTCCTTTTAGTTGGTAGTTGGTGCTGGTTGTAGTTATGCTAACTTGGATTTTATTCTGGGCAATATAAAGGAGATCTGCGAGATTGAAGATGGTAGAAAGTAGAAAAGAGGATAAATTTTTTTGTTAGAATATTAGTCAATTAAGAATTGATACTAATAATACTAATATGAATATGTAAAGGTGGCTATGTTGGTTCGGAATCGACCAAACTGAAGCGCCTGGCTATGTTGGGACTAGAAGGTGCGAAAAACACATCGATCATGAATGTACCTAAACCAGTGTTGGACTGGCTTCCACACCAGCCAATAATAATTAGCACGGTCTTGGTATAACAGAAAAAAACTGGGACTAGCTGCTCAAGTAGCTGGAAAAAAGTTCAATTTATATAATTTAAGTTAAAAACTAAGCAATTTTGTTGTATTCATGCGATATGCTCGGTTGAATACTGCTCGTCTACCTATTTATTTAAAAGTTTTTTTAAATTTATAAATTTAATACATTTTCTATTTTATCTAATTTATAATTGTATTTTCAATAATAGTATTAATATTTTTATGTGCAATTTCAAATATACTCTAATATTTGCTCTAATAATATGTAATAATATATTGTGTGCTTATTGTTTACCTATCTAAAATTATATGATATTAAAAGAGAATTAATTTTTCTTAATATTATAAAATAAATAATATTTATATATTTTATTCAATTTTTAATTATATTCTAAACAAATATTCTCTATCGTATATTTATTGCTATTTTCATTTAAAATTTTAATGCTTACATTTTTAGAATACATTCATCTACCTTAGATATTATTTATATTTTTATTAATATTATTTTTTTAAATTAATTTTTGTATCCGTCATAATTTCTCTATTATTCTTTTTTCTTTAAAAAGTTCATAATGCATTAGCTATTTATACATTTTTCATTTCTGAATATTATTTTCATTTTAAATAAACCCAACCAAATATTAATGAATGTGAAATCCCTTATTACGATGGAACGATGTCGTGAGAACTTTTTTCCGACAAAAGCCAGTGTGTTCATTGAGAGCAAATGAGGGCAGCAGCTACGTACTTCATCATTTGTATGGAAGAGAATCGTTTTTTTTTTATATAATCGATCAACTCATTCTAGAGAAGGGCAGCGCAGAAGAGTTGATGGCAGTTGCAAACCTTGCCAAAAGGTGCTTGAAATTGAAAGGGAGGAAAAGGCCCACAATGAAAGAGTTAGTGATGGAACTTGAAGGAATAAGAATCCTAGGAGGGCATTCAGCTTCAAGGGTGGATGAAAATCAAGGAATTGCGAGTGATCAAGAGATTATCTGGACATCTCGGGCTAAGGAAGCTTTGGCACTATCTAGAGGACCTGAGATGGATACTTGTACAATTTGTGTCTCTCACGTTCAACCACTCATGCCCAACCAAACGTGATGATCTCCGTAAATTTGCCACTTTAATGTAATATTATCGTCACTACCTTTTGTGCCATATTTAGTAAGAAGTTTGTGTGGATGCTTATCTAACTTAATCACTCACTCTTAATTTAAAAACATGTTAATCACCTATTTTTACTTTAAAAATATACTAATGCATTTAAACAAAATTGATTAATAGTTTAATTAGTATCACTTAACTTTCTAAATACCTCATTTAAATAAGTGATTTATCAATATAAGGGCCGATAATAAATGAAAATTTTAGTTGTTAGTTTATGAAATATAAAATATAGTATAAAGAGATAGATTAAGTATTATTTTTTGTTATTCTTATTTTTGTATAAGTTTTAATTTTTATAATAATGCTCTTAACTCGATTTACAATACATTTGTATAATAAAATAGAGAGTAACTAGCCGATAGTAAAGAGTAATTTTTAGTACGTAATATGATTTTTATACCTATATTTCTTATTAATTGATTAAATATATCATCCACATTAATATATACTAATTTAGTTTATTTTTAGTGCTTACCACTAGGATGAGGGTACAAGTGTTTTGAACTCGTTGTGTCAAATATTATATTGGTTACCTTTGACCGAAAAATAGTTGGGGAGGGGAAGTTGGTGGCTTACATAAGTCGAGAAAAAGGCTGAGAATAAGTAGAGAAATGTCAATTCGTTCATTTGGTACCAATGTCTATTGATATTGTGTTGTCAAGGCTCCGGATCCATGATGGGAGTATGTAACACTGCTCTGGTAGGGTGGTTTCGATCCCCTCATTTTGGGTCTCGATTTTAGGGATAAAGAAAGTTTCCACTTTTATGTAAAAATAAAAAATAAAAATTAGGTAATTTGACATATGTTTAGGAAAAATTTTAACCCGAAAACTTGATAGGTGGAGAAATGGGGAGAGTTTTTTTTCTCTACTTTCCGAATGAATTTTGCTCTTGTCCGACTATATGAACTCAATTACTTTTAACCAAAGTTTGGAAGAAATGTTTATAGCTTGCACTATCAATATGAAATTTAATCGAAAATTTACTTTTCAAATATTTTCCCACTGAAGTGTGAATACTAAGTAAGGATGGGGAAAGATGGCGGAAGTCCCCTGCTAGCGCATGTGTGACGTGTGGAAGAAGCGTATAAAGGGATGTCAATTTAGATCCAAACTCTGAGTTCACGTTGGATTTGAATTTGTGTTTTTCCGGGCTTTAATCTCCTGGACCCAAGGTTCCCCATTTGTGCAACCTTGATTTTAGGTTAGGGTATTATCGCTAGACTCGATCACACCGATCGGAATTTAAGGTTTATGTCTTCCAGAACAACGCACCCAAATTCAATTCTACGTAATCTCGGTGGAATATGGTATGACCACACATACCCAAAACACTAGTACTTATTAGTTTAGTTCTCCTAGATCCAAACTCGGATCAGGTTTGGGTCTTAAAAAAAAGTAGAACAGAGATTTTGACATTTCTAGTATATATAGTATAATAAGTCTTGTTGATTCATTGGTTGCAGTATCCAATTAGATTTGGTTAAGACTAAATGTACAATTGTTTTTCCCATTTGGGGTTGACGTCTCTAAATTTATTTGACTCAATCCGTTTACTTTGATGTGACTGTTTGAATCAACTTACAAGTAAAAAGAAATAGAGGCCGGAGACTTGCGCCATGGATCATTCCTATTTGGCCAGTAGTGGGCATTGCGGTGCAGCTAAGGGAATCTCTATGTTTATTATGTAATAGTGTTGAAAAGCTAAATGTTTACTATGTGTTGCCCACAATATTTATTAATAATAATTTTATCAGTCAATGAAATATATATTTACTCCATTTCACTTATTTCTAGAGTTTTGTGTATTAAAATCATAGTTGTCAACATATGGTAAAACTCTTACATTATCTCCCTCAAGGCGCGTAATGATAGAATAGTACCATCCCCTTGTTATTAGCATTAAAATTAGAATAGTACCATCCCCTTGTCATACCATGGTGCACATACAAACTTATTAAGAGAAGGAGAAAGGCCAAGCTGAAATTCAGGTACTTTAAAAAGATTACCCTAGCTTGGTAACTTCAATTCACAATAGGATCATGAAAACTCTATAGTATACTTTGCTTCATTGAATTAATGAAAGTTGCAGGTTGTGAGCAAAAGAAAAAAAAAGATATGCAGACCATCCCCGTCTCCTCACAAGTCCCTATAGCTAGTTCCATATATCTCAAAGGAAACAGTATGAGTGAGGCATAATCCCAAGCTATGTATACCAGTAGAAACAGTCAGATTCAAATATATGGCTATTATGATATAGCCAAATGTGATATACACAGCAACTACGTGTGAGAACAGTTCAAGGCATCAACGAGGGTAGAGCTTGAGTCAGCTGTAAACGTCCAGCAAACACAACAACTTGCCTCCTCCTCCTCTATTGTTGCAGGCAATTTTTATTAGTAAGAGTTGAATTAGTCAATGGAATAGATCCATCTCCAAGAAAGATCGATGATAATGCAGTTGATACTCACCATGAAATATCACATCCCCGGGACCAAAGGAAAACGAAATGGAGACCGGAAATTAAATGCTCCACTGCCTCATTCATGAATCTTACTAAGCATGAGATGGGTCCACTTGCCCCATGAAGGATTTCACATTCATACATAAAGAAGATCTTCCTAATCTTAATCATTTTCTTACTAAATAAATGATTAATGTTTAATTTAAAATATGTGAGTAGAATATTTTGAGAGGTAAACATTATAGGTGATATGAATAAATAAAAAGAAAACACTTTAATATTAATAAATAACTCAATAAATTATATAAAATATGTGCATATTTATAATCATATATATATATAATATAAATATGAATATTCAAGAAATTATAAATATGAAATGCCAAATTTTAATTAAACACCAAACAAACTGAAATTGTTTTATATTCTTTTTGTATAATGGATGCTAAAATGCATAATAAATCGTTTTTATTACCTAATATATGAGACACCAAAAATAAAAAAAAGTCCATTTGTATTTCACTAATATAGCAAGTACCAAAATACAATATAAGTAGTTTTATTTTCAACACACTTTTTCGTTCTCCGTTCTTCTGCTAGACAGAAAAAAAAATAATGAAAGGAGAGCTATCATTAATAGTCAAAGTCAATCAAAGGAAAGTTAAAGTCTAGCAAGGAAAAAAAGTATCAATAATGGGACGATGGATGAGGGAAGGAGCTGAATGTGACCCAATTGGATACATTGACTTATCTTTGAGAGGCCATAACCCAAAGTCTCAATAAGGTATGCATCGATTATTAGATTATGGAATTTTGGCGCAAAAAGAAAAAAATATGATTATATTATGGGATGGAATGTGTGAATGGATAGGTGAAGTATGAACTATAAATAAGCTTCACATTCACAATCCATTGATACTTCCTAGCCTTATAAGTTTCACATCCATATGCATCCATCCATCCATACTTGAAGTTATTAGAGCATTGGAAGAAGGATCCATGGCCAACCTACTCTTCCAGATCCCACTGTTCTTACTACTGCTGCTGTCTTTGGTCGTCGTATCAATCGTAATAGCATCCCCATAGCCAGACTTCCCTCTCCAAAGGACCCCTAATTGCACGGCCGAATGTGGCAATGTAACCATCCCTTACCCCTTTGGCATCGGAGCTGACTGCCCCCTAAGCGATTGGTACGAGATTCTCTGCAACAACCAAGTGCCCCAATTGAAGAAGCTCGACTTGCAGGTTCTTAACATAGATTTGTCTTCCCATGGATATTGGGAATACTCTCAGTCAATTACAGTCAACTATCCCATAATCTATTCAAACTCAAGCTGTACACCACCATATTATAAATTGAACCCAACCCAGGTGACCTTTCACGGGAGCCCATTTTACATCTCTGCCCAGAACAAACTCATTGTAGTGAGGTGTGAGCAGCCGATTTTGCTGAGGGGATTGGATAATTCATACCGGGGATGCACCACTGACTGCTCCGGAAATAATACAAATCGTTATAGCTCCTGCAACGGCGTCGACTGCTGCCAGTCCGGTATCCCTGATGGCCTCCAAAGCTTTAACGTCACATTGGAGAGAAATAATAGTTCAGGAGCAAGCCCAGGAGATCAAGCCTGTCATTTTGCATTTATTGTAAATTCGACGTGGTTCGAGCCTGGCTCGACCGATCTATATGCCATCCGTGATGGAGGTTATGCTCCAGTGGTGCTGGAATGGGGAATTATGGATGCTCATTACCTTAAATCCATCGGCCTCAACCTAAGTGGAAGCACTGATACGGCACGGTGCGGAAACACATCCCTCAACGTGAATACTACCGTATTTTACTGTGAGTGTGGGGGTGGCTTCGACGGCAACTCATACATAAAGGACGGATGCCATGCAAAGTTGGGATTTTCTCCTGACATGGTTGGGCTGCAGTAGATATTTCAATACTTCCACCTACTGACTTGCTAATGACACCATGTGTAATAGCATTTTTAATTGCCGAGTTATCAACTCGCTATATGGACACAAATCTCAAAATTGGGTTTTCAGTACGAAAATAATTTTTTTACTTTATTTGCTTTGATCTAAAACATATTTTTTATACCATTAAAAAAAATCGTTTTATTCTAATTTTGTTTCGATTTAATCCAGATTTCATATGATTCTCAAATAGATATTACTTTATTATTGATTTTCAATAAAAATGCTACTTGAATATTGGTGTACATCACTTTGTTGAATATCCAAGGTCTTGTTGCATTTCCAATTCTAGGTAGGGTTCATCAATATCAGGCTTGACTGGTTTAATTTCACCTCTTGGGGGAGTTGGGTGTTACGCACAAGATGTGATTGGTCATTTATTTAATTTATTATGAAATGTGGCTTATCCCTTGCTTGCCCACAGTAAGGTTTAAATCTGGGTGCTGCCGCTGCTTTGGCAGGAACTCAACAAGCTAGCACTATATCATTGATTATTTGCAATTTAAGCAAAATATTATTTCAGGTACTCTTTTATATTATTGATTCCCTATCACTAGTTTGTTTCCACAATAGAAAATTGGAGTATAGCAAGAAATAAAAACTTTCAATATTGGGAGGGTGGATGAAGGAAGCACTCCCGTCCATGTGACCAAGTAGGACAAGTAGCCTAAAGTTGCATCTAATCAAGAGTATTCGATATATTGACTGAACTCATAGAGGCCATAGTGAGTTAATTGCATCACACGTCATTAATTCTCGTGATATTGCGTGTGAGATTCTCCCTTGATTTCTTTCAACTACTAGACAACTGCATAGATTAGATAATGGGATTTTGGCCCAATAAGAAAAAAAATGATTAAATTATGGGATGTGCAAATGCGGTCACATATATAAATGCCCTCAAATTCAATCACATATAAAGAAACTTAATGGAAGGCTTATGTAAGAAAAAAAACAACCTATATAACTAAAGATTTTTTTAATAATATCTTAATATTATTTATAAAAATATTTTATTAAAACTATATAAAACACCTTATTATACAAAAATAAATGTGTCATTTTTCATAAAACAATAGAAGACCTTTTCTTTAGGATAAAAGGATTCGCTTGCCGAGTGTGGTGGTTCATAAAACAATAGAAAAAAAAAAGTGTGATTGATGGAGGAATCCGCCCAATGTTGACGAAGTTAGTCCCCTCTATTGCACGGTTGGATATATATTATTATTGAATGATCATTAGGTAAGATCCCTCCAATCCAAAATTTATTAATAATAGTTTTAATCGGTCAATGGAATATTTATTTGCTCTATTTCACCTATTTCAAGGTTTTTGCATATTCAAATCAAGGTGGTCCATGGAATAGATCCCTCTTTCACGGAAAAATTATGCGCTCTAATAACATATTGAATTTTATAATACAAAATATATAAATAAATTATAGTTATGGTGTTTTGGAATACGGACAAAAAAAATGATAGGAGAGCTATCATTAATAGACAAAGTCTCTCCAAGGAACTTTTGGAGTCTAGCAAGGAAAAAAATGTCTCAATATTGGGGAATGTGACCGCAATTGGATGCATTGACTGACCTTTGACAGGCCATATCCCAAATATTGTGTGACTAAGCCTGAGTTCTCTTTCACGTCTTCCAACTACTGGACAAATAAGCTTCACATTCACGACCTGTTGATATTTCTTACGCTTATAAATTTCACATCCATATGCATCCATCCGTCCATACTTGAAGTTAGCATTGGAAGAAGGATCCATGGCCAACCTACTCTTCCAGATCCCACTGTTCTTACTACTGCTGCTGTCGTTGGTCGTCGTATCAATCGTAATAGCATTCCCATACCCAGACTTCCCTCTCCAAAGGACCCCTAATTGCCCGGATAAGTGTGGCAATGTAACCATCCCTTTTCCCTTCGGCGTCCGACCTGATTGCTCCCTAAGCGATTGGTACGAGATTCATTGTATCAATGATAGTATCCCCCTACTGAAAAAGCTCGACTTGCAGGTTCTTAACATATATTTGCCTTCCCATGGCTATTCCAATGAGTTTGACATTACAGTCAACTATCCGATAATCTATTCAAACTCAAGCTGTACACCACCATATTATAAAGTGAGCCAAACCCAGGTGACCTTTGAAGGGAGCCCATTTTACATCTCTGCTCAGAACAAACTCATTGTAGTGGGGTGTGAGCAGCCGATTTTGCTGAGGGGATCGGATAATTCATACCAGGGATGCACCACTGACTGCTCCGGAAATAATACAAATCGTTATAGCTCCTGCAACGGCGTCGACTGTTGCCAGTCCGGTATCCCTGATGGCCTCCAAAGCTTTAACGTCACATTGGAGAGAAATAATAGTTCAGGAGCAAGCGGAGGAGATCAAACCTGTCATTTTGCATTTTTTGTAAATTCGACGTGGTTCGAACCTGGCTCGACCGATCTATATGCCATCCGTGATGGAGGTTATGCTCCAGTGGTGCTGAAATGGGGAATTATGGATGCTCATTACCTTCAATCCATCGGCCTCAACCTAAGTGGAAGCACTGATACTGCAGGGTGCGAAAACACATCCCTCAACCTGAATACTACCATATTTGAATGTAGGTGTGAATATGGCTTCTACGGCAACTCATACATAAAGGACGGATGCCAAGGTACGCAAACCTGACAATAATAATTAGCACGGTCTTGGTGTACCGCAAAAAAACTGGGACTAGTCCGCTCAAATAGCCGGAAAAAAGTTTAATTTATATATTTTAAGTTAAAAACTAAGCAATTATTGTTGTATGCGTGGGATATGCTTGGTTGAATATTCTCTACGGTATATATTCATTGCTATTTTTTACCTTATGAGCGGCATAATGTGATTTTTCATTTAAAAGTTTAATGCTTAAATTTCTAGAATACATTCACCCACCTTAGATATTATTTATATTTTTATTAATATTATTTTTTAAATTAATTTTTGTATCCTTCATAATTTATCCACCATTATTCTTTTTTCTTTTTTAAAAAAATTTGATACATTGGCTATTACAGTTTTTGCGTTTCTTAATATTATTTTCACTTTAAATCAACCCAACCAATCAGATTTTAATGAATGCGAAGACCTATATGGAATGTGCGCTTATTTCCACAAGTGCAAGAATACGCGAGGAGGTTATATTTGTATCAAGGATAAAAGGTTATTCATCATCATCGGTATGATCCAAGCAAACTAATCCTTGAAATTGTACTTGTAAATTCACATTTTCAGATGCTGGTTTAATTTCAATTAACCATTATCAATTTTCTTCCTCTAAAAGTAGGTATCTGCTCGAGCTTTGGCCCCCTTCTCTTGATTTTCACTGGATGGTGGTTATTTAAACTTATCAAGAAAAGGAGAGAGGCCAATCTCAGAGCCAAGTTCTTTAAACGGAACGGAGGCCTCATTCTACAGCACCAATTGTCTTCACCCGATGGTCATGTCGAGAAAGGGAAGTTATTCAATTCCAAGGAGTTGAATAAGGCCACCGACAACTTTAACGAGGATAGAATTCTCGGAAAAGGTTGACAAGGTACTGTTTACAAAGGTATGCTCTCCGATGGAACGATAGTTGCCATCAAGAAATCTCTGGCAATAGATGAGCAGGACGTTGAGCCTTTTATCAATGAAGTCTTTATCCTCTCCCAAATTAATCACCGAAACGTGGTCAAACTCCTTGGATGCTGTTTAGAAACTGAAGTTCCTCTACTTGTGTACGAGTTCATTCCTAATGGGACTCTTTATCAGTACCTTCATGATAACGAATTGCTACCTTCTTGGGAGGAGCGCCTACGCATTGCCGTTGAAGTTGCGGGGGCCCTCTTCTACTTACACTCTTCCGCATCAATACCCATTTATCATCGTGACATCAAGTCCTCAAACATACTCCTAGGTGACAAGTACAGGGCAAAAGTTGCTGACTTTGGAACTTCTAGATCAGTAGCCCTCGACCAGACTCATGTGACCACCATCGTTCAAGGGACTTTTGGCTATTTGGATCCGGAGTACTTCCAATCGAGTCAGTTCACAGATAAGAGCGATGTCTACAGCTTTGGAGTAGTTCTAGTTGAACTCTTGACTAGGCAAAAGCCGGTGTGTTCATTGAGAGCAAATGAGGGCAGAAGCTTGGCTACGTATTTCGTCATTTGCATGGAAGAGAATCGTCTTTTTGATATAATCGATCAACCTATTCTAGAGAAGGGCAACGCAGAAGAGTTAGTGGCGGTTGCAAACCTTGCCAAAAGGTGCTTGAATTTGAAAGGGAGGAAAAGGCCCACAATGAAAGAGGTAGTGATGGAACTTGAAGGAATAAGAAACTTAGGAGGGCATTCAGCTTCAAGGGTGGATGAAAATCAAGGAATTGCGAGTGATCAGGAGATTATCGGGACATCTGTGGCTAACGAAGCTTTGGCACTATCTGGAGGAGGTGAGATGGATACATATACAATTTGTGTGTCTGACGTTCAACCACTCATGCCCAGCCAAACGTGGTGATCTGGAATAAATTTGAATCTTTCATGTAATATTCTCGTCACTACTTTTTGTGCTATATTTAGTAAGAAGTTTGTGTGGCTGTTGAGATGTTTGTTACCTTCTCTGTCGAATAAAGAATATAATTTGAACTTGCAATTCCCTCAGTAATTTAAAATTTCATGACATGTGAGTGATACTTCAGTTTTCCCGATGAATAATGTTAATACACCAAGTTGTCTTTCCCTTTTTTATGGCAAAAAAGGAAGCACTTGGGTGTTGAGCTTGCTCATCAGTGAACTAAATGGAGCTTTATAAGTCATTGCAATGCTATTGATTCTGCAGCAAGTTCTCTCGAGTTCAGACCAAGGCCAGAAATGGAGACCAAACTAGCATTTCAGATCAGAAACCCAAGTTCTGTCATTTACAGTAGAAACTGCCACCAAACAATTATTGTACACATTAACTTTAACGGATCTATCTGCATCAGAAATATTCCAACATGATTGTTGAACAATGTTGGATGGATGAAAGAAGCAGAGCCCAATTATGACCAAGTTGGACATGTATCTCAAAGTTGCATCTTGTCGGATCATGATCCTCCGTCGCATCATTGGATATATTATCGTCTGATCTTGGATTATCCGTCACATCATTGGATATATTATCGTCTGATCTTTTTTAGAGACCATATCCGACAGATAATTAATAATATAATCTTCAGGCTTCATTAATTCTTATGGTAGTTTTCTATTTTTTCGAAAGTAGAGACAAAAAATATGATAGCAAAACTACTATTTCACATCAAACTCTTCTTGTGTTCTTAACACTTCTCCTTGTATTGTCGGCCCCAGCATGGCCATACCCAACCCAACCTGTGACAAAGAACAGTAAATGCCCTCATAAATGTGAAAACACACTATTCATTTCTTCTTTAGTGTGCACCAACCACCCGTCAACTACCATTTAATTATCTTGAAAATGAATTTTTGGGAATGGAATAAGTGAATACTATATCACATACACATAAACCAAAACTCAGATTTACTTCCCTATTAAACAAAAAATAATACATCATTTTTATATAATTGTTTAGTATAAGATGAAAATTGCACTTCTAAGATATATTTATATGATAACCGTGTATATTATAATTGCTATCTAAGTAATTGGTACGAAATTCTTTGTATTCATGATAGAATAGATAGATAATTTTCTCTCATATTTTCATGATGACTTATATGTTAATTTATACAATTTCTCTATATAAAATAATAAAATATAGACAAAATATTCAATATAATTGAGATGATCACTGCTCAAAATATGTAATATAATTGAGGTGATCACTCTTAATAAAATATTCATTCCGCTCATAATAGAGTTGACTTTATCCTTGTAGGTGGTGTGGTGGTTGCAATTACGAGTGTGCTGATTGTAGATATGCTGAGTTGGGTTTTATCCTCCTGTATATTTCGTATATTGAGCTTGTACCATAGAAAGTATAAGCAAAAAAGTAGTCAAACTTTTAGTTAGAATGCCAACTAATTGAGAATCAATACCAATAAAACAAATACGAAAACATACATTACTAACTTGTTAATAATCAATTTTAATATTTTTGGTGCATACGTGAAAAATAAAGTTGTCACACCACAATATAAGAGTGCCATAGGTAGATTAAGTTCATGAATTAGGGATTGGAGCCAATAATCTTTTTAGTAGAATTACCAATATTTTTATATTTATTCTTAGTGTTATAGTGAGCAACAATACATTGCTTTCGGGAGTTCCATAAGATTAGATTACGTCCTAGAAAAATTAAAAATCTACTAAGAGAGCGATGATAATACAGATTATGAGATAAGTGATGTAAAAGGTTAAATCAATGTGGGTAGTTCCTTGGAGATAGCAGAACATATGCTTTACAACAGATTTGGTGAACAACATAAGTGATATCTGATCGAGTAATAGTGAGATATTTAATATAATACACAATTTGACGATATTGTGATGGATTAAAAAGTAAATTCTCCGTAATAGCAGACAAATGTGGCTTCCATTTCCTACTTTAAAAATCAGGTATACACGGAAGTCAGGCAGTTGGGATGCTTCTCTTGATCTGCACACCATGGTGCACGTGACGTGCAAACTTGTTAAGAGAAGGAGAAAGGCCAATCTGAAATCCAGGTCCTTCAAAAAGATTACCCTAAGGCAACTTTCTTCACCCGAAGGTAACATCGAGAAGGCAAATTGTTCAATTCCAAAGAGTTGGATAAAGCCACCGACCACTTTAACGATGATAGAGTTCTCGGAAAGGGTGGGCAAGGTACGGTTTACAAAGGGATGTTAACGGACGGGACAATAGTTGCTGTCAAGAAATCAGCAGCGTTAGAGGAGGAGAATGTTGAGCCTATCGTATACGAGTGAAACTCATGGAATGCAGTTTGGAAGGTGAAGTTCCACTACTTGTATACGAGTTCATTCTGAATGGAACTCTTTACCGGTACATTCAAGATCCCGAACATTCAATTTTATGGGAGGCACGCCTGCGCATAGCTACAGAGGTTGCAAGTGGCCTCTTCTACTTGCACTCTTCGGCATCCATCCCTATCTACCACCGCGATGTCAAGTCTTCAAACATACTCCTGGATGAAAAGTATCGTGCAAAAATTGCTGATTTTGGAACTTCGAGGTCAGTTTCCCTTGATCAAACTCATCTTACCACCTTAGTTCAGGGGACTTTTGGGTACTTGGATCCAGAGTATTTTCAAACCAGCCAGTATACCGACAAAAGCGATGTTTATAGTTTTGGGGTGGTTCTTGTGGAGCTTCTGACGGGAGAAAAGCCTGTGTCCTTACTGCGAGCCAGCGAGGGAAGAAGCTTGGCTACATACTTTGTGATGTGTATGGAAGAAGATCATCTTTGTGACATACTAGATAGTGCTGTTTCCGAGCAGGGCAGTTTGGAAGAGATTAGTGCTGTTACCAACCTTGCAAAGAGGTGCTTAAATACGAGAGGGAGGGAAAGGCCAAGCATGAGAGAAGTGACAATGGAATTGGAGGCCATAAGAAGGTCAGTCGTGCCAGCTTCAACGATGGATAAAGATGAAGTTAAACATGTTCAAGTAAAGGCCGAAGAGTCGTCCGGAGTAATGGAAGTACAGCCTGGATGGAGAGAATACGAGAAGGAGAGTAACGTAACCTCATTTTCAGACGTTTATCCGTTCCTACACAGCCATACAAGGTGATTTGTAGTTTACTCTTGTTGTTCTATTTTTCATATTACAAGTTTACTCATTTCATATTGTCTATAATCAATATTTGGACCCATATAATTTTAGTTGTCGTATTGAAAATATTTTTATATTCATACTCGATACTGTATCGAGGGATGCGCTGCTTCTTAAAACTCTAATAGAAAAGATTGCAATCAATCAAGTAAGATAGTGAAACCACTTATAGAGCGGAGATAGCCTAATCAGTATTCAAAAAACAAGATAGAGTAATAGGAGAATCTAAAGTGAAAAATAGCCTAAAGGTAATGCATAATACACTTGACAGCAGTATAGTGAACAAATGTGGGTTGATTTATAAACGGACAGAATTGATGTACAACATAATTAATGTCAAACCGAATGAGAGTTAGATATTGAAAATAACCCACAATTTAACGATAGTGACATGGATATGGGAGTCCATCACCCTGAGTGAGAGACAAGTGAGGGTAGGTTTCGACAGGAGTGGAGATGGGTCGACAAGTAGACATAGAAGCCCTAAAGAGTAGGTCGTGAATATAATTTTGTTGAATAAGATAGAGCCTATTAGGATGAGAGGTTACTTCAACACCAAAAAAGTGATGAAGAGGTCCCGGGTATTTGAGAGAGAATTCTTGTTAGAGAGAACAAATAATTCGCTAAATAGGAGCATGAGACAAACTAGTAACAATAATATTATCAATATAAACAAACAAAAACATAATAAATGTGGAGATGTGACAGATAAATAGGGAATAATCAACAATAGAACATGAGAAGCCCATTTGAAGGAGAAATGAGTTGAGACGGAGGAACTAAGCACGTGTAGCTTGTTTGATGCCATAAAGTGACAGGCTAAGGTGACAAACATAATGAGGAGTTGTAGGGTCAACAAGGCTAGAAGGTTGGGCCATATAGATATTGAAAATAACCCACAAGTAGACATAGAAGCCCTAAAGAGTAGGTCGTGAATATACTTTTGTTGAGTAAGATAGAGCCCGTTAGGATGAGAGGTTACTTCAACACCAAAAAAGTGATGAAGAGGTCCCGAGTATTTGAGAGAGAATTCTTGTTGGAGAGAACAAATAATTCACTAAATAGGAGCATGAGACGAACTAGTAACAATAATATTATCAATATAAACAAACAAAAACATAATAAATATCGAGATGTGATATATAAATAGGGAATAATTAACAATAGAACATCAGAAGCCCATTTGAAGGAGAAATGAGTTGACACGGAAGAACCAAGCACGTGTAGCTTGTTTGATGCCATAAAGTGACCGGCCAAGGTGACAAATATAATGAGGAGTTGCAGGGTCAACAAGGCTAGATGGTTGGGCCATATAGATTTCCTCAGTAAGATGCCCATGAAGGAAAGCATTGTTCACATCAAGTTGACGAGTAACCAGCCAGAGGAGAGCACAATGGAGAGAATAATAGTATAGTAACAGGTTTGATGACTGCACTAAAGGTATTATCGTAATCCAAACCTGGTTGTTGAGAGAAGCCTTTTGCAACAAGGCAAGCCTTATAGCAAGCAATAAAATCATCCGGATATTGCTTGATCTTGTATACCCATTTACACCCCATAATATGATTATTCAAAAAAAGAGGGCCGAGATCCCAAGTAGAGTTGTGCTGAAGAGCAGTAATTTCAACATGCATGGCTTCTTGCCAACAAGGATGAAGATTAGCTCTGAGGAAAGTTTGGGGTTACTCGAGAGCAAGAAACATCAATGGATTAACATAGAAGCATTACGGGGGAAGAGACCCTGAGAGAGGGTGACCATGCGACGAGACGGATCATTGCGTGTTTGTAGTAGCACAATAGGAGGGAAAGTATCATATAAAGACAAATCAGCAATGTACATGGAGGATGAAGTCATACATGAGTCCTTATCTAGTTGGAGAGAAACATGGGAAGAGGGGAAAGGGAGAGGGGAGGGGGTGCTATCCATAGGACGAGGAGGAGCAGTACAACTTGCGTTAAGAGAGGGGGGGAGGGGGAGGGAAAATAGACTAATGAAAATGAATAGTACAACATACAAAGAGACAACCTGTAGAAGGGTTCACACAGCGATAAGCAAGGAAACCAAGAGGATACCCAAGAAACACACATGGCTTAGAGTGAAATTGAAGTTTGTCACTACAGTAGGGTCGAAGATAAGAAAAGCAAAGACAACCAAAGACTCGAAGAAAGGTATAGTCGGGGTGATGGTGGAAAAGGCAATGATATGGGGAGGTTTGAGAGCGAGTGGGAAGACGATTTATCAAAAACATGGCCATTTCAAAAGAAAAATCCCAAAATTTCTTGGAAGGTAGGATTAGGCTAGAAGAATGAAACCTATGTTGACGATATCGTCTTTGAGTAGATCTATTTTGTTAATGTGTATGTGGACATGAAACTTGATTAATAATCCCATGAGATTGTGGTTCAATTTGAAAGGGTTGAGACAAAAATTTCTTTAGTACCATCAATTTGTAGTGATTTAATGCGTGTGTCAAAAATATTTTCAACTTAAAGTCAAAAGTTACTAAATAAGGGTAAAATATCCAAGTAGCTTTTAAGAAAAAATAACCACGAGAATTTGCTATAATAATATAATAAGTGAATATAGTAAGTAATAGACAATAAATTACATTGAAACCACAACACACAAGTGAAGAGACACAAGTTAGCAGAAGTTAAGAGATCAAAAGACATGAGTTAGCACAAGTTAAGAAAGATAAGTCCCAACAACTTTACTAAAAGATGCCACAAGTCAAAAGATACAAGCCCTAACAGGAATTACCAAGTCATAATACTATTGGAGGTATAATATATGAATATGCATAAGTCAAGAGACACAAGTTCCAAGACGTGAGTTCCATTCCTACTAGATTTTCATTAGATTCTATTTAAATATTATTAGGTTTTGTTTGTATCATTTTAATGTATTGTATCTATTCACGTAACAGTTTTATTAAATCTATATAAATACATTAAATTGTACACAAATGAAATCAAGTACTACAACAATATTATACAAATATTGTCTATCTCCCTTCTTCCATTATCTATCTCCCCTTCCTTTGTTCTTCATGGTATCAGAGCATGATTGAGAAAAACTCCTGAAATACAATTCTACGTGGGTCGGATGTCATCACCCGACCCTAAATCAGTTCATCTTCATTATGTATATCATTTCTTAACTCAAGATCTCTCTCATTTTATCCTTTTCGTTGTAATCTCAAGAAACTAAGTTTTGATTTCTAAGAAAATTTCAATTTAGTTCAATATTTTTCTTTCAAAATTTTGAGTATATCTCCGTTCTTTTCTTTAAATAGTATAAATACTCTTATTTTTTAAAACATAATTATTCAATTTGGCCTAAATTTTATCAAATATTAATGTAATTTCTTTATTTTTTAATGTGTTTATTCTTTTTATATTAATAACGTGCTACTTATTCTAGCAGATATCTTTATCATTTAAACTTTTTCTGATATTTAGTATCTTCACTCTCTGAAAATTTAGCTCAATTCTTTTTTTTTCAAACTTTCACAAAAATGGTATATCCCTATATATATTATTTATCCAGTTATCTTAATATATTTTTCACATTTGGCTCCTTCTACCTTCAATTAATTTATTTATCTTTTTTTCTTAGTACACATATTCAATAATTCATTATGAATTAAATATTTAATTATTTTATTTATATTCAATCTCAAGTTTCGTTCCTACACTTGTTTGCACCGAGTAAAAGACAATAAATTACATTAAATCCACATGACACTACAAGTGAAGAGTAAGTCCCAACGAGTATTACCAAAAGACCACATGACATGAGTCCACATACATAAGCCCTAATAGACATTACCAAGTCATAATACTATTGTAGCCACAAGATATGAGTACGCGCAAATCAAGAGACCAAGTCATTTTCATTTATTATTCAGTAAGTATAACATGTATGTGAAGTAATGGGAGTAGAATTACATATGTTGGTATGAATAAGTTGTAGGGGTGTATTGCTCTAATAAGTAGTATGAGGAAAAAATTGTTGGACAATTTTACCACAAAAACAAGTTTCACACAAATGTAAATGAAAGATATGTTGATGATCATCCTCACTCCCAGATATAGTGTAAGCTTGTGAATTTTGGAAGGTGCTCAATTTTGGACATGTGGGTGCAATATGATCATTATAATCGTATAATTGACAAGTTTGGCAAGTAGGAAGATTGGGTCAAAATTCGGATATTATAAATGGATGTTATGAATGGGGTCAAAAATCTCCTGTTCTAGAAAGCCAATGTTGAGTGCTATTTAGGCTAGGTCAAAAGGATTTCTGTTAAGTGTTTAGAAGTTGTACAAATTTTAAGTTTGAGAAATTTTATTTACAAAATGGATTTATTTTTCGGGAAAACAAATTATGCACTCCTCAATCTTATTTGCGTGAGTTACTTGTTAATGATGTAAATGATGGAGGACTTATGGGACATTTTAGGGTAGCTAAGACTATGACGATAATGCATTATCATTTTTCTTGCCCCACATGAAAAGGGATGCGGAGAAAATATGTTCTCGATGTATTACATGTAAGGAGTCTAAGTCTAGGCAACAATCTTATGGCCTGTATACTACTCTTTCGATTCCTAATACACATTGGTTTAATATTTCTATGGATTTCATTATAGGATTACCAAGAACTAAGAGGGGGAGAGATTCTATTTTTGTGTTAGTTGATAGGTTTTTAAAGATGAAATATTTCATTATATGTTATAAAACTGATGATACTTCCAACGTTGTTGATTTGTTATTTAGAGAAGTTGTTAGACTGCATGCTATGCCTATAACTATTATTTTTTATCGTTATTCTAAATTTATGAATTACTTTTTGAAGACCTTATGGGATATATTGGGAACCAAATTGTTGTTTTTAACAACATGTCACCCACAAACTAATTGTGAAATAAAATTAGTAAATAGAACCTTAGGTACTTTATTACGTTTTATAATAAAAAAGAATTTAAAATAATGGAAAGATTGTTTACCACAAGCTGAATTTACTTATAATCATAATGTTTTCAATCGGCATGCTGAAACCAGTTCTGTCATTCATAGTAGAAACTGCCACCGCACAAGTAATGTACACATTAACTTTAATAGTAGAGCTCAATGATGAGCAAGTTGGACATTTATCCCAAAGTTGCGTCTTGTCGGATCATGATCCCCTCCATTGCATCATTGAATATATTATCGTCCGATCTTTTTTAGAGGCAATATCCAACAGATAATTGATAATATAATCTTCAGGTTTTATCGATTCTTATGCTAGTTTTCTACTTGTTCGGACGTAGAGACAAAAAATATGATAGCAAAACTATTGTTTCACATTCAACTCTTCTTTGTGTTCCTTATCACTTCTCCTTTTTGTATCGTGGCCCAGCATGGCCATACCCAACCTAACCTCTGACAAAGAATAGTCAATGCCCTCATAAATGTGGAAACACAACCATCCATTTCTCCCTTATACTTATTGTGCACCAACCACCCCTGAGAGGACGTTTAATTTATCTTAAGAATGCAGCTTTGGGAATGGAATTAAGTGAATACTATATCACATACAAATGAACCAAAACTCAGATTTGCTTCCCCCCTATTAAACAAAAAATAATACATCACTTTTATATATTTGTTTAGTATAAACCTAAAAATTACACGTCTAAGATACATTTATATGGTAACTGTGTGTAGTATAATTGCTCCCTAAGCTATTGGTGCTCAATTTTGGACATGTGGGTGCAATATGATCATTATAATCGCATAATTGACAAGTTTGGCAAGTAGGAAGATTGGGTCAAAATTCGGATGTTATAAATGGATGTTATGAATGGGGTCAAAAATCTCTTGTTCTAGGAAGCCAATGTCGAGTACTATTTAGGCGAGGTCGAAAGGATTTCTGTTAAGTGTTTAGAATTTGTACAAATTGTAAGTTTGAGAAATTTTATTTACAAAATGGATTTATTTTTCGGGAAAACAAATTATGCACTCCTCAATCTTATTTGCGTGAGTTACTTGTTAAGGAAGCAAATAATTGAGGACTTATGGGACATTTTAGGGTAGCTAAGACTATTACGATAATGCATTATCATTTTTTTTTGCCCTACATGAAAAGGGATGCGGAGAAAATATGTTCTCGATGTATTATATGTAATGAGTCTAAGTCTATGCAACAATCTTATAGCATGTATACTACTCTTCCGATTCCTAATACACATTGGTTTAATATTTCTATGGATTTCGTTATAGGATTACCAAGAACTAAGAGGGGGAGAGATTCTGTTTTTGTATTAGTTGATAGGTTTTTAAAGATGAAATATTTCATTCCATCTCATAAAACTGATGATGCCTATAACTATTATTTTTTATAGTTATTCTAAATTTATGAATTACTTTTTGAAAACCTTATGGGATAAATTGGGAACCAAACTATTATTTTTAACAACATATCACCCACAAATGGTCAAATAAAATTAGTAAATAGAACATTAGGTACTTTATTGTTCTATAATAAAAAAGAATTTGAAATAATGGGAAGATTATTTACCACATGCTTAGTACGAGATTCTTTGTATCCATGATAGTATCCCTAATGAAAAACTTGAGACTAATGTTTAAAAGATTGGTAATTTTTTATTCATCACTTGCATTATAATTTATACAGTTATAACAAACTGTAAAAAGACAAACTATGCAATACAATTGAGTTGATCACTAGTGATAAAATATTTATGCTTCATGAAGTTGTCCTTTTAGTTGGTAGTTGCCGGTGTAAGTGTGCTGGTTGTAGGAATGCTAACTTGGATTTTATTCTGGGCAATATAAAAGAGATCTGCAAGATTGAAGATGGTAGAAAGTAGAAAAGAAGATAAATTTTTTGTTAGAATATTAGCCAATTAAGAATTGATACCAATAAAACTAACACGAATATGTAAAGGGTTAAATAGAGGTAGATTAAGTTTGTAAACTAGGAATTGGAGCCAAATAATCTATTTAGTAGCATTGTCAATACTTTTAAATTTACGGTTAGTGCTAGAGCGAGTAACAAATATAAATCATAAGGTGAATAGGTTGAGTAAAAGTGAAATATTGAATATAATTTACAATTTTAATTGAATAATAGACTAAATTGCAATAAATGTGGCTTCCTTTTCCTACTTTAAAAATCAGGTATATACGGAAGTTGGGATGCTTCTCTTGATCTGCATACCATGGTGCACGTGCAAGCTTGTTAAGAGAAGGAGAAAGGCCAAGCTGAAATCCATGCACTTCAAAAAGAAACCTAACTTGGCAACTTTCTTCACCCGAAAGTAACATTGGGAAGGCAAATTGGATAAAGCCACCGACAACTTTAACGAGGATAGAGTTCTGGGAAAGGGTGGGCAAGGTATAGTTTACAAAGGGATGTTAACGGACGGGACCATAGTGTGCAATGCAAACCAGGACAAACTTTCTACTATGGCACAACAAAAAAAAAATCATGAACACACCCTGAGAGTCTTCTCCACTAGTCAATCGCATGGCTCTGCTGTCTTCACTCACCAGTAACCCTTTTCAATGAAGAACCTATCTGTCATGTTCACAAGTTAGGTTTTCAATATTTAGTTCACCACGCACAGTTTAAAAATTCCACTCTGTATCTCCTCTGAAATCAAAACGGAGAGGTCTCTGATGGGTTGAAGGAGTTATAGGAGACTTCATGGGGTATTTGGTATGTGTGAAAGGTTTCAAATTTCTATGAAAGTTGAGATTTTCTCCTTACATGGTTGGGCTGGGCTGCAGCAAATGTTTCAATACTTCCACCTATTGACTTGCTAATGACACTGTGTGTAATAGCATTTTTTGTAGGAATTATGTCATCGGGTAATCAGATTGCGAAAACTTTCTCTTTTACTTTCAGAATGAAATTCATTATTCTCTTACTATATGAACTCAATTACTTGTAGTCAACAAATATAGATTGAATCACTTATATAAATGTCCATGTCTAATCATCTATCGTTCAAATAATTATATCCTTCCAACTCCAATTCACAATAGGATCATGAAAACTCTATAGTATACTTTACTTCATTGAAATAATGAAAGTTGCAGGTTGTGAGGAAAAGAAAAAAAAAGATATGCAGACCATCCCCGTCTCCTCACAAGTCCCGATAGCTAGTTCCATATATCTCAAAGGAAACGGTCACGGTCTTAGTGAGGCATAATCCCAAGCTATGTATACCAATAGAAACAGTCAGATTCAAATATATGGCTATTATGATAAAGTCAAACGTGATATACACACCAACTACCTGTGAGAACAGGTCAAGGCATCATCAACGAGGGTAGAGCTTGAGTCAGCAGCAAACACAACAACTTGCCTCCTCCTCCTCTATTGTTGCAGACAATTTATATTAATAAGAGTTGAATTAGTCAATCCAATAGATCCATCCCCAAGAAAGATCGATGGCAATGCAGTTGATACTCTCCATGAAATATCACAGCCCCGGGCCCCAAGGAAAAAGTAATGGAGACGGAGATTAAATGCTTCATTGCCCCATCGATCAATCTTCTTTGATCAGTCACTCTGAGTGAGATGGGTCCACTGCAATGAAGGATTTCACATTGGTACTCTCAATTAGCTACTGGGCCCCAAGGATAACGATATGGAGATAACGCATTTAATGCTTCACTTGGGCCATGGATTAGTCTTGTTTGGCCCGTTACAGAAAATAATGATAGAGAAAGTGAGTCTAACCTTTAGAATCAAATACACAAGATCCAAAGTTTCACATTCACAACCCATTGATACTTAAGAAGTTTCACATCCATCCATCCATCCATACTTCAAGTTATTAGCATTGGAAGAAGTATCTATGGCCAAGCTACCCTTCAAGATCCCACTGTTCTTACTTCTGTTGCTGTCTTTCCTGGTATCAATCGTAATAGCATCTCCATACCCACGATTCCCTCTTCAAAGGACCGCTAACTGCCGGGCCAAATGTGGCTATGTAAACATCTTTGTTCCCTTTGGCATCGGAGCTACTGCTCCCTAAACGATTGGTACGAGATTCTCTGCAACAACCAAGTCCCCCCTAGATATATCTAACTGTGTCTCATATGAATTTGTCCCATCTAAATACAATACCTTTATTATATCATTACATTTAGTGGACATACCAATAAATTGGCAAAAAATAAAAAATGATCCAAAGTGGCTTGCAACAATGCATGAGAAGATGTGTGCATTAGAGAAAAATAAGACTTGGTAACTAACATTACTTGCAAGCGGAAAAAAGGTTGTTAGATACAAATGGGTATTCGCTGTTAAGCAAAATATCGAACGAAAGGTTGAAAGGTATAAAGCAAGATTGGTAGCAAAAAACTACAGCCAGGCGTATAAAATAGATTATGATGAGATATTTGCACCAGTTGCTAAAATGAGTACCGTCAAAATATTTATATCATGTGCTGCCAACTTTGTATAAAAATTATATCAATTAGATGTAAAAAATACATTTTTGCATGTAAACTTATAAGAAAAGATATATATGGAGATTCCATTGTCTTATGTATTATGTATGAATCTTACAAGCATGAGATGGGTCCACTGCAATGAAGGATTTCACATTTATTTTCAACACACTTTTTCGTTCTCCGTTCTTCTGCTAGACAGAAAAAAAATAATGAAAGGAGAGCTATCATTAATGGTCAAAGTCAATCAAAGGAAAGTTAAAGTCTAGCAAGGAAAAAAAGTATCAATAATGGGAGGATGGATGAGGGAAAGAGCTGAATGTGACCCAATTGGATACATTGACTTATCTTTGAGAGGCCATAACCCAAAGTCTCAATAAGGTATTCATCGATTATTAGATTATGGAATTTTGGCGCAAAAAGAAAAAAATATGATTATATTATGGGATGGAATGTGTGAATGGATAGGTGAAGTATGAACTATAAATAAGCTTCACATTCACAATCCATTGATACTTCCTAGCCTTATATGTTTCACATCCATATGCATCCATCCATCCATACTTGAAGTTATTAGAGCATTGGAAGAAGGATCCATGGACAGCCTACTCTTCTAGATCCCACTGTTCTTACTACTGCTGCTGTCTTTGGTTGTCGTATCGATCGTAATAGCATCCCCATACCCAGACTTCCCTCTCCAAAGGACCTCTAGTTGCCAGGGCAACTGTGGCAATGTAACCATCCCTTTTCCCTTCGGCGTCGGACCTGACTGCTCCCTAAGCGATTGGTACGAGATTCGTTGTATCAATGATAGTATCCCCCTACTGAAAAAGCTCGACTTGCAGGTTCTTAACTATTGGAATGACTCTGGCACAATTACAGTCAACTATCCGATAATCTATTCAAACTCAAGCTGTACACCTCCAGATTATAAAGTGAGCCAAACCCAGGTGACCTTTGAAGCGAGCCCATTTTACATCTCCGGCTACAGAAACAAACTCATTGTAGTGGGGTGTGAGGAGCGGGTTTTGCTGAGGGGATCGGATAATTCATACCAGGGATGCAGCAATGACTGCTCCGGAAGAAATACAAGACGTTATAGCTACTGCCACGGCGTCGACTGCTGCCAGTCCGATATCCCTCCTGGCCTCCAAAGCTTTAACGTCACATTGGAGAGAAATAATAGTTCAGGAGCAAGCCCAGGAGATCAAGCCTGTCATTTTGCATTTATTGTAAATTCGACGTGGTTGAAGCCTGGCTCGACCGATCTATATGCCATCCGTGATGGAGGTTATGCTCCAGTGGTGCTGGAATGGGGAATTATGGATGCTCATTACCTTAAATCGATCGGCCTCAACCTAAGTGGAAGCATTGATACTGCACGGTGCGAAAACACATCCCTCAACGTGAATACTACCATATTTGAATGTAGGTGTGAATATGGCTTCTACGGCAACTCATACATAAAGGACGGATGCCAAGGTACGCAAACCTGACAATAATAATTAGCACGGTCTTGGTGTACCACAAAAAAACTGGGACTAGTCCGCTCAAATAGCCGGAAAAAAGTTTAATTTATATATTTTAAGTTAAAAACTAAGCAATTATATTTGTATGCATGGGATATGTTTGGTTGAATATTCTCTATGGTATATATTCGTTGCTATTTTTTTCCTTATGAGCAGCATAATGTGATTTTTCATTTAAAAGTTTAATGCTTACATTTCTAGAATACATTCACCCACCTTAGATATTATTTATATTTTTATTAAAATTATTTTTAAATTAATTTTTGTATCCTTCATAATTTATCAACCATTATTCTTTTTTCTTTTTAAAAAAAATCTGATACATTGGCTATTACAGTTTTTGCGTTTCTGAATATTATTTTCACTTTAAATCAACCCAACCAATCAGATTTTAATGAATGCGAAGACCTATATGGAATGTGCGCTTATTTCCACAAGTGCAAGAATACGCGAGGAGGTTATATTTGTATCAAGGATAAAAGGTTATTCATCATCATCGGTATGATCCAAGCAAACTAATCCTTGAAATTGTACTTGTAAATTCACATTTTCAGATGCTGGTTTAATTTCAATTAACCATTATCAATTTTCTTCCTCTAAAAGTAGGTATCTGCTCGAGCTTTGGCCCCCTTCTCTTGATTTTCACTGGATGGTGGTTATTTAAACTTATCAAGAAAAGGAGAGAGGCCAATCTCAGAGCCAAGTTCTTTAAACGGAACGGAGGCCTCATTCTACAGCACCAATTGTCTTCACCCGATGGTCATGTCGAGAAAGGGAAGTTATTCAATTCCAAGGAGTTGAATAAGGCCACCGACAACTTTAACGAGGATAGAATTCTCGGAAAAGGTTGACAAGGTACTGTTTACAAAGGTATGCTCTCCGATGGAACGATAGTTGCCATCAAGAAATCTCTGGCAATAGATGAGCAGGACGTTGAGCCTTTTATCAATGAAGTCTTTATCCTCTCCCAAATTAATCACCGAAACGTGGTCAAACTCCTTGGATGCTGTTTAGAAACTGAAGTTCCTCTACTTGTGTACGAGTTCATTCCTAATGGGACTCTTTATCAGTACCTTCATGATAACGAATTGCTACCTTCATGGGAGGAGCGCCTACGCATTGCCGTTGAAGTTGCGGGGGCCCTCTTCTACTTACACTCTTCCGCATCAATACCCATTTATCATCGTGACATCAAGTCCTCAAACATACTCCTAGGTGAGAAGTACAGGGCAAAAGTTGCTGACTTTGGGACTTCAAGATCAGTAGCCCTCGACCAGACTCATGTGACCACCATCGTTCAAGGGACTTTTGGATATTTGGATCCGGAGTACTTCCAATCGAGTCAGTTCACAGATAAGAGCGATGTCTACAGCTTTGAAGTAGTTCTAGTTGAACTCTTGACTAGGCAAAAGCCGGTGTGTTCATTGAGAGCAAATGAGGGCAGAAGCTTGGCTACGTACTTCATCATTTGCATGGAAGAGAATCGTCTTTTTGATATAATCAATCAACCTATTATGCAGAAGGGCAGTGCAGAAGAGTTAGTAGCTGTTGCAAACCTTGCCAAAAGGTGCTTGAATTTGAAAGGGAGGAAAAGGCCCACAATGAAAGAGGTAGTGATGGAACTTGAAGGAATAAGAAACTTAGGAGGGCATTCAGCTTCAAGGGTGGATGAAAATCAAGGAATTGAGAGTGATCAGGAGATTATCGAGACATCTGTGGCTAACGAAGCTTTGGCACTATCTGGAGGAGTTGAGATGTGTTGAAATAGTATAAGTTATTTAAGGTAATTATGATATAATCTTGGATATTAAGATTATATCATATATTCTATTTAAGATAGTTAATAAATAGACATGTATATAATTGAGTTAGGGTTTGGAGAAAATAAGAAGGTTTCAATTTCTCATTCCAAATGCCTCTCTATCAATATATTCGTTTTCTCTTCCTCGAATTCAGTTTTGTAACATGGTATCAGAGGTAAGGTTTTCTGCTATTTTTAAGGTTTTTTGATCTGAAGGCTCAAGACACGACATAACTGAATTCTCGTAGAAGATGGAGAAAACGGATGCAGCATTAACAGGAAGGGAGTTGAAGGAAATTTTAGAAGGTACGGCCAAATTGCTTGTAGGAAGAGAAGATGTATCGCCTCAACATAATAATACTCTCAATCGAGATTTGAAGTTGGAATTACTCCCAATAGAGCAGAGACTTGAAGGAACGAAAAACTATTTGAGTTGGTCGAGAAAGATGAGACTCATACTAGAGTCAAAATATTTGGAAGATTACATTGACAACTCGTATGAAGAACCCACTGATACTACCAGCACATCATGGAAGGTGTAGAGGGCGACTAATTCTCTGGTGGTTGCATGGATAATAGGATCACTTTCTCCTTCTATCGTGGGGTTGGTAGAAGGTATTAATAAAGCATCTGATATATGGAAGATTTTGGCTACTCAATTCTCTGGTATTGGGAATATGATGACTGTGATTGAGATTGAAGATAAATTGGACGCACTAAAGCAGGGGGAGCGAAGCATAATAGAATACAGTACTGAGCTGAAAAGGTTATGGTCCGAACTTGATTATTATAATCCATTAATTACATCTGATCCTTCAGATACAGCTTCTATTAGAGCATGGATGGAGCGACGACGTGTGATTCGCCTCCTGAGGGGACTAAATCTAAAATATGAAAACAAGAGAGCAATGATATGTCATCAGTCTCCAATTCCTTCGATGGAAGATGTTATTGCTGCACTAATTCATGAGGAGTCAAGACAAAAGGTTATGAACACTTCTAAGATATCAGCAATACCAGTTCACTCTACTCTAGCAAAATCGATTATTGACAACCGACAATGCTATAATTGTGGGAAGAATGGACATATTAGCTGGAATTGTTCCTCGACATGTATTCCTGCATGGGGTGGAACAAGTCATAGCATCAGAGGACGGGGAGCCCGAGATCAAGGTCGAGGTTGTGGACGATTTGGGGGACAAACCTATCGTGCTAAAGGTGCTGACATTTTAAACAATGACATGTGTTATGCTAATGCTGACTCAGGTACTATTGCACATGCATTTTCTTCTAAACCATCTTCCACATAATGGATTATTGATTCAGGCGCATCTAGACATGTGACAAGAACATCAGTAGAGTTTATTACATATACTGGTTCTCCATCTTTTTCCCATAATAGAGTTCAAACTGCTGATGGCACATTTCAACCGGTTATGGGATTCGGCTCGATTAAATGCACTTCATCAATTACATTATCATCAGTTCTACATGTCCCATCATTTCCGGTTAATCTATTATCAGTTAGTGCAATTAGTGATCAATTGAACTGTCAAGTAATCTTTGATCGAGATTCATGTGTCATTCAGGAAAGGAATACCAAGAGAACAATTGGGACTGTACGGAGGCTTGATGGATTGTGGTATCTTATGAGAGATGAGTCTAGCACATCTTTAACCACTACTTTGTCTGAACGAGCAATGAATGAAGTCATATTGGAGCATCGTCGTCTTGGTCATCTATCGTTTGAGAATCTTAAGAGGGTAAGGCCTGACTTGATGAATAATGTAGAACGTAGCAAGCTTGTATGTGATGCTTGTGAGTTTGGAAAACATACAAGAACACGTTATTCTCCTACTGGTTTAAGAAGTATTTCACCATTTTCGTTGAGACATTCTGATGTTTGGGGACCATGTCCAGTTACTTCGATTGGCGGATTCAGATGGTTTATTACATTTATTGATTGTTACTCAAGGATGACATGGGTATATTTGATGAAAAATAAATCTAAGACACTAGTTTGCTTTAGAGATTTTTTAGCTTTGGTGCAAACATAATATAATGCCAAAGTGAGTACTCTCCATACAGATAATGGTACTGAATATGTTAATAGAGAATTCTTATCGTATTTATCTACAAAGGGGATTCTGCATCAGACCACATGTCCAGATACACCAGAACAGAATGGAGTGGCAGAATGGAAGAATCGACACTTGTTAGAGGTAGATCGCACACTTCTATTTACAATGAATGTTCCAAAATATCTATGGAGTGAAGCAGTATTGACGGCAACATATTTAATTAACCGGATGCCTTCTCAGATATTAAACTTTCAATCTCGTTGTGAACTTTTGATGGGACGCAATATATATGCAATCCGTCCTCGTGTATTTGGTTGCGTATGTTTTGTGAGAGATCATCGTCCCACAGTAACTAAACTTGATCCACGTGCATTGAAGTGTATTTATGTGGGCTATTCTAGCACTCAGAAAGGTTACAAGTACTGGTGTCCAAGCGAGAGAAGACTTTTTGTGAGTATGGATGTAACATTTCGTGAGAATGAACCCTTTTATGGTGAATCAACAACGTCATCCACAGTGCTAGATGATTTGACTGAAGCACAACATGGAAATGAAGAGAGAATTAGTGATAATAAAGAAGATGATGTCATTGTAGGTATAATCCCATGTCCTAAGAGATTGAGTAGCAATGAAGGAGGGACCAATGAACCAGAAATGAAGGTTTATAGTAGAAGGAACAAGAGTTGTGCTTAGGGGGAGGAAGATAAAGAAGATGATGGAGAGCGACAAGAACAGATACTTATACCACACTCATTGCCCACATATGTCCTAGATACCCATCAATCTTCTGACGATTCCTTATCATCACCAGATGTCCCAGATACCCATCAATCTTCTGACGATTCCTCATCATCACCAGATGTCCTAGATACCCGTCAATCTCTTGACGATTCCTCGTCATCACCAGATGGTAATGAATCTCTGCCCATTGCTATTCATAAAGAATCTAAAGCTAATGTAGGAAAACCTCCAATTAGATATGGTTATGAATATGATATATCTAATTATGTCTCATATGAATCTGTCCCATCTACATACAAGACCTTTATTGTATCATTATAGTTAGTGCACATACTAAGAAATTGGCAAGAGGCTAAAAATGATCCAAAGTGGCTTGCAGCGATGCATGAGGAGATGCGTGCATTAGAGAAAAATAAGACATGGGAACTGGCATTACTTCCAAGCGGAAAAAAGGTTGTTGGATGCAAATGGGTATTCACTGTTAAGCAAAATGCTGAAGGAAAGGTTGAAAGGTATAAAGCAAGATTGGTAGCAAAAGGCTACAGCCAGACGTATGGAATAGATTATGATGAGACATTTGCACCAGTTACTAAAATGAGTACCGTCAGAATACTTATATCATTTGCTGCCAACTATGGATGGAAATTACATCAATTAGATGTAAAGAATGCATTTTTGCATGAAGACTTACAAGAAGAGGTATATATGAAAACTCCACCTGGATTTGATACAATGAAGACCACTGGGAGGGTATGTAAACTTAAGAAGTCTTTGTATGGACTCAAGCAATCACCAAGAGCTTGGTTTGACCGATTTCGACATGCAATAGTTAGAATGGGATATCAACAATGCAATGGAGATCACACAGTTTTATATCGACACTCAAATAGTCAAGTTGCTATCCTTGCAATATATGTAGATGATATTATTATAACTGGAGATGATAGCGATGAGATATTGCGACTAAAGCAAAGATTGAGCAAAGAATTTGAAGTGAAAGATTTGGGTGCACTTAAGTATTTTCTTGGTATTGAGATAGTCAGGTCTAGAACAGGCATAGTGCTTTCTTAGAGAAAATATCTATTGAATCTACTTACTGAAACAAGGATGTTGGGTTGTCGAACTGCTGCTACTCCAATTGAACCAAATCATAAGCTATGTGCTCAGTCAGGGGACCCAGTGGATAAAGAACAATACCAAAGAATTGTGGGACGACTTATCTACTTGTGTCACACACGACTGGATATAACATATGCGGTTAGTATTGTAAGTAGATATATGCATGATCCTAGGACAGAACATTGGGAGGCAGTTATGCGAATATTGAGATATCTAAAGAGTAGCCCGGGAAAAGGCCTTTGGTTCAAGTCTCAAGGTCATACTAAAGTTGAAGGATTTTGTGACTCTGATTGGGCTAGTTGTGTAGATGATAGAAGATCGACATCAGGTTATTGCGTGTTTGTTGGAGGTAATCTTGTATCTTGGAGAAGTAAGAAACAGGAGGTGGTTGCAAGATCAACGGTAGAGGCAGAATACAGAGCTATGACTCAAGGCATATATGAGATAATATGGATAAAGAACTTATTGATGGAGTTATGTTTATTCAGGAAAGAACCCATTAAGTTATGGTGTGATAATAAATCAGCGATCAGCATTGCTAACAATCCAGTTCAACATGATAGAACCAAACATATTGAAATTGATCGATTCTTCATCAAAGAGAAACTTGAGAGCAAGATCGTGGAGCTACACTACATGAAGACTGGCGAACAATTAGCAGATTGTTTAACTAAAGGATTAGGATCTAAAGAGTGGATTAATATTTGTAACAAAATGGGAATGATAGATATTTATCGCCCATCTTGAGGGGGAGTGTTGAAATAGTATAAGTTATTTAAGGTAATTATGATATAATCTTGGATATTAAGATTATATCATATATTCTATTTAAGGTAGTTAATAAATAGACATGTATACAATTGAGTTAGAGTTTGGAGAAAATAAGGAGGTTTCAATTTCTCATCCCCAATGCCTCTCTATCAATATAGTCATTTTCTCTTCCTCGAATTCAATTTTGTAACAAGATGGATATATATACAATTTGTGTGTCTGGTGTTCAACCACTCATGCCCAGCCAAACGTGGTGATCCGGAGTAAACTTGCCACTTTCATGTAATATTCTCGTCACTACTTTTGCGCTATATTTACTAAGAAGTTTGTGTGGCTGCTGTGTTGTTTGTTACCTTCTCTGTCGAATAAAGAATATAATTTGTATCTAGAGGAGGTGAGATGGATACATATACAATTTGTGTGTCAGATGTTCAACCACTCATGCCCAGCCAAACGTGGTGATCAATATTCTCGTCACTACTTTTTGTGCTATATTTAGTAAGAAGTTTGTGTGGCTGTGAGATGTTTGTTACCTTCTCAGTCGAATAAAGAATATAATTTGAACTTGCAATTCCCTCAGTAATTTAAAATTTCATGACATGTGGGTGATACTTCAGTTTTCCAGATGAATAATGTTAATACACCAAGTTGTCTTTCCCTTTTTTATGGCAAAAAAGGAAGCATTGGGTGTTGCGCTTGCTCATCAGTGAACTAAATGGAGCTTTATAAGTCATTGCAATGCCATTCTCTCGAGTTCAGACCAAGGCCAGAAATGGAAGCCAAACTTGCGTTTCAGATCAGAAACGCAGTTCTATCATTTACAGTAGAAACTGCCACCAAACAAGTATTGTACACATTTCTATTTGCATCAGAAATATTCCAACATGATTGTTGAACAATGTTGGATGGATGAAGGAAGCAGAGCCCAATGATGACCAAGTTGGACACGTATCCCAAAGTTGTGTCTTGTCGGATTATGATCCTCCGTCGCATCATTGGATATATTATCGTCTGATCTTTTTTAAAGGCCATAGTCAACAGATAATTGATAATATAATCTTCAGGTTTCATTGATTCTGATGCTAGTTTTTTACTTTTTCGAACGTAGAGACGAAAAATATGATAGCATAACTACTGTTTCACATCCAACTCTTCTTGTGTTCTTAACACTTCTCCTTTCTCTATTGTCGGCCCCAGCATGGCCATACCCAACCTAACCTCTCACAAAGAACAGTCAATGTCCTCATAAATGTGAAAACACACCATTCATTTCTCCCTTAGTGTGCACTAACCACCCGTCAAGGACCATTTAATTATCTTGAGAATGAATATTTGGGAATGGAATAAGTGAATACTATATCATATACACATGAACCAAAACTCAGATTTACTTCCCTATTAAACAAAAAATAATACATCATTTTTATATAATTGTTTACTATAATCCTGAAAATTGCACTTATAAGATATATTTATATCGTAACTGTGTAGTATAATTGCTCCCTAAGCAATTGGTACGAGATTCTTTGTATCCATGATAGTATCCCTATTGAAAAAGTTGAGAGTATCCCCTGGTGAAAAACATAGACAAAATGTTTAAAAGCAAAGGAATAAGGAATAAATAGAATAGATAGATAATTTTCTCTCATGTTTTCATGATCACTTATATGTTAATTTATATCATTTCTCTATACAAAATAACAAACCATAGACAAAATATGCAATACAATTGAGATGATCACTCCTCAAAATATGTAATATAATTGAGGTGATCACTCCTAATAAAATATTCATTCAACTGATAATGGAGTTGATGTTATCTTTGCAGGTGGTGTGGTGGTTGCAGTTACAAGTGTGCTGATTGTAAATATGCTGACTTGGCTTTTATTCCCTGTAGATCTCGTAGATTGAGATTGTATCATAGAAAGTATTAGCAAGAAGTAGGCAAACTTTTAGTTAGAATGTCAGCCAATTGAGAATCGGTACCAATAAAATGAACACGAAAATGTACATTACTAACTTGTTAACAAACAAAATTATAATCAATTTTAATATTTTTGGTGCATACATGAAAAACAAAGTTGTCTGTGAGATAAATGACTAATAGATTGTCACACCACAATATAAGAGAGCCATATAGAGGTAGATTAAGTTCGTGAATTAGGGATTGGAGCCAATAATCTCTATAGCATAATTGCCAATATTTTTATATTCAATTTTAGTGTTATAGTGAGCAACAATGCGTTGCTTTCGAGAGTTCCATGAGATTAGATTATGTCCCAAAAAAATGAAAAATGCACTAATAGAGTGATGGTAAGCAGGGTTGCTGGCCCAATTGATATTAAAAAAATAATGCAAATCATGAGGTAAGTGATGTCAAAAGGTTAAGCCAATGTGGGTATGTGCAATGTTAATAAGTTAGGTATATTTATAAATAGTGCAAATATATCCTATATATATTTTGAATTTAATTTATTATAATAGAATTCTATTTTCCAATATTCAATAGGTATCAGAGCTAGGGTTTTCTGGTATTGTCAAAGAAGACGAAAAGATATCTCTATGATTTGTTGTCGTTGGGAGCTGCGACCAGGAGATCTAAGAGCTAGAAGGGATTTGAGAGAGATAGAAAATATGAATAGCATATGTCTTATCATACTGGACGAGAATGAGATCAATTGTGGTAATCAGATACAAATACTTGAATCTTCCACAGATTGGATTATTGATTCTGGTGTATCAAGACATATGACAGGATCAATAGAATAATTTAATACATATGATAAATATTCTCAAACTCATAAGGGAGTTGTTCATACATTAGATGGAATAGTACAATCTATCAAAGGGAAGAGCTCTATTAGATATATTGATTTGATCACATTATAATCTATTTTGCATGTTCCCTCTCTTACAGTTAATCTATTGTCAGTTATTAGTATCATTGATCAATTGAATTGTAAAGTAATTTTTTATGGGGACACTTGTATCTTTCGAGAGAGAAACACTGAGAAGATACTTGGAACTGACAGTAAGCGTGGAGGATTATGGTATCTAAATAAAAGAGTTGTGGATAAAAGTTTGAGTGTTGCAATGAATAGTAAAGAAGTAGATGAAGCAATGTTAGAACATTGTCGGTTGGGATATCCATCATTTGAGAGTCTTAAAAAGTTGAGACCAGAGCTGATGAGTAAAGTAGAACGCAATAAATTTGTTTGTAATGCTTGTGAGTTTGGAAAACACACAAAACAAATTATAATTCTACTGGATTAAGAAGTATAGAGCCATTTTTATTGATTCACTCGGATGTTTGGGGGCCATGTCTGATTACCTCTATTAATGGATTTAGATGGTTTATCACATTTATTGATTGTCACTCTCGGATGATATGGTTATATTTGATGAAGCATAAAGGAGAAGCACTATTATCTTTCAAGGATTTTCTAGCTCTTGTTCAAACTCAATTTAATGCCAAAGTTTGTACTATTAGAACAAACAATGGCACTGAGTATGTGAATCGGGAATTTTTGTCTTATCTATCTAGTAAGGGAATTATTCATCAGACTACATGTCCAGATACCCCCCAACAAAATGGTGTTGTAGAGAGGAAAAATCATCATTTGTTGGAAGTTGCTCATTCACTTCTCTTCAAGATAAATGTACCCAAGTATTTATGGAGTGAAATTGTGCTGATAGCAGCTTATTTGATTAATCGGATGCCCTCGCAAGTGTTGAACTTTAGACCACCTTATGAAGTATTGATGGGAAAAAACACATACATAGTCCCTCCTCATGTGTTTGGATGTATATCTTTTGTGAGAGATCATCGTCCTTCGATAAGCAAGCTCGATCCTCGTGCATTGAAATGTATTTATGTGGGTTATTCCACTACTCAAAAGGGATACAAGTGTTGGAGTATAAGTGAGAAAAGACCTTTTGTGAGTATGGATGTGACTTTTCGGTAGAATGAACCATTATATAAGGAATCAACAACCGTATTACAAGACTTGTCAATTCCTGATATATGGAAAACAAATGAAGAAATTATCAATGATCAAAGTGCTGAAAATATTATTGTAGAAGTGAATCCATGTCCTATAATTTGGAGTAACAAAGATAAAAAAAAATGATGAGCCTCAATTAAAGGCATATAGTAGGAGAAATAAGGATGGTGCTAAGGGAGAAAAAGATTAGTCAGGTGATGGTGAGTCAATCCCAATTATTAATCAACCCTCTAACAGTTCATCAATGTCACCAGAAAGTAATGACTCTATACAACTGTCAATGTCACCAGAAAGTAATGGACTCTATACAACCTTCATCAACGTCACTAGAAGGTAATGACTCTATACAACCTTCTAATGGTTCGTCCATGTCATCGGATGGTATTAATTCCATACCTATTGCCATCAATAGAGAACGTAGAGTTAATGTAGGGAAACCTCCAATTAGATATGGTTTTGAGAATGATATATCTAATTATGTTTCATATGCATCTGTTCCACCTGCATAAAAGTCGTTTATTGCATTACTACAGTCAATACAGATACCAAATAATTGGCAAGAAGCTAAACGGGATCCAAAGTGGCTTGGAGCAATGCATGATGAGATGAAAGCATTAGAGAAGAATAAAACGTGGGAACTTGCTCAACTTCCAAATGGAAAAAAGGTTGTAGGATGTAAGTGGGTATTCAATATAAAATAAAATTTCGAAGGAGAAGTTGTGAGATACAAAGTAAGGTTGGTGGCAAAAGGTTATAGTCAAAATATGGAATAGATTATGATGAGACTATTGCACCAGTAGCTAAAATGAGCACTGTCAGAATGCTTATCTCATGTGCTGCTAATTTCGGGTGGACATTACATCAAATGTATATAAAGAATACATTTTTGCATGGAGACCTACAAGAGGAAGTATATGTGGAGATTCTACCTGAATTTGGTACGACAAAAACTGTAGGGAAGGTTTATAGATTGAAGAAATCTTTGTATGGATTCAAATAGTCACCAAGAGCATAGTTTGATTGATTTCAACGTGCAGTGGTCAAAATGGATTACCGGCAGTGTAACGGAGACCATACAGTTTTCTATCGACACTATAATGGTTGAGTTGCTATTCTAACAGTATATGTGGATGATATCATCATCACTAGTGATGATGATGTTGAGATATTGTAGTTGAAAAAATAACTAAGTAAAGAATTTGAGGTAAAAGACTTGGGTCCTCTAAAGTATTTTCTCAGTATTGAGATTGCAAGATCTAGGAAAGGCATAGTACTTTATCAGAGAAAGTATACCTTAGATTTACTCATTGAGACAGGGATGTTAAGCTGTCGACCTACTTTGACGCCAATAGAATTGAATCATAAGTTATGTGCTCAGTCAGGTGACCTAGTGGATAATGAACAATATCGAAGAATTGTGGGACGATTGATCCATCTATGTCATACAAGACCTGATTTCACATATGCAGTTAGTATTGTGAGTAGATATATGCACGATCCCAATACAAATCATTGGGATGCTACCATGAGATATTTAAAAGGGAGTCCGGATAAAGGACTTTGATTTAAGCCTTGGAGTCACACTAGAGTGGAATGCTTTTGTGATTTAGATTGGGCAAGTTGTGTGGATGATAGGAGATTTACGTCTAGCTATTGTGTGTTTGTTGAAGGTAATCTTGTATCTTAAAGGAATAAGAAACAAGAAGTAGTTGCCCGATCATCAGCAGAAGCATAGTATAGATCAATGGCTCAAAATGTTTGTGTGATAATTTGGATAAGAAGCTTACTAATGGAGCTCTGTCTCTTTAGAGAAGAACCTATGAAGTTGTGGTGTGATAACAAGTTTGCTATAAATATTGCCAACAATCTAGTTCAACATGAAAGTACCAAACACGTCAAAATTGATTATTTTTTCATTAAAGAAAAAATTGATATGAAGATTGTGGAACTACAATATATGAAGACTAGTGGATAACTAACAGATTTTTTAACTAAAGGTTTAGGTTCCAGAGAATAGGATAATATTTGTAACAAAATTGAAATGATAGATATCAACGGTCTATCTTAAGGGAGAGTGTGTAATATTAATAAGTTAGGGATATATTTATAAATAGTGCAAATATATCTTATATATATTCTGAATTTAATTTACTAGAATAAGATTCTATTTTCCAATATTCAATAGGGTAGTACCTTGGAGATAGCGTAGCATACGCTTCACGGGGCAGTCAAATGAGTATATATGAATTGTTGAATTAACTAATATATTTGGTGAACAAAATAAGTGATATCCGACCGAGTAAAAGTGAGATATTTAATATAATACACAATTTGACCATATTGGATTGCATTAAACAGTAAATAATCCGTAATAGCAAACAAATGTGGCTTCCTTTACCTACTTTAAAAATCAGGTATATACGAAGTCCGACAGTTGGGATGCTTCTCTTGATCTGCATACCATGGTGCACGTGCAAACTTGTTAAGAGAAGAAGAAAGGCCAATCTGAGATCCATGTCCTTCAAAAAGATTACCCTATGGCAACTTTCTTCACCTGAAGGTAACATCGAGAAGGCAAATTGTTCAATTCCAAAGAGTTGGATAAAGCCACTGACCACTTTAAGGATGATAGAGTTCTGGGAAAGGGTGGGCAAGGTACAGTTTACAAAGGGATGTTAACGGATGGGACAATAGTGTGCAATGCAAACCAGGACAAACTTTCTACTATGGCACAACAACAAAAAATCATGAACACACCCTGAGAGTCTTCTCCACTAGTCAATCGCATGTTAACGGACGGGACAATAGTGTGCGAGCCAGCCAAGGAAGAAGCTTGGCTACATACTTTGTGATGTGTATGGAAGAAGATCGTCTTTGTGACATACTAGATAGTGCTGTTTCCAAGCAGGGCAGTTTGGAAGAGATTAGTGCTGTTGCCAACCTTGCCAAGAGGTGCTTAAATACGAGAGGGAGGGAAAGGCCAAGCATGAGAGAAGTGACAATAGAATTGGAGGCCATAAGAAGGTCAGTCGTGCCAGCTTCAACGATGGATAAAGATGAAGTTATCTTTATGAGGTGCTATATTTAGTAAATTTGAATCTTTCATGTAATATTCTCGTCACTACTTTTTGTGCTATATTTAGTAAGAAGTTTGTGTGGCTGCTGAGATGTTTGTTACCTTCTCTGTCAAATAAAGAATATAATTTGAACTTGCAATTCTCTCGGTAATTTAAAATTTCATGACATGTGGGTGATACTTCAGTTTTCCCGATAAATAATGTTAATTATTGAAATAGTATAAGATATTTAAGGTAATTACGATATAATCTTGGTAATTAAAATTATATCATATATTTTATTTAAGGTAATTAATAAATAGACATAAATATAATTGAGTTAGGGTTTGTAGAAAATATGTATTTTTCAATTTCTCATCCCCATGGCCTCTCTATCAATATATTCGTTTTCTATTTCTCTAATCTAGTTTTCTAACATGGTATAAGAGCTAAGGTTTTTTTTGCTATTTTTAAGGTTTTCTTATTTAAAGGCTCAAGACACTGCATAGCTGAATTGTCGTAGAAGATGGAAAAAACGGATACAACATTAACAGGAAGTGAGTTGAAGGAAATTTTAGAAGGTATGACCAAATTGCTTGTAGGAAGAGACGATGTATCGCTTCAAAATAACAATACTCCCAATCGAGATTTGAAGTTGGAATTACTCCCAATAGAGCAGAGACTTTAAGGAACAAAAAACTATCTGAGTTGGTTGAGAAGGATGAGACTCATACTAGAGTCAAAGTATTTGGAAGACTATATTGACGACTCATATGAAGAACCTGCTGATACTACTAGCACATCATAGAAAGTGTGGAGGGCGACTAATTCTCTGGTGGTTGCATGGATAATAGGATCACTTTCACCTTCTATCGTGGGGTTGGTAGAATGTATTAGTAAAGCATCTGATATATGGAAGATTTTGGCTACTCAATTCTCTGGTATTGGGAATATGATGACTGCGATTGAGATTGAAGATAAGTTGGACGCACTAAAATAGGGGGAGCAAAGTATAATAGAATATAGTACTGAGCTGAAAAGGTTATGGTCCGATCTTGATTATTATAATCCATTGATTACATCTGATCATTTAGATACAACTTCTATTAGAGCATGGATGGAGCGACGACGTGTGATTCGCCTCTTGAGGGGATTGAACCTAGAATATGAATACAAAAGAGTAATGATAAGTCATCAGTCTCCAATTCCTCCGATGGAAGATGTTATTGCTGCACTAATCCATGAGGAGTCAAGACAAAAGGTTATGAACACTCCTGAGATATCAACAACACCAGTTTGCTCTACTCTAGCAAAACCGATTATTGACAACCGACAATGCTATAATTGTGGGAAGAATGGACATATTAGCTGGAATTGTTCCTCGACACGTATTCCTGCATGGGGTGGAACAAGTCATAGCATCAGAGGACGTGGAGCCCGAGGTCAAGGTCGAGGTGGTGGACGATTTGGGGGACAAACCTATCGTGCTAAAGGTGCTGACATTTTAAACAACGACATGTGTTATGCTAATGCTGACTCAGGTACTATTGCACATGCATTTTCTTCTAAACCATCTTCCACAGAATGGAATATTGATTAAGGCGCATCTAGACACGTGACAGGAACATCAGTAGAGTTTATTACATATATTGGTTCTCCACCTTCTTCCCATAATAGAGTTCAAACTGCTGATGGCACATTTCAACCTGTTAGGGGATTCGACTCAATTACATTATCATCAATTCTACATGTCCCATCATTTTCTGTTAATCTATTATCAGTTAGTGCAATCAGTGACCAATTGAAATGTCAAGTAATCTTTGATCGAGATTCATGTGTCATTTAGGAAAGGAATAGTAAGAGAATAATTGGGACTGGATGGAGGCTTAATGGATTGTGGTATCTTATGAGAGATGAGTCTGGAGCAGCTTTAACCATTATTTTTTCTAAATGAGCAATGAATGAAGTCATATTGGAGCATCGTCATCTTGGTCATCTATCGTTTGAGAATCTTAAGAGGGTAAGGCCTGACTTGATGAATAATGTAGAACGTAGCAAGCTTGTATGTGATGCTTGTGAGTTTGGAAAACATACAAGAACACGTTATTCTTCTACTGGTTTAAGAAGTATTTCACCATTTTCGTTGATACATTCTGATGTTTGGGGACCATGTCCAGTTACTTCGATTGGTGGATTTAGATGGTTTATTACATTTATTGATTGTTACTCAAGGATGACATGGGTATATTTGATGAAAAATAAATATGAGACATTGGTTTGCTTTAAAGATTTTTTAGCTTTGGTGCAAACACAATATAATGCCAAAGTGAGTACTCTTCGTACAGATAATGGTACTGAATATGTTAATAGAGAATTCTCATCATATTTATCTACAAAGGGGATTTTGCATCATACCACATGTCCAGATACACCAAAAGAGAATGGAGTGGCAGAACGAAAGAATCAATTATTAGAGGTAGCTCGCACTCTTTTATTTACAATGAATGTTCCAAAATATCTATGGAGTGAAGCAGTATTGACAACAACATATTTAATTAACAGGATGCCTTCTTAGATATTAAACTTTCAATCTCCTTGTGAACTTTTGATGGGACGCAACATACATGCAGTCCGCCCTCGTGTATTTGGTTGCGTATGTTTTGTGAGAGATCATCGTTCCATAGTAACTAAACTTGATTCAAGTGCATTGAAGTGTATTTATATAGGCTATTCTAGCACTCAGAAAGGTTACAAGTGCTGGTGTCCAAGTGAGAGAAGACTTTTTGTGAGTATGGATGTAACATTTCGTGAGAATGAACTCTTTTATGGTGAATCAACAACGTCATCCACAGTGCTAGATGATTTGACTGAAGCACAACATGGAGATGATAGCGATGAGATATTATTATAGTCAAATAGTCAAGTTGCTATCCTTGCAGTATATGTAGATGATATTATTATAACATGAGATGATAGCGATGAGATATTGCGACTAAAGCAAATATTGAGCAAAGAATTTGAATTGAAAGATTTGGGTGCACTTAAGTATTTTCTCGGTATTGATATAGTCAGGTCTAGGATAGACATAGTGCTTTCTCAAAGAAAATATCTATTGGATCTACTTATTGAAACAAGGATGTCAGGTTGTCGCACTGCTGCCACTCCAATTAAACCAAATCATAAGCTATATGCTCAGTCAGGGGACCCCAATGGATAAAGAACAATTCCAAAGAATTGTTAGACGACTTATCTACTTGTGTCACACACAACCAGACATCACATATGTGGTTAGTATTGTAAGTAGATAGATGCATGATCCTATGACAGAACATTGGGAGGCAGTTATGCGAATATTGAGATATCTAAAGAGTAGCCCGGAAAAAGGCTTTTGGTTCAAGTCTCGAGGTCATACTAAAATTGAAGGATTTTGTGACTTTGATTGGGCTAGTTGTGCAGATAATAGAAGATCGACATCAGGTTATTGCATGTTTGTTAGAGGTAATCTTGTATCTTGGAGAAATAAGAAACAGGAGGTGGTCGCAAGATCAACGGTAGAGGCAGAATACAGAGCTATGACTCAAGACATATGTGAGATAATATGGATAAAGAACTTATTGATAAAGTTATCTTTATTCAGAAAAGAACCCATTAAGTTATGGTGTGATAATAAATCAACGATCAGCATTGCTAACAATCCACTTCAACATGATAGAACCAAATATATTGAAATTGATCGATTTTTTATTAAAGAGAAACTTGAGAGTAAGATTGTGGAGCTATACTACATGAAGACTGGCGAACAATTAGCAGATTGTCTAACTAAAGGATTAGGACCTAAAGAGTGGATTAATATTTGTAACAAGATGAGAATGATAGATATTTATCGCCCATCTTGAGGGGGAGTGTTGAAATAGTATAAGATATTTAAGGTAATTACGATATAATCTTGGTAATTAAGATTATATCATATATTCTATTTAAGGTAGTTAGTAAGTAGACATATATATAATTGAGTTAAGGTTTGGAGAAAATATGTAGCTTTCACTTTCTCATCCCCATGGCCTCTCTATCAATATATTCATTTTCTCTTTCCTTAATCTAGTTTTCTAATATTAATACACCAAGTTGTCTTTCCCTTTTTTATGGCAAAAAAGGAAGAACTTTGATGTTGAGCTTGCTCATCAGTGAACTAAATGGAGCTTTATAAGTCATTGCAATGCTATTGATTCTGCAACAAGTTCTCTCGAGTTCAGACCGAGGCCAGAAATGGAGGCCAAACTAGCATTTCAGATTAGAAACCCAATTCTGTCATTTACAATAGAAACTGCCACCAAACAAGTATTGTACACATTAACTTTAACAGCTCTATCTGCATCAGAAATATTCCAACATGATTGTTGAAAAATGTTGGATGGATGAAGGATGCAAGCCCAATGATGACCAAGTTGGATATGTATCCCAAAGTTGCGTCTTGTCGGATCATGATCCCCTCCATCGCATCATTGGATATATTATCGTCTGATCATTTTTAGATGCCATATCCGACAAATAATGGATAATATAATCTTCCGGCTTCATTGATTCTTCAGCTAGTTTTCTACTTTCTCGGACGTAGAGACGAAAAATATGATAGCAAAACTACTGTTTCACATCCAACTCTTCTTGTGTTCTTAACACTTCTCCTTTCTGTATTGTCGGCCCCACCATGGCCATACCCAACCTAACCTCTGACAAAGAACAGTCAATGCCCTCATAAATGTGGAAACACGACCATTCATTTCTCCCTTATACTTATTGTGCACCAGCCACCCCCACAGGACCGTTTAATTATCTTGAGAATGCAGCTTTGGGAATGGAAAAAGTGAATACTACATCACATACAAATGAACCAAAACTCAGATTTACTTCCCTATTAAACAAAAAATAATACATCACTTTTATATATTTGTTTAGTATAAACCTGAAAATTGCACGTCTAAGATATATTTATATGGTAACTGTGTAGTATAATTGCTCCCTAAGCGATTGGTACGAGATTCTTTGTATCCATGATAGTATCCCTAATGAAAAACTTGAGACTATATGTTTAAAAAGGTAATTTTTTGTTCATCACTTGCATTATAATTTTATAATTTATACAGTTTGTTTATATAAAATAACAAACAGTAAAAGATAAAATATGCGATACAATTGAGTTAATTTGATAAAATATTTATCCACCAAATAATGGAGGTGAAGTTGTCCTTATAGTTGGTGTGGTAGTTGCAGGTGCAAGTGTGCTAGTTGCAGGTATGCTAACTTGGATTAGTTAAAGTGGAGATCTCCAAGATTGAACTTGTATAGTAGAAAGTAGAAGTGAAAAGTAAATAAATTTTTTATTAGAATGTAAGCCAATCGAGAATTAGTACCAATAAAATGAACACGAATACATATAGGGTTAGATAGAGGTAGATTAAGTTAGTAAAGTAGGAATTAGAGCCAAATAATCTTTTTAGCAACATTGTCAATGCTTTTATATTTAAAATTAGTGATAGAGGGAGCAACAGTGAGTTGTTTGTTGCCGACTCAATCAATATTAGAAAAACCATGCAGATTATGATGTGAGTGATGCCAAAATGTTAAGCAAACAATGCAAATTCACTTGACTTTGGTGAATATGATAGGATTGGTGAACGGTATAAATGATATAAGGTCGAGTAAAAATGAGATATTGAATAGAATTTATAATTTAACAATATTAAATTAGATAATAGAGTAAATTATCGTAATAGCAGATAAATGTGGTTTTATTTTCCTACTTTAAAAATCAGGTATATACGGAAGTAGGTAGTTGGGATGCTTCTCTTAGTCTGCATACCATGATGCACGTGCAAGCTTGTTAAGAGAAGGAGAAAGGCCAAGCTGAAATCCAGATACTTTAAAAAGATTACCCTCGCTTGGCAACTTTCTTCACCTTAAGGTAATGTCGAGAAAGGCAAATTGTTCAATTCCAAAGAGTTGGATAAAGCCACAGACAACTTTAACGAGGATAGAGTTCTGGGAAAGGGTGGGCAAGGTATAGTTTACAAAGGGATGTTAACGGACAGGACAATAGTTGCTGTCAAGAAATCAGCAGCGTTAGAGGAGGAGAATGTTGAGCCCATCTCATCCTATCACAAATCAATCATAGAAACATTGGAGGATGAAGTCATACATGAGTCCTTAGCTGGTTGGAGAGAAACATGGGAAGAGGGGAAAGGGACAGGGGAGGCGGTACTATCCATAGGACGAGGAGGAGTAATACAACTTGCGTTAAGAAAAAAATAAGCACACAAATTTGTTATAATAATATAATAAGTGAATATAGTAAGTAATAGACAATAAATTACATCGAAACCACAAGATACCACAAGTGAAGAGACACAAGCTCCAATGCGCATTACCAAGAGATCACAAAACATGAGTTAGCACAAGTTACGAGAAATAAGTCCCAATAGCATTACTAAAAGACGCCACAAGTCAAAAGATACAAGCGTAACAGGAATTACCAAGTCATAATGCTATTGGAGCTACAATATATGAATACACATAACTCAAGAGACACAAGTGCCAACGGAAATTAACAAGAGACCTGAGTTCAGTTACTACTAGATTTTCCTTAGATTCTATTTAAATATTATTAGATTTTGTTTGTATCATTTTAATGTATTGTATCTATTCATGTAATAGTTTTATTAAACCTATATAAATACATTAAATTGTACACAAATGAAATCAAATACTACAACAATATTATACAAATATTGTCTATCTCCCTTCTTCCATTATTTTTCTCCTATTCCTTTTTTCTTCATGGTATCAGAGAATTATTGAGAAAAACTCCTGAAATACGATCCTACGTGGGTCGGATGTCATCACCCGACCCTGAATCAGTTCGTCTTCATTATGTATATCATTTCTCATCTGAATATCTCTTTCATTTTATCTTTTTCGTTATAATCTCAAGAAATAAAATTTTGATTTCTGAGAAAATTTCAATTTAGTTCAATATTTTTCTTTCAAAATTTTGAGTATATCTTCGTTCTTTTCTTTAAATAGTGTAAATACTCTTATTTTTTAAAACATAATTATTCAATTTGGCCTAAATTTTATCAAATATTAATGTAATTTCTTTATTTTTCAATGTATTTATTATTTTTTATATTAATAGTGTGCTCCTTATTCTAGCATATATTTTTATCATTTTAACTTTTTCTGATATTTAATATCTTCACTCTATCAGTGAACTAAATGGAGCTTTATAAGTCATAGCAATTCTATTGATTCTGCAGCAAGTTCTCTCGAGTTCAGACCAAGCCTAAAAATGGAGGACAAACTAGCATTTCAGATCAGAAACCCAATTCTGTCATTCACAGTAGAAACTACCACCAAACAAGTATTGTACACATTAACTTTAACGGCTCTATCTGCATCATAAATATTCCAACATGATTGTTGAACAATGTTGGATGGATGAAGGAAGCAGAGCCAATGATGACCAAGTTGGACACGTATCCCAAAGTTGCATCTTGTCGGATCATGATCCCCTCCGTCGCATCATTGGATATATTATTGTCTGATCTTTTTTAGAGACCATATCTGACAGATAATTGATAATATAATCTTCAGGCTTCATTGATTCTTATGCTAGTTTTCTACTTTTTCGGACTACGTCCGAAAAATATGATAGCAAAACTACTGTTTCACATCCAACTCTTCTTGTGTTCTTAACACTTCTCCTTTCTGTATTGTCGGCCCCAGCATGGCCATACCCAACCTAACCTCTGACAAAGAATAGTCAATGCCCTCATAAATGTGAAAAAACACCATTCACTTCTCCCTTAGTGTGCACCAACCACCCATCAAGGACCATTTAATTATCTTGAGAATGAATCTTTGGGAATGGAATAAGTGAATACTATATGACATACACATGAACCAAAACTCATATTTACTTCCCTATTAAACAAAAAATAATACATCATTTTTATATAATTGTTTAGTATAAGCCTGAAAATTGCACTTCTAAGATATATTTATATGGTAACTGTGTGTAGTATAATTGCTCCCTAAGCAATTATAGTATCCCCTGTTGAAAAACAATACAATTGAATTTGTTTAGTTTAAGATTTTAATTAAATTACATTATCAAACTATTCTTATTTTAGTATGATAGTGTTTGTTTCGTGCACTTTTAAAAGAGAAACTAGAGTATCCCCGGTTGAAAAACTTAGACTACATGTTTAAAAGCAGAGGAATATTTCTAATTTTCTCTCATTTTTTCATGATCACTTATATGTTAATTTATATCATTTCTCTATACAAAATAATAAACCATAGACAAAATATGCAATACAATTGAGATGATCACTCTTCAAAATATGTAATATAATTGAGGTGATCACTCCTAATAAAATATTCATTCAACTGATAATGGAGTTGATGTTATCTTTGCAGGTGGTGTGGTGGTTGCAATTACAAGTGTGTTGATTGTAAATATGCTGACTTGGCTTTTATTCCCTGTAGATCTTGTAGATTGAGCTTGTACCATAGAAAGTATTAGCAAGAAGTAGGCAAACTTTTAGTTAGAATGTCAGCCAATTGAGAATCGGTACCAATAAAATGAACACGAAAATGTACATTACTAACTTGTTAACAAACAAAATTATAATCAATTTTAATATTTTTGGTGCATACATGAAAAACAAAGTTGTCTGTGAGATAAATGACTAATAGATTGTCACACCACAATATAAGAGAGCCATATAGAGGTAGATTAAGTTCGTGAATTAGGGATTGGAGCCAATAATCTCTATAGCAGAATTGCCAATATTTTTATATTCAGTTTTAGTGTTATAGTGAGAAACAATGCGTTGCTTTCAAGAGTTCCATCCCAGAAAAATGAAAAATCCACTAATAGAGTGATGGTAACTAGGGTTGTCAGCCCAATTGTTATTAAAAAAATAATGTAAATCATGAGGTAAGTGATGTCAAATGGTTAAGCCAATGTGGGTATGTGCAATGTTAATAAGTTAGGGATATATTTATAAATAGTGCAAATATATCCTATATATATTCTGAATTTAATTTACTAGAATAGAATTATATTTTCAAATATTCAATATGGTATCAGAGCTAGGGTTTCCTGGTATTGTCAAAGAAGACGAAAAGATATCTCTAAGATTTGTCATCGTCGGGAGTTGTGACCAGGAGATCTAGGAGCTGGAAGGGATTCGAGAGAGATGGAAAATATGAATTGTAGATATCTTATCATACTAGACGAGAATGAGATCAATTGTGGTAATCAGGTACAAATACTTGAATCTTCCACAGATTGGATTATTGATTATGGTGCATCAAAACATATGATAGGATCAATAGAATAATTTAATACATATGATAAATATCCTCATACTCATAAGGGAGTTGTTCATACAGCAGATGGAACAGTACAATCTATCAAAGGGAAGGGCTCTGTTAGATGTATTGATTTGATCACATTATCATCTATTTTGCATGTTCCCTCTTTTCCAGTTAATCTATTGTCAGTTATTAGTATCATTGATCTATTGAATTGTAAAGTAATTTTTGATGGGGACACTTGTATCTTTCGAGAGAGAAACACTGAGAAGATATTTGGAACTGGCAGTAAGCGTGGAGGATTATGGTATCTAAATAGAAGAGTTGTGGATAAAAGTTTGAGTGTTGCAATGAATAGTAAAGAAGAAGATGAAGCAATGTTAGAACATTGTCAGTTGGGACATCCATCTTTTGAGAGTCTTAAAAAGTTGAGACTAGAGCTGATGAGTAAAGTAGAACGCAATAAATTTATTTGTGATGCTTGTGAGTTTGGAAAACACACAAAACAAGTTATAATTCTACTAGATTAAGAAGCATAGAACCATTTTCATTGATTCACTCGGACGTTTGGGGGCCATGTCCGATTACCTCTATTAGTGAATTTAGACGGTTTATCACATTTATTGATTGTCACTCTCGGATAACATGGTTATATTTGATGGAGCATAAAGGAGAAGCACTATTATCTTTAAAGGATTTTATAGCTCTTGTTCAAACTCAATTTAATGCCAAATTTTGTACTATTAGAACAAACAATGGCACTGAGTATGTGAATCGGGAATTTTTGTCTTATCTATCTAGTAAGGGAATTATTCATCAAACTATATGTCCAAATATCCCCCACCCCTCCCCCCCCCCCCCCCCCCCCCCCCCCCCCCCCAACAAAATGGTGTTGCAGAGAGGAAAAATCATCATTTGTTGGAAGTTGCTCGTTCACTTCTCTTCAAGATGAATGTACCAAAATATTTATGAAGTGAAGTTGTACTAACAGTAGCTTATTTGAATAATCGAATGCCCTCACAAGTGTTAAACTTTAGATCACCTTATGAAGTATTGGTGGGAAAAAACACATACATAGTCCCTCCTCGTGTGTTTGGATGTATATCTTTTGTGAGAGATAATCGTCCTTTGGTAAGCAAGCTCGATCCTCGTGCATTGAAATGTATTTATATGGGTTATTCCACTATTCAAAAGGAATACAAGTGTTGGTGTCACGCCCCGACCCGGTTTGGTCGGATCCCCGTGATCAACCCGCCACTCTCCCGGTTTATTAAAGGGTTTCCCCTTATTGTAAACCGTAAAGAGTAAGGCGTCCTTTAACTTGCACCTTTTTCCTGGAATGACTCTAGCACAATTACAGTCAACTATCCGAGAATCTATTCAAACTCAAGCTGTACACCTCCAGATTATAAAGTGAGCCAAACCCAGGTGACCTTTGAAGGAAGCCCATTTTACATCTCCGACTACAGAAACAAACTCATTGTAGTAGGGTGTGAGGAGCGGGTTTTGCTGAGGGGATCAGATAATTCATACCAGGGATGCAGCAATGACTGCTCCCGAAGAAATACAAGACGTTATAGCTACTGCCACGACGTCGACTGCTGCCAGTCCGATATCCCTCCTGGCCTCCAAAGCTTTAACGTCACATTGGAGAGAAATAATAGTTCAGGAGCAAGCCCAGGAGATCAAGCCTGTCATTTTGCATTTATTGTAAATTCGATGTGGTTGGAGCCTGGCTGGACCGATCTATATGCCATCCGTGATGGAGGTTATGCTCCAGTGGTGGTGGAATGGGAAATTATGGATGCTCATTACCTTGAATCCATCGGCCTCAACCTAAGTGGAAGCACTGATACGGCAAGGTGCAGAAACAGATCCCTCAACGTGAATACTACCATATTTTACTGTGAGTGTGAGGGTGGCTTCTACGACAACTCATACATAAAGGACGGATGCCAAGGTACGCAAACCTGACAACAATAATTAGCACGGTCTTGGTGTACCACAAAAAAACTGGGACTAAACCGCTCAAATAACCCAAAAAGGTCCAATTTATACATTTTAAGTTAAAAACTAAGCTATTCAGTTGTGTGTCTGCGATATGCTTGGTTGAATATTCTCTATGATATATATTCATTATTCTTTTTTAGCTTAGTAGCAGCAGCAGAATGTGATTTTTCATTTAAAAGTTTTATGCTTACCTTTCTAGAATATATTCAGCCGTCAATGAATGAGGATAAGCTGTGTATTAATGAGAGAGATTATTACTAATATTAATATTACCATAAATTATTGGTATTAATTCCAATAATTTAATTTTGGTATTAATTACAATAATTTAATTTCGGTATTAAATTATTTGTATTAATTTTAATAATTTAATTTAGGTATTAAATTATTGGTATTAATTACAATAATTAAATATATATTAATTTATGATTATTTATGATAATGTGTACGAGTTCGCATAAAAATTTTTGACCGAAATTTCAGGATACAAAAAAATTCATACTTCCCAGAAGGTCACACTACTCTCGGGTAAGCACACTTAACTTTGAAGTTCTTATGAAATCTAGTTCACCTGAACCAATTTGGTTTTTGTTTTCTAATTTTTCTTAAATTTCTTTTTCCAAGGTTTAATAAACCCTTTGGATCACTCGTAAGTTGTAAATTTCCATATTGCTTGTTTCCAAATGTAAATTGGCTTGGTTTTCTTACTCGGTTTGACTGGTTCTTTTCCCGGTTTTCCTTAACTCAAAAGTGTGGAGTTTACAACTCTTCCCTCCTTTTAGAAGTTTTGTCCCCAAAACTTAACCAATATATTCCACATTGAGAATAATTTCCCTTAATGTCAACTTGGGTTTTTTTGACATGCTAACACTTTGATTGCTCTTTCGCTTAGTCCCTGTAATCATTTATCTAATGAATTTCTTTTCATTTATCAAGCTTACTCCTTCCATGGAGTTATAATAACGAGGCATGTATGGCTCATTAATCCTAATGTATATTCTTAGGTTCACATCTCCCTTTATTTAGGATAAGGTTCTTCCTTTTGGGGATTTTACTCAAGATTTCAAGATTGGGAATTCCAAGGTGCCCAATCATTCCTTTGTCTAGTTATTCTCTTCATCGTTGAAACCCCTAGCTCGACGTTCTTTCAAGCATTACATACTTGTTTTCACAGGTTTTTGTGTTATTATTCTTTTATCCCAATTTGACACATCCTTCATCCATCATTGATTACAACTTCAGTCAAATTTATGTTTGACCTTGTTATGTTTACCAACTAACTCCTTCTTACTCGAGTTACATTTTACTCAGGATTGTTGGTGCTTATATGTCCCTTATGATATGACATAGTTCTGAACCTGTCTCAGTCCATCAAACTCCTACAACACCTCTTTTAGGGTTGTTTCCAACTTTACAGCCTTCCAGGGACTATATAATTTCATCACTCCTTTCATCGGGTAGTATTCCTCAACTACCTTGACTATTACCCAATTACCATTTGTATCTTGACAACATGTCTTACATAATCGTGTCGATTTTCCTTACCCACTTGTCCTTTCCCAACTTCTTTATTGGGTCTTTCCGGTGCCAATTATTTGGTTTCCCAATAGTTTACCAACAAATTGGGATTTTTTTCCTTTTCTCTTGACATTCCTTTTTGCATTTGCTCGAGGGGATTTTTACCCTTAAATGACATCCCTTGATGTCATCTTCTCCTATTTACCTTTACTCCACAATTCTTGCAGGCACATCCTGTATACTCTATCTGCATCTTCATTCGTACCTAGTATTTGTCTACTTCTTTATGGAGCGTAAAAATCTTTCTTGTTTCAAGTTTTCTTGATCGTTATGTGAGATGCTTGCCCATTCCTTTCTTAGCTTGAGTTTTAGTCGTTAATTGGCCCTTGGTCCTTTTAAGGATTTCTTTCATCCTTCTTTTCTCCAATACTTGGCATTTCTACCTCTTCCTTCTTTGCTGGGATTTACTCTATGACTCTTACAAGAGTAGTTCGTTACCTGTCTCACCTTACTTTTCACCTTGTTTAGTTTTCTCTCTAATCTCCTCATCCTTAATGATCCTTCCAGTGCCCTTTTTAGGGTGTATTCCTTACTACTTCCAGGTCCTCCTTAGAGTTCGTTCATTTTCTTTGACCATCTCATTGTCATGGTTTTCTTACTTCTGTTATGTTGTTCCGAATCTCCACTTTGACTTCTCTATATTTTCCAAAGGAAGTTGTACCTAATATTCTATCACTTTTCCAAAGTAGGTTAGTCTCGGCCTCCGGTACATCCTTCTTTCAAGTAGTTTCTAATGAGGATTTGGCTCCTTGCACTCCTCATTATGCCTATCTACCAACCAATGATTCCTTCAAGGCACTTAGTTGTATGCATCCCTCCAGAGTTCCCTTTCATAGCGTATTCCTTCTCTTCTTCACTCTAAATGTGTCATTCCCTAGAGTTCCGGGGGACGTTTTTTTTTGTTTGCCCCTTATGAGAGGCTCCTAAGTTTGCTACTAATGTACCTTATCCATATTCATGAGGTATCCTTCTTGGTTTGACCTTCTCAAGAAGTTTTTTCATTCACCTTGTCATTTCTTGACCTCTTGGTGAACCGTTTACGTAACCCATTCCATGGTATCAGTCTTTAATCCTTCGTGGCCTTTGAGGAGTTATTGCCTTGGATTTATGAGGTGTGAAACACCCCTTCTTTCCTTATACCTATAATAGTTTATCTTAGTACTTGTCTTTAGTAGGGTTGGGCACTTCTTCAGGTAATGTCTCAATCGTTCATACTTGTAATAGGTTATTCCTTTACATGGATTTTTGTGGTCCCTTCTTTCCTTCGAGTAGGGCATTTCCAGGGTTACTATTGGTTTGGTGCTCTACCGTACTTTGAGTCTGATCACTTTGACAGTTTTCTTACTGAATCTCCTTTGCTAAAGGGTCATGGTAAGAGTCTTCCTAGGTTTCTTAATTCCCTGATTCATCTTCCATAACCAGGATGTAACTTTTCCTTAGCTTCTAGGATAGTGTGGGTTTGCTTTATTTTCCTTAGGCCATATTCCCAACAAGATTGCATCATCATAAGAGAGAGTTTTGAGAATTTGAGTATTTTATTAACAGGGGGATATAAAAGATTAAGCTTTCAACCCTACCACAGGAAATTGTCGCAAAATAACTAAGGAGCTATGGAATTCTTGATAAACGTCTTCCTCCATACTTAGAGTTGTGCCACCAATAGGTCCTAGCACCATTCTCCAGGATACATCCCCATTTGGTCTTTTGACAGTTCAGCCTGGTCTCAAATATTTGGGAAGCTTCTAGGGTTGTCTCCCTATGTAGGTAGGGTGTTGAGTAGAGCCATTCCAAGTTTTTTTGGTTCCTCTCCTGGGAGCCATCTGAAAATTTTAAGATAAATCCTATTAATTACTATATTTTCTAGTCTTGATTATGTATTCGAGGAAACAGGCTCTGATACCACTCAAGTTGTCACACCCTGACTCGATTTGGTCGGATCCCCGTGATCAACCCGCCACTCTCCCGGTTTATTAAAGGATTTCCCCTTATTGTAAATCGTAAAGAGTAAGGCGTCCTTTAACCTACACATTTTCCTGGAATAGCATAATCAAAACTGTATGAAATTTAAAACTTTACATACCTGTCTTACAAGCATCTTAGTTGACCGTCTTTAAGGGGGAGGCTTTCCGATTTTTCTTGAAAGGGATATAAGGGAGGGGGTAAGTATGACTACTCAGTGAATGGGTTTTTAAAAGTTTTTAACTTTTAAGAAAAACATTTATATGGAGTGTGCCAGACTCCTTTATTTTCAAAAATCCCTTCATTTAAAAATTCAGGCTTTTCCACCATTTCTTATTTACCACGGTGTGTCATCACCCAACACACATCCTTCATCATGAAGGTTACACACATTTGCAAGTCAGTATCACTATTGAACCCGCTAGTGGCTTCGGAGCAACTTTTCCTGCCACTCGGATAGAAGTACGACCACTTTTACCCCGAGAATGAGTGGATGCACGCGACATCCGACCCACAATCCCAAAATCACTTCTTCGTGTCTGTATGAGGACAGAGACCTCATCCTGTCCCCACCCCGGTCTCATGCGTTTGGTGCTACTCCAGATTTCGCACAGACACCTGGAACGACGAACTGCCCTTATAGCCACCAGGTCGTCCAGTGCCCTTAGGACTCATTACTACCCATCATGGGTGTCTTGATGATCCCGTACTCATAGTGCATGCATAAACAATGTTTTTTTATATTGCCATATAATATGTGGTGCCACTGGTCTAATGGCCCCGACTCTCAACTCAACCCGCAATTGTTTGTCTTGACTGGTCCGTCGACCTGTCATGTCGCACTGCCGCTAGTTGACTGAGCATGTCAGTCCTATCTTGGTACCGTGGCCAAACAATTCACTTATTATATTTTATGGCACATATATCATGTTCGTTTATGAGCTCCTACTCGTGCCAACTAGCCTTGGGCCCACTGTACGAAATTTTCAAAATCGGGTATTTAGCCCCCAAGTTCTTATGAAATCTAATTCACCTGAACCAATTTGGTTTTTGTCTTTTAATTTGTCTTAAGTTTCTTTTTTCAAGGTTTAATAAACCCTTTGGATCACCTAGAAGTTGTAAATTTCCATATTGCTTGTTCCTAAATGTAAACCGGCTCGATTTTCTTATTCGGTTTGACCGGTTCTTTTCCTGGTTTTCCTTAACTCAAAAGTGCGGGGTTTACATATATCATGTTGTAAACCCCACACTTTTGAGTTAGGGAAAACCGGGAAAAGAACCGGTCAAACTGAGTAAGAAAAACCGAGCCGGTTTACAAACGCGATCATATGGGAACAAGCAATTTGGAAATTTACAACTTGGGGTGATCTAAAGGGTTCATTAAACCTTGGAAAAGAAACTTAAAATAAAAGAAAAAAACCAAATTGGTTCATGTGAATAAGATTCCATAAGAACTTTAAAGTTAAGCGTGCTTACTCAAGAGTAGTGTGGGGATGGGTGACTAAATTAAATTATTGTAATTAATATAAATAATTTAATATCAAAATTAAATTAGTGAAATTAATACCAATAATTTATGTCAATATTAATAATAGTAATAAATCTCTCCCATTTAATACACGATTTTACACCTATATAAAAAGGTCATCCCCATTCATTCTCCTCACACTGAACACTTCTCTCTCTCTACTACTCCATTTCCCAGTGTATCTCAAACTAGAGTTTCGACTTAAACATTTTTCTTAGCCTCGGAAAGAGAGGTCGAGCTCTTTAGAACTGGGGAGATGACAACTATTTGATAGCAAACTCCAATCAATCTGAGAATCGTTGGAGAAGCGCCGGCATGATGGAATAGTGAAGTAGCTCCGATGGACCGAAGCTGCCCTATTTCAGCCAAGCTGAAATCAGCCATTTCAAGCCCTCCTAACACTTCCTCAGCCTTTCCACGCCCGAATTAGGACCGAAAGGTAAGCCAATTCGGCTCCCTTTTACAATTTTTGATCGGTGCTAGAGAGAGAGTCGACAGAATTTCAATGATGAAATTCTAATCCAATTCCGCATCAATTGATGCAATTCTTGATTCTAGGATGAACCTCAGGATGAGAGCTATCTGCCTAGATCGAAAGCTTGGACTGCCGTGACCTCACCCGTGAGTAATCGAAGCTTTCTCTCACTATAGTTCATTTTCCGGCGAAGCTCCATTTGAGCTCATCCCGGCGTTAAAACTTGCGATTCACATTTCTAAAGAATCGTATGAACATGTAGAAACTCAATTTCAACAATTGGAAACGTTTGATGGGTCAATTTGATGAAATCAAATTCGGCTATGTTAAGAAGTTGGAATTGGGGGAAAATTGGGGATTTTCGAAATTCAAAGGACCAAAATGAAATTTTATGAAATTGAGGGTCAATTGGGCATGAAAATAATGTTGGAGGACCAATTGAGAAATTTTGAAATTTTTGGGGCAAAATTTACTAGTTTTGTAAAGAAGGGCAAAATGGTAATTTTGGAATAGTTGGGGGACCAAATTGGAAATTTGGGAAATTAAACCCCTTTTTGTGAAATGGAATAAGTTGAGGTCCTATGATAAATTTTAGAAGTTTCGGGACTCAATTTGAGGAAAAACCGGCATTCGGGACTTAAAGTTAAAGAGAAATAACTTTAGGGACCTAATTGCAAATAAATAAAATTTTGACTTTCTCATTCATTTGGAATGAATGAAGGCGATTAGGCCAAAGGATAATGAACCAAGATATTCATATCATTAGGAACACGAAGTACCGAGAACGCCAGTAAGGACAAGCTCACGTGAATACCAAGAACCAATCTAGTGGAATTCACGGATTTAACCGGTGAGTGGGTTTACTAACATTATACAAGGTTGGGATGATGAGCACAACTTAAAATTTTAAAACCACTTACTGGTTGTGAGTGGAAATTTTATATTATACCCGATTGGGAATGATAAGTACCTCGGTATGAAAATCCACTATTTAGTGGTACTTTAAACATCACTACTTAGAGGAAGTGATGTGAAAATCATGCGAAAAAACTAATTACCAGTTGTAAGTAGATCATACTCGGTTGGTATGATGAGACTTACTTGAAGGAAGTTGAAGACCCGTTCATCGGTTATGAACGGAGGTGTTCTTATATTAGGCGGTATAATGGATACAGAAAACATATGTTTTGTCAGAAGTGCTCTCCCCTGACTGTGTGCCAATGCTTAAAGAATTTGGGAGACCTTCTCAACGGGAGCTCGAATAGCTCTGATAGGCTGGGGGCCTCGGTTTTGGAACTTGGGGGCTAAATGCCCAATTTTGAAAATCTCGTACAGTGGGCCCAAGGCCAATTGGCATGAGCAGGAGCTTGTAAATGAAAATGATATATGTGCCATAAAACTTAATAAGTGAATTGTTTGGCCATGGTACCAAGATAGGACCGACATGCTTAGTCAACTAGCAGCAGTGCAACATGACAGGTCGACGGACCAGTCAAGACAAACAACTACGGGTTGAGTTGAGAGTCGGGGTCATTGGATCAGTGGCACCACAGATTACATGTGCATGCATTGTTAGTACGAGATCATCAAGATGCCCATGAGGGGTAGTGATGCGTCCTAAGGGCACTAGACGACTTGGTGGCTATAAGGGCAGTTCATCATTCCAGGTGTCTGTTCGAAATCTGGAGTAGCTCCAAATGCATGAGATCGGGGTGGGGATAGGATGAGGTCTCTGTCCTCATATGGACACGAAGAAGTGATTTTGGGATTGTGGGTCGGATGTCGCGTACATCCACTCATTCCCAGGGTAGAAGTGGTCGTGCTTCTATCTGGGTGGTAGGAAAAGTCGCTCCGAAGCCACTAGCGGGTTCAGTAGTGATACTGACTTGTGAATGTGTGTAACCTTCATGATGAAGGATATGTATTGAGTGATGACACACTGGTAATTAAGAAATAATGGAAAAACCTGAATTTTTTTTTAATGAAGGGATTTTTGAAAAGAAAGGAGTCTAGCACATTCCATATAAATGTTTTTCTTGAAATTCAAAAGATTTGAATCCCATTCACTGAGTAGTTGTACTCACCCCCTCCCTTATACCCCTTTCAGGAAGTCTTGGAAAGCCGAACCTTAAAAGACTTGTGCAATTAGACACATGCAAGACAAGTACGATTAATTTAAATTACTATGCAGTTTTGATTTATGATATTCCTAGAAAAAGGTGCAAGTCTAAAGAACGCCTTAATCTTTACAGTTTATAATATAAGGGGAAACCCTTTAGTAAATCGGGAGAGTGGCGGGTTGATCACGGGGATCCGACCAAACCGGGTTGGGGCGTGACACATGTGTTGCCAACTTTGGATGGAAATTACATCAATTAAATGTAAAGAATGCATTTTTGCATGGAGACTTACAAGAAGAGGTATATATGGAGATTCCACCTGGATTTGATACGATGAAGACCACTGGGAGGGTATGTAAACTTAAGAAGTCTTTGTATGGACTCAAGCAATTACCAAGAGCTTGGTTTGCTCAATTCCGACATGCAATAGTTAGAATGGGGTATCAATAATGCAATGGAGATCACATAGTTTTCTATCGACACTCAAATAGTCAAGGTTCTATCCTTGCAGTATATGTAGATGATATTATTATAACTAGAGATGATAGCGATGAGATATTGCGACTAAAGCAAAGATTGAGCAAAGAATTTGAAGTGAAAGATTTGGGTGCACTTAAGTATTTTCTCGGTATTGAGATAGTACGGTCTAGGACAGGCATAGTGCTTTCTCAGAGAAAATATCTATTGGATCTATTTATTGAAACAAGGATGTTGGGTTGTCGAACTGCTACCACTCCAATTGAACCAAATCATAAGCTATGTGCTTAGTCAGGGGACCTAGTGGATAAAGAACAATACCAAAGAATTGTGGGACAACTTATCTACTTGTGTCACACACGATCGGACATCACATATGCGGTTAGTATTGTAAATAGATATATGCATGATCCTAGGACAGAACATTGGGAGATAGTTATGTGAATATTGAGATATCTAAAGAGTAGCCTGGGAAAAGGCATTTGGTTCAAGTCTCGAGGTCATACTAAAGTTGAAGGATTTTGTGACTCTGATTGGGCTAGTTGTGTAGATGATAGAAGATCGACATCAGGTTATTGTGTGTTTGTTGTAGGTAATCTTGTATCTTGGAGAAGTAAGAAATAGGAGGTGGTCGCAAGATCAACGACAGCGGTAGAATACAAAGCTATGACTCAAGGCATATGTGAGATAATATGGATAAAAAACTTATTGATGGAGTTATGTTTATTCAAAAAAGAACCCATTAAGTTATGGTGTGATAATAAATCAGCAATCAGTATTGCTAACAATCCAGTTCAACATGATAGAACCAAACATATTGAAATTGATCGATTCTTCATTAAAGAGAAACTTGAGAGTAAGATCGTGGAGCTACACTACTTGAAGACTGGCGAACAATTAGCAGATTGTTTAACTAAAGGATCAGGACCTAAATAGTGAATTAATATTTGTAATAAGATGGGAATGATAGATATTTATCGCCCATCTTGAGGGGGAGTGTTGAAATAGTATAAGATATTTAAGGTAATAACAATATAATCTTGGTAATTAAGATTATATCATATGTTGAGTCCTTAGCTGGTTTGAGAAAAACATGGGAAGAGGGGAAAGGGACAGGGGAGGCGGTGCTATCCATAGGACGAGGAGGAGTAGTACAACTTGCGTTAAGAGAGGGGGAAAAGGGAAAATAGACTAATGAAAATGAACATTACGACATACAAAGAGACAACATGTGGAAGGGTCCACACATCTATAATCAAGGAAACCAAGAGGATACCCAAGAAACAGACATGGCTTAGAGTGAAATTGAAGTTTGTCACTATGGTAGGGTCGAAGATAAGGAAGCAAAGACAACCAAAGACCCAAAGAAAGGTATAGTCAGGGTGATGGTGGAAAAGGCAATGATATGGGGAGGTATGAGAGTGAGTGGGAAGACGATTTATCAAAAACACGGCTATTTCAAAAGAAAAATCCCAAAATTTCTTTGGAAGGTAGGATTAGGCTAGAAGAATGAAACCTATTGTTGAAATAGTATAAGATATTTAAGGTAATTATGATATAATCTTGTTAATTAATATTATATCATATATCCTATTTAAGGTCGTTAATAAATAGACATGTATATAATTAAGTTAGGGTTTTGAGAAAATATAGAGCTTTCAATTTCTTATCCCCATGACCTCTCTATCAATATATTCGTTCTCTTTCCCTAATCCAGTTTTCTAACATGGTATCAGAGCTAAGGTTTTCTGCTATTTTCAAGGTTTTTTTATCTGAATGCTCAAGACACGACATAGCTGAATTGTCATAGAAGATGGAGAAAATAGATACAACATTAACAAAAAGGGAGTTGAAGGAAATTTTAGATGGTATGGCCAAATTGCTTGTAGGAAGAGACGATGTATCGCCTCAACATAACAATACTCCCAATCGAGATTTGAGGTTGGAATTACTCCTAATAGAGTAGAGACTTGAAGGAACAAAAGACTATTTGAGTTGGTCGAGAAGGATGAGACTCGTACTAGAGTCAAAATATTTGGAAGACTACATTGATGACTCATATGAAGAACCCACTGATACTACCAACACATCATGGAAGGTGTGGAAGGTGACTAATTCTCTGGTGGTTGCATGGATAATAGGATCACTTTCTCCCTCTATCGCAGGGTTGGTAGAAGGTATTAGAAAAGCATCTGATATATGGAAGATTTTGGCTACTCAATTCTTTGGTATTGGGAATATGATGACCGTGATTGAGATTGAAGATAAGTTCAATGCACTAAAGCAAGGGGAGCGAAGTATAATAGAATACAGTACTGAGTTGAAAAGGTTATGGTCCGAACTTGATTATTATGATCCATTAATTACATCTGATCCTTCAGATACAACTTCTATTAGAGCATGGATGGAGAGATGACGTGTGATTCACCTCCTGAGGGGATTAAACCTAGAATATGAATACAAGAGAGCAATGATATGTCATCAGTCTCCAATTCCTCCGATGGAAGATGTTATTGCTGCACTAATCCATGAGGAGTCAAGAAAAAATATTATGAAAACTTCTAAGATATCAACAACACCAGTTTGCTCTACTCTAGCAAAACCGGTTATTGACAACCGACAATGCTATAATTGTGGGAAGAATGGATATATTAGCTAGAATTGTTCCTCAACACGTATTCCTACATGGGGTGGAACAAGTCATAGCATCAGAGGACGTGGAGCCCGAGGTCAAGGTTGAGGTCGTGGACGATTTGGGGCACAAACCTATCATGCTAAGGGTGTTGACATTTTAAACGATGACATGTGTTATGCTAATGTTGACTCAAGTAATATTGCACATGCATTTTCTTCTAAACCATTTTTCACATAATGGATTATTGATTCAGGCGCATCTAGACATGTGACAGGAACATCAGTAGAATTTATTACATATACTGGTTCTCCAATTTTTTCCCATAATAGAGTTCAAACTACTCATGGCACATTTCAACCGGTTAGGGGATTCGGCTCGATTAAATGCACTTCATCAATTACATTATCATTAGTTCTACATGTCCCATCATTACTGGTTAATCTATTATCAGTTAGTGCAATCATTGATCAATTGAATTGTCAAGTAATCTTTGATCGAGATTCATGTGTCATTTAGGAAAGGAATACCAAGAGAATAATCGGGACTAGACGAAGGCTTGATGGATTGTGGTATCTTATGAGAGATGAGTCTAGCGCAACTTTAACCACTACTTTGTCTGAACGAGTAATGAATGAAGTCATATTGGAGCATCGTCGTCTTGGTCATCTATCGTTTGAGAATCTTAATAGGGTAAGGCCTGACTTGATGAATAATGTAGAATGTAGTAAGCTTGTATGTGATGCTTGTGAGTTTGGAAAACATACAAGAACACGTTATTCTTCTACTGGTTTAAGAAGTATTTCACCATTTTCGTTGATACATTCTAATGTTTGGGGACCGTGTCCAATTACTTCAATTGGCGGATTCAGATGGTTTATTACATTTATTGAGTGTTACTCAAGGATGATATGGGTATATTTGATGAAAAATAAATCTAAGACATTGGTTTGCTTTAAAGATTTTTTAGCTTTGGTGCAAACACAATATAATGCCAAAGTGAGTACTCTTCATACAGATAATAGTACTGAATATGTTAATAGAGAATTCTCATCGTATTTATCTACAAAGGGGATTCTGCATCAGACCACATGTCTAGATACACCAAAATAGAATGGAGTGGCAGAACGGAAGAATCGACACTTGTTAGAGGTAGCTCTCACTCTTCTATTTACAATTAATGTTCCAAAATATCTATGGAGTGAAGTAGTATTGACGGCAACATATTTAATTAACCAGATGGCTTCTCATATATTAAACTTTCAATCTCCTTGTGAACTTTTGATGGGACACAACATACATGCAATCCATCCTCGTGTATTTGGTTGCGTATGTTTTGTGAGAGATCATCATCCCATAGTAACTAAACTTGATCCACGTGCATTGAAGTGTATTAATGTAGGCTATTCTAGCACTCAGAATGGTTACAAGTGATGGTGTCCAAGCAAGAGAAGACTTTTTGTGAGTATGGATGTAACATTTCGTGAGAATGAACCCTTTTATGGTGAATCAACAATGTCATCCACAGTGCTAGATGATTTGACTGAAGCACAACATGGAAATGAAGAGAGAATTAGTGATACTAAAGAAGATGATGTCATTGTAGGTATAATCCCATGTCCTAAGAGATCGAGTAGCAATGAAGGAGGGACCAATGAACCAAAATTGAAGGTTTATAGTAGAAGGAACAAGAGTTGTGCTCAGGGGGAGGAAAATAAAGAAGATGATGGAGAGCAACAAGAATAGATACTTATACCACACTCATTGCCCCCATATGTCCCAGATACCCATCAATCTTCTGACAATTCCTCATCATCACCAGATGTCCTAGATACCCAATAATCTTCTGACGATTCCTCATCATCACTGAATGTCCTAGATACCCATCAATCTCTTGACGATTCCTCATCATCACCAGATGGTAATGAATCTTTGTCCATTGCTATTCGTAAAGAACCTAGAGCTAATGCAGGAAAACCTCCAATTAGATATCGTTATGAATATCATATATCTAACTATGTCTCACATGAATCTGTCCCATCTACATACAAGACCTTTATTGTATCATTACAGTTAGTGCACATACCAAGAAATTGGCAAGAGGCCAAAAATGATCCAAAGTGGCTTGCAGCAAAGCATGAGGAGATGCGTGCATTAGAGAAAAATAAGACTTGGGAACTGGCATTACTTCCAAGCAGAAAAAAGGTTGTTGGATGTAAATGGGTATTCATTGTTAAGCAAAATGTCGAAGGAAAGGTTGAAAGGTATAAAGCAAGATTGGTAGCAAAAGGCTACATCCAGACGTATGGAATAGATTATGATGAGACATTTGCACCAGTTGCTAAAATGAGTACCGTCAGAATATTTATATTATGTGCTGCCAACTTTGTATAGAAATTACATCAATTAGATGTAAAAAATGCATTTTTGCATGGAAACTTACAAGAAGATGTATATATGGAGATTCCACCTGGATTTGATACGATGAAGACCACTTGGAGGGTATGTAAACTTAAGAAGTATTTGTATGGACTCAAGCAATCACCAAGAGCTAGGTTTGACCGATTCCGACATGCAATAGTTAGAATGGGGTATCAACAATGCAATGGAGATCACACAGTTTTCTATCGACACTCAAATAGTCAAGTTGCTATCTTTACAGTATATGTAGATGATATTATTATAACTGGAGATGATAGCGATGAGATATTGTGACTAAAGCAAAGATTGAGCAAAGAATTTGAAGTGAAAGATTTGGAAGCACTTAAGTATTTTCTCAATATTGAGTAGTTAAGTCTAGGTATTGCATAGTGCTTTCTCATAGAAAATATATATTGGATCTACTTACTGAAACAAGGATGTTGGGTTGTGGAACTGCTGCCACTCCAATTGAACCAAATCATAAGCTATGTGCTCAGTCAAGGGACCTAGTGGATAAAGAACAATGCCAAAGAATTTTGGAACGACTTATCTACTTCTGTCACACACAACCGAACATCACATATGCGGTTAGTATTGTAAATAGATATATGCATGATTCTAGGACAGAACATTGGGAGGCAGTTATGCGAATATTGAGATATCTAAAGAATAGCCTGGGAAAAGGCCTTTGGTTCAAGTCTTAAGGTCAAACTAAAGTTGAAGGATTTTGTGACTCTGATTGGGCTTGTTGTGTAGATGATAGAAGATCGACAACAGGTTATTGCGTGTTTGTTGGAGGTAATCTTGTATCTTAGAGAAGTAAGAAATAGGAGGTGGTCACAAGATCAACGGCAGAGGCAGAATACGGAGCTATGACTCAAGGCATATGTGAGATAATATGGATAAAGAACTTATTGATGGAGTTATGTTTATTTAGAAAAGAACCCATTAAGTTATGGTGTGATAATAAATCAGTGATCAGCATTGCTAACAATCTAGTTCAACATGATAGAACCAAACATATTGAAATTGATCGATTCTTCATCAAAGAGAAACTTGAGAGCAAGATCGTGGAGCTACACTACGTGAAGACTGGCGAACAATTAGCAGATTGTTTAAGGACCTAATGAGTGGATTAATATTTGTAACAAGATGGGAATGATAGATATTTATCGTCTATCTTGAGGGGGAGTGTTGAAATAGTATAAGATATTTAAGGTAATTACGATATAATCTTGGTAATTAAGATTATATCATATATTCTATTTAAGGTAGTTAATAAATAGACATGTATATAATTAAGTTAGGGTTTGGAGAAAATATAGAGCTTTCAATTTCTTATCCCCATGGCCTCTCTATCAATACATTCATTTTCTCTTTCCCTAATCCAATTTTCTAACATGACTTTTAAGTAGACATGGGCCCGACCCCTTATCGGTCCACAATACCTTCTCTAACATGGTATCAGAGCTAGTAGACTCGCACTCGTACCCGACCAGAGGCCAAAAACCCGGCTCGTGGTCTGCCCGAGTTGGATGGAGGAGGAAAAAAATACCCAACTCGAGGCTATTGTGTCCCCCCTCATCCGAGACTGGAAGGAGAATACCCGGCTCGTAGACAGGTGTTGAGAATTGCACGTGGCAAGTGTATCCACATTGCACGTGAGGGCGGGTGTTGAGAATAATAGATCCCACATTGGATAAAATAGAGAAGTGTTGTGGGTTTATAAGGTTGGAAGGGTAACACTACTTATAAGACATGGCTTTTAAGTAGACATAGGCCCGACCCCTTATCGGTCCACAATACCTTCTCGAACACCTATGTTGACGATATTGTCTTTGAGCAGATCAGCACATTAACAAGAGAGATCACAAAACATGAGTTAGTATAAGTTAAGAGAAATAAGTCCCAACAGCATTACTAAAAGACGCCACAAGTCAAAAGACACAAGCCTAACAGGAATTACCAAGTCATAATACTATTGGAGCTACAATATATGAATACACATAAGTCAAAAGACACAAGTCCCAACGGAAATTAACAAGAGACCTAAGTTCAGTTCCTACTAGATTTTCATTAGATTCTTTTTAAATATTATTAGGTTTTGTTTGTATCATTTTAATGTATTGTATCTATTAACATAACAATTTTATTAAACCTATATAAATACATTAAATTATACACAAATGAAATCAAATACTACAACAATATTATACAAATATTGTCTATCTCCCTTCTTTTATTATCTATCTACCATTCCTTTTTTCTTCATGCTATTAGAGAATTATTGAGAAAAACTCCTGAAATACGATCCTACGTGTTAGATGTCATCACCCGACCCTGAATCAATTCGTCTTCAATATGTATATCATTTCTCAACTCAAGATCTCTTTCATTTTATCTTTTTCATTATAATCTCAAGAAATGAAGTTTTGATTTCTGAGAAAATTTCAATTTAGTTCAATATTTTTCTTTCAAATTTTTGAATATATCTCCGTTTTTTTCTTTAAATAGTGTAAATACTATTATTTTGTAAAACATAATTATTCAATTTGGCTTAAATTTTATCAAATATTAATGTAATTTCTTTATTTTTTAATATGTTTTTTCTTTTTTATATTAATAGTGTGCTGCTTATTCTAGCAAATATCTTTATCATTTAAACTTTTTCTGATATTTAGTATCTTCACTCTATCAAAATTTAGCTTAATTATTTTTTTTCACACTTTCACAAAAATGGTATATTCCTATATACATTATTTATCCAACTATCTTAATGTATTTTTCACATTTGGCTCCTTCTACCTTCAATTAATTTATTTATCTTTTTTTCTTAGCACACATATTTAATAATTCATTATGAATTAAATATTTAATTATTTTATTTATATCCAATCTCAAGTTTTGTTCCTACACTTGAGTTTGCAGGGAGTAAAAGATAATAAATTACATTAAATCCACAAGACACTACAAGTGAAAAGACATAAACCCTACTAGAAATTACCAAATCATAATACTATTGTAGCCACAAGATATGAGTACGTATAAGTCAAGAGACATAAGCCCCAACAGAAATTATCAAGAGACATGAGTCTATTCAAATATTACTAGATTTCCCTCAAATTCTATTTATATATTATTTGATTTTGTTTGTATCATTTTAATGTATTGTATCTATTCATTTAAAGATTTTATTAAACCTATATAAACTCATTAAATTATACACAAATGAAATCAAGTACTACAATAATATTTAGATATATTGTCTATCTCACTTTCCTTTGTTATTCATAAGTATGACATGTATATGAAGTGATGGGAGTAGAATTACATATGTTGGTATGGATAAGTTGTAGGGGTGTATTACTCTAATAAGTAGTATGAGAAAAAGATTGTTGGACAATTTTACCACAAAAATAAGTTTCACACAAATGTAAATGAGAGATATGTTGACGATCATCGTCACTTCTAGATATAGTGTAAGCTTGTGAATTTTGGAAGGTACTCAATTTTGGACATGTGGGTGCAACATGATCATTCTAACCAGCATAATTGACAAGTTTGGCGTGTAGGAAGATTGGGTCAAAATTCGGATGTCATGAATGGACGTTATGAATGGGGCCAAAAATCTCTTGTTCTAGGAAGCCAATGTCGAGTGCTATTTAGGCGAGGTCGAAAGGATGGCATATGCTTTTGAGAAGATATATAATTATTGGAGTGACCAAAATTATCACACATCGAACCGATTTGGTCGGAACCCTATAATCAACTTGTCACTCTCCTAGATCTCGAGTAGCCGCTACTCCCCCAGATTATGAAGAGAGAGTCGTATTGTCTGCCATGTTCTCTATAATGACATTATATAAAACTAATAACATAAGTTGTACTTAGATTTCAAGACATAGCGAGGGAAGTTCTTGTACTATCTTTCCCTTACTTCGTTGTGTTCCATTATTTACCCTTTTTAGATTGGCACACAATCACACCCACTTTTTATCATAGATTAGATTTCAGTGATTCCTCCACTAGTTTTCTAATTTTTCGGACTTAGAGACAATTAATATGATAGCAAAACTACTCTTTCACATCCAAATCTTCTTGTGTTCCTTATCACTTCTCCTTTAGGTATTGGCGGCCCCAGCATGGCCATACCCAACGGAACATCTGCCAAAGAACAATTAGTGCCCTCATAAATGTGGAAACACAACCATCCATTTCTCCTTTACTTAGTGTGCACCAACCACCACTGAGAGGACGGTTTAATTATCTTGAGAATACAACTTTGGGAATGAAATAAGTGAATACTATATCACATATATACATGAACCAAAACTCATATTTGCTTCCCTATTAAACAAAAAATAATATATCACTTTTTTATAATTGTTTAGTATAAGACTGAAAATTGCACGTGTAAGATATATTTATATGGTAACTGTGTGTAGTATAATTGCTCCCTAAGTGATTGGTACGAGATTCTTTGTATCCATGATAGTATCCCCTAATGAAAAACTTGAGATTACAGGTTCTTCGTATATCCTTTACTCCACATTGGTATAACTCTCCTACAATTACATTCATACATGATAGATCCGACTCAAAGGGGCCGTGGTCCCAGCATATTCGAGCTTAGGCTTGGCATTTCAAGCATTTCTCATATGATCACCTCATTCTACAATGCTAGTTGTCCTGACAAGTAATTGAATGAGCAAAAAGAGTTGAATGTTGAAAAGAATGGATGGATGGATGTTAGGGGAAGTGAGAAGGCAAATTGGATAAAGCCACCGACAACTTTAACGAGGATAGAGTTCTGGGAAAGGGTGGGCAAGGTATAGTTTACAAAGGGATGTTAACGGACGGGACCATAGTGTGCAATGCAAACCAGGACAAACTTTCTACTATGGCACAACAAAAAAAAAATCATGAACACACCCTGAGAGTCTTCTCCACTAGTCAATCGCATGGCTCTGCTGTCTTCACTCACCAGTAACCCTTTTCAATGAAGAACCTATCTGTCATGTTCACAAGTTAGGTTTTCAATATTTAGTTCACCACGCACAGTTTAAAAATTCCACTCTGTATCTCCTCTGAAATCAAAACGGAGAGGTCTCTGATGGGTTGAAGGAGTTATAGGAGACTTCATGGGGTATTTGGTATGTGTGAAAGGTTTCAAATTTCTATGAAAGTTGAGATTTTCTCCTTACATGGTTGGGCTGGGCTGCAGCAAATGTTTCAATACTTCCACCTATTGACTTGCTAATGACACTGTGTGTAATAGCATTTTTTGTAGGAATTATGTCATCGGGTAATCAGATTGCGAAAACTTTCTCTTTTACTTTCAGAATGAAATTCATTATTCTCTTACTATATGAACTCAATTACTTGTAGTCAACAAATATAGATTGAATCACTTATATAAATGTCCATGTCTAATCATCTATCGTTCAAATAATTATATCCTTCCAACTCCAATTCACAGGTTCTTAACTATACGAGTGATTCTGGCACAATTACATTCAACTATCCCATAATTTATTCAAATAATTATATCCTTCCAACTCCAATTCACAATAGGATCATGAAAACTCTATAGTATACTTTACTTCATTGAAATAATGAAAGTTGCAGGTTGTGAGGAAAAGAAAAAAAAAGATATGCAGACCATCCCCGTCTCCTCACAAGTCCCGATAGCTAGTTCCATATATCTCAAAGGAAACGGTCACGGTCTTAGTGAGGCATAATCCCAAGCTATGTATACCAATAGAAACAGTCAGGTTCAAAGAGTCTACTGCTGCCAGGGATCGGATAATTCATACCAGGGATGCAGCACTGACGGCTCCCGAAAAAATACAAGTCGGCGTCGACTGCTGCCAGTCCACGATCCGTGGTGGTCTCCAAAGCTTTAAAGTCAAATTCGAGAGAAATAATAGTTTAGGAGCAAGCCCAGGAGATCAAGCCTGTCATTTTGCATTTATTGTAAATTCGACGTGGTTAGAGACTGGCTCGACCCATCTATATGCCATCCGTGATAGAGGTTAGAGGTTATGCTCCAGCGGTGCTGGAATGGGGAATTATGGATGCTGATTACCTTACATCCATCGGAATCGACCAAACTGAAGCGCCTGGCTATGTTGGGACTACAAGGTGCGAAAAACACATCGATCATGAATGTACCTAAACCAGTGTTGGACTGGCTTCCATACCAGCCAATAATAATTAGCACGGTCTTGGTATACCAGAAAAAAACTGGGAATAGCTGCTCAAGTAGCTGGGAAAAAGTTCAATTTATATATTTTAAGTTAAAAACTAAGCAATTTTGTTGTATTCATGCCATATGCTCGGTTGAATACTGTGATAAGTACCGATAACTATAGTCTACCTATTTATTTAAAAGTTTTTTTAAATTTATAAATTTAATACATTTTCTATTTTATCCAATTTATAAATATATTTTTAATAATAGTATTAATATTTTTATGTACAATTTCAAATATAACCTAATATTTGCTCTAAAAACATGTGATAATATATTATGTGCTTATTGTTTACCTATCTAAAATTATATGATATTAAAAGATTTTAACGTGTATTATATTAGAATTAATTTTTTTAATATTATAAAATAAATAATATTTCTATAATTTATTCAATTTTTAATTATATTCTAAACAAATATTCTCTATCGTATATTTATTGCTATTTTCATTTAAAATTTTAATGCTGACTTTTTTAGAATACATTCATCTACCTTAGATATTATTTATATTTTTATTAATATTATTTTTTAAATTAATTTTTGTATCCGTCATAATTTCTCTGTTATTCTTTTTTCTTTAAAAAGTTCATAATGCATTAGCTATTTATATATTTTTCATTTCTAAATATTATTTTCATTTTAAATCAACCCAACCAGATATTAATGAATGTGAAATCCCTTATTACGATGGAACGATGTGGTGAGAACTTTTTTCCGACAAAAGCCAGTGTGTTCATTGAGAGCAAATGAGGGCAGAAGCTTGGCTACGTACTTCATCATTTGTACGGAAGAGAATCGTTTTTTTGATATAATCGATCAACCTATTCTATAGAAGGGCAGCGCAGAAGAGTTGATAGCAGTTGCAAACCTTGCCAAAAGGTGCTTGAAATTGAAAGGGAGGAAAAGGCCCACAATGAAAATGGTAGTGAGGGAACATGAAGGAATAAGAAACCTAGGGCCATCCAAGGGTGGATGAAAATCAATGAATTGCGAGTGATCAAGAGAACATCTGGACATCTGGGGCCATCCAAGCTTTGGCACTATCTAGAGGAGGTGAGATGAATACACATACAATTTGTGTGTCAGATGTTCAACCACTCATGTCCAGCCAAACGTGGTGATATGGAGTAAATTTGACTCTTTCACTACGGTTTTACCTCACGTGCTATATTTACTATGAAGTTTGTGTGGCTGCATCTCTCTCAAATAAAAAATATAATTTAAACTTGAAATTCCCTCAATCATTTAAATTTTCATAACACTACAGTTTTCCAAATGAATAATGTTAATCCATCATGGACCGAGTATGATATTAAAGCTACTGTTTCACATCCAAATCTTCTTGTGTTCCTTATCACTTCTCCTTTATGTATAAGCGGCCCCAGCATTGTTATAGCCAACCTAACCTCTGACAAAGAACAGTCAATGCCCTCATAAATGTGGAAACACCACCATTCCTTTCCCTCCTTGTCCTTAGCATGGCCCTACCACTCCTAAGAGGACCGTTTAATTATCTTGATAATGCAGCTTTGGGAATGGAATAAGTGAATACTATATCACATACATACATGAACCAAAACTCAGATTTGCTTCCCTATTAAACAAAAAATAATACATCACTTTTTTATAATTGTTTAGTATAAGACTGAAAATTTGCACATTTAAGATATATTTATATGGTAACTGTGTGTAGTATAATTGCTCCCGAAGCGATTGGTACGAGATTCTTTGTATCCATTATAGTATCCCCTAATGAAAAACTTGAGACTACAGGTTCTTCGTATATCCTTTACTCCACATTGGTATAACTCTCCTACAATTACAGTCATACATGATAGATCCGATTCAAAGGGGCCGTGGTCCCAGCATATTCGAGCTTAGGCTTGGCATTTCAAGCATTTCTCATACGATCACCTCATTCTACAATGCCAATTGTCCTGACAAGTAATTGAATGAGCAATAAGAGTTGAATGTTGAAAAGAATGGATGGATGGATGTTAGGGGAAGTGGGGACGCCCATAATTAATTTTTATGTTGACAATTTATCCATAGTACTTTTGTATCACATCCCCCGGCCCCGACCTCAAGAAAAAGCTAATAGACATCGGAGCATAGTTTTATGTTTGGAGGCTATATTCTTCTCCTAGTTTTCTCCCTACTTCCCAGAACTAGAGTCAGAAAAAATGATAGCAAATCTCTTGTTTCACATCCAGCTCTTCCTGTGTTCCTTATCACTGCTCCAATCGGTATGGGCGGAGACAGCATTGCCATACCCTATATATCCTCTCGCAAAGAGCAGTGGGTGCCGTGATAAATGTGGAAACACCACCATTCCTTTCCCCTTTGGTATCGGAGCTAACTGCTTCTTGGACGAATGGTACGAGATTCTATGCAACAACGACGTCCCCCGATTGAAGAAGCTCAACTTGAAGGTTCTCAACATAAAAGTTTGAGTGTTGCAATGAATAATAAAAAAAAAAAAGATGAAGCAATGTTAGAACATTGTCAGTTGGGACATCCATCTTTTGAGAGTTTTAAAAGGTTGAGACCAGAGCTGATGAGTAAAGTAGAACGCAATAAATTTGTTTGTGATACTTGTGAGTTTGTAAAACACACAAAAATAAGTTATAATTCTATTGGATTGAGAAGTATATAGTCATTTTCATTGATTCACTCGTACGTTTGGGGGCCATGTCCAATTATCTCTATTAGTGGATTTAGATGGTTTATCACATTTATTGATTGTTACTCTCGGATGACATGGTTATATTTGATGAAGCACAAATGAGAAGCACTATTATGTTTAAAGGATTTTCTAGCTCTTGTTCAAACTCAATTTAATGCCAAAGTTTGTACTCTTAGAACAGACAATGGCACTGAGTATGTGAATCGGGAATTTTCGTCTTATCTATCTAGTAAGGGAATTATTCATTAGACGAAATGTCGAAATACCCCCAACAAAATGGTGTTGCAGAGGGGAAAAATCGTCATTTGTTGGAAGTGGCTCATTCTCTTCTCTTCAAGATGAATGTACCAAAGTATTTATGGAGTGAAGCTGTACTGACAGCAGCTTATTTGATTAATTGGATGCCCTCGCAAGTGTTGAACTTTAGATCACCTTATAAAGTATTGATGGGAAAAAACACATACATAGTCCCTCCTGGTGTTTTTGGATGTATATGTTTTGTAAGAGATCATCGTCCTCAGTAAGCAAGCTCGATCCTCGTGCATTGAAATGTATTTATGTGGGTTATTCCAATACTTAAAAGGGATACAAGTGTTGGAGTACAAGTGAAGAAAGACTCTTTGTGAGTATGGATGTGACTTTTTGGGAGAATGAACCATTATATAAGGAATCAGCAACCGTATTACAAGACTTGTCAATTCCTAATATATGGCAAACAAATGAAGAAATTATCAATGATTAAAGTGCTGAAAATATTATTGTAGGAGTGAATACGTGTCCTATAATTTGAAGTAACAAAAATAGAAAAAAGGATGAGCCTCAATTGAAGGTATATAGCAGGAGAAATAAGGAGGGTGCTAAGTGAGGGAAAGATAAGTCAGGTGATGGTGAATCAATCCCAAGTACTAATACCAGGAGAAAGATGAGTCAGGTGATGGTGAGCCAATCCCAAGTATTAATTAATACCTCTAACAGTTCATTAACGTCACCAGAAAGTAATGACTCTATACAACTATCAACGTCACCAGAAAGTAATGACCCTATACAACCTTCATCAACGTCACCAGAAGGTAATGACTCTATACAACCTTCTAATGGTTCGTCCACGTCATCAGATGGCATTGATTCCTTACCTATTGCCATCAGTAGAGAACGTAGAGCTAATGCAGGGAAACCTCCAATTAGATATGGTTTTGAGAATAATATATCTAATTATGTTTCATATGCATCTGTTCCACCTGCATACAAGTCGTTTATTACATCACTACAGTCAGTACAAATACCAAATAATTGGCAAGAAGCTAAACAGGATCCAAAGTAGCTTGGAGCAATGCATGAGGAGATAAAAGCACTAGAGAAGAATAAAACATGGGAACTTACTCAACTTCCTAATAGAAAAAAGGTTGTAGGATGTAAGTGGGTATTCAATATGAAACAGAATGTCAAATGAGAAGTTGTAACAAGGTTGGTGGCAAAAGGTTATAGTCAAACATATGGAATAGACTATGATGAGACTTTTGCACCAGTAGCTAAGATGAGCACTGTTAGGATGCTTATCTCATGTGCTGCCAATTTCGGGTGGATATTATATTAAATGGATGTAAAGAATGCATTTTTGCATGGAGACCTAAAAGAGTAAGTATATATGGAGATTCCACCTAGATTTGGTATGACAAAGACTGTAGGGAAGGTTTGTAGATTGAAGAAATATTTGTATAGACTCAAACAGTCACCAAGAGCATGGTTTGATTGATTTCGACGTGCAGTGGTCAAAATGGGTTACCGGCAGTGTAATGGAGACCATACGGTTTTCTATCAACACTATAATTGTTGAGTTGCCATTCTCACAGTATATGTGGATGATATCATCATCACTGGGGATAATGATGTTGAGATATTGTAGTTGAAAAAATAACTACGTAAAGAATTTGAGGTAAAAGGCTTGAGTCCTATAAAGTATTTTCTCGGCATTGAGATTGCAAGATCTAGGAAAGGAATAGTACTTTCTCAAAGAAAGTATACATTAGATTTACTCACTAAGACCGGGATGTTAAGCTGTCGACCTGCTTCAACACCGATAGAACCGAATCATAAGTTATGTGCTCAGTCAGGTGACCCAGTGGATAAAGAACAATATCAAAAAATTGTGGGATGATTGATCTATCTATGTCATACAAGACCTAATATCACATATGCAGTTAGTATTGTGAGCAGATATATTCACGATACCAAGACAAATCATTAGGATGCTACCATGAAGATATTGAGATATTTAAAAGGGAGTCTGGGTAAAGGATTTTAGTTTAAGCCTTGGAGTCACACCAGATTGGAATGCTTTTGTGATTCAAATTGGGCAAGTTGTGTGGATGATAGGAGATCTACGTTTGGCTATTTTGTGTTTGTTGGAGGTAATCTTGTATTTTGGAGGAGGAAGAAACAAGAACTAGTTGCTCGATCATCAGCAGAAGCAGAGTAAAGATCAATGTCTCAAATTGTTTGTGAGATAATTTGGATAAAAAGCTTACTAATGGAGCTCCGCCTCTTTAGAGAAGAACCTATCAACAATCCAATTCAACATGACAGGACCAAACATGTGTAAATTGATCGTTTTTTCATAAAAGAAAAAATTGATATGAAAATTGTGGAACTGCAATATTGGGATGATATTTGAAAAAAAATTGGAATAATAGATATCTACTGTTCATTTTGAGGCGTAGTGTGTAATATTAATAAGTTAGGGATATATTTGTAAATAGTACAAATATATTCTATATATATTCTGAATGTAATTTACTAGAATTAAATTTTATTTTCCAATATTTAATAGAACATATCTGTCATGTTCACAAGTTAGGCTTTCAATATTTAGTTCACCCAGCACAATTTACAAATTCCACTCTATATCTCCTCTGAAATCAAAACAGAGAGGTCTTTGATGGGTTAAAGGAGTTCTAGGAGACTTAGTGGGGGTATTTGGATGTGCGAAAGGTTTCAAATTTCCATGCAAAGTTGGGATTTTCTCCTTACATGGTTGGGCTGCAATAGATATTTCAATACTTCACATATTGACTTGCTAATGACACCGTGTGTAATAGCATTTTTTTATCGCCGACTTTTTTTTGTACAATATATCGCCGACTTATCAACTCGTTATACGGACACAAATCTCAAAATTGCGTTTTCAGTACGAAAATAATTTTTTTACTTTATTTGCTTTGATCTAAAACCAATTTTTATACCATTAGAAAAAAATCGTTTTATTCTAATTTTGTTTCGATTTAATCTAAATTTCATATGATTCTCAAATAGATATTACTTGGTTATTGATTTTCAATAAAAATGCTACTTGAATGTTGGAATATTGGTGTACATCACTTTGTTGAATATCCAAGGTCTTGTTGCATTTCCAATTCTAGGTAGGGTTCATCAATATCAGGCTTGACTGGTTTAATTTCACTTCTTGGGGGAGTTGGGTGTTACACACAAGATGTGATTGGTCATGTATTAGGCAGAGGTGGAACTACCTTCAAGTGCCAAGCTCTCATGGAAAGAGTTCATTTGGTCCAATATCATCACTGAGACAAATTTAATTCAGATTTGTTATGTTCTATGCTATTTCCTTTTCTAAGGTTGAATAAGTTGGTAGATCAACAAATACTTAGTGATGATATTTTAATTAATATTTAGAGGGTATTTCATGGTTTAAGCAGATGTTTTTCTGATTAGTTGAAGTGACTGAAACATATAATTAGGTCGGATATTCCAAGAAGGGAGATTTGTGTCTGAATGAATTGAATTGCACCTTTTATTGCAAAAGAAAAACTATTTCTTAACCTTGTTTCCTCGTAATAGACTCTTTGCTTACGTGCTTTCACGGAAATACCATTCCATTTTTATAAAAGATTAAAATGCCTTGATATTTTGAATGAACAATGCACTTGATACTGTGAATGAACTATTACAGTGTAGGGCCCTAAGGAAAATGAAATGGAGATGGGAGATTAAATGTTGATCCATTTTTAATAAGACTATAATAAATAATAAATAATAGATAATAAATAAAATAAATTTTACCTTAAATAAGACAAATTAAAGTATTTTGAGTGAAAATGAATTTAAATGAGACTATAATAATAAATAAATAAGTATTGTATCTCCAGTAAGACCTAAATTTGTAAGTATGGTGAATGAAACATGATTTAATTATTGGATTTTTATTCTCTTAATATATGACTTAATTATAAAAGAAAAAAAATGAAGTTCGAGTTTCTACAAGTAAATGGTGGAAATTACCTATATCCTTCCCTCCCCAATAGATAATAAATAGATATGATGTCGAATAAATTTGTATATTTATTCATCTATATCAATTTTTATCCGATTAAAACTCAATTCACAAAACCTAAATTTGATTAGATCCAAACTTAAATTTGTGAGGTAGAACTAGACACGATCCAAGATGGGTTTCACCAGACCCGAAATCAAACTTCGGGTCCGTGTACTTTAATTGAACTCGATCGAATTTGTGTTGTAGAACCAGAAACGACCCAAGCTGGGTTTCACCAGACCTGAAATCAAACTTTGGGTTCGTGTACTTTAATTGAATCCGATCCATACCGATACAAACAAATTGTAAATGTAAAAAAATAAAAAAATATTAAATTTTAGTTCGATTCCAACTATATCCGAACTTTAATATTTTCGAGCTGTATCTGAAAACGAGTATACACGAATTTGGCTACATGGGGCTAGACTTGTACCAGACCCAAGATCACCTCAAGTTCTGGTCTGAACTTGGATCTCCGTTTAACTTCCATCCCTCCCAGTGGATACTAAAATCAGAAAAAAGATGTAATAAAAAAGGTATGGTCCCATATTTTGTAGGTGATGACGGGTACAACTTTCTCTACGCGTTTTGGTCAAGTTTGGGTCATAAAAAAATGTGTAATCTCATTTCTTACTGAGGATGACGGGTACAAGTTTTTACGCGTGTTTTGGTCCGAATACAACTATACTCGAACCTGTGTAGATCCGAGTTAACATGGAGCCAAGTATACATGAACTCGAGTACGTATGGGTGAACTCCTATCTAACCCAAGATCAAATTAATTTTGGCTCTACTGCTGTTTCCATCTTTTTGACATACTAGATACTACTGTTTCCGAGCGGGGCAGTTTGGAAGAGATTAAATACGAGAGGGAAGGAAAGGCCAATCACGAGGGAAGTGACGATGGTCAGTCCTACCAGCTTCAACGATTGATAAAAATGAAGTTAAACATGTTCATGTAAAGGCCACCGAGTCGTGAAGTGACAACGGAGTTGGAAGCCTTACGGTCAGTACTGCCAGCTTCCTCGATGGATAAAGATGAAGTTAAACATGTTCATGTAAATATGTTTATAAAATTTTAAATATGCTTCTGGATAGCAATAACTGTGATACTCATAAAAAAAAGATGGCAGTCGTTGTCCTCTTGTGGCTAATGATTCAAAGGAAAATGTGAAATAATAATGAGTCGTGCATGCGCAAAGGAAGTAGCAGGTCTTTGTCTGCATCTTCTAATTGGAAAATGGAAATGCAATTAAGATACTTAATCTTCAAACAAATCAGAGTTTGCTAATGTTAAGTATTTGTACTAAGCATATTTATTGATAATGACTTTATAATGGAGGACATTCATGTTTTTAATGCAATTAGAAAATTTGATTTTTTCTATAGGCTTATAAATTTCACTAATTCTAATATTATAAAATATTAAGTATATATTATAGTAAAAGTTTAAACTAATTATTAGTCCTAATAATTTCTATTTTATTTAATTTATTATGAAACGTGTCTTATCCCTTGCTTGCCCACAGTAAGGTTTAAATCTGGCTGCTGCCGCTGCTTTGGCAGGAACTCAACAAGCTAGCACTATATCATTGATTATTAGCAATTTAAGCAAAATATTATTTCAGGTACTCTTTTATATTATTGATTCCCTATCACTAGTTTGTTTCCACAATAGAAAATTGGAGTATAGCAAGAAATAAAAAGTTTCAATATTGGGAGGGTGGATGAAGGAAGCACTCCCGTCCATGTGACCAAGTAGGACAAGTAGCCCAAAGTTGCATCTAATCAAGAGTATTCGATATATTGACTGAACTCATAGAGGCCATAGTGAGTTAATTGCATTACACGTCATTAATTCTTGTGATATTGCGTGTGAGATTCTCCCTTGATTTCTTTCAACTACTAGACAACTGCATAGATTAGATTATGGGATTTTGGCCCAATAAGAAAAAAAATGATTAAATTATGGGATGTGCAAATGCGGTCACATATATAAATGCCCTCAAATTCAATCACATATAAAGAAACTTAATGGAAGGCTTATGTAAGAAAAAAAACAACCTATATAAATAGGGTTCAGATTCATATAAAAAACGTCTCAATATATTGGGACTATGGATGGAGGAAGCAGCTGAATGTGACCCCAATTGGATACATTGACTAATCTTTGAGAGGCCATAACCCAAAGATTGTGAGACTCAGCCTGAGTTCTCTATCTCAGGTCTTCCAACTACTAGACAAATAAGGTATGCATTGTTTATTTGGTTAAGAGATAAATGATTATATTATGGGATGTGTGAATGGGTGGGTGAAGTGTGTACTACTATAAATAAGCTTCACATTCACAACCCATTCATACTTCTTTAAGTGTCACATCCATCCATACTTCAAGTTATTAGCATTGGAAGAAGGGTCCTTGGCCAAGCTACTGTTCCAGATCCCACTCATCTTACTACTGCCACTGTCTTTCGTCGTATCAGTAGTAATAGCATCCCTATACCCAGACTTCCCTCTCCAAAGGACCCCTAATTGCCCGGCCAAATGTGGCAATGTAACCATCCCTTACCCCTTTGGCATCGGAGCTGACTGCTTCCTAAGTTATATTAGCCTGTATCAATAAATATGAAAATCTCAAATAACTAAAGATTTTTTTAATAATATCTTAATATTATTTATATAAATATTTTATTAAAACTATATAAAACACCTTATTATACAAAAATAAATGTGTCATTTTTCATAAAACAATAGAAGACCTTTTCTTTAGGATAAAAGGATTCGCTTGCTGAGTGTGGTGGTTCATAAAACAATAGAAAAAAAAGTGTGATTGATGGAGGAATCCGCCCAATGTTGACGAAGTTGGTCCCCTCTATTGCACAGGTGGATATATATTATTATTGAATGATCATTAGGTAAGAGCCCTCCAATCCAATGTTGAGTACGTGTTGTCCACAATATTTATTAATAATAGTTTTAATCGGTCAATGGAATATTTATTTGCTCTATTTCACCTATTTCAAGGTTTTTGCATATTCAAATCAAGGTGGTCCATGGAATAGATAGATCCATCTTTCACGGAAAAATTACGCGCTCTAATAACATATTGAATTTTACAATATAAAATATATAAATAAATTATAGATATGGTGTTTTGGAATACGGACAAAAAAATGATAGGAGAGCTATCATTAATAGACAAAGTCTCTCCAAGGAACTTTTGGAGTCTAGCAAGGAAAAAAATGTCTCAATATTGTGGCGAAGGATGGAGGAAGCAACTGAATGTGACCGCAATTGGATGCATTGACTGACCTTTGACAGGCCATATCCCAAATATTGTGTGACTAAGCGTGAGTTCTCTTTCACGTCTTCCAACTACTGGACAAATAAGCTTCACATTCACGACCTGTTGATATTTCTTACGCTTATAAATTTCACATCCATATGCATCCATCCGTCCATACTTGAAGTTATTAGAGCATTGCAAGAAGGATCCATGGCCAAGCTACTCTTCCAGATCCCACTGTTCTTACTACTGCTGCTGTCTTTGGTCGTCGTATCAATCGTAATAGCATCCCCATACCCAGACTTCCCTCTCCAAAGGACCCATAATTGCCCGGATAAGTGTGGCAATGTAACCATCCCTTTTCCCTTCGGCGTAGGACCTGACTGCTCCCTAAGCGATTGGTACGAGATTCTCTGCAACAACAGTGTCCCCCAATTGAAGAAGCTCGACTGGCAGGTTCTTAACATATCCTTGCCTCTCAATAGCTATACGAGTCTCAATAGCTTTACGAGTCTCAATAGCTATACGAGTCTCAATAGCTATACGAGTCTCAATAGCTATACGAGTGACGCTGTCACAATTACAGTCAACTATCCCATAATCTATTCAAACTCAAGCTGTACGCCTCCAAATTATAAAGTGAACCCAACCCAGGTGACCTTTGAAGGGAGCCCATTTTACATCTCCGGCTACAGCAACAAACTCATTGTAGTGGGGTGTGAGCAGCGGGTTTTGCTGAGGGGGTGGAATAATTCATACAAGGGATGCGGCACTGACTGCTCCGGAAGAAATACGATTCGTTATAGCTCCTGCCACGGCGTCGACTGCTGCCAGTCCGGTATCCCTGATGGCCTCCAAAGCTTTAACGTCACATTGGAGAGAAATAATAGTTCAGGAGCAAGCCCAGGAGATCAAGCCTGTCATTTTGCATTTATTGTAAATTCGACGTGGTTCGAGCCTGGTTCGACCGATCTACATGCCATCCGTGATGGAGGTTATGCTCCAGTGGTGCTGGAATGGGGAATTATGGATGCTCATTACCTTCAATCCATCGGCCTCAACCTAAGTGGAAGCACTGATACGGCACGGTGCAAAAACACATCCCTCAACATGAATACTACCGTATTTTACTGTGAGTGTCGGTATGGCTTCTCCGGCAACCCACACATAAGGGACGGATGCCAAGGTACGTAAAACTGGGACTAATCCGCTCAAATAGCCCGAAAAGGTCCAATTTAAACATTTTAAGTTAAAAACTAAGCTATTCAGTTGTTTGCCTGCGATATGCTTGGTTGAATATTCTCTATGGTATATATTCATTGTTCTTTTTTAGCTTAGTAGCAGCAGCAGAATGTGATTTTTCATTTAAAAGTTTTATGCTTACCTTTCTAGGGTGCATTCACCCACCTTAGATATTATTGCTTTTTCTTTAAAAAATTATCATGATGCATTAGCTATTATATATTTTGCATTACTGAATATTATTTTCACTTTAAATCAACCCAACCAACCAGATATTAATGAATGCGAAATCCCATATCCGGATGGAACCATGCGATGCAGTGGTGGTGTTTACAAGTGCAATAATACGCGAGGAAGTTATGAGTGCATCAAGGATAAAAAGGATAAAAGGTTATTCATCATCATAGGTATGATCCAAGCAAGCTAATCCTTGAAATTGTACTTGTAAATTCATATTGTCATTTTCTAGTTTTGTTTCAATTAACCATTAAGACGGTAGCAATTAATGGAATCAATTTATCATCAACTTAGATGCAGCCCCCGTATGATTTTTCTTCCTCTAAAAGCAGGTATCTGCTCGAGCTTTGGCTCCCTTCTCCTGATTTCGACGGCTTGGTGGTTATTCAAACTTATCAAGAAAAGGAGAGAGGCCAATCTGAGAGCCAAGTTCTTTAAACGGAACGGAGGCCTCGTTCTACAGCACCAATTGTCTTCACCCGACGGTCATGTCGAGCAAGGGAAATTATTCAATTCCAAGGAGTTGAAGAAGGCAACGGACAACTTTAACGAGGATAGAATTCTCGGAAAAGGTGGACAAGGTACTGTTTACAAAGGTATGCTCTCCGATGGAACGATAGTTGCCATCAAGAAATCTGTGGCAATAGATGAGCAGGACGTTGAGCCTTTTATCAATGAAGTCTTTATCCTCTCCCAAATTAATCACCGAAACGTGGTCAAACTCCTTGGATGCTGTTTAGAAACTGAAGTTCCTCTACTTGTGTACGAGTTTGTTCCTAATGGGACTCTTTATCAGTACCTTCATGACAGCGAATTTCTACCTTCATGGGAGGAGCGCCTACGCATTGCCGTTGAAGTTGCGGGGGCCCTCTTCTACTTACACTCTTCCGCATCAATACCCATTTATCACCGTGACATCAAGTCCTCAAACATACTCCTAGGTGACAAGTACAGGGCAAAAGTTGCTGACTTTGGGACTTCAAGATCAGTAGCCCTCGACCAGACTCATGTGACCACCATCGTTCAAGGGACTTTTGGCTATTTGGATCCGGAGTACTTCCAATCGAGTCAGTTCACAGATAAGAGCGATGTCTACAGCTTTGGAGTAGTTCTGGTTGAACTCTTGACCAGGCAAAAGCCAGTGTGTTCATTGAGAGCAAACGAGGGCAGAAGCTTGGCCACGTACTTCATCATTTGCATGGAAGAGAATCGTCTTTTTGATATAATCGATCGACCTATTCTAGAGAAGGGCAACGCAGAAGAGTTGGTGGCAGTTGCAAACCTTGCCAAAAGGTGCTTGAATTTGAAAGGGAGGAAAAGGCCCGCAATGAAAGAGTTAGTGATGGAACTTGAAGGAATAAGAAACTTAGGAGGGCATTCAGCTTCAAGGGTGGATGAAAATCAAGGAATTGAGAGTTATCAGGAGATTATCGGGACATCTGGGGCTAACGAAGCTTTGGCACTTTCTGGAGGAGGTGAGATGGATACATATACAATTTGTGCGTCAGATATTCAACCACTGATGCCCAGCCAAACGTGGTGATCTGGAGTAAATTTGAGACTTTCATGTAATACTGTTTTACTTCACATGCTATATTTACTCAGAAGTTTGTTTAGTTGGAGAGTTGTTTGTTGGTTACTCTGTCGAATAAAGAATATGATCAAGTTCTACGTGGTTCCAGCTTGGCTCCATGGATCTATATGCCATCCGTGATAGTGCATGGAGAATTCTGCATGCTGATTACCATAATTCCATCGGCCCCAACCTAAGCGGAAGGACTGATACTGCATGGAGACAATACGAGATGGAGTGTGGCATAACAAAATGGCAACAGGAGACGGAGATCAAATTCCCCCATACCGCGTAAGGTTGCAAAAAACGTAACGACTCCGCTGGGGACCGAGCCCAGAATCTCTGGTTCCGTAGACCAGAGACTTATCCATTGGGCCACGGAATCACTGTTCCCAATTCCTTTCTATTTTATCAAATGACACAACCTCTTAGGAAATATATCTCGAGGTTTCAAAAACCAAACCCTAACAAAACAGCAAGGAAACTCCCCTTAGGTGCCAATGACTGGAATTGATTCTGTGATGCTGAAACTGCCGATCAGGTTCCAGGGACTGGAAAGACGATGGAGACTTACTTCCGGAATCTGACGCAGGTACGGAACGAGCAAATCGAGAGGGAACGGCTGGTCTGCGCTTCTAATTCAAAAGGCAAACAAACTGGAAACGAAATCGCCGGGCGGGAACCAAGAAAATGACGCTCTTCTGACAACATCAAGGGTATATAAACTGAATGGGCTCTCACTATTTCACACTGGGCCTAAAATGGGCCAAAACTATACGCGGCCCATAAAGAGCCCAATGGCCGAGCTCTTCGCTTTTACAAACGAGGACAAAAACGACGCCGCTGCAGTGCCTCCTGCTCTCATGGCCGCTGCAAGGTACGGTTTACAAAGGGATGTTAATGGACGGGACAATAGTTGCTGTTTGATGCGGTGGTTCTTGTGGAGCTTCTGACGTGAGAAAAGCCTGTGTCCTTACTGCGAGCCAGCGAGGGAAGAAGCTTGGCTACACACTTTTTGATGTGTATGGAGGAAAATCGTCTTTGTGACATACTAGATGCTCCTGTTTCCGAGCAGGGCAGTTTGGAAGAGATTAGTGCTGTTGCCAACCTTGCAAAGAGGTGCTTAAATACGAGAGGGAGGGAAAGGCCAAGCATGAGAGAAGTGACAATGGAATTGGAGGTAAGAAGGTCAGTCCTGCCAGCTTCAACGATGGATAAAGATGAAGTTAAACATGTTCAAGTAAAGGCCGCAGAGTCGTTCGGAGCAATGGAAGTACAACCTGCATCGAGGGAATACGAGAAGGAGAGTGACGTAACCTCATTTTCAGACGTTTACCCGTTCCTACCTAGCGATACATTGTGATTTGTAGTTCTTGTGTTAGAGTTTTTCTATCCCACTTTGAATAGCCATATTTTATTATTAAATTAATCTAATTCTCCTCAATCAGCATGCAGTTTTCAAATTTAAAATTGTACATATTTATGCTAAGTTTGTCATAAATTTATATACGGAGTTGACAAATGTTCACAATTCCCCATAAAGTGCACACACTTAATTGATGTATTGATTTATGTGTCTTCAATAATATAACTAATGATATCTAACATTTATCATTATAATAGAACATAGTTCATCATGTAAACAATGGTTCAAGTTTAAAATTTTACTCTATCGTTTTTATTTTATTTTCCACTTCCATTAAACAATTATCTCTAAATAGAATATTTTATATCTTTACTATAGCTATTAACTTACTCTCATCTCTCAATTTAGCTATGATAATTCTTTCTAATTTAAATTTCATCCTTTTTTTATTAGTTGTAAAAGATAATCTCACCCATCAATAGTTATTTCGGGTAGCTTGTAAAGACACTGTACTACTTGTATGCGACATATTTATCTAAAGTTAATTTTTTTGTATTAAGTGTTTAATTACCCGTACTGTTTGACTTGTTGTCTACCATAAAAAAGAAATCTTTCTTCTTTATCTTGAGCTATTACTCCTATTCTCGATTCATTTTACCCCGTGACAAAGGAACTATAACAGTTAATTTTTACACTTCCTTTCGGGGTCATTGCCATCTCTTGGGCAAGTATGGATGGATGGATGCATATGGATGTGAAATTTATAAGCGTAAGAAATATCAACAGGTCGTGAATGTGAAGCTTATTTGTCTAGTAGTTGGAAGACGTGAAAGAGAACTCACCTTAGTCACACAATATTTGGGATATGGCCTATCGAAGGTCAGTCAATGCATCCAATTGCGGTCACATTCAGTTGCTTACTCCATCCTTCGCCCCAATATTGAGACATTTTTTTCCTTGCTAGACTCCAAAAGTTCCTTGGAGAGAATTTGTCTATTAATGATAGCTCTCCTATCATTTTTTTGCCTATATTCCAGAACACCAAAACTATAATTTATTTATATATTTTATATTGTAAAATTCAACTAGTAAGGTTACGGTAAGTTTTGCCTATACTTTCATATTAGATCGGAAAAATTGTGAGTTCATATCAGTTCCTTTCTCCTCTTTAGTTATAAGCAAAAAAATGTGGACAACACTTTGGCATATTGATTGTATTCCAAAGATTAGGAACTTTATCTGGAGAGTAATGTCGAATGCTTTGCTTGTTCATGACAACTTATTTTTTGAGAAAATTCATATCTTGTAATGCATGTCCCATATGTGTTGAAGTCGAAACCATACATCATTTACTAGTTAAATGTGCATAAACTAAATTAGTGTGGTTTGCAACGTGTTGGGTAAGAATTGAAGAGTTTGCTGATTTGTCCTTAATTGAATGGATTTAATCTTGGTTATTTAATTTAAAAGAGGGAAAACAAGATAGGGAAGCAATGAAGTGTAGATTTGCCACAACATGTTGGGCGATATGGAAGGAATGAAATAGAACTCTATTCATAGGACGCTTGCCACAAGTTGAGAAATTGATCAGTAAAATAATGGGTTCGATTGGAGAATATGCAGACGTCAATAAAGATCAAAGTCACACTAGAAACGAGTCAAATTTGCCTACGAAAACTAAATGAGTATGGAAGCGGCCACCAAGTGACACTGTGAAGATTAATGTGGATGACTCATTTGATCCATTAACAAGAAATGCAAGTACATGAATCATAGTTAGGAATGAATAGAACTCTCTACTGCGGGCTAATGGCTCCCGGTTTTATTGCACACACGCATTGGAAGCCGAGGCACAAGCTGTATTGGAAGGACTAAAACTTGTACAAGAACAAGGATGACCCAAAATAATACTTGAATCTAACTCTCATATATTAACTTCAAAAGCATCAACTAGAAGCTTGGTGGATTGTTCGCCCTTATATTGATAAATCACTGCATTATATGAGGTTTTTAGGATTTTAGGATGAATTGGAGATGAAAACCAAACCGGTTTAGGTGAATCGGATCTAAACTGGATTGAACCGGTTTGAACCACTATGGAACCAAATGCTAAATTCATTTTTTATAAGTGGCTTAAAAAATTCAAATTTTAGATATGAGGCCACCATTGGATATAAAATGAATTTAGAAATTTTTAGATTTGAAAACTTTAGTCGAATTGAAGGTGAACCGGCCGGTTTAAGCTTTGAACCCGGTTCGGACTGGTTTGGTCTGGTTCGAAATAGTGTCATCTTCTTGCTTCAGATGACAATACTGTTCACTTGCCAGAAAATCGCACAGTGCCGGCGAAGTTGAAAAGTCTTCGACCAGGGAGTTTTAGACAATGAATGACTGTCATTTAGGCACCAATTGGACGATCAAGAAGTCCCCGAGCTTCCTATATAAAGAGCCCCTCCTCATTCATCCTCTCCCAAGCAGTTGACTAGAGCGTTCTCGAGCTCCCTATATAAAGAGCTCCTCTCCATTCATCCTCCTCACACCTAAAAACTCCATTCTCTCTCAACTACTCAATTTTCCAACAAAGAGTGAACCAGAACTCCGACATAGGGGTTTTTTTTGGCATTAGAAGGCGAGGTCGGGTTCCTTAGATTTTAGGAGAAGTCATTTACATGACAGCAGTCTCCATTTGATCTGATGACCACCGGAGAAGCGTCGGCGTGATCAAATAGTGAAGCAACTTCAGTAGACCGAAGCTGCCCTATTTTGGTCGAGCTGAAATCGGCCAAATTCAGCCATACTCATGCCAAACTAAGATGTCCCAACACTCCCACAACCGAATTATAGCTAAAAGATAAACCAATTTGGCCCCCTCTCTCATTTTTTATCGGCATTAGAGAGAGAAATAGTGAAAATTTCAATAACAAAATTGTCCCTCAATTCGATATGAATTGTTGCGATTCTTGATCCTAGGAGGAACCTCAGGATGAGAGCTACCTGCCTAGATAGAAAACTTGGACCGCTGCACTTCCGACGATAAGCTTTCGAAGCTTTTTCTCTCGACGCACAATTTTCTGGTGAAGTTCTGTTTGAGCTCGTTTCGACCTCAATTCATGCGATTCAAAACTCAATTGAATTGTATGGATGTGTATGAACTGAATTATACCTCCAATTTCAACAATTAAACCCAATTGAATGGTCAATTTGATAAATCAAATTTGGCTAATTTGAAAGGGGAAAATTGGGGGGAACTTTTTGGGGAAATTTGGGTATTTCGTAAAATTGAGGGACTGAATTACAATTTCCCAAAATTGAGGGCCAATTGACCATGAAAAGGATGTTGGAGGATCAATTGATCAATTTTTTAAAATAATTGTGGTCAAATTGCCATTTTTGTAAAGTAGGGGCAAAATGGTAATTTTTGAAAAGTTGGGGACCAAATTGGAAATTTGGAAAACATGAACCCCTTAAATGATTTTGAGTAAATTGAGGACCCAAAGTGAATTTTTGGAAGTTTCGGGACTCAATTTGGGAAAACATTAGCATTAAGGACCTAAAGTCGAGGAAAAAGAACTTTAGGTACCTAAATGCAATTAACTGAAAACTTTGAGTTTAGACGTTCATTCGAGAGAAACAAAGGTCGTTACACCAAATATTAACAGATAAGAATGTCCACATCGTGTAGGAACACGAAGGACCAGAACGCCATCAAGGATAAGCTTGTGTGGAGGCAAAAATCGACTAAGAAGGAATACACTGCGATTATCAGGTGAGTGAGTTTATTCACATTATATCCGGTTAGGATGATGAGCACTTCATAAATGAAAACCACTTCTATGTGGAATTTTAATATCACACCCAGTTGGAGTGATGTGAGACTAAGTGAAAAGACTACTTACCGGTTATAAGTAGAGAGATCATACTCGATTGGTATGATAGAGTTCTTGTGAGAAAGGAGAAAACCCACTTACGGGTTGTAAGCAGAGATGTCATCACACCCAATTGGTGTGATAATTTGAAAGATTATTTTTGTCAGAAGTGTTCTCCCATTACTATGTGTTAATGCTTAAAAATTTTGGGAGACCTTATTGATGAGAGCTAGAATAACTCACATAGGCTAGAGTCCTTGGTTTTGGAACTTGTGGGATAAAATGCTCGATTTTGGAAAATCACATACAGTGGGCCCAAGGCCAGTTGGCACAAGCACGAGCTTGTAAACAAACATGTGCTATTTATGCCATGAAAACTCTAAATGAATGGAATGTGTGATTTTGCCATGGTACCAACATAGGACCGACATACTCGATGGACTAGCGGTAGTGCGTTAGGGCCAGGTCGATGGACTGGCCTAGACAAACAGTTGCAGGTCGAGTTAAGGGTCAGGGTTGTTAGACTAGTAGCACAAAAAATAAATGGCTTTGTAGAAAATTATTGTTTGTGCATGCACTTGAGGTTCGAGACAATCAAGACGCCCAAGAGGGATAGTGATGTGTCCTAGGGGCTACTAGACGACATGGTGGAGATAGGGGCAGTTTGTTATACCAACAGTCAGGGAAGCTCAACGTAGCTTCATGCGCATGAGGTTGGGGTGGGGTCGGGATGAGGTCTCTATCCTCATACAAACACGAAGTTGATTTCAGGTTTGAGGGTCGGATGTCGCAAACATCCACTCATACCCAGGGTAGAAATGAACGAACTTCTATCTAGGTGGCTAGTAAAGTCGCTCCGATGCCACATGTGGGTGCAGTGGAGGGGTTGCCCTACGAATGTGTGATCCCTTCATGATGAAGGGCATGTGTTGACTGTTAAACACACCTAATGTGGATAATGAGGGAAAAGGTTTTGAAAACTGAAATTTGAGGAAGAAATAATCTTAAAGGAAAGAAGTTTGGCACACTTCAATTAAAAACTATTTTATGAAAACTCATTTCCAACACCCATTAATTGAGTTGTAGAAACTCACCCCTTTTTTTTATTCCTTTTCAGGAGTAAGGAAAATGACTAAGGAAAATACCAGGACCTACCTTTTGTCAGGTATGCTTAAAAGGTTATTTTTAAGCTTGCATTTTTTACGATTTATGTTAAACCAAGGAACAAGGTTAAATTACGCATGACATCTCTTGATTAAGGAAAGGGGGAAACCCCTCTTAAACCAAGGGAGCGACAGGTTGATCACAGGGATCTGACCAAACTGGATCGGGGCATGACAATACTGGACACCGCCTTATAACTCTCATGTTATGGATATTGGGATGAATAATCTCCTCCTTATTCCCTCTTGTCCCAAATATCCATTGGTAAGTAGCACAACCTCTCTCTATAGGCGTTTACTGATATTGAACCTCGTATGCCTCAATGACAATCAATGCAACATGAAATCAATAGAGCAACATGGGTTGCTATGCTATATGTCCAACACGGCTATAGTAGTACAAGCATACAATTATTAACCATCAATGTTCCATAATGTCATGAATGGCATTACTTTATTTTGAGTGTCAAATATTATGATTATACTCTTTTTTATAAATATGGGTTGAAACCCCCTTTTCTAAATAGTTGGGACTAAGTCTCTCTCACAAAATATGGATTGAAGTTCATCTTTCATAAAAATATGGGTCGAAACCCCATTTCTAAACAGTTTGGTAGAATCCCCCCTTTTCAGAAATTATGGGTTGAATCCCCACTTCTAAACAGTTAGGTCGAAGCATTTTTTTTTAAATTATGGGTCAACCCCCTTTTAGAAAATATTTCGAATGCCTCAATATTATTTTCCAATTTCATCATAACAATTTTAAAAACAAACACAACATATAGTTTGAAAGATGTAGAAAGCATATGTCCGAACTGGATATCAGAATCAAACCCACTCGCTTGGACTAGTGTCTAGCTCACATCGAGCTATCAATCTTCTAGAAACACGTCTGAGAACTCACACACCATTTGTCATGCCCCGACTCGATTTGGTCGGATCCCCGTGAGCAACCCACCACTCTCCCGATTTATTAAGAGTTTCCCCTTTTCTAAACCGCGAGGAGTAAGGGTCTTTTTCACCTGTATCTTTCCTAGAATAACATTAATTAAAACTAAATGCATTAAACCTTACATACATGTCTTGCAGGTTCAGCTATAGGAAGTTCTTTAGTTTTGTTTTCTCTTGGTTACCTAAAAAGGGGTAAAGGGAGGGGTTGAGTTCGATAACTCAGTGAATGGGTGTTGGAAGAGAGTTTCCAAAAATAATATATCTTTATTTGGAGTGTGCCAGACTCCTTATTTCTTTTAAAAATATTTTTTCCTCAAGTTCCAGTTTTCAAAACCCTTTTTCCTCATTTTCCACATTAGGTGTGTTTAATAGTCAACACACGCACATTCGCAGGGTAGCCCATGATGCTCATTCATGGCTTGAAACGCCCTAAACGGAAAGCTTTCACCTTCGTCGGTGCTGTCCGTTCTTTTGGAAAATGAATAGTGTCGTCATATAGAGGAAGAAGACGACACTATTCCGAATTGGACCGATCTGAACCGGGTTCAATGCTTAAACCGGCTGGTTCATGTGTGTAAACATCACTCCTTGGAGTTAAGAAAAACTGGAAAAGAACCGGTCAAAACGAGTGAGAAAACCGAACCGGTTCACAAACCCATTTATTAGGGAACGAACAAATTATAGAAATTTCAACTTACAAGTGACTCAAAAAGTTTAAAAACCTTGGAAAAGAACTTTAGGACAAATTGAGAGAAAAACTAGACCGGTTTGGGTGAACCGAACCCGAACCGAATTGAACCAGTTTGAGAATCGAGTTGGTTTATGAACCAGAACTGATAGAGAGAGGGCAAACCGAGAAATTTATAGACCTTAAGTGACCTAAGGAGTTATAAAAGTTATGAATATGCCATTAGTTAAACGATTTAAGTGTGCAGAGGCATTAGCATGTTTTTAAAGGAAGAATTAGGGCTTAAGTTGTTTAAATACTGATTTACCCGATAATGTTATATCTATTATTGAGAAAGAGAAAATTATTTAATTTTCATCTAATTGTGCGGATATTGTATATTATTTGATAAATTAATAAAATATTATTTAATTAAGTAGAAAAAAAAGATTTTTCTATTGCAACATGATATAAGAAGAAAATAAAGTCACCAAATCGAGTATGCTAACATAGATAAAGGAAAATGAAGGACTTGTGTTCAAAGATTTACAATTATTCAGTAAAAGTAACTATTGATGAAGAGGGTTTGACGGATAATGAAAAATCCAGACTTATTATGGACCGGGATTATCAAATGAAGATATTTTGTGAGAACTGATAAACAATAAGAAAGGGTTGATATAGAAGGTAGGAGATGGGGGGAATGAAAAAGTATAGGAGGATAGTGGATTCCCAGTAAAGTGGACATAAATTGTAGTGCGTGATATTGTTGACCATCCTAGGAGGCCTACTAGTGATTTGGTGGTATGGTAGGGTTGATTTGGTGAATGGGTATCGTTGATTTTTAAAAATAATCTCGAAAAATGGAAAGAAAATTTTTATAAAACTCCTTATTAATTATTTTAAGAAAATATGAAATCAAGTGAACGAACAGCTCGATTATCCATATAGTGTTGCTAATCGTTTTTCTTAATATATTTTTTTATGGAATAGAAAATTAATAAATAAATGAAAGAAAGTTTGTCCTAGTTTGCTCTCTACACTTTAGGTTCTTTCATCCAAATTCTTCCAAATCAAACACAAGAAAGTGATTATGCACTTCCCAAGATTTGTCATATTTTTAAATTTTATCCGTACAAGCGAACAGCAGCCTAGAGCAAACATAACAGGCTGAGTAAAATGTAGCATAGAAACAACATGAACTGAGTAAACTTGTATTACGAAGAATAGAACAACAGAGTAAACTACAAATCACAATGTATCGCTATGTAGGAACGGGTAAATGGTCACTCTCCTTCTCGTATTGCCTCGATGCAGGTTATACTTCCATTGCTCTAGACGACTCGGCGGCCTTTACTTGAACATGCTTAACTTCATCTTTATTCTGGGTTGACAATCTCGATTTCCTCATCTTCTTCTTTCACCAGCAAGGTAGGTTTTGGCTTAGTTATAGTATCATCGACATAGCCATATAGTTGATAGGCTTGTAGAATATTACTGATGTTATTCGGCCACAAATAGTAGTTGGTGTTATTAAGTTTGATTGATAGGTAAGGAAGTGCATTGGGAAGAATGATGGTGGTTGAGAAGCTCATTTTAAGTGTTCAAGTTAGTTATGTGTTTGAGAAAATACTTGAATAAGGAAGAAGTGTGCTACAAATACTATTTGTTTGAGAAAATACTTTAATTAGGAAGAAGTGCGCTACACATGCTATGTGTTTGAGAAAATGCTTAAATGAGAAAGAAGTGTGTTCATTATTCACTTATATGATAATTTATATACAATTTTTACATACAAAATAAGAAAAAATATGTAATAAATAGAGATAATTACTGCTAATAATAAATATATATATATATGCTAATTTGACTTTTATTATGCAATAATTGTGGTTACTTGCACTCTTGGGTATCCATCCCTATCTACCACCCGATTTCAAGTCTTCAAACATACTCCTCGATGAAAAGCATCGTGCAAAAATTAAACTCACCTGACCACCTTAGTTGAGGGGACTTTTGGGTACTTGGATCTAGAGTATTTTCAAACCAGCCAGCATACCGACAAAAGTGATGTTTATAGTTTTGGGGTGGTTCTTGTGAAGCTTCTGACGGGAGAAAAGCCTGTGTCCTTACTGCGAGCCAGCGAGGGAAGAAGCTTGGCTACATACTTTGTGATGTGTATGGAAGAAGATCGTCTTTGTGACATACTAGATAGTGTTGTTTCTGAGCAGGGCAGTTTGGAAGAGATTACTGCTGTTGCGAACCTTGTAAAGCGATGCTTAAATACGAGAGGCAGGGAAAAGCCAAACATGAGAGAAGTGACAATGGAATTGGAAGCCATAAGAAGGTCAGCTTCAACTATGGATAAAGATGAAGTTAAGCATGTTCAAGTAAAGGCCGCCGAGTCGTCTAGAGCAATGGAAGTACAACCTGCATCGAGGCAATACGAGAAGGAGAGTGACCATTTACCCGTTCCTACATAGCGATACATGGTGATGTGTAGTTTACTCTGTTGTTCTATTTTTCGTATTACAAGTTTACTCACTTCATATTGTTTCTATGCTACATTCTACTCAGCCTGTTATGTTTGCTCTGAGGCTGCTGTTCGCTTGTACGGATAAAATTTAATAATATGACAGATCTTGGGAAGTGCATAATCACTTTCTTGTGTTTGATTTGGAAGAATTTGGATGAAAGAACCTAAAGTGTAGAGAGCAAACTAGGACAAACTTTCTTTCATTTATATATTAATTTTCTATTCCATAAAAAATATATTAAGAAAAACGATTAGCAACACTATATGGATAATCGAGCTGTTCATTCACTTGATTTCATATTTTCTTAAAATAATTAATAAGGAGTTTTATAAAAATTTTCTTTCCATTTTTCGAGATTATTTTTAAAAATCAACGATACCCATTCACCAAATCAACCCTACCATACCACCAAATCACTAGTAGGCCTCCTAGGATGGTCAACAATATCACGCACTACAATTTATGTCCGGTATACTGGGAGTCCACTATCCTCTTATATTTTTTCATTCCCCCATCTCCTACCTTCTATATCAACCCTTCCTTATTGTTTATCCGTTCTCACAAATATCTTCATTTGGTAATCTTTGAACACATGTCCTTCATTTTCCTTTATCTATGTTAGCGAATTCGATTTGGTGACCTTACTTTCTTCTTATATTATGTTACAACAGAAAAACCTTTTTTTTCTATGTAATAAAATAATATTTCATTAATTTATCAAATAATATACAATATCCGTACAATTAGATGAAAATGAGATAATTTTTTATTTTTCAATAATAGATATAACATTATTGGGTAAATCAGTATTCAAACCACTTGAGTACTAATTCTTCCTTTATAAACATGCTAATGCATTTGCACACTTAATCGTTTAATTAATATCACTTAGCACTCTAAAAACCTCATATAATGCAGTGATTCATTAATATAAGAATGAATAATCCATGAAACTTCTAGTTGATGCTTATGAAGTATAGTACATAGTATACGAGAGTTAGATTCAAGTATTATTTTGTGCCATATTTGTTCTTTTGTAAGTTTTAGTCCTTCTAATACGGCTCGTGCCTCGGCTTCCAATGCGTGTGTGCAATAAAATCAGGAGCCACTAGCCCGCAGTAGAGAGCCATGTTCATTCCTAACTATAATTCATTTACTTGCATTTCTTGTTAATAGGTCAAATAAGCCATCCACATTAACCTTAACAATGTCACTTGGTGGCCGCTTCCATACTAATTCAGTTTCCGTAGGTAAATTTGACTCATTTATAGTGTGAATTTGATCTTTATTGACGTCTGCATATTCTCCGATCGAACCCATTATTTTACTGATCAATTCCTCAACTTGTGGCAGACGTCCTATCAATAAAGTTCTATTCCGTTCCTTTCATATCGCCCAACACATTGTGGCAAATCTGCACTTCATTGCTTCCCTCTCTTGTTTTCCCTATTTTAAATTAAATAACCAAGATTCAATCCATTCAATTAAGGACAAATCAGCAAATTCTTCAATTCTTACCCAACACATTGCAAACCACACTAATTTAGTACATGTGCATTTAACTAGTAAATGATGTATGGTTTCGACTTCAGCACATATGGGACATGCATTAGAAGATATAGATTTTCTCAAAAACAAGTTGTCATGAACAGGCAAAGCATTTGACATTACTCTTCAGATAAAGTTCCTAATCTTTGGAATACAATCAATATGCCAAAGTGTTGTTCACATTTTTTTGCTTATAACTAAGGAGGAGGAAGGAACTGATATGAACTCATAATATTTCCAATCTAACATGAAAGTATAGGCAAAACTTACCGTAACCTTACTAGTCTGTTCCCAAAGCCGTATCAACATGTCTTCATGGGTAGGAGAAATAAGAAGGATAGTCATGATGGCTTCCTTTTCCTCTAGGACAAGGTATCGTTCGATACTGTCTAACTGCCATGTACATATACTTCTATCAATGAGGGTACTTACTAGGATTTGGTTGGCTTTCTCGTCATTTGTTTGATGCCACAAATGTCCGTTGGGGAGGGAAAAAATCCAGTTGTCCTTCCAAACACGGGCTTGGTTCTCATTACGTATTTGCCAATGCAGCCCTTCATGTAGTTGTTCTTTACTTGCATATAAACTCTTCCATAACTAGGAGAGACGGTTACTTATACCAGTTGAGAAAATGTCATTATGCCTGTAATACTTACCTTTGAGTAGCTGAGAGAGGAGAGTATCTGGCTGATTATAGATCCTCCATACGTTCTTCATTAGCAATGCTAAATTGAAAGTATGAAAATCTTTAATGCCCATCCCTCCCTCTTTCCTTGATATCGGTAAGTTTGACCCACTTAACATAGGGTATCTTCTTAATATTATTAAATAATATAGAAAATATATTGAAATATATATTATTTTATAATTTTGTTATATTGATTTAATTATCCTAAATTTATAATCAATGTAAATATACAAATATTAGGTATATTTTTTTATATATACATATATTTTGATATGGAAAAATATTTTTCCTTATTTTTTTGAATTCAAGTAAACTCAAATATTTTATTAGAATATGTGACTTAATCCAAAATATTGTAATCTTTATATCTGTTATTACTACCCGCAAATACAATGGGAGGTCTCGAACATTGAGGTTGAAGCGAAATGTGTCAAATCGATGCGAAGAAATACCTTTGGTAAATAGATCTGCAATTCAAACTTATGTGCCAAGTAAGCAAATGTGGAGTTCCCCACGATTGACTCGTTCATGAACGTTCAATCATGTATTATATTTCTAGAAAACTCTCAACCACACCTCCATTGTTTATGTGATTCCGATTGGGCTGGCAACCCTGATAACCATCGTTCCATAAGTGGGTTTTTTGTATTTCTTGGAAATAATTTGATTTCGTTTAGTACTAAGAAGCAACACATAGATGCTTGTATCAGTAGTGAAGCGTAATATAAAAGAATCAGAAATTCAAGTGTTGAACTCATTTGGATCCAATCACTACTTCGAGAACTTAAATTTTATTATTTATTTTCATAAACTATGATAATATCTGAGCAATTTATCTCAATGACAATCATAACAATTTTTCATAACAAAATAACACGAATATTTGTTATAATTTCAAGAAAAAAACATAATAAATATGATAAGTATGTAATTTGATTAGTGCAGGTCCTAAATATCAGTACGGACAAGTTGAAAAGGGTGAGTAATTTGATAATTAGTTAAGTGAAAAGGTTTTAGAATGATTTTAGCTAAAGAGCAACAATCATAAAATTGAGAATCAATAGAATTACTATTTATTGACTTTTTAGACAAGACATGAGAAAAAATAATAGGGTAGAATGCCCAAGTCAATCATGTAATACAATACAGGGTAATTAAACACTCAATACAAAAAAATTAACTTTTGATAAATGTGTCACACACACTGTAAAACCCACATTTTTTTAGTTAAGAAAAATCGGGAATAGAACCGATCAAACCGAATAAGAAAACCAAGCCGGTTTACATTTGGGAATAAGCAATATGGAAATTTACAACTTTTGGGTGATCCAAATGATTTATTAAACCTTGTAAAAGAAATTTAAGACAAACTAGAAAATAAAAACCAAATTGGTTTAGGTGAACTAGATTCCATAAAAACTTTAAAGTTAAGCGTGCTTGCCTTAGAGTAGTGTGAGGATGGGTGACCTCCTAAGAAGTATGATTTTTTTGTAACCCAAAATTTCGGTCAATAATTTTTATGCAAACGTAGAGCTTATCATAAATAACCATAAATTAATATATATTTAATCATTGTAATTAATACCAATAATTTAATACCTAAATTAAATTATTGGAATTAATACAAATAATTTAATACCAAAATTAAATTATTGGAATTAATACCGAAATTTAATTATTAGAATTAATACCAATAATTTATGGCAATATTAATACTAGTAATAAATCTCGCCCATTTAATACACGGGTTTTACGAGGTCATCCCCATTTCATTCTCTTCACACCTTAACACTTCTCTCTCTCCCTACTACTCCATTTCTCGGTGAAGCTCAAACTAGAGTTTCGACTTGAACAAAGGTCAAGCTCTTTAGAAATGGGGAGAAGACAGGTATCTGGTAGCAAACTCCAATCAATGCGAGAATCGTTGGAAAAGCACCGGCATGATGGAATAGTGAAGTAGCTCCAGTGGACCGAAGCTACCCTATTTTGGTCAAGCTGAAATCGGCCATTTCAAGCCCTCCTCAGGCCAAACCAAGCCTTCCCAACATTTCCTCAGTCCTTGCTCAGCCGAATTAGGACCGAAAGGTAAGCCAATTTAGTTTCCCTTTACAATTTCAGATCGTTGTTAGAGAGAGAGTCGACTAAATTCCAATGAAGAAATTCTAATCCAATTTGACATCAATTGATGTCATCCTTGATCCTAGGAATAACCTCTGGAGGAGAGCTATCTGCCCAGATTTGAAAGCTCCACCGCCACGCCCTCACCGGTGAGAAATCAAAGATTTTTCTCTCTATAGTCTATTTTCCGATGAATCTCCGTTTGAACTCGTTCCAACGTTAAAATCTGTGAATCAAAGTTCCTTAGAATCGTATGAACATGTAGGAACTCAATTTCAACTCCAATTTCAACAATTTGAGGTGTTTGATTGATCAATTTGATGAAATCAAATTTGGCAGTGTTGAATAGTTGAAATTGGGAAAAAAAGTTGGAGAAATTAGGGATTTTTGGAAATTTGAAGGACCAAAAATGTAATTTTTAAAATTGAGGGTTAATTGGTCATGATAAGAATATTAGAGGGTCAATTGATAAATTTTAGAATTTTTGGGGCAAAATTTTACCATTTTTCTAAAGAAGGGGCAAAATGGTAATTTTGGGAAAATTGAAGGACCAAATTGGAAATTAAACCCCTTTGTGTGAAATCAAATAATTTGAGGTCCTAAGATAAAATTTAAAGGTTTCAGGACTCGAATTTAGGAAAAACTCGGCAATAGGAACTTAAAGTTAAAGAAAATTAACTTTAGGGACCTAATTGCAAATATATGTAAAGTTGGGTTTTCTCATTCATTTGGAACGAATGAGGGCTATTGGGCAAAAGAATAATGAACAATTATGTTCATCTGATGTAGGAGAATGAGACATCGGGAACGCCAGTCGAGGTTCAGCTTGCTAAGGACAGAACCCGACTAAGTGGAATTTCACTGCACTATCGGGTGAGTGGGATTATATATCATACCCAGTTGGGGATGATAAGTACCTCGGTATAAAAACCCACTGTTTAGTGGTATTTTAATCATCACCACTTAGAGAAAGTGATGTGAAAATTATGCGAAAAAAACTACTTACCGGTTGTAAGTAGATCATACCCGATTGGTATGATGAGACTTCCTTGAAGGAAGTTGAAAACCCGTTCATCGGTTATGAACGGAGATGTCCTTATACCAGTTGGTATAATGGACAGTGGAAACCTATTTTGTCGGAAGTGTTCTCCCCTGACTGTGTGCAATTGCTTAAACTATTTGGGAGACCTTCTTGACGGGAGCTCGAATAGCTCTTATAGGCCGGGGGCCTCGGTTTTGGAACTTAAGGGCTAAAATGCCTAGTTTTTGAAAAATTCGAACAGTAGGCCATAGGCCAATGGACACGGGCAAGAGCTTGTAAAGGAACATGATATATATATAAATATATATATATATATGTGTGTGTGTGTGTGCCATTAAAACTTAATAAGTGAATTGTTTGGCCTTGGTAACAAGGCAGGTCCGACATACTCAGTCAACTAGTAGCAGTGCGACATGACCGGTCTTCGGACCAGTCAAGACAAACAGCTACAGGTTGAGTTGGAGGTCGGGACCATTGGGATAAATGGCACCACATATTACTTGGTAATTTAAGAAAACTTTGTTTGTGCATGCACATGAGTACGAGATCATCAAGACGCCCATGAGGGGTAGTGATGTGTCCTAAGGGCCTTGGACGACCCGGTGAGTATAAGGGCAGATTGTCGTTCCAGGTGTCTATGCGAAATTTGGAGTAGCACAAAGCGCATGAAACCGGGGTGGGGACAGGATGAGGTCTCTGTCCTCATATGGACATGAAGAAGTGATTTCAGGATTGTGGGTCGGATGTCGCGTACATCCACTCATTCCCAGGGTAGAAGTGGTCGTACTTCTATCCGAGTGGCAGGAAAAGTCGCTTCGAAGCCACTAGCGGGTTCAGTAGTGATACTGACTTGCGAATGTGTGTAACCTTCATGATGAAGGATGTGTGTTGGGTGATGACACACCGATAACTAAGAAATAATGGAAAAACATGAATTTTTAAATGAAATAATTTTTGAAAAACAAAGGAGTCTAGCACACTCCATATAAATGTTTTTCTTGAAAGTTAAAAGATTTGAATCCCATTCACTAAGTAGTTGTACTCACCCCCTCCCTTATACCCCTTTCAGGAAGTCCCAGAAAGCCGAACCTTAAAGGACTTGTGCAATTAAACGCCTGCAAGATAGGTACAACTAATTTAAATTACTATGCAGTTTTGATTTATGATATTCCTGAAAAAAGGTGCAGGTTAACGCCTTACTCTTTACGATTTATAATATAAGGGAAAACCCTTTAGTAAATCGGGAGAGTGGCGGGTTGATCACAAGGATCCAACCAAACCAGGTCGGGGCGTGACAACTAGAGTGGTATCAGAGCCTATTTCCTCGAATACATAATCAAGACTAGAAAATATAGTAACTAATAACGTTATTTTTAAATTTGACAGAATGGCTCCGAAGAAAGGAACCAAGAGAACTAGGGCTGCTGTCTCCAACACCGCCCAACCACCCCTACTGGTAGAAACTCTCAGAGTAGCCCAGACAACTCCTCCTGGACTCAGCAGGGAGCATCAAAGATTGTATGAGGAGTTCACCCGTGTATTTGGCCAACCTAACCTTACTCCTGAGGCAGGTACCAACTCACAGGCTGAGCCCGAGGAAGTGCAATCCCACCCTCCCCCTACTAATCCAACCACTCCAACAGACATACCTAGAAATCTCAAAACTTTCCGACAACTAGGATGTAAACCCTTCCTCAGAGAAAAGGATGCTAGGACCGCCATGGACTGGCTGGCCAATATCAAGAAGTTAATGGGAATTGACCGAATACTGCTAGATGATAAGGTGATCTTGATGGAATTCTTCTTGGAAGGGAGTGCTAGACGGTGGTGGGATAATGTCCGAAATCTACATGTCACCGCCCCCACTTGGGAGCAATTTGAGGAAAGATACTCGGAAGAATACCTGGCACCCCACCTAATAAATTAGAAGAAACAAGAATTCATCCGACTTCGGCAAGGGCTTAGTTCCATAGCAGAGTATGAAACAAAATTTAACGAGTTAAGACCCTTTGCTCTCGACCTAGCCGAACCAGCTGACATATGCCAAAGGTTTATGGACGGTCTCAACTTGGATATTTGAGACCGTATGGGAGTACTGGGACGCCCCCACAGACCTAGCAGCTATAATTAGTATGGCTCATGAATGCGAGCGACTGGTACAGACCCGACGTCGTCGAATGGAGCAGACGACTAGAAAGGGGGATAAAGATTCAAACTGTCAAGGAGCACGAAGAGAATATACCAGCTCAAGGGGAGGAAACAAAAAGGTATTGCAACGGAGAAGGAACATGCCTCCACCCCTTCCCAGAGTAGTCCTTACCTTACCCCAAGGGAACCCTCGCTGTCCGAAGTGTCAAAGGAATCATGAGGGAGCATGCCATGCCTGTTTCGCCTGCGGACAAGCAAGACACTTTGTGAAGGATTGTCCTACTCTTAGGGAGAACAGACAGAAAAATACTCTTGGACCACCTCAAGGAAACTCCAGGAACCCCAGACAAGAAGCTACAATAAGAGTACTGGCTAGAGTATACAACCTCACTCAGGAGGAGGCTAGAGGAGACCCTAGCACTGTAGCGGGTACATCCCAAAACCCTACCAACTAGTCCAAAAGAGTAATGTAAATTGAACGTCTTTTAAATTAATAAAGAGAATTCATTCTAAAATATACGTTTCTTAAATTAGGGTATATACAGCTGTGGGGACAACCAGTTTATGCTCTATTTGACTCTAGAGCAGAACGATCATTTATCAAGGAAGAGTTGGTTTCTAAGATACCCCTGGAGCTCACTCCTCTTGTACAAAGCCTTAATGTCCTTACACCCTTAGGAGAAGGTCTGAATAGAAATAAACAACTAAAGGGGTGTGAGATAAAAATTGGAGGAATCAAACTTGAAGCTGACTTGATTCCGTTACCTCCAAGGATGGGCTGTAGAAGGAAGTGGAAGTAATACTGGGGATGGACTGGCTGAGTAATCATCAGGCAAGGATGGGCTGTAGAAGGAAGACGGTAACTTTCCATACCTCCAAGGCTAAGGGACTAAAGTTCCAGGGAGATAAAAGAAAAAGTGAAGTAAAATTTGTGTCCCACCTGAAGGTTCAAAAGATGATTCAGAAAGAATGTACAGTTGTGCTGGCCATGGTGGTAAATGAGGATTTTGAAGAAAAGAAAATAGAAGACGTTCCGATAGTCAGACATTATCCAGAAGTTTTTCCAGAAGAGTTACTTGGACTACCTCCAAGTCGCCAAGTGGAGTTTACTATAGAAATAACCCCAGGAACTAACCCCATATCCCAAGCCCCATATCGCATGGCTCCGACAGAACTGAAAGAACTAAAGGAACAACTGGACGAATTATTCGAAAAGGATTTCATACGTCCAAGTCAGTCTCCATGGGGTGCTCCTATTTTGTTCGTAAAGAAAAAGGACGGGAGTATGAGACTATGTATTGACTATAGGAAGCTGAATTAGGTCACCATCAAGAACCGATACCCACTCCCAAGGATAGATGATTTGTTTGATCAGTTAAAAGGAGTAGCATACTTCTAAAAAATAAATCTTCAATCAGGCTACCACCAACTAAGGATTAGAGAAGAGGACATCCCTAAGACGACGTTTTGATCAAGATATGGACATTATGAATTTCGAGTGATGTCGTTCAGATTGACAAATGCCCCTGCAGCTTTCATAGACCTGATGAACCGCGTGTTCCAACCTCATATGGATAGGTTCGTGATAATATTCATAGATGATATCCTTATATACTCACGAACTAGGTCGGAACACGAAGAGCATCTGACAATTACATTGGAAATCTTGAAGAAAAACCAATTATATGCAAAGTTTTCCAAGTGTGAATTCTGGTTGCAAAAAGTAGGATTCTTAGGGCACATCGTATCTAAGGATGGAGTTAAGGTGGATCCAGCCAAGGTGGAAGCTATATCAGAATGGAAAGCTCCAAGGAATCCTACAGAAATTAGAAGTTTCTTAGGATTGGCAGGATACTATAGGCGGTTTGTGCAAGACTTTTCTAAAATAGCAACTCCTCTAACTCGACTCACCAGGAAGGGAGTTGAGTATAAATGGGATGAGGATTGTGAAAAGTCTTTTCAGGAGTTAAAGACTCGACTAACGACCGCACTAGTACTCTCCTTACCCAATCCTACTGCAGGAGAGTACACAGTCTATAGTGATGCCTCAGGACAAGGACTGGGATGTGTTTTAATGCAACGAGGGAAGGTTATCGCATATGCCTCGCGACAATTGAAGATACATGAGAGAAATTACCCGACTCATGACTTGGAATTAGCTGCAATAGTGTTTTCCTTAAAGATATGGCGACACTACCTTTACGGGGTTAAGTGCAGGATATACACAAATCACAAGAGCCTTAAGTACTTCCTAACTCAAAAGGAGTTAAATCTTCGTCAGAGGAGATGGCTAGAATTGGTGAAGGACTATGATCTTGTGATAGAATACCACCCCGGAAAGGCAAATGTAGCGAATATGTAGCCCAGTCTGGTTGGATCCCCGCCTTACTCTTTATGATATATAATATAAGGGAAAACATTTTAGTAAATCGGGAGAGTGGCGGGTTGATCGCGGGGATCCGACCAAACCGGGTCGGGGCGTGACACACACGGTGTAAACCCCGCACATTTGAGTTAAGGAAAACCGGGAAAAGAACCGGTCAAACCGAATAAGAAAACCAAACCGGTTTACATTTGGAAATAAGCTATATGAAAATTTGCAACTTTCGGTTGATCCAAAGGATTTATTAAACATTGGAAAAGAAAATTAAAACAAATTAGAAAACAAAAACCAAATTGGTTCATGTGAACTATATTCCATAAGAACTTCAAAGTTAATCGTGCTTACATGAGAGTAGTGTGAGGATGGGTTAACTCCTGGTAAGTATGATTTTTTTGTAACCCGAAATTTCGGTAAAAAATTTTTATGCGAACGTATGGCTTATTATAAATATCCATCAATTAATATATATTTAATTATTGAAATTAATACCAATAATTTAATACCTAAATTAAATTATTGGAATTAATACAAATAATTTAATTCCAATAATTTATGGCAATATTAATACTAGTAATAAATCTCGACCATTTAATACACGAGTTTTACAACTATATAAAGAGGTTATCCCCATTTCATTCTCCTCACACCTGAACACTTCTCTCTCTCTACTGCTCCATTTCCCAGTAAAGCTCGAACTAGATCTTCGACTTGAACAAAGGTCGGGCTCTTTAGAAATGGGGAGAAGACAGCTATCTAATAGCAAACTGCAGTCAATTCGATAATCATTGGAGAAGCGCCGACATGATGGAATAGTGAAGCAACTCCGGCGGACCGAAGTTGCCCTATTTCGGCCAAGCTGAAATCGGCCATTTCAAGCCCTTTTCAGGCCAAACCAAGCCCTCCCAAAACTTCCTCAGCCTTTCCACGGCTGAATTAGGACCGAAAGGTAAGCCAATTCGGCTCCCCTTTATAATTTTCGATCGGTGCTAGAGAGAGAGTCAACCGAATTTTAATGACGAAATTCTAATCCAATTCCACATCAATTGATACAATACTTGATTTTAGGATGAACCTCAGGACGAGACTATCTGCCCAGATCGAAAGCTCGGACTGTCGTGCCTTCACCGGTGAGTAATCGAAGCTTGCTCTCTCTACAGTCTGTTTTCTGGCAAAGCTCCGTTTGAGCTCGTTCCGACGTTAAAATCTATGATTCAAAGTTTCTTAGAATCGTATGAACATACATGAACTCAATTTCAACTCCAATTTCAATAATTAGAAGTGTTTGATCGGTTAATTTGATGAAATCAAATTCAGTAGTGTAGAAGAGTTGAAATTGGGGAAACATCTGGGGATTTTCGAAATTCAAAGGGGCCAAAATACAATTTTATGAAATTGAGGGTCAATTGAGCATGAAAATAATGTTGGAGGACCAATTGTGGAATTTTGGAAATTTTGGGGAAAAAACTTACCATTTTCGTGAAAGAAGGGCAAAATGGTAATTTTGGAAAAATTGGGGAACCAAATTCGAAATTTGGACAATTAAACCCCTTTTTGGTGAAATTGAATAAATTAAGGTCCCACGATAAATTTTAAAAGTTACGGGACTCAATTTGAGGAAAAACCGACATTAGGGACTTAAAGTTAAAGAGAAATAACTTTAGGGACCTAATTGCAAATAACTAAAAGTTTGGGTTTTCTCATTCATTAATGAATGAAGGCTATTATGTCGAGTAATAATGAACAAGGTTGTTCATATCGTGTAGGAACGTTAAATACCGGGAACGCCAGCAAGGACAAGCTCGCGTGAATACAAAAAACTAGTCTAGTGGAATTCACGACATTATCGGGTGAGTGGGTTTACTAACATCATACCCGGTTGGGGATGATAAGTGCCTCGATATAAAAACCCATTGTTTAGTGGTATTTTAATCATCACTACTTAGAGAAAGTGATGTGAAAGTTATGCAAAAAAAACTACTTACGGGTTGTAAGTAGATCATACCCGGTTGGTATGATGAGACTTCCTCAAAGGAAGTTGAAAACCCGTTCATCGATCATGAACGGAGATGTCCTTATACCGGTCGGTATGATGGAGAGTAAAAACGTATTTTTGTCGGAAGTGTTCTCCCTTGACTATGTGCCAATGCTTAAACTATTTGGGAGAACTTCTCAATGGGAGCTCGAATAGCTTTGATAGGCCAAGGGCCTCGATTTTGGAACTTGGGGGCTAAATGCCCGATTTTGAAAATCTCGTACAATGGGCCCAAGGCTAGTTGGCACGAGCAGGAGCTCGTAAACGAACATAATATATGTTCCATAAAACTTAATAAGTGAATTGTTTGGCCATGGTACCAAGATAGGATCGACATGCTCAGTCAACTAGCGGCAGTGCGACATGACCGGTCGACGGACTAGTCAAGACAAACAGCTGCGGGTTTAGTTGAGAGTCGGGGCCGTTGGACTAGTGGCACCACAGAGTACATGGCAATATAAGAAAACATTGTTTGTGCATGCACTGTGAGTACGGGATCATCAAGACACCCATGAGGGGTAGTGATGCGTCGTCCTAAGGGCACTGGACGACCTGGTGGCTATAAGGGCAATTCGTCGTTCCAGGTGTCTGTGCGAAATCTGAAGTAGCACGAAGCGTATGAGACCAAGGTGGGGACAGGATGAGGTCTCTGTCCTCATACGGACATGAAGAAGTGATTTCGGGATTGTGGGTAGGATGTCACGTACAACCACTCATTCCCAAGGTAGAAGTGGTCGTACTTCTATCCGGGTGGTAGGAAAAGTCGCTCTGAAGCCACTAGCGGGTTCAGTAGTGATACTGACTTGCGAATGTGTGTAACCATGATGAAGGATGTGTGTTGGGTGATGACACACCGTGGTAACTAAGAAATAATGGAAAATCCAAATTTTTAAATGATGGGATTTTTGAAAACAAAGGAGTCTGGCACACTCCATATAAATATTTTTCTTAAAAGCAAAAGCTTTTAAAAACCCATTCACTAAGTAGTCGTACTCAACCCCTCCCTTATATCCTTTTCAAGAAATCTCGGAAAGCCTCCCCTTAGAGACCATCAACTAAGATACCTGTAAGACAGGTATGTAAAGTTTTAAATTTCATACAGTTTTGATTATGCTATTCCAGGAAAAAGGTGCAAGTTAAAAGACGCCTTACTCTTTACGGTTTACGATAAGGGGAAACCCTTTAATAAATCGGGAGAGTGGCGGGTTGATCACGGGGATCCGACCAAACCAAGTCGAGGCGTGACACACGGTGTAATAGATATTGATGGGTGAGACAATCATTTATAACAAATTAAAAAAAAAGGTGAAATTCAAATTAGCAAAAATTGTCTTGGGTAAATTGAGAGATGAGAGTAAGTTAATGGCTATAGTAGGGACACAAAATACTTTATTTAGAGATAATTGTTTAGTGGGAGTGAAAAATGAAATAGAAATAACATAGTAAAATGTTAAACCTAAACCATCGCCTATGAGCATATGATCAGGATGAGCTATGATCTCTTGTAATGACAAATGTTAGACATCATTAGTTACTATATAGAATATGATCCCACATTGGATAACATAGAGAAGTGTTGTGGGTTTATAAGGTTGGAAGGGTACCACTACTTACGACGTGACATGTTAACTTTCTTCTGCAGTACCTTTATGAAAGAATAGAATAAATAAGAAACATAACGAACTTTGAACCGATAACAAAAAAAAAGAATAAGATAATTAAATTAAGATAATATAGTTTATAGTTAAGGAATAAAAGGGTCCTGGGGATAGAGGGACTTGAACCCTCACGATTTCTAAGGTCGACGGATTTTCCTCTTACTATAAATTTCGTTGTTGTCGGTATTGACATGTAGAATGGGACTCTATCTTTATTCTCGTCCAATTAATTAGTTCTTGAAAAGATTTATCAGACCGCGGAGTAAGTGATTTAATCAATCAATATTCGATTCTTTCTTTTAGAATTGATTCACAACAATTCTTTCATTTTTCATATAAAAAATAGAGATTCGCGCCGTCATTAATCTCAAATGATTAATCATTTAAGAGAGTATTTAGTACCTATGTATATAAGTTTATCTTTCATCCTTTCTCTTTCGAGAGTTTCGATAGAAGAAATTCTTTTAATAAGGCAACGCGACCAACCCCATTTGTTAGAACAGCTTCCGTTGAGTCTCTGCACCTATCCTTTTTTATTCTCGCTTTCGAAACACTTGGTGTTGGTTTTCGTAAAAAATAGGATTTGGCTCAGGATTGCCCATTTTTAATCCCAGGGTTTCTCTGAATTTGAAAGTTGTCACTTAGTAGGTTTCCCTACCAAGGCTCAATCCAATTAAGTCCGTAGCGTCTACCAATTTCGCCATATCCCCCTTTTTTATATGCTGAAATCATTGAATTCATTAGAATTAGATACCGATTTCTATATAACCTATGGAAAAAAGTCTTTCTTTTTGTTTGAATTTTTTGCCTATTTTCTTGAATCTTTATCGGAAATCAACATTTGATCCAATCCAAAATGATTCTATCATTTCTGTATTCACAATTCAATATGGATGGATAGGATATATATCACAAAACATGCCTCTCTTACTCGCATTTTTATCATCCAATTTTGAATACTCGAAGGGTCGAGTCTTTTTTTTTTCTTTAGTTTTCACCTTTTCTTTCTGAATCATAACAGAAGAATGTCTCAGTCATTATCGTCTCGCCTGTGGATTGTATTTATCCGTAATGCATTTTTTTTTCTTTTTTATTTCTTTTTTTCCTTTCCTTAGAGTAGGGTGGACCTTCTATAACTTCTAACTAGATAACTAGAAGTTAACTCAAAAAATGAAAATAGAAATTGAATCAATATTCAATTGTATATTTAATGCATATTAATCAATTAATTAATATAGTTATAATTATAACTAATCATTTCATTAATTTAGAAATAGAAGAAAATTTCAATTATCTAATTATTTAGTTATTTAGAATTATTATAATTCTAATATATATATATATTATATTCTATTTAGACTTTGTTATGGATGATATAAGGTCATGTAATAAAATAGTAGTGATAGATAAAATGAAAAGTGAAAAAGGAATAGAATTCGTTTAGTTTAGTAAAGTAAAATATTAAAAACCTGTCAAATAAATGTTATTTGAATGAATTCATAAAAATGAAATGAAAAAAATTTTACTATCTAATTAAGATATTAATTCATCTAATTGATAAATAGATCAAAGTTATATATCCACTATATTAATCGTTATATTATTAATCGTTAGAGTCGAGAATATTATTCTATAATAAATATGTTTAATAATATATTTATTATTAATCGTTAGAGTCGATTACAAGAGTTTTAAGTAGACATGGGCCCGACCCCTTATCGCTCCACAATACATTCTCTAACATGGTATCAGAGCCAGTGGGCTCGCATCCGTACTTGACCCGAGACTGGAAACTCTGGCTCGTGGTCTGTCCGAGTTTGGATAGAGGAGAAATACCCTACTCGAGGCCATTGTCCCCCTTCATCCGAGACCGTAAGGGGAATCCCCAGCTCGTAGACAAGTGAGGATTCAGAACCGGTTCACAAACTCGATTATTTTTTAATGGGCAAGTTGGGAGAAACTTAAGACAAATTAGAAAAAAAAAAACCAAATTGGTTTAGGTGAATGAGAGTCCATAAAAACTCTAAAGTTAAGTGTGCTTGCTCGAGAGTAGTGTAAGGATGGGTGACCTCTTGGGAAGTATGAATTTTTTTGTAACCTGAAATTTCGGTCAAAAATTTGTATGTACGCCTTATCATAAATAACCAATAATTTAATATCGAAATTAAATTATTGGAATTAATACTAAAAATTTATGGTAATATTAATCCTAGTAATAAATCTCACCCATTTAATACACGGGTTTTACGACCATATAAAGAGGTCATCCCCATTTCATTCTCCTCACACTTGAACACTTCTCTCTCTCTCACTACTGCTCCATTTCCCGGTAAAGCTTGAACCAGAGCTTCAACTTGAACAAAGGTCGGGCTCTTTAGAACCGGGGAGAAGACAGCTATCTGATAGAAAACTCCAATCAATACGAGAATCGTTGGAGAAGCACCGGCGTGATAGAATAGTGAAGCAGCTCCAAATTAGGACCGAAGCTGCCCTATTTTGGCCAAGCTGAAATCAACCATTTCAAGCCCTCCTCAGGCCAATCCAAGCCCTCCCAACACTTCCTCAGCCTTTCCATGGCCGAATTAGGACCGAAAGGTAAGCCAATTCGGCTCCCCTTTATAATTTTCGATTGGTGCTAGAGAGAGAGTCGACCGAATTTCAATGAAGAAATTCTAATCCAATTCTGCATCAATTGATACGATTCTTGATTCTAGAATGAACCTCAGGATGAGATCTATCTGTCCAGATCAAAAGCTCGAACCGTCGTGCCTTCATCGGTGAGTAATCGAAGCTTTCTCTCTCTATAGTTTATTTTCCGACGAAGCTCCGTTTGAGCTTGTCCCGGCATTAAAACTTGCGATTCACATTTCTGAAGAATCGTATGAACATGTAGAAACTCAATTTCAACTTCAATTTCAATAATTAAAAACGTTTGATGGGTCAATTTGATGAAATCAAATTCGACTGTGTTAAGAAGTTGGAATTGGGGAAAAATTGGGAATTTTCGAAATTCAAAGGACCAAAATGAAATTTATGAAATTGAGGGTCAAATGGGCATGAAAATAATGTTAGAGGACCAATTGAGAAATTTTGAAATTTTTGGGGCAAATTTTACCATTTTTGTAAAGGAAGGGCAAAATGGTAATTTTGGAAAAGTTGGAGGACCAAATTGGAAATTTGGGAAATTAAACCCCTTTTTTGTGAAATGGAATAAATTGAGATCCTATGATAAATTTTAGAAGTTTCGGGACTCAATTTGAGGAAAAACCGGTATTTGGGACTTAAAGTCAAAGAGAAATAACTTTAGGGACCTAATTGTAAATAAATGAAAGTTTGACTTTCTCATTCATTTGGAATGAATGAAGGCGATTAGGCCGAAGGATAATGAACCAAGATGTTCATATTGTGTAGGAACGTGAAATACCGGGAACGCCAGCAAGGACAAGCGCGAGTGAATACAAAGAACCAGTCTAGTGGAATTCACGACATTAACGGGTAAGTGGGTTTACTAACATCATACCCGGTTGGGATGATGAGCACAACTTAAAATTTAAAAACCACTTATGGTTGTGAGTGGGTTTACTAACATCATACCCGGTTGGGATGATGAGCACAACTTAAAATTTAAAAACCACTTACGGTTGTGAGTGGGTTTACTAACATCATACTCGGTTGGGATGATGAGCACAACTTAAATATAACAACCACTTACCTGTTGTCAGTGGAAATTTTATATCATACTCGGTAGGGGATGATAAGTACCTCTGTATAAAAACCAACTGTTTAGTGGTATTTTAATCATCACATAGAGAAAGTGATGTGAAAATTATGCGGAAAAAAAAAACTACTTACCAGTTGTAAGTAGATCATACCCGGTTGGTATGATGAGACTTCCTCGAAGGAAGTTGAAAACTCGTTCATCGGTTATGAACGGAGATGTCCTTATACCGATTGGTATAATTGACAGTGAAAATCTATTTTGTCGGAAGTGTTCTCCCTTGACTATGTGCCAATGCTTAAACTATTTGGGAGACCTTCTCAATGGGAGCTCGAATAGCTCTGATAGGCCAAGGGCCTCAATTTTGGAACTTGGGGGCTAAATGCCCGATTTTGAAAATCTCGTACAATGGGCCCAAGGCTAGTTGGCACGAGTAGGAGCTCGTAAACGAACATGATATATGTGCCTTAAAACTTAATAAGTGAATTGTTTGGCCATGGTACCAAGATAGGATCGACATGCTCAGTCAACTAGCGGCAGTGCGACATGACCGGTCGACGGACTAGTCAAGACAAACAGCTGCGGGTTTAGTTGAGAGTCGGGGCCGTTGGACAAGTGGCACCACAGATTACATGGCAATATAAGAAAACATTGTTTGTGCATGCACTGTGAGTACGGGATCATCAAGACGCCCATGAGGGGTAGTGATGCGTCCTAAGGGCACTGGATGACCTGATGGCTATAAGGGCATTTCATCATTCCAAGTGTCTGTGCGAAATCTGGAGTAGCACCAAGCTCATGAGATCGGGGTGGGGACAGGATGAGGTCTCTGTCCTCATACGGACACGAAGAAGTGATTTCGGGATTGTGGGTCAAATGTCACGTACATCCACTCATTCCTAGGGTAGAAGTGGTTGTACTTCTATCCGGGTGGCAGGAAAAGTCGCTCCAAAGCCACTAGCGGGTTCAGTAGTGATACTAACTTGCGAATGTGTGTAACCTTCATGATGAAGGATGTGTGTTGGGTGATGACACACCGGTAACTAAGAAATAATGGAAAAACCCAAATTTTTAAATGAAGGGATTTTTTGAAAAGAAAGGAGTTTGACACACTCCATATAAATGTTTTTCTTAAAAGTTAAAAGTAGACCTTTGAAAACCCATTCACTGAGTAGTCGTACTCACCCCCTCCCTTATATCCCTTTCATGAAATACCTGAAAGCCTACCTTGAAAGACCATCAACTAAGATGCCTGTAAGACAGGTATGTAAAGTTTAAAATTTCATGCAGTTTTGATTATCCTATTCCAGGAAATGGTGCAGGTTTAAAGGATGCCTTACTCTTTACAGATTATAATAAGGGGAAACCCTTTAATAAACCGTGAGAGTGGCGGGTTGTTGACGGGGATCTGACCAAACTGGGTCATGGCTGGAAGGGTACCACTACTTATAAGTCATGGCTTTAAGTAGACATGGGCCCAACCCCTTATCAATCCACAATACCTTCTCTCACAGTTACATCTGTGTTATGGGTAACATTAACTTGAGAATTATGATAATTGGTCGGGAATTGTGGAATTTTGTAGCTACGTGTCCAAATTCATGACAAACTTAGCAGACATGTGTACAATTTTGGGTTTGAAAATTGCACGCACATGGTAGAGGAGAATTAGGTCCAGTTGATGATGGAATATGACTATTCTAATGAGGTGGGATAGGCTCTTTTCGTTGTTGAAGTCCACGACAACCAGAAGAACCCCACGACGTGTGACTTTGGATGAATGAGCAATTTTTTTTCCATTGTGGCGATTAGGTATTACATTGTGTCTAAGTTGTGTGAGAGTGCCCGATGAGGTGCATGGTTGATGGTTAGGTGAGGACATAGGAACTTGTTCTCGTCGGTGTGTGCGCGAAAATGCAGCATTGGCAAAATGATGAGTATCAGCACTTGGGAGACCAGATACTAAGCCTAAAATAGGTTCTCGAGTTTTCTTGTAATCCTTATTTGCTTCTGTACTTAATAGCATAGATTTGAACTTATCAAGACTGGGGTGTGCGGGAGTTGGTGTAAGCGCAAGACAAAGTACCTCCCGTTTATCATATAGTTCATCAAGTATGTGATCCTTTATTTGAGCTTCGAGTTTAGAACGCCCAATTTGAGCGAAACTAGTAGCCAAGCTTGCAATTGCAGTGAGATAAACGGTCATGTTGCAATCGCATTTGTACAAATGTCGTAATTGATTATTAAGTAGGTTGGTTTGGGCACGAACTTTGCTAGAGTAGAGAGTTCCCAATTTTGTCTAAATGTTGGTAGAATTTTAAATGTCGATAACATGGAGATCAACTTGGGTAGTGAGTGATCCCAAAATTTTGGATAAATAAAAATAATTATAGATCTTGCAAGAAGTATAATCAAAATTGATTATAGTAGTTAAATCATCTTTTTTTTACTAGGAAAACTTAATGAGTTTGCTTGAATTATATCATCAACCTACCATAATAATTGATATGTTTTCAACAAAAATATCATTTTGTTATGCCATAAGAAATAGTTAGTATCATCCAATTTAATTAGTAGAGTTGGGATATTGCTTGGAAGATTGATAACTGGTCATTATCATTAGGAGCAAGAATCTCGACAAGTTAACCAAATATGTGTGCAGCAGCAAGCCCCAAGTGTGATATCTATCCCTCAATACACATCAAGTGCTCCAACTGAATTGACTTCTTTGCAGCAGAACTTTCCCAACTGCATTGGGAACACAATTGGAGCTTCCAATGTGTCTGACACGCAGAAGATCTTAAGTTCATTTACACAGGAAGGAACCACATCAATTCCAATCTTGACTGCGACCCATCATTCAATCTCTTCAACTCCATTATTGCATAAGCACTTGTCTGTCCAGCATTAGTCGCTGTTGCCGATTAGGATCTGAGCAAATCAAGAGGGAACGACTGGCCTGCGCTTCTAATTCAAAACGCAAACAAACTAGAGACGAAATCCCCGGGCGGGAACCAGGAAAATGACACTCTTCTGGCAACTTCAAGTGTATATAAACTGAATGGGCTCTCACTATTTCACACTGGGCCTCAAATGGGCCAAAACTATACATGGCCCATAAAGAGCCCAATGGCCGAGCTCTTCACTTTTACAAAAATGACGTTGCTGCAGTGCCTCCTGCTCTCATGGCCATTGCAGAATCAATCTCTAATTGACTCGAATAGTCGATATCGTGATTCATGGAGTGGAGTTTTATGGGTCCCCATCACAATTGTCATCTCTAATGAAGAAGCTATGACTTGAGATTTAGAGCCTGGTCCAGATTTGGTCCAATTTTGTGGACCAATGGTCTCCACTTTCCAGGGCATGGTCAAAACAAGATCATTTTCTCTACTAGCATTTAACTTTGCCGGGTCCAAACAACTTCCATGACACGACAAGGTCTTAGGTTTAGCAGCTCCCAACTGATTCCTTGAAGTTGCTGCCGGTTTGCTTTTATCGAATCTCGCGTTTGGTTAAGTTGACCCTGGAATATGTTGTCCCTCTTGGGCTACTCTTTCTTTTTGGAAGAAAAAAAGCACTACCATTAAAATCCTAAGTTGAAGGCCTTCCAAAGACATTGAGGCTCAGGAGAGAAGTGCTTTTTTTGGGGTTGGCACTTGTGAGTTGTGACCTTATCACTTTAAAGCAAATCACCACTAACTATGTGTCACGTCCCGATCCAATTATCAATTTTCTTCCTCTAAAAGTAGGTATCTGCTCGAGCTTTGGCTCCCTTCTCTTGATTTTCACTGGATGGTGGTTATTTGAACTTATCAAGAAAAGGAGAGAGGCCAATCTTAGAGCCAACTTCTTTAAACGGAACGGAGGCCTCATTCTACAGCACCAATTGTCTTCACCCGATGGTCATGTCGAGCAAGGGAAATTATTCAATTCCAAGGAGTTGAAGAAGGCCACCGACAACTTTAACGAGGATAGAATTCTCGGAAAAGGTGGACAAGGTACTGTTTACAAAGGTATGCTCTCCAATGGAACGATAGTTGCCATCAAGAAATCTGTGGCAATAGATGAGCAGGACGTTGAGCCTTTTATTAATGAAGTCTTTATCCTCTCCCAAATTAATCACCGAAACGTGGTCAAACTCCTTGGATGCTGTTTAGAAACTGAAGTTCCTCTACTTGTATATGAGTTCATTCCTAATGGGACTCTTTATCAGTACCTTCATGACAACGAATTGCTACCTTCATGGGAGGAGCGCCTATTGCTGTTGAACTTGCGGGGGCCCTCTTCTACTTACACTCTTCCGCACTTGGGTGTTGAGCTTGCTCATCAGTTAACTAAATGGAGCTTTATAAGTCATTGCAATGCTATTGATTCTGCAGCAAGTTCTCTCGAGTTCAGATCAAGGCCAGAAATGGAGGCCAAACTAGCATTTCAGATCAGAAACCTACATTCAAAGTAGAAACTGCTGCAAAACAAGTATTGTACACATTAACTTTAACAGCTCTATCTGCATCAGAAATATTCCAATATGATTGTTGAACAATGTTGGATAGATGAAGGAAGCAAAGCCCAATGATGACCAAGTTGGACACGTATTAAAGTTGCGTCTGATCTTTTTTAGACGTCATATCCGACAGATAATTGATAATATAATTTTCAAGCTTCATTGATTTTTATACTAGTTTTCTAATTTTTCGGACGTAGAGACGAAAAATATGTTAGCAAAACTACTGTTTGACATCCATTCTTGTGTTCTTAACACTCCTTTCTGTATTGTCGACCCCAGAATTGCCATACCCAACCTAACCTCTAACAAAGAACAGTCAATATCCTCATAAATGTGAAAATACACCATTCATTTCTCCCTTAGTGTGCACCAACCACCCGTCAAGGACCATTTAATTATCTTGAGAATTAATTTTTGGGAATGGAATAAGTGAATACTATATCACATACTATAGCAAAATGGGTTACCAGTAGTGTAACGGAGACCATACAGTTTTCTATCGACACTCTAATGGTTGGGTTGTTATTCTCGCAGCATATGTCGATGATATCATCATCACTGATGATGATGTTGAGATATTGTAGTTGAAAAAATAACTAAGTAAAGAATTTGAGATAAAAAAACTTGGGTCCTATAAATTATTTTCTCGGTATTGAGATTGCAAGATCTAGGAAAGGCATAGTACTTTCTCAGAGAAAGTATACATTAGATTTACTCATTGAGAGAGTGATATTAAGCTGTCGACCTGCTTCGACACTGATAATGTAAACCCCGCACTTTTGAATTAAGGAAAATAAGGAAAAGAACCGGTTAGACCGAGTAAGAAAACCGAGACAATTTACAAACCCGATCATTTGGGAACAAGCAATTTGGAAATTTACAACTTCTGAGTGATCCAAAGGATTTATTAAACCTTGGAAAAGAAACTTAACACAAATTAGAACAAAAAAACCAAATTGGTTCGGGTGAACGAGAGTTCGTGAGAACTCTAAAGTTAAGCGTGCCTGTCCGAGCTCACACCTTAACACTTTTCTCTCTCTCTACTGCTTCATTTCTCGGTGAAGCTCGAACTAGAGCTTTGACTTGAACAAAGGTCGGACTCTTTAGAACCGGGGAGAAGACAGTTATCTGATAGCAAACTACAGTCAATTCGAGAATCGTTGAAGAAGCGCCGGCATGATAGAATAGTGAAGTAGCTCCGGCGGACTGAAGCTGCCCTATTTCGGTCAAGCTGAAATCGACCATTTCAAGCCCTCCTCAGGCCAAACCAAGCCCTCCCAACACTTCCTTAGCCTTTCCAAGGCCGAATTAGGACCGAAAGGTAAGCCAATTCGGCTCCCCTTTACAATTTTCAATCGGTGCTAGAGAGAGAGTCGACCGAATTTCAATGACGAAATTCTAATCCAATTCCGTATCAATTGATGCGATTCTTAATTCTAGGATGAACCTTAGGACGAGAGCTATCTGCCCAAATCAAAAGCTCAAATTGTCGTGCCTTCACCGGTGAGAAATCGAAGCTTTCTCTCTCTATAGATCATTTTCCGGCGAAGCTCCGTTTGAGCTCGTCCCGACATTAAAACTTGCGATTCACATTTCTAAAAAATTGTATAAACATGTAGAAACTCAATTTCAACTTCAATTTCAACAATTGGAAACGTTTGATGGGTCAATTTGATAAAATCAAATTCGGCTGTGTTAAGAAGTTGGAATTGGGGAAAAATTGGGGATTTTCGAAATTCAAAAGACCAAAATGAAATTTTATGAAATTGAGGATCAATTGGGCATGAAAATAATGTTGGAGGACCAATTGAGGAAATTTTGAAATTTTTGGGGCAAAATTTACCATTTTTGTAAAGGAAGGGCAAAATGATAATTTTGGAAAAGTTGGGGGACCAAATTGGAAATTTGAGAAATTAAACCCCTTTTTGTGAAATGAAATAAATTGAGGTCCTATGATAAATTTTAGAAGTTTCGGGACTCAATTTGAGGAAAAATCGGCATTTGGGACTTAAGGTTAAAGAGAAATAACTCTAGGGACCTAATTGCAAATAAATGAAAGTTTGACTTTCTCATTCATTTAGAATGAATGAAGGCAATTTGGTCGAACGATAATGAACCAAGATGTTCATATCGTGTAGGAACACGAAGTACCGGGAACGCCAGCAAGGACAAGCTAGCGTGAATACCAAGAACCGGTGTAGTGGAATTCACGGCATTAACGGGTGAGTGGGTTTACTATCATACCTGGTTGGGATGATGAACATAACTTAAAATTAAAAACCACTTACCACTTGTGAGTGTAAATTTTATATCATACCCGGTTGGGCAATGATAAGTACCTCGGTATGAAAACCCACTATTAAGTGGTATTTTAAACATTACTACTTAGAGGAAGTGATGTGAAAATCATGCGGAAAATCTACTTACCGGTTGTAAGTAGATCATAACCGGTTGGTATGATGAGACTTCCCCGAAAAAAGTTGGAAACCCGTTCATTGGTTATGAACGGAGGTGTCCTTATACCCAGGCGATATAATGGATAGAGAAAACATATGTTTTGTCGGAAGTGCTCTCCCCTTACTGTGTGCCAATGCTTAAACAATTTGGAAGACCTTCTCGACGGGAGCTCGAATAGCTCTGATAGGCCGGGGGCCTCAGTTTTGGAACTTGGGGGCTAAATGCCCAGTTGGCACGAGTAGGAGCTCGTAAACGAATATGATATATGTGTCATAAAACTTAATAAGTGAATTGTTTGGCCATGGTACGAAGATAGGACCGACATGCTCAGTCAACTAGCGGCAGTGCAACATAACAAGTCGATGGACTAGTCAAGACAAACCTGAATACTACCAAATTTGAATGTGACTGTCGGAATGGCTTTTCCGGCAACCCATACATACAGGACGGATGCCAAGGTCGTAAGCCTGACAATAATAATTAGCACCGTCTTGGTATACCACAAAAAAAAAAACAGGGACTAGTCCGCTTAAATAGCACGAAAAAGTTTAATTTATACATTTTAAGTTAAAAACTAAGCTAATATGTTGTATGCATGTATGTATGCCTGCAATACGGTATATATTCATTGTTCTTTTTTACTTGAGCAGAAACAAAATGTGATTTTTCATTTAAAAGTTTTATGCTTACCTTTCTAGATTACATTCACCCACCTTAAATCACCCATACTTCAAATAATTTTTATATCCATCATAATTGATATATCATCCAAATAGTTTATCAACCATTATTCTTTTTTTCTTTAAAAAATTATCATGATGCATTATTATCTATTATATATTTTGCATTACTGAATATTATTTTCACTTTAAATCAACCCAACCAACCAGATATTAATGAATGCGAAATCCCATATGGGGATGGAATCAGGCAATGCAGTGGTGTTCACAAGTGCAAGAATACGCGAGGAAGTTATGAGTGCATCAATGATAAAAGGTAATTCATCATCATAGGTATGACCCAAGCAAGCAAAATGCTTGAAATTGTACTTGTAATTTCATATTGTCATTTTCTAGTTTTGTTTCAATTAACCATTAATACGGTAGCAATTAATGGAATCAATTTATCATCAACTTAGATGCAGCCCCGTCTTGATTCCATCACTCGTATCAATTTTCTTCCTCTAAAAGCAGGTATCTTCACGAGCTTTGGCTCCCTCCTCCTGATTTCCAGGGCATGTTGGTTATTCAAACTTATCAAGAATATGATGATATAGTGTAATATTTAAAAATCTTAATATAAATTGATATTGAGTAGAAAAAAATTATGTAAAATTATAATTTAACTCTTATTAATGGAATAAGAGAACTTACAATGAAGAAGATTAACTTTATATTTATTAGAATTACACTAATTAATTAATATTGTTTATTTTGAAATTGGTGTAATGTGGTATATATTTCTCCATATAATACTTCAAATATTCTTGTAATGTGGCATCCTTTTCCTCCTTTAAAAATCAGGTATATCAAGTCCGGCAGTTGGGATGCTTCTCTTGATCTGCATATCATGGGGCACGTGCAAGCTTGTTAAGAGAAGGAGAAAGGCCAAGCTGAAATCCATGTACTTCAAAAAGATTACCCTCGCCTGGCAACTTTCTTCGCCCGAAGGTAATATCGAGAAAGGCAAATTGTTCAATTCCAAAGAGTTGGATAAAGCCACGGACCACTTTAACGATGATAGAGTTCTCGGAAAGGGTGGGCAAGGTACGGTTTACAAAGGGATGTTAACGGACGGGACAATAGTTGCTGTCAAGAAATCAGCAGCGTTAGAGGAGGAGAATGTTGAGCCTATCGTCAATGAGCTGGTCATCCTATCACAAATCAATCATAGAAACATTGTGAAGCTCATGGGGTGCAGTTTGGAGGGTGAAGTTCCACTGCTTGTATACGAGTTCATTCCGAATGGAACTCTTTACCAGTACATTCATGATCCCCAACATTCAATTTCATGGGAGGCACTTCTGCGCATCGCTGCTGAGGTCGCAAGTGGCCTCTTCTACTTGCACTCTTCCGCATCCAACCCTATCTACCACCGCGATGTCAAGTCTTCAAACATACTCCTGGATGAAAAGTATCGTGCAAAAATTGCTGATTTCGGGACTTCCAGGTCAGTTTCCCTTGATCAAACTCATTTGACCACCTTAGTTCAGGGGACTTTTGGGTACTTGGATCCAGAGTATTTTCAAACCAGCCAGTATACCGACAAAAGCGATGTTTATAGTTTTGGGGGGTTCTTGTGGAGCTTCTGACGGGAGAAATGCCTGTGTCCTTACTGCGAGCCAGCGAGGGAAGAAGCTTGGCTACATACTTTGTGATGTGTATGGAAGAAGATCGTCTTTGTGACATACTAGATAGTGCTGTTTCCGAGCAGGGCAGTTTGGAAGAGATTAGTGCTGTTGCCAACCTTGCAAAGAGGGGCTTAAATACGAGAGGGAGGGAAAGGCCAAGCATGAGAGAAGTGACAATGGAATTGGAGGCCATAAGAAGGTCAGTCCTGCCACCTTCAACGATGGATAAAGATGAAGTTAAACATTTTTAAGTAAAGGCCGAAGAGTCGTCGGGAGTGATGGAAGTACAACCTGGATGGAGAGAATACGAGAAGGAGAGTAACGTAACCTCATTTTCAGACGTTTACCCGTTCCTACACAGCCATGCAAGGTGATTTGTAGTTTACTATTTTTGTTCTATTTTTTGTATTACAAGTTTACTCATTTCATATATATTATTTATTCAGCTATCTTAAATGTATTTTTCACATTTGGCTCTTTTTACCTTCAATTAATTTATTTATCTTTTTTTTTTATCACATATATTCAACAATTTATTATTAATTAAATATTTAATTATTTTATTTATATCCAATCTCAATTTTTATTTCTACACTTGAGTTTGCACGAAGTAAAAGACAATAAATTATATTAAATTTACAAGACACTACAAGTGAAAAAACATAAATCCAATGGGCATTATCAATAGTTACCACAAGTAAAGATACATAATCCGTAATAGAAATTATCAAGTCATAATACAATTGTAGCCACAAGATATGAGTACAAAAAAGTAAAAAGAAACAAGTTCCAATGGAAATTAACAAAAGAAATGAGTATATTGCTATATTTCCCTCCGATTTTATTTATATATTATTAGATTTTGTTTGTATCATTTTAATTTATTGTATCTATTCATTTAAAGGTTTTATTAAACCTATATAAACTCATTAAATTATATACAAATGAAATCAAGTACTGCAATAATATTTACATATATTGTCTATCTAACTTTCCTTTGTTATTCAGTAAATATGACATGTATGTGTAGTGATGGGAGTAGAATTACATATGTTGGTATGGATAAGTTGTAGGGGTGTATTGCTCTAATAAGTAGTATTAGGAAAAGATTGTTGGATAATTTTACCACAAAAACAAGTTTCACACAAATGTAAATGAAAGATATGTTGATGATCATCATCACTCCCAAATATAGTGTAAGCTTGTAGATTTTGGAAGGTGCTCAATTTTGGACATGTGGGTGCAATATTATCATTATAATAGTATAATTAACAAGTTTGGCAAGTAGGAATATTGGGTCAAAATTCGGATGTTATGAATGGACATTATGAATGGGGTAAAAAATCTACTGTTCTAGGAAGCCAATGTCGAGTGCTATTTAGGCGAGGAAAGGATTTCTGTTAAGTGTTTAGAAGTTGTACAAATTGTAAGTTTGAAAAATTTTATTTACAAAATGGATTTATTTTCCGGGAAAACAAATTATACACTCCTCAATCTTATTTGTGTGAGTTATTTGTTAAGAAAGCAAATGATGGAAGACTTACGGGACATTTTAGGGTAGCTAAGACTATGACGATAATGCATTATCATTTTTTTTGCCCCACATGAAAAGGGATGCAGAGAAAATATGTTCTCGATGTATTACATGTAAGTAGTCTAAGTCTAGGCAACAATCATAAAGCCTATATACTACTCTTCCGATTCCTAATACAAATTGGTTTGATATTTCTATAGATTTCGTTATAGGATTACCAAGAACTAAGAGGGGGAGAGATTCTGTTTTTATGTTAGTTGATAGGTTTTTAAAGATGAAATATTTCATTACATGTCATAAAACTGATGATACTTCAAATATTGTTGATTTGTTATTTAGAGAAGTTATTAGATTGCATGCTATGCCTATAACTATTATTTCTTATCGTTATTCTAAATTTATGAATTACTTTTTGAAGACCTTATGGGATAAATTGGGAACCAAACTATTGTTTTAAACAACATGTCACCCACAAACTAATTGTCAAATAAAATTAGTAAATAGAACCTTAGATACTTTATTAAGTTCTATAATAAAAAAATTTAAAATAATAGAAATATTATTTACTACATACTGAATTTGCTTATAATAATAATGTTAATTCTACAACTAAGTTTTCACCATTTGAGATTATTTATATTTTCAATCCACATATTGAAATCGAGTTCTATCATTCACAATAAAAACTGCCACCATATAAGTATTGTACACATTAACTTTAATAGCTCTTTGTGCATCAGAAATATTCCAACATAATTGTTGAACAATGTTGGATGGATGAAGGAAAGTTCAATGATGAGCAAGTTGGACACTTATCCCCAAGTTGCGTCTTGTCGGATCATGATCCCCTCCATCGCATCATTGGATATATTATCGTCTGATCTTTTTAGAGGTCATATCCCACATATAATTGATAATATAATTTTCAGGATTCATTTATTCTTATACTAGTTTTCTACTTTTTCCAACGTAGAGACGAAAAATATGATAGCAAAACTACTGTTTTACATCCAACTCTTCTTGTGTTCCTTATCACTTCTCCACTTCTCCTTTCTGTATTGTCGCCCCAGCATGGCCATACCCAACCTAACCTCTAACAAAGAACAGTCAATGCCCTCATAAATGTGGAAACACAACCATCCATTATCTTGAGAATGCAGCTTTGGGAATGGAATTAAGTAAATACTATATCACATACAAATGAACCAAAACTTAGATTTGCTTCCCCTATTAAACAAAAAATAATACATCACTTTTATATATTTGTTTAGTATAAACCTAAAAATTGCACGTCTAAGATACATTTATATGGTAACTGTGTGTAGTATAATTGCTCCCTAAGCCATTGGTACAGGATTCTTTGTATCCATGATAGTATCCCTAATGAAAAACTTGAGACTACATGTTTAAAAGATAGGTAATTTTCTGTTCATCACTTGCATTATAATTTATACAGTTATAACAAACTGTAAAAAGACAAATTATGAAATACAATTGAGTGATCACTAGTGATAAAATATTTATACTTCATGAAGTTGTCCTTTTAGTTGGTGTGGTAGTTGCCGATGCAAGTGTGCTGGTTGTAGGTATGCTAACTTGGATTTTATTCTAGACAATATAAAGGAGATCTCCGAGATTGAAGACGGTAGAAAGTAGAAAAGAAAAGTAGATAAATTTTTTCTTAGAATATTAATCAATTAAGAATCGATACCAATAAAATTAACACGAATATGTAAAGGGCTAAATAGAGGTAGATTAAATTCGTAAACTAGGAATTAGAGCCAAATAATCTATTTAGTAGCATTGTCAATACTTTTAAATTCAGTGCTAGAGCGAGTAACAATGAGTTGTTTGTTGTCGGCACAATCAATATTAGAAAAATAATACAAATTATAAGGTGAATAGGTTGAGTAAATGTGAAATATTGAATATAATTTACAATTTTATGATATTAAATTGAATAATAGACTAAATTGCAATAAATGTGGCTTCCTTTTCCTACTTTAAAAATCAGGTATATACGGAAGTCGGCAGTTGGGATGCTTCTCTTGATCTGCATACCATGGTGCACGTGCAAGCTTGTTACGAGAAGGAGAAAGGCCAAGCTGAAATCCATGCACTTCAAAAAGAAACCTAACTTGGCAACTTTCTTCACCCGAAGGTAACATTGAGAAGGCAAATTGGATAAAGCCACCGACAACTTTAACGAGGATAGAGTTCTGGGAAAGGGTGGGCAAGGTATAGTTTACAAAGGGATGTTAACGGACGGGACCATAGTGTGCAATGCAAACCAGGACAAACTTTCTACTATGGCACAACAAAAAAACATCATGAACACACCCTGAGAGTCTTCTCCACTAGTCAATCGCATGGCTCTGCTGTCTTCACTCACCAGTAACCCTTTTCAATGAGAACATATCTGTCATGTTCACAAGTTAGGTTTTCAATATTTAGTTCACCACGCACAGTTTAAAAATTCCACTCTGTATCTCCTCTGAAATCAAAACGGAGAGGTCTCTCATGGGTTGAAGGAGTTATAGGAGACTTCATGGGGTATTTGGTATGTGTGAAAGGTTTCAAATTTCCATGAAAGCTGGGATTTTCTCCTTACATGGTTGGGCTGGGCTGCAGCAAATGTCTCAATACTTCCACCTATTGACTTGCTAATGACACTGTGTGTTATAGCATTTTTTTTGTAGGAATTATGTCATCGGGTAATCAGATTGCGAAAACTTTCTCTTTTACTTTCAGAATGAAATTCATTATTCTCTTACTATATGAACTCAATTACTTGTAGTCAACAAATATAGATTGAATCACTTATATAAATGTCCATGTCTAATCATCTATCGTTCAAATAATTATATCCTTCCAACTCCAATTCACAATAGGATCATGAAAACTCTATAGTATACTTTACTTCATTGAAATAATGAAAGTTGCAGGTTGTGAGGAAAAGAAAAAAAAAGATATGCAGACCATCCCCGTCTCCTCACAAGTCCCGATAGCTAGTTCCATATATCTCAAAGGAAACGGTCACGGTCTTAGTGAGGCATAATCCCAAGCTATGTATACCAATAGAAACAGTCAGGTTCAAAGAGTCTACTGCTGCCAGGGATCGGATAATTCATACCAGGGATGCAGCACTGACGGCTCCCGAAAAAATACAAGTCGGCGTCGACTGCTGCCAGTCCACGATCCGTGGTGGTCTCCAAAGCTTTAAAGTCAAATTCGAGAGAAATAATAGTTTAGGAGCAAGCCCAGGAGATCAAGCCTGTCATTTTGCATTTATTGTAAATTCGACGTGGTTCGAGCCTGGCTCGACCCATCTATATGCCATCCGTGATAGAGGTTATGCTCCAGCGGTGCTGGAATGGGGAATTATGGATGCTGATTACCTTACATCCATCGGAATCGACCAAACTGAAGCGCCTGGCTATGTTGGGACTACAAGGTGCGAAAAACACATCGATCATGAATGTACCTAAACCAGTGTTGGACTGGCTTCCACACCAGCCAATAATAATTAGCACGGTCTTGGTATAACAGAAAAAAACTGGGACTAGCTGCTCAAGTAGCTGGAAAAAAGTTCAATTTATATAATTTAAGTTAAAAACTAAGCAATTTTGTTGTATTCATGCGATATGCTCGGTTGAATACTGCTCGTCTACCTATTTATTTAAAAGTTTTTTTTAATTTATAAATTTAATACATTTTCTAATTTATCTAATTTATAATTGTATTTTCAATAATAGTATTAATATTTTTATGTACAATTTGAAATACCTTAATATTTGCTCTAATAACATGTAATAATATAATGTGTGCTTATTGTTTACCTATCTAAAATTATATGATATTAAAAGATTTTAATGTGTATTATATTAGAATTAAAATTTTTTAATATTATAAAATAAATAATATTTCTATATTTTATTCAATTTTTAATTATATTCTAAACAAATATTCTCTATCGTATATTTATTGCTATTTTCATTTAAAATTTTAATGCTTACATTTTTAGAATACATTCATCTACCTTAGAATACATTCTTTTTTCTTTAAAAAGTTCATAATGCATTAACTATTTATATATTTTTCACTTCTGAATATTATTTTCATTTTAAATAAATCCAACCAGATATTAATGAATGTGAAATCCCTTATTACGATGCAACGATGTCGTGAGAACTTTTTTCGGACAAAAGCCAGTGTGTTCAAGCTTGGCTATGCACTTCATCATTTGTATGGAAGAGAATCGTTTTTTTGATATAATCGATCAACCTATTCTAGAGAAGGGCAGCGCAGAAGAGTTGATGGCAGTTGCAAACATTGCCAAAAGGTGCTTGAAAATCAAGGAATTGCGAGTGATCAAGAGATTATCAGGACATCTCGGGCTAGGAAGCTTTGGTACAATTTGTGTGTCTGGCGTTCAACCACTCATGCCCAGCCAAACGTGATGATCTCCGTAAATTTGCCACTTTAATGTAATATTATCGTCACTACTTTTTGTGCCATATTGAGTAAGAAGTTTGTGTGGATGCTGATCTAACTTAATCACTCATTCTTAATTTAGAAACATGTTAATCACCTATTTTTACTTTAAAAATATACTAATATATTTAAATAATAGTTAATTAATATTTAATTAGTGTCACTTAACACTCTAAAAATCTTATTTAATTCATTGATTCATCAAAATAAGAGCGGATAATAAATGAAAATTTTAGTGGATGTTTCTGAAATATAAAATATAGTATAGAGAGTTAGATTAAGTATTATTTTTTTGTTATTCTTGTTTTTTTTATAAGTTTTAATTTTTACAATAATTCTCCTTACTCCTCTTATAATATATTTGTGCAATAAAATCGAGAGCACTAGTGGATAGTAAATAATAATTTTTAGTGCGTAATATAATTTTTATACCTATATTTCTTATTAATTAATTAAATATATCATCCACATTAATATATACTAATTTAGTTTATTTTTATTGCTTACCACTAGTATGAGGGTCGGTAGACCTATAAGTGTTTTGAACTCGTTGTGTCAAATATTATATTGGTTACCTTTGACCGAAAAATAGTTGGGAAGGGGAAGTTGGTGGCTTACATAGGTCGAGAAAAAGGCTGAGAATAAGTAGAGAAATGTCAATTCGTTCATTTGGTACCAATGTCGATTGATATTGTGTTGTCAAGGCTCCGGATCCATGATGGGAGTATGTAACACTGCTCTGGTAGGGTGGTTTCGATCCCCTTATTTTGGGTCTCGATTTTAGGGATAAAGAAAGTTTTCACTTTCATGTAAAAATAAAAAATAAAAAATAGTTAATTTGACATATGTTTAGGAAAAATTTTAACCCGAAAACTTGATAGGTGGAGAAATGGGGAGAGTTTTTTTCTCTACTTTCCGAATGAATTTTGCTCTTGTCCGACTATATGAACTCAATTACTTTTAACCAAAGTTTGGAAGAAATGTTTATAGCTTGCACTATCAATATGAAATTTAATCGAAAATTTACTTTTCAAATATTTTCCCACTGAAGTGTGAATACTAAGTAAGGATGGGGCATTCTTGTTTTTTGTGCAAATTTTCTAGTCTATATAATATAATAGTTCTTGTTGATTCATTGGTTGGAGTATCCGACCCATCTCACTTAGAGTGAGGGACTAACCAAATAAGATTCATGGATGGAGCAGGAAAGCATTTAATCTCCCGTCTCCATTTCGTTTTCCTTGGGGCCCGGGGCTGTGATATTTCGTCGAGGCAAGTTGTGTTTGCTGCTGACTCAAGCTCTACCTTCGTTGATGCCTTGAACTGTTCTCACACATAGTTGCTGTCGGTATCACATTTGGCTTGATCATAATAGCCATATATTTGAATTTGAACTAGGATGGGTGGACTCTGAATCCGAACAAAGTGAAGTGATGACCCTTATCGGTTATAGGGCAGCTTCTACTGTTTCTAAGATATTAAACAATTGTCAACAAAAAGCACGTTTATGCATCCTTTTTATTTATGCTTGAACTTTTTTGTCAACCCTTTGTAAAGTGATGGTGAGAATATATCGAAAAATTTTCAAAAAATAATCAAATGGGGCAAGTACTACAAATGCTTTAGAGGAGTGAGATATTAGCCCTTAGACATGGGTCGATACCGGTGATGTCACAAAGACAATCTTCCTCCATACATATGATATAAGAAGAAAGTCAGGTCACCAAATCGAGTCTGCTAACATAGATAAAGGAAAATGGAGGACTTTGTGTTCAAAGATTTACAATTATTCAGTAAGCAACTATTGATGAATAGGGTTTGACGGCTAATGAAAAATCCAGACTCATTGAGGACCAGGGTCATCAAATGAAGATATTTCTCTGCATACAGAAAGAAAGAGTCCAGACAAAAAGGCCCCGGGCTGATGCTGCCCAAAATTTCTCTGGCGGGTGTCAGCCCGAGCCACTACCCTAGGATGCTTGAAATGCCAAGCCTAGGCTCGAATATGCTGGGACCATGGCCCCTTTGAGACGGATCTATCATGTATAAATGTAATTGTAGGAGAGTTATACCAATGTGGAGTAAAGGATATACGAAGAACCTGTAGTCTCAAGTTTTTCATTAGGGGATACTATCATGGATACAAAGAATCTCGTACCAATCGCTTAGGCAGCAATTATACTACACACAGTTACCATATAAATATATATTAGACGTGCAATTTTCAGTCTTATACTAAACAATTATAAAAAAGTGATGTATTATTTTTTGTTTAATAGGGAAGCAAATCTGAGTTTTGATTCATGTATATATGTGATATAGTATTCACTTATTCCATTCCCAAAGCTACATTCTGAAGATAATTAAACCGTCCTCTCAGTGGTGGTTGGTGCACACTAAGTAAGGGAGAAATGGATGGTTGTGTTTCCACATTTATGAGGGCATTAACTGTTCTTTGGCAGATGTTAGGCTGGGTATGGCGATGCTGGGGCCGCCGATACCTAAAGGAGAAGTGATAAGGAACACAAGAAGAGTTGGATGTGAAAGAGTAGTTTTGCTATCATATTAATCGTCTCAAAGTCCGGAAAAGTAGAAAACTAGTGGAGGAATCACTGAAATCTAATCCATAAAAAGTGGGTGTGATTGTGTGCCAATCTAAAAAGGGTAAATAATGGAACACAACAAAGTAAGGGAAAGATTGTACAAGAACTTCCCTCGCTAAGTCTTGAAATCCAAGTACAACTTATGTTATTAGTTTTATATAATGTCATTATAGAGAACATAGCAGACAATACACCTCTCTCTTCGTAATCTGGGGGAGTAGCGACTACTCGAGGTCTAGGAGAGTGATGAGTTGATTATAGGGTTCCGACCAAATCGGTTCGATGCGTGATAATTTTGGTCACTCCAATAGTTATATATCTTCTCAAAAGCATGGGCCATCCTTTCGATCTCACCTAAATAGCACTCGACATTGGCTTCCTAGAACAGGAGATTTTTTACCCCATTCATAACGTCCATTCATGACATTTGAATTTTGACCTAATCTCTCTACCTTCCAAAATCCACAAGCTTACACTATATCCGGGAGTGACGATTATATCAACATATCTCTAATTTACATTTGTATGAAACTTGTTTTTGTGGTAAAATTGTCCAACAATCTTTTCCTCGTACTACTTATTAGAGCAATACACCCCTACAACTTATCCATACCAACATATGTAATTCTACTCCCATCACTTCACATATATGTCATACTTACTCAATAACGAAGGAAAGTGACTTGATTTCTTGACTTGTGCTTACTCATATCTTGTGGCTACAATAGTATTATGACTTGGTAATGTCTATTAGGGATTATGTATTTTTACTAGTGGTGTCTCTTGGTAATGCCCGTTCGGGCTTATGTCTCTTAACTTATGCAGACTCATGCCTTGTGGTATCTTGATAATGCTCATTGGGGCTTATGTTTCTTCACTTGTAGTGTCTTATTGTAGATTTAATGTAATTTATTATCTTTTACTTCGTGCAAACAAGTGTAGGAACAAAACTTGAGATTGAATATAAATAAAATAACTAAATATTTAATTCGTAATTAATTATTGAATATGTGTGCTAAGAAAAAAAAGATAAATAAATTAATTGAAGGTAAAAGGAGCCAAATGTGAAAAATACATTAAGATAGCTGGATAAATAATATATATATATATATATATACAGGGATATACCATTTTTGTGAAAGTATGAAAAAAAAAGAATTGAGCTAAATTTTGATAGAGTGAATATACTAAATATCAGAAAAAGTTTAAATGATAAAGATATCTGCTAGAATAAGCAGCACGCTATTAATATAAAAAAGAATAAATAAAGAAATTACATTAATATTTGATAAAATTTAGGCCAAATTGAATAATTATGTTTAAAAAAATAAGAGTATTTACACTATTTAAAGAAAAGAACCAAGATATACTCAAAATTTTGAATGAAAAATATTGAACTAAATTGAAATTTTCTTAGAAATCAAAATTTCTTTCTTGATATTATAACGAAAAAGACAAAATGAGAGAGATTTTGAGTTGAGAAATGTTATACATAATGATTTAATGTCTTTATATAGGTTTAATAAAACTGTTAAATGAATAGATACAATACATTAAAATGATACAAACAAAACCTAATAATATTTAAATATAATCTAATGAAAATCTAGTAGTAACTAAACTCATGTCTCTTGACTTATGCATATTCATATATTATACCTCCAATAGTATTATGACTTGGTAATTCCTGATAGGGCTTGTATCTTTTGACTTGTGGCGTCTTTTAGTAATGTTGTTGGGACTTATCTTTCTTAACTTGTGCTAACTCATGTCTTTTGATCTCTTAACTTGTGCTAACTTGTGTCTCTTCACTTGTGTGTTGTGGTTTTTTCTTAAAAACTGCTCGGATATTTTACCTGTATTTCGTAACTTTTGACTTTAAGTTGAAAACATTTTTGACACACGTATTAAATCACTACAAACTGATGGTACTAAAGAATTTTTGTCTCAACCCTTTCAAACTGAACCACAATCTCATGGGATTATTAATCGAGTTTCATGTCCACATACACACTAACAAAATAGATTTGCTCAAAGACAATATCATCAACATAGGTTTCATTCTTCTAGCCTAATCCTACCTTCCCAAGAAATTTTGGGATTTTTCTTTTGAAACTGCCATGTTTTTGATAAATCGTCTTCCCACTCACTCTCAAACCTCCCCATATCATTGCCTTTTCCACCATCACCTCGACTATACCTTTCTTCGAGTCTTTGGTTGTCTTTTCTTTTCTTATCTTCGACCCTACAGTAGTGACAAACTTCAATTTCACTCTAAGCCATGTGTGTTTCTTGGGCATCCTCTTGGTTTCCTTGCTTATCGCTATGTGAACCCTTCTACAGGTTGTCTCTTTGTATCTCGTACTGTTCATTTTCATTAGTCTATTTTCCCTTTCCCCCCCTCTCTTAATGCAAGTTGTACTGCTCCTCCTTGTCCTACGGATAGCACCCCCTCCCCTCTCCCTTTCCCCTCTTCCCATGTTTCTCTCCAACTAGATAAGGACTCATGTATGACTTCATCCTCCATGTACATTGCTAATTTGTCTTTATATGATACTTTCCCTCTTGTTGTGCTATTGCAAACACGCAATGATTCGTCTCGTCGCATGGTCACCCACTCTCAAGATGGGTCCCTTCCCCCGCAATGCTTCTATGTTAATCTATTGATGTTTCTTGCTCTCGAGTAACCCCAAACTTTCCTCAGAGCTAGTCTTCATCCTTGTTGGCAAGAAGCCATGCATGTTGAAATATTACTGCTCTTCAGCACAACTCTACTTGGGATCTCGGCCATCTTTTTTTGAATAATCATATCATGGGGTGTAAATGGGTATACAAGATCAAGCAATATCCAGATGTTTCTCTCCAACTAGATAAGGACTCATGTATGACTTCATCCTCCATGTACATTGCTGATTTGTCTTTATATGATACTTTCCCTCCTGTTATGCTACTGCAAACACGCAATGATCCGTCTCATTGCACGGTCACCCGCTCTTAGGATGGGTCTCTTCCCCCACAATGCTTCTATGTTAATCTATTGATGTTTCTTGCTCTCGAGTAACCCCAAACTTTCCTTAGAGCTAGTCTTCATCCTTGTTGGCAAGAAGCCATGCATGTTGAAATTACTGCTCTTTAGCACAACTCTACTTGGGATCTCGGCCATCTTTTTTTGGATAGTCATATTATGGGGTGTAAATGGGTATACAAGATCAAGCAATATCCGGATGATTTTATTGCTCGCTATAAGGCTTGCCTTGTTACGAAAGGCTTCTCTCAGCAACCAGGTTTGGATTACGATAATACCTTTAGTGCAGTCATCAAACCTGTCACTATACTATTATTCTCTCCATTGTGCTCTCCTCTGGCTGGTTACTCGTCAACTCGATGTGAACAATGCTTTTCTTCATGGGCATCTTACTGAGGAAATCTGTATGGCCTAACCTTCTAGCCTTGTTGACTGTGCAACTCCTCATTATATTTGTCACCTTGGCCGGTCACTTTATGGCATCAAACAAACTACCCTGTCAACTCATTTCTCCTTCAAATGGGCTTCTGATGTTCTATTGTTAATTATTCCCTATTTATATATAACATCTCGATATTTATTATGTTTTTGTTTGTTTATATTGATGATATTATTGTGTTACTAGTTCGTCTCATACTCCTATTTAGCGAGTTATTTGTTCTCTCCAACAAGAATTCTCTCTCAAATACTTAGGACCTCTTCATCACCTTTTTGGTGTTGAAGTAACCTCTCATCCTAACTAGCTCTATCTTACTCAACAAAAGTATATTCACGACCTACTCTCTAGGGCTTTTATGTCTACTTGTTGACCCATCTCAGGGTGATGGAGTCCCATATCCATGTCACTATCGTTAAATTATGGGTTATTTTCAATATCTAACTCTCACTCGGTTTAACATTGCTTATGTTTTACATCAAGTCTGTCAGTTTATGAATCAACCTATATTTGTTCGCTATAATGCTTTCAAGTGTATTATACACTACCTTTAGGCCACTTTTCACCTTAGATTCTCCTATTACTCTATCTTGTTTGTCGAATGCTCATTAGGTTGGTAACCTTGATAATCGCTGCTCTATAAGTGGTTTTGCTATCTTATTTGATTGCAATCTTATCTATTAGAGTTTTAAGAAGCATGCACGGTCGCTGAATATAAAAGTATTTTTGTTGAGAATAGATCCCACATTGGATAAAATAGAGAAGTGTTGTGGGTTTATAAGGTTCAAAGGGTACCACTATTACTTTTAAGTAGACATGGGCCCGACCCCTTATCGTTCCACAATACCTTCTCTAACATGGTATCAGAGCCAGTGGACTCGCACTCGTACCCGAATAGAGGTCGAAAACTCGGCTTGTGGTCTGCCCGAGTTGGATGGAGGAGGAAAAAATACCCAATTCGAGGCCATTGTGTCCCCCCTCGTCCGAGACCGGAAGGGGAATACCCGGCTCATAGACAGGTGTTGAGAGGTGTTGAGAATTGCACGTGGCAAGTATATCCACGTTGCACATGAGGGCGGGTGTTGAGAATAGATCCCACATTGGATAAAATAGAGAAATGTTGTGGGTTTATAAGGTTGGAAGGGTACCACTACTTAAAAGTCATGACTTTTAAGTAGATATGGGCCCGACCCCTTATCGTTCCACAATACCTTCTCTAACAATTTTCAATACAACAACTAAAATTATATGGGTCCAAATATTGATTATAGACAATATGAAATGAGTAAACTTGCAATACGAAAAATAGAACAACAAGAGTAAACTACAAATCACCATGTATCGCTATGTAGGAACGGGTAAACGTCTGAAAATGAGGTTACTTCTTATGGCCTCCAATTCCATTGTCACTTCTCTCATGCTTGTCCTTTCCCTCCCTCTCGTATTTAAGCACCTCTTTGCAAGGTTGGCAACAGCACTAATCTCTTCCAAACTGCCCTGCTCGAAAACAGCACTATCTAGTATGTCACAAAGACGATCTTCTTCCATACACATCACAAAGTATGTAGCCAAGCTTCTTCCCTTGCTGGCTCACAGTAAGGACGCAGGCTTTTCTCCGGTCAGAAGCTCCACAAGAACCACCCCAAAACTATAAACATCGCTTTTGTCAGTATACTCACTGGTTTGAAAATACTCTGGATCCAAGTACCCAAAAGTCCCCTAAACTAAGGTGGTCAGATGAGTTTGATCAAGGGAAACTGACCTTGAAGTTCCAAAATCAGCAATTTTTGCACGATACTTTTCACCCAGGAGTATGTTTGAAGACTTGACATCGCGGTGGTAGATAGGAATGGATGCAGAAGAGTGCAAGTAGAAGAGGCCACTTGCAACCTTAGTAGCTATGCGCAGGCGTGCCTCCCATGAAATTGAACGTTCGAGATCATGAATTCGGAATGAACTCGTATACAAGTAGTGGAACTTCACCTTCCAAACTGCATCCCATGAGCTTCACAATGTTTCTATGATTGATTTGTGATAGGATGACAAGCTCATTACTGATAGGCTCAACATTCTCCTCCTCTAACGCTGCTGATTTCTTGACAGCAATTATTGTCCCATCCGTTAACATCCCTTTGTAAACCGTACCTTGCCCACCCTTTCTGAGAACTCTATCATCGTTGAAGTGGTCCGTGGCTTTATCCAACTCTTACGAATTGAACAATTTGCCTTCTCGATGTTACCTTCGGGTGAAGAAAGTTGCCTTAGGGTCTTTTTGAAGGACCTAGATTTCAGATTGGCCTTTCTCCTTCTCTTAACAAGTTTGCACGTGCACCATGGTGTGCAGATCAAGAGAAGCATTCCAACTGCTGGACTTCCGTATATACCTGATTTTTAAAGTAGGAAAAGGAAGCCACATTTGTCTGCTATTACGGAGAATTTACTCTTTAATCCATCCCAATATCATCAAATTGTGTATTATATTAAATATCTCACTTTTACTCGACTAGATATCACTTATGTTGTTCACCAAGTCTATGGTGAAGCATATGTTCCGCTATCTCCAAAGTACTACCCACATTGGCTTAACCTTTTGACATCACTTACCTCATGATCTGCATTATTTTTTTTTATACCAATTGGGCCAGCAACCCTAATTACCATCGCTCTGTTAGTGGATTTTTCGTTTTTCTAGGACGTAATCTAATCGTATGCACCAAAAATATTAAAATTGATTATCATTTTATTTGTTAACAAGTTAGTAATGTATGTTTTCGTGTTTGTTTTATTGGTACTAATTCTCAATTGGTTGGTATTCTAACTAAAAGTTTGCCTACTTCCCGCTTATACTTTCTATGGTACAAGCTCAATCTACGAGATCTACAGGGAATAAATGATGTGAATCCGACAAAAGAGTCTACAAATTTACAAGTCCAATCAACCGAACCTGCAATGGAGCTAAACACTTTGTTACCAAATGGGATAAATGATTATTTGAGACTTCAAGAGGGCCCAAACACAAGGTTAAGGGGCTAAAAGATTCAAACAAGCTTTATATGGGTTGATTAAAGAGATTGCCAAAAAAAATCCAAATGGAAGCCCAATTAAAGAGTCCAAGAAAAGCCCACGAGAAGGTCCAAATTTAATTAATGAGTAAAGATTTATTTATATAATAAATCTTCTACGATATTAAATGATAATATTAGATATTTAATTAGTTAAATTTAGATTTTTAAATTGGTTATAAAAATATCCTACATATTTAGATTAGATATGATTGGCATGTAACCATAAGATATATTTTCCTTATTTTTTAGGCTATTCAGTTGTTATATGTACTTATAAAAGGCATACTCCATAGCATTGGAGGAGGAGACACTGTGGAATTTCAATTTTGTGAGGTTTTGTCTTATTTCTATCTTGAAGTAGCTTTTTGAACTTATCAGGTTTTTACCTAGGTGTTCAAACAATCAAAACTTATCACCCGAGGTTTTCTGAGAGTTTTTCTTAGAGGATTTGGGTGTGGTGTCTACATATCTCATACCTTATTTATCACGTAAACAAGGTATATTTCATCTTTTCGCACTTGCGTCATGAAAGTCTGGGGGTTTTTGCCATATTTGGTGTAGGGTGTCGTCAGCATATTGGCGGGATTCGCATCAATAAAAGCCAAGTCATCATATCTGCAATGAGCACACTTGCAACCACCACACCACCTATAAGGATAAAGTCAACTCCATTATCAATGAATATTTTATTAGAAGTGATCACCTCAATTATATTACATATTTTGAGAACTGATTATCTCAGTTGTATTGAATATTTTGTCTGTATTTTGTTATTTTGTATAGAGAAATGGTATAAATTAACATATAAGTGATCATGAAAATATGAGAGAAAATTATGTATCTATTTTATTTATTCCTCATTCCTTTGCTTTTAAACATGTAGTCTCAAGTTTTTCAATAGGGATACTATCATGGATACAAAGAATCTCGTACCAATTGCTTAGGGAGCAATTATAATACACACAGTTACCATATAAATATATCTTAGAAGTGCAATATTTAGGCTTATACTAAACAATTATATAAAAATGATGTATTATTTTTTGTTTAATAGAGAAGTAAATCTGAGTTTTGGTTCATGTGTATGTGATATAGTATTCACTTATTCCATTCCCAAAGATTCATTCTCAAGATAATTAAATGGTCCTTGACGGGTGGTTGGTGCACACTAAGGGAGAAATGAATGGTGTGTTTTCACATTTATGAGGGCATTGACGGTTCTTTGTCAGAGGTTGGGTATGGCCATGCTAGGGCCGACAATACAGAATTTAACTAATTAAATATCTCACAACTTCTCCTTCGGCATTCTGTTTTATATTGAATACCCACTTACATCCTACAGCCTTTTTTCCATTTGGAAGTTGAGCAAGTTCCCACGTTTTATTCTTCTCTAGTGCTTTCATCTCTTCATGCATTGCTCCAAGCCACTTCGGATCCCATTTAGCTTCTTGCCAATTATTTGGTATTTGTACTGACTGTAGTGATGCAATAAATGACTTGTATGCAGGTGGAACAGATGCATATGAAACATAATTAGATATATCATTCTCAAAACCATATCTAATTGGAGGTTTTCTTGCATTAGCTCTATATTCTTTACTGATGGCAATATGTATGGAATTAATACCATCCGATGATATGGATGAACCATTAGAAGGTTGTATAGAGTCATTACCTTCTAGTGACACTGATGAAGATTGTATAGAGTCATTACTCTCTAGTGACGTTGACAGTTGTATAGAGTCATTACTTTCTGGTGACATTGATGAACTGTTAGAGGTTTGATTAATACTTGGGATTGGCTCACCATCACCTGACTCATCTTTTTCTCCCTTAGCACTGTCCTTATTTCTCCTACTATATACCTTTAATTGAGGTTCATCCTTATTTCCATCTTTGTTACTCCAAATTATAGGACACGGGTTCACTTCTACAATAATATTTTCAGCACTTTTATCATTGATAATTTCTTCATTTGTTTGCCATATATGAGGAATTGACAAGTCTTGTAATATGATTGCTGATTCCTTATAGAATGGTTTATTCTCCCGAAAAGTCACATCCATACTCACAAAAGGTCTTTTCTCACTTATACTCCAACACTTGTATCCCTTTTGAGTACTGGAATAACCCACATAAATACATTTTAATGCACGAGGATCGAGCTTGCTTACCGAAGGACGATGATCTCTCACCAAAGATATACATCCAAACACACGAAGAGGGAGTATGTATGTGTTTATTTCCCATCAATACTTCATAAGGTGATCTAAAGTTCAACACTTGCGAGGGCATCCAATTAATCAAATAAGCTGCTATCAGCACAACTTCACTCCATAAATACTTTGGTACATTCATGTTGAAGAGAAGTGAACGAGCAACTTCCAACAAATGACGATTTTTCCTCTCTGCAACATCATTTTGTTGGGGGGTATCTGGACATTTAGTCTGATGAATAATTCCCTTACTAGATAGATAAGACAAAAATTCCCGATTCACATACTCGGTGCCATTATTTGTTATAATAGTACAAACTTTGGCATTAAATTGAGTTTGAACAAGAGCCAGAATGTAAACCCCGCACTTTTGAGTTAAGGAAAATCGAGAAAAGAACCGGTCAAACCGAGTAAGAAAATCGAGACGGTTTAAAAACCCAATCATTTGGGAACAAGCAATTGGGAAATTTACAACTTCCAAGTGATACAAAGGGTTTATTAAACCTTGGAAAGGAAACTTAACATAAATTAGAATAGAAAAACCAAATTGGTTCAGGTGAACAAGAATCCTCTCTCTCTCTCTCTCTACTACATTTCCCGGTGAAGCTCGAACAAGAGCTTCGACTTGAACAAAGGTCGGGCTCTTTAGAACTAGGGAGAAGACAGCTATCTGATAGAAAACTCCAATCAATCTGAGAATCGTTGGAGAAGCATTGGCATGATGGAATAGTGAAGCAGCTCCAACGAACCGAAGCTACCCTATTTCGGCCAAGATGAAATCAACCATTTCAAGCCTTCCTCATGCCAAACCAAGCCCTCTCACACTTCCTCAGCCTTTCCATGGCCGAATTAGGACTGAAAGGTAAGCCAATTCAGCTCCCCTTTACAATTTTTGTTCGGTGATAGAGAGAGAGTCGACCAAATTTAAATGACAAAATTCTAATTCAATTCCACATCAATTGATGCGATTCTTGATTCTAGGATGAAAAAGGACGAGAGCTATCTGCCCAGATCGAAAGCTTGGACCACCATTGTAAACCCCGCACTTTTGAGTTAAGGAAAACCGGGAAAAGAACCAGTCAAACTGAATAAGAAAACTGAGTCGGTTTACATTTGGGAACAAACAATATGGAAATTTAAAACTTCCGGATGATCCAAAGGGTTCATTAAACCTTGGAAAATAAACTTAAGACAAATTAGAAAATAAAAACCAAATTGGCTCAGGTGAACTAGATTCCATAAAAACTTTGAAGTTAAGCGTGCTTGCTCAAGAGTAGTATGATAAGCGTACGACTTATCATAAATAGCCATAAATTAATGTATATTTAATTATTGTAATTAATACCAATAATTTAATACCCAAATTAAATTATTGGAATTAATACAAATAATTTAATACCGAAATTAAACTATTGGAATTAATACAAATAATTTAATATCGAAATTAAATTATTGGAATTAATACCAATAATTTATGACAATATTAATACTAGTACTAAATCTCTCCCATTTAATATACGGTTTTACACCTATATAAAGAGGTCATCCCCATTCATTTTTCTCACACTTGAACACTTCTCTCTCTCTACTGCTCTATTTCCCGATTAAGCTCGAACCAGAGTTTCGACTTAAACATTTTTCTTAACCTCGAAAGGAGAGGTCGAGCTCTTTAGAACCGGGGAGAAGACAACTATCTGATAGCAAACTCCAGTCAATCTGAGAATCATTGGAGAAGCGCCAACATGATGGAATAGTGAAGCAGCTTCGACGGATCGAAGCTGCCCTATTTCGGCCAAGCTGAAATCGGCAATTTCAAGCCCTTCTCAGGCCAAACCAAGCCCTCCCAACACTTTCTCAGCCTTTCCACGACCGAATTAGATCGAAAGGTAAGCCAATTCAGCCGAATTAGAAACTCAATTTCAACTTCAATTTCAACAATTGGAAACGTTTGATGGGTCAATTTGATGAAATCAAATTCGGCTGTGTTAAAAAGTTGGAATTGGGGGAAAATTGGGGATTTTCAAAATTCAAAGGACCAAAATGAAATTTTATGACATTGAGGATCAATTGGGCATGAAAATAATGTTGGAGGACCAATTGAGGAATTTTGAAATTTTTGGGGCAAAATTTACCATTTTTGTAAAGGAAGGGCAAAATGGTAATTTTGGAAAAGTTGGGGGACCAAATTGGAAATTTGGGAAATTAAACCCCTTTTTGTTAAATGGAATAAATTGAGGTCCTATGATAAATTTTAAAAGTTACGGGACTCAATTTGAGGAAAAACCGACACTAGGGACTTAAAGTTAGAGAGAAATAACTTTAGGGACCTAATTGTAAATAACTAAAAGTTTGAGTTTTCTCATTCATTAGAAATGAATGAAGGCTGTTATGCTGAGTAATAATGAACAAGGATGTTCATATTGTGTAGGAACACGAAATACTAGGAACGCCAGCATGGACAAGCTCGCATGAATACAAAGAACTAGTCAAGTGGAATTCACTACGTTAACAGTGCGACATGACAGGTCGACAGACCAGTCAAGACAAACAACTGCAGGTTGAGTTGAGAGTCGGGGCCATTGGACCAGTGGCACCACAAATTACATGGCAATATGAAAAAACATTGTTTGTGCATGCACTGTGAGTACGGGATCATCAAGACGCCCATGAGGGGTAGTGATGCGTGCTAAGGGCACTGGACGACCTAGTGGCTATAAGGGCAGTTTGTCACTCCAGGTGTCTGTGCGAAATCTGGAGTAGCACCAAACGCATGAGACTGGGGTGGGGACAGGATGAGGTCTCTTTCCTCATACGGACACGAAGAAGTGATTTCGAGATTGTGGGTCGGATGTCACGTACATCTACTCATTCCTAGGGTAGAAGTGGTCGTACTTCTATTCGAGTGGCAAGAAAAGTCGCTCCGAAGCCACTAGCAGGTTCAATAGTGATACTGACTTGCGAATGTGTGTAACTTTCATGATAAAGGATGTGTGTTGGGTGATGACACACCAGTAACTAAGAAATGGTGGAAAAACCCAAATTTTTAAACGAAGGGATTTTTGAAAAAAAAAAAAGAAGTCTAGCACACTCCATATAAATGTTTTTATTTAAATTTAAAAGATTTGAATCCCATTCACTGAGTAGTTGTACTCACCCCCTCCCTTATACCCCTTTCAAGAAGTCCCGAAAAGCCGAACCTTAAAAAACTTGTGCAATTAAACGCCTACAAGACAAGTATGATTAATTTAAATTACTATGCAGTTTTGATTTATGATATTCCTGGAAAAAGGTGCAAGTCTAAAGAACGCCTTACTATTTACAGTTTATAATATAAGGGGAAATCCTTTAGTAAATTGGGAGAGTGGCGGGTTGATCACGAGGATCCGACCAAACCGGGTCGGGGCGTGACACAGAAAATCCTTGAAACATAATAGTGCTTCTCTTTTGCGTTTCATCAAATATAACCATGCCATCTGAGAGTGACAATCAATAAATGTGATAAACCATCTAAATCCACTAATAGAGGTAATCAGACATGGCCCCCAAACGTTCGAGTGAATCAATGAAAATGGCTTTATACTTCTTAATCCAGTAGAATTATAACTTGTTTTTTGTGTTTTCCAAACTCACAAGCATCACAAACAAATTTATTGCGTTCTACTTTACTCATCAGCTCTGGTCTCAACTTTTTAAGACTCTCAAATAATGGATGTCCCAACCGACAATGTTCTAACATTGCTTCATCTTCTTCTTTACTATTCAATGCAACACTCAAACTTTTATTCACAACTCTTTTATTTAGATACCATAATCCTCCACGCTTATTGTCAGTTCCAAGTATCTTCTCAGTGTTTCTCTCTCGAAAGATACAAGTGTCCCCATAAAAAATTACTTTACAATTCAATTTATCAATGATACTAATAACTGACAATAGATTAACTGTAAGAGAGGGAACATGCAAAATAGATGATAATGTGATCAAATCAATACATTTAATAGAGCCCTTCCTTTTGATAGATTGTACTGTTCCATCTGCTGTATGAACAACTCACTTATAAGTTTGAGGATATTTATCATATGTATTAAATTATTCTATTGATCCTATCATATGTCTTGATGCACCAGAATCAATAATCCAATCTGTGGAAGATTCAAGTATTTGTACCTGATTACCACAATTTATCTCATTCTCGTCCAGTATGATAAGACATCTGCTATTCATATTTTATATCTCTCTTGAATCCCTTCCAGCTCTTAGGTCTCCTGGTCGCAGCTCCCGACAATGACAAATCTTAGAGATATCTTTTTGTCTTCTTTGAAAATACCAGAAAACCATAGCTCTGATACCATATTAAATATTGGAAAATATAATTCTATTCTAGTAAATTAAATTTAAAATATATATGATATATTTGCACTATTTATAAATATATCAATAACTTATTAATATTGCACATACCCACATTGGCTTAACCTTTTGACATCACTTACCTTATGATTTGCATTATTTTTTTAATACCAATTGGGTCGGCAACCCTGCTTACCATCGCTCTATTAGTGCATTTTTCATTTTTCTGGGACGTAATCTAATCATCGCTTACCATCGCTCTATTATTTTTTTAATACTAATTCACGAACTTAATCTACCTCTATATGGCCCTATTAGCCATTTATCTCACAGACAACTTTATTTTTCACGTATGCACCAAAAATATTAAAATTGATTATCATTTTTTTTGTTAACAAGTTAGTAATGTACATTTTCGTGTTCGTTTTATTGGTACCAATTCTCAATTGGCTAACATTCTAACTAAAAGTTTGCCTAATTCTTGCTAATGCTTTCTATGGTACAAGCTCAATCTTCGACATCTACGGGAAATAAAAGCCAAGTCAGCATATCTGTAATCAGCACACTTATAACTACAACCACCACACCATCTGCAAAGATAACATCAACTCCATTATCAGCTGAATTAATATTTTATTAGGAGTGATCACCTCAATTATATTACATATTTTGAGGAGTGATCATCTCAATTGTATTGCATATTTTGTCTATGGTTTGTTATTTTGTATAGAGAAATGATGTAAATTAACATATAAGTGATCATGAAAACATGAGAGAAAATTATCTATCTATTCTATTTATTCCTCATTCCTCTGCTTTTAAACATTTTGTCTAAGTTTTTCAACAGGGGATACTCTCAAGTTTTTCAATAGGGGATACTATCATGGATACAAAGAATCTCGTACCAATTGCTTAGGGAGCAATTATACTACACATAGTTACCCGTTAATGCCGTGAATTCTACTATACCGATTTTTTGTATTCACGCGAGCTTGTCTTTGCTGATGTTCTCGGTACTTCGTGTTCCTACACGATATGAACAACCTTGTTCATTATTACTCGACATAACAACCTTCATTCCATAAAAACTTTAAAGTTAAGTGTGCTTGCTAAGAGTAGTATGATAAGTGTACGGCTTATCATAAATAGCCATAAATTAATATATATTTAATTGTTGTAATTAATACAAATAATTTAATATCGAAATTAAATTATTATAATTAATATTAATAATTTATGACAATATTAATACTAGTAATAAATCTCTCGCACCTGAACACCTTGGAATTAATACCATTTGTTCTCTCCAATAAGAATTCTCTCTCAAATACTTGGGACCTACACCTTGGAATTAATACCATTTGTTCTCTCCAATAAGAATTCTCTCTCAAATACTTGGGACCTCTTTATCATTTTTTTGGTGTTGAAGTAACCTCATCCTAACAAGCTCTATCTTACTCAACAAAAATATATTCACTACCTACTCTCTATGGCTTTTATGTCTACTTGTCGACCCATCTCCACTCCGTTGAGACCGTTCCTTGCTTGTCTCTCACTCAGGGTGATGGACTCCCATATTCATGTCACTATCATTAAATTGTGGTTCTTTTCAATATCTAACTCTTACTCGGTTTGACATTGCTTATATGGTACATCAAGTCTACCAGTTCATGAATCGACCTACATTTGTTTACTATACTGCTGTCAAGTGTATTATGCACTATTTTAGGCTACTTCTCACCTTAGATTCTCCTATTACTATATTTTGTTTCTCGAATGCTTATTAGGCTGTGAACCCTGATGATTGCCGCTCTATAAGTGATTTCACTTTCTTATTTTATTGCAATCTTATCTATTAGAGTTTTAATAATAAGCACATCATTGCTCGATACAGTATCGAGTTTGAATATAAAAGTATTTTCAATACAATAACTAAAATTATATGGGTACAAATATTGATTATAGACAATATGAAATGAGTGAACTTGTAATACGGAAAATAGAACAACAAGAGTAAACTACCACCATGTATCGCTATGTAGGAACGGGTAAACGTCCGAAAATGAGGTTACGTCACTCTCCTTCTCGTATTCCCTCGATGCAGGTTGTACTTCCATTACTCCGGACGACTCTTCCGCCTTTACTTGAACATGTTTAACTTCATCTTTATCCATCGTTGAAGCTGGCAGGACTGACCTTCTTATGGCCTCCAATTCCATTGTCACTTCTCTCATGCTTGGCCTTTCCCTCCCTCTCGTATTTAAGCACCTCTTTGCAAGGTTGGCAACAGCGCTAATCTCTTCCAAACTGCCCTGCTCGGAAACAGGAGCATCTAGTATGTCACAAAGACGATCTTCCTCCATACACATCAAAAAGTGTGTAGCCAAGCTTCTTCCCTCGCTGGCTCGCAGTAAGGACACAGGCTTTTCTCCCGTCAGAAGCTCCACAAGAACCACCCCAAAACTATAAACATCGCTTTTGTCGGTATACTGGCTGGTTTGAAAATACTCTGGATCCAAGTACCCAAAAGTCCCCTGAACTAAGGTGGTCAAGTGAGTTTGATCAAGGGAAACTGACCTGGAAGTCCCGAAATCAGCAATTTTTGCACAATACTTTTCATCGAGTAGTATGTTAGAAGACTTGATATCGCGGTGGTAGATAGGGATGGATGCGGAAGAGTGCAAGTAGAAGAGGCCACTTGCAACTTCAGCAGCGATGCGCAGGCGTACCTCCCATGAAATTGAATGTTCGGGATCATGAATGTACTGGTAAAGAGTTCCATTCGGAATGAACTCGTATACAAGTAGTGGAACTTCACCTTCCAAGCTGCACCCCATGAGCTTCACAATGTTTCTATGATTGATTTGTGATAGGATGACGAGCTCATTGACGATAGGCTCAACATTCTCCTCCTCTAACGCTGCTGATTTCTTGACAGCAACTATTGTCCCGTCCGTTAACATCCCTTTGTAAACCGTACCTTGCCCACCCTTTCCGAGAACTCTATCATCGTTAAAGTGGTCCGTGGCTTTATCCAACTCTTTGGAATTGAACAATTTGCCTTTCTCGACATTACCTTCGGGTGAAGAAAGTTGCCAAGCGAGGGTAATCTTTTTAAAGTACCTGGATTTCAGCTTGGCCTTCCTCCTTCTCTTAACAAGCTTGCACGTGCACCATGGAATGCAGATCAAGAGAAGCATCCCAACTGCCGGACTTCCAATTATAGCTGTTTTTTAAAGGAAAGAAAGCATGTGCCATATGCAGACAATAATTAGTTTATGTCTTGAAGTAAGAACTGATATCAAGCCGTGAGTACACAAGCCAAGTGTGACCATGGAACACTTTCTAAGCAGGGTAGGAAGGTTTTGCTTGGATCGTACCTATGGTGAGGAAGGGAATCTGTATCCCGCTTCCTTGACCGACGCAGGAACAATATCCTCGCTTGTTCCTACCCTTACTTGGACCGCCACATGGCATGCTTCCATCATTGAGTGGAATTTCGCACTCATTAATATCTGCCACAAAGAAGTATAGGTTAGATGTTAAGAACAATTTCGGTTCACACAAAGGTTTAAAGCATTAAGAAGTAAGTAAAATCAGAAACACATGAAAAGATTTATGTGAAGCATGCATACGTTTGCAGCCGCCTTCAACGTACGGGTTCCCATAAAATCCAACAGAGCAACTGCAAATGATGAATGTGGTTGTGCTAATGTTCATGCCAGGCACTTCACTGCAAGAAGCAGCATCCTCAAAAATATCATCCGAGAGCTTGAGTCCGATAGAAGCCAGAAATGCAGCATCCGTTATCCCCCATTGGAGCACCACAGGGACATAATCCCCGTCCCGGACTCTGTACAAGTCGGTCCTGTTGGGCTTGAACCAAGACGACCTCGCAAGGAAAGCAAACTGGCAATCATGATCTCGTCCACTCGATCCCATGATCCTATCACCCTCGAAATCGACGCTAAATCTCTGAAAAACAACTGGGCTTGTCGACTGGCAGCAGTCGAAGCCATCGCAAAAGCTATGACGCCTCGTGTTATTTCCAGTGCACTGAGTTTTACATCCGACGAACTTATGATTCCAGACATTCAGCATGGCTATATTCTCACAACCAACTGCCATGAAAGTGTTGTCTCCGGGGGAGACGACAAACGGGCTCTTGTAAAAGGTTGCAGGCTCCGCCATGGCTGCTTGATTCGTAAAACCGCAGCTCGAGTTCGAGTAGAATATCGGGTAGTCAACTGTGATGGTATTGGGGTCACAAGAGGAGGACCAGCAACGAGGAAAGGATATGTTGAGAACCTTCAAGTCGAGCTTCTTCAACCGGGGGACGTCGTTGTTGCATAGAATCTCGTACCATTCGTCCAAGAAGCAGTTAGCTCCGATACCAAAGGGGAAAGGAATGGTGGTGTTTCCACATTTATCAAGGCACCCACTGCTCTTTGCGAGAGGATATGTTGGGTAGGGCGATGCTGTCTCCGCCCATACCGATTGGAGCAGTGATAAGGAACACAGGAAGAGCTGGATGTGAAACAAGAGATTTGCTATCATTTTTTCTGACTCTAGTTCTGGGAAGGGAGAAAACTAGCTGAAAAATATAGCCTCCAAACATAAAACTATGCTCCGGTATCCATTTCCTTTATCTTGAGGCGGGGGATGTGATACAAAAGTATTGTGAATAAATTGTCAACATAAAAATTAATTATGGGCGTCCCCACTTCCCCTAACATCCATCTATCCATCCATCCATTCTTTTCAACATTCAACTCTTCTTGCTCATTCAATTATTTGTCAGGACAACTGGCATTGTAGAATGAGGTCATCGTATGAGAAATGCTTGAAATGCCAAGCCTAAGCTCGAATATTCTGGGACCACGGCCCCTTTGAGTCGGATCTATCATGTATGACTGTAATTGTAGGAGAGTTATACCAATGTGGAGTAAAGAATATACAAAGAACCTATAGTCTCAAGTTTTTCATTAGGGGATACCATCATGGATACAAAAAATCTCTTACCAATCGCTTAGGGAGCAAATATACTCCATACAGTTACCATATAAATATATCTTAAACGTGCAATTTTCAGGATTATACTAAACAATTATAAAAAAGTGATGTATTATTTTTTGTTTAATAGGGAAGAAAATCTGAGTTTTGGTTTATATATGTGATATAGTATTCACTTATTCCATTCCCAAAGCTGCATTCTCAAAATAATTAAATGGTCCTCTCAACGGTAGTTGGTGCACACTAAGTAAGGGAGAAATGAATGGTCTTGTTTCCACATTTATGAGGACATTGAATGTTCTTTGTGAGAGGTTAGATTGGGTATGACCATGCTGGGGCCGCCGATACAGAAAGGAGAAGTGATAAGGAACACAAGACAAAGTTGGATGTGATATCCAGAAAAGTAGAAAACTAGCATAAGAATCAATGAAGCCTGAAGATTATATTATCAATTATCTATCGGATATGACCTCTAAAAAAGATCGGACGATAATATATCCAATGATGCGATGGAGGGGATAATGATCCGACAAGACGCAACTTTGGGATAAGTGTCCAACTTGCTCATCATTGGGCTCTGCTTCTTCAATTGGGGGACTTGGTTGTTGCAGATAATCTCGTAGCAATCCCTTAGGGAGCAGTTAGCTCCGATGCCAAAGGGGTAAGGGATGGCTACATTGCCACACTTATCCGGGCAATTAGGGGTCCTTTGGAGAGGGAAGTCTGGGTATGGGGATGCTATTACGATTGATACGACGACCAAAGACAGCAGCAGTAGTAAGAACAGTGGGATCTGGAAGAGTAGGTTGGCCATGGATCCTTCTTCCAATGCTCTAATAACTTCAAGTATGGATGGATGGATGCATATGGATGTGAAATTTATAAGCGTAAGAAATTTATATCAACAGGTCGTGAATGCGAAGCTTATTTATAGTTCATACTTCACCTATCCATTCACACATTCCATCCCATAATAAGCATATTTTTTTCTTTTTGCGCCAAAATTCCATAATCTAATAATCGATGCATACCTTATTGAGACTTTGGGTTATGGCCTCTCAAAGATAAGTCAATGTATCCAATTGGGTCACATTCAGCTCCTTCCTCCATCCATCCTCCCATTATTGATACTTTTTTTCATGGCTAGACTTTAACTTTCCTTGGATTGACTTTGACTATTAATGATAGCTCTCCTGTCATTATTTTGAAAATAAAACTACTTATATTGTATTTTGGCACTTGCTATATTAGTGAAATAAAAATTGACTTTTTTTTTTAATTTTGATGTCTCATATATTAGGTAATAAAAACGATTTATTATGTATTTTAGCATCCATTATAAAAAAAGAATATAAAACAATTTCAGTTTGTTTGGTGTTTAATTAAAATTTGGTATTTCATATTTATAATTTCTTGAATATTCATATTTATATTATATACATATGATTATAAATATGCACATCTTTTATATAATTTCTTGAATTATTTATTAATATTAAAGTGTTTTCTTTTTATTTATTCATATCACCGATAATGTCTACCTCTCAAAATATTCTACTCACATATTTTTAATTAAACATTAATAATTTATTTCGTAAGAAAATGATTAAGATTAGGAAGATCTTCTTTATGTATGAATGTGAAATCCTTCATTGCAGTGGACCCATCTCATGCTTAGTAAGATTCATGCATGAGGCAGTGAAGCATTTAATTTCCGGTCTCCATTTCGTTTTCCGTTGGTCCCGGGAATGTGATATTTCATGGAGAGTATCAACTGCATTATCATCCATCTTTCTTGGAGATGGATCTATTCCATTGACTAATTCAACTCTTATTAATAAAAATTGTCTGCAACAATAGAGGAGGAGGAGGCAAGTTGTTGTGTTTGCTGGACGTTTACAACTGACTCAAGCTCTACCCTAGTTGATGCCTTGAACTGTTCTCACACGTAGTTGCTGTGTATATCACATTTGGCTTTATCATAATAGCCATATATTTGAATCTGACTGTTTCTACTGGTATACATAGCTTGGGATTATGCCTCACTCATACTGTTTCCTTTGAGATATATGGAACTAGCTATAGGGACTTGTGAGGAGACGGGGATGGTCTGCATATCTTTTTTTTTCTTTTGCTCACAACCTGCAACTTTCATTAATTCAATGAAGGAAAGTATACTATAGAGTTTTCATGATCCTATTGTGAATTGAAGTTACCAAGCTAGGGTAATCTTTTTAAAGTACCTGGATTTCAGCTTGGCCTTTCTCCTTCTCTTAATAAGTTTGTATGTGCACCATGGTATGACAAGAGGATGGTACTATTCTAATTCTAATGCTAATAACAAGGGGATGGTACTATTCTATCATTACACGCCTTGAGGGAGATAATGTAAGAGTTTTACCATATGTTGACAACCTTGATTTTAATACACAAAACTCCAGAAATAAGTGAAATGGAGTAAATAAATATTTCATTGACTGATAAAACTGTTATTAATAAATATTGTGGGCAACACATAGTAAACATTTAGCTTTTCAACACCATTACATAATAAACATAGAGATTCCCTTAGCTTCACGGCAATGCCCTCTACTGGCCAAATAAGAATGATCCATGGCGCAAGTCTCCGGCCTCTATTTCTTTTTGCTTGTAAGTTGATTCAAACAGTCTCCATCAAAGTAAACGGATTGAGTCAAATAAATTTAGAGACGCAACCCCAAATGGGAAAAACAATCGTACATTTAGTCTTAACCAAATCTAATCGGATACTGCAACCAATGAATCAACAAGACTTATTATACTATATATACTAGAAATGTCAAAATCTCGGTTCTACTTTTTTTTAAGACCCAAACCTGATCCGAGTTTGGATCTAGGAGAACTAAACTAATAAGTACTAGTGTTTTGGGTATGTGTGGTCATACCATATTCCACCGAGATTACGTAGAATTGAATTTGGGTGCGTTGTTCCGGAAGACATGAACCTTAAATTCCGATCGGTGTGATCGAGTCTAGCGATAATACCCTAACCTAAAATCAAGGTTGCACAAATGGGGAACCTTGGGTCCAGGAGATTAAAGCCCACAAAAACACAAATTCAAATCCAACGTGAACTCAGAGTTTAGATCTAAATTGACATCCCTTTATACGCTTCTTCCACACGTCACACATGCGCTAGCAGGGGACTTCCGCCATCATGCCCCATCCTTACTTAGTATTCACACTTCAGTGGGAAAATATTTGAAAAGTAAATTTTCGATTAAATTTCATATTGATAGTGCAAGCTATAAACATTTCTTCCAAACTTTGGTTAAAAGTAATTGAGTTCATATAGTCGGACAAGAGCAAAATTCATTCGGAAAGTAGAGAAAAAAAACTCTCCCCATTTCTCCACCTATCAAGTTTTCGGGTTAAAATTTTTCCTAAACATACCTCAAATTATCTAATTTTTATTTTTTATTTTTACATAAAAGTGAAAATTTTCTTTATCCCTAAAATCGAGACCCAAAATGAGGGGATCGAAACCACCCTACCAGAGCAGTGTTACATACTCCCATCATGGATCCGGAGCCTTGACAACACAATATCAATAGACATTGGTACCAAATGAACGAATTGACATTTCTCTACTTATTCTCAGCCTTTTTCTCGACTTATGTAAGCCACCAACTTCCCCTCCCCAACTATTTTTCGGTCAAAGGTATCCAATATAATATTTGACACAACGAGTTCAAAACACTTATAGGTACCCTCATCCTAGTGGTAAGCACTAAAAATAAACTAAATTAGTATATATTAATGTGGATGATATATTTAATCAATTAATAAGAAATATAAGTATAAAAATCATATTACGTACTAAAAATTACTCTTTACTATCGCATAGTGGCTCTCAGTTTTATTACACAAATGTATTGGAAGCCGAGTTAGGAGCATTATTATAAAATTTAAAACTTATACAAAAATAAGAATAACAAAAAATAATACTTAATCTAACTCTCTATACTACATTTTATATTTCAGAAACATCAACTAAAATTTTTATTTATTATCCACCCTTATTAAATCAGTGAATTAAATTAGGTTTTAAGCGTGTTAAGTGACTCTAATTAAACGATTAATCAACTGTTATGTAAATATATTAGTATATTTTAAAGTAAAAATAGGTGATTAATCAACTGTCATTTGACTGCCGTGAAGCATATGCTACGCTATCTCCAAGGTACTACCCTATTGAATATTGGAAAATAGAATTCTATTGTAGTAAATTAAATTTAGAATATATATAGGTTATATTTGCACTATTTACAAATATATCCCTAACTTATTAATATTGCACACTCTCCCTCAAAATAGACGGTAGATATCTACCATTTCAATTTTGTTATAAATATTATCCTATTCTCTAGAACCTAAACCTTTAGTTAAAAAATCTGTTAGTTGTCCACTAGTCTTGATATATTACGGTTCCACAATCTTTATATCAATTTTTTCTTTAATGAAAAAATAATCAATTTTGACGTGTTTGATCCTGTCATGTTGAACTGGATTGTTCTCAATATTTATAGCAAACTTGTTATCACACCACAACTTCATAGGTTCTTCTCTAAAGAGGCGGAGCTCCATTAGTAAGCTTCTTATCCAAATTATCTCACAAACAGTATGGTCTCGGTTACACTGCCGGTAATCCATTTTAACCACTGCACGTCAAAATCGATCAAACCATGCTCTTGGTGACTATTTGAGTCCATACAAAGATTTCTTCAATCTATAAACCTTCCATACAGTCTTCGTCGTACCAAATTCAGGTGGAATCTCCACATATACTTCCTCTTGTAGGTCTCCATGCAAAAATGCATTCTTTACATCCATTTGATGTAATGTCCACCCGAAATTAGCAGCACATGAGATAAGCATTCTGAAAGTGCTCATTTTAGCTACTGGTGCAAAAGTCTCATCATAATCTATTGCATATTTTTACTATAACCTTTGGTTACCAACCTTACTTTGTATCTCACAACTTCTCCTTCGACATTCTGTTTTATATTGAATACCCACTTACATCCTACAACCTTTTCTCCATTTGGAAGTTGAGCAAGTTCCCACGTTTTATTCTTCTCTAGTGCTTTCATCTCCTCATGCATTGCTCCAAGCCACTTTGGATCCCATTTAGCTTCTTGCCAATTATTTGGTATTTGTACTGACTGTACTTATAAACCCCGCACTTTTGAGTTAAGAAAAACCAGGAAAAGAATCGGTCAAACCGAGTAAGAAAACCGAGCCGATTTACATTTGAGGACACACAATATGGAAATTTACAACTTCCGAGTGATCTAAAGGGTTCGTTAAACCTTGGAAAAGAAATATAAGAAACTTTAGAAAACAAAAATCAAATTGGTTTAGCTGAACTAGATTTCATAAGAACTTCAAAATTAAGCGTGCTTGCCCGAGAGTAGTGTGAGGATGGGTGACCTCCTCGCCCATTTAATACACGGGTTTTACGCCTATATAAAGAGGTCATCCCCATTTCATTCTCCTCACACCTGAACACTTCTCTCTCTCTCTACTGCTTCATTTCCCGGTAAAGCTCGAACCAGAGCTTCGACTTGAACAAAGGTCGGGCTCTTTAGAACCGGGGAGTAGACAGCTATCTGATAGCAAACTCCAGTTAATCCGAGAATCGTTGGAGAAGCGCCGACATGATGGAATAGTGAAGCAACTTTGGCGGACCGAAGCTGCCCTATTTCGGCCAAGCTGAAATCGGCCATTTCAAGCCCTTCTCAGGCCAAACCAAGCCCTCCCAACACTTTCTCAGCCATTCCACGGCTGAATTAGAACCAAAAGGTAAGCCAATTCGGCTCCCCTTTATAATTTTTGATCAGTGCTAGAGAGAGAGTCGACCGAATTTCAATGACGAAATTCTAATCCAATTCCGCATCAATTGATGCAATTCTTGATTCTAGGATGAACCTCAGGACAAGACCTATCTACCCAGATCGAAAGCTCGGACCGCCGTGCCTTCACCGGCGAGTAATCGAAGCTTTCTCTCTCTACAGTCTATTTTTCGGCGAAGCTCCGTTTGAGCTCGTTCCGGTGTTAAAATCCGTGATTCAAAGTTTCTTAGAATCGTATGAACATGCAGGAACTCAATTTCAACTCCAATTTCAATAATTAAAAGTGTTTGATTGGTCAATTTGATGAAATAAAATTCAGTAGTGTTGAAGAGTTGAAATTGGGGGAAATTTTGGGGATTTCGAAATTCAAAGGGCCAAAATACAATTTTATGAAATTTAGGGTCAATTGGGCATGAAACTAATGTTAAAGGACCAATTTGAGGAATTTTGGAATTTTGGGGGCAAAACTTACCATTTTTGTAAAAGGACAAAATGGTCATTTTGGAAAAAATTAGGGGATCAAATTGAAAATTTGGGAAATTAAACCCCTTTTTGGTGAAATTGAATAAATTGAGGTACCAGGATAAATTTTAAAAGTTACGGGACTCAATTTGAGGAAAAATCGACATTAGGGACTTAAAGTTAAAGAGAAATAACTTTAGGGACCTAATTGCAAATAACTAAAAGTTTGGATTTTCTCATTAATTGGAAATGAATAAAGGTTGTTATGCCGAGTAATAATGAACAAGGTTGTTCATATCATGTAGGAACGTGAAATACCAGGAATGCCAACAAGGACAAGCTTGTGTGAATACAAAGAACCAGTCTATTGGAATTCACGGCGTTAATGGGTGAGTGGGTTTACTAACATCATACCCAGTTGGGATGATGAGCACAACTTAAAGATAAAAATCACTTACTGGTTGTGAGTGGAAATTTTATATCATACTCGGTAGGGGATGATAAGTACCTCGGTATAAAAATCCACTATTTAGTGGTATTTTAATAATCACCACTTAGAGAAAGTGATGTGAAAATTATGCGGAAAAACTATTTACCGGTTGTAAGTAGATCATACCCGGTTGGTATGATGAGACTTTCTTGAAGGAAGTTGAAAACTCGTTTATCGGTTATGAGCGGAGATGTCCTTATACTAGTGGGTATAATGGACAGTGAAAACCTATTTTGTCGAAAGTGTTCTCCCCTAAATGTGTGCCAATGCTTAAACTATTTGGGAGACCTTTTTGACGGGAGCTCGAATAGCTCTTATAGGCTGAGGGCCTCGGTTTTGGAACTTGGGGGCTAAATGCCCAATTTTGAAAATCTTGTACAGTGGGCCCAAGGCCTGTTGGCACGAGCAGGAGCTCGTAAACAAACATGATATATGTGCCATAAAACTTAATAAGTGAATTGTTTGGCCATGGTACCAAGATAGGACCGACATGCTCAGTCAACTAGCGGCAGTGCGACATGATAGGTCGACGGACTAGTCAAGACAAACAGTTGCGGGTTGAGTTGAGAGTCAGGGCCATTGGACTAGTGGCACCACAAATTACATGGCAATATAAGAAAACATTGTTTGTGCATGTACTATGAGTACGAGATCATTAAGACGCCCATGAGGGGTGGTGATGCGTCCTAAGGGCATTGGACGACCTGGTGGCTATAAGGGCAGTTCGTCATTCCAGATGTCTGTGCGAAATCTGAAGTAACACTAAGCGCATGAGACCGGGGTGGGGACAGGATGAGGTCTCTGTCCCATATGGACACGAAGAAGTGATTTCAGGATTGTGGGTCGGATGTTGCGTACATCCACTCATTCCCAGGGTAGAAGTGGTCGTACTTCTATCCGGTTGGTAGGAAAAGTTGCTCTGAAGCCACTAGCGGGTTCAGTAGTGATACTGACTTGCGAATGTGTGTAACCTTCATGATGAAGGATGTGTGTTGGGTGATGACACACCGGTAACTAAGAAATAATGGGAAAACCCAAATTTTTAAATGAATGGATTTTTTGAAAAGAAAGGAGTCTTGCATACTTCATATAAATGTTTTTCTTAAAAGTTAAAAGTAGACCTTTAAAAACCCATTCACTAAGTAGTCGTACTCACCCCCTCCCTTATTTCCCTTTTAGGAAATCCCGGAAAGCCTACCCTTAAAGACTATCAACTAAGATGCCTATAAGACAGGTATGTAAATTTTTAAATTTCATGAAGTTTTGATTATGCTATTCCAGGAAAAAGGTGCAGGTTAAAGGATGCCTTACTCTTTACGGTTTACAATAAGGGGAAACCCTTTAATAAACTGGGAGAGTGGTAGGTTGATCACGGGGATCCGACCAAACCGGGTCGGGGCGTGACAGTAGTGATGCAATAAACGACTTTTATGCAGGTGGAACAGATGCATATGAAACATAATTAGATATATCATTATCAAAACCATATCAAATTGGTGGTTTCCCTACATTAGCTCTACATTCTCTACTGATGGCAATAGGTATGGAATTAATACCATCCGATGACATGGACGAACCATTAGAAGGTTATATAGAGTCATTACCTTCTGGTGACGTTGATGAAGGTTGTATAGAGTCATTACTTTCTGGTGACGTTGACAGTTGTATAGAGTCATTACTTTCTAGTGACGTTGATGAACTGTTAGAGGGTTGATTAATAATTGGGATTGACTCACCATCACCTGACTCATCTTTTTCTCCTACTATATACCTTTAATTGAGGCTCATCCTTTTTTCCATCTTTGTTACTCAAAATTATAGGACACGGATTCACTTCTACAATAATATTTTCAGCACTTTGATCATTGATAATTTCTTCATTTGTTTGCCATATATCAGGAATTGACAAGTCTTGTAATACGGTTGTTGATTCCTTATACAATGGTTCATTCTCCCGAAAAGTCACATCCATACTCACAAAAGGTCTTTTCTCACTTATACTCCAAGACTTATATCCCTTTTGAGTAGTGGAATAACCCACATAAATACATTTCAATGCACGAGGATCGAGCTTGCTTTCCGAAGGACGATGATCTCTCACAAAAGATATATATCCAAACACACGAGGAGGGACTATGTATGTGTTTTTTCCCATCAATACTTCATAAGGTGGTCTAAAGTTCAACACTTGCGAGGGCATCCGATTAATCAAATAAGCTGCTATCAGCACAACTTCACTCCATAAATACTTTGGTACATTCATCTTGAAGAGAAGTGAACGAGCAACTTCCAACAAATGACGATTTTCCTCTCTGCAACACCATTTTGTTGGGGGGTATCTGGACATGTAGTCTGATGAATAATTTCCTTACTAGATAGATAAGACGAAAATTCCCGATTCACATACTCAGTGCCATTGTTTGTTCTAATAGTACAAACTTTGGCATTAAATTGAGTTTGAACAAGAGCCAGAAAATCCTTGAAACATAATAGTGCTTCTCCTTTATGCTTCATCAAATATAACCATGTCATCCGAGAGTGACAATCAATAAATGCGATAAAACATCTAAATCCACTAATAGAGGTAATCGGACATGGCCCCCAAACGTCCGAGTGAATCAATGAAAATGGCTCTATACTTCTTAATCCAGTAGAATTATAACATGTTTTGTGTGTTTTCCAAACTCACAAGCATCACAAACAAATTTATTGCGTTCTACTTTACTCATCAGCTCTGGTCTCAACTTTTTAAGACATTCAAATGATGGATGTCCCAACCGACAATGTTCTAACATTGCTTCATCTTCTTCTTTACTATTCATTGCAACACTCAAACTTTTATCCACAACTCTTTTATTTAGATACCATAATCCTCCATGCTTACTGTCAGTTCCAAGTATCTTCTTAGTGTTTCTCTCTCGAAAGATACAAGTGTCCCCATAAAAAATTACTTTACAATTCAATTAATCAATGATACTAATAACTAACAATAGATTAACTGTAAGTGAGGGAACATGCAAAATAGATAATAATGTGATCAAATCAATACATCTAATAGAGCCCTTCCCTTTGATAGATTGTACTGTTCCATCTACTGTATGAACAACTCTCTTATGAGTTTAAGGATATTTATCATATGTATTAAATTATTCTATTGATCCTGTCATATCTCTTGATACACCAGAATCAATAATCCAATCTGTGGAAGATTCAAGTATTTGTACCTTATTACGACAATTGATCTCATTCTCATACAGTATAATAAGATATTTGCTATTCATATTTTCTATCTCTCTCGAATCCCTTCCAGCTCTTAGGTTTCCTGGTCGCAGTTCCCGACGACGACAAATCTTAAAGATATCTTTTCATTTTCTTTGACAATACCAGAAAACCCTAGCTTTGATACCATATTTAATATTAAAAAATAGAATTCTATTCTAATAAATTAAATTCAGAATATATATAGGATATATTTGCACTATTTATAAATATACCTAACTTATTAACATTACACATACCCACATTAGCTTAACCTTTTGACATCACTTACCTCATGATTTGCATTATTTTTTTAATACCAATTGGGCTAGCAACCCTGCTTACCATCGCTCTATTAGTGCATTTTTCATTTTTTTGGGACGTAATCTAATCTCATGGAACTCTCGAAAGCAACGCATTGTTGCTCACTATAACACTAAAATTGAATATAAAAATATTGTCAATTCTGCTATAGAGATTATTGGCTCCAATCCCTAATTCACGAACTTAATCTACCTCTATATGGCCCTATTGTGGTGTGACAATCTATTAGTCATTTATCTCACAGACAACTTTGTTTTTCACGTATGCACTAAAAATATTAAAATTGATTATTATTTTATTTGTTAACAAGTTAGTAATGTACATTTTCGTGTTCGTTTTATTGATACTGATTCTCAATTAGCTGACATTCTAACTAAAAGTTTGCCTAATTCTTGTTAATGCTTTCTATGGTACAAGCTCAATCTACGACATGGGAATAAAAGCCAAGTCAACATATCTGTAATTAGCACACTCGTAACTGCAACCACCACACCACCTCCAAATATAACATCAACTCCATTATCAACTGAATTAATATTTTATTAGGAGTGATCACCTCAATTATATTGCATATTTTGAGGAGTGATCATCTCAATTGTATTGTATATTTTGTCTATGGTTTGTTATTTTATATAGAGTAATTATATAAATTAACATATAAGTGATCATAAAAATATGAGAGAAAATTATCTATCTATTCTATTTATTCCTTATTTCTCTGCTTTTAAACATTTTGTCTAAGTTTTTCAACAGTGGATACTCTCAAGTTTTTCAACAGGGATACTATCATGGATACAAAGAATCTCGTACCAATTGCTTAGGGAGCAATTATACTACATACATTTACCATATAAATATATCTTAGAAGTGCAATTTTTAGGCTTATACTAAACAATTATATAAAAATGATATATTATTTTTTGTTTAATAGGGAAGTAAATCTGAGTTTTGGTTCATGTGTATGTGATATAGTATTCACTTATTCCATTCCCAAATATTCATTCTCAAGATAATTAAATGGTCCTTGACGGGTGGTTGGTGCATACTAAGGGAGAAATGAATGGTGTGTTTTCACATTTATTAGGGCATTGACTGTTCTTTGTTAGAGGTTAGGTTGGGTATGACAATAGAGAAAGGAGAATTGTTAAGAAGAGTTGAATGTGAAACAGTAATTTTGCTATCATATTTTTCGTCTCTACCTCCGAAAAAGTAGAAAACTAGCATAAAAATCAATGAAGCCTGAAAATTATATTATTAATTATCTATCGGATATGGCCTCTAAAAAAGATTAGACGATAATATATTCAATGATGCGACGGAGAGGATCATGATCCGACAAGATGCAACTTTGGGATACATGTCCAACTTGGTCATCATTGGGCTCTGCTTCCTTCATCCATCCAACATTGTTCAACAATCATGTTGGAATATTTCTGATGCAGATAGAGCCGTTAAAGTTAATGTGTACAATACTTGTTTGGTGGCAGTTTCTATTGTAAATGACATAACTGGGTTTCTAATCTGAAATGCTAGTTTGGCCTCCATTTCTGGCCTTGGTCTGAACTCGAGAGAACTTGCTGCAGAGTCAATAGCATTGCAATGACTTATAAAGCTCCATTTAGTTAACTGATGAGCAAGCTCAACACCCAAGTGCTTCCTGTTTTGCCATAAAAAAGGGAAAGACAACTTGGTGTATTAACATCATTCATCGGGAAAACTGAAGTATCACCCACATTTCATGAAATTTTAAGTTACTGATGGAATTGTAAGTTCAAATTATATTCTTTATTCGACAGAGAAGGTAACAAACATCTCAGCAGCCACACAAACTTCTTACTAAATATAGCACAAAAAGTAGTGACGAGAATATTGATCACCACGTTTGGCTGGGCATGAGTGGTTGAACATCTGACACACAAATTGTATATGTATCCATCTCACTTCCTCTAGATAGTGCCAAAGCTTCAATCGCCCCAGATGTCCAGATGTTCTCTTGATCACTCGCAATTCATTGATTTTCATCCACCCTTGAAGCTGAATGCCCTCCTAGGTTTCTTATTCCTTCATGTTCCCTTACTACCATTTTCATTGTGGGCCTTTTCCCCCTTTCAATTTCAAGCACCTTTTGGCAAGGTTTGCAACTGCTATCAACTCTTCTGCGCTGCCCTTCAATAGAATAGGTTGATCGATTATATCAAGAAAACGATTCTCTTCCATGCAAATGAGGAAGTACGTAGCCAAGCTTCTGCCCTCGTTTGCTCTCAATGAACACACTGGCTTTTGCCTGGTCAAGAGTTCAACCAGAACTACTCCAAAGCTGTAGACATCGCTCTTATCTGTGAACTGACTCTTTCATAGGTTAGGTTGGGTATGGCGATGCTGGGGCGACGATACAGAAAGGAGAAGTGATAAGGAACACAAGAAGAGTTGGACGTGAAACAGTTTTACTATCATATTTTTCGTCTTTTAAGTCTAGAGAAGTAGAAAACTAGTGAAAGAATCACTGAAGTCTAATCCATGATAAAAAGTGTGTGATTGTGTGCCAATTCAAAAATGTAGATAATGGAACGCAACGAATATCAAGAAAGTTGTGAAACTCATATGTTTTCGCACTTTGCAGTATCAGTGCTTCCACTTAGGTTGAGGCCGACGGATTTAAGGTAATGAGCATCCATAATTCCCCATTCAAGCACCACCGGACCATAACCTCTATCACGGATGGCACATAGATCGGTCGAGCCAGTCTCGAACCACGTCCGATTTACAATAAATGCAAAATGACAGGCTTGATCTCCGGTGCTTGCTCCTAAACTACTATTTCTCTCGAATTTGACTTTAAAGCTTTGGAGACCACCAAGGATCGTGGACTGGCAATGGCCATGAGAGCAGGAGGCACTGCAGCGGCGTCGTTTTTGTAAAAGCGAAGAGCTCGGCCATTGGGCTCTTTATGGGCCACGTATAGTTTTGGCCCATTGGAGGCCCAGTGTGAAATAGTGAGAGCCCATTCAGTTTATATACCCTTGAAGTTGCCAGAAGAGCGTCATTTTCTTGGTTCCCGCCCGGCGATTTCGTCTCCACTTTGTTTGCCTTTTGAATTAGAAGCGCAGACCAGCCGTTCCCTCTCGATTTGCTCGTTCCGTGCCTGCGTCAGATTCCGGAAGTAAGTCTCCATCGTCTTTCCAGTCCCTGGAACCTGATCGACAGTTTCAGCATCACAGAATCAATTCCAGTCATTGGCACCTAAGGGGAGTTTCCTTGCTGTTTTGTTAGGGTTTGGTTTTTGGAACCTCGAGATATCTTTCAAAGTCTAATGTTTCGTTTCTTTCTAGCTCCTAAGAGGTTGTAGAAAGGAGGTATAGAAAAATAAATAAATAATAGGATTGGAAATAGCAACTCCGTGGCCCAATGGATAAGGCGCTAGTCTACGGAACCAGAGATTCTGAGTTGGATCCCCAATGGAGTCATTACGTTTTTGCAACCTTACGCCGTATGGGGGAATTTGATCTCCGTCTCCTGTTGCCATTTTGTTATGCCACACTCCATCTCGTATTGTCTCCCTGTGTTTTCGCACCATGCAGTATCAGTCCTTTCGCTTAGGTTGGGGCCCATGGAATTATGGTAATCAGCATGCAGAATTCTCCATGCACTATCACGGATCGCATATAGATCGATGGAGCCAAGCTGGAACCACGTAGAACTTGCCTTTGAGATCGACCTCTCTTTTGCTTGATTAGCCCAAAACTTGGAACCATTCACATGATATAGAACGTAACAGTGATCGCCATATGAGAAACGCTGTCCACTTGCTGACTTCCTGCCTTGTGGGTTTTCAGTTTGGCTGTTGTGGTCCCAATGAAGTGATATATTAAGAGAGTAAAACTCTTATTCATTAATTATTATATTCTCATTTAAATTTATTTGCACTCACAATACTGCAGTTTAGGCTAAGAGCAGGTTTGCAATTAAACGTGTACTTCAAATTCATCAAAACGCACAAATCTGGTTTATTGGAATAAAACAAAGTGTCACCCACATTTCATGAAAATTTAAATGATCGAGGGAATTGCAAGTTCAAATCATATTATTTATTCGACAGAGTAACCAACAAACACTTCTCCAAATTTACTCCAGATCACCACGTTTGGCTGTGCGTCAGTGGTTCAACATCTGACACACAAGTTGTATATGTATCCATCTCACCTCCTCTAGATAGTGCCAAAGCTTCAATCGCCCCAGATGTCCCAATAATCTCCTGATCACTCTTAATTCCTTGATTTTCATCCATCCTTGAAGCTGAATGCCCTCCTACTTTTCTTATTCTTTCAAGTTCCATCACTACCTCTTTCATTGTGGGCCTTTTCCTCCCTTTCAAATTCAAGCACCTTTTGGCAAGGTTTGCAACAGCCACTAACTCTTCTGCGCTGCCCTTCTGCATAATAGGTTGATCGATTATATCAAAAAGACGATTCTCTTCCATACAAATGAGGAAGTACGTAGCCAAGCTTCTGCCCTCGTTTGCTCTCAGTGAACACACTGGCTTTTGCCTGGTCAAGAGTTCAACCAGAACTACTCCAAAGCTGTAGACATCGCTCTTATCTGTGAACTGACTCGATTGGAAGTACTCCGGATCCAAATAGCCAAAAGTCCCTTGAATGATGGTGGTCACATGAGTCTGGTCGAGGGCTACTGATCTTGAAGTCCCAAAGTCAGCAACTTTTGCCCTGTACTTGTCACCTAGGAGTATGTTTGAGGACTTGATGTCACGATGATAAATGGGTATTGATGCGGAAGAGTGTAAGTAGAAGAGGGCCCCCGCAACTTCAACGGCAATGCGTAGGCGCTCCTCCCATGAAGGTAGTAATTCGTTGTCATGAAGGTACTGATAAAGAGTCCCATTAGGAATGAGCTCGTACACAAGTAGAGGAACTTCAGTTTCTAAACAGCATCCAAGGAGTTTGACCACGTTTCGGTGATTAATTTGGGAGAGGATAAAGACTTCATTGATAAAAGGCTCAACGTCCTGCTCATCTATTGCCACAGATTTCTTGATGGCAACTATCGTTCCATCGGAGAGCATACCTTTGTAAACAGTACCTTGTCCACCTTTTCCGAGAATTCTATCCTTGTTAAAGTTGTCGGTGGCCTTCTTCAACTCCTTGGAATTGAATAATTTCCCTTGCTCGACATGACCATCGGGTGAAGACAATTGGTGCTGTAGAATGAGGCCTCCGTTCCGTTTAAAGAAGTTGGCTCTGAGATTGGCCTCTCTCCTTTTCTTGATAAGTTCAAATAACCACCATCCAGTGAAAATCAAGAGAAGGGAGCCAAAGCTCGAGCAGATACCTACTTTTAGAGGAAGAAAAATCATACGGGGCTGCATATAAGTTGATGATAAATTGATTCCATTAATTGCTACCGTATTAATGGTTAATTGAAACAAAACTAGAAAATGACAATATGAATTTACAAGTACAATTTCAAGGATTAGCTTGCTTGGATCATACCTATGATTATTAATAACCTTTTATCCTTTTTATCCTTGATGCACTCATAATATCCTCGCGTATTATTGCACTTGTCAACACCACCGCATGGCATGGTTCCATCCAGATATGGGATTTTGCATTCATTAATATCTGGTTGGTTGGGTTGATTTAAAGTGAAAATAATATTAAGTAATGCTAAATATATAATAGCTAATGCATCATGATAATTTTTTAAAGAAAAAGCAATAATATCTAAGGTGGGTTAATGCATAAAACTTTTAAATGAAAAATCACATTCAGCTGCTGCTACTAAAGTAAAAAAAGAACAATGAATATATAGAACAGAATAGCTTAGTGTTTACCTTAATAACGTATAAATTAAACTTTTTTCGTGCTATTTAAGCGGACTAGTCCCAGTTTTTTTTTCTTTGTGGTATACCAAGACGGTGCTAATTATTATGGTCAGGTTTGCGTACCTTGGCATCCGTCCTGTATGTATGGGTTGCCGTCGAAGCAGTCTCGACAGCGACATTCAAATATGGTAGTATTCACGTTGAAGGATTTGTTTTCGCAACTTACAGTATCAGTGCTTCCACTTAGGTTGAGGCCGATGGATTTAAGGTAATCAACATCCATAATTCCCCATTCCAGCACCAGTGGAGCATAACCTCTGTCACCGATGGCATATAGATCGGTCGAGCCAGGCTCGAACCACGTCGAATTTGCCAAGAATGCAAGTGCAAAATGGCAGCGTCCATCTCCCCCGCTTGTTTCCGGACTATTATTTCCCTCGAATGTGACATCAATGCTTTGGAGGCCATCAGGGATACCGGACTGGCAGCAGTCGAAGCCGTTGCAGGAGCTATAACGTCTTCAGGAGCAGTCAGTGCTGCATCCCTGGAATGAATTATTCCACCCACTCAGCAAAACCAGCTGCTCACACCCCACTACAATGAGTTTGTTCTGATCAGAGATGTAAAATGGGCTCCCGTCAAAGGTCACCTGGGTTTGGCTCACTTTATAATCTGGAGGTGTACAGCTTGAGTTTGAATAGATTATGGGATAGTTGACTGTAATTGTGACATGGTCATTCCAATCGTAATAGTTAAAATAAGGCAAGGATAGATGCAAGGATATGTTGACAACCTGCAAGTCGAGCTTCTTCAGTAGGGGGATACTATCATTGATACAATGAATCTCGTACCAATCGCTTAGGGAGCAGTTAGCTCCGATGCCGAAGGGGTAAGGGATGGCTACATTGCCACATGTGGCCGTGCAATTATGGGTCGTTTGGAGACGGAAGTTTGGGTATGGGGATGCTATTACGATTGATACGACGACCAAAGACAGCAGCAGTAGTAAGATGAGTGGGATCTGGAAGAGTAGGTTGGCCATGGATCCTTCTTCCAATGCTCTAATAACTTCAAGTACGGATGGATGGATGCATATGGATGTGAAATTTATAAGCGTAAGAAATATCAACGGGTCGTGAATGTGAAGCTTATTTGTCTAGTAGTTGGAAGACGTGAAAGAGAACTCACGCTTAGTCACACAATATTTGGGATATGGCCTCTCAAAGGTCGGTCAATGCATCCAATTGCGGTCACATTCAGCTGCTTCCTCCATCCTTCGCCCCAATATTGAGACATTTTTTTCCTTGCTAGACTCCAAAAGTTCCTTGGAGAGACTTTGTCTATTAATGATAGCTCTCCTATCATGCAGTGGAAATCAGGAGAAGGGAGCCAAAGCTCGAGCAGATACCTGCTTTTAGAGGAAGAAAAATGATACGGGGACTGCATCTAAGTTGATGATAAATTGATTCCATTAATTGCTACCCCGTATTAATGGTTGATTGAAACAAAACTAGAAAATGACAATAGGAATTTACAAGTATAATTTCAAGAATTAGAATTATGTTGAGAGTATAATTTCAAGAATTAGAATCATGTTGAAAATATATACTAAATTTGATAAAATAGAGAAGTGTTGTAGGTTTATAAATTTGGAAGAGTATCATTAATTACCAGTTATAACTTTTAAATAGATATGAGCTCGACCCCTTATCGTTTTACAATACCTTTTCTAATATAGTATCAGAGCTAGTGAACTCGCACTTGTACCTAACCAAATGTCGATAATTAGGCTTGTGATCTGCCCGTTAGTTGGGTTGATTTAAAGTGAAAATAATATTCAGTAATGCAAAATATATAAGAGATAATAATGCATTATGATAATTTTTAAAGAAAAAAAAGAATGCAAAATGGCAGCCTCCATCTCCTCCGCTTGCTTCCGAACTATTTTTTACCGCAAATGTGACATCAATGCTTTGGAGGTAACCAGGGATCGTAGACTGGCAGCAGTCGACGCCGTTGCAGGAGCTATAACGACTTGTATTATTTCAGGAGCAGTCAGTGGTGCATCCCAGGAATGAGTGATCCAATCCCATCAGCGAAACCTGCTCCTTACACCCTACTGCAATGAGATTATTGTAGTCGGAGATGTAAAATGGGCTCCCGTGAAAGGTCACCTGGGCTAGGTTCACTTTATAATTTGGAGGCGTACAGCTTGAGTTTGAATAGATTATGGGATAGTTGACTGTAATTGCGAGAGGGTCACTCGAATAGATATTGAGAGGCAAGGATATGTTAAGAACCTGCTTAGGCCTGCTCCTTACACCCTACTGCAATGAGATTATTGTAGTCGGAGATGTAAAATGGGCTCCCGTGAAAGGTCACCTGGGCTTGGTTCACTTTATAATTTGGAGGCGTACAGCTTGAGTTTGAATAGATTATGGGATAGTTGACTGTAATTGCGAGAGGGTCACTCGAATAGATATTGAGAGGCAAGGATATGTTAAGAACCTGCTTAGGGAGCAGGTTGTTGCAGAGAATCTCGTACCAATCGCTTAGGGAGCAGTCAGGTCCGACGCCGAAGGGAAAAGGGATGGTTACATTGCCACACTTATCCGGGCAATTAGGGGTCCTTTGGAGAGGGAAGTCTGGGTATGGGGATGGTATTACGATTGACACGACGACCAAAGACAGCAGCAGTAGTAAGATGAGTGGGATCTGGAAGAGTAGGTTGGCCATGGATCCTTCTTCCAATGCTCTAATAACTTCAAGTATGGATGGATGGATGCATATGGATGTGAAATTTATAAGCGTAAGAAATATCAACAGGTCGTGAATGTGAAGCTTATTTGTCCAGTAGTTGGAAGACGTGAAAGAGAACTCACGCTTAGTCACACAATATTTGGGATATGGCCTCTCAAAGGTCAGTCAATGCATCCAATTGCGGTCACATTCAGCTGCTTCCTCCATCAATCAGACATTTTTTTTCTTGCCACACTTCCTCCACAGCAGCCAAATTTGAACCACCACACTGTCCCCAAGCGGAATCCTTTTATCCTAAAGAAAAGATCTTCTATTGTTTTATGAAAAACGACACGTTTATTTTTGTATAATAAGGTGTTTTATATAGTTTTAATAAAATATTTATATAAATAATAATAAGATATTATTTAAAAAATCTTTAGTTATTTGAGATTTTCATATTTATTGATATAGGCTAATATATAACTTAAATTTTTTAAATTGTGCATACTAGTATATTATTTTTTATATATTATTCCCCTAAATTCAAATTGATTAAGGTGACTTTATATTGAATATAAATTTCAATATAAATCAGATAATTGTAGAATAAATGTATTGTGCATTTACAATATTTGGGTTTGAGGAAAAAGGGACTAACAGTTGAAAATATAAGAAAAAAACTTATATTAAATAAATTATCCTTAAAATAGAGATTTGGATAAATTGAATATCATCTCTAATAAAAAAATAGAGCAAGTACTTATTTAAATGTAAAAAGGGTATAACTGGGAAAATATCTTTAAATATCTAAGAAAATAATAAATATAAAGATAGAATATTTTTTTGTTGAATTATGAAAAAAAAAATTAAATTTTGATAGAGTGATCAAGAACATAATAATAAGTTATGTAAAAAATAATAAAATTTTAAAATAAAAAATATGTATGCCATAAGCCCTCCTCATATTAAAAAAATTAATTAAAAAATAAGAAAATATATTAATATTTAGTTGAATTTGTCCTAAATTGACTAAATATATTAAAAAAAGAATTGAATTAAGATTATTGATATAAATAATGTGTAATATTAAATGATATATTTATATAATGTGAGATATTTATATATTCTAATGAGGTATTTATAAGGATAGAAATAATTATTTAAAACGTTACTAATATTATAATGTATAAGAACAATTTGTGGGAAATCGCTATCTTGATTTATGACATGACTTATACTAATAATATAATTGATCACTTTTATTATTTCGATAATATATAATTATCGGAATATTTTAATTAAATATACCATGCTTTAAATTTTTAATATACAAATGATATTATTGAGTAAAAAAAAAAGAGAGGAAGGAGAGAGAAGGCTTGGTAAGTGGTGGGGAAGAGGACGAGGAAAGTGGATGGCTAGGGATGCCATGGCGATGCGGTCAATTCCCATGAATCTAGGAAGATGATCGGAAGATGGAGAGAGAGAGAGGCATTGAACCGACACCACTAACCTAGCACCACTGGACCAGCACACTGAATCAACACTACAAAACCGACACTACTGAACAAACTTGCCGCAGTGTTAGTCCATATTCAACAGGATTTGCACTCTATTGTTTGAGATTTCATCTTGTCCTGTAGAGATCGATGAATGCGAAGATCCTTCCATCTTCCCATCAGTTAGCGGTCCTTTGAAGAGGGAAGCGTGGGTATGGGGATGCTATTACGATTGATACCACGAAAGACAGCAACAGTAGTAAGAACAGTGGCATCTGTAAGGGTAGCTTGGCCATAGATCCTTCTTCCAATGCTAATAACTTCAAGTATGGATGGATGGATGTGAAACTTATTAGGCTGAAGTTCAATGGGTTGTGAATGTGAAACTTTGGATCTTATATATTTGATTCTTAAGGTTAGACTCACTTTCTCCATTATTATTTTCTTTAACTGGCCAAACAAGACTGATCCATGGCCCAAGTGAAGCATTAAATGTGCCATCCCCATTTCGTTTTCCTTGGGGCCCGGAGCCTATGGTAGCAAATTGAGAGTATCAATGTGAAATCCTTCATTGCAGTGGACCCATCTCACTTAGAGTGAGGGACTAACCAAATAAGATTCATGGATGGAGCAGGAAAGCATTTAATCTCCCGTCTCCATTTCGTTTTCCTTGGGGCCCGGGGCTGTGATATTTCATGATCATAATAGCCATATATTTGAATTTGAACTAGGATGGGTGGACTCTGAATCCGAACAAAGTGAAGTGATGACCCTTATCGGTCATAGGGCAGCTTCTACTGTTTCTAAGATATTAAACAATTGTCAACAAAAAGCATGTTTATGCATCCTCTTTATTTATGCTTGAACTTTTTTGTCAACCCTTTGTAAAGTGATGATGAGAATATATCGAAATTTTTTCAAAAAGTAATCAAATGGGGCAAATTCTACAAATGCTTTAGAGGAGTGAGATATTAGCCCTTAGACATGGGTCGATACTGGTGATGTCACAAAGAGGATCTTCCTCCATACACATGATATTAGAAGAAAGTCAGGTCACCAAATCGAGTTGCTAACATAGATAAAGGAAAATGGAGGACTTTGTGTTCAAAGATTTACAATTATTCAGTAAAAGCAACTATTGATGAAGAAGGTTTGAGGGCTAATGAAAAATCCAGACTCATTGAGGACCAGGGTCATCAAATGAAGATATTTTGTGAGAACGGATAAGCAACTTAAAGGAAGGGTTGATATAGAAGGTAAGAGATGGGGGAAATATAAAAGTATCGGAGGGTAGTGGATTCCCACTATACCGGATATTTTGTGCCATAGTTCGTTCATACATGCATACAGAAAGAAAGAGTCCAGAAAAAATGGCCCCGGGCTGATGCTGCCCAAAATTTCTCTAGCGGGTGTCAGCCCGAGCCACTACCCTAGGATGCTTGAAATGCCAAGCCTAGGCTCGAATATGCTGGGACCACGGCCCCTTTGGGTCGGATCTATCATGTATGAATGTAATTGTAGGAGAGTTATACCAATGTGGAGTAAAGGATATACGAAGAACCTGTAGTCTCAAGTTTTTCATTAGGGGATACTATCATGGATACAAAGAATCTCGTACCAATCGCTTAAGGAGTAATTATACTACACATAATTACTATATAAATATATCTTAGACGTGCAATTTTCAGTCTTATACTTAATAATTATAAAAAAGTGATGTATTATTTTTTGTTTAATAGGGAAGCAAATCTGAGTTTTGGTTCATGTATATATGTGATATAGTATTCACTTATTCCATTCCCAAAGCTGCATTCTCAAGATAATTAAACCGTCCTCTCAGTGGTGGTTGGTGCACACTAAGTAAGGGAGAAATGGATGGTTGTGTTTCCACATTTATGAGGGCATTAACTATTCTTTGGCAGATGTTAGGCTGGGTATGGCCATGCTGGGGCCGCCGATACCTAAAGGAGAAGTGATAAGGAACACAAGAAGAGTTGGATGTGAAAGAGTAGTTTTGCTATCATATTAATCGTCTCAAAGTCCGGAAAAGTAGAAAACTAGTGGAGGAATCACTGAAATCTAATCCATGATAAAAAGTATGTGTGATTGTGTGCAAATCCAAAAAGGTAGATAATAGAACACAATAAATGTGGAGAACACCCAAACAAATACACCCCTAAGATTTCCCTACTCAATGAGTTGTGAAAACTCATACACTCTCCTTACCTTTTGTTAGTAAGAGAAAGATCGTACAAGAACTTTTCTCGCCAAGTCTCGAAATCCAACTACAACTTATGCTATTAGTTTTATATAATGTTATTATAGAGAACATAACAGACAATACGCCTCTCTCTCTTCGTAATCTGGGGGAGTAGCGACTACTCAAGGTCTAGGAGAGTGGCAGGTTGATTATAAGGTTTCGATCAAACCGGGTTGAGGCGTTATAGTTTTGGTCACTCCAATAGTTATCTATCTTCTCAAAAGCATTGTGGAGGTTTCTCTTCAAGCCTCTCAATGGCAAGCCATGGACCATCCTTTCGACCTCGCCTAAATAGCACTCGACATTGGCTTCCTAGAACAAGAGATTTTTAGCCCCATTCATAACATCCATTCATGACATTCGAATTTTGACCCAATCTTCCTACATGCCAAACTTGTCAATTATGCAGGTTATAATGATCATGTTGCACCCACATGTCCAAAATTGAGTACCTTCCAAAATCCACAAGCTTACACTATATCTAGAAGTGACGATGATCGTCAATATATCCCTCATTTACATTTGTGTGAAACTTATTTTTGTGGTAAAATTGTCCAACAATCTTTTTCTCATACTACTTATTAGAGTAATACACCCCTACAACTTATCCATACCAACATATGTAATTCTACTCCCATCACTTCATATACATGTCATACTTATGAATAACAAAAGAAAGTGAGATAGACAATATATCTAAATATTATTGTAGTAATTGATTTCATTTGTGTATAATTTAATGAGTTTATATAGGATTAATAAAACCTTTAAATGAATAGATATAATACATTAAAATGATACAACCATATATCATTCTCAAAACCATATCTAATTGGAGGTTTCCCTGCCTAACTCTACGTTCTCTATTGATGGCAATAGGTATGGAATTAATACCATCCGATGACATTGACGAACCATTAGAAGGTTGTATAGAGTCATTACCTTCTGGTGACGTTGATGAAGGTTGTATAGAGTCATTACTTTCTGGTGACATTGACAGTTGTATAGAGTCATTACTTTCTGGTGACATTGATGAATTGTTAGAGGGTTGATTAATAATTGGGATTGGCTCACCATCACCTGACTAATCTTTTTCTCCCTTAGCACCATCCTTATTTCTCCTACTATATGCCTTTAATTGAGGCTCATCATTTTTTTTATCTTTGTTACTCCAAATTATAGGACATGGATTCACTTCTATAATAATATTTTCAGCACTTTGATCATTGATAATTTCTTCATTTGTTTGCCATATATCAGGAATTGACAAGTCTTGTAATACGGTTGTTGATTCCTTATAGAATGGTTCATTCTCCCGAAAAGTCACATCTATACTCACAAAAGGTCTTTTCTCACTTATACTCCAACACTTGTATCCCTTTTGAGTAGTGGAATAACCCACATAAATACATTTCAATGCACGAGGATCGAGCTTGTTTATCGAAGGACGATGATCTCTCACAAAAGATATACATCCAAACACACGAGGAGGGACTATGTATGTGTTTTTTCCCATCAATACTTCATAAGGTGGTCTAAAGTTCAACACTTGCGAGGGCATCCGATTAATCAAATAAGCTGCTATCAGCACAATTTCACTCCATAAATACTTTGGTACATTCATCTTGAAGAGAAGTGAATAAGCAACTTCCAACAAATGACGATTTTTCCTCTCTGCAACACCATTTTGTTGGGGGGTATCTGGACATGTAGTCTGATGAATAATTCCCTTACTAGATAGATAAGACAAAAATTCCTGATTCACATACTCAGTGCCATTGTTTGTTCTAATAGTACAAACTTTGGCATTAAATTGAGTTTGAACAAGAGCTAGAAAATCCTTGAAAGATAATAGTGCTTCTCCTTAATGCTTCATCAAATATAACCATATCATCCGAGAGTGACAATTAATAAATGTGATAAACCATCTAAATCCATTAATAGAGGTAATCAGACATGGGCCCCAAACGTCTGAGTGAATCAATGAAAATGGCTCTATACTTCTTAATCGAGTAGAATTATAATTTGTTTTGTGTGCTTTCCAAACTCACAAGCATTACAAACAAATTTATTGCGTTATACTTTACTCATCAGCTCTGGTCTCAACTTTTTAAGACTCTCAAATGATGGATATCCCAACCGACAATGTTCTAACATTGCTTCATTTTCTTCTTTACTATTCATTGCAACACTCAAACTTTTATCTACAACTCTTTTATTTAGATATCATAATCCTCCACGCTTACTGTCAGTTCCAAGTATCTTCTTAGTGTTTCTATCTCGAAAGATACAAGTGTCCCCATAAAAAATTACTTTACAATTCAATTGATCAATGATACTAATAACTGACAATAGATTAACTGTAAGAGAGGGAACATGCAAAATAGATTATAATGTGATCAAATCAATATATCTAATAGAGCCCTTCCCTTTGATAGATTGTACTATTCCATCTAATGTATGAACAACTCCCTTATGAGTTTGAGAATATTTATCATATGTATTAAATTATTCTATTGATCCTGTCATATGTCTTGATACACCAGAATCAATAATCCAATCTGTGGAATATTCAAGTATTTGTTCTAATTACCACAATTGATCTCATTCTCGTCCAGTATGATAAGACATCTGCTATTCATATTTTCTATCTCTCTCGAATCCCTTCCAGCTCATAGATCTCCTGGTCGCAGCTCCCGACGACGACAAATCATAGAGATATCTTTTCGTCTTCTTTGACAATACCAGAAAACCCTAGCTCTGATACCTATTGAATATTGGAAAATGGAATTCTATTATAATAAATTAAATTCAGAATATATATATATAGGATATATTTGCACTATTTATAAATATACCTAACTTATTAACATTGCACATACCCACATTGGCTTAACCTTTTGACATCACTTACCTCATGATTTGCATTATTTTTTTAATACCAATTGGGCCAGCAACCCTGCTTACCATCGCTCTATTAGTGCATTTTTCATTTTTTGGGACATAATCTAATCTCATGGAACTCTCGAAAGCAATGCATTGTTGCTCACTATAACACTAAAATTGAATATAAAAATATTGGCAATTATGCTATAGAGATTATTGGCTCCAATCCCTAATTCACGAACTTAATCTACCTCTATATGGCCCTCTTATATTGTGGTGTGACAATCTATTAGCCATTTATCTGACAGATAACTTTATTTTTCACGTATGCACCAAAAATATTAAAATTGATTATCATTTTGTTTGTTAACAAGTTAGTAATATACATTTTCGTGTTCATTTTATTGGTACCGATTCTCAATTGGCTGACATTCTAACTAAAAGTTTGCCTAATTCTTGTTAATGCTTTCTATGGTACAAGCTCAATCTACGACATCTACGGGGAATAAAAGCCAAGTCAACATATCTGTAATCAGCACACTTGTAACTGCAACCACCACACCACCTCCAAATATAACATCAACTCCATTATCAGCTGAATTAATATTTTATTAGGAGTGATCACCTCAATTATATTACATATTTTGAGGAGTGATCATCTCAATTGTATTGCATATTTTGTCTATGGTTTGCTATTTTGTATAGAGAAATGATATAAATTAACATATAAGTGATCATGAAAACATGAGAGAAAATTATCTATCTATTCTATTTATTCCTTATTCCTCTGCTTTTAAACATTTTGTCTATGTTTTTCAACAGGGGATACTCTCAAGTTTTTCAATAGGGATACTATCATGGATACAAAGAATCTTGTACCAATTGCTTAGGAAGCAATTATACTACATAGTTACGATATAAATATATCTTATAAGTGCAATTTTCAGGATTATAGTAAACAATTATATAAAAATGATGTATTATTTTTTATTTAATAGGGAAGTAAATTTGAGTTTTGGTTCATGTGTATATGATATAGTATTCACTTATTCTATTCCCAAATATTCATTCTCAAGATAATTAAATGGTCCTTGACGGGTGGTTGGTGCACACTAAGGGAGAAATGAATGGTGTGTTTTCACATTTATGAGGGCATTGACTGTTCTTTGTCAGAGGTTAGGTTGGGTATGGCCATGCTGGGGCCGACAATAGAGAAAGGAGAAGTGTTAAGAACACAAGAAGAGTTGGATGTGAAACAGTAGTTATGCCATCATATTTTTCGTCTCTACGTTCGAAAAAGTAAAAAACTAGCATCAGAATCAATGAAACCTGAAGATTATATTATCAATTATCTATCAAATATGGCCTTTAAAAAAGATCAGACGATAATATATCCAATGATGCGACGGAGGATCATAATCCAACAAGACACAACTTTGGGATACGTGTCCAACTTGGTCATCATTGGGCTCTGCTTCCTTCATCCATCCAACATTGTTCAACAATTATGTTAGAATATTTCTGATTGAGATAGAGTTGTTAAAGTTAATGTGTACAATACTTGTTTGGTGGCAGTTTCTACTGTAAATGACAGAACTGCGTTTCTGATCTGAAACGCAAGTTTGGCTTCCATTTCTGGCCTTGGTCTGAACTCGAGAGAATGGCATTGCAATGACTTATAAAGCTCCATTTAGTTCACTGATGAGCAAGCTCAACACCCAATGCTTCCTTTTTTGCCATAAAAAAGGGAAAGACAACTTGGTGTATTAACATTATTCATCTGGAAAACTGAAGTATCACCCACATGTCATGAAATTTTAAATTACTGAGGGAATTGCAAGTTCAAATTATATTCTTTATTCGACAGAGAAGGTAACAAACATCTCAGCAGCCACACAAACTTCTTACTAAATATAGCACAAAAAGTAGTGACGAGAATATTGATCACCACGTTTGGCTGGGCATGAGTGGTTGAACATCTGACACACAAATTGTATATGTATCCATCTCACCTCCTCTAGATACAAATTATATTCTTTATTCGACAGAGAAGGTAACAAACAACACAGCAGCCACACAAACTTCTTAGTAAATATAGCGCAAAAGGTAGTGACGAGAATATTACATGAAAGTGGCAAGTTTACTCCGGATCACCACGTTTGGCTGGGCATGTGTTAGAGAATGTATTGTGGACCGATAAGGGGTCGGGCCCATGTCTACTTAAAAGTCATGACTTGTTAGTGGTACACTTCCAACCTTATAAAACCCACAACATTTCTCAATTTTATCCAATGTGGGATCTATTCTCAACACCCGCCCTCACGTGCAACGTGGATACACTTGTCACGTGCAATTCTCAACAACACCTCTAAACACCCGCCCTCAACACCTGTCTACGAGACCCGGGTATTCCCCTTCCGATCTCAGACGAGGGGGGACACAATTGTCTTGAGTTGGGTATTTTTTCCTCCTCCATCCAACTCGGGCAGACCACAAACCGAGTTTTCGGCCTTTGGTCGGGCACGAGTGCGAGTCCATTGGCTTTGATACCATGTTAGAGAATATATTGTGGACCAATAAGGGGTCGGGCCCATGTCTACTTAAAAGTCATGACTTGTAAGTAGTAGTACCCTTCCAACCTTATAAACCCACAACATTTCTCTATTTTATCCAATGTGGGATCTATTCTCAACACCATGGATCCTTCTTCCAATGCTCTAATAACTTCAAGTATGGATGGATGGATGCATATGGATGTGAAACTTATAAGGCTAGGAAGTATCAATGGATTGTGAATGTGAAGCTTATTTATAGTTCATACTTCACCTATCCATTCACACATTCCATCCCATAATATAATCATATTTTTTTCTTTTTGCGCCAAAATTCCATAATCTAATAATCGATGCATACGTTATTGAGACTTTGGGTTATGGCCTCTCAAAGATAAGTCAATGTATCCAATTGGGTCACATTCAGCTCTTTCCCTCATCCATCCTCCCATTATTGATACTTTTTTTCCTTGCTAGACTTTAACTTTCCTTTGATTGACTTTGACTATTAATGATAGCTCTCCTTTCATTATTTTTTTTCTGTCTAGCAGAAGAACGGAGAACGAAAAAGTGTGTTGAAAATAAAACTACTTATATTGTATTTTGGTACTTGCTATATTAGTGAAATAAAAATTGACTTTTTTTAAATTTTGGTGTCTCATATATCAGGTAATAAAAACGATTCATTATGTATTTTAGCATCCATTATACAAAAAGAATATAAAACAATTTCAGTTTCTTTGGTGTTTAATTAAAATTTGGCATTTCATATTTATAATTTCTTGAATATTCATATTTATATTTCTTAAATATTGGAAAATAGAAAATTTCAGATAGTAAATTATATTAAGAATATATATAGGGTATATTTATACTATTTATAAATATATCCATAACTTATTAATATTGCACACTCCCCCCTCAAGATGGATGGTAGATATCTACCATTCCAATTTTTTTACAAATATCATCTCATTCTCTGTAACCTAAACCTTTAGTTAAAAAATCTGCTAGTTGTCCACTGATCTTCATATATTGCAGTTCCACAATCTTCATATCAATTTTTTCTTTAATAAAAAATCGATCAATTTCCACGTATTTGGTCCTATCATGTTGAACTGGATTGTTGGCAATATTTATAGCAGACTTGTTATCGCACCACAACTTTATTGGTTCTTCTTTAAAGAGGCGAAGCTCCATTAGTAAGCTTATTATCCAAATTATCTCACAAACAGTTTGAGACATTGATCTGTACTCTGCTTCTGCTGATGATCGGGCAACTACTTCTTGTTTCTTACTCCTCCAAGATACAAGATTACCTCCAACAAACACACAATAGCCAGACGTAGATCTCCTATCATCCACACAACTTGCCCAATCTGAATCACAAAAGCATTCCACTCTTGTGTGACTCTGAGGCTTAAACCAAAGTCCTTTACCTAGACCCCCTTTTAAATATCTCAATATCCTCATGGTAGCATCCCAATGATTTGTCCTGGGATCATGCATATATCTGCTTACAATACTGACTGCATACATGATATCAGGTCTTGTATGACATAGATAGATCAATCGTCCCACAATTCTTTGATATCATTCTTTATCCGCTGGGTCACCTAACTGAGCACATAACTTATGATTTGTTCTATCGATGTCGAAGCAGGTCGACAACTTAACATCCCTATCTCAGTAAGTAAATCTAATGTATACTTTCTCTGAGAAAGTACTATGCCTTTCCTAGATCTCGCAATCTCAATACCGAGAAAATATTTTAGAGGACCCAAGTCTTTTACCTCAAATTCTTTATTTAATTGTTTTTTCAACTGTAATATCTCAACATTATCATCCCAGTGATGATGATATCATCAACATATACTGCAAGAATAGCAACTCGACCATCAGAGTGTCGATAGAAAACCATATGGTCTCCGTTACACTGCCGGTAATCCATTTTGACCACTACACGTCGAAATCGATCAAACCATGCTCTTGGTGACTGTTTGAGTCCATATAAAGATTTCTTCAATCTACAAACCTTCCCCACAGTCTTCGTCGTACCAAATCCAGATGGAATCTCCATATATACTTCCTCTTGTAGGTCTCCATGCAAAAATGCATTCTTTACATCCATTTGATATAATGTCCACCCAAAATTAGCAGCACATGAGATAAGCATTCTAACCATACTCATCTTAGCTACTGGTGCAAAGGTCTCATCATAGTCTATTCCATATGTTTGACTATAACCTTTTGCCACCAACCTTGCTTTGTATCTCACAACTTCTCCTTCGGCATTCTGTTTCATATTGAATACCCACTTACATCCTACAGCCTTTTTTCCATTTGGAAGTTGAGCAAGTTCCCACGTTTTATTCTTCTCTAGTGCTTTCATCTCCTCATGCATTGCTCCAAGCCACTTCGGATCCCGTTTTGCTTCTTGCCAATTATTTGGTATTTGTACCGACTGTAGTGATGCAATAAACGACTTGTATGCAGGTGGAACAGATGCATATGAAACATAATTAGATATATCATTCTCAAAACCATATCTAATTGGAGGTTTCCCTGCATTAGCTCTACGTTCTCTACTGATGGCAATAGGTAAGGAATCAATACCATCCAATGACGTGGACGAACCATTAGAAAGTTGTATAGAGTCATTGCCTTCTGGTGACGTTGATGAAGGTTGTATAGAGTCATTACCTTCTGGTGACATTGATGAAGGTTGTATAGGGTCATTACCTTCTGGTGACGTTGATGACAGCTGTATAGAGTCATTACCTTCCGGTGACGTTGATGAATCGTTAGAGGGTTGATTAATACTTGGGATTGGCTCACCATCACCTGACTCATCTTTCTCCCCCTTAGCATCATCCTTATTTCTCATGCTATATACCTTCAATTGAGGCTCATCCTTTTTTTCATCTTTGTTACTCCAAATTATAGGACACGGATTCACTCCTACAATAATATTTTCAGCACTTTGATCATTGATAATTTCTTCATTTGTTTGCCATATATCAGGAATTGACAAGTTTTCTAATATGGTTGTAGATTTTGTTGATTCCTTATAGAATGGTTCATTCTCACGAAAAGTCACATCCATACTCACAAATAGTCTTTTCTCACTTGGACTCCAACACTTGTATCCCTTTTGAGTACTGGAATAACCCACATAAATACATTTCAATGCACGAGGATCGAGCTTGCTTACCGAAGGACGATGATCTCTCACAAAACATATACATCCAAACACACGAGGAGGGACTATGTATGTGTTTTTTCCCATCAATACTTCACAAGGTGATCTAAAGTTTAACACTTGTGAGGGCATTCGATTAATCAAATCAGCTGCTATCAGTACAGCTTCACTCCATAAATACTTTGGTACATTCATCTTGAAGAGAAGAGAGCGAGCAACTTCCAACAAATGACGATTTTTCCTCTCTGCAACACCATTTTGTTGAGGGGTATCTGGACATGTAGTCTGATGAATAATTCCCTTACTAGATAAATAAGACAAAAATTCCCGATTCACATACTTAGTGCCATTGTCTGTTCTAAGAGTACAGACTTTGGCATTAAATTGAGTTTGAACAAGAGCCAAAAAATCCTTAAAACATAATAGTGCTTCTCCTTTGTGTTTCATCAAATATAACCATGTCATCCGAGAGTGACAATCAATAAATGTGATAAACCATCTGAATCCACTAATAGAGGTAATTGGACATGGCCCCCAGACGTCCGAGTGAATCAATGAAAATGGCTCTATACTTCTTAATCCAATAGAATTATAACTTGTTTTTGTGTGTTTTCCAAACTCACAAGCATCACAAACAAGTTTATTGCGTTCTATTTTACTCATCAGCTCTGGTCTCAACCTTTTAAGACTCTCAAAAGATGGATGTCCCAATCGACAATGTTCTAACATTGCTTCATCTTCTTCTTTACTATTCACTACAACACTCAAACTTTTATCCACAACTCTTTGATTTAGATACCATAATCCTCCACGCTTACTGCCAGTTCCAAGTATCTTCTTAGTGTTTCTCTCTCGAAAGATACAAGTGTCCCCATCAAAAATTACTCTACAATTCAATTGATCAATGATACTACTAACTGACAATAGATTAATTGGAAAAGAGTGAACATGCAAAACAAATGATAATGTGATTAAATCAATACATCTAACAGAGCCCTTCCCTTTGATAGATTGTATTGTTCCATCTGTCGTATGAACAACTCCCTTATATTTATCATATGTATTAAATTTTTCTATTGATCCTGTCATATGTCTTGATGCACCAGAATCAATAATCCAATCTGTGGAAGATTCAAGTATTTGTACCTGATTACCACAATTGATCTCATTCTCGTCCAGTATGATGAGAAATCTACTATTCATAGTTTCCATCTCTTTCAAATCCCTTCCAGCTTCTAGGTCTCCAAGTCGCAGCTCCCGACGACTACAAATCTTAGAGATATCTTTTCATCTTCTTTGACAATTCAGATAATTCGCATTCGAAGCTGTCTCAGGCTCCACCAATCCTTCAGAAACGCCAAAACTTGAAAATACTAGAAAACCCTAGCTATGATACCATCTTAAATATTGGAAAATAGAAAATTTAAGATAGTAAATTATATTAAGAATATATATAGGGTATATTTATACTATTTATAAATATACCCATAACTTATTAATATTGCACAATATTATATACATATGATTATAAATATGCACATCTTTTATATAATTTCTTGAATTATTTATTAATATTAAAGTGTTTTCTTTTTATTTATTCATATCACCGATAATGTCTACCTCTCAAAATATTCTACTCACATATTTTTAATTAAACATTAATAATTTATTTCGTAAGAAAATGATTAAGATTAGGAAGATCTTCTTTATTTCTAGAGTTTTGTGTATTAAAATCATAGTTGTCGATGAAATATTTATTTACTCCATTTCATTTATTTCTAAAGTTCTGTGTATTAAAATCAAGGTTGTCAACATATGGTAAAACTCTTACATTATCTCCCTCAAGGCGCGTAATGATAGAATAGTACCATCCCCTTGTTATTAGCATTAGAATTAGAATAGTACCATCCCCTTGTCATACCATGGTGCACATACAAACATATTAAGAGAAGGAGAAAGGCCAAGCTGAAATCCAGGTACTTTAAAAAGATTACCCTACTTTGGAAACTTCAATTCACAATAGGATCATGAAAACTCTATAGTATACTTTGCTTCATTGAATTAATGAAAGTTGCAGGTTGTGAGCAAAAGAAAAAAAAAAAGATATGCGACCATCCCCTATAGCTAGTTCCATATATTTCAAAGGAAACAGTATGAGTGAGGCATAATCCCAAGCTATGTATACCAATAGAAACAGTCAGATTCAAATATATGGCTATTATGATAAAGCCAAATGTGATATACACAGCAACTACGTGTGAGAACAGTTCAAGGTATCAACGAGGGTAGAGCTTGAGTCGGTTGTAAACGTCCAGCAAACACAACAACTTGCCTCCTCCTCCTCTATTGTTGCAGTCAATTTTTATTAATAAGAGTTGAATTAGTCAATGGAATAGATCCATCTCCAAGAAAGATGGATGATAATGCAGTTGATACTCTCCATGAAATATCACATCCCCGGGACCAAAGGAAAACGAAATGGAGACCGGAAATTAAATGCTTCACTGCCTCATGCATGAATCTTACTAAGCATGAGATGGGTCCACTGCAATGAAGGATTTCACATTTATTTTCAACACACATTTTCGTTCTCCGTTCTTCTGCTAGACAGAAAAAAAATAATGAAAGGAGAGCTATCATAATAGTCAAAGTCAATCAAAGGAAAGTTAAAGTCTAGCAAGGAAAAAAAGTATCAATAATGGGAGGATGGATGAAGGAAGGAGCTGAATGTGACCCAATTGGATACATTGACTTATCTTTGAGAGGCCATAACCCAAAGTCTCAATAAGGTATGCATCGATTATTAGATTATGGAATTTTGGCGCAAAAAGAAAAAAAATATGATTATATTATGGGATGGAATGTGTGAATGGATAGGTGAAGTATGAACAGGAGGTTGAGTTGTATATATGCCATGTGCAAGAATGTAACTATATGCTCGGAGATGAGAGATCCTGATCCACCTTGTTCTCCTGACACTTTTTGAGAAGGTATTGCTGACGCCTTAAATGCAATATCTGCAAAGAACAGGATTACAAGGAAGTGTTAGAACAATAATATTGTATTTTGGTACTTGCTATATTAGTGAAATAAAAATTGACTTTTTTTTTATTTTGGTGTCTCATATATTAGGTAATAAAAACGATTTATTATGTATTTTGGCATCCATTATACAAAAAGAATATAAAACAATTTCAGTTTGTTTGGTGTTTAATTAAAATTTGGCATTTCATATTTATAATTTCTTGAAGTACCTGGATTTCAGCTTGGCCTTTCTCCTTCTCTTAATAAGTTTGTATGTGCACCATGGTATGACAAGGGGATGGTACTATTCTAATTCTAATGCTAATAACAAGGGGATGGTACTATTCTATCATTACGCGCCTTGAGGGAGATAATGTAAGAGTTTTACCATATGTTGACAACCTTGATTTTAATACACAAAACTTTAGAAATAAATGAAATGGAGTAAATAAATATTTCATTGACTGATAAAACTGTTATTAATAAATATTGTGGGCAACACATACTCGACATTTAGCTTTTCAACACCATTACATAATAAATATAGAGATTCCCTTAGCTGCACGGCAATGCCCTCTACTGGCCAAATAAGAATGATCCATGGCGCAAGTTTCCGTCCTCTATTTCATTTTTGCTTGTAAGTTGAGTCAAACAGTCTATCAAATTAAACGGATTGAGTCAAATAAATTTAGAGACGTCAACTCCAAATGGGGAAAACAATTGTACAATTAGTCTTAACCAAATCTAAACTGCAATGAAGGATTTCACATTGATACTCTCAATTAGCTACCATAGGCTCCGGGCCCCAAGGAAAACGAAATGGGGATGGCACATTTAATGCTTCACTTGGGCCATAGATCAGTCTTGTTTGGCCAGTTAAAGAAAATAATAATGGAGAAAGTGAGTCTAACCTTAAGAATCAAATATATAAGATTCAAGATTTTATATCATCACATCAAAGAGTTTTTTAAATGGTAATATTAGTTTTTCAAAGTAATTTTATAACCTAAATTTCCATTTCATAATATTTGTTGCTCACACCATTTTCAATGATTTAAATTTTCATTACACCATAGTTTTCCAAATGAATAATGTTAATCCATCATGGACCAAGTATGATATTAAAGCTACTGTTTCACATCCAACTCTTCTTGTGTTCCTTATCACTTCTCCTTTCTCTATCGGAAGCCCCAGCATGGTCATACCCAACCTAACCTCTGACAAAGAACATTCAATGCCCTTATAAATGTGGAAACACGACCATTCATTTCTCTCTTAGTGTGCACCAACTACTGCTGAGAGGACCGTTTAATTATCTTGAGAATGCAGCTTTGGAAATGGAATAAGTGAATACTATATCATATACCTACATGAACCAAAACTGAGATTTGCTTCCCTATTAAACAAAAAATAATACATCACTTTTTTATAATTGTTTTGTATAAACCTGAAAATTGAATGTCTAAGATATATGTATATGGTAACTATGTAGTATAATTGCTCCATAATGATTGGTATGAGATTCTTTATATCAATGATAGTATCCCCTAATGAAAAACTTGAGGCATTGGTCTAACTCTCCTACAATTACAGTCATACATGATAGATCCGACTCAAAGGGGCCTTGGTCCCAGCATATTCGAGCTTAGGCTTGGCATTTCAAGCATCCTAGGGTAGTGGCTCGGGCTGACACCCGCCAGAGAAAATTTGGGCAGCATCAACCCGATCCGAAAATCATCTGGCGTGAATCAATTAATTTGTTCACTTAAAAACAATAAAAAGATGTTTTGAGTATGATCACGTCTATATCTTGACTTCATTGACTGAAAACCCACAAAACAAGATGTCAGAAAGCGGACAGCATTTCTCATACGATAGTTGTCCTGACAAGTAATTGAATGAGCAAAATGAATTGAATGTTGAAAAGAATGGATGGATGGATGTTGGGGGAAGTAGGGACGCCCATAATTAATTTTTATGTTGACAATTTATCCACAGTACTTTTGTATCACATCCCCCCGGCCCCGGCCTCAAGAAAAAGGAAATGGATACCGGAGCATAGTTTTATGTTTGGAGGCTATATTCTTCTCCTAGTTTTCTCCCTACTTCCCAGAACTAGAGTCAGAAAAAATGATAGCAAATCTCTTGTTTCACATCCAGCTCTTCCTGTGTTCCTTATCACTGCTCCAATTGGTATGGGCGGAGACAGCATCGCCATACCCAACATATCCTCTCGCAAAGAGCAGTGGGTGCCCTGATAAATGTGGAAACACCACCATTCCTTTCCCCTTCGGTATCGGAGCTAACTGCTTCTTGGACGAATGGTACGAGATTCTATGCAACAACGACGTCCCCCGGTTGAAGAAGCTCGACTTGAAGGTTCTCAACATATCCTTTCCTCGATCTTATGATGATGGCGATCCTAACACGATTACAGTTGACTACCCGATATTCTACTCGAACTCGAGCTGCGGTTCTACGAAACAAGCAGCCATGGCGGAGCCTGCAACCTTTTACCAGAGCCCGTTTGTTGTCACCCCCCGAGACAATATTTTCATGGCAGTCGGTTGTGAGAATATAGCTATGCTGAATGGTTGGAATCATACGTTCGTCGGATGTAAAACTCAGTGTACTGGAAACAACACGAGGCGTCATAGCTTTTGCGATGGCTTCGACTGCTGCCAGTGGACAATCCCCGATGTTGTGCAGAAATTTAGCGTCGATTTCCAGGGAGATAGGATCATGGGAACGAGTGGACGAGATCATGATTGCCAGTTTGCTTTCCTTGCGAGCTCGTCTTGGTTCCAGCCCAACAGGACCGACTTGACCAGAGTCCGGGACTGGAATTATGTCCCAATGGCGCTCCTATGGGGGATAACGGATGCTGCATTTCCGGCTTCTATCGGATTGAAGCTCGTGTCTTATGAGGGTGTTGCTTATTGCAGTGAAGTGTCTGGCATGAACATTAGCACAACCACATTCATCATTTGCAGTTGCTCTGATGGATTTTATGGGAACCCGTACGTTGAAGGCGGCTGCAAAGGTATGCATGCTTCATATAATTTTTTTCCAATGCCTAGTTTAAACTTAAATACTCTTATTTTCATCTTACCCACGATCTTCTACATTCATCAATTCAGTATGCATACCATGCCACAAAATCGAAAGAAACAGAAACCCTATTGTTGAGGACGTTTTCATACCCATAGGTACGAACCCACAGAAACCTTATGGAATATTATTCTCTAATAACATGTTGCAATGTTGACTGAAATGCTTCTTCTAATGACAAATTATTTATTGCATATGGCACACACATGCTTCCTTTTGCTCCTTTAAAAATTAGGTATATTATCAAGTTCGGCAGTTGCCATGCTTCTCTTGATCTGCATACCATGGTGCACGTGCAAGCTTGTTAAGAGAAGGAGGAAGGTCAAGCTGAAATCCAGGTACTTTAAAAAGATTACCCTCGCTTGGCAACTTTCTTTACCCGAAGGTAATGTCGAGAAAGGCAAATTGTTCAATTCCAAAGAGTTGGATAAAGCCACGGACCACTTTAACGATGATAGAGTTCTCGGAAAGGGTGGGCAAGGTACGGTTTACAAAGGGATGTTAACGGACGGGACAATAGTTGCTGTCAAGAAATCAGCAGCGTTAGAGGAGGAGAATGTTGAGCCTATCGTCAATGAGCTCGTCATCCTATCACAAATCAATCATAGAAACATTGTGAAGCTCTTGGGCTGCAGCTTGGAAGGTGAAGTTCCACTGCTTGTATATGAGTTCATTCCGAATGGAACTCTTTACCAGTATATTCATGATCCGGAACATTCAATTTCATGGGAGGCACGCCTGCGCATCGCTGCTGAAGTTGCAAGTGGCCTCTTCTACTTGCACTCTTCGGCATCCATCCCTATTTACCACCGCGATGTCAAGTCTTCAAACATACTACTCGATGAAAAGTATCGTGCAAAAATTGCTGATTTCGGGACTTCCAGGTCAATTTCCCTTGATCAAACTCACCTGACCACCTTAGTTCAGGGGACTTTTGGGTACTTGGATCCAGAGTATTTTCAAACCAGCCAGTATACCGACAAAAGCGATGTTTATAGTTTTGGGGTGGTTCTTGTGGAGCTTCTGACGGGAGAAAAGCCTGTGTCCTTACTGCGAGCCAGCGAGGGAAGAAGCTTGGCTACACACTTTTTGATGTGTATGGAGGAAGATCGTCTTTGTGACATACTAGATGCTCCTGTTTCCGAGCAGGGCAGTTTGGAAGAGATTAGCGCTGTTGCCAACCTTGCAAAGAGGTGCTTAAATACGAGAGGGAGGGAAAGGCCAAGCATGAGAGAAGTGACAATGGAATTGGAGGCCATAAGAAGGTCAGTCCTGCCAGCTTCAACGATGGATAAAGATGAAGTTAAACATGTTCAAGTAATGGCCGCCGAGTCGTCTGGAGCAATGGAAGTACAACCTGCATCGAGGGAATACGAGAAGGAGAGTGACATAACATCATTTTCAGACGTTTACCCGTTCCTACATAGCAATACATGGTGATTTGTAGTTTACTCTGTTGTTCTATTTTTGTATTACAAGTTTACTGAGTTCATATTGTCTCTATGCTACATTTTACTCAGCCTGTTATGTTTGCTTTGAGGCTGTTGTTGGCTTGCACAAATAAATTTTAATAATATAACAAAGTTTGGGTAGTGTATAATCACTTCTTTTACTTTTACTTGGCAGTTAATTGTAAGTTGTAAGTGTTTGATTCGGATGAATTATAGAATAATTTAATACATATGATAAATATCCTCAAACTTATAAGGGAGTTTTTTATAAAACAATACAATTTATCAAATGGAAGGGATTTGTTAGATATACTGATTTTATCACATTATCATCTGTTTTACATGTTTACTTTTTTTTCAGTTAATCTATTGTCAGTTAGTAATATAATTGATCAATTGAATGGTAAAATAATTTTTTATGGGAACACTTGGAACTGGCAATAAGCATGAATGATTATGGTATCTAAATAGAAGAGTTGTAAATAAAAGTTTAAGTGTTAAAATGAATAGTAAAGAAGAAAATAAAAAAATGTTAGAACATTGTTCGTTGGGACATCCATTTTTTGATAGTATTAAAAGGTTGAGAATAGAGCTGATGAGTAAAGTAGAATGCAATAAATTTGTTTGTAATGTTTGTGAGTTTGGAAAAACAAACAAAAAATAAGTTATAATTCTACTGGATTAAGAATTATATAGCCATTTTTATTGATTCACTTATACGTTTGAAAGTTATGTCCGATTACCTCTATTAATGGATTTAGATAGTTTATCACATTTATTAATTGTTACTCTCGGATAACATGGTTATATTTCATGAAGCACAAATGAGAAGCACTATTATGTTTTAAAAATTTTCTAGCTCTTGTTCAAACTCAATTTAATGCCAAAGTTTGTACTCTTAGAACAGATAATGGCAATAAGTATGTGAATCGGAAATTTTTGTCTTATCTATCTAGTAAGGGAATTATTCATCAGAATACATGTCCAGATACCCCCAACAAAATGGTGTTATAGGGAGGAAAAATCGTTATTTGTTGGAAGTTGCTCATTCTCTTCTCTTCAAGATGAATGTATCAAAGTATTTATGGAGTTAAGCTATAATGACATCAACTTATTTGATTAATCGGATACCCTCGCAAGTGTTGAACTTTAGATCACCTTGTGAAATATTGATGGGAAAAAACATATACATAATCCCTTCTCGTGTATTTTTGGATGTATATGTTTTGTGAGAGATTATCGTCCTTCGGTAAGTAAGCTCGATCCTCGTACATTGAAATGTATTTATATGGGTTATTCCAATACTAAAAAGGGATACGAGTATTGGAATACAAGTTAGAAAAGACTATTTGTGAGTATAGATATGACTTTTCGGGAGAATGAACCATTATATAAGGAATCAGCAACCATATTACAAAACTTGTCAATTCCTGATATATGGCAAATAAATGAAGAAATTATCAATGATTAAAGTGCTGAAAATATTATTGTAGGAGTGAATACGTGTCCTATAATTTGGAGTAACAAAGATGGAAAAAAAGATGAGACTCAATTGAAGGTATATAGCAGGAAAAATAAGGACGGTGTTAAGGGGGAGAAAGATGAGTCAGGTGATGGTAAGCCAATCCCAAGTATTAATCAACACCTCTAACAGTTCATCAACGTCACAAGAAAGTAATTACTCTATACAACCTTCATAAATGTCACTAGAAGGTAATGACTCTATACAACCTTCTAATGGTTCGTCCACGTCATCGGATGGCATTGATTCCTTACCTATTGCCATCAGTAGAGAACGTAGAGCTAATGTAGAGAAACCTCCAATTAGATATGGTTTTGAGAATGATATATCTAATTATGTTTTATATGCATTTGTTCCACCTGCATACAAGTCGTTTATTATATCACTACAGTCAATACAGATACTAAATAATTGGCAAGAAGCTAAACGGGATTTGAAGTGTCTTGGAGCAATGTATGAGGAGATGAAATCATTAGAGAAGAATAAAACGTGAAAACTTACTCAACTTCCAAATGGAAAAAAGGTTGTAGGATTTAAGTGGGTATTAAATATGAAACATAATGCAAAAAGAGAAGTTGTGAGATACAAAATAAGGTTGGTGGCAAAAGGTTATATTCAGACATATGGAATAGCTAAAATGAGCACTATCAGAATGCTAATATTATGTGCTGTTAATTTCGTGTAGACATTAAATCAAATGGATGTAAAGAATAATTTTTTGCATGGATACCTACAAAAGAAAGTATATATGGAGATTACACCTAAATTTGGTATGACGAAGACTTTAGGGAAGGTTTGTAAATTGAATAAATTTTTGTATGGACTCAAAAGTTACCAAGTATGGTTTAATCGATTTCGAGTGCGGTGGGGTCAAAATGGGTTAACGACAGTGTAATGGAGACTATACGGTTTTTTATAAACACTATAATGGTCGAGTTACTATTCTCGCATTATATGTGAATGATATCATCATCACTGGTATGATATTGAGATATTGTAGTTAAAAAAATAACTAAGTAAATAAGTAAGTGATATCATCATCACTGGTATGACAGTGTAATGGAGACTATACTGTTTTCGTTTTTGCATGGATACCTTGCCAAAAGGGGCATGAATTTGAAAGGGAGGAAAAGGCCCACAATGAAAGAGGTAGTGATGGAACTGGAAAGAATAAGAAACCTAGGAGGGCATTCAGCTTCAAGGGTGGATGAAAATCAAGGAATTGCGAGTGATCAGGAGATTATTGGGACATCTGTGGCTAACGAAGCTTTGTCACTATCTAGAGGAGGTGAGATTGATACATATACAATTTGTGTGTCATGTTCAACCACTCATGCCCAGCCAAACGTGGTGATCTGGAGTAAATTTGAATCTTTCATGTAATACTGTCGTCACTTCTGTTTTACTTCACATGTTATATTTACTCGGAAGTTTGTGTGGTTGGAGAGTTGTTTGTTAGTTTCCCTGTCGAATAAAGAATATAATTTGAACTCAGCAAATCTGAGTTTTGGTTAATGTATGTGATGGTTGGATAAATATCACTTTTATATAATTGTTTAGTATAAGCCTGAAAATTGTAAGTCTAAGATATATTTATATGGTAACCTGTGTAGTATAATTGCTCCCTAAACAATTTGTACGACATTCTTTGTATCCATGATAGTATCCCCTAATGAAAAACTTGAGACTACAGGCTCTTCATATATCCTTTACTGGACATTGGTCCAACTCTCCTACAATTACATTCATACATGATAGATCCGACTCAAAGGGGCCGTGGTCCCAGCATATTCGAGCTTAGGCTTGGCATTTCAAGCACCCTAGGGCAGTGGCTCGGGCTAACACCCGCCAGAGAAAATTTGGGCTGCATCAACCCGGTCCGAAAATCACCTCGCGTGGCCTTTTTGTTTGGACTCTGCCTGTATGCATGTACGAACTAACCATGGCACAAATTAGAAGTTTCCACTAATTTTGAGCTTATACTTAATCTATTTAGATCATGACTATAAGTGTGGAGCTTCACCCAACACTAGGAGGAGAACGCAATCCTTGCACATATTGACTTACTAACAACACTGTGTGTCAAATAGCGTTTTTTAGTGGAATCATGTCACTAATACCAATCAACTTAGTATACGGGCAGGTCAAATGTAAATTGTACATGTAGTAGCAGTGGAACATGAGCAACTCTGCGCTATGATTATTCACTTCTTTCTTATGTCAGATTATCATAGACAAGTTGGGTTTGACATGCTATCATTTAAGCAAGAAGATGAACTTTCTGTTTGACATGCTTAAGGCTGCCCTGTGTGGCTCCTGTGACACGACCACCTACCCTGAAATCAAGCGCACAAGGCCATCTTTTCCCTTGACAAACTTAGATGTTAAAACTAATAGCGAGTGCGGGTATAGACTTTTAGGGTGGTGGGCGGTGTGCAAATAAATGAGACCATTGAGAGTCATGTGAAGAGATTCATTCGATGCAGTTGAATTACCCGTACAAGATACATTTATATATACACTACTCAATAGATATATAAGGAGAAGAGAAAGATCAAACCAATGGCTTCCTCTAAGGTTCATATAGTCATGTACCCATGGCTGGCAATGGGCCACCTCACAGCCTTCCTTCACCTGGCCAATAAGCTCGCCCATAGAGGCTATAGAACCACAATCATCATCCCCAAGGGGAAACTGCCCAAGCTTGAGCCCTTCAACCTCCACCCCGACAACATTACCTTCGTCCCGATCGCCGTCCCCCACGTGGATGGTCTCCCGGACGGGGCTGAGACCTCCAGCGACGTCCCCTTCCCCCTGTACTCCCTTGTCATGACGGCGATGGACCGGACGGAGCCCATCATCTGTTCCTTGCTCCACGAACTGAAGCCGCATATCATCTTCTATGACTTCGCCTACTGGCTACCAAAGCTGGCTCGGTCGATGGGGGTCCCGGCCGTCCACTACTGCACCATCAGCACCGTCACGATCGGCTACACGGTCTGCCCGGCCCGGAAGGAGAGGCTGGAAGAGCTGACGGAGGCCGACTTCATGAACCCTCCTCCCGGATACCCCGATAGATCGATACGGCTCCACCTCCACGAGGCGAGCCCGCTAACTATGATGACTCTCATGGACTTCGGGAGCAACATGCGATTCTTTGACCGGGTATTCTATAGCATGGACGAGGCTGACGCCCTCGCTTTCCGGTCCTGCAGGGAGATCGAGGATCCGTACATCGAGTTCATCCAGGAGCAGTACCGGAAGCCGGTGCTGCTATGCGGCGTGGTTATACCCGAGCGGCCGACCACTCAACTGGACGAGAAATGGGCCGGCTGGCTTGGGCAGTTCGGACCGGGGTCTGTTATTTTATGTGCCTTTGGAAGCGAATGTACGCTGAAAAAGGAAGTGTTTCAGGAGCTGGTTCTAGGGCTAGAGCTCACAGGGCTGCCGTTCATCGCGGCGCTGAAGCAGCCCATCGGGGCTGAGTCCATGGAGTCTGCCCTGCCGGAGGGGTTCGAGGAGAGGACCCGAGGGAGAGGTGTGGTTGAGGGCGGGTGGATCCAGCAGCAGCTGATCCTCGAGCACCCGGCCATCGGATGCTTCGTGACTCACTGCGGCTCGAACTCATTGACGGAGGCCCTCGCGAACAAGTGTCAGCTCGTGCTTCTGCCCCACGTGGGAGATCAGATCTTCAACGCGAGGATGATGGGGGGCAAGCTCAAGGTGGGGGTGGAAGTGGAGAAAGACGAGGACGACGGAGCCCTGAGAAAGGAGGCCGTCTGCCGGGCAGTGAAGGCGGTGATGGACGAAGGGAGTGAGCAGAGGATGGAGGTGAGAGAGAACCATGCGAGGCTGAGGGAAGTGGTTTTCAACAAAGGGTTGGACTCGACTTACATGGAGAGCTTCGACAAGGAGCTTAGGAGTCTCATCAAGTGAATTCTTCTTTAGATAAGGAGTTTTGGTATAATAACGGTACTATCTCCAATCTTGGCCTCTTCACGCATCTTCATCTTTAATTTACTGTCATCCTATCTTCACTTATGACTTATGTGAATCTTCATGAAATGGGCATGAAATTTCATGTTGGGGGCATGGAATAAAGTGAATGTTCTCTACAATTCTCAAAGTCGTATCCAGAATAATACTAAGATTGGTTGACCAAAGGCTGATATCAAATTTAAAAATCAGTGCTTGATGGATTAGGGGGCGAATGATGTACTCTTTGTATGACTTTAGATCTTACCATTGACACCATGGCATGGCAGTGGACTCCTTCAAACGTCGATCATCCTCTTCTTCTTCGCCACGGTTGTCCTGGCTCCTTGGTGGTCCTTCGATGGATTTGACTTCTATTACAGTGGTCTTCACCACATTCTACTGTCATGGCACCTGTGTTGACGAAATAGCCCGCGCTTCCATGGGTTTAGACCATGGAACTCTTGTCATATACAAATGGGGTTTTGTTGGGTCAGATATATCTTAGACTTTATTTGCCATGGGATTTGTCCTTCGTATCATGGCTCACATTCCAACCCAATTGTCTCTCCATTCCACCTCAATTGTCTCTCCACCCGCCCATTTTTTGGCCTCATGGAACGTCCCGTCTGCACCTGGTGCACATCTTCTGCAACACCCACCTTCTCCACCACTTGTCAAATATGTATTCAATTCGGTCATGTGGCGATATGATGTCCTTGTTTACCACAAAACTATTTAGTTATGTTGTTAATCATATCGTCATTCTTGTTTTATTCTCCAACAATTTAATTAATCAAATTTTCTAATTTCTAAGGTGTAATCATCAAATCAACTTTCCCTCTACCTATGCACGATTGCCCTTCAATTATTGCACGGTCTTGGCTCTAGGACAGCTACTCAATTATGTCTACCTCGACATTCAAAAAGTATACATGTACTGATTGGAGCACTTACTATATGGCCATTTATCTAATTGGGCACACGGGCTACATAATTAGCTTGTAGTCCTTTCCTCATGTTCTCCCAAAATGCCATATTGTATCCTAAGAATAATTTTATGTATGAATCACGATGGTGCAATGATAGACCAATATGATGCATGAGTATTTCATCCAAAGGATCTGCATCCATCATTAAGGTATTAATATGTTCTTGCTAGCTAGTTTGATGATGCCTATCATAGGCCAAAACTTGTGAAATATTCGAGATGCTAGTTTGCCATTATGACGTGGTGGGTTCATCGGACTAAATTTCTACTTGTTTTAGATTACTGACACATGATAAGACTCCTAAGATCGCTAGCGAAATTCTGCATGTAAGACGAGTCCAACCCTTTGTCGAGAAGCACTTCCTGAGGTTCTCTCTGACCTCCATCCCCTGCCCTTCACAGCCCGGAAAACGGCCACCTTTCTCAGGGCTCGGTCGTCCTTGTCTTTCTCCACCTCCACCTTGCACCTTGAGCTTGCCCCTCCAACGTGGGGCAGAGGCACGAGCTGGCACTTGTTCGCGAGGGCCTCCCTTAATGAGTTCGAGCAGCAGTGAGTCACGAAGCTTGGGGGACGGTGATCGGGAAGAAGGTTATGTAGTCGGGGTGCAGGTTAAAGTGCTCAAGCTTGGGCAGCTTCCCCTTGGTGATGATGATTGTGGTTCTATAGCCTCTCTCTGCGAGCTTATAAGCCAAGTGAAGGAAGGCTGTGAGGTGGCCCATTGCCAGCCAGGGGTACATGGCTATATGAATCTCAGAGGAAGCCATTGATTTGGTTGCTCTGTTCTCCTTACATCTACCTCAAAGATCCAACTATATCTGTGATTGTGGATTGGTCTGAAGATGGATCCCAGCTAGAATCACAGAAGGAGATATAGCCATGAGGTACCATAGTCGACCTATAGTGAACCAACTAAAGAGAGAGTTCCAATATTGAGCATAGAACATAACGGGTCAAATTGAGTAGCAGGATGAGGATTGGTGTGAAGATGGATCCCTGCTAGAATCACAGAGAAAATGGAACCCAGCATACTACCAGATCCAGAGATAAGAGGATCACACAATGAACATTGTACATGAAACTTCTTCGAGTATGGTATACCGGAGGATTAAGTAGAGCTTCTTATGGGAAAGTTGACAGATTCCGAAATACTTCGGTCGGTCGGTCAGCCTGCTCAGAGGAAGATGCATGCCCGCGTCTTACGCTTCTTCTTCTTCGGCCTAAGAGGCTGCAGGACGGCCTTGATCGCCGCATCAAACACCGTCTTTATGTTCTGTAACAGGATCAGCTCGGCGTTAGCTTAGCTTCATATCAGTCAGTGTAATGCAACGGTGAGCATGGCTGCAAGCACGCACCTGCTGAGTCTTTGCACTGCACTCTATGTAAGCAGCAGCTGCAATGGCCTTCTTCAGCTCCTCCCCCTGAGCAACGGTGAAACTGTAAGCTAAGCTCTTTAATTTATTGACTGTACATCTTCCTCGTGTCTACTTGCCTGAGCAGGTGTGATCACGGTGGCACCGGGATGCTCGACCTGATACTGCTTCTCTTCCCTCAAATCTGCGGAGATGTTCGTGTCAGCAAAAACACCTTTACAGATTCTACCGCGACAAAGTCCGTTCTTGGGTCTAAGTATCTATGAGTAGAATTACCGAGCTTTGTTCCGACGAGGATGATTGGAACTGTCGGTGCGTAATGCCTTAGCTCAGGAACCCACTGAAAGAACTCAAACTACCATGTTATGCAACACAGGAGTTGATGGGTATCCAAGAGGAATTCAAGATGGTTGATGAGGGAGAAGCGACCGACCTTTTTCGAGATATTCTCGTAGCTTGCTTTGCTGATGAGTGAAAATGCCAACAAGAAGACATCTGCTCCCCTGTAACTCAATGGCCTCAGCCTGTTGTAGTCCTCCTGCCCTGGACACATACACCCAACAAAACACGCAGGGTAGTAAGCAATTCAGAAGCCATAAGAAATGCATTTGATAACAAGGGATCAAGGGATGGCGGTGCTACCAGCAGTGTCCCAGAGGCCAAGGTTCACTGTGCTACCATCAACAGACACATTGGCGCTGAAGTTGTCGAACACGGTGGGCACATAATCCTGCAATAGAATCAAAAGGACAATACATCCGGGTTTGGATCTATGAGGATGATATAGGGCAAATGTATTCTGGAATAAGAGAAGGAAATGGTACAGTGGGGAAGGTATTGCTGGTGTAGGAGATGAGCATGCAGGTCTTGCCCACAGCTCCATCGCCGACAGTGACACACTTGATGAACCTTGCTGTGCTCATGGTATTGTGATGGCCTCTTCCAGCTCTCTTGCTCCGATCCCCTTGTGTGAATAGGCAAAAGCTTGATGGAGATTTATATTACTTTTTGTAGGATGCACTTCTCCCTTCCTTTTTTCCGTTTGGTGAGTTTTGAAATTTTGAGTGGGAATGGAGGGTAGGAAGAGTAGAAGGTGGAGGAGGAGGACGCCAATTCAATGAGTGAGCCCACCAAAAGCACCAGCCTTTGCCGGAGAGCTTTTACTTTTGGAATGATGAAATCATGATGGGCTCTGCAATTCCTGTTTCTTTAAGGGGAAGGGCATAACAGGAACAAAGATAAGATGAATCATGGAGAGATGGTAGCTCTCTCTATTTCCTACTCTAATCAAAAGAGACACACCCAACAAACTGATTGAGACCACAGTTTGGTGCTGCTGTTGGGTGAGTTTTGAACAGGGTCTGGATCCATTCAATGTTTGCTTCATTAGGAATGAACTAATTCATATGGTGATGATTGTGAAGTGCAGCAGTATGGCATAATTTATAGTCCCCACTCACGGTGACTGATGAGTGATGATCCTCCATGTTGTTCATTCTTCCATAAAACAATGAATCTGTATAAGTTGAGTGTGACTTGAGAAGGAGTTATGGTTGCAGGTGAAGAGTCAGCATTGGCATTTCTTTTGTGCACATATCATTTATGATAGTCATGGGGGTAAGGAGTTATATAGAAGTAGGCTACATAACACAAGTGGTGTTATTGCTACCTAACCTGCTATAGGCAATAGGCATGTTGAAATTGATGAGTGGGGAGTTAGATGAGACACATAAATGAAAAAGATAATGATATAAAATATGCATATTATTATCTTTTCCATTTTTCCATGCTGCATTTTTTGTCCAACCTAATATATTGGGCTAAGATTTGAGTTATGAGACCCACTCAATAAGACTAGCCCAATGAAAGTAAGCGGCCTAATGTAGCTTTTTTATTGCTTCCTCTTGAATTGTTCAAGCCTTCTTTTTTCATCATACAAAACTATATATATCAACTAGAGGAATATCCTATCATTGTGTTTTGCTGCTAGATGCTTGCTTATAATCTAAGGGATAGACACACAATCCAAATCCAAGCAGCATTTCTATCTATGATATCCAAATATGTTCAAAACTTTGCTGCCTAAAAGACTTGGAAAACCCTCTTTTGTTATAATACAATACTTTGAAAGAGGGAATACCAAGGATGCAAGTAAATTTCATCACATGGGCACCATACCCACTTGCACATTAGTTTAATTGGAGAAGCCAATGCCTGGTGTAGAGAGAAGGGGGGTCATCTCCATGGAAATTTCAAGGAAAGAGCATGTAAAGTAGCTAGAAACTGCACATATCCTCCCATGTGGGTATGGTTTAAGACCCAAGGAAAAAAGCATTGGATGCAGTAGAGGGATCATATTAAACTATATGCAAATTAATGATGTCAAGCTTTCACATGGCTTAAACTATAGCTAAATATACATGCCATTGTGGCCTTAATCTCTTATATACTTCACACAGCTCATTCTTCTTCACCTTCTTACACATCTCCCCTTACTTTCTCCATTGGTTTTGATTATAATCAAAAGCCCACCCTTGATTCTCCATATCCCCAACTCTCCTATAGCTGTCAACATCTCTAGTCTTCTTCTTCTTCCTCCTCCACCTTCCATGTGAGCCCACTGCTCATTCTTATTGTATCATATTACACCTTACTTCGACAACCCATAAACAAAATGAAGCAACAGAATAGAAATGTCAGGACATGAGTTCATATGATAAAAGAGATCTGAAGGTTCTTCTACAACCAACCTACTTTGTAATACAGTACCATGTATGTGAAGAGAGACTGGGGAATATAGTTTATGGATCTCAGTTGTTAATGAATAGTTTATATATAGGGTGGATTCTTCTTGTATATCCCTTGTTTTGATGGTTATGTGCCCATTGCACCAAGTTTTAGTACCCTATAAACAACGTTCACCCACCAGCTGTCTCGGTCTCCAATGGCACAATTGCCTCCCAAGATCCCCAACATGAACCCTTACAGGCCGGATATCTCCACCGTCCACCGCCACCAGAACCAGAGGCTTCCCCTTCAGCCCTTCATGGCTGCCGCAGCTGCTCCCACCATGAACGCCGCTGGCTCTTCCAGTTGCGTCCAGAGGAGCAACAACAACGACAATGGCAATAATCATGATAACCCGACTTGGGTGGATGAGTTCTTGGACTTCTCGCAGGTGAGGCGGGGTGAACACCGGAGGTCCGCCAGCGACTCCATCGCATTTCTTGACCCCGCCTCTGTGCTCGATGATAACGTCGCAGGCATAGGGCCCGAATCAAATGGAGATATCTGGTCGGATTTCGACCGGTTCGACGATGACCACGATAACATCAATGTGGAGAAGCTGCAGCTGTTAGATAGCTATCAAATGGATCACCAAATGATGAAGATGAAGATGCAGAATAACAGTCAGCTGGAGGAAGCGCACAGCCCTCCTGACTCGGGGACACGGACGCCTCCGACATTTCCAGCCGGCCAGAGCGAGACGATCTTCGACCCTAAGAGGGTCAAGAGGTACCGGAAAATACTTAGTCGTTCATCAACTTGGGCATCACAAAAAAACCTTGCCATCAACATGCAAGTACATATTCCTTTGACAAGCTGGGACAGAGTTCACCCAATCTGTTAACCTTTTTTACTGTAAATCTTCTTTACAAGAATCAGATATAGAGCCTCTTGATTGTTCGGGTTTAACATCTGCATCAGGATATTAGCAAACAGGCAGTCTGCACAACGATCACGGGTTAGGAAGCTGCAGTACATAGCGGAGCTTGAGCGAAGTGTCACCTCTTTGCAGGTCAGTAGAAGCCATTTTCTTCCCGAAAAATCGTACCCGCAGTAGTATAATGTCGGGTAAAAAGCTCGTTATTTGAGCCCTTGATTTGAGGCTGATCTTGGCCGTATTTTTTCACGCTAAATGAAGGCCGAAGTCTCGGTGCTGTCGCCGCGAGTGGCCTTTTTGGACCATCAGCGCCTACTGTTAAACGTCGACAACAGCGTCCTAAAGCAAAGGATCGCCGCTCTAGCTCAGGACAAGATCTTCAAGGACGGTAAGTGATCATGTAAACAGAAAAATTATTAGCGAATAAGGGTTTCCATCGTGATGTTGAATGCATACATACATTGTCTTCTTTTCTCATCTTCAATTTACTGACGATGATATGATAAACCCTATTCAGCACACCAGGAAGCTCTGAAGAGGGAGATAGAGAGATTGCAGCAAGTGTGTCATCAGCAGAAGAACCTCAAGAGCGCGAAGAACACAAACGGCTCTCTGACGTCAACGTCGCCTCCGGGTGTCCTTTCTGATGTTCCGACTGCTGTTCCGATCAGAGAACACCAGCTAACTTCGTAACTATAACTCTTCCACCTCAGAATTTCTCAACAAAGAAAACGAAAACGATGTACAGCGCATGATTCTATCAAGTTCATTTACGTCTTGGACTTCGAAAAACAATCAAAATATCAAGTTCATGGATGTGGGGCTGACTGATGAAACCCTAATTTAATAAGATCAAACTATGTGTCGGGGGTTGGAGAAAATCTTTATCCTTTCTTCTCCATTTCTTACCATCGTCTTCAACCTATATGCGTGGTTGTGAAAAGCAGTGGGTATGCATGAGATCTCTCCATGTAAACTACAGGGACACATACAAGGTTGCAAGATCTTTTATAGTTTCCCATTGAGCTATCAACGTAAAAATGTGATCTCCGGCGAATCCGATCTCAGGTGATGTAACGACTGCTGAGGACCGGTCGTAAACGGAAAAACAGCTGTTCAGGATATCGGTTGTTTCGTTTATGGACTTACCCACCAAGAGGTATTAATGGCGACAGAAGGGCCCCACGGCCATTGACAGACTCTAGTGTGGTACCATATGATGAAGTGCCCTGGATGATGCATAAAGGTTCTCTGGAGGCGGTGGTATTAGTATGGACTCAGCAGGCTTCCCAGTCGATTCCGGCTGAGCGATGGGCCATGCCTCTGCCCTGCGAACAGGACAGGTGGAATGCAAAGCGAGCCACTTATCGATGCATTCCACATGGAAATTGTGGTTACAGTTCAGCAACATTCTAACCATTTCCTCTTCCTCCAGCATGCTCAGACAGACAGCACACTCGGTGGTCACATCAGATTGCTGCATGGACGTTGGCAGGGATGAGATGACAGAAGGGTCAAAGTCCTCTTGTTGGCGGCTGCTCATGGGAGTGGATTACCAGGCCCAGGCCGTGTAAGGCGGCCCTCCTCTGTGCTCGACCTCAAGTTGATGCAGGCAGTATTTGTCCGAATCAAATTATTGCTTAAGATTTTTAGATACCCACTATCTTGATACTCCTTAAGACTAGTCCATAAGCTGTAATTCTGGGAATTGCAGAAAGCTTGCCATCTACCTGGATAGATTCTCATTCCGAGACCCTGTAAACAGATGCTGTTTACCCATCGGATGTACTGGGCTTGTTTACTCCCTTATTGACCCCTCTTTCACAGATTGTCACCTGAATATTTGACGCTGTGAATGGAAAATGATGGCCGTGAAAATCATTCTAAGGGAGAGCGGGCTCATCTATACAACTTGATGCAGCACATGGGAATATTCCGAATGGAAGTTGGGTAGAAGACAGCATTAGCCAGTAAGGCAGATTACATTCAATTCCCAAGTTGCTTTCTCATCTTTGTTCTTTTCCCAAGGCAATCAAAGCATTAAAAAAGACAGTAAACTGATGAGATGATGATCGAGAGCTTTGATAATAGTAACGATAATGTCGCATTTGATGGGAACATGGAATACAATGACCAAAACGAGGAAGCATATGCAAAGATAACCTAAAGAAAGGCTTCCGACCTAATCCTACCCGACATTCCTCGTCCTTCCTCCCAAGTTGCTTGATGTGCAGAATGAATTCATGTGCTGAAAAGAGAATCTCTTCCCCTCTTCAGTGTCAACTTGGAATTCATTTTGTGCCATCCTGCATGATGCAAACAGTCCTAGCAAAATACCAATTTCATAAAACAAAAGGATCTAATATTCAGGAGAATATTAGTAGAACGAGGTAGACAGCTGCCCTCGAAATCAACATCCATTTTTTTCTGGTGAATGCTTGGGGAATTCAATCTTCTGTCAAAGCTGGGATAGGTTAGATCTCATACCTAGTTTAAGAGATAAAATATGGTCATGACCTGAACTTTAGACAAGCATAGGCATGTGAAGGCGGAAGCCTCTGCAGCCCGAAGATGATAGATCACTATTCCTCATGAATATGCCCCGGAGTGCACAAGCTGGAATACCCTTCAGACCCAAAGTGACCAGCAAAGCAGAAAGATTGCTGGAGCTCTGTAGAGAAGCTGGACTGAAGGGTTCCCCTTTGCTGAAATTCATACTCACTGAGTCCTGAGTTGTGCTGCCCTGGAGGCAGCTGGTTGAAAGAGAACTCTTCTCCATTGCTCCAATTGGTCGGGTCAGCAGAGCTTGTGAAGAAGCTATTCTGTTGCTGCTGCTGCTGCTGCTGCTGCTGCTGATCTGGAACTTGATAAGAATGAAGGGATAAGCCCAGATCTTTTTTAGAGCTCATATCCATCATCATGGACCTTGGCATGATCTGGGAATTTTCCAGATCCTTCAACTCTTCGGAATCTTCAGTAGTCGTTCTCATCTTTATCACAGTTGCACTTCTTCTATTAGCGATACCATCACCACCACTACCAGCTCCTCCACCGGCAGAAGCAGCAGTAATACTGTCAGGGAGCCACGGTGGAAGCTCGACAAGTTTGTCAATAGCATGCTTTGCGTTCCTGATGAGCCAGTCCATGGCCTTGCTCGGCCGGTCATACCCGAGCCTGTCCTGGACATCGTAGAACTGGATGGCAGTGTGGGCCGACAGCCTGACCCTCCTGTCCCGAGGGCCCTTGGCAGTGTAGACCTTGCTGTGGCGATCCTTCTGTCCGGTGGACCGAATAATGTGTCCTCCTTGAACTGGAACAATCTCTCCTCTAAAGCCCCTCATAATTGCTTGGAACTCAAAAAACTTTCCTAGTCATTGCTTGGAACAGGGTGGAGGTGGAGCATTCTCATGTGAATGAATATAGCTGCAGAATTCAATGACCAGTAGAGCAGGGCAGCAGATCCAAAAAACACACTCTGGAAAAACCTAACAGAAAGGGGTCTAACAGAAAAAAAGCAAGATCTGATTCTGGAGTCTGATCTGAGCTGGGGCTCGGTTCCAAGTAGGTTGTGAACGGTCCCTATCTGGCTTCCCTTTTGTGTCTATGAGAAGTAGCAGCAGCTAAAACTGACTTCAGAGTTGGAAACTATTAACTGCAGAGAGAGAAAGAGGGAGCAAAAGAAGTACAACTGGATGAGTCCAACAGCTCCATAGCAGAAGCCACTGGAGATATCAACTGTGATAAGGAGAGGTCAGAATCATATCTCACGGAGGTGAAGCATAACTGGAATCAAGAAGCAAGAATGCTGTAACGGCCCTGCAGAAAAGATGAAAACATGTACACCATAGACAATTAGAACTGACAGAAAAGATGAGATAGAGCTTAAAATGTGGCCCCAACTTGTTGAGTGAGAGAGTGTGATTCCACATGGGACTGCCCCTTTCCTACAAAAGCTCCCTGTTCCTAATTGGTTGGTTGATTAATCCAATTAGCTAATATTTAACTAACCCTCTTTGTTTTTTTGGGAAGTTAGTGGAGTCATAATTAATCCAAGTTTGAATATAATTGATTCAGCTAATCTGTTCAGTTATATTTCTATTATTTAAGATAATTTGTAGCTTTTGGGGGCTGTCTGTCTCAGTGATTCCTGACTGCCCCCAGTTGGGAATTTCTAGGACAGCCCTCCTTGATCCCATCCTTTTCTTCCCTTCCCATTATGCCACTTTAAAGGGCAGGTGCATCAGAGCTTTTATGATTATAAATAGAGTAATTCAACAGATTGTAATCATCATGAAGCCACTTTTGCTGCAAAACTTAAAATTAATTTATCACTAAGTGGATATGAATCAAAAGCTTAGTCAAGGGAGGGAGGAATAGACCATTCAAGGAAAAGGGTTTAAGAGTTTTTTTTCCTCTTCTCTGCTTCTCACTTTGTGCCATGCCATTTCCAGGGAGAAAGGACATTAGAGAGGCTGGCATTCCAGTGAGCTATCCACTCCCAATCCCTAAACCAGAGGCTTGTTCTGGCTGCTGGTGCTTCTTCTGATGTGATCCAAGACCCCATTTAATGACCCATCCCTGAAAATTCCATGCCTCCATGCCAAGCCCACCTGCATGTATCATAATCCTCATTATCTATTTACCATGTACGATTTGTGCTTAATTGGTAGTGAGACCATGTCAGATACGCAACACACTATATTGCTGCTGCTCTAATTCTATTGCTCTTGCAGCATTTATGTTTGACAGCCTCAGTTTTCACAGCTACCTACCTCTTAGCCTTCTTTATTTCATTGCTTGCTTCCTTCCTTCCTCCCTCTCCCTCTCTCTCACCACCGTTTTCATTATAATTCCATAAAGATTGGCTAGTGTTATACTTGCATCTTGGGATATGGGAGATCTTTGGGATGCATGCATGTACTGCATAAGAGTGTACTGTACTACATATCATCAACCGATGCCTTCTGTTGTTACTCACCAACTCAATAATATTTTATTCAATCGAGTGGGTGCTTTGGCAAAAGACGAGGAAGAAAAGAAAAGACATTGGCATAAAAAAGCCATTTGTGGGGGAAAAAAGAAGGCACTCTGAGCTGTGGGGGGACATCATCGTGGGAGAAAAGGCAGGAGACTGGTCGTCGTAGTTCAGAAGTCTAAATCATTACATTTTCTTTTCTTTTAACTAATTTCCAATTCTGGACCCTACATCCATCCTTTCATCTACCCACCCACCTTCCATCCATCTTCACATCCATCAACTGCCATTTGTCTTACTGTCAGTACAGTTTTGGAGGTAAAAAATGACAGTCCGAGATTGGTTCGGATTTGGGCTATAATCACGGGCCAAGGCCAGACCCATTTCTGCAATTCCTATGAGCAGCTGTCTGGTCGTTCGGATAACAACCCTGATAGACCTCCCCCGGCTCGGCGGTGGGCATTGGAGCTAGTCCCACTTGCAGTCGCAGAGGATGCTGCACCTCAAGCTCAGAGTAGTGTTATTTTTACCATTCAGGGCTGTACCCCAAAAGCTGAAGCCCGTCTGTGCCTTTTCTTCCTTGTCGTCAGCATCATCTTCCCCTCTTCCCTCTATCTCCATAAACTACACGCCGTGGCCGGGTCTTAAACCCTGGCGGCAGAGCCCTCTGAATGAGGACCGTTTGTGGGGGCCTAACGGACCGGAGCCTCTCCAGCGGTCCTCGTCTTCGGCTCCGACGGTTCAGTCTGCTGTCGGGGCTGCGTCGTCTCTGGCGGAGATGGGCGCTCATGTTCTCTCTACCGTTGACCCTATCGCGAAAGCAGAGCTGTCGCATTTGGCATTCTCCAGGTGGCGCAATGAGAAGCTTCCGGTAGGAGCTTTTCGAGCTCCTGATCGACCGGCGCGGCCGCCAAAGCCAGAATTGGTTTGTCTTCTCTTTTCAAGTGGAAAAAGTTTCAAACTTTATCGAGCCTTGACGGGTGAAAATCTTGCCCTTTTCATTACAATTTTTTTACACCAATGGTTGCTATTGGTTTTGAGAGTAATAATCATGGCACTGTTAGAAAGCTGCATGTGCAGGGATTCAAGCAGAAAACCTGTTTTTTCTATGATTTGGTGTAGTGTTATGCCACAAAACTCTGGTAGAGTAACTGATGCTTGTGTTTATTCTGTTGTTTGATGCCAATCACAGGTCTCTCCAAAGGAAATACCTTCCCCCAAGGACTCATCCCTGCCTCTTAACGCATATATGCTCCACAATCTTGCCCACGTTGAGCTAAATGCGGTTGATCTGGCATGGGACACTGTTGTCCGGTTCTCACCCTTTGCTGAGATTCTAGGAGATGGATTCTTTGCTGACTTTGCCCATGTTGCTGATGATGAGAGCCGGCATTTTGGTTGGTGTTCTCAGCGGCTCTCAGAGCTCGGGTTCAGGTGGGTGGATCCATCCAAGTATCTGTGATTAGTACCATTCCTGGTTATTCCATTCATTAATATGTTGTCATTTCCATTAGATACGGAGATATGCCTGCTCACAATGTGCTGTGGACGGAGTGTGAGAAATCATCTGATAATGTTGCTGCCCGTTTGGCTGCCATCCCCCTGGTCCAGGTAACATACCTTTTACATCTGATATTGGGCCATTATCATACATTCTTCGACATCACATTGTGTTTGATCTGATATTGTCTCATTTTACTGTCTATATCTTATTTTCATGATGAACTTTTGTCACTCCATTGTAAGCGTGTAATTGATCTAATTAATGCTTGTGGAATTATATATTCCAGGAGGCTAGAGGACTTGATGCAGGGCCACGGTTAGTTCAGAAACTGGTTGGGTTTGGGGATCTCAGGACATCAAAAATTGTGGGTAGGATTGCGGATGAGGAAGTTGCACATGTAGCTGTTGGCGTAGATTGGTTCATCTCCATCTGCCAGAGAACCGGCCGCCCTCCTTCCTCGACTTTCAAAGGTTTCATTGCTTCCTGAGATTGATTGCCAACCTTATTTAATGGTCCATGCCCACCGTGTGTTCATATAATTATTCGAATGCAGACTTGCTGAAGGAGTACAATATTGAGTTGAAAGGTCCCTTCAATTACACCTCTCGAGACAAAGCTGGGATTCCGCGTGAATGGTGGGGGTGGCATAACTCTTGTTATTCCCTTTCACTATCTCATGTTTGTTGTTGATCTGGTTTTCATTGCTTATCTACTCCCAGGTATGAAAATTCATGTACTGGTAAGCATGAAGAGGAGCAGCAGCTCTCTGTGGTATGGAAAATGAGACCTTTCTCTCTACTTACATCTATTATGCAGCCTTACCATTAAAACATTTGATGTTATTTCAGGTTCATGATAGGTTGGCTTCCATCATAGCTATGGAGAGCGAAAACTCAAGCTTGAATGGCCGTTGTTGAGTATCTGTGGGCTTTGATCCGTGGAACTACGAGAGATAATCTGAGAATCACGGCTATACCTGAGGAAGGCTATGATCAGCAGTATGCAGCAAAGCCACAATTGGAGGAATTCAAGAACAGTGAAATAGAGAATGTCCGAATGTGAATGGATCTGTAAAAATTTCATCTAGGCATGAATTTGAGCATTCAGGAAGTTTTGTTCAATCTGTAAATTGTCATGTCATAGCTGTAAAGAAGACAAGCCTATGTTATTTTGGGCACTTGTTCCCATCACAGCAAAAAGAAGGATGAGTTAAGAGCTTAACTGGGTGCAACTATGGTTATGCCAAATTATTGCTTGCCTTCAATTCTAAGCAATATGAACACATGTTACATGTCCAGTTGTTACTCAGAAGATCTCGAAATCAGATTTTTATCTCTAGCCATTTATTTATTCTCCATCTCTACGCCTTTTCAGATTGTGATCTTCCAAGAGAAGTCAAAGTATAATAGAGAGCCGACACGTATGCCCCCAATGAAATCAATCAGAAACGTTGCCTTTTCTGCAAGAGACTGGGAAAAAACGGTTTTTTTATGCTCTGTCTATCTGTCATCGGCCAGCAACCAGCACCGATTTTGATGCCTCGAGCGTGTAACTCGAACAGATAAGAGCAGGAGACTCCAGCCAAGAAGAAGAAGAAGAAGATGTGCTGCGATGGTGATTGCAGGCCGCTGGGCTTTCTCCTGGGTCTTCCTTTCGCCTTCCTCTCTCTTCTAATTTCGATTGTCGGAGTGATCGTCTGGGTCGTCGGGTGAGTAATTCATCGGCTAAACCTTCCAATCTCGTCCGAATTCTTCATTTTAATCTCAATCATTATCTGCAGGCTGCTGCTGACATTAATATGCCCGTGTTGCTTATGCATAACTGTGATAGTGGAGCTGGCTCTGGAACTAATTAAGGCACCTATACATGTCATGGAGTGGTTCACTTCTCAGATCCCCTGTTAATCTCATCTTTCTAGTAAAATTTTCAATCTTTCTCAGTGGTGTGTTGTCGCCATGCCATGCTTGTGCATTCCTTCTGTCTAAAACCTACAGTTCTCATCTTTTTTGATGATAGACACTACAGTAGACAGCTGGGAGATATGGTGGTGGATGATTGTATTTGCTATTGGGTGTCCTTAATAATGCATCATATCTCATCTGCATGATCACTCTTATCTATAGAGTAAGAAGGAAAAGTCTAGTCCAAGAGACTTCTTTGTCCAGAGTCACAGAAATCCATACAAATGAAAAAAAAACTAAAGCCTGCACTTTCAACACAGCATGATTTCAGCCAACACTCATCCCCCCCCCCCTTTCTGCTCTTGCTTCTGCTGTGATACCTAGAAATCTAGCACTCAATCACATGATCAGTATTCAGAAAAAGGGTATCTTGGTTGGCCATAAACAAATTCTCCAGTGGTACATCAATGGGATGATCTTGTGCAACATGTGCCTCTTATTTCTGTACTAAAGAGGAGCAGTTGCAGTGAGGGTCCTGTGCCGCGCGTCTGAGAGAGCTGACTTTACATTCACAAAGCCTGTTTTCCTGATTGTTTCTTCCAAATTGAGGAGATGGTACTCATCTAGAAAAGGTTCTGTGCTCTTCAACAAGGTAAACAGGACAGGCGATAACTCCTAACAAACCAGATGAGAAGTTCAGATAGTGAAGCACAAATTACATACAGTTGGACGCATAGAGTTGAGTCTCACCTGAAGTATCTTGGAATTTGGCTGAATGAATTGTAGAACACAAGCCCATTATGTTAGTTTCTTCCGGAAAAAAATGCAGAGAAGTTATCAAAGTGAAGGCAAGAAGTTTTGAAAGCTTACAGCCTGATCTATTATAGCAAGAGTCCCACCAGGTCGAAGCAGGCGAAATGATTCCTTCATCATATTAATGGTTGCTCTCTGGGGCAACTCATGAAGCTGCATAACATCACTGAGTTAATTGGATGGCCATGAAATAAAAGTGTGTTCTTTTGAAGTGATGGATTGGTAATATTGGATGCACACCACAAAAGAAATGGAGACAAGGTCAAAAGAATGGGAAGGAAAGCCTGTCTCTTCCCCATTAGCATGAACCCATTGGATGGGGTGTGCCATTGATGGTCTCTGCTTGTCCTTGAATTGAGCTACAGAGAGAAAGTATGGTGACAGGTCCAGCCCCTGCTTGGAAGAACCAAATCACTTCGAGTGAACTACAAAACTGCTCATTACAATGTACTATGAACATCTTCAAAAAAATGGATCCATCCTTACAGTGACTTTTGCTGAAGGGAATGTTTCGGCCAGATACCTCGTGCTTATACCAACAGAACATCCAATGTCTATGATGTCCCTTATTGCAGGAACTCCAGAATGCTGTTCAAGGTGTTGTTTGATCCGTTTCAACCAATTCCCACGCAATATTTTGTTAGCTTCGTCCATCGAAGTAACCTCTGGTGCAGAACGCATCGCCATGGAAATAGTTGCAGGTTCTGCTTCAGCCGCAGCCTAGCTTGAACAGAATACTTCAATGAAGTTTCATCAATAGGAGTAATTCATAATTTGGGGGATAAAAGATAGCAACACTTACCAACCATGAAAGATTGCCCTCATCGTATGCATGGAAAGGACTCAGATAATCTGCTTAAAACACAGATTTCTTAAACTTTTGAGCAAAGAGAAAAGGGGTGCAGTAATAAATGAGGCTGAAAGATGAACCATCAAAAGAAAGGCTTTGCAAACCCAGCAGAAACAAAAAGGTCCCGTATCTTTACCAGGAGAAATGCAACATACTTTTGCTTTGTAATGGCCGCACCCAAGCACTATGTCGTTTGTTATTACCACTCACTACTTTTCTTTTGATTCCTAAATGAAGCAGCTCTCAAATGGGAACCTATTCTGCTCGATACTTCACCTCAGCATAATTAACTTTGAATTTGAAGTAGTTTTCATGCACCAAGTAAAGGCAGAAAACTCTTTGCAGATCATCCAATTCTTTTCTCAGGCTCTTGTTGGTCGATGGGGATAGTAGCCAAGTCGAATTCAAACGTAAGAAAGCAACATACTTACAATCAGGATACACAAGTGAGGAGTTCTGAACGGTTTCAAACTCCTTATAAACGTCCGACTCCAGAATCTCCTGTGTCATCTCTCGCCATGGGATATCCTTCTTCTCGGCTGTGCTGTTTCATCCGCATTTCAACAGCAGAGTTATGTGCATCCCATTTGAAACTACTACATGTATAGTCCTCACCCATTTCGTATCCACTCAATCGCGAAGTTTAAATCATTGGTTGCCTCTGCAATCTAGCTGCCATAAGCTAAAACTAAAAGGAGAAAACTAACAGCAGTCGGGCGGCTACGATAATAAGCTAAAAATTCAAACTTTCAAGAACATGGACGGAGGACATAGGTGGATGTTGGAGGGAGGACCTGATGAGAACTTTTCGAGCACCGATCTTGAGGAGAGTGTAGATGGGCTTGAAGGAAATGATGGCCCCGACAACCCGAGAGAGAGGAGTCTCTCCTGCCCACTTGGGCCTCTCAAGCGGCCCCGCCTCGTACTCCGCCACCTCGGAACTCGCCGTCGCCTTCACCACCACATTGGCCCTCCCAGTTCTTCTTCCCCTTCCTCCCGTTCGACAGCCATTCGGGCGAGAATCAAGGTACAACTTGCAAGTATTCGCGCAAAGCGCCATAGCCGCAGAGACAACAGAGACGAGAGAGTGTAGATGAGGAGGTCGGTGGAGAAAGTGCCACTCGAGCTCTACGTGGTCATTCAAAGTCGAGGCCAAAATCTATCAGGCCAATAGTATTCTGACAAGTGGATCGAGAAGATGCTACAATCTAATGGTTTCAGCATGCCAATAGCGTTCTGACAAGTGGACCTAGCCACGCCCAATGGTGATACGGCGCCGTATCCGTACCTTCACATAGTCCGAGGTAAAGGTCAGGTGTGCTCTGCCCCTCCTTGCCATTCCGTTGCGCCTCCACTCTTTAGTTTCTGTACTAGCCCAGTGATGGCGGCGGCAGCGTCCAGCACCTCCTCTGTTGCCCTCTCGGGCCGATCCTTCTCGACCGAAGCCGCGATTGCATCTCGGAAGGCAACTCATCTGTCCTTGAATCTAGGGTTCCTTTCATCCTCCAACAAGTCACTGAGGGCGCTCAAGCAGAGCTCCGCCGGTAATGGGTTTGCTGTGGGCTACGGATCATCTCTCGGAGCTCAGATGGTGGCAGCTCCCGCCATTGCGCCACTCACTTCCCTCGATTTCGAGACTTCCGTGTTTAAGAAGGAGAAGATCAATCTTGCAAGTCACGATGAGGTATATAATGCAACTGAGCCTACAGCCTTCAGGCGCTGTCGACTTTTGCTGGCTTTTAAGTTGACGAAGATCCTTTCTAGTTATATTAACTTATCGTGGAAGTGTTTTCACGTTGCTTATAAATGATCTCGAATTTGAGCTGTGGCTGCTCCTCAAAGTTTCCCCTTTTCAGAAGGTTGCACAGATTTCGTGCTAACACGTTTCTATACCGTTGTTTATTAACGGTGAAAGCGATGCTTAATGTCTCTTTTCCCTAACTGTTGCAGTACATTGTCAGAGGAGGGAGAAATTTGTTTCCTTTGCTGCCTGAGGCATTTAAGGGTATTAAGCAGATAGGCGTCATTGGATGGGGTTCACAGGCAATTTCTCTCATTCTCTTTGATATAAATTGCTTAGTCAGATTTGCTTATCTTCTGTTCATTCGTCTGTTATTGGTCTATGCTCTCTTTGTTTGTACTGATTCGGTTTCTGTTTCCTATTGATAGTGTAGACAAAGAATTCAGTACCACAATACTTTTAGAGAAAATATGATATCCTCAATTTCATTCATCAATTGGAATCTGTGAATAATGTTCATATCCGTGCTTTAATTGCGATTATGTGAACTGCATTTTACAAATCTGGAATTGTTGTGTCATGTTTAGATTTCTTGCTTTTGGTAGAATTATGAAATGATCCGTGCTGCCTGTCCTTACCACCACATACCTCCTTCCAAGCAATCTGCAGTCAACTAGTTCATCCAAAAGAGTTGCCTTTGCTGCATATTATATCATCATTTTTTATTTACATTTTCAAGTATAGGAATGTAAGTTTATACTATTAATCGTTATCTTTTCCTGGTTATCTGTTGTTGATGCCCCTTGTTTATCAGGGGCCTGCTCAAGCTCAGAACCTGAGGGATTCTCTTGCTGAAGCAAATTCTCATATTATAGTCAAGGTGATTCGCTTATCTATGTTATTTAAAGGATGGACCTACTCCAACTTCATATATACCTTTAGGATCTTGTTTGCTTTGCACAATCCAAATTCCTTGTCTGGAAATGAATATAAACCATTACATGTTTAACAGATAGGACTCAGGAAGGGTTCTCGGTCATTTTCTGAAGCACGATCTGCTGATTTCACTGAAGAGAATGGGACACTGGGTGATATATGGGAGACTGTTTCAGGAAGTGACCTTGTGTTGCTTCTCATTTCTGATGCTGCTCAGGTGATTATATTGCTTATACCACCATTCTTTAATTTTCTATTCCTTTTCTGAGCTGCCTTTTGAATCTTTGCATTCTCTTTCCTTGCAGGCAGATAACTATGAAAAAGTATTCTCCCACATGAAGCCCAACAGCATCCTGGGGCTTTCCCATGGATTTCTCTTGGGTCACCTGCAGTCATTGGGACTTGACTTCCCAAAGAATATAAGTGTGATTGCTGTCTGCCCCAAAGGTATGGGTCCCTCTGTGAGGAGACTTTATATTCAAGGCAAAGAGATTAATGGTGCTGGAATCAATTCTAGCTTTGCAGTTCATCAGGTAAACATTTCTTTTATGATATTATCCGGGAAATTGCACTTGTAGAAAATATAGTTACTGATTCTCTTCTCTGATTGTAGGATGTCGATGGAAGAGCTACTGATGTGGCCCTTGGATGGTCAGTAGCTCTTGGCTCTCCTTTCACATTTGCCACCACACTGGAACAAGAGTACAAGAGTGACATATTTGGGGAGAGGGGTGAGTTTTATTTTATATTTTTTAATGACAAAACATGATTTCCGTGCCTCAATGTTCAATAAATAGGCATATTCTTACCTAACTTAAGATTAAAAAATCTTCATTATTATTCTAGCAAATAAAATTGTTATATATGCTGATCCAAGATCTAGATATTTTCCTTGCAACGACAATATCTGATTTTTTGCATCTTCTTGCATTCAGGCATTTTGCTGGGTGCTGTCCATGGGATTGTTGAATCCTTGTTCAGAAGGTATACTGAAAATGGAATGAGTGAGGATCTTGCCTACAAGAATACTGTTGAATGCATCACAGGCATCATTTCAAGGACCATTTCAACAAAGGTTTCTTTCTTTTATTGAAGAATTCCCTCTTTTTCTTTCGAACTCTACAAATAGGTTAATGGTTTCCTTTCTTGAAAAAGGGTATGTTGGCTGTGTATGAGTCTCTATCAGAAGAGGGAAAGAAGGAATTTCAGAAGGCATATAGTGCTTCATTCTACCCATGCATGGACATTTTATACGAGTGTTATGAAGATGTTGCCAGTTGCAGTGAAATTCGGAGTGTTGTCTTGGCAGGACGTCGCTTTTATGTATGTCTCTATCAATTGTCTATCCCTTTACCTGTATTGCTGATGTGGTACTTACCTTCATAATATATTTAACAGGAAAAAGAAGGTTTGCCTTCTTTCCCGATGGGCAACATAGATCAGACCAGAATGTGGAAAGTTGGCCAACGCGTTCGTGCAGTGAGGCCAGCTGGGGACTTGGGCCCTCTATATCCTTTTACTGCAGGAGTTTATGTGGCCCTCATGATGGCTCAGGTGGTTATCTCAATTCTCATCTCTAATTGTGCCATTTGCCTGTTTGATTTCCTCAAGCTGATTAAATTCGATGTATATGTAGATTGAGATCCTGAGGAAGAAGGGGCATTCATATTCTGAGATCATCAATGAGAGTGTGATTGAGTCCGTTGATTCACTGAACCCCTTCATGCATGCTCGTGGGGTGGCCTTCATGGTTGACAATTGTTCAACCACTGCTCGTCTTGGCTCCAGGAAGTGGGCACCGCGGTTTGATTACATCCTTACCCAACAAGCCCTGGTAGCTGTTGATAACAATGCGCCGATCAATCAAGACCTCATAAGCAACTTCCTGTCTGACCCTGTACACGGAGCAATCGAAGTGTGTGCCCAGTTGAGGCCCTCTGTTGACATCTCTGTGCCCCCGGATGCAGACTTTGTCCGCCCGGAGCTTAGACAGGGCAGCAACTAGAAGGAAAACCAAGGGAAGATGGAACTGCGTGAAGGGAGCCGCGCTTTAGTTTGCCCAAATGAGCCATCTAATCAACCATGGCATTGCTTGGGGAGATTATGTCAGTGTAAGCATTGTGTAGGTAGTGTTGATGGGGTTTTTGTTTGACTGTGGAATTGTCTGTTACTACCTCTGCTTGAACTTGTGCTAATAATGTCAGATTGGTGAACTTGTGCTAATAATGTCAGATTGAGCGACTGAACATTGGTGAACTAAGCTCTACACATTTGCACTGTGAATGATGTGATTAACGTTTTCAACTTATGATTCATGTCCCCTTTTATCAATATAGAGCCACTGAATTCACGGGATTTGCAGGACAAATTGTAGGCAATAGCTCCCTAGTGTTTGTTACTCGAAGGTGAAAGTGGGTGTCTAATTGACCCTTGCTTAGTGCCTCTTTTTGCAGCATAGAAAAAAGGATCAAAGATAAAAACACCATTTGTCATCATTATCCTGTCATTACTTTTCTTCTTTTAGGGACTGATCTACAACTATGATGAGATTCCCACCTATCATTTCTTGGGTCCATACTATCTCTAGAGCCATTTTTACTAGATTCCATGGATCCTTGGGTTCAAAGCATATGGAATTCAGTATCAACCCTACAAAAGTAAACTAATATGAACTATAATGGATGGATGGTTCTTTTATATCTCTATCCATGATATTGTCTTGTTTCCCTTTCCTTTTTTCCCACATTTTCTATTTCCCGAATAAACATAGGGAAATGTAACTATAAACTTTTTAACACACTATTTGTGAAATCATTTTTATTATAGAGATAAGTCATGAATATAGGAGACTAGTTGAACATTTAGCTATGAATACTGGTTTTCTTAATGTAACACTATAAATGGTTATAGTCCAAGAAGTCATATTCTACAAAGTATAGGCTAATGAATCATCTCTAACTCATGTACTAAGAATATTGAACACACAAAATCATGAGGCTTTACCTTTGTACAACCTCACATCTTACATAGTAGATACATCATTGAAGATTAAACTGCATGATAATTGTAGAAAATATGTATTGTAATGGAAAATGCTAAAGTTTTGATATTATTAAGGGTAAATTAATAATTAAACTATATGAACAATCAATGTATGAAAAATGGAGGAAAAAAAGAGTGGGACTGTATGCCTTTCTCCCTGGTTATGCTATCTAAAAGAGGGAAAAGGGAGGAAGGCCAAGAGAACATAGATATGCAATCACTTGGGTGAAGACTTTTGGGGATGATGATGCTGAAGAAGCTGTGCAGCGTAAGAGTTTGACTGTCAAAGAAATCAACATATGAACAGTTTGATAGAGTCTTGTTCAACTGAACTAAGCAAAAATAGAAAAAAAGATCAATAATTCTTCTTGGGATAAAAGGGAACATCAATCATGATGAGGCATCACCCCCAAAAAAAAGATCTTTGGATTTAGGTTCTCTTGTCTGTTACAAATGAGAGGACAGAACCATTCTTGTAGGAAACTGAGATGAGTGCCATTGATGTAAAGGAAGATCATTCCTCTCAGTGGCTTGGAAGTTGGAATCTCATGCTCTTTCTTCTCTCTTTTTTTATTCATCGTACATTAATCATTTTCTTCAAATCAATTACTTGAAAAATCCTTGGAATTTTCATCTGATTCTGCAACCAAGTACAAGCATATCAGCTAATGACAATTCTTAGCAGAACTGTTTTTCTTTTCAGTGGCCCCTCTTCATTTTCAATCACAAAATAGTCAATGTGAAGCCTTAAACACTATGTAAAGAATATGAAAACAAGTGGGTGCAATTCCACTTTGTTGACAAAGGTCCCTAAAAAATGAAAGTTTCTGCAATTGGGAAGTTCAACCAACAGGGAAAAGCAATCTCAACTTATTCCAAAGATAAACAATAATTATGGTAAGAGGAAGGCCCACTTACCATAATTGTCTGTCTTTTATTTATTCAAGCTGCATTAATGACAGCCAAAATGGCACTCATACACTAACTAATTCATATGATTCTTTGTATAATATCCTTGAATATTGATTCAACTAAAAACACATTAACAAGTAGTTAGCAGATCTTTAAAAGAAATCATGTGGAGGATGCAAAAAAAAGGGCATGTTGTTTGACATTACTGCACTTTTTATATATTTATACTTTTATTTTAATATATTATTATTATATATTTTAAATAAATTTATTTATTAAAATTATTTTATAAAATATTTTAAATAAAAAAATATATATATATATCATATAATTTATTATAGAGGTTATTACTATTATAGAATATCTATAAATAAATATTAATATACAAGTAACATTAACTTATTTTTTAATTATAACAGTAACTCAATTATAATATATATCTAATTATATTATAAAATTATATAATTAATCATATATAATATAATTATATTATTTATTTGACATTAACTTTTTTCTTAGTAATATAATTAAGGTGAATTAAAACCTGAATTCACAACCTATCAGTATTCATTCATTTAAATTAAAACACCAACTTTCTAATTTTAAAATTTTTAAAATTTGTAATATTTCTAGTTAAAATAACTTTATTATTTTTATATATTTATGATGAGTAAAAATTCTGTTATTTATTACTATTATTCTTATATATTTTAAATAATTTTATGTATTAAAATAATTTGTATATAATTATATAATAAAATATTATACATATAAATATATATAATGCATGTAAAATATTGTTTATTAGATATACATTATTTTTATATATAATAAAATTGTTTATATATATTATTGTCATTATAGAATATTCATATATAAACATTATACATTAACTTATTTTTTAATTATAATAATAGTTTAATTATATTATAGAAACATAAATATATAATTAATCATATAAAATATAATTAGATTATTTATTTGTCATTTTAATAATAATAATATAATTAAATTCAATTATAATTCATATATAATTACTTAATAAAAAATTAATTAATTAAAAAAAATGCCTTTTTTTTTTACTTTTCCTTTCCTTAATATCCTCCCCTCTACTTCATTTAAAAATATATTATTACAATACCATATTTTTAGATTTAGATAAATTTTATTTTATATCAAATGTAAAGTTTAAAGTTGTCTAAAAATAATATTAATGTCATTAGTACATTGAATAACATTTATCAAATTAATATTTTATTACACAATTTTATATAATATTTTTATCATATAATAATATATACTTAAGTGGTGTGCATATTTTCAATAAAATTTATTTGTTCTAATTATATTTAGAATGTATATAATTGGTTAAATGAGAAAATCACTAATTAATAACCATTTTAAAGAGAAAAATATTACAATTTTTTAAAAATATTAGTTGATTTTACAATTTTGTGAATACTACTCAATATTGGTTATATTTAAAATATAGTAATATAATAGTATATTTGGTTAAAAAATACATATTATAATTCAATAATAAAATATTATAACCAATAAAGAAATATATTCTTATAAAATTATAATTTTTTTTGTTTTTACTCCATACGTAAGTATTATTATAATAAAAGATAAAAATAGGATAATGGAGAGATTTGAAATTTTTATTAATTTATACGAGTAAATATTATGATATATAAAACTTAAATATATATTATTATAAAATTACAACATTTCTTATAATTGATTAATCAGAATCATTATCTAACAATTTAATTTACCTAAAATTCACCCTTACATTATTATTATTATTAAATATAGTTAATATATGAATAATTAAATATTTTAAGATATATTGTTTTTAAATAAATACGTGAATAATGAGATAATTAGTGCAGAAAATTTCTCAAAAAAAGAAAAATATATTCCTATTAAGAAGTTATCCCTTAATTTTATCATTATATGTTATTTTTAAAATATATTAAATTAAACTTTTGTTTTCTACTTAAAATATTAATATTATAACATGTTTATCTGAACTTTTAATTAAGTTTAATTGATAGTTTAATAGTTAGGGTAATTAACACAAATTATATTAAAAATAAATTAAATTATATAAAATTTATAATATTTTATTTAACTTAAATTATATATACTTAAAATAAATATATGTTTTTACTTAATAAAATTACATATAATTAATACTTATTTAATTAATTTGATATAATAAATAATTATATTACACAAAATATATCTTTTATTATCTATAATAATATAATTTCTATAATAAATTATATAATTTTAGTATTACTAAATATTAAATTTAATATATATATATATATATACTATCATAATTTATATATACATATTTTATTTAACTTATATTAAATATAATTATTACTAATAACTTAATATATATTTAATATTTTATTAAATATGAATGATATTATTTGCTACTAAAAATTTATTATTATAAATAAATTAACTAAATAAAAATATTAATTATATATAATTTTATTAATTAAAAATATATATATTTTGAATTTGTTTTAAATATATCCATAATTTAATTTAAAGAAAATATTAAAAATTACATAAAAGGTAATTTATTTGTATCGATAGGGGAAATTGTTATAATATAAGTAAATATTAATTTAAAACTTCAATTACATATTGGGAAATTGGAGTAAGTGCGGGTGGGGAATCTATTAGTCATCAATCTCTGCCCACTAAAAATCAAGTTTTTCCATTGATAGAAAGAAGAAAAATGCAAGTCTTGCTCAAAATTACGTGAAATTCCTAATTTTGATGGGTTTTACGGACAAGACGATTGATTCTGGCAGTAATTCAGTCCAAATTGCTGAGGAAGAGAGAGTCTTAGAGACGTGAGAGGAGGAAGAGGGAGAGAGAGCTGTCTTGTGAAGCAACAACCCAGGACAAGAGGAGGAAGAGGGAAGAAGATATCTTTGGTGCTGCAGATTTTCATTTACAGTCAGTAAATCTCTCTCTCTTGCAACTGGGGTCTCATGGCATGATTGCTCTGTTCATTTCACGGGATCCCATCTGCTTTACCACCTGAGTTTCTCTTCGGCTTCATTGCAGCACTCTCCCTTCTACTCCATTGCAACTCAGGCTCAGTTCTGTCCATTGCAGTTGTGGCTAACCAAATGTCTAGTGCTGCCAGCAACCTGAACGAGAATGCGGCCGTCGACGCCCTGGCGGTTCGATTCGCTGACTCGATTAGCTGCGAGCCCAACAAGCCGGATTACCGGGAACTCGATCTTGACTCCCCTGTTTCACACCTCATGATCAGCAATGCCGGCGGTGGGGTCCCCACGTCCAGCAGCAGCGGCTCGAGCTCCGGCTCTGCTACAGGAAAAGCCAGCCTGCAAGGGAGATCAGGAGCCGCTCTGAGGAGCCAACTCTCCGGTGACATCTCCGACATGTCGGAGATCCAGTCCCCCTCCAGGCCTGGCCACCGGAGATCAGTCTCTGCTGGAGCGCCATGGATCTACTCCTCCAGCAAGCACCCCGATAAGTCCAACCTGGCCTCAAAAGTGAATCCGAGCATTTACCTGAGCGGCAACATCTGCCCTTCAGGGAAGATTTCGAAGCCAACGACTCTTCAACGCCCGAGTGGCAGCCGGCCCAGGACGCTGGGATCCGGGACGGGGAATTACGGCCATGGGAGTGTCATCAGGAGGGCCGCTGAGAAAGCGAACGGACCATTCATGGAGGAGTCAATGATGTACAAGCAGGGTATGGAGAGTTGTGATCCTGAGGAGGTGAAGCAAGCCAGCAATCATCTGTACAGAAGAGGAAGCTTCCATGAGGCATTGGCAGTGTATGATCGGGCCATATCGCTTTTTCCGGAGAATGCGTCCTTCAGGAGTAACCGGTCGGCAGCACTGATGGCTCTTGGGAGACTGAGAGAGGCTGCCATGGAGTGCGAGGAGGCATTGAGGCTGAACCCTAGCTATGGCCGAACCAGGCAGAGATTGTTTTCTCTTTATCTCAGGTATGTGAGTTTTTTTTAACTCATAGTTTGCAGGCAATTAAGCTTTCTTTGAACAAGTGCTGTAGCTGGCTAAAAAGATTGTAACTTTAGTGGCTCTCAATGATCTCCATGGATGTTCTGCCAATTCTTTGAACTTGTTGTATTAGGTTGGGACAGGTTGAAGATGCACGGCTGCACGCCAACTGTCTCGGGCAACATGTAGACCCCATGGAGTTGCAGAAGCTCCAGTTAACTGAGAAGCTCCTGAAGAGCTGCATAGAAGCCCGAAAGATTGGAGACTGGAAGACTGCCGTGAGGGAAGTTGATGCAGCTCTTGCTGCCGGTGCTGATTCTTCTCCTCAGGTGAAAAGAAAGAACACTTCAGGCCCTTAGATGACTTTGCTTTGTATCGTGTCAATCCTTTAATGGTTGTTGAGCTCATTGGGTTGCGGTTTTCAGCTTGTTGCCTGCAAGGCGGAGGGGCTGCTCAAGCTCCACAGGATTCATGATGCAGACACGGCTCTATCTAGCATCATGAAAGTTGAACATGGCTGGCCATTGTGTTCACAGTTCAAGTTCTCCGGAATGCTGGCAGAGGCATACGTGCATTATGTTCAATCCCAGGTTGATATGGCCTTGGGGAGGTAAGTGAGTAATATGGGAAAGTTAGAAAAACAGAAGACTGACTGGTTTGGTGGAGAATACATGATGGTGATCCATGGCTTAATTCCAGATTCGAGAACGCAATTTCTGCAGCAGAAAAGGCCCGCATGATCGACAAGACTAGTGTTGACATAGCCATCTTGCTGAATAATGTGAAGAGAGTGGCAAAAGCTCGGGCTCGTGGGAATGATCTGTTTAGTTCCAGCAGATATACTGAGGCCTGCGCTGCGTACGGGGAAGGCCTGAAGTATGACAAACACAATTCAGTTCTTTACTGCAATAGAGCAGTCTGCTGGTCTAAGCTTGGAGTGTGGAAGAAGTCCATTGAGGACTGCAACAAGGCCCTCTACATCCAGCCGAATTACACCAAGGCCCTTCTCCGGAGGGCAGTCTCATACGGGAAGGTAAACTCTTGAGCCAGCTTACATCAATCAACCTGCTGTGCTGATATCATAACAGTGGTGCCATCTTCGCTGAATTTCTATGTTGTGAACTAATTCATAGCTGGGGCGGTGGGCAGAAGCTGTGAAAGACTATGAAATCCTACACACACAGCTTCCTGGAGATGATGGGGTCACTGAATCTCTTCACGGTGCTCGAACTGCACTGAAGGCAGGAGAGGGGTTTCAAAGTGCCAAACTCTGGTTGAAGTAAAGATGGGGGAAGTAGTTCAGGGTGGAAAGCATGGAAGCTGCAGGTGCAGAAGCAGCAGCAGAGCTTTAAAACCAGCCCAAGCATTCTTTACATAAAATGTGCCCTTTCTGAATACCAATTTTGGAGGAACTTCCCTTTTTCTTTCTTTGTTCTTAGGGAGAATTGATGAAGCTTGCCATTCACTGTCACCTATATGGCTCTATACATCTTGGCCAGGTAAACCCCAGGAAAGCTCATTTGCTACTTATTGCTAACTTGAGAGGTCCATTTGTATTCTTCCTAGCAAAGAACACTGATCTCGACCTTCTGTAGGACTATCATGCTTCTCTGATCAATTAATATAGCATAAGAGGTCACCAGCTACTTAGGGCTATGACCTTTTGCTCCACTCGACCCATCTGGCCATCTGGCACAACTGACTGGGAATCAGCATTATAAGTTTCAAGGCAACGACAGAATGGATGTCTGGGCATAAATGGTTTTGGTACTAGTAGGAACAACATTCACAAAAATACATATTAAGAGCCAGCTTCAGCAAACCCAAGCTAGATGGTACATAATAACAACCACCTGATGAAAAAGATCCTGAGATGTCTTACCCAAATTTATAAGAGACAATCAACTCCGTACAACAGGGGCCCTCTTCACTTCTTACTCAGCTGCAGAATAGAAGTAACTCTCGGTCAGCTCTGCCTCATTGCTGAAAAAAAAGGAAGCAGCAAATGTAAGGACAAGGAAGGCCTTTAGAAGAATCACAAGGTAGTTCAACAGACAAGGTAGTTCAACAGCTCACCTCCATTTCCTCTATGTCGTCACCTTTTGAGGTTCCACTTATCTTGTGAGAGTCTTCTGTTGCAAGCACCATACACAAAGTAAGGATACGAAAGCACATAAATGATACTTTTCTTATAGTGTTGCTCCTTTTTCCTTGATTACTAAAAAACTGAAAGAAACCTCAGAAACGAAAGAAAGGGGAAAGTGAGGAAGAAACAGATGTAGAAATAGAAAGAAATTTTGAAACAAAGGGGACTAAACGGGAACAAGAGAGAACCACTGAAAAAAATCCTTCTCCTTCCTTTTTTTCAAAAGAAAGGACAAAATCGATGAAAGAGATCCGAGTAAATGGAAAGGGGATGAATTCTATTTAAAAGAAACATTATATAAGGATAACCAACTTTATAAAACTTCTAATCTGAATAAAGGTGTCTTTGTATGCCTATTGTCATAAATTCCCATATTTTTTAATCATCGTTTCCTTCGTAATAAATAGTATGTAATTTGTTGAGAATATAATCCCAAATTAAATAAAATAGAGAGGTGTAGAGGTATTGTGGGTTTATAAGGTTTGAAAGGTTACACTATTACAAGTTATGACTTTTAAGTAGAAATGGGTTCTACTTTTTATCGGTACACAATAACTTGTTTAAGAAATACCTGAACAACTATACTGATTTCTTCAGGTCTAAATTCCAATCTATAAAATGGTTGATGTTGTACATACAGTTTTTTTCTAAAAAATGAAATGAAATAACAGAAACATACCTCCCTCCTCTGGGATATCAGAGGTCCACAAGGTGAGGTTATCCCTCAGAAGTTGCATGATCAAGGTGCTATCTTTGTAGGACTCCTCATTGAGGGAATCAAGCTCGGAAATGGCATCATCAAATGCTTGTTTTGCAAGATGACAAGCTCTGAACCAAAATTAACTTCAACATTAAGCCAGGCACCAAAACAAGAGGGAAAAATGTTCTCACGGAGAAATCTGCTATACATAATCTACAAACCTTTCGGCAGAGTTCCTAATCTCATAATAGAATACTGAAAAGTTCAGGGCCAAACCCAGTCGAATTGGGTGAGTGGGAGGTAATTCAGCTTCTGCAGCAGATGTAGCTATCTGAAAACATAATGGAAGCCTCTAGTTGAGAAAGATAAGAAGAGTCTAAAGAGAAAACTAAATCTCAAGAACAAAGTGTGAAACTCTAAATAGCCAATAGTAAAATAGCTTAAAACAATATAAAGAGATTATTAAGGACAAAGAGTGTAACATAAGAAACCAAAATTGTAAGTGATCCACACCTAATGCAGTGGTAAGATAATTTGTGCAGTTTTCCTTTTAAAACAAGCTACATACCTCATAAGCTTTCATGGACTGGTCAGCAGCTTCTTTTTTATCATTGCTTGCCTTGAACTCTGCAAGGTATCGATAATAATCTCCTTTCCTGAAATAGCCAATAACCAAACCATTAGACCCATCTCCAATACCCGAAAAGGGATTGGGCAGCAGACATGGAATATAAGAATATTGTAGCATCAGAACAAGAAAACAGAAAATAAACTGACATCTTATAGTAAAACACTTTTGATTCACCAGCCGTAGCTGAAGGAATGAGATGCTCATCAAGTACAGTCATGATGTCACCACAAATGTTAGCAAGCTCTTCTTCAACTTTGTGTCTGTATTCCTTAATCCTCTTCACGTTGATTACATTTCCCCGGGACTCTTCCTTTTGCTCAATGGATGAAAGAATCCTCCAGGAAGCCCTTCTTGCACCTATCACATTCTTGTACCCAACAGATAGCAGATTTCTCTCTTCAACAGTCAATTCCACTTTTAATTTGGCAACATTCTTCATGGCCTCCACCATCTCTGTACAAAACATATGAAAGTTCGATTCCGGGAATGAATCAGGGAATATTTACATTTCTAAATCCATCTGATGGAAGCGAGCAGATCCTAATAGGGGCATAAGGTAATTATAATCATATTAGGACCCAAATACGTTCTTAAGCTAGCTCCAATTAGAAACAGCTTCTGGAAGCAGGATGATAGACATTTCCTTAGCTTCAATTTCCATCAAGATTTCATTATAAACCATCACAATCTGGTAGCTAGTTCTCATGAGCAACACTTTAACAGAGTTATTCGACTAAAATCTCAAATAAGGTTAAAACCTTTGTGTGATACAAACCTTTCACCAATGGATCAAATCACATATAAATCTGTCATTGACAGCTCAATTTTTATAAAATGTTGTTTATGAATTGAGGTATTAATGAAAGCATTATAAAAGTTTAAAACTGGCGTACATTTTTGTACCTATTCTATAAACTTGGAAGAAACAACAGTCACACACGCGCGCGCGCACATAATACTTAATCAGAGCAAGATCAGAATCTATGAACTGATCAATTAGGAGCTAGCATAAGGACATGGTAGTAGCTGTGAAAGTGTACGATCAGATACAAGAAGTCGATTACCGTATCTGCCGAAATCAAGTTGAATTCGCCACAGATAAATGGAAACTTACTAACTTAGCATGGAGAGAGAGAGAGAGAGAGAGCAAAAGACTGAACTGACCATCGTACCGCTCAGCTTGCTCGGCGATCTTGGCGAGGTAGACAAAACTCTCGCGAGAAGAGGAAGCCATGGCGACCGATGTGAAGAAATTCTAGGGTCTGAGTAAAAGCTCGACCACACTATTCCCCTATCTCTCTCTCTCTCGTCAGAGACACAGACTGACTATATTCTGAAATAAAAATTGTAAATGGAAAAGGCAGTGAAGCCTCCGAGAGGGAATCCTAAACAGGACTTCATTGTATAGTTAAACTCATCCAATAAGGCGTCGCCACGTAAGATGCGGCACCTGGGAGCTTTCTGACATAAAAAAGACGCTTTTCCAACGAATAGAAATCGGCCACGTGGTCGTCTACGCTCTCAAACCAGCCCAATAAGCTACTAACATGGCCGGCCCATGTGCGGAATGCCTAGTTCACAGCCCAAAATCATCACATGGCCGGCTCAAGTTCATGCACTCATTGCATGGAATTAACTTCAATGAGTTAAATCATATTTTATTATAATATTATATAAATATTAATTATGTCAAATAATAATTTACAAGTTAATATATATTTTATACTTATAAGATCTTTGCCCTATTATCCCAATTATTAATTAAGACATGATTGTCACTTTGAACCGATGAAAACATGACCGGTTACCAGACAATCTTTTTTTGGTTGACAAGGACAGTGGCAGCAGACATACAGAGACAGTACCTACCTATCGTGGATACGCGTTCTCTATGATTGACCGGAAAGTGGGACGTCCATTTATCCTTTCCTGATGTGTTCAGGCAAGAGACCCATGTGATGGAACTTTGTCTTCTCACGCTATTTGGATCTGCCGTTTCTATGTAAGTTTAGGAGTAGAACATGTAACATGAAGAAACCTTGTAACAGCGTCCATCCATGAATTACTCTTCTACATAAAAACTTTCTAAAGTTAATTTTATTTTTTTCTAAAAAGCTTTAAAAATATTTTAATAATAATGTAAATTTAACTATTTAACATATATCCTATCAAATTCCATTTTTTATTGATACGAAATGTTTTGATCTGATAATTTAAAAATAATTTTAAAATAAAAATAGTTATATAAAATAATCAAAGTTATTATATTATAATTTATATAAGTTTTTTTGGAGTAAATTACTGTAATACTAATAAAATGTTAAATTTAAATTAGGTATTTGTACAATATTATAATTTATATATAAATATCTATTTAACTTAAATTGTGTATACTTTTTATTACTAACTTAAAATAAATATATTTTTATAAAATTTAAATAATTTATTAAGTAAAAATTATATATAATTAAAATTTTATTTATATTAATATTAATCGATAATTATATAAATATAAAAATATGAATTATACAAAATTTTAATCATATATAATTTGTATTTAATAATATATATATATAAAAGATATTAGTAACATTTATTAATAATTTAAGTTGAATAAAATATTTATATATAACTTATGCTATTATACAATTAAATAATTTAAATTTGACATTTATTAACACTAAAATTATATACCTTACCATTAAAATAATATTAATATAAAAATAAAACATTTAATTTAACAGAAGAGATGGAGATTGATCTTGAAGATGGCAAAGGACATTCCTTGGATGCTTTTTTGCTCCTTGTTTACTTGCTACTTCATAAATTGTGTTCAAGCATACATGTGCTTCTGGATTCATATAAGTGGAATAATAGGGCAAAAGAACTGCATTGTCCAATTATTGCATCAATGATTCGACTCCTAAAGATCTGTGCCTCCATCAACTGTTGTCTGTTCTTCCTCGTATGGCATCCAACTTGCGCTTCTGTGTCGAGGGTTTTCTGTCTCTAGGGCTTTTCAAGTCTTCAAGGAATCACGCTGGGGTAAAAAAGTCATCGGTCTTTGTAGAAGAAAACAGTTGAGCTTCGCGTTTTCTTGTCGCATAATTTGCTCAGTCTTCTCTGTAAATTAATGGGTATAAACTTAACTTGACAAGCAAACGAAGTAGGGATAAAACATGAAAGCGAAGGGACATTCAATGGGCCATCCCATCAAGTTTTAGGCCAATGATTTGTTCTTCATCATCTCCTCTCTGCTCCCTTTCTCCGCTTGATTTTGGTCTCCCTACACCCCTCTCCTATAATAGACAGTAGATCTCGTTGGCACCTTGGTTTAGTTTACCGTGGCCATGTCAGGCGACAGAGGAAAGGGTCAAGCTCAACCGTCTATGCTCAATGCCGATCTGCAGGAGACACCGAGCCGTTACGAGTCCCAGAAGAGGAGGGACTGGATGGCTTTCGTCCAGTACCTGAAGAGCCACAGGCCTCCGGTGCCACTGTCTCTCTGCAACTACAGCCATGTGCTGGATTTCCTCCGGTACCTTGACCAGTTCGGGAAGACCAAGGTTCACCTCCAGGGTTGCATGTTCTATGGGCAGCCCGAGCCACCCTCGGCATGCACTTGCCCTCTAAGGCAGGCCTGGGGCAGCCTCGACGCACTCATAGGCAGACTCCGAGCTGCCTATGAAGAGAACGGTATTACCCTATCAAAAAAAATTACCGGAAAACTTTTCACTTCGTTAATCAACTAATGTTTTTTTGACACAGGCGGAACACTGGCCACAAACCCTTTTGCCAGCGGCAACATTAGAGTCTATCTTCGCGAGGTGAGGGAGTGCCAAGTTAAGGCAAGGGGGATCCCATACAAAAAGAAGAAGAAGAAGAAGAAGAACCCTGCTAATAATCAAATGAAGGGAAGAAAGCATTCGGGCTCTTCAATGCACTCATCTTGATCTTCCTTGGAGAACGGTAATCCAAGTTTCTTTCCTTATAAATCCTTGCTAGTTTATGAAAGCATAAAAGAAAGGTTCCGCATCGAAATGGGTGGGAGACTTGATTGAACACATCATTTTAATTTTTACCTGAAGCATGTCGAAGAACAAGAACCTAGTCATCATCATGTACTTCTGTTGGATTCTTCTCGCTATAATAAAAACATACATTCTGCATTTGCAGACACAGAATACTGCTGTTGAACGAGAAAGCATGTGAAGAAGACAGAGTTTAACCCTAATTTTGAGATATACTTACACATGTGCATAGATTCATAAACGATGGTGAATGATGCCCACCTGGCATCCTTGAGTTTCTTCTGCACGTGCGTTTAATTTGCTAGTATTTTATTATTCGTGCAATCTCTGTATAAAATAACTAGCAGAGTATTATATTATATAAAGTTTCTCCATTTTCAATCTTAATTTGCTTTTAATGCAATTGGCAGGCAATTCCTTTGGTATACCGATCTGGTCATGCTATACATGAAAAATGACGTGAAGGGTTTCCTTCAGATCTTGAAGAAGACGATGCAGATATTGTTTATACCTTTTATCGACATCTTTTCTGTTCTGCTGAACTGGGAGTTTGATGATTCTTCATGGTCATGGCCCTACTAAACAATCAGAAGATATGCAAGAAGCGCCTGCTTTTTTTTTTTCCAGAAAGTTTATGGTGTATGATGTGAAAGATGCACCCCATATAATCTACCAGAAAAAAAGCAATAAAATAAGTTTAAGGCTTAGATCATATGTACTGTGCTTCACACTTTTCTGTGATGGTTGTTGGCCTACTATGAGCAAGCTGTGAAGAATCTGTGGTTTATTTGCTGTGCATGTTTGGCTGCTCACTATGAAGTTCTAAGGAAAAAGTTCTGTTGAAGATGACTTGCTATTTCTTTTTCATTAACTAGGGTTTCAATATCAAGTATCACTGAAAAGAAAGTGTATGATTGAGTTTAGATTAGCCATCGTGTCTCTAACTTTCTGGGAATGCAGAAAGGGGAAAAGGAGGTAGAGATAATGCGTATATGCTTTGGATGTTTTCCAGTCCACTTGTCCATTTTCCAGCCATGGCCCAACCCATTGAATCACTTCATTCTGCTTTTTTTAGAAGTCCATTCATGTCGGATTAGTCGTAGGATTAGAAAACATCAAGAGATCTCACCCAAAATCAAATCAGCCATGATCAATTGACTGCTTTTGGGAGGCTAAGTGGGAAGACATATCACCACCAAAGTAATTTTTGCTATGATGCCTGATCACTGTTGGGATTCCATTCTCAGTCATTCATGGCATGCATTTTGAATATTGGGAAGCAAACTGTTTTCTAACAACAGAATAATGCATCTTATTACAATTACCAATGGCAAGGGCTAAGAGCCTATCTGGCTTTGGGGAACATTGGATTTATGGTGGAAGTCCACAACTTTGGCAATTGGCACCTCCTGCAGACCCATAGAAATGGAGCCCACTTACATTACCTTTACAGATTCCAATATTTGCTTTTCTTCTGGTGGGTACAATCATTAATATTCAGAATTTAATAAGCCGATCTTTGCATTGAAGATCTGCTGCACTCTGCATTCTGTTCAGGGTGGGAGTAAACGCAAAAGCATACAGCCAAGCTGCCAACTTTATTCCTCTCCTCTCCATCTCTCTCTCTAGCCCTCTGAACACACGTAGAGGGAGACAGTAAGACAGGCTTCATTAATTCGATATTCAGTGTGCTATTAGGTACCGCGTCAATTGGTTCTTTTCATTGGAAACCTCTCTGTCTTGCTTTCTGGGCGAACCTTGTCCTCCCTGTTAAGAAATGAAATGGGGTCCTTCTCTGCACAATCACTGGTTAATGATCCTTTCTACAGGTACAACCTTCTGCCTTCCCTGCTTATTGATCACGCCAAAGAAAGTTCTGAACTTGCGGGATGTGGGAGAGTTATTTGATGCAAACTTGGTCTTTTCTTGCATATTCTGCTTCCTTTTTGCTGTCTTCCTTCTGCAGCGCTCCTTCTTTCTTTTTTTCTCTTCACTGCTTAAGTGCACGCAAATGGGTATTCTACTGTACTTCTTGGGAGTAGATTGAATATCCCTGGTAGTGATTTCAGATGACTTGTTCTTGTAGAGGAGAAAGGGTAGCATTTAATTCCATATCACTTGAACTTGTTCAAGAGCTTAAAATTAGTATATGTTATTACAGACTGAGAACTCGAAATATTTGCAGGATGTAATCTCACCATTTATATCTTCTGTTGAGAGGTATTTGTTGATGTATGGTATTGAGAACTCCAATGGAAGAAAAACAGTTGGACCTCAATCAGCCATTCCTCAGTGTAAGGCGAAACTCATCCACTCCTACCCCAGCAGAAGCTCAGGAACAAAGAAGAAAAGTCCATCACTCAGTAGACAAATTGCCTCCTCTTCCCCGTTATAAATCAGAATTGAAATCAGGTCCAGTGAGGAAACCAGGAAAGGTACCATTTGTGTGGGAGAAAGCTCCTGGGAAACCAAAGGAAGATAATCAGCCGCCTAATTGTACAGCTCTTGATCGATGTCATGCTTCCCCGAAGCTCCCTCCTGGCAGCAGTCAAAAGGTTAAGGTGAACAATCAAAATTTGGAGAAGGATTCAGTGATTTTCATGGCTACAGACTCACAGGTATGCCCCGGCCAAGCGGCAAAACCTGCAACTAAAAATGAGTGCTGTGAGGAAGTGGTTGGGATTGGCCATGGAGGGAATTCTTGCTTGGAGGAAGGTGATGATGAGGCATTTGTAGATGCTCTTGAAACATTCTCCTGGTCAGATACATTCTTAAACTGCAGTATTACCAGTGGTTTGGACGGATTGAATGGCGTAGATTTAAGGTCAATAGAGAGGTTTAACCCGGGACCGAGGCTTAACCCGGAACCCGTGGCTCAGGATTTCATTATGTGCCGGTTCTTGCCTGCTGCCATGGCAATGGCTGCAGAAGCACCTCAACATACCACTAGGAAGCCAATGCCTTTAGCCCCCCAAGAAATTCCAAGACCCGAAAAGGTGTCCAATAACTGGATGAACATAGATTCTCCTAGAGTTGAACAAAATGGACCTATGATTCCACCAAGATATATCATGAATGGTCACAAAGAAGAAAGTGAGGATGATGATTGCAATTGCTATGACAATCCACCAGCTAAGGTGTGTGGTTTACTACCTCGTTTTTGCTTATTAAGTCCAGTTGCAGGGATAAAGCATATGCAGCATCACATGCCCCATTCTGCTAGAAGAATTCAAGAGAAATCTTCATATAAGATTCCAGCCCCAAAAACCAGGGCCAAGGTACATCCCACTTATCATAGGTGTAGAGCATCAAATCCATGCTTCTTCTTTCTGAAAACCATTGAAGGATTTATGTAGGAAGAAAGATAGGAAAACCGAAAACTATCAACAAATTATATTATATCGGTTTTGAATTATCACCTTTTGCTCTATAGCTGATGCATTTGCCTATGTATGAACAGAGAAATCCCTCCAAAGAAGGGAGGGAAGACAAACATGACTCAAGGACATCAAGTGAGGCTCTGCAGGAAAAAGATGGCAAAAGATTAGTTGGATCAAGTCTCTGCAGGCAAATGCAGGGTAATGGCCAGTTTCTGAAACAGAAGGAAATTACTCTTCGTGAAGCTTTCGAAGCAGATGGTTCAGCCGGGACAGCTTCCCAGGAACTCTGCAACTCATCAGTCAAAGATGGATCCAGTCCTCCAAGCAAACAGTGCTTGAACTTCCGAGAACTGTTGGCCAGTGAAGGCATTGAATGGGAATCAAGCTCAACTGGTACTGGTCCCGTGGCCGAGAGGACCTTGTATGTGGATTATGTTCAGTTGGTGAAGCCTCGGGTTCCAAGCAGCCATGAAGATTTAAAGGCTAAAAATGCAGCTCTCTGGAAACCTTCTTGCCAGCAAACTGAGCAGTCTTTTCTCCATAGTGACAAAATGAAAGACGAGGAAAGGGAAGAAATCAAGAAGCAGATTAACCCTGTGCCATGTGATGCATCTGACTGTGGGAAAGAAGCTAGTATGGCCAAGCCTTCTACCAGTGAGCGAGAGTCTGCTGCTGAAGGCAAATCAAAGAACAATGCAAACTTGAATTTCCATCTCCCACCTCCATTGCCTAAAACTCCTTCAGATTCATGGTTGTCACGGACTCTGCATTCTGTTTCTTCCCAAAGCCCATCATCATCCGAGGCTCCTTCAGGCACAAAGATTGTTCTGAATAGAGCCATAGCCTCCAAGTCACCTCCAGCCGAAACCAAATGGGAGACGATTGTCAGGACTTCCAACATACACCACGAGCACTTACGATTCTCCAAGGTAGTGGTTCTGCCATTTTGCCTATTCACTCATCAACTTTAAATTCATATTCTGTCCTCCCCCATCTCATCATTATTCATCATGTCATCAGGAATTGCTCCCACCAGTTCCCGAGGCTTGAAGGGCTGCGAAAATTGTCCTGTATCTTTTAAGCTTGTCTAGCCCAAGATCACAGACAGACAAACTGTTCCAAGCACCTTGTTTCCTTGGCGAGCAGGCCACTTTTCTTATGTAAAGTTGAAAAGTGTAGCTGGACATGCTCTGTTTTTGTAAATGCCGATTATCTTCTGTGGGTAATACAGCTTTGCCAATGATTTCTCAAGCTCTCTACTTTGAATTGAGAACCACTCTGGGCAGCTTTTTACTGTCCATTATGAATGCTTAGATTACTTAAAAATCATTATTCTCCATTGACCAATGAGCCTGCATTGATAGGCCACACTCTTAACTCAAGCTTATGACTTTGGCCACATCCTAAGGCAGAAATATTCAAACCATGATTGATGCATCGACCTGGCAGGCACCGCTCTCTGACTTGTATTATCCGACAATGCCGCCTTTTTTGCCTCAATAATTAGCTTTTGACTTTTGGCGTATTCTGTGTGGAACATCTCTTTGGTGTAAGAGGATGAAAATTCTATTTAAATGGGCAATGGGTAGGTAGCCATGCATGAACACCTTCTTGTGACAATGACGCTAATGACAGCAACGTCTATCTGTTCTCGGACATTGTGGATCACAACTGGCGGATCATCAAAGTTGATCTATATTTTCAAACGGTGCATTAGCAATTTAAATTCTTTGCTAATGCTTTTGGATGGGCCGTGCAGGTTAACATTACGGTCCACACTCCCACGAGCTCTCAGATTGGAGGGTGGTGGGTTTACAAATATCGTTTCTGGGTTAAGATGGGGATGAGGAAGCATCTCTCTACCTGCAATGAAGTTACAACACATATGTGTTCTGCATGCAAAGTGTATTGGAAAGTCAAATGCACTTTTAATACATGCAAAGCGTTGGAAAATTGTGGAGACAGTCAATTTTCAGGCAGTTGGCTGATAAACATGATTTATCATATTATATCCATCACTTTCAGATGGAAAGTGGGAGAAGAAGAAGAAGAAGAAAAGGAACAATACCAAAGTAAACCCTCCAAAATCAAACGCGTGAGCAAGCAGCAGCAATGTTTGAAAATGAAAACCTCTGATTATTGCAAAGGTGGAATATACATCCAAGCCTTCTTCTCCTTCTTCCTCCATGCAGGCACTCGTGATTTGTGTATATATAGGGATGGCCGATCTCTACAGATCTCCACACACACACAAGCTCAGAGAGCTCTGCATACACACACATATATATATACACGATGGCCTCCTCCACTGCTCAGTCATTTGTGGTTCTCGTGATCCTGTTTGCTGCAGCCTCCTTCAGCTCCGTCAATGCCCAGCTCTCCGTAAACTTCTATTCCAGCAGCTGCCCTAACCTTCTTCCTATCGTGCGGAATGCGATGAGGCAGGCGGTGAACCGCGAGAGGAGGCTCGGAGCCTCCGTCCTCCGCCTGTTCTTCCATGACTGCTTCGTCCAGGTGAGTCCACCAAGCTCACTATCTGCATAACATGCTCATTCATTCTCTGTTATATCTGGTCGTCGTTAATCACTCTACTTGTGTTGGTGTTCCTGCATGCGTAGGGCTGCGACGCATCGGTTTTGTTGGACGACACGGCCACGTTCACCGGCGAGAAAACAGCTCGCCCGAACCAGAATTCCCTCCGGGGATTTGAGGTGATCGATACGATCAAGACCCGGGTCGAGGCGGCTTGCAATGGCACCGTCTCCTGCGCCGATATCCTCGCCCTTGCAGCCCGTGAAGGAGTTATCCTGGTAAGTATATATAACATGCAGCAACAATCAATGCATATGCTTAATCAATATTACAATTAATATATATTATATATATATGTGTGTATGATACTCTAGTTGGGAGGACCATCGTGGTCGGTGCCGCTCGGCCGGAGAGACTCACGGACGGCCAGCCTGAGCCAGGCCAACAGCGACATCCCCTCCCCCTTCTCCAACCTAGCAAGTCTCATCTCCTCCTTCTCGTCCAAGGGCCTCAGTGCCAGGGACATGACCGCCCTATCCGGCGGCCACGCCATCGGCTTCGCCCGCTGCACCACCTTCCGCGGCCGCATCTACAACGACACCAACATTGACCCCCGCTTCGCCAACGCCCGCCGCACCAACTGCCCCGCCACCGGCGGCGACAACAACCTCGCCGCCCTCGACCCCACCCCGAACTTCTTCGACAACTCCTACTACCAGAACCTCGTGGCCCAGCGTGGACTCCTCCACTCCGACCAGGAGCTCTTCAACGGCGGCTCGCAGGACAGCCTGGTCAGGACCTACAGCAGCAACTACAGGGCTTTTGCAGCCGATTTCGCCGCGGCGATGGTGAGGATGGGGAACATCGGTCCCCTCACCGGAACCAACGGAGAGATAAGGAGAAACTGCCGGGCGGTTAATTAACCGTCCATGACCGGACATCTTTTCCGAACCGACCAAGGTTGACATATACATATATATTATATACATATAAGATGTATTGTAAGAGAATAAGTTTCCCCAAGTCAAAGTTGGAGAGACCTTAGTGGGTCAAGAGTTCAAGATGCTAATTTTCCATTGTTTGTATTGTAATGTGAATTTGATTACAAGTACTTTTGCAAGGTCAACAGTGAAAATTGTAAGACTTTAGTGTATATTTAATCTTTCCAAACTTATATATTTATAACACTTTTATTTTATAAAATATAATATAATATTTTCAATACTTACCATTTACAATTTTAAATAAATTATTTTTATAGTATGAAATGAGAGGGAACAATTAACTGTAGATATATATTTTTTTTTATCAATTTTCGGGTATAAAGATTTACCATTTCGGGTATAACTCGATAAAATGTAAGAATTAATTGTACATCAATAAAATATTATAACAAAATTATAAATTATAAATAAATTTATAATAATTTTCTATTTTGTCGTATTATTATAAATATTTTATATTTTATCATGCCCGTAACCATGGAAGTACCGTTCAGCAGGCAAGGGTGTTTGGTGTACCATTCCATCTTACCCCAAACCGGGATACTCCCACCTCGTTTGACAAACAACCGACCCTAGTGACATGGAAATGTAAGGTTAAAATTCTAAATAATTTTTATTTTCTATTATTCACTTTATTATTTAAAAAATAAATATTTTTTTATATTCCATGATTTCTATTGCGGGGTGGAGGAAAAAAATAATTAGAGTAGGGCAGACAGTCAGACATACATACAGACAGAGAGTGGTTGTAATCAAGCTAATAGGAGAGAAAGAGAGAGGTTGAAGGTACAGTCCACATGGCGTCAATGCCCTTGGGGCCTCACCACCTCCTGCAGGCGGCTCCGCCACCGGTACCGGGAGCTCCGCCTGATGCGGCTGTCCGCCCTGATCCGATGCAGACCGATAAGGTTTTTTTTTTCTCTCAGTTCCTCTCCCTCTTCTCCAGTGTTGGGGTTTTCGGCTTCACTTCTTTTTTAGCGCGAGCATCCTGCGGCGGTAGGGCTTGGACTTGCGTGATCCAGCTCGAGCTTTCTATTTCCCACCCAATTCGGTCCGATCTTCACTTTTTACGGCCTCTTGCTCCGTGATTCTGAGATATGAACCGTCTAGCTGGAACTGGTCTCCTGATAGGGTTCCGCTAAATTATGGTATCTTTAGGGGTTTCCTCAGCTGTTATCTATTTATGGAATATCTATATTCGAGCTTAACTTCTGTTACTACTTAGGTTCCTTTCTCGGATATGGCAGTATGACCAGATTGAGATTTCATTTTTTGCCTTCTTCGCTCTTTTTGGTATATAATATAAGCTAAAAACCAAGAAAATGAAACACCCCGCTTTTAATTTTATGAGAGATGTTAAATTTCACAGAAGATGATCGATGAGAAATTGTTATTAGGGCATGGGTTCAGCTCTTTTCTCTTTTTAAAATTTTATTCTCCTCAAGCTCTAAACATTTTCTATCCCTGAAACTCTCTCCCGTTAAATTCAGCATCAAGGGTTCATTACATTAGGATCATTAGGGCTTGTGCTACCTTGAAAAAAATTGTTAGAGCAGCTTAAATTAAAATTAAATCGATAGGTTCTCATTGCTGCTTTTCCCTGAAGCATTTGTGATTACTAGATATACTCGCCATAAATTCTTAGCATATAGTAATGTAGCACAGAGTTGCCAGCTGATGATGTTGACACTCAATGACTGGTATATTGAAATATGATATTTTCCTGGATTGGGGTCACGTTCTTTTGTGCAGTTTTGGCTAAATATTACTTCATCTAACTTCAGGAAATGCCACAAGCTGTTACAGACAGTAACAATGCTGTCACTGGTCACATTATCTCAACTACCATAGGAGGGAAGAATGGTGAACCTAAACAGGTGGGGAAAAATAACACAGTATCACCTTCCTTATGTCTTTCTGTTGCTGCTGACTGTCCTATCTTTTGTGTGTGAATTTTTTATCATATTCATAAAACATTATATTTGACTGATTGAGACATACATATAAAAAGGATGACAACTTTAATTATTTGGATATAAAATCAAAACTGTACATATTTTGTTGTTCGTGAGCTATGGATTTCCATTTTATATGGTTTTTTCATTTTTCCCTGCAGACCATTAGTTACATGGCGGAGCGTGTTGTTGGCAGTGGATCATTTGGAATTGTGTTTCAGGTGCATATTTATTTCCAGATAACCTCTAAATGTATTGTTGGAATTATGTGCTTCTTACATTGCTTTTTTGTCAGGCAAAATGCCTGGAAACTGGAGAGACAGTTGCTATAAAAAAGGTCCTTCAGGACAGACGGTACAAAAACCGCGAGCTGCAATTAATGCGCCTGATGGATCATCCGAATGTGGTTTGTCTTAAGCATTGCTTCTTCTCCACAACAAGCAATGATGAGCTATTTCTGAACTTAGTGATGGAATATGTTGCGGAAAATATGTATGGTGTTCTAAGACATTATAGCAGTATGAACCAGAGGATGCCTCTGATATATGTCAAGCTATACACATATCAGGTACTTGATCCTGTTCTTTATCTTATAAGGCATTGCTTCTTATATTACTCCTCTGGACTCGTACTTATTGATTATCTTTACAGATCTTTCGAGGACTTGCCTATATCCATGCTGTTCCAAAAGTTTGTCATAGGGATTTGAAGCCGCAAAATCTTTTGGTATTGATATTTGCTTTGTCTCTAGGTTCATTTCTTGGGATTTAGTTTCTTGAAGTGGTGGCTTTTCTGAATCACTTTTTGTTATGTTTTTTTTTTCGTGTGTGCAGGTTGACCCCCTGACCCACCAGGTCAAGATTTGTGATTTTGGGAGCGCAAAAGTTTTGGTATGTTTATACTCCCATATATTAATTTTATGGTTGTTTTGATTATGCAAGAAAGAAAGGAGACTGCCATGAGGTCAAATCTTGAGTCACTAGGCCTTGCACGCTGTCCCCAAAAGCTCAAAGCTTTGTTAACTCTAAACTACAGAATTGCCCTTTCCTTAAAGAAGTTTTTTAGCTATGAGCAATATCCTAGATTTTTCTTTAATAGAAACAAGCAAATATCTAATGAAAACACTTCATTGAAATTTGTTACTTTATTACATAGTTGAACTGATGCATCCATAAGATGGATGTTTTTGAAGGCGTGTAAAATGATACCGCCATTCCTAATCAGGTCAATCATTAGGATCTTTAACATTTTATATATCAAACTATCTGATTAACTATATTTATCCATTCAGGTCAAGGGTGAGGCGAACATCTCGTACATATGTTCCCGTTATTACAGAGCTCCAGAGCTCATATTTGGAGCCACAGAGTATACAACATCAATTGATATCTGGTCTGCGGGTTGTGTCCTTGCTGAACTTTTATTGGGTCAGGTTAGGTTTTGAGACAATGGATGATGTTCACTTTCTCCATATATATACAAGGATTTATTGTATGCAACTGTTATTTTATCTAAATTGTTTACAATATTTTTGCAGCCACTTTTTCCCGGAGAAAATGCAGTGGACCAGCTTGTGGAGATCATCAAGGTACCTTAGCGATGGTACCATATTCTCGTTATTCAACTCTTGTTACAATATGACCATGGCTCAAATACCTTTTTGCAGGTTCTTGGTACGCCAACTCGAGAAGAAATTCGATGCATGAATCCAAATTATACAGATTTCAGATTTCCTCAGATAAAAGCTCATCCGTGGCACAAGGTCGGTTCTGTCAATTTACATTCATTTTTTGTGCTTGTTTGATGGTTTTGGCATATATTGTAGGACAGTTGATATTGTAATGTTCTCCACAAGGACAGGGAAGCATCTGACATATGAAAACATGTCATATTGCTGAATGTTTCATAGATAAATCGATAATTTGTAATTTGGCATCCTAAATGGCTAAACTTGTGGAGTTAAGACAGTTTTCGTATACAAAAATGTGTTTCTTTCGTCCTCTTTGGTGTGATTTCCTTTGATCTCAGTGGTCTGAAGTGAAGAAGTTTGCTGGAGTTCTCTTCTGTGGGGGGTTTCTGTTTTATTTTTTGCCTGACTGCTGGAGCAAGTCAAATTCCTTTTCTTGTTCATGAGCTGTAACTGGTAATTACATGAATACTTATTTTTGCAGATATTCCATAAGAGGATGCCTCCTGAAGCAATTGACCTTGCATCAAGGCTTCTTCAGTATTCACCAAGCCTTCGGTGCACTGCTGTGAGTTGGAATTTTCTTTACCTTGGTCAATTATAATAGACACTGTTCAGTTCATCTACCCATAATTTTATCAGTGCCCATTTATTTTTGGTTTACCACCATAGACCTTCTTTCACTTGTTCAATAAAATTCTTTTTGAGATATAACTCTTCTTCTGTTGAGATCTGCTTTTAGTAATGATCTGGCTAGCCTGATTTGACCTAACTGCCCTTGGCTGTTTTGCAGCTAGAGGCACTAGCACATCCTTTCTTTGATGAGCTTCGTGAACCAAACGTGCGCCTTCCAAATGGTCGGCCTTTGCCCCCGCTATTCAACTTTAAACAAGAGGTACGTCTATTTGCCAGGTGCATTGCCCTTTTATATTTTTCGTGATTGAGATGGCCAAATTTAGAGTTCAACTAATTAAACAAGGTGTCCTAGGAATTCTGTCCCATGCCTTGTCTAGTCCCAAAACTAAATGGTTGCTAATTATTATCCAATCAAGCTTGAATTTGACCTGTACCAATCCCAATTTTAGTTTTGTTGTTGAAATCATCAATATGGTGGAATAAATGGCTTCTTCTAGTGTTGTGGTATCAACCTTCTCATATTAAGAAATGGTCTTTTAATTTAGATGACTTGGATTTGATCATGTAAAAAATTGCCCATAGATGTATCTATCATATATTGCTATATGAACAAATTCCACTAACTTATTTTTTGCTCATTTTCAGTTAACTGGCGCATCCCCTGAATTGATCAGTAGATTGATACCTGAGCACATGTGGCGTCTGCATGGGTTCCCTCAACCAGTCGGTACTTGAATCTTCTCTTGAAGGAATGGACGAACTTCGCTGTGATCATCCATAGGAAGATAATCGCTAGCCCAATCATCAAGTGTTCTTCCTCCCCTTCTGCAAGATGTACACATGTTCTCTGGCTCTTCATCTCTATCATCAATCTACAAATGACTTTCCTTTCCTTGTATGCTTGTGCTATTCATTTTAGTTTTGAAATGTGCCATCATCCTTTGTTGTACATTGTCAACTCATGTCCAGCTTTGTAGGGCCTGTATACAGACCCATCAACTGCTCTTGGAGCTCATTTAAGTTAGCCTGGCTTGCGCTTCTTCAATATCTTCTGCAGTGCTTACCTTCTATTGCTGAATGTTCATACCAGGTTTCTAACTCCCCACCTTTGTTGATTTTTCATCTCCAAATTGCCTTGTAAATGATATATTGTCATCCCTGGAAACTCCCGAGGATTTATCGTCCTCTGACCTCTCTTCATAGAGGGAATCTCCCCTATGAGATTTGGGGATAGGTGGCTGTGGCCATTAGATTCTTCGTGGACTACGAGACCATGTCAGATCTCTGGTCCGGCCACGTTGGATGCACGTGATCTGTTCTTTCTATCTGTTCTTTCTGCTGCTCTGCTCCTCTAACATGCCTTGACTTGGACTTAGACTTGGCCAGGCTGTACCGAGTTGAATAATGGCGGAAAAGTGCCAGCTTGGACATGTTCGAACTTCTGACTTCCGAGGGATAATTATGGTCAGATGACGGGAAGTTTGACCCTTGAAGTCGTGAAGGACATATCTTTCCCCAGAGAATGTCGGGGCATGTGACTCGATGGCCGGACTCCGGCTGCACTGTATCATGGGCCATGTGCAACTCTTCTGCTGTACGAAGAGTCCAGATGGGCTTGGTCTACTATAAATTATCTCACATAATAAAGGCCCATTAGATTCTTATTATAGGCCCATTAGGCCTAATACTTAATTGAAATGGTAGTATCGTAATTTTAACGGTATTAGTGAACACTCCAAAACCCTATTAGCTGCAAAGGCATTTGTTGCCTGTGGCTTATTAAGTCTTCTTTCTTTCTGATAGCCGACGCCCATTCCGTCCGTCTCAGGCGCGATGGTATGCCACTCTCACCTTCATGTTTCTACGTCGTGGATGGCGTAGTGCGAAGAATATGTTCGTTTTAGTTACGTGATAGATCATGTTTTCTTGTTTCCGTTGTGATGGAAATTCAGGCATCAGAGAAGAAGTTATCGAACCCAATGAGGGAGATCAAGGTGCAGAAGCTCGTTCTTAACATCTCCGTCGGTGAGAGCGGAGATCGACTCACTAGGGCTGCTAAGGTGATTTTTCCTGCTTGAAATCACCACATAGCAAGTCTGATACTACATGCGAATTTTTGTACCGTGTAATCCCTGAAACAATTTTCGGATGATTGTAATATTTTCTTGTATAGGTGTTGGAACAGCTCAGTGGCCAGACACCTGTTTTCTCGAAAGGTATGGATTTGGATCTAATTATCCTTCTAAAGTCATGATTTCGAATCTAATTATCCATCTGATCCATATGGTTTGTTCTACTGTGAAATTACCTTATAGTATTATGTGTTTGATCGTGATTAGACATTTGAATAGGAATGAGGAGAATATATATGCTTGATAGCTGTGACCTATATAAATTGAACTGTCTGTTTATAATAATATGATAAAATGTGGAGAAAAAGATGCAGATTCTCTAAATCTTTATGCGGTCCAAATGTAAGGGGAGTGCGTTCTCTGATAGTTAATATGATCTTTACATATGAGCCTTTTAATAGTGGTGACGTAGAAATGAAGGGATACACCGATGGTGGTGACGTACTAAGTACCAGTATGCTTATCATTGTTGATGATATAAGTCTTGAAAACTATTGTCCTGCTGACCTATCTTTCTTATGCTAATTAATATATGATTTCTTCAGCAAGGTATACTGTTCGATCTTTCGGAATCAGGCGTAATGAGAAGATTGCATGTTATGTCACTGTTAGAGGCGAGAAGGCCATGCAACTTCTTGAGAGCGGGTTGAAGGTGAAGGAGTATGAGCTGCTAAGAAGGAACTTCAGTGACACAGGCTGCTTTGGTTTTGGTATCCAGGAACACATTGATCTTGGAATTAAGTAAGTTGGCGGTACCATCATTATTTTTCTTCGATTGACAAACCTTTTTATAGATTATATATCCAATATTTATTTCTTTGGAATGCACATGTCCTGTGAAAATAACAACGATCATGTGCTATGATGTGCCAGGTATGACCCTTCAACTGGTATTTATGGGATGGACTTCTATGTTGTCCTGGAAAGGCCTGGTTATCGAGTGGGACGCCGCAGAAGGTGCAAATCCCGTGTGGGCATCCAGCACCGGGTCACCAAAGAGGATGCAATGAAATGGTTCCAGGTCAAATACGAGGGTGTGATCCTTAACAAGTCGCAAAACATCACTGGTTGATTGTATCCCCTCACAACATGGTTTCATTATCTCATGTTTTCATCTGTTTTCAAATCCAAGAGTCCTGGATCAGCATTTTCTGAGATCAACGGTATGTGGGCCTTTGAATCTGCAGTTAGAGATAATTGTGCCTGGTAATGTGCTACAAGCATCATCACTGCTCGCGATGTTTTACCTGGCAAGATTTGCCATTACATGGAACTGGCCATTTGAATAAAATGGCCACATAGCATAAAATGCTATTTATGTTAAGCAATTAGAAACTTTAAGATCATTTCCAAATGAATATTCTTAGCATAGGTGTTTTAGTAAATAGGAGACATCAGTTTCATAGGAGGAATAACCAAAATAAGCATGCCATGATCATGGCCATATGGAATTAGAAAAGAATGTTGCTTCACGGCCATCTATCTGCTCATAGAAGCTTGATAAGAGAAAATCCCATTGGAGTGACTTGCCTCCTGAGGTTTCAGGCTGAAAATTGAAGTTCTCATTATGGTTTGCCCTTTTTCTATTTGCTCATGGTTGTAGACAAGCAGAAGTTCCAGAATATGGAACCAAGGGACATGAAAGCTACACGCCCTTGAAGAGGGATCACCCTGTCAACACACAATGTAGTCTTTTCAGAAATTACCAAGAAAGCCTAAGCCAAATCAATCATGTTAAACCTCTAACCTCATCCTAAATGGCATTTAACCACAATAAGAAGAATTTCACAAGTTTCAATGAGAAATTGGCAATCTACATTGGATTCCAAATTCATATAGCAAAATTGGAAGAATATGACAGCACTCCTGCCAATGAATTGCAGGGTATCAGTGGATTCGAGACTAATGCAAGACTAACAGTAGTCATCTATATTTTCCTTAGTAAAGTTAGAGACTTGTTGAAAGGTCATAACCAATACTAATGAATCAGAAGAAGCCAGAGACAAGCAAGAACAATAAATACATACCAAAAATTAATTGCACTGACAGGAATCCAAAACCTAAATCCTGTAAAAGATACAGAAAATTGACATCAGATTTCAGGTGCAAATACCACAGGATCAACAAAGAGGTGCTTACAGAGATATTTACCAAATAGTAATGTAGGAAGAGCATCTTCCCTGTATTTATCAGGAAGCTGTGAGAGCTTTCCTTGCCATAGGTTGTTCCATGCAAAGACAACTGCTATAACACAAGGACCAAGCACGATCTGGTTTAACAGCACCTGTGATAAAGCTAGTTTAGGATCCTTCTCGAGTTTACTAAATTGTAGAGGACTCTATATGCAGCTGAGTGTACCTTTAACATTATATTCTGGGCAGATGGCTTGGGCATAAGCCTATCGAGATACTGGTACCACATGTAAGAACCGGGTCCATAGAAGAGAAATCCATATGATGTCATCCTGATGGCCCTGAGAAAATCATGTTCCGAGGAAAGGATCTTCCATACATCCTAGGAAAGATATATCCCGGATGAATCAAGATTAGAGAAAGCAATCAACGCCCAGCTGACTCAACATTATTACAAGAGAACTTGGGCCATAACTGTCAAGGTAAAAATTTTCCAGGTCAAATAATTATTCCAGCATTGTTTCTCAAAGTATGATAGACATGGAAGTAGCAAAACGCATAGAATGATATGATGTTATGATCCGTCGAACTCATCATGTGTGCTTTGAATCTGAGAGGTTCATTGGAGAACACAGTTCTCTGTGGGTAGTAGTTGGTAAAAGACCGCAACTTTGAGTGCACTCTGATAAGAGCAGACAGAAACAAGACTGAGAGGTCATGGAATTCGTAGCTATCATTTTTCAGCTATCAGTTACTGGAAAGTCAGAGTTTTGAGGTTCTTCTATTAGGAGCCAAGACAAACCCCAATCATCTTCTTCCTTTTCCCACAAATAAAATATTAGCAGAAAGCACATGAAAACCCAAATGCAACAGTTTCTTCTCAGTGCCTAACTTTCCTGCACATCTTCCTAGTCAATCGCCCGCTTATTATATATCAAACAAATGAGAGCAATGTCGCCACCAACCTCCGCTTCATTGCTGTCTTGTTCAGACAGGGTGCCTCCCGTGGACTGCTTACGCTTCCTCCACCGCTCTCTGACCTGAGCAATCGTATCGCCAGCGAGGGCAAGCGAACTCGCCGTCAAAGCTTGCTTCAGTGGGAACTGGTAACCGGTCTTCCCAGCGGCCTCCGCGGAATCGGACGGCTTCGAGTTCCTCCCCCGGGAATTCGACGATTTCCTCTTCCCCGGCAGTCGCCCCCACCCCCAGAACCCGCCGTAGCCAGCCCTGCCGCCGCTCAGTGCGTCCATATAAAAGAAAAGGCACAAAATTTCGGATACAATAAGGAAGGAAGATCATCCACTGGACTGCCGACTGGTGGCTAGTAACAAATGATCCGTTTAGGCCGGATGGGTTTAATTTAGTAAATACCCTCTGAATCTTATTTCTATGCAATTAAACCCCCAAACTTTTAATTTTACTTTTTCGAATGGTTATAAAATAGATTTAACTGATTGTATTATTTTTCCGATTTTGATCGATTACGAGTATAAGTAAATTAACTTTAATACTATTTGATAAATTATTATAAACTAATAAGTTATCGAGTAAATTTTTATTTAAAATTTATTAATTTTAATTATTAAAATATTTTTAATCTTATAAATACATAAAATTTATCTATTTCTATTTTATTCAATTTTAAATTTTATTCTCGTCATACTCGAACCTTCTAGATTTTGTAACACTTCATTTGTCTTGGAATTTCAACAGTCGAGTCATCTCAATTTGCCATTAATGGCGAGTGCAATTGAAAAATGTTGCCCAGACAAGCAGGAAAACTTGGTGCTCAAGGATGCTGATGGGAGTACTGCTTGGTCCACTAACACTTTGGGTAAGTCTGTTGTGGGCATGTATTTGAATGAAAATGGCAGTCTACAAAGACATGGCAAAGCCTGCTTATGGAACCATTGCTTACATTAAAGTTCAGGGCATTCAAAATGAGACCCACCCACATGATCCACAAAAGAAGGGAAATAGACATCCTATAATTCTTGGATCTGGATTGGGATCCTTGATGGTCCTTGTTGGGTTGCATACTTTCTGTGTTTGGAGGAGAAAATGCACAAGTGATCCTGAGGATGATTGCCTTGATGAAGTACAATCTATGTCCACAGGACTTGAGATCAGCTACTAACAACTTTGAGAGAAAGCTTGGTGAGGGTGGCTTTGGCTGTGTCTTTGAAAGAAGGCTGCTGAACGGCACAAGGGTTGCAGTGAAGCATCTACAAGTTTTAGGAAGGATCAAGAAGTCCTTCCTAGCCGAAATGGAGACTATAGGCAACATTCACCATGTTAATCTGGTGCAGCTAGTGGGATTTTGTGCTGAGGGATCACATAGACTTCTTGTATACATGCCTAATGGATCTCTGGACCAATGGATTTTCAGCAAGGAGGGCCGGCTGAAGAGGATCGGTTACCTGACACGATCGATGAACATTTGAATGATATACAGCTGAATGGAATGGAAGCTGTGCAGACGGTGAAGCTTGCTGCGTGGTGCCTGCAAGCTGACTGCGAGAAGAGGCCTTCCATGCCAATGATCATGAAGGTATTAGATGGAACAATGGAAGTAGAAGGTGACCTTGACTACAACTTCTGGTCCTGATCTTGATATTAATAGCAATAGATTCAAATATCCTTCACCTTATTCCTCTCCACTGGGTATCATCTTGCTTCCCTTTCAAACTTTCTTTTGCAGATCGAAATTGACTTTTTTAGCAACATGGAAAGACTCTCCAAGCTACAGATTAGACTTTCTATGGCAGCTGTCAATTTTTTATACCTGCCATGTTTCTTGTTCTTCACATAATCTTTTATTTGTTTTTGTATATTATGTTGTAGTTCACCCAATCTCCAATCGGCCCTATTTCTTGTTTTCCTTCTTCGGATGCTTTCATCATCACAAACCATGTCTGCAAGGAGGAGGAGCCTATTTCTCTGCGATACATTTCTTCAACTTGTCATTGTCCTCATCTTAGCTTCAGATTTCCTCTGTTCGGTCAAAGGTCAACCTTACGATTACCCAACTGCAAGTCTATCCACGAAATGGAAGAACAGCGCCACTGCAAATCACTCCGTGTCCTTCACGGATGGATCCACTGTCAGGGCAATTCTCCTCAGGGGAACTTTCGGGCCGAAATACGCCTGTGGGTTCTACTGCTATGGGGACTGCAATAATTATCTCTTTGCCATCTTCATCGTCCAGACCAACAGCGTCTCCTACATCACTCTTCCAAATGCCGGGTTCCCGCCGGTGGTTTGGTCTGCTAACAGGAACTCTCCTGTTAAGGTCAACTCAACCTTAGAACTCACATCCAATGGAGATCTGGTTTTACAAGATGCCGATGGGACTGTTGCTTGGTCCTCCAACACATCTGGTAAGTTGATCCCTAACTATCTTTTCATCACATCCAATGTTTATCACTCCCTGCCCAAAAGCAATTTCAATTTTTTCCTGCTCAATTTCTGCAGGTAAAGGCGTTGTAGGCTTGAATTTGACAGAAGAAGGCAATCTTGTGATGTTCAATGAAAAGAATGGCACGGTTTGGCAGTCTTTTGATTATCCAACTGACTCTTTGGTTCCTGGGCAAAGACTATCAATTGGGCAGAAGCTGACCCCAAACATATCATCAACAAATTGGACTGCATTTGATTTGCTTTCATTTGCCTTTACTGAGTCGGGCATATTTGGTCGCATGGAGGCCGACCCTCCTCAGGTCTATTACAGTAAAAAATTCACAAGTTCAGATACAGCATATGCTGAATACATCAATGGAAGCTTAGCATTGTTCCTGAATTCCAAACAGAACGAGACTCTGATTCAAATTCCAACTTCAAAGTCTGCCCAGTACATGAGGCTTGGTCCTGATGGACACTTGAGAGTGTACGAGTGGAACACTGATTCAGTCGAGTGGGTTCTAGTGATTGATTTGCTAACTGGTTACTTAGGGGATTGTGCTTATCCAACAGCTTGCGGGGACTATGGCATCTGTTCCAGAGGGCAATGTTCTTGTCCTGCCTCAGACAATGGGACTATCTATTTCAAGCAAATTAACAGCAGGCAACCAGATCTTGGATGCTCTGAAGTTAGTCAATTGTCATGCTCAGATTCTCAGCATCAGACTTTGATTGAGCTCAAGGATATTACTTACTTCACCTTCACTAAAGATCTCCAAGACACCAATCCAGAACTCTGTAAAAAGGCCTGTGAGGGTAACTGTTTATGCAAGGCAGCTATTTTTCAGTACGGGACAAACTCCGCTTCTGGTTCCTGCTACTTGCCATCCAAATTGTTCTCGCTGATGAACAACGAGCAGGACAAAACTCATCATAACTCTACCACTTACATTAAAGTTCAGAACTTGCCCACTGCAGTTACTCCTAGTTCTAATCCCAGTACAAGTAAGAGCAACAATCTTCCTATTATAATAGGCTCAACAGTTGGTGCCTCGGTTGCTCTGGTTCTCCTTATTGGAGGCATAATTTGGAAGAGGATGAGGGGCCATGAAGAAGAAGAGGTTTATCTAGACCAAGTACCAGGAATGCCTACTCGGTTTTCATATGAGGAATTAAAAGCTGCAACTGCAAACTTCAGTAAGAAGCTCGGCGCAGGTGGTTTCGGTTCTGTCTTCGGAGGTATTTTATCTGATGGCACAAAAATTGCAGTGAAACAACTTGAAGGATTGGGCCAGATCAAGAAATCATTTCTTGCTGAAATAGAGACCATTGGAAGCATCCACCATGTTAACTTGGTAAGACTAGTTGGATTTTGTGCCGACAAGTCCAACAGACTTCTTGTTTATGAGTTCATGGCAAATGGATCCCTTGATCGATGGATCTACCACAAAAATGGTGAACTCGTTCTTGAATGGAAACAGAGGGAGCAGATTATTCTTGACATAGCAAAGGGTCTGCACTATCTCCACGAGGATTGCCGACAGAAGATAATTCACCTTGACATCAAGCCCCAAAATATACTCCTGGATGAGAAGTTCAATGCAAAAGTTTCTGACTTTGGACTATCTAAGCTGATTGACAGGGGTCAGAGTCAAGTTGTGACAACCATGAGAGGAACTCCTGGTTATTTAGCCCCAGAATGGTTGAGTGCTGCAATTACTGAAAAAGCTGATGTCTACAGCTTCGGAGTTGTGATATTAGAGATAGTGTGTGGAAGGAGAGTCTTTGATAATTCCTTGAACGAGGAGGACATGCATTTGTTAAGTCTCTTCAAAAGAAAAGCAGGGGAGGAACGGCTTCAGGATATAGTTGATAAGAATAGTGAGGATATGATGCAACATGCACCTGAGGCTGTTAATATGTTGACAGTGGCTGCATGGTGTCTGCAAGGTGATACAACAAGGAGACCTTCCATGTCGGCAGTCATAAAGGTGTTGGAGGGAGTTGCAGATGTGGAAGTTGAACTTGACTATGATTTCTTGAATCCAGCGCGGGCAGCAAGAACGTCTGCAGATGTGGGTATAAGGGAGAAAGAGTATCATACCACAACCCCATTGTTGCCATCAGTTCTTTCTGGCCCTCGATGACACCTGCATTTTGATAAAGAACACGCTCCTCTTCAAGCCATTGAATCTTTTCACAAGCACCCATTGATGAGGTTAAGGATGCTTTGCAAAGTACATTATGCCTTATGCCTTATGCTTTTCATGTATCAGTCTAATCCCTGATGTTCATTCACTTGCGTTCATTGTAAAGTCTGGGAACCGATCATGATTGTAGTCAATTGGCCAGAACTCTCTTATTTGGGGTATAGCCCTGTTGAACATCTTGGCAGCGTGATCTCAAGCCCAGATTTTCAGTTTTCATGGAGAGTTTAGAACTCATAAACTTTCCATTCCCTTCACTTTCATCTTCTTTGACTTACAGAAAACCATGGGTTCATCTGAGGGCTTGCACAGGTCAATTTATCAAACCTATACACACAACAACACAGCAATTTAATCATCAACTACAGGCTTCTGAATAGGTCAAAATGAAATGTAAATGAATGGAGTGTATTTAAGGAAGGTTTCCTCGTGAAATGTCTGTCACAGAGGGGGGAAATCTTGTGCTGATTGAGGGGAAGATGGCATAATTTTTCAGTCATAATTTTGCAGTCATTTATCACCCGGCAGATTCATTGCTCCCTGGGCAGAAGCATCATATACTTACTATTTTCTGCTCAATTTTCCCCTTTTCTCTTCCGTTCTACCACTTTCAATCTCAGTTTTTGAAACTGCTCCAGGGACTCCAAGTCTCGGTCCCGGTTCAACTACTCCGGAGACGGAGACGACGATATCGAAGTCCCGGATGCTGCCGTCGTATACCCCGGGGCCCGGCTCATGTGCTCGGCCAATGAGGGCGATCTTGACTCGATTCAAGACCTTATCGTCTCCGGCACCGACGTCAACTTCAGGGACATCGACAACCGAACGATCCTCCACGTTTCCGCCTGCCAGGGCCGCACCGATGACATCCAACTGCTGCTCGACCACGGCGTGGAGGTTGACCCCAAGGACCGCCGGGGCAGCACGGTGAATTTCACCTCCTCCCATTATTTTTTTTGCTAACCTGAAGTAGCGGGCTTGTAGTTGGTTTATTTAAAAAGAGAGAGAGAGAGAACAAAAAGGAAATACTCTCTCTCTCTCTTCGCTTTGCCCTGCGTAGAAAAACCTAATTGAGTCGGGTCCCCGACCGAGGTTGCTGTCCGTCGTCCATCGGAGCGCCTTCTTCTCCTTCTCTCCCGCCGCCTGTAAGCTCGAAGGCTCGAAATATTTTTATCCGATCGGGTATATCTTTATCTGTCAAAGCACGGTGGAATTCTCTACATCTTCACCCTTTCCGTTGCCCGATCCATGTCGGACCTGGTCCGAGTCCTTTTTTTCACCGCAATCTCTTCACTCACGGTACTGGCTTTCCCTATTCCGATCCGAGACCGGTTATCTGGGGCGCCTGACGGATCTTCTCCGGCATTTCATCCGCCGATATGAGTCGGGCAGTCGGGCCTCAATTCCGTTAGGCGGTCGAACGCGTAGATTTCAGCCGACCCGGTGAAGCACATGTGAGCTCTCTCTCTCTCTCCCCCCTTTCTGGAGGGAAATTTTGGGTGCTGATTTTGATGATTGTTAGCGTTCCTTTGATTGAAATCATCTCCTTCAGTCGAGATGAACTACTGTTAATGTCGACACAATTGGCTATTAACTGATCACTCTGTTAGTAAAATTCTTGTGTTTAGGCATGGGTTGTTCTTTCTCGGGCCGATTCTTTATACTCAGCTGTGTGGATTTTCATAGATGTGATGATCGATCGCTTCATGTGATGTCACCGAGGTCAATGCCCTACAAAAGAGAGTACAGTCGTCCAGTTATGAAGAGCTAATTAGTTGACAAAGTCAATAACCATTGGAGTATCTGAAGTTTATGTATTCTGTTGGTGTTGTTCATGGATATTTGATTGAGCAACTATCATTTTTTGTTCATTGCTGGGCTACCTACTGATGCTGACACCTCTAACACATCTGTATCTTGTTGCTGCAGATTTACTTCCATGAAGTCTGGTGTTCATGTAAAGATGGAATTGTCAGATGGAGATGAAGTTGAAGTTGCATACCATTCCAGCAGATTGACATCTGTTGTATGGAATGATTTTGACAGGGTTAAGAAAGGCGAGGTCCTGGTTGCTATCTGCAAGCACTGTAAGAAGAGAATGAGTGGGTCAGGTACTAGTGGAACATCTCATTTGAGGAATCATTTGATGAGGTGCCAAAGGAGAGGTAACCATGACGTGGGTCAACTTGTTTCGAGGGGAAAGAAGAGAGGGCGGCCTCCTTCATTCGGGAGCACTAGTTTCGGCCAAGATGAAATAAAGGATGAAGCTCTATCACTTGCAATTGTTAAAGCTGATGAATCACCGGAGGAGGATGCTCTGGTAACTGCCGTAAATAGTAACATTGATTGGAGGAGAAGCCAATTTGATCTTGCTCGAATGATAATTTTGCATGGCTATCCATTAAATATTGTTGAGCACATTGGTTTTAAAAGATTTGTCAAGAATGTTCAGCCACTTTTTGACCTGAGAACACCAAATAAAGTTGAGGATGACTGCTTGGAAATCTACGAGAAAGAGAAGCAGAAAGTGTTTGAGATGCTGGATAAACTGCCCGGGAAAATTAGCCTCAGCGTTGATGTATGCACTTGTTTTGATAGTTCTCTATACTTCAGTCTGTGTTCGTGCTTCATAAATGACTCTTGGCAGCTGAGGAAAAAGATACTGAGTTTTCTTAAGGTTGACTCTTCTCATACTGAAGACATGCAGGCAGATTCAATCATGGGTTGCCTAATGGGCTGGGACATTGATAGAAAGCTATTCTCCATGACTTCTGACCATTCTAGTACAAATACTGTTGTGTCCAAGATTAAAGATCGCCTGATTCAGAATAGTTTCCTTTTTGGCAAGGGCCAACTTTTTGATGTACAATGTGTTGCAAATGTTCTTAATCGCATGGCGGAGCATGCCATAGAATCTCTCCATGAAGTGATTCCTAAGGTTCGTGAAAGCATTCGGTATGTCAAGAGTTCGAAACTGATGCTAGAGAAATTCAAAAAGATGTCACAGAAAGATAATGTTGAGGGCCCAAAGTGCTTATCTCTTGACAACAGACTGAGATGGGACTCAACCTGCAGAATGCTGGAGGCAGCCTTAGTGTACAAGGGCGCATTTTCCCTTTTGCGTGAAAATGATCTAAAATTTACATCCTGGCCCTCTGATACGGAGTGGGAGAAAGTTGGTTCTGTTACCGGCTTTTTAAATGTCTTTCTGGATATTCTCAATGATATTTCTCGAAGCAAGTGCCCCACTGCAAACATATATTTTCCTCTGATTTGTGACGTTCACTTGAAGTTGATTTTATGGTGTGAGAGTTCAGATGAATTTATTAGTTCTTTGGCCAAGAAGATGAGGATCAAATTTGATGACTACTGGGAGAACTGTAGTTTGAGTTTGGCAATTGCAGTCTTCTTGGACCCTCGGTTCAAGATGAAGTTGGTGGAGTACTACTTTCCTCAAGTCTATGGAAGCAGCTCTCAAGAGAGAATCAATGACGTTTCCTGCCACATAAAGGCACTTTACGATGAGCTCTCTATTGGACGCCCATTAGCCGCTGTTGATGATGGTCCTGCATGGCAAATTGGAGAAAGTTCATGTGACATATCTGGAAGTAGTAGGAACAATAGGCTGATGGGTTTTGAGAAATTTCTCAATGAAACATCACAATCTGATGGTGTGAAAACTGATCTGGACAAGTATATGGAAGAGCCTCTATTCCCTAGACATGTTGACTTTAATGTACTCAACTGGTGGAAAGTTCACACTCCTCGGTATCCCATATTATCTATGATGGCTCGAAACGTCTTGGGGATTCCGATGTCTATAGTTTCTACGGGGACATCATTTGGTATGCTGGGCAAAGCACTGGATCATAATCGTAGTTCTCTTAGCGCTACTACTCTGCAAGCATTAATCTGTTCGCAGGATTGGATTGAGAGTGAGCTGGAGAGCTGATTGTTGGGAGGGTCACCTGATTCCTTTTCAGTTTTTTTGGGGGCGTCAAGATTATGTTCTTGTCATGCTTACATAGTATCTGAGGTCCTCGTAGTACTATTGTGCGGAACAGTTATGTTCTTTTAAATTCTCTCTACGCAGTCTATGATGGTGACAGGATGCGAGGCATTTAAGGAATTTGGTTTTGCAATTCAATTGTGTGCGCGCTAGAGAGGGAGACCTTTCTCCATTTCTGGTAACCAAATTCGATATTATTCTTGGATTTGTGTGTGTTGTGGTCCCTACTCTCCCACTTAGGCCCCTTAATGGATCATTACCATCTGTCCTTTTTGCTTGCAGTTGGCTTTTCTCTTTTATGTTCTGTCAAATAGCAAATCTGCCCACATCAATTAGGAAGCACCTTTAATGATGCTGGATCAATCCTTTGCTTTTGTCCATGCCATGTGACACTTGAAAAAAGGTTGATTAGGAGAGCGTTTTCATTAAATGCACTGTGCAGTCACCATGGTTGGTTATGATGCTAAAGGTCCGGACTTTACTTGGACCAATGGGCTTGTTAGTATGCATGTTACATTGTAGAAAGATTTGTTTCAAATTATTGAGCACTCTTTCTCAAGCTCATCTGGTTCTATGGGCTCTGCATTTACATGTCTAGGGAGGCATAGCCAATGTGGTTTCTATGCAAAGTTGATGCATTTCACTCCACATTCTACATCACAAGTTGGGAATAGCAAGCAGCAATATCCATCCTTTGTGCCATCTTTTCTTTCATCTTATCACATCTATTGAGAGAAAGAGAGAGAGAGTTTGTTTGTATATGAGGAAGATGAATCATGAGAGTCTCTCATATCCACAACGACCCAAAATATCATAAGAACATTGCACAGTGACTATTAATGGTCCCAGTTCTTGGACCCTCCTTAGTTGGTGATGTGCGCCTTTTTCCAAACTTAAAAAGAGTGAGACCAATTTATCTCTTGCTTTTTCACCTGTTGATGCAATTTGGAAACCCTAAATGTGACAATTTTTATCACATGCATCCTTGGCTGTTGCATTCTCGTATTACCACAATCCCTTGCACCACCACCCCATTTTGCCTTGAATGAGGGTTACCTGATGTCATGCTCAATCTGTGGAACCAATAATGTTCAGTCTTACCTAACTGGTCCATCTAAAAGCATAAAGCACTATCATCCAACTCTGGACATGGTCGATGCTGCAAGTACATGATGACCGTCCCACTGGGGAGACGATATTATGAATATGCTGTGTCCAAGTTCATGGCACGACAGGGATCGCAAAGGGAAGGAAATTAGTGAAGGGGTGGTAGTGGATAAGTTTGCATTAGGGCTTAAAGTTTGCATTATGATAGAATAAAAGGTCAAGTTTTGATGGAGCCATCTGGTTTCCATTTTCTGCAATCCTTCACCGTCCTTCCTCACTGCTACTGCATTACTTCCTCCTTCATTCACGTAGCTCAAGACTTTAAGTTTAGCTCTCTCTCTCTCTCTCTCTCTCTTCTCGCTGTGATCTCTCTATCTCTTCAGCACACTTAACCTTTCAGGTAATCCTTACACTGATATTAACCAACTGGCGTTTCAGCATTTTCCCGGATCACCTAACATCCATCACGACATAACGCTGGTTATCTTTTGATCTGTAAGTACTTGATTTTGTTTTCTCTGGTCTTGCAGTTCCAGCCACGGAGTTCCCGAGCGAATCGCCAGATTTTGCCTCTTCCCAGAGGAAATCGGGGAGAGGCAAGATCGAGATCAAGAGGATCGAGAACACCACCAACCGGCAGGTCACTTTCTGCAAGCGCCGGAATGGGCTACTCAAGAAGGCCTACGAGCTGTCGGTGCTCTGTGACGCCGAAGTAGCCCTCGTCGTCTTCTCCAGCCGTGGCCGCCTCTATGAGTACGCCAACAACAGGTTAATTTAACTTCTTCTTCTTCATCTTCTACTTAGAGGTACCCCATTCGTAGATATCCAGTTAACTTCATGCTAGAGAGTTCTAGGAGCTGCTAATACAGTTGAGATTAATAAACTTTCGTGTCTACTTTTGGCCATTTTTCTTCATATGAGAAGATCAACAGAAGCTATTTTCTTGGGGTTTCAGCGAGTCCTATTATGATGGAATAGAATTTATGGGATGATTAGATTAGGGCTCAAACTCCAACTGGGGTTGTTGACGTCTCTCCTTGATGAAACACCGGATTAGGGTTTTGGATTTTAAGTTAGCTCAAGCAGGCAAGCCTCGGAATTCAGCAGAAGTCTGACAGAAAACCCAGTCTTTCACAAACCCTCGTTCCCTCTTCCCACTCCTTCAGTCAATCAATCTAATAACCTTAACTTGTGCAAACAAAAGCTGCTGAAATCCGATTGGCTGGTGGGGCAGAATCTTTTCCGGATGAGACGATTTTGCCCTCTCTCAAGCTAGGGTTTTCAGCCTTCTCCTGCGCACTAAGATGGAAGTGCAGCAGCTCTGAACCTGTACTCTTTCATACGCAGACGCAGACGGATCTTCCGTCATGTCAGATATGATTTCACAGTTTCTCACTTTAGACTATTGATTATCAGAGAAGAATTATGCCATATTTTGCTGCAATTATTCTTATATTCTAAAATTTTATTACTTGAAGCTTCCATTAAAATTGAAACTTCATAGTTAGTAGCTTAGTACTGCTCAACAATGGCATCCATCTCGAAAATGAGTAGCCCTCCTCGATTCTGCAAGGAGTTCTTGCAACAATGATCGCTGCCTCCTTTATTTATCTGCAGATTCCCTTTTTATATGATTTAAATATAAAAAAGTTTTTTTTTTTTTGCATAAAAGGGCAGCAATTGTGTCTCCTGAAAACACAGCAGATAGCTGTACTATGGGTTAATAGCCGATGGATCATCAGTCATCACTCTGGTAGCTAGTGTTAACCCAAGCCAATCATGTCCCAGTATCTTTTTCCTTTGCCTTTTGACACTCGAGGAAGTTAAGGTTTGCATAGCACATAGTTACTGTAACACTGTAAGTGTGTCTGGAAATGCCATTGCTACTTTAAGTTCAGTCACAGAGACACAGAGATAGCTGCACTGTGGATGAAAAGATGTGTACTATATGTTCTCCAATGGACAGCTGAAAATTTGTTCGTATGTTAAATTTCTTGGGTATACTACGTGCAATTAATCAAGAATGCTTAAGCCATGGATTCCCATTCTTTATTGAAGCCATAGATTTTTGTTTGCAGTGTTAAGGGGACAATCGAGAGGTACAAGAAAGCTTGCAGCGATTCCACAGCTACGCCTTCTCTTTCTGAAACTAATACCCAGGTAGAGTAGAGATCAACTTTTCTTCCTTGATCGTATTGGTTTGACGTTGCTATTGACCTGCAACTACACATCTCAGTACTATCAGCAGGAAGCATCCAAGCTGCGCCGGCAGATACGAGAAATTCAGAATTCTAACAGGTACAATGGAATTAGAGTACTATGCCGATATGGTTTGAATGTGTCCTTTATATCCTTCCATCTGAATATAGAAATTGTATGCCAATGCATAGGCATATCATGGGTGAAGCTATAGGATCCTTGAACATCAAGGAGCTCAAGAACCTGGAAGGCAGGCTGGAGAAGGCCATTGGTAGAGTCAGATCAAAGAAGGTATATATACTCTATTCAGAAACTCTTTGCAAACCACACTTGTATGTTTCTACTAATTGCCTTCTCTCCTTTCATTTATGTAACAGTGCGAGATGCTATTTGCAGAAATCGAGTACATGCAGAGGAGGGTAAGCATTTTCATACTGTTGTTTCTTTGATATATGCAAGCAATGAAGTTGACAAGGCTGTTGTGCAGGAAATTGAGCTGCAGAATGACAACATGTATCTAAGAGCCAAGGTGATTAATTAACAATACTCTCCAATCCATCATAAGGCATGAATATAAGTTGAGCTTAAAAGATCTGGGCATTTGAAACCTATAATCTGCCTTCAGGGAATACTGGTCCGTGTTTGAAGTACTGCAGTATATGAATAATGTCATGCAATTGCTTGCAGGTAGCACAAGCTGAGAGAGAAGCTGGAAGTGCAACCCACCAGCAGCAGCCACCAGGCCTGATGCAAAATGAATATGGCTCGATACCAGCACAGTCCTACAACCCCAACTTCTTCCCCGTGAATCTCATGGACACCAGCAACCACCACCATGAGTACCCTGGAGCAGACCAGACTGTACTCCAACTCGCCTAAGATCAAACCATCAACATCTTTCCGTGTATACAGAAGAAGAAGAAGAAGAAGAATGTGAGGCATTGAAAGGGAAATGCCATTTTATCTCATTTTCTGTTTTATGCTTTTGCCATGAAAATACTATCAGCCTCATTTGCTGGAGAGGACATCAATTGCTTGTTGCAGCTGTGCCAACTTTATTATCCAGCACTTTGGCAAATCTTCCATGCTTGCTTGCTTATCTCCGGCATTGGTCTTCACTTGAATAAATGCTATCTATCATACTCGAAATTGACATTTATATAGTAGGTAAAATGCTTATGCATCAGCTGGCAGGCCCACAGCACGGCCCATTTTATAACTTGAAAGTCCCGGCCCGTACAGTTGAAGAACTCAATTCATACGCGAAAAAGCGCGTGTAGTGCCATCTCTTCCGTTGGGTTTTCCCGGCTTGGTCTGCTCCGAAGCCCATCACGCTCTACCCACAGCTCTCTGGCGATCGGGCATCTGGTTCACTCAACTGCAGCTCTGTCGGAGATAAGTCTTCCTTGACGTGAATCTGTGCCTCTGTATCTTCAGGTGTGTTCTTGATTACTGTATTTCAGCAAGCGATAGTGGATTCGTCGTTTGAATTCGTCAGTTGATCATGCTCTTCCTCTGAATCTGATAAGTAATGTAGCCTGATAAGGATTGATCTGTCACTCCTGAAAAAAAATATTGTTTTTGTGCAGGAGACTTTCGGTGCTATTCTTATCATTCATCTTTCGTGCTCCTTTATGCCCTTGCATGATATTCATGTCGAGATTACATGTTTCAGCTGTTCGATTAAGAAACTATTCGAGTTTCAAAGATCGAATTGCATCGTGTTGTAGCTTCATTTTTCTAGCATTTTTTTCTTCCCTGCGCCATTCTTAATTGGAAGGATCTTTTGGATCTCTGTTATGTCTTGTGGATTGCTCTTACCGTGCATTATGCTAAAAATGCAGTTTATTGTGGACTTGACCATGTTGAAGCACGGAGGTAGAACGAAGCCATGGCTCAGAGTTGAGAAGAATCGAGTTCGAGTACTGATCACCTTTTCCGTTCTTGTATTTCTTGTGCTCTGTATTTTCCTGAGGCGCAATAACAAGAAATTTAGGTCGCTGGGATTTCCCCAGCAGAGGTGGAATAGTTTTGAGAGATTGGTTCAGTTTAATCCCACCTTGGAGTTCAGAAATGGAACAGATCTGATCTGGCAGATTCCCAAGTCTCCCAAGGCTGTGCTGTTTATAGCTCATGGATGCAATTGCAGGGCTACTTACTTTTGGGATAGATCTCCTACTTGTCTGAAATGCATTGGACTACCTGAGGAAAGGTTGCTAGTTCTTGAAGCTCTTGCTAGGAATTTTGCTGTTCTTACCATATCAAGTGCAGGAAGGTGTTGGACGATGGCAGAGGAGAGGATCATTGTTAGAGATATAATTAGATGGTGGACTGTGAGAAACAAGCTTGAAAATCTTCCTCTCGTAGCTTTGGGGGCATCTTCAGGCGGATACTTTGTTTCTGTGCTTGCCCAAGATTTGAAGTTCAGCAGTATTACACTGATGATTGCCGAGGGGATGTTCGACCAAATGGATCTAGTAGCTGATTATCCACCTACACTTTTCGTTCACATGCCTAAAGATGCATATAGGAAACGCAAGATTGAACAATTTTTGAAAGTCCTGAAGGGTAAAGGTATTGACGCTGCAGAAGTTGAATGCCCGGAATTCCCTCTATCGCCAAGTATTTTTGTTGACAGAGTTCCTGGTATTGATCAAAGTGTATCTTCCAAGTTGTTCGAGCTATTCCATAAGGAAGGCTTCATTGATAAGAATGGATATATGAAGTCAGATGGTCGTAAAACACACTGGAAAGAGGTGGTCGCAAAGGATAAAATGATTTCCTTAGACAAGCAATTATTTCAGCATGTGCAGGAAGAACTTAACCTTGCCTTTGCTTATCACGAGATGACCAGTTTGCAGTCAGAACAGATTTTTACATGGTTCGAGTCTCATATCAGTTGACACCTTCCTGTAGGATGTTGTTGCTTCTCAAACATCCAAGAGTTTGGATTGGTGTAACTGCATATAATTCTCTAATATCTATTTCACTAAGAATTCATGTTTATGTGGGTTGGAGGTTCATAGGGCTTGTGATAGAATTTACAGATTCAAATTGGATGTGATCATAAGAGTGAAATGGTGTTGCAAGTCCTTGGTCAATGTAATTAAAGTTGCCACAAATCTCTTGTGAAACTCCCAAGAAGGTATATAAAGCATTCACAAATGATCCTCGCCGCAACATTAAAAATAATGCAGAAAGAAAATAATTCAGAAAGAAGACATCACGGAGATTGAGGCAAACATGAAATGACAGAGAAATGATGAAGTTAAAGATTAAAGGCAATTATTTTCATCGGTCAGGCCTTGACCTTGAGCTGACCCGTTAGCAAATGCGTGAAGGCCTTTTGTCTGAGCCTGTGCAGCCTCATTTAAGTTTAGACCAGTGATAAGTTGTTCCTAACTCGAGTAGTCGTGAAGGAAAATCTGTTGCTGGCCATGGAATTGAGCAAGGAAACGGATCCTTCACGGAAGGGCACTCCGTACTCGTCAATTCTAGTGTTCGAGAATATTTGTAGAAGGTCAATATTGAACGGGAAGTCAGGGAACACTTGAAATGAAGAGAGTCCTCCAGACCACTTGACCCCAGACCAGTGTCGGGTGAGTCCTCCAGAAGTTGCATAATGCCCATATCAGATCCAATATCATGATAAACAGTTACATTACATGCATGTTAGTCTTGCTAGATGTGGAAGGAGAAGAAAGTTGTAGGAGGGCGCAATGATCATTCACATACATGCGCCAAGGAAATGATTGTTTGGATAGAAAACTAAGGGAGGTGACGGTGCTGTGGGTAAAAGCGTGGATGATCTGAAGAAGGTACTGCTATTCACACTGACAAGAAAAGCCATACATCCAAGCTTGGAGGTGGTACCATCACATAATACATGTTTCAGGCTAGGAAGGAAGTTCATGGTTTGTCTCATCTTAGCTGGTAAGATTCTTGACTGGTAAAAATTGCTGCCGTACATAAAATATCCACCCCAGAAAGCTACCCATTGAAAGAAAAAGACACGGCATTTAACACGTTGATGGCTGCAGGATGGGAGGGCCACCCTGAATAGAAACTTGCTGGAGATGATGAGAGCAATTGAGGTGTCCATGGATTTGACTGAAATCTGCAGAGGAGTTGGACTTAAAAAGAGGCCAGGCAAACAGTGGAGATATATGAGCAATTTTCATCTCAGGTTTTGATTTTCATCTTCCTCATCTTCATCTATGGGTCCACCGACAAGTCTTGTTGCCTTGTATAACATATTTATATAAAAATAAATCAGCAAATAAAGAGAGAGAAATGACAGTCAAATTGATGGGCCCAAAAAAAGATAGTCCAATGAATGATCAGTTAAATGACACCACAAATAGCTAACGTAATGATACAAAGGGAAGTCATCTTTTAATATTTTATCCACTTTACCTTTTTCACATTATTAGCCATTGTCTTCATCCCTCATTTCATTGCTTTTTATGGCGTAATGAGAAAAGTTGACATAATGGTAATAAAGTATAATAATATAATAGTTAATTAATTAAATAATATAAAATAAAGTAATACTTTAAAAAATGAAGGAATAATTTTGTGTAGACTATATAGTTAAGATAAATAAATATAATAATGAATAAAGAATCTGGGGGAAGAGAGGGCAATACTGCTTTAATTTGATAAATTTTTATGAGCATTAAATATATTGAGGGCAGAAAAAAAAAAGAGAAATAAACCGGAAGAAAAAGGGAAATTGCTTTTTGTGCCATCCAGCCAGCCATTTCCAATCAAATTTCTGCTCCTTCCATGGTTTCTCTCTCCCCTATCAAAAGCAGTCTTCTCTCCTTTTCTGCTCACTTTCTCTCTCTGCCCCCACCCCTGCCTTTTCTCTAACCCTTCCCTGACTAGTTTTCCTGGCGAGAGTAAAGGAAGCAGAAGAGTAGAAGAAAGAAAGAACTGCATCTGTTTCTACGAAACTCTCAGCCCGTCTCTCTTTCTCCCTCTCCTTTCCAATCTGTTTTTTTTACTAAAGGTACAATCTTTGGGTTCAATCTGCTTAATTTCACACCAGGCATCGACCCCTTTTAACTGCCGCTTCTGGGTTCATAGCGATCTTCTAGTTCCTTTTATAAGGTGTTGCAACTGCCTCTCACTCTCTCCATGGGATACGGTTGCCTTATTATCATCAGATTGATTTCTTTTTCATGGGTGCTCATTTTCTTTATGCCCGTGATGAGTTGGCACTCCAGCTGAAATGTATTCCCGTTTGGTGAATCTCATAGTAATGATTGAGCCTTCTTTTTCCGGTCAACATCTTTTTGTTGAATGGTGACTTCTCAGCCTAGTTGAGTTTGTACCTACTGAATTTCATGAGCTACTCAGTCTCTGTTTGATTATTTTGTCGCTGATCAATGGGACATTTAGGGAGAGTTTTTTGTACTATAACATTTTTGTCTGGCTGCTTTCATCTATTCTATTTCTATTTTCTTTAAGCTTTTGGGTAGTTTTCAAATGAACATGGTAGATTGTTCATTCATGGTGGCATACTTTGTGAACATTGGGGATAGGGAAAGAAATCCAGTCAAATGAAGGGCTGTTGTTATTTTCCCATCCATCTTGGGATGCTGCAACAGTGTTTATCATTAGCATAGACTACTATATATATAAGTCTGTGTACTACAGAATATTTAGTTGATATTTATCTTTTTTCACTTTGGCATTATAAATTCTCAACGGTGTGAGATGTTTAAGGTTGCTTCTATTGTTTTTCAGAAACATGTGTCTAAAACATTTGGTATCTGACATTTCTGAAGGCGCGCCCATTACTTAGGTCATAGTTAAAAATAGACAGGCAATCAACTTTCATGAGATATGTAACTATTGTAGGATTTTGTACTTGAAATTGTAGAAATATGTGGTAAATAGAAATAAATTGCATGCAAGAACCCATCATCCTAATTTTATATATATATATTTTGTAGGTGGTTCCAAGACTAATCCAGTTAGTATGCCTGGGAATGCTAGAAGAAGTCCTTGGGGAATCTCCCTTGCTGCTAGCGCATACCAGGGATCAGATGATGCTAGCTTGTTTTCAACTTCATTGCCTGTCCTTACCCGTGAAAAATGTATTTATTTGTAATTAATCTTTATTCTGAAACTTGATTGTGTGGAAATGATACTGAAGAACTGTTCTTCTGCAAAATGCAGTGAACTTTGCTGAATATGAACAGCCTGTTAGATCTATTGATAATCTCTCTAAGTCCAACAAGCTTAGTCAGGAGGATCCTCTGGAAGAGATTGAACCAAATACAATTGGAAGCTTTCTTCCTGATGAAGATGATCTTTTAGCCGGAGTATTGGATGGCTTGGACTTAACTGGATTGCCTATCCAGCTAGAAGATCTAGATGAATTTGATATTTTTGGTAGTGGTGGAGGAATGGAACTAGATGTTGACCCCCAAGAAAGGTTTATTTTTGGATTGTCAAAGTTAGGCTTACCTGATGGCTTTGCTGCAAATGGAGTTGGCCAGTCTGCTCTTTCAAATGGCACGGAGACATTAGCTGGAGAGCATCCATATGGGGAACATCCTTCGAGGACACTATTTGTTCGAAACATCAACAGCAATGTTGAAGATTCTGAATTGCGTTCTCTTTTTGAGGTAATTGTAATCAATTGAAGTCTTCTTTGCCATTTGCCCTCAGGCATGTGGCTGTCATTTTGGATTGGTTAAAATCCTCCTTAGTTTCTATTATGTTATATGGTTATTTTTATTTAAAAAGGTTAACTATAACCTATTAAATTATCCCCAAAGAAAACTATAGCCTATTAGTTTGAAAACTGATACACCTGTGTACTTGGTCCTATAAATTATTTTCCTGATGTACTGATGTTGAATTTGAAAAATGAATTATTTTATTTATTTAAACAATTAATTCATTCATCATTTAAAAAATGATAGATGCCATAGAAAAGTGCAACATTCCCAACCTTTTTCTGCTTATATGCAAAAAAGAATCAGGTAGATTTACCTTCCATTTTCAAGTTTGTCAATATTGCTAGTAACTTTTTATGCCCAAGCCAACAAATTATCATTAAATGATTACTTGTAATCAGCAAGTCAGATTTAGGATAAAAGTTCCTATGAAGGATCCTTTGCTAATTAGCCCTATTGCATTTCAAATGCCTTCCATACACTGCATATCCTTGGTATATAATATAAGTTAGTAGTACTGTTGACCGCAGGTTGTTTTCCATTCCAAGGCCTTCACAATTCATGCCATTAAAAATTTTCACTGTATTTTGTTTTCCTCTCTTGTAGCAATATGGAGATATTAGAACTTTATATACTTCTTGCAAGCATAGGGGATTTGTCATGATATCATACTATGATATCCGAGATGCTCGAACTGCCATGCGTGCCTTACAGAACAAACCACTGAGAAGGAGAAAATTAGACATTCATTTTTCGATTCCTAAGGTATGGGATGAGGCTTACCTTTAATTTTCTTTAATGTAATCACTTGTTTTTGATTTTATCTACCTTGTTTGTCATTATGTTTGCAGGAAAATCCCTCAGATAAGGATATAAATCAAGGAACTCTAGTTATCTTTAACTTGGATGCATCAGTTTCTAATGATGATCTCTGGCAGATATTTGGGGCATATGGAGAGGTCAAAGAGGTGTGGATTTTTTGGAATGTCCATCATATGCTTCTTTTATATTTCTCTCAACCTTCATATCAATCTAGGCCATTTTTATTTGTCACAATACAGATCAGAGAGACGCCACATAAGAAGCACCATAAGTTCATAGAATTTTATGATGTTAGAGCAGCTGAGGCAGCTCTTCGAGCATTAAATAGAAGTGACATTGCTGGGAAACGCATCAAAGTTGAACCTAGCCGTCCTGGGGGTGCACGGCGAAAGTGAGTTCTAATCCCCCTTATTGTTGTACCATTTTCTTGTTTTGGTAATCCTGCTTATTTGGTTCTGGGTTATAGAGGTATTCAATTGTTTGGTGATTGTGCCTTTTTTTCTTGGATGATATAGATGCTATACGTAAACTAGAACTCATATTCCTTCAATTTGTGTCATAATGGGGCTTTTCTGCTCTTATTTTTGAACTTATAAATTGAAAATTCTTTCTCAATGCAGATTCTCACTGAAGAATCTAATGAAAATTCAGGCATTGTTGCCTAAGGGAATGCATGGAAAGTGCATTTCATAAGATTATCTTTTCCACAAGCATATTACCTTAGTCCATGTAGTTGAACTATCAGCGAGGGCTTGCATTCTTATACCCTTTTATCATCGACCTTCTGTTCAGCTTGATGCAGCAACTCAATCATGAGCCGGAGCAAGATGAAGCTAGAAGTTTTCATCACCATGTGGGTTCTCCACTGACTAATTCTCCTCCAGGTTAATCTTTTTAATTATGAAACCATCAAATAACAATATGCAGTGATGATATTCATTGTTTTATTGTTTGTGCTTATTTGAAATTACTCCATTTTATTCACAAAACCCCATGAAACTTTCCATGGTAGGTGCATGGGCCCAGTTTGCTAGCCCAGTTGAGCAGAGTCCTCTTCATCCGTTTAGCAAATCCCCTGGTCTTGGCCCTCTTAATCCAGTAGGAATTAATTCCTTGCCCGGTTTAGCTTCAATCCTCCCGTCTCATATTGCTGGTTCTCCTAAGATTGCTCCCTTTGGGAAGGATCAAGGGAGGTTAAATAATGTGAATCAGATTGCAGTTATGGGATCCTTTTATCCAAACTCTCCAACTCTTTCTGAACAAAAGTTAAGTGCAAGCCCTGGACCTGTATCTCCATTAGGTGAATCTAATCCAAGATCTTCTGGTATTGCAACATTAACGGGTCCTCAGTTTCTCTGGGGAAGTTCCCCTTCACACAATGAGCATTCCAGTTCTTCTGCTTGGCCCATTTCATCAGCGAGGCATCCAAGGGGGTCCAGTGTTCAGAGTCATGTACATGGCTTTCCTTTTGGTAACAGACTTAACTCATTCAACTCTCATCAACCCCATGAAGTGGGGTCTGCTCCTGGAGTCCCATTTGATCGGTATTTTGGATTCTTCCCTGAGTCACCTGATTCATCATTCATGAACTCAACGACATCAGGAGGATTGGTTTTAAATCGTAATAAAGGAGCCTATATGATGAATGTGGGCATTTCAGGAAATGTAGCTGAAAATGGTTCTCCCAATTTCAGAATGATGCCAATTCCCAGACCCGATCAAATAATACTAGGGAATGGGTCATTTCCTGGTTCAGGAGCAATTGGCTTTGATGTATTGGGTGAACGATGGCGAAATTGCAGGGTTGAGAACTCTGGGGCTCAATTAGACATTAAGAAGCAGTATCAACTTGACTTGCATAAGATTATGAATGGGGAAGATACTAGAACTACTCTCATGATTAAGAACATTCCCAATAAGTAAGGACAAGATTATGCTTCTTTAATAAACATGGATTTAAATTTCACAATCTTATGGGTTTCTTAACTTTTTGTACACTGCCTTTCTTTTCTTCCTTTATAGGTACACATCTAAGATGCTGCTTGCTGCAATTGATGAAAACCACCAGGGCACTTATGATTTTCTTTATTTGCCTATTGATTTTAAGGTAATCTTTATTCTAAAAGTCACTCAAAGGTTAGCTTAATTATTTATATATTCATCCAAGCTATTACTGCTGATGATGCTAATGGTTGCATTTACTACAGAACAAATGCAATGTGGGCTATGCCTTTATCAATATGGTGTCTCCCTCTCACATCATTTCTTTCTATAAGGTAGGCTTTAATCCTAAAGTAGCAATTATTAACTCTGTTTTGCATCATATATCCATAAAAAATTAATTCATATTATTACAGAATATGAATTTTCTTTTGTGACTTGTGCAGACATTTAATGGGAAAAAGTGGGAGAAGTTCAACAGTGAGAAGGTGGCCTCCTTGGCATATGCAAGGATACAGGGCAAGGCTGCGCTTGTTACTCACTTTCAAAATTCAAGCTTGATGAATGAGGATAAGCGATGCCGCCCAATTTTATTTCACTTGGAGGGTCAGGATGCAGGTGAAAAGGTAGATCACTTTCACTGAATCTTTTTATTCTAACTATATGTTATCATCAGGATGGGATAGAACTTATAAAATCTCAGCTTTTATCCTGCTTCAAATATTTATCTACTTTTGCACATCCATACAGGATTATTTGCAGTCAGGAAATTTGAATATCCGTATCTGTCAAGCTGATGGATCATATATCGGGGATTCACTGGACAGCCCGAGGGACAATTTGACCGAGAAGCAAGATAACAGCTGACATTTTCTTGCAGCAGCATAACTAGGAGTTCTCTAACTGTTGTATAGGCTACAAGTGTATCTATCTTAAGAGAGAAGCCTAGTTGGTGCTTGGTAAGCATATTCTTAAGTGGAAAGGAATGGCAGAGAACAGTTTGTCTATAAGTAGAGCGACTTGATCATTATTTAACTAGGAGAGTAGAATAAAGCTGAAGCACATTGCTGGAACTGTGAAGTCTATCTGTAGCTGCATACAAGCAGTCATTGGCTTGTCATCAATCAGTCTCGGATGCATATATTAACAGGTGCCCATTTTTTGCGTCCGTTTTTAATGTCAGCTTATTTAGATGCAGGTACGGGTAAATATGATGTCATGGGTTAAGGTCCTGTTCTTGAAGTGTAGTGTAATAGAGGGCGTGACATGTCCTGCTTTTTTTTATTGTGGATGGAGATTGTCTATTGTCTACAGACACATGGCCCCTTTTGTGGATTGCACAGATCTAATGTTCTCTTAACTTTAATAAATTCTCTTACCATGGGAATCTCTTCTTGTTTGATGTTTACTGTTAACTTTATGGTTATCTCCCTATTGTAATGTTGGTGGAGCTGAGTATCCCAGATTGGCCTTGCAATTACTAAATAACTAATGATGGGAAGATGCCTGCTAAATAGACTGTTTTACATGTGGCCATTTATGTGATCATACTGCTTGAACAAGTACTTTGTGTCAATGTTGAGTCTGGATGAAAGTGAGCAGAAAGATGGTTTTTGTAGCCAAAAAAGTGCTTTACCTGCTACATGATTAGGATACCATTAAGTTACACTAACTTCTGTATACATTTTCATTGAACAGAAAATCAACAAGATGACTTTTTTGCAAATAAACAATATACATAGTGAACGGCTGCTGGGTGTAGGTAACCAAATTCAATGGTGGACAGGCAGCAACGGGTACGCATCATATATCTCCTGCTATAGGAGTAGTTGAGCATGGGAGGATGACTCAACTGAGCAATGAGGTCATTGACAAACAAAGGTTACATGGGACCTATTGATGATGAAGATGGAATTGAATACAAAGGTTACATGGGACCTATTTGACGATGAAGATGGAATTGAATGTGCTCATAAATGTCGAGCAACTGTCCAAAAGTCGGGCGTTTGTACTTGGAGGGATTCAAAGGAGAACATGGGTGTCCGATGAAACTAATAAAAGAAGTGGAGGATGGTGGGCCCAAATAATTGATCATCAGTTCAGAGTCAGAATCAGCATAGGGAGCACCTCGTGTTTGCCGGAGGGTCACCACTTGCCACATTAAAGTGACTCTGGGCAGCCCCCATTATTGGGGGCCAAGTGGAGGCGGCAGTCATGTGGAAGAGCACAGAGTACAAGCCTCTGAGAAAAACTTTAATTTATTATTCATTGGAAGATGTGAGATGACAGCAGTAGTAAGCAACACCCAAGAGCGCAGTAACATCTATGTATCATGGGAAGACAGTTGAGCCTTCGCCCGCCTCGTCCTGTGACTAGGTCGTGTGAACACCTGACTGCAGATGATCCTCTCTGACACTTACCCGAGTTCTATAGGAAGAAAACTTGGAGAGGTGTAGACACTTGATGCTTTGGGAGGAAGGCAAGCATTCCTTCAGTCCATGTCTCGGACTTATTGGATTCTGACTCTACTGCTGCGCCTCGATTTGGACTTCATTTGAACCACAAGTGTCCGTGGGTCTGGTTTCATTGCTTGTTGCGTGGTTCTTCCTGCTTCTCCTGTCCTGAAAAGTGAAGGTGGTAAATTTCAGAAGGCTTGCTGCAGCTTCCAGTGAAAGAGCAGCTCTTTGCTCAAAAATGTAAACCATGCTAGGAAGATAGTTCAAGATGCAAGTGATTTGGTGGTACCTGGCGAGAAGGGAACTCATCTGCTTCGAGCATTCGAACGACCTGTGTCATTCTGGGCCTCTGGTTCCACTCCAGATCGACACATCTGATTGCTACCACCAGGGCTCGCTTCAGGGAACGAGTCGGGGGTTTGACCTCAATGCTCGGGTCCACAACTTCATCTGCTCTCTTGGTTCCGACCATCATCTTAAGCCATTCCACAAGATTGACCTGTAAATGGGCCATTTAAATTTCTGGAATTCCCACAGGAGTAAACCAAACCATCTCTACACAGTTTAAAAGTTTAGTCATTTGTTACTTCATTAGCTGGGCGTCCATAGTCCACTGGCTCTCTCCCAGTAATAGATTCGAGCAGGAGGACACCGAAGCTGTAAACGTCGCTCTTCTCATTCAGCAAGCCAGTGTTGGCATACTCTGGAGCTACATAACTGCAAATGCAACACCATGCCAAAAACTTAGAAACGCAGACACCAAGGATTATCTGTCTCCATGGCTATCTTATCTGGGATTCAGGATTTTGACAGTACCCAAATGTTCCCATAACTCTTGTTGCAACGTGACTCTCATTGGAGCCAATGATCTTGGCCAATCCAAAATCAGACACCTTTGCATTGAACTCATCGTCAATCAAAATGTTGCTGGACTTTATGTCTCGGTGTACCACTTTGGGTTCTATCCCTTCATGTATATATGCCAGCCTGTTGAACACAAACCAAGTGAAGGGTCAGATCTGTAACTGAGGTATTCACCTGATGGAATGATTCAATGAAGGATCTGATCTACTCACGCCTTTGCAGTGCCTAGTATAACCTTCATGCGGGCTTCCCAAGTAAGGCTGCCGTGCTGCCTCAGAGAACCATGAAGCCACTGGTCCAGATTGCCATTGTTCACAAACTCATAAACCAGCATTCTGTATGTTGAATAAAGGAGAACGATATCATGCTAAGACTACTGGGTAGTTGGAATGAATTTTACAGGGTAATTTTCAGAGGCTTGCCTGTGGATCCCTTCTATACAGTAGCCAAGGAGCCGCACCAGATTCTTGTGTCGGACATGGCCAATGGCCTCTACCTCAGCTTGGAATTCCTTCCCCGCCTGCCCACTGTGAAACAAAGTTCATTGATTTTAAAACAAAGGCAACATATGATTAAGATGCCAAGTGAAGGTTCCTCAAGAGCATTCTTACAGGTAGTTCAAGAGTTTCTTGACTGCAACCTCGGTGCCATTGACAAGCCTGCCTCGGTAGACGACGCCATAACCGCCCTCGCCAATCACATTGTCGGCTGAAAAACGGTCGGTTGCCACCTCAAGATCTCGGAGAGTGAACCAATGGCCCCATCCGAGATGGGAAACTTCCGGCAAACCGATCAGAGGAGAGGCTGTTGCAAGTCCAGCATAGGAGAGCGAGGAGTGATCCCTCCGGACTGTGCCAGAGCCTCCTTCCTCCCCAGAATGCGAGCTACCTCCTCTCTCTAGACGATTGATTGAGCTGCAATGGCTGAGGTTATCGGGGTCGCTCCATTTGCTCATAATACTCTTATCACTGGATTTATCGTTGACTGCAATGGAGATGCTCTCAGGATGACCAGCAAAGCTCCGAGCTCCAACACTGTCAACCCTGATCTCTTTTGATACATTGGGTATTTGAGCATGGGAGGATGACTCATCAACTGTTCTTTTGGATCTTTTCCTGAAGGTTATCCAGGCCGATAAAATCCCGAGGATCAAGATTATAAAAGAACCAACTGTGATTCCAATCAAAACCCACAGCTTTAGACCCAAAAGCGGTGTCTTCTTCAACAGTTCCCCGTTCAAGGAGCCCTCTGACGACATCTCTGCTACAACATAAAAGAGCTAGTTACTCATATGAACATCACAGAATGGTCAGCGCAATAGGCGCTGGAGTCTTCGGTGAACTACAAATGAGAACAAATTGTCCTAGTGAGAGATTTATCTCTTCATCTCAGATCACATTGGGACATAAACCTGAGAATCTACCTTTTTTTCCGCATTCAAGATCCAATGCTTAGATGTTCACTGAAAAACAAATTGAACAACAACAAAGAACAGAAGAAGGAATTATAACTGCCTCAAATATATCGCTTCAACCTTAGAGAAGAGCATATGCAAGTTTCAGATCTACAGTGAAATCAGCCCACAAGATCATAAAAGGTAGCCAGACGGCATCACTTAGGATTCAAGTAAGAGACATTTGGATAGATAGAACAATGTGAAGTGAAGCCTCCAAAAGGGGAACTGTCAGAATGGAAAGCAAATAGGAGATCTTCGAGTGCTACCTGAATTTAAGCCTAGCCTCCTCGATCTTCTTCCTCGAGAACCCGCAGAAGCAGGGAAAATGGTTCCTCTTGATGATCTAACAGAGACCCAATAAGCATAGAGGGGTAATGCAGACCCGAAAACTCCTAAAACCCAGAGATTCGGATCCAACCTCTGAAGAACTGAAGTGGGAAGAGCTTGTGGAGGGACAGAGAGGAAGAGTCTTAGTTATGCAAGCATAATGCAGTGCAGAGATGGAATTATACAGAGAAAGAGAAGATGGGAGGTGGGCAGGCTATTAATCCCTCTGATGGAGATCTCGGAGAGCTGGAATGTGAAGCTTAGCTTTGTTTGCGTTGGAGCAAATAGCACTCACTCTCACACTCACACAACACAAGGGAAGCTAAGATGAGGTGAACAAAAGCCATCAATAATTCCATATTTTTCTCTCTCTGCATACACATAGTTGGTGGTGATTTGCTTTAAAGTGATAAGGTCACAACTCACAAGGCCAACCCCCAAAAAAAGCACTTCTCTCCTGAGCCTCAATGTCTTTGGAAGGCCTTCAACTTAGGATTTTAAGGGTAGCGCTTTTTTTCTTCCAAAAAGAAAGAGTAGCCCCAGAGGGACAGCATATTCCAGGGTCAACTTAACCATACGCGAGATTCGATAAAAGCAAACCGGCAGCAACTTCAAGGAATCAGTTGGGAGCTGCTAAACCTAAGACCTTGTCGTGTCATGGAAGTTGTTTGGACCCGGCAAAGTTAAATGCTAGTAGAGAACATGATCTTGCTTTGACCATGCCCTGGAAAGTGGAGACCATTGGTCCACAAAATTGGACCAAATCTGGACCAGGCTCTAAGTCTCAAGTCATAGCTTCTTCATTAGAGATGACAATTGTGATGGGGACCCATAAAACTCCACTCCATGAATCACGATATCCATTATTCGAGTCAATTAGAGATTGATTCTGCAATGGCCATGAGAGCAGGAGGCACTGCAGCGGCGTCGTTTTTGTCTTCGTTTGTGCAAAGCGAAGAGCTCGGCCATTGGGCTCTTTATGGGCCTCGTAATGCTTTTGGCCCATTGGAGGCCCATTGTGAAATAGTGAGAGCCCATTCAGTTTATATACCTTTGAAGTTGCCAGAGGAGAGTCATTTTCTTGGTTCCCGCCCGGCGATTTCGTCTCCAGTTTGTTTGCCTTTTGAATTAGAAGCGCAGACCAGCCGTTCCCTCTCGATTTGCTCGTTCCGTGCCTGCGTCAGATTCCGGAATTTAGTCTCCATCGTCTTTCCAGTTCCTGGAACCTGATCGGAAGTTTCAGCATCACAGAATCAATTCCAGTCATTGGCACCTAAAGGGAGTTTCCTTGCTGTTTTGTTAGGGTTTGGTTCTTGGAACCTCGAGATATCTTTCAAAGTCTAATGTTTCCTTTATAGAAAGAAGATGTAGAAAGATAAGTAAATAATGGAATTAGAAACGGCGATTCCGTGGCCCAATGGATAAGGCGCTGGTCTACAGAATCAGAGATTCTAGGTTCGATCCCCAGGTTGATCCCCAGAATCAGACGTTACGTTTTTGCAACTTTACGCGGTAGGGTGGAATTTGATCTCCGTCTCCTGTTGCCATTTTGTTATGCCACACTCCATCTCGTATTGTCTCCATGCAGTATCAGTCCTTCCGCTTAGGTTGGGGCCGATGGAATTATGGTAATCAGCATGCAGAATTCTCCATGCACTATCACGGATGGCATATAGATCCATGGAGCCAAGCTGGAACCACGTAGAACCTGCCTTTGAGATCGACCTCTCTTTTGCTTGATTAGCCCAAAACTTGGAACCATTCACATGACATAGAACGTAACAGTGAAGCTGATCGCCATCGTATGAGAAAAGCTGTCCACTTGCTCACTTCCTGCCTTGTGGGTTCTGAGTCTCGCTATTGTGGTCCCAATGAAGTGATATATTAAGAGAATACAACTCTTATTCATTAGTTTCTCTTTTGCAATTAAACGTGTACTTCAAATTCATCAAAACGCACAAATCTCGCTTCTTGGAATAAAACAAAGTGTCACCCACATTTCATGAAAATTTAAATGATGGAGGGAATTGCAAGTTCAAATCATATTCTTTATTCGACAGAGTAACCAACAAACAACTCTCCAACTACACAAACTTCTGAGTAAATATAGCATGTCAAGTAAAACAGTAGTGACGACAGTATTACATGAAAGTCTCAAATTTACTCCAGATCACCACGTTTGGCTGGGCATCAGTGGTTCAACATCTGAAACACAAATTGTATATGTATCCATCTCACCTCCTCTAGATAGTGCCAAAGCTTCAGTCGCCCCAGATGTCCCAATAATCTCCTGATCACTCTCAATTCCTTGATTTTCATCCATCCTTGAAGCTGAATGCCCTCCTACGTTTCTTATTCTTTCAAGTTCCATCACTACCTCTTTCATTGTGGGCCTTTTCCTCCCTTTCAAATTCAAGCACCTTTTGGCAAGGTTTGCAACAGCCACTAACTCTTCTGCGCTGCCCTTCTGCATAATAGGTTGATCGATTATATCAAAAAGACGATTCTCTTCCATACAAATGAGGAAGTACGTAGCCAAGCTTCTGCCCTCGTTTGCTCTCAATGAACACACTGGCTTTTGCCTGGTCAAGAGTTCAACCAGAACTACTCCAAAGCTGTAGACATCGCTCTTATCTGTGAACTGACTCGATTGGAAGTACTCCGGATCCAAATAGCCAAAAGTCCCTTGAACGATGGTGGTCACATGAGTCTGGTCGAGGGCTACTGATCTTGAAGTTCCAAAGTCAGCAACTTTTGCCCTGTACTTGTCACCTAGGAGTATGTTTGAGGACTTGATGTCACGGTGATAAATGGGTATTGATGCGGAAGAGTGTAAGTAGAAGAGGGCCCCCGCAACTTCAACGGCAATGCGTAGGCGCTCCTCCCATGAAGGTAGAAATTCGCTGTCATGAAGGTACTGATAAAGAGTCCCATTAGGAACAAACTCGTACACAAGTAGAGGAACTTCAGTTTCTAAACAGCATCCAAGGAGTTTGACCACGTTTCGGTGATTAATTTGGGAGAGGATAAAGACTTCATTGATAAAAGGCTCAACGTCCTGCTCATCTATTGCCACAGATTTCTTGATGGCAACTATCGTTCCATCGGAGAGCATACCTTTGTAAACAGTACCTTGTCCACCTTTTCCGAGAATTCTATCCTCGTTAAAGTTGTCCGTTGCCTTCTTCAACTCCTTGGAATTGAATAATTTCCCTTGCTCGACATGACCATCGGGTGAAGACAATTGGTGCTGTAGAATGAGGCCTCCGTTCCGTTTAAAGAACTTGGCTCTGAGATTGGCCTCTCTCCTTTTCTTGATAAGTTTGAATAACCACCATGCCGTGGGAATCAGGAGAAGGGAGCCAAAGCTTGAGCAGATACCTGCTTTTAGAGGAAGAAAATTGATACGAGTGATGGAATCAAGACGGGGCTGCATCTAAGTTGATGATAAATTGATTCCATTAATTGCTACCGTATTAATGGTTAATTGAAACAAAACTAGAAAATGACAATATGAATTTACAAGTACAATTTCAAGAATTTTGCTTGCTTGGGTCATACCTATGATGATGAATAACCTTTTATCTCTGATGCACTCAAAACTCCCTCGCGTATTCTTGCACTTGTGAACACCACCGCATCGAATGGATCCATCGCTAAATGGGATTTCGCATTCATTAATATCTGGTTGGTTGGGTTGATTTAAAGTGAAAATAATATTCAGTAATGCAAAATATATAATAGATAATAATGCATCATGATAATTTTTTAAAGAAAAAAAGAATAATGGTTGATAAACTATTTGGATGATATATCAATTATGATGGATATAAAAATTATTTGAAGTATGGGTGATTTAAAAAATAATATTAATAAAAAACTAAATAATATCTAAGGTGGGTGAATGTAATCTAGAAAGGTAAGCATAAAACTTTTAAATGAAAAATCACATTTTGCTTCTGCTCAAGTAAAAAAGAACAATGAGTATATACCATATTGCAGGCATACATACATGCATACAACATATTAGCTTAGTTTTTAACTTAAAATGTATAAATTAAACTTTTTCGTTCTATTTAAGCGGACTAGTCCCAGTTTTTTTCGTGCTAATTATTATTGTCAGGCTTACGTACCTTGGCATCCGTCCTGTATGTATGGGTTGCCGGAGAAGCCATTCCGACAGTCACATTGAAATACGGTAGTATTCACGTTGAGGGATGTGTTTTTGCACCGTGCCGTATCAGTGCTTCCACTTAGGTAATCAGCATCCATAATTCCCCATTCCACCACGAGAGGAGCATAACCTCCATTACGGATGGCATATAGATCGGTCGAGCCAGGCTGGAACCACGTCGAATTTACAATAAATGCAAAATGACAGCCTTGATCTCCTCCGCTTGCTTCCGGACTATTTTTTCCCTCAAATGTGACATCAATGCTTTGGAGGTAACGAGGGATCGTAGACTGGCAGCAGTCGAGGCCGTTGCAGGAGCTATAACGACTTGTATTTCTTCCGGAGCAGTCATTGCTGCATCCCTGGTATGAATTATCCGATCCCCTCAGCAAAACCAGCTGCTCACACCCCACTACAATGAGTTTGTTTCTGTAGCCGGAGATGTAAAATGGGCTCCCTTCAAAGGTCACCTGGGCTTGGTTCACTTTATAATTTGGAGGCGTACAGCTTGAGTTTGAATAGATTATGGGATAGTTGACTGTAATTGAGCCAAACTCATAGTAATAGCCATCGGAAGAGAAAGATATGTTAAGAACCTGCAAGTCGAGCTTCTTCAATTGGGGGACACTGTTGTTGCAGAGAATCTCGTACCAATCGCTTAGGGAGCAGTCAGGTCCGACGCCGAAGGGAAAAGGGATGGTTACATTGCCACAGTTGCCCGGGCAACTAGAGGTCCTTTGGAGAGGGAAGTCTGGGTATGGGGATGCTATTACGATTGATACGACGACCAAAGACAGCAGCAGTAGTAAGAACAGTGGGATCTGGAAGAGTAGGTTGGCCATGGATCCTTCTTCCAATGCTAATAACTTCAAGTATGGATGGATGGATGCATATGGATGTGAAATTTATAAGCGTAAGAAATATCAACAGGTCGTGAATGTGAAGCTTATTTGTCTAGTAGTTGGAAGACGTGAAAGAGAACTCACCCTTAGTCACACAATATTTGGGATATGGCCTCTCAATGATCGGTCAATGCATCCAATTGCGGTCACATTCAGCTGCTTCCTCCATCCTTTGCCCCAATATTGAGACATTTTTTTCCTTGCTAGACTCCAAAAGTTCCTTGGAGAGACTTTGTCTATTAATGATAGCTTTCCTATCATTTTTTTGTCCGTATTCCAAAACACCGGAACTATAATTTATTTATATATTTTATATTGTAAAATTCAATATGTTATTAGAGCGCGTAATTTTTCCGTGAAAGATTTATTAAAACTATTATTAATAAATATTGTGGGCAACACGTACTCATCATTGGATTGGAGGGCTCTTACCTAATGATCATTCAATAATATATATCCAACCATGCAATAGAGGGGACCAACTTCGTCAACATTGGGCGGCTTCCTCCATCAATCAGACTTTTTTTTCTTGCCACACTTGTTGACTTCCTCCACAGCAGCCAAATTTGAACCACCACACTGTCCCCAAGCGGAATCCTTTTATCCTAAAGAAAAGGTCTTCTATTGTTTTATGAAAAACGACACGTTTATTTTTGTATAATAAGGTGTTTTATATAGTTTTAATAAAATATTTATATAAATAATATTAAGATATTATTTAAAAAATCTTTAGTTATCTGAGATCTTCATATTTATTGATATAGGCTAATATATAACTTATATTTTTTAAATTGTGCATACTGGTATATTATTTATTATATATTATTCCCCTAAATTCATATTGATTAAGGTGACTTTATATTGAATATAAATTAGATGATGGTAGAATAAATGTATTGTGCATTTACAATATTTGGGTTTGAAGAAAAAGGGACTAACAGTTGAAAATATAAGAAAAAAACTTATATCAAATAAATTATCCTTAAAATAGAGATTTGGATAAATTGAATATGATCTCTAATAAAAAAATAGAGCAAGTACTTCTTTAAATGTAAAAAGGGTATAATGGGGGATGCCATGGCAGCCTAGCCTGCTTGAGTTCTCTACACGAACTTGACCCTATTCTGCGTTTGTTTTCATTCAAGTCTTCCAATACCCTCAAGAAGTTATTATTATGATAACGAGGAACCTTCTCTTAGCCTGCTTGATTTCTCTACACGTACTTGACCCTATTCCATGTTTGTTTTCATTCAAGTCTTCCACAACCCTCCAAGAAGTTATTATTATTATAGCGAGGACCCGGACCACTGGGACCCTGCAACACAGCAAGGACTCCCACCTGTATAAGAAGGGAACAAAAAATTACTGGAGTCCAGATATTCCAAAGATGCACCCAATGACAGAACTAGACGTTTCTTAGCGGATACACCAACAGCTCCATCTCGTTTTTAGACTCCAGTTGTGATACAAAATAGGGGTCCCTGCCTACTTTCCTTCTAAAAGATAATTGTAGCAGTAAGTATCATAAGGGCCATAGCATGATCCAGTCAGCATCATACTTTACAAATCAAAGCCGGAGGTGTAATCTTCTAACATGGACATTCCATGATAGAGCCCGGAATGTTAAAGCATGTTGCTGCTTGTCCACATCATAAGTACTCCAACAAGTCCAAGACATGCCGGCTCATCTTCTCATCAGTCTGGTGTGTTACTGGGAAGAAGAAGCCAGCTTCAGTAGTCCAGGGAGCCAAGGGATGCAATCCCACCACCCGAGTTCCTCATATCCTGCCGTCCTGCATAGTCGTCACAGGTTTTGCGGATCTTGGATTGCCTCTGGCTCAGGGCTGAAGAGGCGGGAGTGATGCCTTCCTTGCCCATCTGCTGTACTTCGGATGGAGCCAAAATCTTGATATACCACACATTATTAACAAACTCCCTGCAATGATAAAAGCAATCAAAATTAGTTTGTTTTCTGATCCTGGCATTGGAGTATATGGACTATAAGGATCCCATAAAGTAGTATATGATGATGCATCATATCATTCTTTAGCTCTGGAATTCACAAAGAAGTTATAAGTAAGGGCGATGGTTTTTAAGGTGCAACAAAGGCCAGAGCTTACTGCCAAGGGTCGTCGCCAAGGAGAAGCACATCATTCTCCCGGTCAACAAATACAAGCTGCCAGCCTGATCTCTCAGGTTCCTCCAGTAGGCCTTCAAGCCCAAACATGTGGGCAAGCTCTCTCCTCAGCTCATCGTAGCTGCTGAACTCAGAAATGTCCAGAGACCTCCCCAAGGAACCTGATTTATGAACCTGTGCTAAGCATTGTTATTCAAATTAGTATGGAGAAAGGAAGTATTAAAATTATCTGTGCAAATGGTATCACAAAAATTCAGCCAAGATAAAGTTAGCCGATAACTGTCCTGACCTTCACGAAGGTTCGTGAAGAAGGGTTTAATTGTTCCACATTGTCAGAATGCAACAACCCTGCCTCATCCAAATAACTAGATGTTGCCATGCCTGAGTTGATTGGAAATTCAGTCCCCATAATACTGTTAAAACCCGAAGCAGGATATGGCACAGATGAGTCCCTCTCATTGCTTACATTCCTCAGTTGGGACATCCCATTTTGCAGCATGAAGGATGAAGGATCTATGTTAACCCCAAAGAGAATGTTGCTATGTGGATCATTAGCACCTTGGAAAGAAGAATATTCCCTTCCAGGGAATGGAGGCAATAGACTTGCAAGTTCAGAGGAATTTGAGTTGGGAACTACCAGATGGTCCATTTTAGGAAGTGTGCAATGAATAGCCTCTGAAGAAAGTGAAGGCTCGACAGACAAGCGCTTCTGCAATAACGGAGTTGAAGAGATTGAATGATGGGTCCCAGTCAAGATTGGAATTGACGAGGTTCCTTCCTGTGTAAATGAACTTAAGATCTTCTGCATGTCAGACACATTGGAAGCTCCAACTGTGTTCCCAATGCCATTGGGAAAGTTCTGCTGCAAAGAAGTCAATTGAGTTGGAGCACTTGATGTGTATTGAGGGATAGATATCACACTTGGGGCTTGCTGTTGCACACATATTTGGTTAACTTGTCGAGATTCTTGCTGCTGTTGCTGATGATGAATGTCACGAGATGGATTATGCTGCAGTTGCTGCTGGAGAAGATGAGTGGGTGGAGTGCCCTCATTTTCTTGGAAGCTCTGGAGATATACACTCTGAGAATGGGAAGGTTGTGGGACCTGCCTCGGGGAGAAAGATGCAGGAGATGGGCCTGCAGAAACACCCTGAGGTTGCTGAAACTGGGGAAGGGATTGAGAAGCAATTTTCATAGGATCCACTCCCCTCATCTCATTAAGTGCAGCAGTGGCCATCACATGGTATAAATCAGGGTGTAGACCAGCCATGGAAGGATCAAGCCTAGGCTGTATCCATGGTGTCCCACCAAAGTTTATGGATTGGATTCCCTGATCCCCCATCCCCCCTTGGAGCCACATGAGCGGAGAAGTAAAGTTAATATCTCCATCCTTCAGAACTTATATTAAGAAAAAAAGGAAAAAAATGAGATTGAGATTAATGAGAGTCGAGATAAAATTGTTGCAGCAAACATCGGTTCAATTGCATACCAGGGAAAGTGGGCAAACCAGCAGGCCAAGGGCGTTTTAGCCGGAGCGGGAAAGGAGACGGATACATCGGGAATGTTGTCAAAGGTTCAATTTCCCACAGTGACACCCGTGGCTGCTTCTCACCCGCTGTAGACTCATCCCATCCAACCTAATTTGTGAGCATTGTATTGTCAACACAAACAGTGAATTCCAATTAAGTTGGAAAAAAATGTTGCCTTGATTGTACAGACTGGTAGGGAAGCAAGGAAGAACAAACTTTAGGCAACAGTTTATTGCATCAAACCTTCACAGACCGCCAGTGTGAGTTTGGCCAACGAGCAGGGTCTAAGTCGCTAATGCCTGTTATTGTTCCCATGTACCTGGAGAAAAGATACATTCGGTAAAGATGTAAAAGTAACTACAACACACTGAATGCAGTTGATAACAATGGGAGCAAAGAAGGGGGGAAATGGAGAAAACTTGGGAACTTGAGAGAAATACTAGAAGCAAAAGAATTCTGGAAACTCTTCCATAAACCCATTCAAATAGGTGCTATTTCCATCCTAATTCACTTTGGATTTCCAACCCTTCTTTAACATTATCAAATGGTGTATGTTGCTATCAACTAGTTTATAGTATCTATCAAAATAGTATCCCAGTGCAGGAAAAAAACCCCAAGCAGAAGTCTTTGACAGTGTATCATATTCTGCTCTGAATAGCTACACATGAAAACACATAACAATAGCTAATCTACAGCTTGATCAAATCCAAAATGGGAACACAATAAATAAGTACCGGCGGACACTTGATTCCTCAGTCTCAAAGAGCATCCTGAACCTCATACCGACAGAGATTCGTGTATGATACACAGCCTTGACATACTTCCCAAGAGGGATCACAAATTCTGAAGGACTAGCCCTGCATATGAGAATCTTCTGTGAACTGATGATGTCTATTTATCATACTTTCAATCAAATAATTTGTTCGGTCGTCCCGAACCTCGGGTTGTAAAAGATTGTAAAACGACTGTTGGTTGCAGCTGCATGAGCCGCAGCTGCCAGAAGGCCAATATGCATACTGTCGCTTGATAGAACCGAGGATGGCATGACAGTTTGAGGACGACTTGATCTCCGAATTCCTAAAAGCAATTGATTTTTCTCATTCCTGATGCAAGGTAGGTATTAAGACGAAGGAAGCTCATATCAGCTGACCGTGTTTGGAGCAAGCAAATAGAATTCCAATCTTTTGAGGCAATTCCATTTGTTCAAGGCAAAAGGGAAATTTCATGGGAGAAAATTCTGTAAAAGAATGATAAGTGCTACCAGATGAAAAGGACAGAATCCCCAGCCATTAGTCTCTTGGCACTAACAAACACACTCCACCCAGTTGTGAGTAGATGCCTTTTGGGCTGACCTGCACATTCACATAAAAACAAATTAACATCATGTGAAATTCATCATTTGTTTTTTGAAAAATAAAGGATCTATTTCAAAATAAAAATATATATTTATCCATTGGGTGCTTAATGATCATCTTTCAGGACTTGTCACAATATCCAGATTTCAAAACCCAAAAATCCTCAACCCAAATCACCCTGGAAAGTAGATTATGCTACCTCGAAAGACATGTCTGAACTTCCATTCATTATCATGAAGATCCCTTGCAATTAGTTCCTGAGCAGGAGGCTGCAGTGAGTAATCCTGAATCACCACAAACAAATAGATCAACATAGCATAAATTTGTAGAATGGTTCAGAGAAATAAATGATTTTTTTTATAAGTGATAAATAAATTATTAAAGGTAGATTTAACACATACAAGAGGAGGGAAGACTTTTTCAGCTGCCCGGCGAGGAACCGAGAATCCTCCATGAGTACTGGTATCACTTGCAGTCAATGTTTTACAGAAGTAATTGGTAGGCTGCTTATTTGCAGTACCTAACTCGGAAGGCAGCAGATATACTTCCTTTTGCTCTTGCTATAGAAAACAAAGCCAAAATAAATTCCTCCAGTGAGAAAAACTGAGATTTTACCACACCAAAGTTCAAGACAGCAGATATGATGTACAGAATACCGGACTCAGAGGCTGCAGAGTCATCTGTGCATAAACTTCATCTGTCTCCACATCTGCCTGTTGTCAATCACAAGAAAGCATGCCCGTATTTCATCACAAGTATTAAATTAAGGATGAAATCTGAAGCGTGAACATTAAATCCGATGACATACCTGCATTGTAACATTATGAAGCTGACAGATGAGTTGGGGAGATAAGTTTGGATAATTAGGGATGTGAGAATCCACTTCCTTGTTGGTCGATGCAGCCACCTAGCAAAAATATAATTGGAATATCGTGTATCAGTAACTTGATCATCATTAGAAGATTGTAATATGATTATCCGTAAAACTAAATGGTTTTCCAGTCGAAGGGAAAGTAGGAAGCTTTGAAACATGGAGATGCAGCTGAGATGAATACACCAAATAGTGAAGAACAAGAAATCATAATTTTAGGGTGCAAAAACGCCGGTTTGTGTGAATATTATGATATTGTGAAAAGTACTGGTTAATTAACAACGAGAGAGGATAACATATTCTATCAACCTGCTCACTGTGCCCTTGTGGAAAGTAGACTACTCGGTTTCCAACAGAAGGCAGTGAGACTAGAGGGCCGGCACATGCATGCCACAGCTCCGAGTTCAAGCATTTCTTTTCCCCTACAATAGAAATCACAACTGGCTAAGATATCATAACATGTAAAAATCAAAGGTACAGAAGTTCACAATTCAGAGAACCATAAAGATGCCATTTTTAGACTGTGAAGTTCAGACACAGAGAACTGTACCCAATTCATTCTCCTCAGGTCTTTTCTCTAATACAGAGTCCTAATGCATTCAAGCGAGTCTGTTTCTTTGGAAAGTGCCCTCGAGCAGATTTTCATAAGGTACAAAACATGCATTCAGTTGTTAACCACTAACTACTAGCAGTTCAATAGAAGTGATAGGCTGTGAATGGCCAATTAACTCAACTTGGAAAGAGGGTATGTACTTATGGGGAAACGGTAGATCATTAATTTAGGGAAAATCACCGAAAAACAAGGAGCTTTACCTTCTTGGGGTTGCTGGTTCGGCCCCGGTGAAGAGAGTCTCATTCTTCCAGGTATGAGACTTTTTGCTTCTTCCACAGCTAAGAGAATATCAACCTTCTATGGTTCTAACCACTACTACCCCACAGAGACAAGGCACAGTAACAGTCCTCTTTTCTAGCTGGACGCATTCAGCAAACAACTGAAGCACATAATTCACGAGAAGTTATCAGACCCCGCCTCCCACCCTCCCCCACAAAAGCTGCAGCAGGATTTCCAAAAGACCGTGCGAAAAACTCATCCAAAACCACTACAGACGCAGCAAAGGAGCCTCCGAGCCTCATAAAGCCACGGATCTTATAAATCAGAGCCGTCAATCCCAGGAAAGAACTACCACATTCAACCGAAGAACCCCAGCAGGTAAGCCCATGAACATCAAGATCCCAACCGGACTAAAGCTCCAGCTTACAAAACCCTCAAGCACCGAGATCCCAAAAGGAGGTAGCTTACAAGAGCTGAAGTTGAAGATGGGTCAGCTCCGACAGGGAGAGCAACTAAACATTCGGAGAACCTGAGAACGACATCCGATGAAAGCTTTCTTTTTGAAGGGATTCTTGAACTGGGAAAAGCAGAAACAAGGGATTTTCTGAAGCCTCTCTCTCTCTCCCCAAAAACACACCTGGTTATTTCTATTTTCTACCTCTTCCGAACAATAAAATTATTGTGGACAGTTTAATATTCAAGAATTGAAACGGGACTGTAGCAGTGCTACAGAGAGAGAGGGGGATAGATTGGTGGCAAAAAGGGACACGAAGATAGGGGGAATGGGTAAAAGAAGAAAAAGGCTTCAAGGGAAGGTGGTGCATGCCATGTAGGCCCCTGCGTGTTCCTTCAATAACAAATGCGTCTGTGATGGTGAAAAGTAAGAATCGAGTAGCCCTACTGATATCTCTCACTTTCTATCGTTTCCCTTTCACCCTTCTTCTCTCACTGCTGATTGATCTTGAATTCAGAGAGAAAGGTCCATCAATGGCAACTTGTAACTGTGCAGAAGCCCCCCTTCGCCCCCCTGTGAAAACTGAGATCTCCCTATAAAAACGACATCCCATCCAATCTTTATATTATATAATAACAGTTTTTTTAATAGAAAAGGACAGTCTCTTCCATCTTCTTCATTTTCAAGAACGAATTTTGACTAGTCTACTCGAACAAAATCAAAACTTTTCAATCTTGTTTTTTACCCAACAAAAAAAAATTGTACTCTGAAATCTTGCTCAAGCTGGTAAACGTGCAGAACCAATTCAACCGAGTCAGAAGTGAAGGAAGGAGGGTTATTCTTTATGCGCATGGTAAAGCTGGTCAATCATGGCATGGAGCAAAGGATATCATTATGAAGCTGTCATTTTTATAGAGCAGTGACTTCACAATCTCTTGTGTTTAAGGTTGTAAGTCATGATGAGAAGAAACATGTCTCCTCTTCCTTCTACTATCTCCCGAAATGCCAGACAACATCTCCTGCACCACAATTCAGCACACAATTACACCTTTTCTTTCCTGAAATCTGCATATCCATGTAAGATTTGATTACAGCTGTGTCTTGCATCCGCATTCATGCATTTGCTTGTAAGCTAGGTGACAGCTACCCTCAGTCAACAAATCCACTTTAGATTGGTTCAGGCTGAGCTAACCCATTAGGGCATACCCACATTTACCTCTTGGCACATTAATGAAATTCTTATTAAAATAATAATTTTTTTTCTCGTCCCTTCCCAAATAATTTAAAAAGAGACGTTATTTTATGTTATAGTCCCTCGAGTTAGGTGTAGTTCACAGCCTAGCCCAGTCGGGGTATGGCTCCCACCAAAAAGGTGGTGAGAGGTCCAAAGCTGTTTATCCATGGAAGGGCATGTTGCATAGGCTACCATCGATTATGGAACCAGTTCTTGAAACACAGGCAACCAACAGAGCAAAGCTCGGGGAGGCAGAGATGATCGCAACTGAGGCGCCGAACAGGCTTCCTAACGACTTAATCGCCAGGGAAGTGAAATTCACCTCCCATGCGCCATCTTCCTCCATAGCCAAGAAGGTGGGCTCAGCTACAAAGACGATTGAGAAGATGGCATAGACCCATGAGACTAGAATCGCAATGCTTGAAGGGAGTGGGGTGGATCTGATCTTCAGGGCATGCCAGGTCCCACAGCTGTGTCGATGATCAAGCTGACAGCGCCCCGGAAATTTAAATTCTTCCCACCAACGGTCTCTCTGTCGGCTTCAGATTCTTGTGGGTCCCCGAGGCTGGCAGAAAAGCTGCAAACTATCCTGCTTCTCGCAGGACTAATAAAAAGAGTCTGAGGTTTTCCGGCTGATTTCATCTGAGGGAAAGGGACCATGCGCAGCTGCTGCTGGCAATGGTTGTATCCAAAGAAAGTGGAGAATCTTGGAAATGGAAGGGGTGATGGAGGATCATTTCGAGAAAAGCTGGGGAAGAAGACAAGTGGAAGAGAATAGAATCTTCAGCAGAGTCTAGATTCTGGAAGGAGACGAACTGCAGTCATGGCAGAGTGGGAGAGAACTAGAAGGCAGGGGGGCTCAGCAGATCGGCACGGCAGCCCTCAGACTTCGGGCTTTGGGTGGCCTGAGCCCATTATCGTCCTCGGCCGGAGGATTCTGCTAATATTGAATTTGGGTTCCTGAAGAACGAAGCCTTGTAAATAAAAGAAAATCTGGAGGACGAAGACGTATATTCCTGGTTATTGACAGGGGCATTCTCGGTATTCAAGGTTTTGGTGGGCCCGGAAAGGACGCTTACGTGGCAAACCAGCCACCTTTTATACTGTACACTTTGCAGTTAGGCTAGCGTTTTCTTTTCCGAGAACTAAACGTGTCAGTGATGACACGTGTGTGAAAGATGAAAGCTCACGTGTCCCTCCCTTCGACCACACATCGGACTACGTAAAGAATAGGCCCGGCGTACATGCACCTAATTGCTTTATACCCAAATTCGTCCTTAAGATGCATACGCCGGGAGTTTTAAATCCAAGACCACCTGGATTTCTGCCACCGTCCGATCCTCTTCCAACGGCCTTGAAGTTTCTAGAGATATCGTCAAATCCAACTGTACCGTCTTATGTTATCCTTATCCACAACGTCATACCTAATCCGTGACCTAATTTACCCCCGGACGGTTTCGATTCTTTCACGCAGATCTATCCTTCCGTTGCTCGTGGATTGATTGTTGTTGGTTGATTCAGTGGAAGGCTCTTTTCTTTGTTGAAGAAGACTATTCTTTGTTGTAGCTGAGGATGGCGGAAGCTCTTGGAAGAGCGAGCTTGTTGCTGCCGTCAAATCATATGGTGAAGGGTCATAGTGTTGTTTCCGTGCTCCCGTGGAGATGCAGGAATATGAGATTGAAGTCTGTTAAGCTCAGATCTTCGCTGTCTTGGTCAGGGAGTGGTTTTTATGACAAGAGGATGGTCGCGGCCCGAACTGCGATGGTCCCGAAAAGATCCAGCCCCAGAGTTTTCTCCGTTGATTCTCAGGTGAATAAAGACTGAGTGCTTCTGTTTGAAGGTTTTGGGTTCCTTTAACCCTGATTTGCTCATAGTCTCTTTTTGTTCAGAGATTTCATATTTATCCGCGTAAAGTTCTTGAAATCCACGGCTAGATATAATCTTGTGTTGCATGTGTTCTGACTGGTGGATTTATATGACATTTTTTCTTGGAAATTCCTTCTGCTAATTCAATATTCAGTTTCATGTGTGGAGTTGTAGGGCGAGATAGTTGCCTCAAATCAACAAAAAATGCTTTCGTGTTTAACATTCATTTTCTTCTTCTTTAGTATTTCAAGCTTCATTCCAATAAAATCGATGCTTTGCGGGATTGTAAAGTTTCACCTTGGATATCAGATGATACAGGGCAATCTAGGAATCGCGAAAGCTCCCAAGTGGTGGGAAAAGGGTATGCAACCAAATATGAGGGAGGTGATTGGTGCACAAGATCTCGTAGACTCTCTAATGAATGCTGGAGATAAACTTGTGGTCGTGGATTTCTTCTCACCTGGATGCGGCGGCTGTAGAGCTCTTCATCCGAAGATATGCCAGCTTGCAGAGATGAACCCTGATGTCCAGTTCCTTCAGGTCAACTACGAGGAACACAAGTCCATGTGCTACACCCTCAATGTTCATGTCCTCCCCTTCTTTCGGTTCTACAGAGGAGCTCAGGGACGGGTTTGCAGCTTCAGCTGTACTGTTGCGACGGTTAGTAGTCATTGCTTACCAGTTCTTGCCCTTTCTGTTATGATTGTGTTGTGATTGCCTATCGTGTTCCCAGCCCTAGCTTGAGCTATGAGTTCTTCTTCCCTATTCCAAGAATCACCAATTATCCAATTAGTTTTGGGCGTCGCTTATTTTACACTGACACGTTGCTGCAGATAAAGAAGTTCAAGGATGCATTGGCCAAGCACGCTCCTGATCGATGCAGCCTTGGTCCCACCAAGGGTCTGGAAGAGAAGGAGCTGCTTTCCTTATCTGCCAACAGGGAACTATCCTTTACCTACCAGCCTAAACCAGCCCATGTTCCAGAGCTGGATGTTGTCGTCCCGGAGCAACCTCCATCCCACCTTACCCCAGGCACTCCCCTTCCTCTACCTCTGGCAGGTCTAGAGTCCGCTCCAGAGTCCAAGGAGAAGAGCACTCTAGCCAGTTCAGGGAGATAGAGATAATTTGGCGAGAATTTCTTGAAGTACCTTCGTCTAAAATAACTTCCTATGTACATATATTTTTTTTTCTACTCGCGAGTTGTAGTTGGTATGGAGATGCAGCAGATAATCAAGGCTCTTGTGAGTTCGTGATGAGCTTCTGCTATTGCAAGCTTTTGGATTTATTTTTTTGGGTCCAAACTTGCTTGTATTCTATAGGCTTAAGAATATTAGGAAGGCTTTGTTTTTGTTTCCTGTTTCAACAAGAGTGGGCAAGCCGAGTGTGACTCTACAAGTCAAAGGCAAGCCATATTTATGCTTTCATTTCACCAGAATATGAGAACATCATGTTGCAGACACTTCTTATAATCCTAGAATCACAACTCTTCTTTGTTCTTCTTGTTTCTCCACAGTGGACCAAGCAACATAATTCGGATTCCTTCGATGTTGATCATCCAGTGAGTGTGTGCTCGGCCGCAGATATCTTGCAGCACATCCAAACTTGTTGAACCTTAGATCATTGGCTCATGAATGTGTAATGTGACTGATCTTGTCAAGGGGGTTATCCTCCAAACTTGGTTGTGTTATTGTTTTCTGGCACAATTTCAGTGTTATCAAGCTTTCGGATTTGAGTTATGCAGAAAATAAATCTATTATCAGCAGCATCTGTATTATCATTACTTAAAAATTGCAAAAAAAGGTTGTGCAAGTGAACCCATTTTCGGTGGTCTCGCAAAGAGAAGAATATCAAGAAAATTCTTGACTTGAGAATATGATTATGCCCTTTAGTTTTGATTTCATATCCTTGGATTCCAATTCCAATGGAATCACTACAACTTTTCCCAGAGGGAATACCATTCCGTGGTCATTTCTCACCTTTTGTTTTCTGCTGGCACCCTTCAGGATGGAACAGTGAACCGGGATGGAACAGTGCACAGGTTTTATCAGAAACTTGGCTAAAAATGGAAATGGATTGGATCCGTTGCATTGCTTGTCTGAGTTTGCAGGTGCTGCTGTGGCTTGTGGTGGGAAGGTCATGACCGGAAGGGAATTCACTGTGCAGTTTGCTGATGATGATTGAGCTTCTGTTTGTTGTTTCCCTTTTGAGAGCTTGATCTCCTCTTCCAAAAGCACTGTTTACAAACTGAATACAAAAACCCAAAAAGGTAGTGCAAGTACAAGGCAAAACAGGTGATCAGACATATGTCCAAGGTCCATAAAATGTTGACAATGGCATTATCTCATCTATGAAATTGGGATTCCATATCCTAGTGTGCTGCATTTACCATTAAGATACTGGGCTTTCTTAACAGTTCTTCTAGAAATGGCCAGGTCCAGATAAAACTTCCCTGCAAAATCAACCAGAACTATATCATGCTCTGGGATGGCTGCCATTTCGGGTTATGAATTGCAGGGACTGAATATCCCCTCCTGTTTTGTGAGATTTATTCCTAGCTACATGGAAGCAAACTATTGGGGAATTCTATGCCTTTAACGCTTCATAAAAAGGCTACTTCATGGATTCTTCCACAGCTGCAAAAAATATCTCTGTTGTATTGGAATCAATCAATCTTCTTCAGACAAAAGGCTTATAATCAGAACCAATGCCATCATATAAATCACTAGGAGGAGGAATAAAGCTTTATAGGCATGCTTTGAGTTGCACAATATCATTTTTGGTTTGACAATGCCCTCATCCTTCATAGGTATAAGTGGGTTCTAATGGTGATTAGAAGAACTCAGTGTAGCCACTTAATATATGAATTTATTCCATCCTTGGATACTGATAATGTGCTGATATGGTTCCTTGATAGACTTTTATCATGAAAACATGAAAGAACACACCTTTGTCAAGTTATCAAATAGTGTTGATATTCACAAAGCAGAAGTGACTATGGTAATACTACACCAGACTACCCGAGATGCTGCAGATCCAAATAGGAGCAACTGTGAAGAGGAGCTAATACTCATCAAGTGGGATGGTCTCTAGGATCTCTCTCCAAGGCCAGGAATTTCTTCTGCCTTTGATTGAAATACCAGTATGGAAGCAAGTACAGTCCTAATCATCTTTCATTCTCACATCTTTCTGGGGGAACCAGAAAATGCTGGACTTTGGTGACCAGCAATTAAGGGAGCACAAAGTCTACTTTTTATTGAGCCATGTGAATATTGGACCATGTCCATTCCTCCTTACGATTCTTATTCACTGAAATCCTTCCAAGCTTTGCTGGTCTCGTCTTATAAAACCCAACCATGCTTACCCTAATGTCCAGCCAGGACCAAGTCAGTCTCTAGAGTGCACACTGCTAAGCTCAATTTAGGCAGCTTCAGGTAACCTCAAGATCTCATCTTGAAGACTTGGTTTGGTTTCAACTGATAGAGGACCGAGCAATAATCCATATGAACTCCCTTTTCTGTTATGTAGAGAGGATGTACCATCACGGATCGGTAAAGAACATTCACCCATCTTCAAGAATGCCAATCCCAAGCTCTGCCAGGCATTTGTTTCTACAAGGCGGAAATGGCCCAGGTGACTCAGGTCTTGTCCTGTCAACTGATGCTAAACCCAGGTTAAAATGGACAACTGATCTTCACGAGAGGTTCGTGGAAGCAGTCAGTCATCTGGGAGGAGCAGATAGTAAGTATAAATCCGAAGAAAATGATGTCACAGTTGTAGAGTTCTCCTGGAAAACCATTAGGGGGGACATGGCTGATAATTTGATAGTCCACTTTTACTGCAGAGGCTACACCAAAAACAGTAATGAAGCTAATGGGGATTCCAGGACTAACTCTCTATCATTTGAAGAGCCATCTCCAGGTGAACTACTGCCCAGCATCAAAATTTTGATTTTGGATTTCTTAACCCATTTGACCTTGGTATAGAGCTGTATATCTACAAACCGACCTAAAAAACTGATCTTTCCATTGCAGAAGTATAGGCTTAGTAAGAATCTTCATTGGCAAGCAAACAATGCGACCAACAAAACAGGCAAGTTCATATTTTCAGAGATATTATTCTATATAGCAGATGCATTTAGCATGCAAAGTGACAGCCTTTTGTTTGCATACAGCTGGTGCAATTCCTTTTGTTGGAGCAGATAAAATGCATGAACAAAATGGAGCTCACATGAGCACCTGCACACAACCGAACAAGTAAGAATAACTTGACTTTGGACTTATCATGTCATGATCAAATTCCGAGGTCTTGTTTCACGTGCTAAGGACAACAAGTTCTTATATGCAGATGCGTACACTTCAGTGAAGCCCTGCAGATGCAGATCGAAGTGCAGAGGAGGCTCCACGAGCAGCTAGAGGTATTCTTCCAAACAATACCTGCCTGAAAATAATGGCATTCCACTGGCACCAACCCAAAAATGTTTTAAAATTTTTCGAGTCTTCTGATGTGCACAATCATAGGTGATTTACCAAGATTCTTTTCACAGGTACAACGGCACTTGCAGATCCGGATAGAAGCACAGGGCAAATACCTCCAAGCAGTTCTTGCGAAAGCACAGGAGACTCTAGGGAGGCAGAACCTGGGCTCAGCTGCTGGCCTTGAAGCTGCCAAAGTCCAACTTTCCGAGCTCGCGTCAAAAGTCTCGGCTCAGTCTCTAAACTCGGAGTTCCCGACCCTGAAGGAACTTCACCAGCTGTGCCCGCGGAAGAACCAGCCCAAAGACTGTTCAGTGGACAGCTGCTTGACATACTGTGAAGGACCCCAAAAGGAGGACCCGGTGACGGAGCCGATCGAGCTCAACTGGGTACCGTTAGACTCGAATAACAATGCGGTAATTCTCTCCGCGAGATCAAAAGAAGCACTTGACAGGCGACTACTCTCTGTCACGGGACAATCGGGTTCAAATCCCAACACCAACAATCTGTCCACTGGTTTTGGCCTCAGGAGAGGGCCAAGTGGAAGAGACGATGATGGCGATTTCCTAGATCGAGTGGACAACAACAGAATGCAGCGCTTTGAGATGAAGCTTGACCTGAATATCCGCCAGGAGAACGAGGCTGCATCAGGCTTCAAACAGTTCGACCTGAACGGCTTTAGTGGTGATGTATGAAACACGGGTTCAAAGTACTGATGAATTTTAAGATGGGCCGAGATTGTCTGAAAATTATCGGGCCATATTGGTACAGCCCGATATCTTTAATGGATGTGCTTACTCTTAAAGGTCCGATATTATCGGTTTGGTTTGGCCCGATCCGATAAGAGCACAGTGGTACGAATTGCCACCGGCCCACCTCCACACAAATGGGCTGAATGCCTTGCGTGGCTCTCTACTGTCATCTTCTTCCTTGGCAGTCAGCCTCTCTCTCCCTCCTCTCAGATTTGTGACTGACGAGTGCGATCCGCTGCGAAACAGAATCGGAAACTCTCTGGTCTTAGGATTAATCGACGCCATTTCCACGCTGGAAAATCGTGCAGGAAGAGTTTCTCAAAGTAGGTTCAACTTGGCAGGGTGATAATAATCCTAGTGTGATTTGGTTTTTCTGCTGGCTGAATCTTCACGATGGGAGCGAGTCGGAAGCTCCAAGGAGAGATCGATAGAGTGCTGAAGAAGGTGCAGGAGGGCGTTGATGTATTTGATAGCATCTGGAACAAGGTCTCATTTCGAGCTGATATTTGTCTGCCATGTTCTATCCGTTAGTGTCTCGTCGTCTAGGTTTTGATGATCAGAGCGGTGGAGCAGGTTTATGACACAGATAATGCCAACCAGAAGGAGAAGTTCGAAGCGGACTTGAAGAAGGAGATCAAAAAACTGCAGAGGTACAGGGACCAGATTAAGACATGGATTCAATCCAGTGAAATCAAGGACAAGAAGGTCCGGCATTTCCCCTGCTTTAGTACATTTATGCTTCTTTTCGCTTTTTCTAATGTATCTAATATGAGAAACTGATGGCGTTTATCAGTACGCTGTATTTGGTGTCTTCCGAGCTTATCCTCTTGCTGTCCCCTGGTTCTCTCTTCTGCTAATATAAGTAGGGTATTTCCGTGAGAAAATGCTGCACTTGGAGTTTATTCTGACCAATAGAACTCATGTTGTACTTTTGAGCTAGAAATGCATGTAGACCCATCTCTATCATAAAATCAGGCAATACATCTGAAGGGACGTATGATAGCATAAACTATATCTTCCCAGATTATATGTGAATTTTGCATGTGATATTTTGATTTTTAATGATAGGTTTTTCACACTGCTTTAAGGATCAGATTTATGTAAAATAAGTAATATTTTTGTTCATCTAGAATCTAATTACGATCCTGTCAAATTAACATTACTTCTAAATCCTGATATCCCCATCCTATTTTTTCTGCTACATATTTTCATCATTGGTGCTCAAATCACTTCTGCACTAGCCATCCAAGATTCATGTCTTTATCGATTCTCTGGGCTTTATACTTGATTTAAGTTGATGATTAATGTGCTTTTCTTCATTATGCATTGATATAGGTCAGTGCATCTTATGAACAGGCTCTTGTGGATGCACGGAAGCTTGTTGAGCGGGAAATGGAGAGATTTAAGATATGTGAGAAGGAAATGAAGACAAAAGCATTTTCTAAGGAGGGGCTTGGACAACAACCCAAAACTGTAAGAATTCTACTAGTAAATCCCTGTTTCCTCAACTAGTATTAGACATTTGACATTCTAGATATGGAATTCCATATTTCTCTTTTCTTTGGCAGGATCCAAAGGAGAAGGCCAAATCAGAAACAAGAGATTGGATAAACAATGTGGTATGTCATTAAAACCTTCTCCTTTTTCAGTTTCTATCAAGGTTGATTGCATTGATTTCCTCTGATTCTCCGTCTTGTTAGTTTTTGTGGGTTTAACTAGATGCATGTTTTTTTTTGCTCAACAAAGTACTATTTCATTAATTTATCAAATCTGATACAATATCCGTACAATAAGAAGATGAAAATGAAATGATTCTCTCATTCTCAATAATAGATCTAACATTATCGGGTACAACAGTATTCAAACCGCTTGAGCCCTGATTCTTCCTGTAGAAACATGCTAATGCCTCTGCACAAGAGTTGATTAATTGTTCAACTAGATGCATGTTGAGATTGCCCGATCGATAACTATGTACTTCTGACAGGTTGGTGAGTTGGAAACCCAAATTGATATATTTGAAGCTGAAATTGAGGGGCTGACTGTCAAGAAAGGAAAGACAAGGCCCCCTAGATTGGTAAGATTATTAGGTCAAAATTATTTGTTTTAAAATAAGCCCCTGGCTTGTTTAGTGATTTCTGATGAATATTTATTTTTTGTAGGTACATTTGGAGACGTCAATTGCTCGACACAAGGCCCATATAATGAAGCTGGAGTTAATACTCAGGCTTCTGGATAACGACGAATTGAGCCCAGAGCAGGTCAATGATGTCAAGGACTTCCTGGATGATTACGTAGAGCGAAATCAGGTTTGGGATGATCAAACATGATGAGCTTCTTGCCTTATCTTTGGCCTGGGATTTTAATTAGCTCATGGGTGCACTTTAGAAAATCTGTCTAATCTTTCTCCTACAGAACAAAATTGTGCTTGTTTTATGAAAAAAATTGGTATTTTAATTGCTAATAGTAACAAAACTTTTATTGGACTTGTTCATGTTCTACATAAGTTACTATTCAGAATATCACGTGTATCCTTCTGTTGGCATTGCTAGTTGCTCTCACTGGAGTAATTATCTTTTAGGAGGATTTTGAGGAATTCAGTGAGGTCGATGATCTCTACAGTTCACTTCCACTAGATAAGGTGGAGACTCTTGAAGAGCTGGTTACAATGGGCCCTTCTAGTCTTCTGAAGGTAGACTGTACTGTTATCACTAGTGATATGCCTTCTGTTTTCTATACGCTTTCTTCCTGCTTTGGATTATTACTATAATCTTGAGTTTGATTCCTATATTTTGTTTCACAAACATTTAGAATCAACTGCCTGGTCTGATTTGTAATATAATGATAATATTGTTACTAAGGCTTATCTCCCAGATGGAAGATTGCGCACTTGCTTGTCATGAATGTCGACATGTCCTTCCCTTTTCTGAAATTTTAGTACATTCTTAAAGAACTAAAATTACTCTTGTTGATTTTTGGCAGGCAACACCCCTAACCTTAAAGAGTTCACTGGCTACCGCAGCAACACAGACAACAGTAAGTTGTTGAACTCTCTCTCTCTCTTTCTCTCTAATAAGGTGGTACTAATGGCCAACTATAGTTTGACAAGCAATGCTTATTTAATAAATTTCTTTCATTTTTAATGATGGTGCCTTATTTGATCATTTGAAGACTGCAAGTACCCCAACCCAACATCAGAGTGCATTAGTTCTGGAGCAGGCTGAGGAGACTCCTTCTCAGGATACTGGTTCTGATATAATTGCTGGATCATCACCTGCAAAGAATAGTGCAGTTGGTTCTGCTGCATCAACTCCCACAGGAGGTTGCACTGCATCAGTTTTGTCTAATGCTCCTGCTCTAAATACATCTGGAGCACCAACTGCATCAACGGCTCCTCCACGTCCTGCATCGACTCATGCTGACCTAGAAAGTGTTGGTGCTTCTAATTCATCGTCTATGGCAAATCTCTCTAACTCATTCAAAGAGGAAGAAAATGTTAACTTGCCTGGTCATAAACCATCTCCTTCTCTCCCTGAGGTGGCTACATCTAAGGGATTGGGTAGGTTTGCTACCTTGGGCCAATCATCAACTGGTGGTACTTTTCCTTCAATTGGCGCATTACCCAGTAATGGTGTCCTTAGTTCAGTGTCCTCTGCTTCTGATATAACGAAGAGGAACATTTTAGGAGCTGATGACAGACTTGGCAGTAGTGGCATGGTGCAGCCTCTTGTACCACCTATAATCAATAGAATGATCTTGCCACAAACTGTAAAGGCTGCTGATGGGACAGCTTTGGCCGATTCTGGTATAAGTAGTGATAATACAGCTTCTGCTGGAAGAATATTCTCGCCTTCTATGGTTTCTGGGTTGCCATGGAGGCCTGGAAGTTCCTTCAACCAGAACGAAGCAGTATGATTCCTCACATATTCTTAAATGATCAGATGTTTCATGTAATTTTGCTTAAGGGTTTGGCATGGTTATTTTTTCATTGTAAGGGTTATAAAATATCATGATTCACCGTTATAGTTTCCTAAATTAGACTGTTCCATTGTCTATGCAACTTTATGTTAGTCACCGTTCTAGCAGATCAATTTCTTGTATGGTAAAAAAAGTATTGTCATTGTTCTAAATTCATAGAAAAAGTATGTTTTATTCTGCATTGGTGAAAAGTCTTTTAAGTTGGACTCTGCCATTACAAAATCCTTTTTTTATTGACAGAATGATGATGCTGTTAGATTTTTGTTCCACCTGAGAACAACTTCAATGGGTTCTGTACCTATTGAAAATAACATGGAAAGATTTTGTATTAGCAGAGAACAACATGAAAAAATTTTAGACCAATCAAGAACAACATTGAACCTTGACAAAAATTTCTAAAGATGTCATCATTTTGTTAACAGGGACAGTTGCGTGGGAGGGCTGAAATAGTGCCTGACCAAAGGGAACAATATGTACAGCGGCTTCAGCATGTTCAGCAGCAAGGTCATAACGCTCTGATGGGAATTCAGTTTTCCGGAGCACAGCAAAATCCACTCTTTCAGCAGGTATTTTCTTCTCTCCTTTCTCTTGGCTCAGAGAATTGGCGGATCTTGCTCTTTTTATGCATTATTATTTATAGTTTTTTAATCATCATTACTCTCTTAGTTTTAGTTCAGGGGATGTGGTGTAAGATATCTAATATTTCTTAGTTAAGATCATTGCTTGAATTCGTTTTCTGGTGATACTGTTGTGTAACTGTGTGAACAGAATAAATTGTGTTAGCTATGTATAATGTTTATTTGGAATTTGTTAAATGTTATAGTAGGGCTTCCTATCTGTTGTCACATAGACTTCCAAATTTTCATTTTCACTTAGTATTCTTATGTATTATCTTAGTGAGGATGATAAACTTTCCTTTAGACAAACTGATGTTTATCTCCATCATTTGTAGTTCAATCCTCAAAGTTCATCTGGTATTGGACTGGGAATACAACCGTCGGGTCTTAATACTGCTTCAGCTGGCCATTCGCCACAGCTAGGTTCTATCCAGCAGCAATTCATTCAGCAAGCACTTACATCGGCTTCTCCTAAAGATTCCGGTATATTGCTTTCTCAATGCTAATTATTATAATATATCAGTTCTATATCTCATTATTTATGCAAAAAGTTTTTTTTGAGAGGTACACATTCTCAATTAATTTTCCTGTGACACCTTGCAAATTCTTTTTGAATTTCTACTGGATCCATGATGGTTGTGAACCCAGAATGCATGTTTTCCATATTGAACAAATTAAATATTTGAGGTCAGGCAGTTTGATTGCTTAGGATAATTACAGAGAGTGAGTCTGTTTTAGGAGTTGAGTTTTGCAGGTTTAAGTAAGACAGGTCTCTTCTTTAACATAAATGTTGGGGTTATCAGATACTGTTTACATGTAATGCAGAATCTGTTCATGAGAAGGTAAATGCGCAGCAGGAAGAACATAATGTACCTGATGATTTGACAGCTGAATTGGGTTCCAAGACTGTGACTGGAAAGAACTCCATCACTGAGGATGAATTGAAATCCCCCAAATCCCCAGAGGTACCTGTAAGTCCACTGTAGTGTGAACTGATTGACTTGTGCCTTATAGAAAACTTTGATAATTTAGGGCATTTAGGCTTTATTTGGAAATGTTCTGAAAGACCAAAAATGTGAAAGAGATGGTGGCCTCCTCCCTAATAATTATTTTTGTGGTGTAAACAGGGTGTAGTATCTGGTCCTGCTGTTGAGCCGACTCAAATTCCCAGAGATACTGAGTTATCTCCTGGTCAACCTTTTCAATCTGTGCAATCTTTTGGAAGCCTTGGTGTCATTGGGCGTAAGTGTGTTGCTGACTTGGGGGCAGTAGGTGATAATCCGAATGGACCAGCTGTGACTGTGGGGCCAGTGCATGATCATCTATATACTCTACAGATGCTTGAGGCTGCATTTCAAAAACTTCCTCAGCCAAAGGATTCGGAGAGGGCCAGAAGCTACTTCTCTGTAAGGAGATTCAGCCAAAAAATCATCCCTGACATATATTCTTTTATATAGAAATAGAAGGCTTTATTCTTACCCAAAGTTTAAAATTTGCTACTATTTACACATTTAAGTCTATTGCAGAGGCATCCTGCTGCAACTCCATCCAGCTATCCTCAAGTACAGGCTCCCATTGTGAATAATCCAGTCTTTTGGGAGCGGTTAGGAATGGAGTCTTCTGGTGCTGATACACTTTTCTTTGCATTCTATTACCAGCAGGTGTTCTTCTCTGTCCAATTTTCGTGTCTCAATGTTTTCCTTCTGATTGAGCGTAACTTTTCATGTCTGCCTGTTTCTCTCAGAACACTTGCCAGCAATATTTGGCCGCCAAAGAATTGAAGAAGCAGTCTTGGAGATACCACAAGAAGTATAATACATGGTTTCAGCGTTACGAGGAGCCAAAAATCACCACTGATGAATACGAGCAGGGGACTTACGTTTACTTCGACTTCCATATTGCAAGTGATGACCTACAGCACGGATGGTACAGACAAACTACACTTTCGCGTACTTTCTTTCAGCTTTTATGAGAAAAGGGTCTGTTTTTCCGAAGTTCATGGACATCCATAAACAGTTGTTCAGCTCCAATTGTTTTGTGAGTGAATACTGGATCTACTTTTGATGTGATATGCAGGTGCCAGAGGATCAAGACAGAATTCACGTTCGAGTACAACTATCTGGAAGATGAACTCGTGGCCTGAATGTTATTCGCCCGTGGGAAGGTGCTACTAGTTGTTGATGTCATCACTGACCCAATGGGTATGTAAAGGCACGCAGAGAGGCTTTCCTTGTCTTCAAATTTTATTACACCCCATTTCTATCCACCATGAAGATGAGAAGAAGAAACTCATTTTTACTTTCATTTACCATTCGCAATCACATAGGCAGTGTGAATCTGACCGTTCTGCTTCTTCATATCCCTCATTGAACCTTATAACCTGATCATTGATCCATTCACTGACAGAAACCAGACGACACGACTTATCTCCGACGCGGCCATGTGGGCACTCCTCAATTGCCCTCTTGATGACATCCATTGGCATAGCAAGGAGAATGCTGGTTGGCGGGTTCCAATGGAAATCAGTCTTGGCATGATGAGCTTGAATCTGCTCCCCTTCTTCTAGAGCACCCATGGAGGTGCAACTTTTCAGGGCACTTGGACATGTATACTGATTTGGAATTGTGCCTTTGAGCTTCATTTTCTTGAGTAAATCAACCGAAGCATTCAGATGGCATGACCGCCCACAGGTAACTAGCATTATGTTCCATAAACAGCATTCACTCGTGAGCAGTCACCAGATTTGACATAAAAGTCTAGAAGAGAAACTTCCATTATGGCCTACAATAGAAATTTGTCTTTTAGCATTAAGGTCTGAAGCTGCTGCCTCAGATACTGCCGTCAAGGATAAGGCACCCGCGAGGCTTGCTACTGTAACAGAATCAGATTTCAAGATAATCAACTTGCTGCATTCTTTTAAGCAGATCTAGAACCGTATCACTACATCCCCTCCGCGCAAGCGCAGCCATCAAAATAGAAACCCATGCGAACTTGCTCGTAAGAAACTTCTTAGCATAGAAACGACGACGTTTTGGCCATGTCCTTTTCTGGATTAAGAACGGGAGATATTTAAATTCAAAACTTTATTAAATTAAAAGGCGGGAAATGGGCTTCTTTTGGCACGGAATGACATATTTGCCCTCGCATCTTTCTGACTTTTCCCTTCTGGAGACAAATTCGAAATGATGGAATTTTTAATGATAAAATTCTCTTCAATTCTGCAGACTGTTCCTACATTTGCAGGAAGGAAGAAGACGATCGCAGGAGCCTAATAGGAGATGCAGTAAGCAGGGTATCCGCGCAATTTTACGCATTTCTTCCTCCCCTACTTTCACCCCCTGCATAAAGAAGGGGAAGAAAGAAGACTTTGAGTTCAGGCATTTGCTGTTCTCCCCTTCCCTTTCTTGGGCCAAAGGAGGTTGTTCTTGTTTGCAAGACCAAGCACCTGCCTTATCATCTGTCTTAGCAAGCACTCCCTGTTAGCGATTCGGTGTTGCAGAAAGGTCTCGAATTCGCTTCCTTTGTGAGTTACATGACTTTCCCATACTTTATTTGCTTTTGAGAAGAAACCACTAGAGGAAGCACCAAAAAATAAGTATATTCTCTGGAACCATATGTAGTAGGTAATGTTCTGGGTTCTTTTCGTTCTTGCTAATAATTTCCAGGTTCTGGTGTGACTTTGTCTGTTACATGCTGAACATTGCTTATTTGTCAACTATATGGAGTAATCAATGCTCATCGGCACTCCGCTGAAGATGGCGTGATTGATGGAAGATATAAAACTAGGGATCTAATGTCCTATGATATCTGTGAAGTTAATTTTGAGCGAGTCTTCGAGAGAAGAAAAAAACAGAAATTTCAGTCGATTGATTAGACATTTCTGTTGTTCCTCCTAGTTCTGATCATGTGTAGCTTTTATTTTGAACTCTTGGCCTCAGTTTGATTTGCTTACTTCTAATCTCACGGATTTAAAATAATCTTCCATTCTGTTGGATTTAGGTGAAAATAAAACCACAAATGGGTCGGAATCTCTCTCCAGTTTTATGCAAGCAATTGGCAAATCTTGATGAAGAAGCTGATAGCCGCAACTCAGCAATGAAAGCCATGGAATCCTATGTGAAGGAGATGGATTCAAAGTCAATCCCTCTTTTTCTTTCACAGCTATCAGAAATCAGAGAGTCGGGTTCTTTGTCCGAGGAATATTTGATTTCCCTCTATGAAGTTCTTGCCCGTGTTCATGGTGTCAATATCATTTCTCACGTTGACAGCATAATGGAAGCTATTGTTAGGACCTTGGCTTCAAGTGGCGGTTCTTTCTCTCTTCAACAGTCGTGTTCAAAGGTAATTCCAGCTATTGCAAGATACTGCATTGACCCGGTTATGTCTAAGGACAGGAAGAGGCTTTTAATCGACTCACTGTGTGACCCTCTCTGTCAGTCTCTTTTGGGTCCTGGGGAGAGCTTGAGTGCCGGTGCAGCCCTTTGTTTGAGGGCTCTCGTGGATTCAGACAATTGGCAATTTGCTTCAGATGCTATGGTTAACAATGTGTCTTTGAATATTTCTGTGGCCTTGGAGGAGAAGTCGAATCAGACAAATCCACACATGCGCCTTGCCATGGCCTTGAGTGAGAAAAATTCCTTAACAGTGGAAGCTTATGCAAGATTGTTGATAGGATCAGGGCTGAGGATCTTGAATGATGGAGCAAAGGAGTGTAACTCTCAGAAGAGGTTGTCTGCTATTCAAATGGTGAATTTCTTAATGATGTCCTTAGACCCAAGAAGCATGTACTCTCAGATTGATTTGATAGTTGAGGAAATGGAGAAATACCGGTCTGATCAGATGGCTTTCATTAAGAAGGCTGCTTTTGAAGCTTTGCAGACTGCAAGGAGTGTTATTGCCCAGAAAAAAGAACGGAAATCTGAGATGGATTCAACTACAACATTTCAGTCAAAGAATACTAGTCAAGATAAAACCCATGGAATAAACGTTATGGTCCTTGGAAACCAATCACCAGAATCACATAGCGGTGGTTCCTCTTGGTCTGATTCTGTGCTCGAGCTGCCAAATTCACCCACTTGGGTTTCTTCAGAATTGGACAGTGCCCAAATATTTGATGACAGAGCTGTCAATGTCTCCCTGAAAGATGGAATATTCTCAGTGTTGGGTCATGGGCATGACAGATATCCAGAGTCTGAGCATTGGGGAAATCAGGATATGTATGACAATGGAGGAAACAACTCACATGAATTCATTGGGTTTGTGCTAGAAAGTCCCTCAAGTGGAACATATTCACGAAGTCTGCCACCATCTCCTAGAGGACAGGAAGAGCTGGATGATATTGAACCAAATAGATCACATGAATTTATGAATCAAACCCCCTCAGTTGGAGCAGATTCACAAAATCTGGCACCCAGTCCTCAGGTACACTAGCTCAATGTACATGTTAAGAGAGCTATTTTCAGCATTCTGAAAGTATTTTCTGCTTTCTCTATTGACACTTCTACTATGGGTCTTCAATTTCATCTCTACTGACATTTCTTCTGTGTTTCAGAAGTCACCGTCCAAGTTCTATATTAGTAACCAAATGTTAACTTCAAGGAAACTTGTGTACTCTCTTCAAAACACTGTGGGAAGGAACTCTGGACCATCTATAGGGAGACAGAATGGATTGCCACCTTCAAGCCCAAGTTACTGGAGTCATCAAACAGGGAATAACGATTTTAATGGGTGTGTAACTGATCCCAACAGCGAACTTGGAGAGAGAGAGTCTGGAAATATGTGTCTAGGTGATGACCATATTCAAGTTGGCCCTGAATCAGTCTTGCATCATCAACACATAATCCTTCAACATAAAGAGGTAAAGCAAAGATCCAACCTGATGACTTTGAAGAAAATATTTGTAGTGATTTGCAGCATATTGTTTCTTCTGCTAGCAGTTATCACTTCACCTTTGTGGATTGCTAACAATCAAGTGTTAGGCCATGCTCGACCTACTTAAGCTTCACTCATGCTATAATTGCTGTACAATAGTCTTCCATAGAACATTCCTATTGTTTTACATGCAGCTTGTAATGTATACAACAAATATGTTAAATGACAGAAAATGTTCTGTTCATGATCTTATGAACATGTATTTTCTATCTTTGCACTGTAAGCAAAGATCCAACATGGAACTTTTTTTGACCCACTGTCAATCTTCCGTTCTCTTTCAGTATTTTTACCCTCTAATGAACATCAAGAGACACAGCAGGAAATGTTCTTGTTTCACATACACATAATACCTATAACAAGTTTTTACATAATCAGCATGATGGTATAATCCTTTTTACTGTGAGAGCAACTTTTTCTTAAGGGTGCTGCTAGTGCTAGTGCTAGTGCTAGTGCTCAAATATGACTCAAAGGTTTGGATTATGTAAATGCTGTGCTCCTCTCCATACCTCTCCTGGATGGACTTTCACAGGTTTAAGCACTGCTGAGGGCCCCAAAGTAATGTAAGCGTACTTGCTGTAGAACTCATATCTGGAACCCGGGCTATGCATGTAGAGCTCATCGAGGCCATCCCGACCTACCGCAACCGAATTTCTCCGACCCTGTTCAACAAAGAGATCACAGATCAAGATGAAGTATTGACAACTATCTAACAGCATCAGCAGATAAATGATCAAGTAGGCTATGCTTGTTCATGAACAGAACATTGCAAAAGTTTTAAGAGGTATATATCATACCCTGTCTATAATGGTCAAGTAGTTTGGTGCACTCGTGTAGATCATGCTCATCTCTTCTGTTAATCGCTTATAGTTATCTTCTTCTTCGCCTTCAATATCTTCTTTCACATCATTATTCCTGTCTCCCGCTTCCTCATGAGTCTGTAGAAATTTCCTGAGAGGAAATTTCTCCCATAAATTCCATACACTTTGTTCCTCTCCCAATTCCGGTGGAATTATTGCAAAACTCGATGAGATCACCGGCCTGCTGTAGAAACTCGATCCTTCTAGCCCTAAGGCATAAGTTGCATCAGGAGTGCTCACATTAAGATGGTTTATGATGGATCCCCTCAACTGGACAGATGATGACAAACTGGTATTGGAGACCTCAATCTCAGAGCTCAAAGTCTGCTCTTGGAGGGTCAATATGTATTTCATCTCCACCATACTCTTTGAATCACAGCTGATAAGCTCCACCTGAATTGCCCAATTGTTTGTCCATCCCCACTCAGAGCTAATTCAATTCAGATCTTTCATGAGATAAAATTGGAATCGAAAAGGCAAAATTTTGATTACCTGAATAGAATCTTGAGAATTCCCTCTGATATCGGACAATGCCCAGTCTCTGGGAGACCATGAAGCCCCATCTTCCCCTTCAATAATGAACTCCAAAGACAGACCCCCTTGAATCAGAGCTTCCCCATTTTCTCCTTCCGACACAAAGGTCTGCAAAATCTCTAGCTTCTCCCCGTGCCACATCGGAGCCTTGTACGAGGTCACAAGACCACTGGGAAGCATCACAGTGGCCGTGCTACCATTGTCGAGACTCAGCCTGGCTACACAGCTGTCGCCGATTCCTTCAAAGGCGACGCCATGGCCGCTGAACTCTTCCTCCAGGTAGTCGACGTTGATGGGAGGGAATGGAATCGCCGGTGTCGAAGCCACTCTCGGCGGTGGCAGCGGCAGTGGGAGTGAGAACTCCCTGCTCCTATTCAGCCGAAGCGGAGGAGAACTAGAAGGGAGATGGATCCTGAAAATGCTCGGATCTTTCGATAAGGGGACAAGTGACATGCAAGAGATCGAAGCCATGGCGAATTCATCTGCTTCGTTCCCGCATTATCTCTTCCTCCCCATAAAAATGGCATTTTTATCATCACCGACCACCATGCACATTGGCCCACTGGGCCTAATTAATGGGCCTATCTTAATCCAGGAAACGACCCAACCCTAATAAACAAGATTTAATTTTTATTTTTAGTTAGTTATTATTTTTCTCCATTTTGGACAGACCAGCAAACTACAAACATGTGTGTAAATGTGGCGTGCCTCCTCTTTTTCTATTTTATTTTTTTCAGAAATTATTTGTTAAAATAAAAAATAAATTAAAATTACTAATTTTAATTTAATTTTCATTTTCAAGTTTATTTTAATTTTTATTTTTGGAACAAATGGAAGAATGTAAAGAGAGGAGGAAATGATGGTGATGGAGACGATGATGATGATGATAATAATAATAATGCAGAGTCTCCACATCTACGTACATGGTCATTGCGCACAGTGAAGGGTGAAGAGGAAGAGAGGAGGTAGAGAGCGAAGGAGGAGACCGATCTGCCTTGACATCCATCGTTGCCCTTGAATGAGCCGGTTATCGTCCGATTTTCGTCCGGATCGTCTCCCTTCCCGATTCCCGAGGATCGATCCGTGAGTGGATTTTTTTTCTCTCTCTTTTCTAATCCAGTTCGTGCTTGTTCCGCCATCCCTTTGTGCTGTTTCTGATGTTTTACCGTTCTGCTGGACGATCGGTGGTTGTCTCCTGATGTTTTGTTGTTTTTAGGTGAGGGAAAGGTATCTGCTTGGTGGACATTTCTGATGAGTCCATCGGCTTGTCTCGGCTATCTGATTCCCCGTGAGGATTTGTTGAGGTGAAGCGTGGTTCTTGTGGTCGATAATTGGTTTTCTTTTGGAAAAAGGGAATGAATGGGTTCTAAGAAGATGAGGAGTGCGATGAAAGATGTTTTCCGTCTTCTTGCTTCTTCGTCCTTTTTTTTCATTTTGGTTTTCCGTTTTTAATCGACCAAATTAGTTCGTTTCTTTCTATTGCTATTCCTGTTTTAGCTGGTTTCTCTTGGATTCTTGTTTACTTGTACATCTTTTTAAATAGGTTATTCCAAGTCACCCCATTCCTACTTTTTAGACTGGGAAAATCTTACCCTTTTTAGTTCTTCTTTCTTGAATTGGGAGAGAGTGTATGATTTGTTGCATAGAACATGGTGTGTTGATATTACAGTGTATAAGTTGACTCACAGTTTATCCGTTTTTTCTTTTCAATAACAGGAGGCCTAAAGGATTAGCAGGTGAAGTGATTGGAATGTGATTTGCATGGGGTGAGGATGCCAGAGTTGAGAAGCGGAGCCCGAAGGTCAAAACGGTTGGATAATCTGCAACCTACACCTCTGCCCTTTGAACAAGCTGAAGATTGTGCACTGCCTGCTCAGACTAGGACCAGGAGGAGAGGTGGTGCTGCTGGTGGTGGAAGAGGGGGACCATCTAATGCTGCAGCTGTAGGGAAAGGGCGTACACCTGCGACTCGAGCAACTGGCGCTGGTAGAGGCCGAGGCATTAGGATTATAGATTTAGATCCTGAACCTTGTGAAGTTATTCCTGAATTGGAAGCTTTAGTAGCTACAGACCCTGCTTTTAATCAAGTAGAAGTGGTGGGAGAGAAAGATATTGCAATGGAGGGTGGAAGTGCTGACAAAGCTATTGGAGTGGAAGAAGAATCTGGCACGACACCAGTTCCCGATAGGGTAGCTCCAGCTTTAGCAATTTAATAATTCTTCTGTTTCTTCTTTTTGAAGCAACTTGAAAATTTTTCAGTTTCCTATATCTTGAAAATTTTTCAGTTTCCATACAGTTCTTTAGGTTTATCATTCTGCAGCCATTGTATTGACTGTTATTCTATCTGCCAGAAGGCACTCGTTTCAAAATCTACATTTTTTTCCATCTTTTGTGCAATATATAGGAAACATTAAGAACTTTAGCCTGTTAAATTCATCTCTGTATGGATTTATTTATGTAAACTCATTCAACCAGATTGTTATGCTTCTATCTTTATTTTCACACAAGTTCATTCATTCCCAATTTTCAAAATGAAAATATTGGGTACAGGTACAAGTGGGTAATTCTCCTGTATACAAGACTGAAAGAAAGTTGGGAAAAGGTGGTTTTGGCCAAGTTTATGTTGGCAGAAGGGTAACTGGAGGATCTACTGAAAGAACTGGACCAGATGCAGTTGAGGTGCAACTTGTCCCAAAATTTGTGCTTTGTTTTAAAATCCAATTATTTTTTATCATGATACTTCAATGATAATTTATATATTGCAGGTTGCACTGAAGTTTGAGCATAGAAACAGCAAAGGCTGCAGTTATGGACCTCCCTATGAATGGCAAGTGTACAAGTAAGTACTAGCTCTATATTCTGAGGGCACCTATTACTAGTTGCTTAAATATTTTGAATCATGTCTATTTTTATGATTACCCCCTGAGTGGTCATTTTCTTCTAATGGAAGTACTCTAAATGGATGCTATGGGATCCCTTGGGTTCATTACAAGGGTCGGCAGGGAGATTTCTACATTCTGGTATGAGTATTAATAGTTTTAGTGATCATAAGTTATTTGTTTCTAAATTTTGTAAATTCAATCCCTTTTTCTGTTCTAGGTTATGGACATGCTTGGCCCTAGTCTTTGGGATGTGTGGAATTCTCTAGGACAATCGTAAGATGTGAAATTATTCCATCCTCTCTCTTCATCCATTTCATTGCTACTATTGTTTGCTGACAATACTGCCTGTGGGTGGGCATAATTTTATGACCAAATAAGGATGTCGCCAAGCATGGCTGCTTGCTTTGCAGTGGAAGCAATATCGATACTTGAGAAGCTGCACTTGAGGGGGTACCTCTCATCCCATGCCATGATCCCTGTTCTCCTTATGAATGTTAAATGGAAGCAAGGCAACCCCATCTGCAACCTGAGCGGCTTAAAAATGAATGACATTTTCTATTTTTTCACTCTTCTTGACTAGGTTTGTACATGGTGATGTGAAACCGGAGAATTTTTTGCTTGGTCTGCCGGGAAGTGCTGATGAGAAGAAGCTCTATCTCATTGATCTTGGTTTGGGTAGGTTGTTGGTGTAGGAAGCTTAGATACACATTAAACTAGCATAAGCTTCTTAGCGTTTGCTTCTCATTGATCAAGATAATTGTTTTGTGTTACACCCATTATTCAAAGTGGTGGTCCTTCAAATCATTACTTTCCATTGAAATGTCTGTTTTTCATTTCAGCATCTAGATGGAAGGATGCAACTTCAGGACAGCATGTCGATTATGACCAAAGGCCAGATGTTTTTAGGTTTAAGAGATTTACTTGTGAATTTTTTGGGGTTTTTTTGCTAAAGGTATATACTGAAGGATCTGTTTGGCAGGGGAACAATAAGATATGCAAGTGTACATGCTCACTTAGGGCGCACTGGAAGTCGAAGAGATGACCTTGAGTCTTTGGCATATACATTGATTTTCCTCCTGAAAGGAAGACTGCCATGGCAGGGTTACCAAGTGGGTTTTCTTTTCTATATTACATTGTCATCTAAAGGGATATTTCATTTGATTATCACTTTCTAACATTTATTTGCTGTGATAGGGAGATAATAAGAGCTTTCTTGTGTGTAAGAAAAAGATGGGTACCTCTCCAGAGCTGATGTGCTGCTTCTGTCCTGAACCGTTCAAGAAGTTTCTTGAAGCGGTCACCAATATGAAATTTGACGAGGAACCAAATTACTCTAAGTTGATATCTTTCTTTGAATGCCTTATTGAGCCATGCACCCAGATGAGACCAATTAGAATTGACGGAGCTTTGAAGGTGAACCATCATCTTCTCTTGCTAGTTTGCAAATAAACACAAACTTTACTGGGAAGTGTTGAATTGCCATAGGCTTTATTGAAAGGCATTTTTCCGTTTAATTGGCCCTTAAGCCAATGATCCATTATAATACTATGACTCGGAAAATTAATAGAGAGAAGGTGCTTGCATTGATTTCAAATCTACTATGTGAATAGGTTGGCCAAAAGCGTGGAAGATTGCTCATAAACTTGGAAGAAGATGAGCAGCCTAAAAAGAAAGTTCGCATAGGAAGCCCTGCCACTCAATGGATTTCAGTATATAATGCACGTCGCCCTATGAAACAGAGGTTGATTTCTGTAATCTCTATTGAACATGGTGGCTTGAGATTTATTAATCATCCTTTATGTTAGGCTGTGGTTTTCTACTAGCAGTTCCTAAGAGACTATTATCATCAAACTAATGTAACTTTTAGTGCAAAAGTACACTTTTGTATACTAGTTCTTCTTAGGCAGGTTAAACAGACCCAATACTATCATCTTCTTATCTCATTGGTGCTTTATTATATCACCTGACTTAAACATTCTAGTGTTATTTCTTTATATTTTTAGATACCATTACAATGTAGCAGACATCCGTTTAAATCAGCATGTAGACAAGGGCAATGAAGATGGGCTGTATATCAGTTGTGTGGCTTCAGCTGGAAACCTCTGGGCCTTGATTATGGATGCTGGAACCGGTTTTAATTCCCAGGTTTATGAATTGTCAGGTGTCTTCCTGCGCAAGGTATATTTTCCCCAAGACTTGTAGTAAAAGCCAATTTTAGACTACAAGTTACGGTACTAAAAATTCTATTACCCTGACCTTTGTGAAGGATTGGATCATGGAACAGTGGGAAAGGAACTATTACATCACGTCGGTAGCAGGTGCAGCCAATGGGAGTTCCTTGGTTGTTATGTCCAAAGGTGAGTTCTGTAGTCATTGTTATACTACTGTCATTGGCTATATGGGTTGTTTCATGTGCTTATCTGTAGTTTCTGCTACTTGAAATTCAACATTCCTTTTGGAATTTGTTTGGGTAATAAGATTTGGAATTTCCTTGTTTAGTGGAAAAATTTTCACTGAATGAAGGCGATCATCTTGTAGATGAATCCTTGCGACAATTAACAGAGGTCTCATGTTTTATGCTAAGCAGGAACTCCTTATACTCAACAGTCCTACAAAGTGAGTGAATCATTTCCCTTCAAGTGGATAAATAAAAAGTGGAAGGAAGGGTTTCATGTCACATCTATGACGACAGCAGGGAGTCGATGGGGCGTGGTTATGTCCAGAAATTCTGGGTATTCTGATCAGGTACCTGTTGACATTCCAGATACTACTATTCTGCTAAATCTATGCCTTTCTCTTTACAGTAGCTGATGACTTTCTTTATTTTACTCTGATTCTTATGCTAGGTTGTGGAGCTTGATTTTCTGTACCCCAGTGAGGGAATACACCGTAGATGGGAGAATGGTTTCAGGATAACAGCTATGGCTGCCACTTCCGATCAAGCAGCTTTCATATTAAGCATTCCCAAGAGGAAGGTGATGGATGAAACACAAGAGACACTGAGAACATCTGCATTTCCAAGCACACACGTAAAGGTTCGGCCCACATTCCACCAGTCTATAGTTCTTGCGGGATAACTGAATTGCTTGTTGATCAATTGATTCCATGTGGTTGATAGCAAAATTTTCACAGATTTACTCTCGTCTGCTGTTAAATTGTACTAGTTCATAAAACCTGTCCTTTCCATTGTGGTAGAGTTCATTAATTTATGTTGTTTTACCAGAAGAAAAGAGGAAATAAAATGTGAACTTGGTGGATTCATCTCTCTAAACGTGCACTTAGGTTCTTAGGACTCACATCAATGTTTCCCTTTTTTCCTTTTTTGCAGGAAAAGTGGGGAAAGAACCTCTACATTGCCTCCATTTGTTATGGCCGAACCGTCTGCTGATCAGGGCATGCTGTTAGCATTCCCCTGAGATTTTCAAATTCAAAAGATTTTCATAGTTGAGAGAGATCTTTCGCCACTTGGATTCAAAGCCAACTAAACAGAGACCGGCCCATCTTCCACGAGATCTCTCTCACTTTGGTCGCTGGGGGCGAAGAGAGAAATGTGAACGGGGACAATAATGCAAACCTACGGCCCGCACAAGTATAAAGTAGCGGTGCCATAAGATTATTAAGAAGCATTACTGTATGGGATGAAAGTTTCTGATGAGTAATGATGGTGAGTTACAAATACATTGTGAGCCATCCTGTGGCAAAACAATCAAAACCCAGATACTCCGGCCGGGAGATCTTCCCGACGTTTTTCACAGTTCAAGGAATGTGTGATTGCAAGCATTTCAATGCCTTTGTTTGTTGACTGACTATCTCTGTGGGTTTCTAATTGTGAAGCAGTACTCTATCATGAATTGTGGTTTGCTCATAGCAAACAACAGTCCATAAATAAAGCCTGGTTATGGCCTGGCCCATATTAAAGATGCCATTTTTAAGTGCCAAACCCCAATGCACGGCCAACTTAGGGAAGGGGAAGAGTTAGATTGGTGATTTTGAAGAAGTGCGGGGGGCAGTTTGGTCAATTAATTGAACCGTGGATGAGCAGCAAAAAACCCTAAGCAGGACCGGCAGAAAGGCATAAACCCCCAGCCTCGGGTCCTTACGTGATAGCCAGACTGCTGCCTCTGCGCCGGCCCTTCTCTTCGTAGTACATATTCTAGAGAGAGTGTGAGCCATGCGACCACCAAGGGGAGGCGGAGGATTTAGAGGTGGCCGAGACGGTGGACGGGGCCGCGGGTTCGGCCGGGGTGGTAGGGGCGCTGGAGGAGGCAGATTTGGCGGCGGGTTCCGTGACGAAGGTCCTCCGAGCGAAGTTGTAGGTTCGTTTCTTTCTGCTCCAGCATACTTTACTCGCCCCTTCCACCATTCAGATGCTGACCTTGTATAGCTGAAGTTGGAATCACATAAGAGAAACTTTCTGTATTTGTTTACGCATTCGAGTAGTTTTAGAAAGTCATCCCTTCGATCATCGTAATGTTCCTATGATTTAGGGTTCATAAAGCATCATGTTTGACATCTGATAAACCAAGCGAGGACGGCACCTTTTCTCAGGCTGTATGACTACAAAATATTTTATGTTATTGAAGCTTAGAACTGAGAAGTGAAGGCATCTTCTTGATCTTGCTACTGGTTTATGCATCATTATATGAAAAAGAGTACTCTTCTGATCACCATTTCTCAGTGGTATTATGGTTGTTTTAATTGTGATTAGACTATAAGGGCTTGTTTTCATGATTGAAGTTTGTTGTAACTTGTAAATTGCTAGTCAGATTCGATTTGTTTCATTGTGCAGAAGTGTCAACCTTCCTTCATGCTTGTGAGGGCGATGCAGTTACAAAGCTCACCAATGAGAAAATACCATACTTCAATGCTCCAATCTATCTGCAGAACAAGACTCAAATAGGCAAAGTTGATGAAATCTTTGGTCCCATCAATGAATCTGTGCGTCCTCAGCTCATTAACTTTATTTTTTCTGTGGTTTGATTTACTTATCTTCTTTTTCTTTGTGTGTTTGCGATCCTGATTGTTCTTTTTTCATGGTATGCAGTACTTCTCTGTTAAAATGATGGAAGGGATTGTAGCAACTTCATATAATCAGGGGGAGAAGTTCTATATTGATCCTGCCAAGCTTTTGCCTCTTGCTAGATTTCTTCCACAGCCCAAGTACATACACATTTCTTCCCATATTTCTATCTTAACTTTTGATGTATTGAAACTGTTAGCTCACCTTAAAGTGCATTTCCATTTGGTTGCTTTCTCCAACCATTGTATGCTTATTCTTAAAAAATGTCAACATTCTGGCACTGTCAGGGGCCAGCAAGCTGCTTCTAGAGGTGGATTCCGAGGGGGAGGGAGGGGCGGCCGAGGTGGAGGCCGTGGAGCTGGTGGCTTTCGTGGTAGGGGTGGCCCAAGGGGTGGTAGAGGTCCTCCAAGAGGTGGTGGTCGTGGTGGAGGCTTCAGGGGCAGGGGAAGGTCATATAGCTAGATTTTGGAACATTCATCTTGCTCTTCTAGTATGTCCTCATTGTGCCTGTGGTGGTTTTCATCTGAATTATCTCTGTGGTGGATCTTGGTTTCCAATTAACCCCTAGCTCGATGTTCTTTCAAGCATTACATACTTGTTTTCACGAGTTTTTGTGTTATTATTCTTTCATCCCAATTTAACCCATCCTTCATCCATCATTGATTACAACTTCGGTCAAATTTATATTTGACCTTGTTATGTTTACCAACTAACTCCTTCTTACTCGAGTTACATTTTACTCGGCATTGTTCGTGCTTATATGTCCTTTATGATATGACATAGTTCTGTACCTGTTTTAGTCTATTAAACTACTACAACATCTTTTTTAGGGTTGTTTCCAACTTTCCAGCCTTCCAGGAACTGTATAATTTCATCACTCCTTTTATCGGAAGTATTCCTCAACTACCTTAATTGTTACCCAATTATCATTCATATCTTGACAACATTTCTTATATAATCATGTCAATTTTACTTACCCACTCGTCCTTTGCCAACTTCTTTATTGGGTCTTTTTGGTGTCAATTATTTGGTTTCCCAATAGTTTACCAACAAACTGGAATTCTTTCCTTTTTAAGTCTTTGACATTCCTTATTCAAGTATTTTTCATTTTAGCCTACATTTTTTGTTGTGTTTGTCCAAATGTAAGAGTTTTGGACACTGTAAACTAACCAGTATTTCGAATTTCCAAATGTCAAAAACGTTTTCAACCATCTTGAAACTTATGAATTCAAAACGTTTTGAAGGATTACATTCTTGATCCGTTGTCTTATCAAAGAAATGATGATTCCACTTCTTCTTGAGCTGCTCCAAAACTAGGAACTGAGAATCTCTGGATTGAATGTTCATCAAAGATTATCATTTTCATAGATCAGCAAGTAGAAACTTCACACAATCACAACAAAGTCAAGACACCATGTTCAACTTACAATCAGGTAAAACCATCAGAATATTTACAAGCATGTGAATGTTTGTTAACTTGTGCATTTTACCTTGTATAGATTCAACATAAAAAGCTGCAAGCTGCACATCAATCAGGAAAGGAACACATGTACAAAATAACATATATGGAACCTACCAAGATTATTGCCTTCATATGTATGCAACTATTGTTAGATCAACCAATGGTGATATGAGGATTTGTGATTGGAACTGCTCTGGGTGCTGATATTGCTTCGTTCAACTTGGTTGCTTGATGATCAGCTTGCTTGATACTCTGCATTAATAAGTTAAAACTGCTTAGATCTTGATCTTGAACTATCTAATGCATCCACAAAATGATGATAATCTGGTTTTGAGATTGAGATCTAAGAGAATGGCTTTTATTAACAAAAGACCTAAAGCACACAATAACGTTTTCAAGGAGAAAAGTTGCAAGCAATTAAACATCAGTAGCTTTTGCATACTTTATCAATGTTATCAGTGTAGTTCTGAACCCTGAATTTGTGCTTCAGGTGTTTTTCTTTGCACTGTAACAACACAGAGCAAAGAGCTCCGATCCCAGAAAGCCCAAATTTCCAAATATTGAGCTTATCGCTGGCATCATCAGTCTTCTTGATAATCTCCTTCTCATGATTAATCCTTGAGTTGTAGGATACCTCCATCGCCTTTTCAACGTCAGCCTCACCTTCCTCCAAGAAGTCCTCCATGGGCGGCACTATTCCTTCGCCACACCACTGCGGCGAGTCCATTTTCATTTCGGCAAATTCATTAGCTTCCTTCGTTTTCTTGAAAGAAGCTTGGGATGGTGCAAGGTCTTGAGCTTGACCCTCTGCCAGAGCTACCATGTCTTGAGCTTCTATCTTTTCAGCAATCGCTGCATCATCGGCGGTGAGCTTGGCGATCTTTTTCACTTCATCACCATCTGGGCTAGGAGGAGCTCTCATGGATCGCGGGTCCAACTGTACATCAATAGGAAGAACCAACTGGTTATGAACCACCCTAGGGTTTCCGGGAAGATCAGTAAGTTTCCACAAATTGGGCGAGGGACGGCAACTGAAACAATGGCAATTAAGCACAGTTTTTTGTTTGTTGAGAATTCCGGTTCAGAGAGTAGATATTCACCTCACCCTCGCCTTAGAGATCAAGGAATCCATCGAGGGGTAGCAGCTCCAACTCCTGAATATCCATGTCCGGCAAGCAAGCTCGATCACCTTCCCGCCGGATCAAGAAACGCGTCGATCTGCTGAAAAGGCAGAGCAACATGCTCTTTTGAAGGGAGATTCATCAGCAGTTTTCTTACTGTTAAGTTGAACAAGTGGAATTTGCTTCTACGGAGTCATCCTACCCTTGACGGGGAAAGATTGAATCCATCTTGGCTTTAATAGTGGGGACAGTGGTCCACCTCTGATCTTTTCCTTCAGCAAGGCGACAGTATGGTGGAACGGACCAGAGAAGAACACCACCTATTGAAGGAATCCTAATTGCAATTTCATCATACAATTGTGGAACATGAATAGGCAGAAGAATCATCATGTGGCAAGAATGAATTTAACCTTCGGCCCATTGGTTAAAGGCAATGCCGCCCACGCATAATTTACATTAGAGCAATCAGCAATGCTGGATTATTATTCATTCTAGTCTCTGTTGGATACAAGCAATGCAAGGATTGCAGGATTGGGGCGGTGGGTGAAGAAGAAATAGACCATAGTGAAAGAGAAGGCCGGAGGTGGAAAGCATTTAGATCAAGGAGACTGGACCAAGGTGAAGAATGGTCAAAGATCTGGGTAGTTTCCAATGGGCAGTGAATGGTGAGCATTCATTCATTAGTTTGATCACAGTTTGTCTCTGCAAATTCCTGGAAATGGTCGGCCTTATCGAAGATCAGAAGATTAACATTCACAGGAGTTAGGTCTTAATTTATGATTCTTATTCATTGATGAGGATTTACCATATCATCACTGAAGTGAAGAGCCATTGAATGGTGAACAGAATTCATTTCAAAGTCCAACAGTCACTTGTCTCTCAGAGAGATGATTCAATTCAGCCCTGCCTCTCTGTCTGTCTCTCTCTCTCAGAATTTCTCCTCCATTAAGGAGTTCATGTTCATCCTGCCCAATGCCCACTCCCCAATGCCCACTCAAAAGCAACCGACTGTACTGTACAATGATGAGATACTGCACACACCAAAGCCAGTCTCCTACTCCTAAGCTTCTCTCTCTCCCTCTCCTTCTACTTTTATGCCTCAAGCTCAAAAACCCAGCTTGAGTCTTGTAATGAGTTTAACTGCTATGTCCAACACCAAGGAAATCTATGAAGGTGGAACTGGAGACTTCAACCCTCATCTTCTTCCGGTAAGATCCATGTGAATCCGAGCTACCCAGGTATGGTTCCATGGCCGCTGCTGCTGGCCAAGCTGAGTATTTGTCAGAGTTCACATTTTCCACAGCTTCCTTGACCATCCAATTGCTTTCTGGCGAACCTGCAATAAAATATTGTTACACGAGTAGGATCGACTGGCACAAACAGAATGCACATCTACAAGATTATAAGGTTTCTTTATAAATTATATTCCTTGAAGCACTTTTCAGATAAACTGCAGGATCAAAAGTAAAAATGTCTGGTTCTGTCACTGACATATCAGAGGAGACTGGGTCAAGAATGGCGCTTTGGATGAAGAAATTGTGAGCGAGAGCCCACTCCGCTCCTCCGCATTGTTCGTGATCGTCGAATCGCTGCAAGTGCGATCAGGATCCTGGCCGGGTTCCAGGTCGACTGCGACCTCGCTGGGTCTGCTCCATCTCCTCCTGCAGTTGACAATGGAATGCTGATGCTGCTGCTCCCTCTCTTTGCGAGCCATGATGACGTGCCAATGGTTCTTCACGGCGTTATCGGTCCTCCCTGGGAACAGCCTGGCGATCATCGCCCACTTGCTACCGTACAGCCGGTGCGCCGTCAGTAGCTTCTCCTCCTCTTCGTCCGTGAACGCCTTCTTGTTGATTCTCGGGTCCAGCTGATTGAACCACCGAAGCCTGCAACTCTTACCTTCGCCGAAGGAAAATGGAAAGCCAAAAGCAGAGCACACCTCAGAAAGCTTCCACAAGCCACAGGTCACAGATGGAACAGACGAAAAGATACAATCTTTGATCAGTCTTATGTCGGGTTACCAGATCTTCCATGGATGCGCTCAGCAATCAGGTTCCAGTTCTGGGGGCCAAACTGCTCCACCAGCTCCTTGAGCTTGGCGTCTTCATCGGGTTGCCAGTGGCCCCTCGAGCAGGGCTTAGCGTAGCACTGCATTCTACTCTTCCAAAGCTCTGAGCTGCCCCTCTCCGGGCCGACTTCCTCGCTGCTGACTCTTTCAGGCCGCGTCTTTGAGCGAGAGAAGGGGGATTTCTCTCTCCGGCGATCGTCTCCAGTCGAGAGAGAGAACGGAGGAGGATGCAAAAAGGTGACCCCTTGAACATGAAGGCCGTTGAAGCCACTGGCAGAGCTTTGTTGGCAGTGGGAGCTCATGGTGGACGGAGAAGAGAAATCTATGGGCTTCTTGCAGGAAGAAGCAAATGGAGAAAGAGTGGCAGAATTTATCCTTGGACAAAATTGGCTCTGTCTTGTCTTCCCTTACGTGTTCCTGCCCCTGTCTGCCTCGGAGCAATTATTATGCCCGCACGTGTGACACAACCACTAAGGAAATGTGCATGGCAACGGCATGCATGAATTTGGGGAAATCGATGCATTTCCTGTGCCTACATTTTTTCCCCGTTATCTATAAAGTAAAAAAACAATATTCACCATATGACGTCATTTCCATTTAAATGAAAATAATAATCCACCCTCACGCCTTACTCCCGTTTTATATTTTATTTTTAATATTGACGTCATAAATTAATCAACGAATTTTCTTTCCTCTGTCACCAGCTCTTGGCTGCTGCTTTCAAGAACCGTTTGGTGATTCTGTTTTGCAAGGCGACAAAGGATGAGTAGGGCCTTACACGTGCGGATCCTGCGAACACGTGTGCGATCCAGCGATGGGGCCCACTCCAGCTGTCTTGTCATGACCCGAGTAAGAAAAGATAACCGATGTTAGGCCCGAATAGAGGGGAAAAGAGAGGAGAAAACCGTTGTTAAGGGTCTATTTGGGGGCCCGCCATAGGCATCACGGGCTTCTATTCTTCCTTCAATAGACAGATTAAGCATGAACTGTGTAATTCCACACCGTAGGGTCAGGGTTACCTTCTGAAGAAAGAAGAGAGTCAAACGCAGCCTTTGTTGAAGAAGAAACAGGAGTCAATCAAGGAAGGCAGTCGACATGAAATCGGGCGCCGGAGACAAGACAAGACAGATAAGCTTTTTGTTGAAGACAGCGACAAGAACATTCTGCCTAACTCTGTGTGTACTCTTTACAGAGAGATCAGCGTCACGAAGATCCTAAATCCGAAGTCCAAAGTAGTCCCTGTGATCCTACCAATCTCGTCCCAGATTATCATCCCAAGTACCGACTCTCATAATTTACTCGAATTTTCAGGAAAAAAAAAAGAAATTATCTTTTTACTCTTTCAATTTATTTACATTTATGTTTATTTATTAAATTTAAAATTACATGTAAAAAATAAGATAAACGTTGGAAGGTTCCAAAACTTACAAAAAAAAATTATCTCAAAATATTTTACTGTTTTTACAATTATTTTATATATAAAGTAAATATTAATAAAGGCCCAAGCTCATGTGTCTATTGGGTCGGCCCATGAAATAAGCCCAAAATTGTTACAGTGGAGTTTAAAAAATAGTTTATAGTATTTTTACACGGGGAACCAGGGAAAACAGTGGGGGCGATGAATCAGTGGGCTGTTTTGCACGTGGCACCTCGTGATTCGATCATATTCTCCACCAAAAGGCAGAACGTCTGCTTTTAGCTGATGCCAGGAAATTTCTATGATCCCGGCTTATGCACCATCATGCTCAGTTTAGAAAATTTGACTTTTTTTGGACCTTATGAAACTGGGAAGCATGCGCCTGTTTCAGGGGGGGGTTAACTCACCTCGGTAGGTGTACCTGATTCTGCCGTCAGAAACTTTGTTCAGTCAGCCAGCAGGTCTAGCTGGTTGGGGACTACTACTATTACTATGCATCATTTCAGCCCACGAAGGCTCTCCACTCACCAGTCACTCCCTCCTCCTTTGCCACCTACCCACCCGATCTAATTCCCGTTTTCAGGTTCTCCCATTCTTTTTCACAGTCCCCCTTCATTCATCGTCCCATAATTGATTCTTGTTATTGATTCAGGTTGGTTTCTTGTGGGAACCATGGATTTCCTCGAATCCCTCGACACTCAGATCATTCTGGGTGTTGCTGTGGCACTACTGGCCATTGGAGCTGCTGTTGCCTACCTGAAATCTACCAAGAAGTCCAAAGGCCAGTCCTTTTTTTCCTCCCTTCACTTGCCTTCAATCTGCAGATCAGTTATTGCTCATTTAGTTCCTCTGTAATTGAGTCTACACTTGTGGCTACATAGGGAGACACGCTAGCTGCAGCTATGCTTCTTGTGAGAACGAATGAATGACTCGATATATTTATATTTTTTCGGCAGGTTGCTTGGACCCGGAAATTTTCAAGGAGTTCAAGCTTGTGAAACGCACTCAACTGAGCCACAACGTTGCAAAGTTCACATTTGAACTTCCTACACCCACTTCAGTTTTGGGCCTTCCAATTGGACAGCATATCAGTTGCAGGTTAGGCTTTTGGCTAATGATCTAGTATGCCATTCCATGTTTAGTAGTATTGTTCCCATAATGATAATCATCAGAACCATATATATATATTGCCCATCTGTGTGAAAAAGTAAGCCTGCTCACGCCAGATTACCAGCAACACAATTTAACCTCTAGTGACCATACAGTTTTGCATAGATAAAATTGGTGTTGAGTTTTTTTATTACCATCTGACATTGAATAATAATAAAACAAGAAATTTTTGTTTCTTCCTCGTGATGATGATCTTTCTTTCTTGTTATAGAAATTATTGTCCATAAACTATCTGAACCTTTTTGACAGGGGGAAGGATGGCCAAGGCGAAGAGGTTATTAAACCATACACTCCTACCACATTGGACACTGATGTGGGAATCTTTGAACTGGTTATTAAGGTGCCAGCATATCTTGGAATATGTATAGTTTTATTTTGGTTCCTTCTGGTTGTTCCCCTAATGATGGATCTTTCCTTTGGATGTCTCCATATGTTAGATGTATCCACAAGGAAGGATGTCGCATCATTTCCGTGAGATGCGCGTGGGTGATTATCTTGCAGTTAAGGGACCAAAGGTACTCCCTTCAACATTTAGTCCAAGATCCTTTTTGGCTACCCATTTTTCTTCGATTTGGCAGGGATTACATATGGCACATTTCTAGATTGTTTCTAGGTGGGATCTATACAACCCTTCCTTAAATGAGCCATTATAGTTGATATCTGTGTGATGACTACAATTGCTTTATTTCTGTTGTACTACAGAAAAATCTCAAGATCCAAAGTTAACCATTTATTCATCCTTTCATACCATTTTGCTCTACATTATGCATATAGGACATAATTGTACTAATTTGATCATCAAAAATATTGTGAAACTGCATAACTTTGAGCAAGGAATATATCAATTATTAGCCTTCTAGCATAAATGTTAAAACCGTTGGCCAGGATTTTCTGGTCTTAGATCTTCCCTCTGTTTCTGAATATTGTGAATCATTTAATTGCATTGACATACAACCTCCAGGGTTAAGTTCTCTATGCCTGAAAAGGGATTCTTGACTATAGAAAAATTTGGGAATAAACAACTTTCTCCCTTTGAGAATTTTCTATGGACAAGAGGGTCTCACTCAACAGCTAGAATGCCACTCTTAACAGGGACGTTTCAAGTATCAAACAGGCCAAGTTAGAGTATTTGGCATGCTTGCTGGAGGTTCTGGTATTACACCAATGTTCCAGGTGGATTTCTTAGTCTATTGTTCTGCATTTTATATGATCCTGCCTCAGTGACTTGTGTTTTATTTTTTTCTAATTGAAATCTTCTATAATGTGGTCAGCATTTTGATCTTGCATTTTCTTCCTTTGCAGGTTGCTCGGGCAATTCTGGAGAGTGCAAATGACAAGACCAAGCTGCACCTGATTTATGCCAATGTTACTTATGAGGACATTCTTTTGAAGGTAACATTGCACCTCATTCAAACCTTTAATTTAACAGTGTTTTGAGCGACACTCTCCTCTTGTTGTCAATTGTTTAGACTCTTAAAATGGGATAACATTTAACCAGTGTTGGCAATGTTGCTTCTAAAAAGTTGATAATGTGAGAGCTTAATATATGCATAGTTAAAAAATATGGTTGTTTTGGCTGATGTGATCCACATCTTCATTGCAGGAAGAACTGGAAGGTCTTGCTACTACCTATCCTGATCAGTTCAAGGTTTATTACGTACTGAATCAGGTATCCCAGTCCTTAATTTATTGATATTCCATGATTCCCTGTTATTTCTGCAATCATCATTGACTTGTAAAATTCCGGCCTTTTATCACCAAAAAGATATATTATTGAATAATCTTTGCAATGCAAGCTTAGAAAACTATGATCTACTACTGCAAAATTTCTCTTAGCAACTGTAGTACATGATAAGTTTTTTTGGATATACATTCTCGTTTTACTAAAATGTCATTGCCAAGTAAAAGAATGGACATAATTGTCATGCTCATTTGATGTGTTGTAGAATTTGTTATTTCTTTACTGAATTGTTCTTCAGTACTTCTTGCGATGCATTCTTAAAGTTTTTCAAAAATGATTGGTTTCTCAGCCTCCTGAGGTTTGGGATGGTGGAGTTGGATTTGTCTCGAAGGAAATGATTCAGAACCACTTCCCTGCACCAGGACCCGGCGTACAGGTAGCCCACGTGCTCTTTATTTCCATAGAAACTTTTTTATGAAAGAATCTTCTGTAAATTACCTATACCATGTCTCTGAAAAACATACCTGAAGGATTCAGAACAATGTGAAAAATGTAGCCTCAAAAAATGATCTTGTAAAATATGCAGATCCTCAGATGTGGTCCTCCGCCGATGAATAAGGCCATGGCTGCACATCTAGAGGCCCTTGGTTATGCTCCAGATATGCTGTTCAAGTTCTAATCCTTGAAACTGTTACCTGCTATATCTTAGTGCGGAAAATCCCAGGTTGTAACCCTTTGGTAACGAGTAACTGAAGTCCCCAGACATTCTTTCTTACCTGGGATGTCTTTCTTCCTGCAGCAGCAATACATGTGATAATGTACTGGGTTGAATTTTTCATCATGTGGATCTGGCTGGCTGTCTGCTTGAGTATCTTCTTGTTGGTTGAATCTATTTGAATCTGTTACAGATTGAAACCTCGGTTAAAATGAAAAACCAGTCATTTTCTGACATTATGGAAGGCCTGATGATTTCCAAACAAGATGCAGCAGGTAAGAATGCAAACTATTACATGAATTTAGGTACAGTGATGTTCCTTCAGCTCTGTAAAGCTGTAATTCTATGCTTGTAAAGCTGGAGAGCTGTTGACAGATAGAACTGTAATGGGTCAGCTGATGGAAAGTTTTAGGCTGTGACCGCATGAATAGTAGCCTCAACTTTTCACCATAGTGAACTATGCTTACTACAAGAAAGCTCTTAGTAGTTGCCTTAGAATTGCTCATTTTGGAGTGCCTGTTACATGCAGAAAAGTGGTAAGATTGGGTGGGTTAGCTGGCAAGTTCCATCACAAATGCAATCACATGTGATTGATTGTTCATAATGGGCTGGCTGTATTGAGAGTTGGCTTCCAATTGGGCATAGGGAAAATGGCTTTACTGGGCATTCCTAATTCACCATTTTTATTCTCTGTTGCATTTATTACAAGCAGGCGATTGTGACATTTCGAAGCCTGCCCGTGATAGAAGAAGCTATCATCCTTTCTATCTATGAAGACCCATAAGCCAGTCTGCTCAGATTCCATGGATGATATAGATATATCACATAATGGTGCAGAAAATTCCATAGATGATGTAGATTCCATGGACATGAAGGGAGCTTGATAGCTGGTCGATTATTGCTCTGAAAGTGAGACATGTTCATGGAAGATAGGAATGCTTTGAGCTGAGATTTTTGTGGGAGGGGTAGTTGGCTCACCATTAACCAACTTCTTTTATTTACCATTTAATGGTCCCCATAAGAATTCTCATCAGCCAGCATAAAGGCTTAGATGCTGACAATACTTTAGAGGACAGCTCCTCACTAACCTTGCTCTATAGTACAGGGCACTGCTTAAATATGGCATTCAATGCCGCCAAATTGCAAGTGAATGCCATGCTTAAACTACAAAGGTTGGATGACAATACCGTGGGTTATTCTTTCAGCCATGGATAGCATGATGATTGAGCAAAAAATGAATAGCATGCTTTGCATCTAGCTTGAGACAAATTAAGATCTTGATTCTCAAGCATATTTGAATCAGGTCATATGAGGACCCAAAGATACCCATTATTATTGGAGGAGAAGCAAAGGGTCAAAATGAGATCACAGGTTTCCCCTTCCTGTTATCGGGCCTGCAAGACTTTCGTGACACTTCTCTCCCTTTTTCTCTCATCTTTTTACCATATGCATTCTTCTTCTTCTCTGCATCAAACAAACCTCTTGAGAAAATAGGAAAATGGGCATTGCCTATTGTGACAAAGGGAGGCCATTTTTTCCACGGTGTGAGAATATTTCCTCCATTTATTTGCTGAACAAGACCATAAGTGGTATTTCCTCTATGCATCATCTTGACATCATTCGACTCATAATAAATGCTGAGCTGGTTAACATGTTTTAAGTTACAGTTTCTGCAGGAATTAGAAAGGAGATCCGACAATTCTTTTTCTTCTACAACTACGATCTGATTGAAAAGGGGGCAAAGAAGGATAAAAACAAGAAGGAATAACTGATACTTATAGAAAATATAATTATAATATGTTATGTTCATCAGAAGATTGAAGGTAGTCCAATGATCTCCTCCACTTGACCCTCGTCAGTTGTCTCATCCAGCAGCCACTTCTCCAGAAAGGATAGTGGAGGAGCGGCAGCAGGAGTCATCTGCTGCTGTGGAACATCAGATCTCGGCTTTCCGGAGACCTTCTGGCCACTAGTCGATGATTTGTCCCACGAGACATAGCCATTCACATTGTCGAATTGCAGGGTCGGCTCGAACCCCTGGCGGGTCACAAGTTCCCTGCAGGGCAGAACCTTCTCTTGCTCAACCTTCAGGTTGAAGCAGCTGACGGAAGCTGCTGCCATTTTGTCAGGACAGCCCTTCTCAACCTCGGGATTTGCGGTAGTGGTGGCCGTGTTAGTGCTGCCCTTGGGGGAGGTTCTCATCCAACCCTCAAGGAGCCTAGAGATATTCTCAGTGATGGACGCGTACATGGAAGAAGTGCTGCTGCTAGAAATGTCTCCGGAAAAGGCCATCTTCCGATCGTTCAGCATGTTCCTCTGCAAGAATTGATCATCACGTTGAGCAGCTGTTTTTGCCTGATCTGCAGGCTGGAACTTCAGCTTCTTCTTCAGATGGGTGTTCCAATAGTTCTTTATATCGTTGTCAGTCCTCTGAGGGAGGTAAGAAGCTATGGCAGCCCATCTGCCCCCACAAAAAAAGGAAAAAGATGGAGATAAACTTCACTAAGGACAGCTGAAGGAATTCGATAGACAAAATGGAGGATCAGGAATCGGGTTGAAGATTACTTGTTACCCAGTAAGCCTTGCAGGTGGATGATCATCCCTTCTTCATGAGGGCTGAAGTTGCCTCTCTTAATCCCTGGCCTTAGGTAGTTAGTCCATCTAAGCCTGCAACTCTTGCTGCATCTCAGCAGGCCTAAAATTCAACAAGAAAAGGGTTAATACTTGAGAAACCAAAACATAGAGCTTCAATCCAAGAGCAGTGGAGAAGGCGAGAGAGTTACTGGTGTTGGTGGGGACAGATCTCCAGTTACCCGGGCCGTGTTCTCGGATGTAGGAGACAAGGATGATATCTTCTTCAGGAGTCCATGGACCTTTCTTGATGCCCACTTGATCACAGCATGGTGGTCTTCCCATGGCTTCTCTCTCTCTCTCTCTCTCTGAGTGCAGTGGGAGCCAAAACTTAGTCTAAAAAGAGACATACACAGTCTCTCCTCTCTCTGGCATCTATTTCCTTCATCTGTAAATGTGACCTTGTCATCAGTGCCCACTGGCTGGCTATTTATACACCTGGTGAAATTAATGGCTCAAGCAAATTGGATTTTCACATTGGAGAATATAAGAATAGCTTGTGAAATCTGTTTCACCAATGGGCCTAAATTGCTTCCAATATCAGCAATCTGTATAAACAGAAGCACCATCATGTGATGATATCCCCGCCTGAAAATGTACCATTATTATCCTATATATTAGATCTCATAAAAATACGAGGGCAATAGTATTAGTATGGGATGCACCGATAGTTTCACTGCATGGGATACTCTGCAATAAAGATCCAGAGGAGGCCGTATGTCTTGTAATACATGGAAGTTCTAAACAAGTAATGCTCTTAAAAGCCACAAGGAACAGTAACTAATTATTTCAAAGAACAGTACCAACAGAACTTCAAATGCCAAATACTGCTCAGAAATTGAGGGATGACCCAGAGCTGCAGCAAGAGACTTGTCAGTTTACTTTACACCCATGGATGAAATGTCTACACTAGTTCTCCAAAAGCATTCCATTGCTGTTTTCAGGAAAAAAATAGGTAATTTTAATTAATAATTACATATATTTTGTATTATGAAGCTAGAATATAATATGTAAACTCTAGCCAAAAAACAAAGAAAGGTCTATTAAAATTGCTTGAATATAATATGACCAACCTGAGCACTGGACATAGCATTGGGTGCTTAGAAATCGCTGAGACCTGCATCCCATGCATAAGGTGCATCTGATGGAGTGTCTTGAGAACCATGTTTCTCAGATGCAGGCCAATCCATGTTTGAAACAAAAGAAGGAAAAAGATCAAAGCCTTTTGCAGTATAAGCATCATTGGGATGTACTTCTACAGAACTCAAGCTTTCAGCAGCTGGAGTAGGTTCAGTGGATTGAGGTGAATCAAATGTTGCCCATCCTTCATTTTTAGGGATAGATGGCTCTGGCAATGTTTTCTCTGGTGTGGTATGTGAATGCTGAGGAAAATCAGCCCAGAAATCCAAAGATGATGCGGTATCAGTTGGGGGTACTTTATGTTGGATTGCAGATGAAGCTGACACGGTTGACGATTGAAAAAGATCAATAGATGGAGATGAGGATGTAGCATGTGCTTGAAACAAATCGACTGATGAAGCTGAAGCTGTAGGCGGTGGTCCAAATTGCAGTTGAAACAAGTCGATCGATGGGGCTGCAGTTTCTGGTCCAGGTACTGCTTGAAATAGGTCTGATCTGAACCAGAATTTACAAGGGTAGTTGACTGGGTGAGGGTTCCCATCTTATCTGAACAATTGTCAGGAACTTCCTCAGATTCTGGAACAACTTCAACCAAGCTGCCAGAATTAAACGAATTGAGAGACATCGAGTTGCTGTCAAATGAGCCAAAACTTCCCGAAGATGCAGTTCTCTACGTAAAGGATCAGTTTGGGGTCAGCTGACTGAAAACCCTTACATGAGATAATAAAATAAAATCCAATTCTACTGAAAGTTAAAAACCCATTTGAATAAATGAAGTGCTAAGGTAATGTACATTTTCAAATTTTCGGTAAAGAACTAAGGTCTACTAAGCAAAAGATGTTCATCATAGGATCGCCTTTCTGAGCATTTTCATGCAGATAGGCATTTTCATGTAGATAGGTATTGCTTGAATTCCTTTGAAGTAAAACACCCATGGCTTGCTGAAGATATTTAATAAATCAAAGCAATTGAACTACCCAGACCATTTGTTTCACCAAAAGTGAAGTCGGGAAGGAGAAGGGCTCGAAGCGACTTCCCCTTGACGAGGAGGAGTATGGTGCTGATGGCGATGGCATCAATCTTTTTGTTGGTTGTTAATGAAGTCCCAGTGTAGTTTTCCCTTCACTCGCATTTTATTTTCAGCTAAATTATACGAGTGCTATTAATTTTTTTATAAAATGTGATAATATAATATTAAAATTTTAAAAATCTTTTAATAAAAAAAAAATTATTATTTATGATATTATAAAAAATAATATTCATATTTGTTAATATTGGATACAAAATTGTCATATAATTAATTCTCATTCATGTAAAATTCTAGTAAAAAATAATGACCAAAAGGTAATGCCAGTTTACTAATTTTCAAATGTATCTGTTTGGTATAGAAATCTGATAAGTGAGCTATTTGTGAGCTGTATTTTCCAGTAATCATTAATGGGGATTTGCTCTTTGTGATGTAGCATTGTTTAGTGAATGAACAAAAGGAGAGAGCCAAATCCAACTAACATCAACATGGGCCAACTTACATGTCCGATCAAAGATGATTGCACACTTCGGCTATTGGTCATGCTGATCACCAACTGCCATAACAGGCTGGCTTGATTTCACTTTGGGTTCTGCATTGTATATTTGGTTGGGAATAGGGGCAAGTTGACCCACCTTGACATATTTCTCCATGAACTTGTACTCCCAGTCCTGCAAGACTTCCAGCTCGGACTCGTTCAGGCCTTCCATGTTTCCCGTGAGGTCCTTAGGATCGAAAGACATTAGAGCCAATGCTCTGCTTGCATCCCTTCCAGCAAACATGGCATATGGTCCGCCAGGACCATAGAACATCCTGCACCAGCAAATCTATAGTCAGATCATCAAGGTGATGTTGAATCCATTTCCTCTTTCAAACTATTAGCTAGCTCATATTGTTTTTCTAATACTCTCTGGAGGGTACAGATATCAGGAAGCTACAATTTGAAATAAATGATTGAAAGCAGATGAAAAAATATAGAGGAGATTATGTCTGACTATCAAAACGAATAAATATATAGATGTGCTGTCTGTTTTTAGTCATGCAGATCCAATGAGCAAGGGTGATCATCTTGATAGGTGAATAAAGGAATCTGGCTGTTCTTGTTTTTCCACTCAACAAAGCAAAAGGTAAAGAAAAAGACCAAAGCATCTGGAAATGATTGGGATTCGCATTTTCATTCTTATCTTGAATTTGCCATATTTTAGACTGTGTTTTGTATTGGGGGGAGCAAATCAAGTTGAAACAGAGTGAAACCCGCAGGGCCATGCAACTATGTCAAAGCACAGAAGTTTCATATTACAAGGCATGAACTCAAGCAAAACCTGATTTGGGGACTAGGGCTTGGCAGCACAATCCAACCAGAAACAAAGCAACTATAACCTACATAACCTTCCAAAATAGCTTCATATTACAAGGCATGAACTCAAGCAAAACTTGATTTGGGGACTAGGGCTTGGCAGCATAATCCAACCAGAAACAAAGCAACTATAATCTACGGAACCTTCCAAATCTAGGATTCATGAACATGTGCGTATGTAATCAGCAAACTTTAGGTACCAGAAATTGGAGCAAATTTAGCCGGAATGAATCCCAAAAAAACGCTCACACACATCAAGCCGTCCAGTTCAACCCAAACAAAATTTACCCTTTCCACCATTCTAATTATCAAAAACCAGCAAAAATCCAACAATTTCAATATCAATCGCCAAGAATGCGGAGCATTTTCTCGAATAAACAGGTAAATACGACAGAGAATGCTCAAAATACCTTCCAGGGGAAACGTCATAAATCTGGCCTTTGATGGCCATGAGTAATGGCTTGGTAGGGTCCGAGCCGTCGTAAGATCGCAGCTGCTCCTCCGTCACGTTCCCGAGCTGAACAGGCTCAGCCGGGGGTCGAAAGCTGGCGGCCAGGTCCACGGCCTTGGAAGCAGAAGCACCGTGGTTCTCGGGGTCAACGAACATGCCGCAGACGATCTTGTACATGACAACCATCATAGCGAGGATAGTGAAGAACGCCGCTGGGGACAGCCCCGTGTACGCCGCCACCGCCTCCATCACAGTCGAGTAGAGCCCCATTTTCTCCGGTAAGTCTGGAGATGTCTCTAGTCAGATAATGCAATGCCCGATCGATCACCAAACCCGCTCCAGCGGCTCCACCCACCACACTGGGAGCAAATTACATTTTACACCCTAAACATTTACTCATTATTAACTCCACGAGATTTTATATGAGTAATATACACCCTCTAATTTCAAAGTTAGCCAAAATTAATCTCTCAAGTTTTCATTTCTCCCCTTTCCAGCTACGACCCATAATTGGCTGTAAATGGGCCTATGCCCAAATAGTGAAAAGGCCCATATAAGGCCTGATGAGCCTTCAAGTGCGGAATCGGAGACCTGACGTGGCAGTCAACGCGGGCCCCGCCGTGGCGTAGACTAGAGAGTGAGCAAATGCTTGTTATTGCTGAGTCAGAAAATCAATAATCATTAAATTAATAAATATTAAATAATAATTAAATTGCCGAAAGTGCTGATTATAGAAGGGTATAATGGTAAATTCAAGAGGGGGACCGGAAACTGACAGTTTCCGGATTCCGAGGGTCGATCGGTTGTTCCTCAGACTTGTATTAAATGGCATGTTTGGGTCCGTAGAAGTAGACAACCGCTGTTCTCTCTCCAGAATTGGTCTCCTGTCTCTCTATCTTCAGATCGTTTTCTCTAGAACGGAGGTCAGAGAATCAAGGAGGAACTTGCCGAGGAATGGCGGACCAGCTCACCGATGACCAGATCTCCGAGTTCAAGGAAGCCTTCAGCTTGTTCGACAAGGATGGCGATGGTAAATCCTGTCGTCTCGCCTCTCTCTCTCTCGAACTCGTTGTTTGTGTGTTTGTCTGTAAGCTCTAGAATTAGATGTGAGCTGTGCCTGCTGATTGGGTTCTTTCTTTATCCATGCTTGCTTCCTTAAAAAGTGCCTCAAGAGTCGGGACATCCTTCTGGGTTTACAATTTTTTCCGCTGCGGACTTCTATCACAGCTTCTCATCTGGTTTTCTTATAGACATTCGTAGTTCAGAGACTAGCTTTAACTGGATATGATCTAGAGATTGTTCCTTGCCCTTGTGGCGTGTATTAATTTTCTGGTATTTAATCGTTCAATATTGGAAACTGTAGGCTTTGGCAATAAGGATGAGTGAATCCCTTTGATGCCCATTTTGTCTTCCAGATATAGCACATGTTTAACTATGATTTCTGAGATTCATCAGCGTTTATATTAACAATCAATATGTTAGATCATACCGCTTGAAGATTGATGGTGGAAAGCTATATCTTGTTCACTGGTTTTAGGGTTTCAACCACTGGTTTTTTTAAAATGACTCCTGTCTTCTTCTCAAGTCTGATATCACTTGAAGCAATTTTATTTTATTGTTCCAAGTTGCGTGTACCCACTTAGAAAAATTGTAATCATCTTCCCCACGGCTCTGCACTGAATAATTCAAAATTTGATATTTGACTTGTATCCCCGTGGTTGTAATATCCCCTTACATTATAAAACTTCAATTTCCAGGGACTTTCTTGCATCATGGCTACTAGCTAGCTGTCCATGGTGCAGAAAGTCCATTTGTGCAAGTGCTTCCTGTGATATTTCGTCTTCTTGAGCTATTCTCTGTAGGAACACCTCTTCTAGAGAATGGAAAGTAGCTTACTTGACTGATTGATGCTGCTGCAGGCTGCATAACTACTAAGGAGCTTGGAACTGTGATGAGGTCCCTCGGACAAAACCCGACAGAGGCAGAGCTTCAGGACATGATCAATGAGGTTGATGCTGATGGGAACGGGACAATCGACTTCCCCGAGTTCCTTAACCTTATGGCCAGGAAGATGAAGGACACTGATTCGGAGGAGGAGCTCAAGGAGGCTTTCAGGGTTTTCGATAAAGACCAGAATGGGTTCATCTCTGCTGCTGAGCTCCGCCACGTTATGACCAACCTCGGGGAGAAGCTGACAGACGAGGAGGTGGAGGAGATGATCCGAGAGGCTGATGTAGATGGTGATGGCCAAATAAACTACGAAGAGTTTGTGAGGGTTATGATGGCTAAGTAAACAACAGCCTACCAAAACCTGCCACCACAAACACCTTTTGGAAACGACAAGGACATGTCATTTAATCTATCCTTTCTCCTTTTGAGAGCTGTCATGGAATCCTAAGTTAGAAAGTGAAGTTCGTGGTCTGGTTTATGGAGTGATCCATCCAGCTATCAGTGTCTTGCAACTCTTTCTTTTTCAAAGTATTACATTTTGCTTCTTCTCTTTATCATTCTATATTTCTTGCATCATGAAGCTATAGCACACGACTCGCCGGACTCGCCGGTGGGAAAGCTCGTAGAAGAGACGAAATCCAAGCGGTCGGCACAGCCACCTTCACCGACCGATAAATAAGAGAGGGTCGCCCCTGCCGGTCCTGTAGCTACCGGCGGAAGAGTTGTCTGTGAACCGGCCTCGAGCTGGTGTTTGTCAAGGAGGATGGCTGACGTATCGAGGGTCGGGAGGCCCCTGCTGGGGATGATACCACCGGAGAACCAACCGCGGATCACTCTCCGGGGCTCGGGCTTCAGCATGCTGTCCCCTGCAGCGTGGAGATCTCGCGAGTAGCCGCCGGTGACCTGCTGCACCATCTGCCCGAAGTTGGCCGGGTCGGCGGTGATGAAGGTCGTCTGGGACCGCTTCGGAGACCTTGCCAGAAGAAGAAGCTGAGACGGGGACCCGGCAGCTCCTTATCATCTGCGGCTTGTTAGCGGCGGACACCAGGTCCGATCCCCCATAGACGTTCGCGAGGGTGGGAGGAGCTAGCTCCGGCTTCGCGGTAGATGTACAGAGCAGGGGAGATAAGCAGTCGCATGATAGGCTGTGGGCGGCTGAGAAGAAGCTAATGTCGTAGTAGGCAGTACTGTCAGAGAGAGACATGGTGAGAACCATGGATCCATGAAGAAAGGTCTAACATGAAGGTAAATGCCCAGTGTTCTACCAGTCATAATATTACCAATGAAGATTGATTAGATGACGGTAGCTTTTGCTAGCGAGTTTCTTGTAGCTGGAATACCAATGATATAAAATATCGACACCTGTTGCTCGGTCGCCATAGCTAGTAGCTTCCAAACTTGGTGGACCCATGGTTGTGATGATGAACTATTCATGAGCTGGGAAGCTGTTGATATGATGGAAAGTTGTGTATTATATATATATATATATATACACACACTTCAAGCGGTCATTTATCAGTTTGATAGTTATTGATCTAACACTAGTTCGAGAGAGACAGAGAGAGTGCACACGTGTGAGTGAGGCATATACAGCCAATCATATGATACAAGCACTCAAAGAAGCAAAATTGCTAGGCTGTTCCTTTTGCTGTCTCTCTCTTTCCTCCCGTATTATTTTCCCGTCCGGATTCCGATGATAGAACGGCATAATTTTCCTCAGAGCCAGTCACCCACCAGAGAGACCCTCTCTCTTAAACTATCTAACAACAACTGACAAAGAGGAAAAAAAGATAACTGTAGCTCAATTTTCCTTTGTGTAGCCATTGGCAGATTCAGCTTTCTCCTCTCCCTCTTCTAGTCGAGCATGAGCTACCGTCTCTGCGCCGTCGGCGGTGACCGTGGCTTTTTCGTCCACCACCTTCGCCGGCTCTGCTGCTGCTTCCGGGTGCTTGAAAGATCCGAACTTGGGGGTGAATTGGGGTGCATGGGAGGCGCAGGTGTCGAAGGTGAAGGACTGTTGATGGCAACTTCCCCCGGATTCTTGCAATTTGTCGAGGGACTCGGGACAGTTCCTCCTACGCTTGTTGGCCCGGCTCTCTTCTTCTGCCGGATTTGCGCCGGGACAGTCCTGTTCGGGCTCGGGAGCGACCAGTGGGGTTTCCACCACAGGCGCCGTGGAGCTCTCTGACATGCCTGATGAGGGACAGCGAGCTTGGAAAGAGAGAGAGAGAGCGTGTATGTGTGATGATTGGAGAAAATCACTGTGAAACTACGGAGACACTTTCCCTCTACCCCTTCACAATTATTGGGTCTTCGCATTTACTTGGGCCTGCCACAAGAATCTGCCCGTGCACTGTAACAGACCCATACTATTGAATAAAACCTATGATTATGCTCCAACATCTTCATCAATGGCGGAAGGACTCATCTCCCAACCAAAGCAGAAGGAATTATTATGTAGTTCCACTTGTCTTTAAGCCATCCTTGAGACAATCGCCCGAGACATCTCTGCCTGATACGCTCTGTATTCCCTTTGCTTTTCTTTCAGCTGCTTGTATACGAGCTTCATTTCTCTACAGGGTATGACACGGAAGGTCAGTAGTAGCTAAGCTAGGAAGTCAGTACTATGCCAATTTCAGCAATTTGTTTCTCCTGTACCTGTCATTCGGGTGGATTGACAAGGCTCTGGTGATATCCTCCTCGGCCTTCTCCAGATCTGAAACTCTAAGGTATGCTTGTGATCTTCTGTACAGGGCTTTGCCATTGGAGGGATCCATCTCCAAGACCTGAAGATGCTGTGTTAAGCTTGCCCCCCAATTTCCATTAACTAGCAAGACTTACTTGTATATCAGAAAATAAGAAAGGAGACCAACCTTGGTGCACAGTTTTGCAGCTTCAGAGTACTCCCCAAGCCGGAGCTTGCAAGCGGCGTTGTTCAAGTAGCACGATGAGCACAGTGAATTCGCTAAGACCTTCTCTTCATGGGTGAACAGGTGATCGAACGACGCATACTGAGCAGCCTGCAGGATTGACAATTCTTAAGCAAAGATGCTATTGGCAGCGTTGGTCTGCACTCTGCAGGAGTCACAATTGCTCGAGCTAGCTAACCTTCTCGTAGTTCTCGGAAGCACGCCGGAAATCCCCGGCCTTGAACAGCGAATTCCCACTGTTCTTCTTCTGCTGGCATGCTTCTATTTTCTCTCGAGAATCCATCTTCCAAAAGGGTTTCTCCTGAAAGAAAACAGCCCAAATATTGCTACCAATTAAGAGCACTCCCCTGCAAGAGAAAGAGAGAGAGAGATAAAGACCTTGGTGAAGTCGATCAAGTCGACTTCATAGTAAGTGACGGAGCTTCTGCAGACCGACACGATGCTCCGTTCTCCTTTCTTCATAGTCATGATCGCCCTGTCTAGACCTTCATCAATTTGATCTGCATACAGCCACACAGTCAATCCTCAACTTCTGCAGATCTTCATTGTTCAAGAAAGTAAAAATGAAATCTTTTTAGCAGTACCATGGAGGCTGACAAACTCGAACGGTTCCTCCATCGTCCCCCGTCTTTCGTTAACGGTTCCATCCTCCTGTTTACTGGTATATGCCGCTGAAGAACAGAAAAAAGAAGACATGCGGATGCCCCAAACATGCCCAGAACAAGTACGACACAAGCTTTGGATTGACCGGAGTTACAAACTAACCTTTGACGATAGATCCCTCGCAAGGATGCTCGAATCCTTCACCGGCTTTTACAATTCTCTTCAGAACCTTCTTGTCTCCTGTGACGTCGATCACCCTTCTCCATGAAAGTAACTCGATGCCAATGAACAAGCTCGAATTGACTGAAACAGTCCCTCCAGCACCAAAGCCATCTGACACGAGCAACAAAGATTTCCGTTCTTAAAATGGCCGGAAACTGCGGCGATGCGATTGGATTACATGTCAGATGATCGTCTTACACGAGAATTTCACGGTTAGCTCTGCTTTCTCATTTCTCCTCATCGTTTTCACTGCTATGCTCATTGCAGGACACGGATTAGCTGATTTATAGAAGGAAGGAAAGAAATGTTGCTCAGGAGGTGAAGAAGATTGAGCTCTGTAAGAAGTGCGAATTCCGGCTTACCGTCTCCTACTTGAAACTCGACGCCTTCCTCAGACTTGGACACGACTGCTCCATCCTCTAGCCTCGCCTCGTACTTGACTGCAAAACAGATGCATCAGTAAGACTTGTCCATGGCACTCCACGTACGAAATTTGCAGAGCAAACTATTACCGATGACTTCATCGCCATCCCGGGGAGTTGCCCATCCTAGCCCATCCCTCACAATCTTCTTGAGGACTCCTCCGTCACCGGTCAGGTCCCTGATGCTACTCCATCCTATCATCTCGATGTCGTAAACAAGAGTAGAGTCGGGAGGTATAAGAGGAGGGAAGCCGAGTTCGCCGTATGCAAGGTTCGGAGGAATGGTGAAGATAGCTCGCTCGCCCTTCCTCATTGTGGAGACCCCTTCATCCCATCCTCTGATGACCTCAACTGGAATTCAGCTCAAAACTTTCTAAAAAATCCAACTTTCGGCAAGATGACAGCATCGCAGGGTTCCATTAAAAAGCAAGAAGATGGAATTTTTTTACTTACACTGCCCTAACTTGAACTTGAACGAGCTTCCGTCCCCACTTGAATCAATGAAAGCACCACCGTCGATCTTCCCGCTGAAATGAACTGCAGAGCCACAAATAAATGGAAATTCCATTGCAGAGGGAGTTAGATGACTCTGGTGGAACGCCGGCAATGAAATTCGGACAAGCTACCAAATGGAAGATGAATATGAATATGCATTATGCCGCAGATGACAGTGCAGTGCATGCTCCAGATGACCTTCAACTTCGTCTCCATGAAAGGGAGTCTGCCAAGAACTCCCCTTTCGGAGAATCTGTTTCCTCAGTCCTTGTGTGCCAATTCTCTGCTCGAAAAACCCGTGATTTTCAGATCGAGCTTCTGGTTTTAAGGTAGAGATCACCATTGACGCCTGCAGGAGTAAGAGATGGAGGGGTGGATGGAGAGAGAGATGAGATAAATTTTCGGTTGAAGATAAGCTGTCGTTGGTTTCCCTCCTACTGACGATTTCAGTTGAGATTTTTCTGCAAGCAGACATCGACCGGGCCTTTACTGGGCTGATGAGCATGTCACATTCATACCGCGCCTATAATTGGGCCATTCGTTGTGGATGAACAATGCTGAAAATGAAGTGAAGAGATGACAAATTCAATTAGTTCAATACTCAATTGGAAAAAAGGTCTGACCTTTTGCAAGCTTTAGGTGAAAAGAAGATGGAATGAAGGGCACAAGCTCAGAACAAAATCAGCAACTAATGAGTAGGGAAGAAATCAAGAGGGCAAACACAGAATGGGAGACCCATTTCTTTAAAGAACCAAATCAGATGAAGCAAATCATATACAACAATCTTTGTTACAGTAGATGGTGATTAGGCAAGCCCAAAAAACGGATGCCTAAAGCAACACTCGGCTAGGAAATTAGTGGGCATCAATGGCACAATGCTACCACACCTGCGCGGTCCATACAAGGGATGAACGCGCACACACAACTCAAGACTAATGAAACAATCAATCACAAGATACTATTCAGTATGAAAACCAGTCAGCTAGGCTCAGGGTTCAGATTACATCATCGGGTCCTGCAAGCATTACCTGCCAATGGAGAATGTAGCTGTTTGAATGGTACATAAGAGGATACAAAATAGAGTTTTTACACATGAAGGGTCGTTGATACACTCACATTGCAATCAAGAGCATATTTCCGGGCCAGCATTATGGCAGCATTTCTGTCGCGCTCTGATTCGAAAATTAACACGAAAGACAGCCCTTTCCTTGCTTGCCAGAACAGTCCTTTTGTTGCAACATTGATGTCACTTCGAACTCCACATAACTAGAATTCATAAAACGGCTGTGTAAAAAAAAAAGGCAAATGCAATGCCTTCAAGTCCTCTCTCAACTTACAAAGATAGAAATGTCTACCCGAAAACCTTAACTTTAGGAGGCCATGTGCCATCTGATCTAAAAGCAACTTGCAGCTTAAACTGATAGCATGATAATATACATAGTATTTAGAAGATAGCATCTTGAAAATGATGGCCTGGATATGTACTAATCAGTTGTTTGCAGTGCCTCTGAAATGGGATGCAAAGATAGTGAAGATCCAGCTTAAAAAGACAGCTAAAATGGAGCCTATAGGGTGCAGGAATACATACATTTGAACCGAGCTTCAAACATCAATTTCCAACTCGTATGAAGATCTAAAGGGAGTAAACTAAGGTGTGCTGTATATTTCTTGCTCAATATAAATCAAGAAAATTGCTAATGAATTACCTGCATTGAAGTTGAGTAAATTTCTCGAGCTTTAGAGATCCACCCTCTACTGAGCTTCACCCTCATCTTGCCCACATGAAATACATGTGTGGAGTTTGATGGATGATCTTGGCCATTAATCTGGGAGATAGTTACCTTTGGGACAAAAAACAACATGCCATTGATCAATTATTAATATTCCAAGGTGAGAAGAGAACATACTTCTCCAAATAAGTATAATGGCGTACACTAAATTCTGCATTTGACTTTCGTGTCAGAGATTCTACATGGCTCTCCAATTCTGCAACTGTTGGAAATTTCCTTCAATCGAGTTTAACAATGAAAGGAGAAAGCAAGAGCATACATGATATATCATCAGGTACCTGAATCAACAAGGCCAGCTGTTGTCACCAAATCCTTTTGGCCATTAACAGTGATTTCAGCTTGCAAGATACGCCCCACATCTAAGGGCTCAGGCGCATAACTCGGTCTATCAGCACCTGATGAAGATAAAATCACTCATGTATTACTGTCACTTATCACATCTCCACCAGTTGATTTCTCTGAAGATCTGATGATTATTTAGGAGCTTTAGACTTCACTAACTGCTTTCCGTATTGACTTTAAATGCTAGTTGCTTCATCTAAAATGAGCCAAAACAATACTGAATCAAGCAATTTTGTCATGCAAATGAACAAAAAAGAAAAAAAAAACCAAGAGAAGTACCTGAGATGACATCACGGTGGCTTCCCTCTGATGAGGTTCGATACCATTGAATTGAACACTTGGAAAGTGGAGGTGCATTGTCCAAGCAAGCGCGAATATGCAAAACTGATCCCAGACTCTCGGGACCATCTAGGACATATAATCGGGATCTATTCTCTTCTGCCCTCCTGCTTAGTGTCAGCTGTAAATGGTAGGGAAGGAATTACACATACCAACTGTCAAATGCTAATATTTTGGTAAACTATTGAAGGTGCCTACAAAACATTGAAATATGCAGAAAAGATCCGTAGTACTTCTCTCTGAAGCTTGAAAGAAAATATGGCTTTCTCTCGGATTTGAAGTCTCAGTGCATGAAGCTCATGTTCTATATCCCTCACCTGTTTCCACAATACAATGCTTGTAATGCAAGACTTAGCCATGGCAAGTAATTTTAGAAAAAGTTCAATTTCACAGGAGACTGAAAATTACTAGGATTTATCTATTGAGTAAAACAATATATTTTTATATTGCTTGTATCATGATCTACAATGGTGACAAGCTAGGCTATGTAAATACAATTAAGCTACTATGAATCAATTCAGAGAAAACACATTAAATATGTGGGTGAAAAAATAAGTGGGATAGTTCAAGGACCTTGCTTGGTTGATGCAGCAACTTGATTCTTCGAGCCTCTTGAACCTCTTCAATTAGTTCCTCCACATCCTAATCACCATTTATTGAAAAGAACCCGGGTGAATTTAAATTTAGATGATAAAATTACATAATTTATTGAGTGAACAGAAAAGGGTAAGACAAGAACAGACCTGTGTCTTTGACATTTCAGAACTTCTTCCTTCCTCCTCAAGGGCCTCACCGATGCGTTGGACCACTGCCCTGGCACTTTCGATTTCAGCACAAGCAAAAGATTTTTCTTGGCTCACCAGCTTCTTAGCATCTTCTGATGCCTGCAAGATTTGGGAACTTCTCAATGAGGAAGGAATAGAAAATGGGAATTACCACTTGAAAACAAAGGAATGGGGCAAGAACTAATAATAACTGGAAGGTTTCAAAGTAACAAGTCGAAACAATTTAGCCATTCATGGATAAAATACACTGCTCCTTGCAGAAACTAACGTGGCAGAAGAGTTTTAGCATCCATTCACTTACCTGTTTAAGAAAGTTCACCAGCTTTTTTACTTCAAATTTCTCTTGAATCAATTCTCCTTCTTTCTGGGTTAACTTAACTGCTAAGGCCTCCACCTGCACAATAATCAAAATTTGACTATGATTCACAATGCATAAAATCTTCCCATATCAGAAGATCACTCGCAAGTATAGCTAATATGAATTGAAAGTCGGCTGTAGAACTGTATTGATTATCAGTACACACCATGGAAATAGCTTTCTCCACATCCTTCTTATTCCGCCCCGTTAACTGACCTTTCAAAGCTTCCAATGCATCTCTGAGCTTCTTTAGAAGTACATGCCCTTCCAATGAGGCAACCTCCTTTAACTTTGCCTAAAATGAGAATATAACAGAGTGAGCCCATGGGTAGTAAACGGTTAGATAATTCATTTTCCTAAGAGCTCAAGCTAGTAGGAAGGTGGACCAGTAATGTGTAACAAGTGTGAATGCCATTCATCTGTGCAAGCCATCCCACTAGAGTCTAGACAAGCACAAATATACGGATTACTTGTACTCGAAGTGAAGAGTTTTTGCTCTATAGGATGGTAATTTTTCTACAATCTTGAGCGGATGGACCAGATATTAAACATCCTAATACAGTATACAGTTGCCATGCCATTTCAAGCTCAAAAGGAACAAACTGGGCTGTTGATTCACAAACCTCATCAGTGAGTTTTGCTGCTGCAGCCAGGTTCTTGTCAAATTTACTGGCAAGATCACGAACAGAGAGACGCTTGTGCTGCTCCCAGAGATTCGTTGTTTCGCGCTCAACCACTTCCTTCAAGGATGGACCCTTGTCCTCCTCCTTCGGATCTTCAAGAATCTGATTGTTCGGACCCAACCTATACTTTGGAAAGCAATTGGATGCAAAGCTCACATCAGCAGAAACTGGCAGGAGTGCTTCTGTCTGCATGATCTCTCCAGGTTCTGGGCTCACTTTTGTCATTATTCAGATAGCAATCTGATCAGATACACAAATTGTCAAACTCGTGAAATATTGGAGGACAAAAAGGAATACACACAGTAAGATAAACATCTGAAAACTTCATTTGCATGTTCACATCCAAAACTCGAGACCCTCCATTGATTCAATGCAAGTTTCCTCACTTTTTACCTAGAACTTCCTTGTAGCTCGAACAATGCGCTTAGACAAATTCAAGGGAAAAACCAGGGAGAGGAAGTGAAGGAGACTTGATGAATAAGGTATCAATACTAGAAAGAGACGTTGTTGTTGTTCGACAAGACTAATATACGATATCCTAGATGGCTCATACAATCAAAGTAGAGAACAAACTAACCAAGAGAAGGAAGGCACGCCTAAAACCCTGAATTTTTCGAAAAAACAAATCCATCAAACTGGAGATCAGAAAGAAACCTCAAATTCAAAACTCATCCTGAAAAGACTAGAGAGAGGGCGATGCCCAGCTTTGATTGAGGGTAAACCTCAGAGATGCCAAGAAATGAGCTCAGAACAGTTTTACCCAATTATTCCATCAACATGATGAGAACATGAACAGCAATAATTGGTTTCCTCAATAGAGTGAAGGAGGCTTCAGTGAAACTAGAAAAGAAGATCATCAAACTAACGAAAGAATCTACAGCTTCCATTAAAATTGAAATCACTAAAATCAAAATTAGAAGTTCTTCTCTCAATTTCATATTCTGACTCCTGAAATGTTCTCATACACCTGTACTTAGCATTATCATGCAGATTTATCCTCTTAATTAGCAGTGTTCAGTAAGCACTAGCTGGCAAAGACGCAATAATCGATCGCAGGGAAGAACCGACAAAAGACTGAATGCTCCCAAAAACAATGCAGCAAAGAGCCAACGGATAAAGATCTCAAAATCCTATAAACGAATGAAAACAAATGATGCAGTGACTATTATCGTTTCACATAGACATACATATCACCGCCAGGAGGCAATCTATCTCTGAACCGACCCTGTAAATCCCGCAAACAATGCGATATGCGATACTATATAGAGAGAGAGGAAGGGAGGGAGGGAAGAAAATAACCGGAGAAGAAACTGAAGAGTGGTAAACAGGCCACAGCTTTGCTTTTTAAAAGGGGTAAAAGGAGGAGAAGAGAGAGCTCGGCCTCCGGCCCTCTCTGACCTCGCTGTCTCCCCTATCGACGACTCAAAAGCTACCGTTTTTTTCCATTTTTTTTTCCTGAACAGCCATTTTATATACATGTACCAAGTTATTAACCTCTGCTGCGCTAGAGAGCTTTTCACAACGGGCTGAAATGGCGGAAAACAGGATTACGAGGAAGGGAATACTGCCGTCTCCAGGCTCCTGGGTCCCAACGATGCCAGGTGGGAAACATTGAATTGCTCCTCGGGACATGCTGCTGATGCTAAGTCAGCCCGGGCAAAAGTGACTGACTGACTGACTGCTCGCGCCCATGGATTCCGTTTGTCATTGGGATTATCGTTGTCAATGTTCGATGAAGATGAAGCTTAATTCAATGCAGACATTGGAAAACTTATACAATCTATTCCAAATTTTTTTAACATCATCTAAGATTCATAATCATCTATAAGTTATACCATATGATATATTAATATCATCAATTGATACGCCTTCCTTTTTAGAAAGTGAACATCTTTTTCTTTCTCAGTTGTCCACAGCATGAACATGACGTTGAGAATAAAGTTGCGAGCCACAAAAGAAGTCATGAGATGACTCCATGGAAAAAAAGTGTACAACACACACACACTCACATGGGTGTGTCCTTTTTTCCAACTTGCATGTATAATATTACCATGTTTAGCTCTATATATGTACTCTGGCATGGAGGTGGAGGTGGCCGTCCTATTAATCCCATGCATTGCACGAACTATTTGGAGTATAGCCATATCGGGCTCACGTGCATCTGCCCTAGGGTTCATAATTTCTTCTGCTATAATCCACACTACGATCAAGACAACCCATGCTTCCAATATCTCAGTGTCCTATCGTCCATCGTTAACTAACGTGAAATATTCTGCAGGATGGATATGGAAATGTGGATGGTATCATTGAGCACTGTTCACGGCGTGAGTTCGCCATGTGTGGCCACAGTAGCTTACAGCGTACGTCCCTACAGAAGAACCCAACATGGCGGTGATGATGTTAATAATGTATACATGGACATGTGTTTCTCGTCAATATTCACACTGCATTTTTGTCCTGTCTCCTTGTCTCCGTCCTTCAAATACCCATTCTCATCCACCAGCTTGACCAGTCAAGGGGCCTACAACGCACCTCCAAGCAATCGTCCGACCCCCGGCTCGGAACCTAGCTACCACACAGAATGACCCACGGACGTGGGGTCAAATGACCGGCCATCACGTGCTAAACTTGACAGTCCAATCACTCGGGGATAAAACATGGCGGGGCAAACAGCACCTTTGAAGGGACTGGTCCCACGTCACTTTCTAAAGGGCCACCGAAACGTAGATCGGGCAGGCAACGGCACATGGGTCTAACGCAGGACCAATTGGATGTAGCCCAAATGCCAGCCCAGTCACGGGTGGATAAGCACTGCCATGGACACTCTGGACACACGGTCGGCCGGATCGATGGAGCCGTCTTAATTATGGACAGACATTAATTGTAGCAGGTGGACCATCACAGACCATATAAACCTTCAAGGAAGGACACTTGCATGCTTTGCCCACAAACCAATCATGCCAAGATGAGATCATACAATGGGCCTTTCATGTATAATTTGGTCCGGCCCATTATGAGGGAAAAAAGAGCATATATGACCAAATCCCAATCAAAGTGCCACTGCAGAAAAAGGGGTCCCTTCATCATTACTGGAATGATGAGCAAATCGGATGGGTAAAAAAAATGGATTTTTGGAAGATAAGCACAATAGACAAAATCCCATATGCCGTGATATGATTACTAATGATGCACCATACTCTGCTAATAACACAGAGAATGTAAGATTGTTTTACACTATTGAGTATCCCTTTAATCATTTACTCATAGTGAGATAGTACATGAAGTTGATACTCTTGCAGGTATCATAGAATAATACTGCAATAGGATGGGGGGTAAACAAGCAGCTGCTCTTTCTAGGTAAGCTTTATTCCATTGCAGCAAAGCAAAGAAAGAAAGAATAAGAGAATAGTTGGAAGCACCAAAGAATCAGAACATATTATTATTCTCCTCCTTTTTTATGTTCTTTTGCCTCTACCACTACAGAAATGCAACCTTCACTAACATTCTTAGGGTCATCTTCCTCTCCAAATCATCAATTATGCCTCATTGTTATAGTGAATATGAACCAACTTACCACTCTTTTCCTCTTTTGAATATGGTTCTCTCCATTGACAAGCATGGAAGGATGACATTGACATAATTGTACTTTTTATAATATTTCAAAATATATAATTTAAGTTGTATATTGCTCATTTGAAAAAAAAAATAATTACCCATCACCTTTTGGTGGGAAATTGACGTCTCTCCTTATCCATTTACTTGTTTCCTTATAATTAGGTTTATTTTCTTTGATGGACAACTAACCATAATATATTTAAAGAGAAAATATAAAATTGTAAATAAATATAGTTTGTGTACCATATATATATATAGTTAATCCATTACAAATATAACATATTAATAATAGTGTAAATATAATAATTAATACCAAGACAATTGGAAAATAAAAACACTTCCCTCTTGTGTCACTACCGGAATATTTAAATTTTGTGTCTTTTTTTGTTTGGTGGATAGACACTCTTGCCTTTGTCTCTTTCCATTGCCACCACTCAGCCTTAATTTCACCAAAAAATATTAATTAAATATAGAAGCGAAGTTTTATTATTATTTGAATAAAAGGGAAGTGGGAAAATGGAAAAGACAAAGCCTTTCAAAGGGATGGCACTACAAAAAAAAAAAGTAAGTCAAAGGTCTTTAGGCCTCACCACTCACTCACCCACACACCCTTTTGCATAGATGTGTGTCTTCTCCAAGTAAAAATACACTAAGCATTGATGAGAGTGGATGCAAAGTGCAGTGATGGGATTTGCTCAACATATTGGATTGTGGTTGATGCATCTTTTTTATGAGCTTATATGGTTTCTAGGTTTACAGGTGATGATGTTCAGTGTCTGCTTGATGAGGTTCTGCAGAAGAAAAGATGTGAACTTGATGGATTGGGTACTTTGTTTGCATGGCATGACTCAATGTGACGTATATGGCGGTTAATGAGGTTAATGCAGAGGGATGTGTGGGGCAGTAGACTACAATGTTTTATCTGACTATGGTCCTTGTGAGATGATCAATAAGGACAGGCTGGAAGGATCCAAAAACTAGTCCCACTTCCATTATTGTTCATAGATTCATTATATTTTACAAATTAGAGGGATTTTGGAGGAGGATGAAGAAGAAGAGGAACAGAGGATCTCCTTAATCTCTCTCACTCTTACCTCTGTGGTGAATAAAGTTGATGTTTTTCTACGCTATGGGGGCCGAAAAAAAGCTTGGATAAAGAAGGTAAAGAGGGCACCTTGCTGCCCTCCTCGTTCCTTTTTCCTGTGGCCTCTGCTCTGTTCAGAATCCTCTCAATCTCATCCTCTTCCATCCCTCCTTTAATTTCTCTTTTCCTACCTTCTTTAGCTTCCACTTGTTATTCTTTCCTTATTCATGCGAAAGATTTCCTCTCTGTCTGGTTCTTGCCCGGATTTCTCTTTCCTTCTTCACAAGGGCCTGCTTCACCTCCTCCTCCTCCTCCTCCTCCCTCTTCACTTGGGCTTGCTTACCTGCTTTACTTGTCAGTAAATACTGCCTTTCTTCGATTATCTGGGTTTTCATGGAAGCTCATCCTTCCAGGAAAATTCCCCAGCTCTTGCCCACTTTTTCCCCCTGCCTAATCCGAAGATCAAATTGGGAACTTGTAAATTTCCCAGTGTTTTATCTGGAAAATTGGAGCTAATCCATCTCATTGTGCAGTCAATCTCCTACAGTTGGAGGCTTGGAGCAGCTTTCAGTTGCAGACAGAGTTGATATTTTATCTTGCAAGCACTTGCAGTTGATTCAATGGGACTCTGTCATGGAAAACCCTCTGAGATCCCCCAGACCAACCCTCAAGGTTTCTCAACATTTGATAAAAACGAGGACTTTCCCGATCTGATCATTGGAACTCCACAGAACCAATCACATCACTCCAAGAATAAGTCTTCCAGCTTCCCTTTCCCGAGCCCCAGCCCTCTCAGGAGCCTCTTCAAGAACTCTCCAGCCCTCGGCGGCAACCCCAACTCCTCCAGCGTAAAGTCAACCCCTCTCCGGATCTTCAAGCGGCCCTTCCCTCCTCCCTCTCCGGCCAAGCACATCCGAGCTCTGATCGCGAAGAGATATGGGACCGTGAAGCCTAATGAGGCCTCAATCCCTGAAGGGAGTGAGTGCGACATCGGGCTCGACAAGAATTTTGGGTTCTCAAAGCAGTTCACTTCTCACTATGAGCTTGGGGATGAAGTGGGCAGAGGCCATTTTGGCTACACGTGCTCGGCAAAGGCCAAGAAGGGGAGCTTGAAAGGTCAAGAAGTTGCCGTCAAAGTCATCCCCAAACCTAAGGTCTGCAACAGATTCATTTTCTTTGCACCAGACCCCCAAAAAGAAGCAATTTGGATGTGTTATATCACCTTTTACATTTCCAATGATTCATTCATTGCCTCGATCTGAAGTTTTATGGAGACCTGTTCATAATACTGAATTGTTTTCAAATATTATGCTGCTAATATGCACCTTTAATCTTTCCTCTAATGCGTCTGATCTATGGTTTCCTGGGTAGAAGTCTGACTGTAATATCGAATTCCTGATGATTCATTGAGGGTTATCAGTCTGAAATATGTTTGTCTGTTTTGTTAATTTGTCATATTGGTCTTGTGATTAGCTGCATTATGGCTCATCTGTCAGAAGTGATCTTTTTGGGCTAATACTCCTGGATTTGCTTAAACTTTATCTTGATCTTCTACAGATGACAACTGCAATTGCTATTGAGGATGTAAGAAGGGAAGTGAAGATTCTGAGGGCATTAAGTGGACACAAGAACTTGGTCCAGTTCTATGATGCTTATGAAGATGAAGACAATGTCTACATCGTGATGGAGTATGATTACTTTTTAACATCATATTCATTGAAAAGGTGTTCGTTTGGTTATACCTGACTGTTCTTGTTCTAGATGAGTGAGCACAAATAGAAGCAACATAGTTTGGGAACTATTATTTCACTTTATCCTCATATTTATACGTGAGCAATTTTCTTTCACTCACAAATCGGGCCATGTGACTAGATGGTGTGACTTCACATCATTCTGGCATTAGTTTGATCTTCCCGGCTTTGATTTCTCTAGGGTTAGATTTGGCAGCTGAAGTCCCCTCTATATTGAAAAATGGTGGGAGCAGTGATAGGGACTTATGCGATGTATCTGCACTTTTTGCATTTGCATTGACTAACAAATAAAATAATCCACGTATATCTGGAAACATTGATCTGGGGAATATCTTTTAGTGAGAGATCACGAGGTTTATCTTCAATTTTAAACTTTGAAATTTACCTGCCTATTACTACTCTCAGGTGGTGTCAAGGAGGTGAATTGTTGGATAGAATACTGGCAAGGTAACGAAATTCAGTTTCCCGTTTTTTTTCCTGAATGGTGTACAAGAACCTCTGTGGTTGCAGTAGTTGATAGTCCATTGACTTGCAGGGGAGGAAAATACTCTGAAGAAGACGCCAAAGTTGTGATGGTTCAAATATTGACTGCAGTAGCATTCTGTCATCTTCAAGGTGTAGTCCACAGAGACCTAAAGCCTGAGGTGAAGAATATTCCTCTGATTTCATCATTCTTGAAAATGAACACAAATTCTTATAAATTTTCTAAAATTCTCATTGGACTTTATTTTCTGGCTCTGGTCTCAGAATTTTCTTTACACCACCAAAAGCGAGGATGCTCCTCTAAAGGCCATTGACTTTGGACTTTCAGACTATGTTAAGCCAGGTGAAGTCTTCTGACAAAATTTTCATGTAGTATTCGATATGAACCAATAAATCCGGTGCCTAGTAGCTATTTATGTACTAGTTAAGAAAAAAAGAAGGGATGCAATTTAGACTATGTAGTGTTGCTAGTTGGGTCAATTCAACCTGGAACTAGATCGTCTAAGCCATGAACCAACCCGGGACCAGGAGAACCTACACATTAACTAGAACCGTAGGATTAGTAGTGGTTCCAGTTTGAGTCTCATTTGGGTTTCTGTTGAGGATTGTTTAAGCAGCAGATCAGCCAAAAACATTTAAGGCTTGTTTGGTGCTTGGGAATAGAAGAGAACACCAGACTGAGTCATCCCTGTTTTTGTGGAGATCCCTTTTCAACATAGTTTTATTCATCCGCGGCAAAGAATACATTAGTCCATTTGGTTAAGTTCAATCCATCCGGAAGAGTACACAATATGCTACTTTATTGGTGCTTTGGATGTCTACCCTCTCCACTCTCTCCATTGATTGTTACTTTTATTTCTCCCTGCTAACAACTGTTGACTAATTCTTGAGGACTTGATTTTATTAACTTTTAACAGATAATAGTGCTATCTTGCTTGAATCTTATAATGATGTTTCCTTTGGCTTGATTGTTTGATATCCTTTCAGACGAACGATTAAATGATATTGTTGGAAGTGCATATTATGTGGCACCTGAGGTTCTTCATCGATCATATGGAACTGAAGGTGACATGTGGAGTATTGGTGTCATTGCCTATATTCTACTCTGTGGGAGTCGTCCTTTCTGGGCCCGCACAGAATCTGGAATATTCAGAGCCGTTCTTAAGGCCGATCCCAGCTTTGATGAAAGTCCATGGCCTTCATTATCCCCTGAAGCGATAGATTTCGTGAAGAGGTTGTTGAACAAGGATTACCGCAAAAGATTGACTGCAGCCCAGGCTTTGAGTAAGTAATTGGTCTCATCTAAGAAACCACAGGAATTATACTATATTTAGTCTTAGAAAATTGCTTGAACCCTTTAGTTTTCTGCCGGACACAAACAACTTTCATGCTTATAAGGGAATGATTTTAGGAGTTCATGGAGACTTATTATACCTATATTTGTTTTACAGGTCATCCATGGCTTGCAAGTCATCTTGATGTGAAAATACCATTGGATATGATCATCTATCGACTTGTAAAAATATATATATGTTCATCTTCTTTGAGAAAATCAGCTTTGCGTGTGAGTGATTCTACCCAGCACAATAATCAATTTATGGAATTTGCACCCTTTGTTCAAGTTATATGAATCTTTTATCCATTTGACAGGCCCTTGCAAAGACTCTGACTGTACCTCAACTAGCATATCTCAAGGAGCAGTTCAACATGTTAGGCCCGAACAAGAGCGGATTCATCTCTATGCAGAATTATAAAATGGTCGGTTATTCATATCTTTTATCCTTTGGTTCTTTTATTTTTTACTAGGTCGCAAGTTAATGAGACCTCTTTTAAGCAGGCTGTCATGAGATATTGCACGGATGCCATGAAGCATTCTCGGGTCCTTGATTATGTTAATATGGTATTGTTTTTGAAAGTTTAAATGCTTTTCAACTGTGTCATCTGATAAATCTCTTCAAGATATAAACGTGTAACATTGCCCCAATGCCCTTCTTAAACATCTACAGCTTAGTTCAATTCAGTGTCGGAGGTTAGATTTTGAAGAATTCTGTGCTGCTTCTATAAGCGTGCACCAGCTCGAGGCCACAACAAACTGGGAAGAGCATGCAAGAAGAGGATTTGAACTGTTTGAGAAAGATGGCAACAGGGTCATTAAGATTGAAGAGCTTGCCTCTGTATGTTCTCTCCCTAATTTAAGTTGAATTCATCCTGTGTCCATAAAGTTTACTTAGATTGGTTCAATCTGTCTAATTCCACTTGTTCTGCAGGAACTCGGGCTTAGCCCGTCTGTACCCGTTCATGTAGTCCTCCAGGACTGGATCAGACATTCAGACGGAAAACTGAACTTCCTCGGATTCATCAGGCTGGTTCGTGGGGTGTCTGCTCGAACAATTCAGAAGGTTTGATTCCATGTGCCTCCTATACTATTCTTGTATCGAAGCGGTTGGTACAAGGGCATTATACTAATATCTGACAAGAGACACAAGAAAAATCCTTATCAATCCTTTAAACTCAGTGTTGAAAGCAAGAATATTTACATGATAGATTCGTAGCTGTGGGTGGTTGGTTGGGTCATTCCCGTGAGAACACTTGTTTGTATGAAGCACTGTCTGTATTATTGAATTATATAGGGGTTCTCTCTGTTTCGTGTAGAGGTTTGTATAGATGAGAGGATGTGATGATCTTGAAAATGCAAAAAACTAGGATCGTCATCTAACTGGTGGGTGTGTTGGGGTGAGTTTGGAGGTCTTTTTCCAGGTTTATTATCATTTTCCCCCTTTAGTGTGGACTAGAGTTCCTCACTTGCATTTCTAATAAGAATTTTCTTCCCCCTATGAAACATGCCATTGTTGGCTACTTCCAGGGGGTTGCTTAGCAGCTACACATTGAGTGAATCAGAAGTATGAAGTTGTGTGATTACATGTAGGATGGTTGAGGGGAACCTTCGTGGTCCAAGGTTGTCTGGATGAAACTTGCATGTGATGATGCAGAAGTGCTTTACTGGCAAAGGACCATGGCGGTTGCCTTGTCCACATGGGGACTGTTACTTGTTTGGATAACTCTGGGACCAGATGGTAGTTGTGAAGCATGTGCAAATTCTTGTACACTTTTGAGCTTATGGAGTCTGTAAATCTCAACTGGAAGAATGTTGTTGTCCTGATGCAGAGACCCAGATTCAATCATTGAAGGGGGAGGTTTATCTGATCAAGATCATGACATGGGGTGGTTGTGATAGTAATACTTGCAATTACTGGTTGAAAAAAAGTAGATTATGAAGAGAAAATATGCTATTTTCAGAGCTTAACTTTTGGCTACTTAATCCAACAAAACCCTTACTATAGTTTTTCAAAAGATGATCGCTTTGAGTGCCATTTCCAAAAAGGAGCTTTTGGCTACTTCCAAGGTTCTGTTTTCATCTGCATGCATAATTAAAACAAAGTATCTCCGGCTTCATGACTTGCTGAAGATCGATTTCCAAGCAGGGACTTGTCATGACCATGAAACCCAGAAATGGATAAAGATGCAACAACTCTTCACTGTTAGGCAGAACCATTCATCTATGAACAGATGAAACTAGCACATAAAGGAGAAGCAACACTACAGAAGTACACCTTTAATTTCGACCTTTTAGTGTACAAATTGAAATTCTGAGTGTACAAAACAGGTATAATGTCCCATAGTACAAGACATAGCAGAGATATATGTACATCAACTTCTAGCTTCATTATTGTCACTGCCTTACTGGTGCTACAAATTATATTTGGATCTGTAGTTCCACATGGACATGCAGATAATAGTTGATTAAGTATGCTCCCAAAAGTTTGAGAAGTATGGTACAGTCTGAAGTTCATTTCTGACCTCTCTATGGAATAGCTTTGGGGTGCCTGTGATTGGGAAGTTAGTCTCCCTTCATTATCAGGGGTACCACTGTGGGAATTCAACTCTGGTCACTCACGCGGTCGAGCAAGCCAAAGAGAGCTGAGAGCTCGGAGTCTTGAGAAGTAGTCGTGAATTGCAAGGATGGCGCGGGCTGATTGGCGAGTTGTCAGGATCCGATGCATTTGCTGCAGTGTCTGTTGACGCAGATTATCCGCCTGACAGTAACCATTCAAGAGAAAAGAAGGCCAGCAAGGAGATAAGTGTTTCAATATATTATAATGATCAGGACTATCTAGACATCTGCCCGGAAGAAAGAAAAAAAACCCGCATTTTCCGGATCATTGTAAAAATGAAAAAACGAAAGACATTAGGAATTTCCATATTATGAATGCACTTAAATACAATAATATAAGTACCTGTCGCAGGAATCCCTCGAGAGTACCGAGCTTTCCCATGGCCATGGCCATTTGGCCCATATAGTTGGCCACATTGCCAGATGAACCTGATGAAGAAGGTGCACCAGTAGCCAATGTCTCTGCCAGTGATTGCTGCAACTGCTCCATTCCCTGTGACAGAGCATCCTCAGCTTGTTGGGATGACTGCTGCAAGTTGCACATACCTACTAACTGTTGTTCGGTTAGAGGCTCTAGCTGAGTCACAAGAAGCTGCATAAATTTTATTTTGATCAGAAAAAAATCTTTAAAAATTTTGCAGAGATTACTCATAATGAGAACAATATAGCTTCCCAAAATACACATGAAGAGAAAAAGATTACCAACAATAATAAATCATAGATCACCAACAATAATAAATCATATCAAACTACCATAATCATGAATGCTCTTAAGAAATTCCAGCCAAAAGTTTAGTTGTTAATGCAGAGGAATCACTTTAACCCGAATTTAGCCCCGAAGATCATTCTCAGTCTGTTGATCAAACTAGATGAGCTTGCAGCATTGAGGCCTTCCTGATCTTTAAGGACCAGGTAATTGTGCACATATTTGACAGTCTGATCAAAGTTTCCTTGTTTCCACAGAAGTTTTTGCTGGGAATCCTGCCCTCTGACTAAACTTCAACCAATAGCAACCAGACCTAGCATGTATAGTTTTCTTAAAAAGGAAAACAACATACCTTGAGGATCTCAGATGATCGAAACCCCCCAATCCACATGAAACACCGCTCAGCTGGAGTCTTCCACATCCCGGACAGGATGTGGAATACATCAGCTTTTGCTGCATTTCCTTTCAGCCTAAATATGTCCTCAAAATGTGAAACAGAACTGTCAACAATTGTTCGAAGCTCTGCATCTCCAACATGAGAATTAACAGCATTCCTCAATTCACTAATATGCTTATTCTGCTCTTCGAGCCACCTGGCATACTCGGCATCAAAAGCCAGAGCACCTGCACAGTTTGCAACTGTATTGTGATTTCTGATCTTCCTACTGACACTGTTAAAGAGCTGGAGGAATGTGAAATATGAACAACACCCTAACTCTAAGCATAACAGATGCTTTGAGTACCATTTCCACTGTTTGAATGGGACTGGTCTCCAGAGCTAGAAATGAATATCCCCTATAGTGAACAAATCCAACATAATCAAATCAGACTTTATAATTCACATGATTGAATAGAGAAAAGAAAGGGATGGAGTACATTACTTGCTGGCGGGCTCTCTGTAGCTCTTGTTCCAGCTGTGTAAGTTTAAGTCTGCTACTTTCTAGTTGTTGCACATATGCCTGCATTTCCAGAAAAAAAAAATATAGAAGAAAAAGCAGCTATCAGATTTCTTTAACAAGTTGAACTTAAAAAGCAGAATACTTGATTATTTTAAAAAAAATGCAAAATAGCAGATCATTGTGGTACCTACTTTCTTACGTAATCTGCTTTTTCTTGCAGCTTCACGATTTTGAGCAAGTCGCCGCAATGTCTAGAGTACAAAGATCACCAGTCATACAATATCCAATAGGAGAAGATGCTTCTCAAAAAAATATACCTTTTGATCCAAGGACTTGTCCTTTGACCTATCGCTTGAGTCCGAAGCTGCAAGAGCATTTGATTGACCTCTTTCATGCTGTGAAAAGAAAAGACAAGTTTCAGTTAATTTCAATCATTGGACAAGTGATCTGTTGGTAGATCAATATCAGTAATTATCACAATGAACATCACACCAACTTCCAAAAAGACAGGTTAAAGAGAGATGACCCTCTGATTCTTATCAGCCGTATCATCTGTGGAGGTATCTGTCCTTGGACTAGCATCAGGCATGTTTGTTTCTCCCCAGTTTTCAGTATGACCTCCGGGAATAGAGACGATGCGAGAGACCTGTGGTTCAATTTGGAGTGGTAGCCTCTGAGACCCAACCGCAGAACTGGAGAAATTCATATCTGATGTCACAACAGACTGAAAAAAGTAGAGTCAGAAACCTTTCGTATAATCGGAAAAAGTGAAAGAATATCATATGTGAAATGTTCACCTTGTTTGAAGGACCAACTTGAACATCAGTTCCAAGAGTATTCGGTTTTATATGACTAAATATAGAATCTGTAGGAGAAAATGACAATTACGAGATAAAGGGTGAAGTTCAGAACCATGTAATGTCATCTCATAATTCATTGGCCAGATAATGATCAAAAGAACTTACAAGAAACAAATAGAAAGGGAAACCAAATCGTCTATACAGAAAACTACGGAGAAGGTCAAGTTTGCTCCAAAAGCTGATTAAAGGTATTTGATTGCTAATACACTCAAATGAGACTCATCAATATGTATATTAGCACTTCAATTCAATTTAAATTCAATCAGATTTGTTACTTGCAGAAAAAAGTGTAACCATAAAAATTTCATAGTTGAGCATTCCATTCGTGATAACATACGTCTACTGAGATCCATGGCATCTTCTATGCGAAATCCAAGAGACTGTTCTAGCAAATCAAATTGGGTATTATTTCGAGGAAGATGAGTACTGGTTCCGTCAGTGCCACTGCAAGAGATTACTTAAGCATCAAATAACGAAAACTAAACACTACTAGAAAGGGAGAAATGTTAAGAAGGTGATGTTACATAGAACTCAACCTAGGTGATGAAGGAACAAAACTCGGCATCCCGTTCAGAGCTCTGTTACAACTCAGGAGCACAGACTCACTCACTCGAATTCTCTCAACCTAAAAACAATTCACCCATCACTCAATATAAAAAAACACGCCAGATTAAAAACACCCAATTCAGCTCCACCCACCACCATAAGCAAATCAAAACCTACGAACCAGGCAAAGCTATGGCTCCTGCTGAAGGAGCAATTACCCAGAAGCAAAAAAGGAAGAAGCAGAGAAACGGGTGCCGATAAAACATCAATCAGGGGCTGAAATTGGTAAGAGGAACTAACAAAACCCTAACCTGAGAACCCTCCGGGAGATAAATGCTCCAGCTTGCTTTGTTGACTTTTTGTTGCAGCAATGACGTTATAGAGGTGTATTATAATAATATACTACAAATCCGACTATTCATCTATGATCTATCTACTAACAGCGAAATGATTAATAAATTCATAGGTTTGGTGAAAGGTAAAGAACTTCAGATCACCAACCTCGAATTCCCAACTCCTTTTAGCCATTCTTAGAAAGGCTAGAAGAAGAGTCACGGATAGATCATCATACCCTCAAAAGGTATTTTCCTTCAAAACCAAAAAAAGGCACCTTTTTTTCTGGTTGTTCTCAGCTACCTCTTAAATTTTCCTAAAGCTACCACTTTTCCCCTTCTTGATTTCTAAAGATATTCCAATTAGGTCATCTCGGCGGTTGCTTCTCTCTGAGTTGAACTATAAAGCAACTTTTCCAATGTGCTTTTTGACTCCATGAAACTTCGTAGAACTTCATTCTCACGATGACCTGCACATCCAATCACTTTCCTTCCTGGGCGGTCTTTGTAACTTCTACTTTGACCATCTTCTCATCCAAGCTGAACACATTAAAGAATTTGTAATTATAGTGGATGGAACTGTGTTGTTATGGTATCAATCAGTATTATATGCATCTTCACATATTAAAAAGCTGTTATGAAATAAAATGGCACCTAAAAAGATTGGTCCTTTATGCTTTTTCTTCTTGAGCATTTATCTACAAGTAAATCACATAGGATTACACGAGCAGACGCTTGACTAAAAATACAAATAAAAAAGGGTGAAGCCTGTCAGTCAGTATTATATGCATCTTCACATATTAAAAAGCTGAAATAAAATGGCAACTAAAAAGAGTGAAAGCCTGTCAGACGTCGTGTGACCACCTCGACCCTCCGGAGAGGAGCCGAGAACGATCCTCAAGAATGAATCCACGCCACTACAGGGGCGGAGATAAACAGATAATCACGCTCTGGACACACACAACCCTAGTCATCGTCCAAGGCTTAGGTTCCTGTCTCCTTTAATCTGAAGGATACAGATGTACGAGCCTATAGAACAGATCCTGTTCAAGTAAGATCGTGACCCATGGTCTTTTCCATCCTTATATAAACCCTTTGTTTAAAATAATGTTTCCGGTGTGGGATATAAAATCAGTAATTTCAATGAAGGGAGAAAATGTGCCTAAGTGGACCACTCTACCGGTAGCACTAGCTGTCCTGGTATTTCAATTTTTAACTTTATATTTATTTATTATCTTTAATAACTATAAAATAATTAAAATAACTTTTTAAACTTTTATATAAAATGATATATTAATTTAAATATTTTAAAATATCATTTTAATATATGACATTAAAAAGTTGTAAAAATTAACATTTTATATTAATCCTTTTAAACTACATCTATTGATATATAACTTTTATAAAATATACTCATTTAATATCATAAATAAATATTGAATTATTTTATTTTATTAAATGTTTTTATATAAATTTTTTTAAAATATAATATTAAACTTTTTATTTTTACAAAATTTTAATATTAAAACTATATTTTTAAAATTTTAGTACATAATTTAACCATAAAAATAATTATTTTTCTATCTTTTTAGCCTGTTTGAAAAAATAAGATAATTTACGCAAAAAATAAAAAGAAGATAAGTCGGAGGGGGTAATTTGGGGACAATCAGAATCGCCGAAGGCGGGTTTCTCCGTCGACGGACGTATTTAAGCGTGAGATACGGCGCGCGTGCGCTGCACTGCCCAGCAAGCGGATCCCGGCGTAACAGTGGAAGCAATGTCGAACCTCTTGCAGCAGCTTCCGACGGATGATTCCGTCGTCCTGCGGGTTACTCACTGCAACCTCAAGACCTTCTCCGCCGATGTCCGCTTCTCTCTCCAGGTACATGCTCTCTCGTTAGATCGATTATCAGCTTCGGTGAGTTCGCCGTTTATCGGGCGCGAAGTTCAGTCGGCCGAGATTGCAAATAGTGCTCAAGAAAATCTACTTCACTCATTGAGCTGTGTTTTTTTTGTGGTCGGTGACAGTTGAGTGTGGAATCCGTGAAGGAGAAGCTGTGGAAGAAATGTGGAACTTCCGTTGATTCGATGCAGCTCGAGCTCTACGACGATGCCAACTCCAAGGTTTCCGATCTGAGCGATGATGTGAGGCCTCTTGGCTTCTATTCTCCTCTGGATGGGTCAGTTCAAGCTAATGACATGATTTCGTTTGTTAATCGCCCTTGTCCGGTTTCGCTTCATTTGGGAAATGGCCGTTTCATCGATCGGTTGTTCTGCTCTTGTCTATTCATCAGATACCGTCTGCATATCATAGATCTAGATCCCTCATCGGTGACCTCTGGCGGCTGGCTTGAAGACACTTCAACGGTGGAGAAGTACACGATTTCTGATGATGCTTATGATAAGCTTGATGGTGAGTATAAAAGAATAGGAGTTTTGCATTGTCTCCTTTCTTGCATAACCATTCATTTAGCTCCATTATCATGGTGTTTATTCCTCCATCCATGAATTCACAATCCTGCTGTGTTATACTGAAGGAACCTTCAGGAAATTCAAGGCAAAAATGATGTCTCAAAATCCATCATCTTTTGAAAGCAAGGTGAGCATATGCTCCTCATAGCACGTACTTTGTCAGGAAAAGATAAATTTGGTCTCATTTTCTAAACTTATCTTCTCAAGATGCTTATTTTCTGTGCTGTTAGAAGAAAGTTGCATCTTTTTGTGCTGTTAGAAGAAAGTTGCATCTTTTTTGTGTTTTCTTGTGTCACTACTTCAACTTTTGTCAGGTGATGTCCCTGAGTAATTTGAGAATTCTTCTCCTCTAATGTTTTCATTGCTAGATATCGGACAACTACATGGAAGACCTTTGCTCCAATATAAAGGTCAGGGAACTCTCATAATTTCATTTTCATGTCAGTATTTAATCAATTAATCTGCCAAATCTGTCTGCTTCTTTTTCCAGTTTTTCATATAAATCTGTTTCACGAGGATCTACCTTGTGAAGCATTTGGTGGTTATTCCATAAGATTGATGGGTTGTATGTCCTCCAACGTTAGTTAATGGAATTTCAATGGCTATATGATTTATACTTATCATAATGGGGGTCTGTTTACATATTAATCTTCACAAGCTTTTAAATCATCCAGGTGGGAGATAGATGTGAAGTTGAGCCTGGGGCAAAGAGAGGGGTTGTCAAATTTGTGGGACGAGCAGAATCTCTAGCCCCCGGTTTCTGGGTCGGAGTTCAGTACGATGAACCTTTGGGAAAGCACGATGGAATGTAATGTGCCTTATTGAATCCTTGATCTGGCTTTTACTGAACCATATTTACCTTCATAATGTTTATCAAATTGTCAAGATCCAACTTCATCCACGTATCTACTTCACATTTCTATCCTGCAGGGTGAAAAGAACCCGGTACTTCGAATGTCCTCCGCTTCATGGTGCAATGTTGAGGCCAGATAAAGTAAAGGTTAGTACACACCCTTTTAATTCAACAGGCTTACTAAACATCCCCATGGATGGAGGTATATGACTGTTAAATTAATTTTGTTGCATGTCTAAACGTTCTTCCAGGTTGGGGACTACCCTGAACGTGACATATTCGAGGAAGACGAGATATGATAAAGGCTCTTTCAATGTCTGTCTTCGTTTTATATTAGTGAGGTTTCTGACACACTCTGAAATCTGGATTTGTTGTTTGATAAGTAGAGAAGTGTTCTTCGTCTTCACAATCAGTATGTTCTGAATTTCACAGTCCATCTAAGGGAAGTGAATTGCCAGTGTTGCTCTGATTGCAACTAAAGGTGTAATTTTTTTTTCAAAGGATAAACTTCAGGGATGGAAATGGTAATAATGCCAACTACAGGGTGCAAAGTGAAATTTATCGGGGAACTAAAGTTCCGGCCGGCGTCCGGCAAGAAGCCGCCTCTCTTTCTCTCTGTCGCAACCATCAACGGACATCTCCTTCTGATCAGAAAGAGAAGCCAATCTTCATCGCCATCTATCTTCTATCTCTCACATTTCCTTTTCAAGAAGAATAAGCCTGGTAAATGCGACCTACATGATTAACCTACTGGTGTCATATTTCTCGGTAGTCTCCATCAGGAAAGCTAGGAGTGTGCCTTTCTCTTTGCTTCCGTATTCTAACACCATGGACAATTTGAATACTATACGAGCATGCATATAACACCATGGGATTGGTGAGCGTTTAGGATAAATTGATACAGTCCTGATCAAGGTGGCACAGACGGTTTCCTAGTCGGAAATGTCAGCCTTGTCGAGGTTGCCTTGTAAAGCACGGTGGGTGACCAGGAGAATCAGCTATCAGGTCCAGTTTACCTTCGGCCATGTGTATCACTCGGCGAGTAGGGGGGTTCTGATGTCACATGGGGATTACACTGCCAATTCAAACGTCGCTCGGTGCAACTCGCTGATAACAGATTTGAGTCGTGAAGGGAGAATCCGTGAAGCACGTCAACTATTCGATGAAATGTCTGAAAGAGATGTAGTAACATGGACTGCAGTTATATCGGGGTATATCAGGTGCGGCATGATCAGGGAAGCAAGAGAACTGTTTGAAAAGGCTGAAGCCAGGAGAAACGTCGTGACTTGGACTGCTTTGCTTGGTGGGTACGTGAAATTTGGCGAGATTAGTGAGGCAGAGAGGTTATTTGAAAAAATGCCACACAAAAATGTGATTTCATGGAACACAATGATTGATGGGTATGCTCAGCATGGGAAAATCGATTTGGCCCTGGAGCTGTTTCAGAGAATGCCTGAGAAGAACGTGGTTTCATGGAACACAGTCATCGCTGCCTTGGCTCAGTGCGGGAGGATCGATGAGGCACGTGCCCTGTTCGATAAAATGCCTAGAAGGGATGTGATCTCTTGGACTGCCATGATTGCAGGTTTATCCCGAAATGGTATGGTCGATGAAGCTCAAAACCTCTTCTATATGATGCCTGAGCGGAACATCGTGTCTTGGAATGCCATGATCACTGGGTGTGCACAGAACAAAAGGTTAGATGAAGCTCTTGAATTCTTTGAAAGGATGCCGGAGCGGGACCTGCCATCATGGAATACCATGATTACTGGATTCACACAGAACCATGATATGGAGAGAGCGCAGAAATTGTTCCATGATATGCCCAGAAGGAATGTCGTGTCTTGGACGGCCATGATTTCAGGGTACCTTCAGGATGGGCAGTGTGAGGAAGCCCTAAAGGTTTTCTCCATGATGCTGAGAGAAGGCTCTGTGAAGCCCAACCAGTCAACGTTTGTGAGCGTTTTGGGTGCTTGCAGCGAATCGGCTGGCCTCTGCGAAGGGCAGCAAATTCATCAGGTTATCAGTAAAACAACCTATCAGGACACTGCCTTCGTAGTATCAGCCCTCATAAACATGTACTCAAAATGCGGAGAGTTGGGGATTGCTAGAAAGATCTTCGACGAGGTCCGGTCTAGCCAAAGAGATTTGGTGTCCTGGAATGGAATAATCACAGCTTATGCTCACCATGGGTATGGTACGGAGGCCATAAGCTTATTCAACGAAATGGTCAGGTTAGGGTTTAAGCCCAACGATGTCACATACGTGGGGCTACTCTCTGCTTGCAGCCATGGTGGGTTAGTGGAGGAGGGGCTGAAGTACTATGATGAGCTGATGAAGGATGGGTCGATACAGGTAAGGGAAGACCATTATGCATGTTTGGTTGACCTCTGTGGAAGGGCGGGGCAGCTGCAGAGAGCTCTTGACATGATTGAAAGGCTGAATAAGCCTTCAGGTGCTGTCTGGGGTGCCCTCCTTGCAGGGTGCAACCTTCACCGGAATTCTGAGATCGGGAAATTGGCTGCACAGAGGCTCTTAGAGGTGGAGCCCGACAATGCCGGGACGTACCTGCTGCTATCCAACATATATGCATCAGATGGGAAGTGGAGGGAGGCTGCCACCGTGAGATCTAGGATGAAGGATGATGGACTGAAGAAGCAGCCAGGATGCAGCTGGATTGAAATTGGGAATCAATTTCATGTTTTTGTAGTTGGGGACAAATCCCATTGCCAGAAAGAGGTAATCTATTCTTTACTGCATGATCTTCATGTGAAGATGAAGAGGCAGAAAATCAAATGAATATTAATATTATATTGTTTTTTTTAAATCCATTAATACTTAATATATTATTATATAACAAGTTTGCAGTGACTTCCACGTACATTCAACTTAGGTTGTGTTGGGTACTAATTTTTTATATGCTTCACTAATTACCCTTATAAAATTATTGATCAATATATTATTCAAAATAAAATTAAATTATTGGGAGTGTAACGCCATTATTAAAATGTGTGGCCATTTTTCAAGCTACTCATTATGAATTTGCAATTTCTCATTCAAAATTATTTTTTAGTAATCATAGCATGCATTAAATATAATAATATATTAAGGAGATAAACATCATATATTTTTCATTTTTCATTGCACATAAAATATAAAATATTGGATGGTTGGTGAGGGGACATGACATTTATAAAAAAAAAAGGAAAAATAAAGTTTGGGTCAAGATAAGTGGGCGTTAGTGCAAATATATCAAGATTTTATCATCATTAAAATTTTAAATTTGTTTTTAAATTATACGTCGAATAAATAAAAATGGGAAAATATTGAGTGAAAAATAAAACAATACTAATACTCCATTTGACAAAGTTTATTTCAATGTTATTTAAAAAAATACTTTTTTAACTACACTTCAAAATAAAATATTATGGAAATTTATGAGAATTGAAATTTTGTGAAAAAATATGTTCATACCCCCAATGGAAAATTAAGGAGTTTATCTAACATTAATTACGTTTTTTTTGTCATTTCTCTTATTTTTTTCCAAATTTTTTGTTCTAATTTTTTTTCTAACTATTTCTATTTTGTATGATTACATTTATTTATTTTTTTCGCAATTAAACTCTAGTAACTTTCAATTACAAGTATATATTTATTTCCATTTAATATTTGACAAAAGAATGAATAAATTTACTGAGAAAAAAACGAAAATAAATTAAACTATTATGCATTTTATAATAATTTTACATATAAATTAAATATCAATAATGTATATTATACCAAAAAAATTAAAATTTTAGGTCATATAACCTTTGTTTGGGCAAAGGAAGCCTTAATTACTTTTGAAAAAAAACTAATACACTGATTTATGTCATATAATATGATTCACATGAATTAATGGTATCATCATCATCTTCTTGTTCTAGAGCAGGATAATGAGTTTGGTTGACCCGAACCCGAAGGTGTTGAGGACAGACAAGAAAGAGCAAACAGTCTGATTCACCTCTCTTCTTTTCGATATCTCGAAACAAGTTACATCCCACAACACCAATCCATACAATCTTTAGAGCCTGGCACCTAAAAATAGAAGAAACTGCAGAAGATTTATAGTAAATTCCTTTTTGCTTGTCTTCTTCCTGTTTCAGAGATACGCCATGGAGGGATATACAGATTGGACGAGGACAAGGGAGCATACCTAGAGGTCTCAATATAGTCTGGCTTATTCACGATCAGATGCTATATGAGATGGATCATTCTTTGGTGGTTTTGAGCTAATAGTCTCGAGCATGGTGGTATGAAGGCGAGTCCCTGGACCGCTGTGATCCTTGCCTGCTCAGGATGGACTCCCGATGGCTGCCGGGGCTGGCACTGTTGTCGTCCCTATTGACCCGGCTAGATCCTATATGAGCAGGGCTAGCACCGCCGAGGTTCAGATAAACCATCCTGGCATCTACTTGCATGTTGCGGTCGGTCATGGTCGGGTAGTTCATGGTGGCGGCATTGCTGGAAGAAGCGCTTGCATTCTCTTCTTCGCGGGACATCACCACGGCGGCGGACTGGACGAGTTCAAGGCACAGCCGGAGCTTGTTCGGCTCGATGTGGGCTAGCCCCGGGATGGCTCCCTTGAAGAGGAAATCCGACGTTAGGGTTCGGAGCACATCGAGCGGCGTGACCCCGTCCACGGCGCGGGCGGTCGGGTCGGCGTGGTGGTCGAGGAGGACCGATACCATGTCGGGGGAGACCATCTCGGCCGCCACATGGAGCGGCGTCTTCCCTGCCGGTCCTGCCGGAAAGTTCACATCGGCCGCCCCCAGCTCGAGAAGCGCCTTCACGACCTCCCGGCTGCAGTTCTCCACGGCGTAGTGCAAAGCCAAGGCCTCGTCGAGGTTGAGCCCCTCGCCCATCACCATGAGCTTCACGAGCTCCACATCGGACGAGTCCAGGGCCCGTCTCATCCTCCGGATCTTCTGATCCTCGAGGTCGACTGCTGCCGTGAGATCGAGGTGGTGGTGATGGTGGCTGACCAACGACGACCTTCTCGAGACCGAAGACTTCAGCCGGAGCTCCTCGATCTTGGACACGACCTCAATGGGGAGGTGCTTGGCAAGGATCTCCGGCGGGAGGCCCGACTTGGCTACGAGGTGGGAGCAAGTGTTCCAAAGCTGAGGGAGCTCCTGCTTCCTTGAAGCTATCAGCACCTTCATCACGTCATCGATGGAGGCTTTCTCTACAATGTCCTCCAATTGTTTCTGCAAAAGAGTCCATCTGACTTTTGCAACATCCTCAAGCACAGTAACCCCAAAATGATGCAAATCAGGAAAGCCCCCTTTAGATTTTGAAGTTATGGAACGTTAGGCTTCAAGAAATTCAAATCTTCTTCCTAGGGCAACATAAAATCTAAGACTTCCGATGAATCTCTGTCGTATATTTTATCTTTTGCTGATCTGTTTTTTTTTTTTCCAATTTTGAGGAGATTGATAGAAATATTGGAAGAATCTTCACCGGCAAAACCTAGCTAGAGTCAGCTGTTAGCTTGGTATAGCCATGTATCTCTCTGACCTGCGCGAGCATGGCGAGCTGTTCGATGCCGAAGGAGCGGGCAGCAGCCAGGGTGTCGAGGGCGAGATCGATGGCGGAGGAGCAGTGGGTGTGCCAGCAGCCTCTCTCGCTGCAGTTCGGCCGGGGCTCGTGCTTCTGCGGCACCATCGATACGTGGCCACTGTACAGGAACTGAAGCACCAAGAAGAAAACCTCGTATCCGACCGAGTTGACAGGTACGACTCCGACCCCCCCAGCGCCGGGGCTTCCTGCCGCTATCCTCGACGGGGAGTCATGGTGAGAGAAGGCTCTCGAGGAGGAAGATGGACCCGCAGAAGAAAGGAAGTCCGGGGGTGATCCGGATGGGGAGTCGGGGCTGCAGAAGAACTTGCGGAAGAAGAGACTGCGGGCGGCGAGGATGCAGCGGTGGGCGTGGACGAGGCGGCCCTCGACGCTGAAGGTGACGTCGCTGAAGGCCTGACCGTTGATGAGGAGATTGAGGTAGTCAAGGGATAGGGATCTCAAGGAGTCCTCTGGGCTCATAATTAATTATGAATTCCCTCTCCTCCTTCTCCTTCACCTTCTCCTTCTCCTTCACCTCTCTCTCTCTCTCTCTCTCACTCCTCTCTTTATATCACCAAGATTCTGTTCATGAAAGAAGAAAAGAAAGAGCAAGAGAAAGCTTGGAGTTCATCAGCTCCTCCTCATATTATCCTCTCTCTCTCTGAGATGGGGTTTCAGTGTGAATAGTTCTGATGAGGATTATGAGATTCTTCTGTTTGTCAATAGACCATTGGGTCTTAATGGGTCGGCCTTGTCTCCCCCTCCACCCTCCCCTCCTTTTTACTCTCTTCTTTCTTTCTTCTTTTTTGCCTAAAATTGAAGTGCAAAACATTTTTTGGCCAACAGCAAATCCAATGCAAGTGATTGACAAGTCATTCGATCACTCTCAGTCGTATGATTTCATCCATGACCCTCGGATTTGACAATGCACTTGTCTTGTCACCTATTCATGTGATAGCCATTTAGCACATCTCCCCTCTCACCCTCACCCAAGAACCCTAAAAGCAAACCCAATTGGGTATAATCCATTGGCACACAAAGCATACTTTTGTTCCGCAAAAAGTGGATTCTTGGCCAGAACTAGTAGATGGCTATGGTCTCTGGTGATAAGACTAATACTATCTTATTAAGAACATGGTTCCAAGATGGGGTTTTGCCCAATTGTTGGCATTGATTAAGACCATTATAGAAGGTGGGTGTCTTTGGGGACCCCTCAGGTAGGGAGTAGAGGCCCGACTGAATTATGGGATAGGATCAAAGCACCTCTTAGGTCACGGAAGCGGAATATGCGGAATTAAATTAAATGGATGACCATATGAATGCCGCAATATTAGGATGCCACTGTGGATGTGGAGTTGTAGGGCCAAGAGACCATGAAGTAGTATGGCTGGCAAGGAGCCATCTCAGTCATGGTGGTGGTAATGCCATGGATGGGTCAACCATAAAATGGTGCGATCCAATTTCATACTCTCTCACTCTCATTAATATGTTTTTTTTTAAATTTTTTTAGGGGGGGCCTGGGGACAGGAACTGACAAGACAAGACCGGAGGAGAACTGTGACTCGGCCTAAAAAAACATAACAAGGACCGTACGATCTGACCGAAAAGTGCGGGTCCCACTCCGTTGTGTGGACGCCCCTCATCGTCCGACACGTGTCCACGCGATCTCTCTTTCCGCTGCATGGACGTCACTGATTCCCACGTGCGCCTCTCTGTTTCTCCTGTACGCGTCAATCGAACTGTAAGAGAGAAAGAGAGAAGGGGAGGGAGAGAACAGAACAGAGCAGAGCCACAGCCAGAGTGACAAGGGATCACAAGTCTCTTCCATCAATCAGTAAAAACGGGAGCTTCATGTCATGGCATTTTTTTTGTCTTTTTTTTTTCCTGAATCTCTGACTTGTCATCAGCCACGAGGAGGAGGAAAGAAGAAGCAGCAGCAGCAGATACAGGAGGAACAGAACAGGGCGCTGGTCTCCCTCTTCTTCCCATGGATATAACTGCTGTTCTGTTCTCCCTCTCTTTTTCCCTCTCTGATCTCCCTCTTCTTATTCATACAAGTTGTCCCATGACTGTACCCACCGAGCTTCATGCAACCGGGTTGATCTTAGTCACAGGGAAGAATTAAAAGAAGAAGCTTGATTAGGTTAGGTGTAATTAATCTTCTACCAGCATTGATTAGGGATACCTATAGGCATTCTTCCATCATCCTCACCACCTCCCTCATCTTGGGTCGCATACACGGGTTACAGTCCCTGCATTTGAGTGCCATGTCGATGAGTGGCATAGCTTCATCCTGGTTGAATTCACCGTGCAGATCCTCATCCATTATCGACGGTTCCCCTTCAAATTGCCACTTCAGCTCCTCATAGCTCAACGGTTCTGTCCATCTCCTTCTTCCCTTGGTCACCGTAAGCCTGGCCGGCTGCCCGGTCATCAGCTCCAGAAGCAAGTTTCCAAATGCAAAAACATCACTCTTCAGCGTACACTTGCCGGTGCTTATGTACTCGGAGGCAATATATCCGTCAGTTCCGCGTACACTCGTGTTGATATAGGTGTCTTTGTAGAGGTAAGATGAGATGGGCCAGTCATCGGTTGGGAATGACCAGTTTATGGTGCCTTCCTCCGTGTCTCCATCGGTCATGAGCCTTGCCCACCCGAAGTCTCCTATGACTGCTTCGAATCCAAGATCGAGCAAGATGTTTGATGGACAGATGTCTCGGTGTACGATCGAAGGGACAAACTGATCGTGCAGATGAGCCAGGCCTCTTGCAGCTCCCAACGCGATTCGCTTCCTCGTCTGCCAATTCAGGGGTGGGAATCTCTCTTTGTCTCGATCATGCCTCAGATGATGCTCAAGACTCTTATTGAACATCAGTGGATAGACCAGCAAGCTCTCGCCCTCTTCGCAGCAAAATCCTACCAGACCCAGCAGGTTCGGATGATTCGCCATCCTGTTACTGCCAATCATGACTTCTGTCTCGAACTGTCTCTCGACATCCACAGCAGTATGGCCTATCAATCTCTTCACTGCAACAAGAGAACCATCAGCTAGCTTTCCCCGGTAAACCACACTAAACCTGCCCTCACCCAGCAAGTTGCTAGGCCCAAATTTCCGTGTCGCCACCCTAATCTCATCTAATGAAACCCTTTTGAGAACTTGTAGATTATCCGAGTAATCCAGCAAGCAGGGTTGATCACAGCTCAAGCTTATTTTTTGGAGGGTAGTGGCTGTGGGGATCTCACCTTCAAGCATTTTTACCACCTCAAGCATCTCCGGCCGCCTTGCTGCATTGCCATGTGTGCATAGTAAACCCAAATTGACTAGTAGCTGGGCTTCTTCTTCATCGTAGTAACCATTTAAACTCCCATCAACCACAGTTGAGAAGTAGTCTCTATGTCGTGCTAGAACCCTCTTGATCCAATCGACCAAGAAGATATGGGAATTGTCCACTTCAGCAGCCTCATCGACACGGATGGTCCTCTCCCCAGTGACAAGCTTAAGAAGCACAATCCCATAAGCTACAACATCCTTCATCTTCTGATTCTGGATCTTCCCTTCTTCTGCCATCTCACCTTCCTCATTCTCAAACCCAGAGTAGCCTAGCACAGGATTTGATTCCTCGTCAAGCCATATGTTTGATGAGCGGACGTCTCCGTGAACTACCATCACCGGATCACATCCACTGTGCAGATGAACAAGCCCACGAGCAACCCCCAACGCTACTTTCTTACGGGCTGCCCAATCCAGCACTGGGTGTTCTTCATCCATCATTTCTTTCAGGCTGCTTTCTAGATTCCTCCTGCTTGTCACTAGAGGATAGACAAGCAAGTGCTCCCTCTCCGTATGACAAAATCCTATCAGAGTTAGAGCATTTGGATGCCTTGCCATGATGTTGCTGCCGAACCTTAATTCCAATCGGAAGTGAGCATCAATTTTCTGAGGATTTACATTTCTTGGCCTCTTTATTGCTACAAGAGAACCATCTTGCAGCAGCCCTCTATAAACAATGCAGAATTTCCCCAAAAACACGACATTGCTTCTGCTAAATTTCTGCGTGGCAGCTCGGAGCTCGGAAAGAGAGAACTTTCTCAGAATCATGGGGTATTTTTCAAGACCGTTGTCTGAAAAACTCGGCGTGTGAAATTTGAACACCATCTTTTGTACCCAGCAAGCAATGGTAAACTCTATATTAGACTGCAGTACAGAAGCAGAACCCAGGAATCAACATTCAATCGAACTAAGCCTACATAGTTCAAACAAATCTAGAAAATTGTAGTTAACCCAAAAGTGATGAAATAGAAGAACATATGGAAATTAAGTACCTCTAGTTTCTTTTCCCGATTAAGCTTGCTTTTGCAGTTGGACGATTTTTCCAATAAATCCCTAGAATGGAAGAGATGATTGATTGAAGAAACTTCTTTAGCCTGCAAAAGAAGGTAAACAACTAGAAAAGTCAAAGTGCCCTATATATGAATTCTGGGCCATGTCTAAAGTGTCCAAAGTCACCCACACAATTTTTGTCTACTCTTTTCAAAACTACAATAATATAACATTTGATGTTGTTTATTGAATGTTTCAAAAGTGGTATATCATTTTGGAATCATTATACTTAATAGCAATATGAGAAAAAGATGGTTAAATGAATATATAATATTGAAAGAATAGTACGGGTATTATATATAAATAAAGCATAAATTAAATGTACAAAATATAATATAATATAATATATTGCATTTATCAAATATAAGATCTAACTCATCATTTTCATCTACAATTTAGTTTAGTATATTTGTTAAAACTATAATTTTAAATTTAATAAATATTATTAATTTATCAACTGTTATTCCACACATTATTCTTTTCTTCTAAAAAAAGTAAGTTATTATAAAATTTGTTTTTTTGTAAATATTGAAAATTAATATTGATTTTGATAAATATATTAGATTTTAATCTTTGAAAGTATAAAATTTTTTAATTTTTAATTTTTATAAAAAAATATTAAAGAAAATACAGTCCTATTTTATTAATTGAATACTTAATATCTCCCTAAAATTATGGGAAAATTAGCAATTTTTTACGAGATTATTGTAGTTGATTCATAAGTTGAAAATGGTAAGGATATAATAATTTATTTTATTTATATTATTTTCAATACTTTATTTTTAAAATTTTTATTTTTCCAAAAATATAAATATTTCATCAATTTAACTTAATATAAAATAAAATTAACAATATTATTGTATTATAAATATAATAGTTTACATATATATATATTATAATATACTATAATTATAATTTTAAATTGTAAAAAATGAGTATTACATTTATTATAAAATTTTAAAAGTATATGTTATGAAAATAATTAAATTATATTGTGTTAATACACAAGTAAAAAATATTTTTATAAATATATATAATAAATTATTATATATATACAATATATATTTTTATATATCACAATTTAACGGTATAAATATATGTACACAAATATAATTACATCATATAAAAATTGTAACATATACTTTTGTTGAATATATTTTAGTAATAATTGAAAATATTATATAAAAATCATAATATTAAAATAATATAATGAAAAAAATTAAATAAGTAATATGTGTATAACATAAACAAATTGAGATAAACTTGTATATAATTTTTGCCAATAAATTGCATCTTTTTTAATCTTTCAATATTGGTATTTATTTTATATTGTCTTTATTCACTTAATTATCAATAAATTATAATTTAGAATTTTGTTTTAAAAACAATAAATTATATAATATAAAAATTATTAAGTATTAATATTCAAATTAATTAATTTAAACAAAAAAAGTATATTCAACTTGGAAAACAAATTGAATGGGAACAATATAAATATAAAATATTATTATATAAATTTATGTAAGATCATATGATAATAAAATTGACATTGATAGTTAGTCATTTATCACTCAAAACCTATGAATTCAAGCATATCCTTAAGGAATGAAATAAAATAATGGGTGCAAAAAAATGAAATAAAATGATGATAAATAATAAATTATTTAAAATATCATAATAAGAATTAACTAATTACTAGGTTAAGAGACATATTTATACAAAAATGTTCACAAATAATTGATTTCTTTTTCGATTTTTTAATTTTTTAATTTTTTTTAATATTCATATGGCTATATTGGTTCAAATTAAGTGGAAGAGGAAAAAAATAAAGAGCATAGAAAGATAGAAGAGTTATCTTTCAAGCTAATGATAGAAAGATTAACAGATGATAATTATGGATTGTCCATGAATGTTGCTGTTAAAATGTGAAGGTTATCATGAGATTTTGTCAAAAAGCTTAAGTTTTTATTTGGTGTGTATTTGACAATCATGAGTTGTTTTGATGACATTTTTTTTTATATAATTATGTAGCAATTCTACCTTTCCAAAAATAGTAATTTTTACCTTTTATAGCTATCAACCTTGAATTTCTACCAAAATTGTGTTATATCTTACATTAAATTATTATCTATATATTTAAAAACACTCTCCTTTAGATATATTCAATCATGGAATACAAAGACAATGATGGTAAGATCATGAAAACTGACCCCAAAACAATGGAGGTGATCTTCCATGCAATAAATTTTGGTATAAAGTTTGCGTTTTTATTGGCACATAGAACTCTAAATTGTGCTGATATACTTCTTTCCAAAAATTATATAGGAATCACACTTTTCCAAAAAATAATAATTTTGGTATTTTGTAGCTATTAAGGTTGTGTTCATGTATCTTGGATTAGACTATGATCTCTCTATGTAAACACACTACCTCTTAGAATCAGGCAGCTTCTGAATATGAAAAGTAGCATATATTCCTCTTTGAATCTCCAATCTCTTATTATTCTTTTCATCCTCCTCTCATGGCAGTGTAGCCTTCTTTGTCTCTGTGAAGACGATCCTGAAAATGGTGTGGCCTCTCCTTATCTTCCTCAAAGTTGTTTCATGGTCATATATCTTGTCTTTGTTTTGTTGTTGTTGCAGAGGATGAGCATCCATTTACTTATGATAAAGTTAGTGAGGTTGGACCCATGAATTGGGGTCTCCTTAAACCAGAATGGAGAGCTTGTAAAAACGGAAAGATTCAATCTCCCATTGATCTGACCAGTGGCGGAGTGCAAGTCTCTTTCCATCTGGGCAAGTTGAAAAGGGACTACAAACCAGCTCCTGCAACTATCCTGAACCGAGGACATGACATTGCTGTAAGCTTGCCTTCTTCTGGTCTGGTGGAGTAACAAAGATCACTAGAGTGCATCTGATGGACTGATATTATGAACAATGACTTCACTGCCAGGTTCTATGGAAAGGATATGCAGGAAAGATCATCATAAATGGAACTCGCTATGATCTTGTACAGTGTCATTGGCATTCTCCATCTGAGCACATTTTTAATGGGACCAGGCCAGATTTCCTTCTCTGGTTAGCAGTCTAAGCAACACATGATAATCAGAATGGGAGTTCATGCCTTGTTTGTTCATTTCAGGTACAATCTGGAGCTTCACATAGTCCATTCAAGCCCACAAGGGAAGATAGCTGTCATAGGAATAGTCTACAAGTACGGCCGACCTGATAGATTCCTCAAAAAGGTAACACCCATGGCTGAGTGCGGTCCATCTTCTTGCTCTCTGCATAAAAGAGTCCTTACCCTTTAACTGACCGTGCTGATATCTCCTGGGTAGCTAATCTCACACATGCATTGGCATGGTCTCCAAGAAAAGGGAAAAGATGTACTGACCTCAGATGAAGAGCCTGAAGAGAAGTACATAGGAATTGTGAACCCTGGGGAGATCAAGTTCGGGAGCAGGAAGTATTACAGGTACATTGGCTCTCTAACAACCCCACCTTGCACGGAAGGCGTCGTGTGGACGATCAGCAAGAAGGTAATGGTAGTTGCAGACAGACAGACAGAGACAGGGCATTCTCACTGGCTCTTGCTGAAGTTTCCTGCTTCAAGCTTCAATTCATCAATTTCCTATTTGACTTATTGCAGGTGAGGACAGTGAGTAGGCAGCAAGTGAGGGCATTGAGAGCAGCCGTCCATGATGTGAGCACTCTACACTTCTTCTCCTACAAATCACCATGATCCAACCTCAACTCACCATGATTTTACTTGCTTGATTGAACAGAGCTTCAAGGTTAATGCAAGGCCTGTTCAGAAATTGGACGGTAGAAAAGTTAGCATGTATAGGCCACGGGTGTTGAGGGATCTCCTAGGTTAGATGGATACTGAAACCCAACTCCATCTGCGTGTGATTGCATTTCTCCAATCCAATAATTTTCCTTGGTGTAAATTCTACTGAGAAAAATGAAATAAGCTGCTGCTTGATGATGATTGCCATTCACACCCTCTCTTGTCTCTTTGAATCGTATATTGATCAATCAAGCCAAGCACATGCAGAGGATGATGTCTAACACATTAGAGTAGCCCAGCTGCAATATAGAAGGGAAATAGAGAAAGCTTGTTTAGGCAACAAGGAAGGGGAGAACAGTGACCATGAAGACCTCATAGGTGAAAGTTGCAGAGCCTGAGTATGCTGTGTCCTTCTCCTTGATCTTCTCGGTCAGTCCCTTCACTGTAAGGCAGCATCTGCATCCAAACCACATTGGCATTGAGTAAGATGAAGTCATTATAATTGTTTCAGAGTAATTTAAGCATGGAGGTCACTTGACATACAAAGTTGTATTCAATGGCCTTGCTTCTGCCTGTCTTGTCAAACTTGGAGACAAGCAGATCCAGAACCACTGGTGGCACAGTGAAGCCTAGGCTGAGGAGTGCTTCTCTGAGTTCATTGCTTCTCTGAGATCTTGCCACTTCACTTCTATTAATCACCAAAAGCTGAAGCAGAAGAAATTAAGTTTGTACGATATGCATGAAGCAAGAATATATCCTACCCTCCAATTCTAGAGACTGTAGAAGACCGCAGTAAACTCCTTGGAACCTGTATGAAAACTCCTTGTAGGAATGCTGTAATGCATCATGAATCATGCATCATGTAAACTCCTTGGAACCTGAATCTACCATCAATGCATCATGAAAATGATGGATTAAACCAATCACAGCAGGCAGACCCAGCTAGATCATGCAAAAGGTAAGGTAGATAAAGAAATCCAGCAAGCAAAAACAAAAGATAATGACATTTTCCCCAGTGGAAAGATCCATGGCAGCCCATGAGTTGAGAGAATCTACACTAGTCACTGACACCAAATTGTCATCCCAAGTCCTATAATTATGAGCTTTATCCATCTATGATCATTGACCAATGCATGTTCCAGCAACACAATAACCTGTAATTACACGCCACCAATTTTCTCCTAGGATATTAGGTTTGATCTTAATTGTTATCTGAAAAAAACTGGGTATGATGTTTGTCTGCAGAATTATTCTACTTTTGCCAAGAGTCAAAGTTCATATAACGCATTGAATCTCTATAATATCTACAACATGCGCATAAGGTTCTGAAATACCTAGGGCTATTTTTAGTACGAAATGAAGCTTTTGCACAGGAGGAATGAGTGGAGATTAAGGATGAGAATCGATTGGATAGCTCACCGATTTTCCGAGTGTTTGTGTTGGTGAAGTTGTACATGAGAAGGTGAACGGTCCTCATACTGAAGGCCTGACTATACCAAGACAGAGACCTCTGCAGCTCTTTATCATCTATGAATCCGCTCCGTCGCAATCCGCCGTCTGAAAGCACGTCACCACGTTCGGATCCGTCCCCGGGGGGAACTGCGACGGCAATAGCGACGTGAACGGACTCCCGCACGGTGGAGCTCCGACGCCGTACCCGCTCCGGGATCCGTGGGAGCAGGAGCTCCATAGGGGTTGTGCTTGTCCTTCGGGGGTTTATGGTGCAGCGTAAGGAGTGGCGTGTGGTTTCGGTGGACTCTGGGAGGTCGGCGGTGGGGCGCCGTACGGAGGCTGTCCGTAGGTGTAAGGATGGCCGGGAGGTGGCGGCCCGTAGCCGTAGTTGGGTGGCGAGTTGGAGTAACCTGACATTTTTTCCCTCGGACACCGTTCTAATTATTAACTGTCGAGTTCGGTGGCGTTCACTATAAATAAAAGCCTCAACTATGAGTTTGGGACTGGAGCTGGCCAAAATTACGTCGCTGCCACTACTGCCTGTGGTGTAGAACGACAATCTCTCTGGCCATCGTCCACTCCGATCTCTCCGTCCCCTTTCCACATTCATTCTGGCCTTAAGGAGATGCATATAATATCACTGTACATGGAGGGGCAGCACAGTCATTTCAACGGGTGCACCTGCCATCTCCTTCCCCCACGGTTCACGCGGAGGCGGATAGTCGCTTCCCTGGAAGACGCCATTGTCTCTCCGCCGCGTCGACTCGACTCCCCCTCCCAAAAGTCAGCCAGCACTCTAAAAACTCAAGCTTCTTCCAATTAAGGCCTTCTTTCTTATCGTTGATCAATCTCCGCTAGGACAAATTTCATCATCCACACGTCAACGCTTCCAAACAATCAGAAAGAAAACTGAAATCGCATGATCAACTTGATTATCCGACTAACTTTCACATAAAGAGATGAATCTTTTGGCAGTAGCCAAGTCTATGCACGGACTTCATATCAATGCAGGTCAGCATATAGCAGACGGTGAAATTTCTGAGACCACAACACACGGGGATGGAAGATCATACTATTGAGGCAAGCAGCTCAAAGACTAAGGGCTTGAGCATGGTGGCTGATGTGATCGTCAATGAAGGTCGAGATAAAGTAGTAGGAGTGGTCGTAACCAGGATGCAGCCTCAGAAGCAGCGGCACGTTGTGCTTCTTGCAGGCTTCATGGAAATTTCCAGGCAGCAGCTGATCTTTGAGGAATTTGTCATCCTCCCCCTGCATGGACACCACCATAAGGTGATGAAATTAACAGCAGAGTGACTGTCCGATCATTATAATGTTAACACGGCTACAACCCTGAAACTTGGGAATGTTTTCATTACTTTTATGACCATAAAGGGGGCTAACCTGATCGATGAGAATGGAAGAAGGGAGATTGTTGAACTTGGAAACTAAGCACGTTGCATCATATTCCTGCAATTACAATATGCTAATTTTACATGAAAACAATAAATCAACAGAACTTCATTTTTTGTTGCTTTCAGTTCTTAGAAACTCACCTCCCACTCAGCATTGTTTTCACCGAGATAATTTGTGAAAGCCTTCTGTCCCCAGGGGCATTTGATAGGATTGACAATAGGTGCAAAAGCAGAAACAGACTGCACATAGAGAAAAATAAGATATTGGACAACGTACTGCAGAAATAAATTAAAGAGTTTCCAGACGTCTTATAGAGAAGTAAAGCTTGTAACCTTTTAAAGTATAAAGAACCTCCCCTGACATATTTGGGGTGTCATCAACTCAAGAAACTATTCACCTTATATTTGTCCAGGTTTTTTAGGTAGATTGTCAGAGCTCCATGACCGCCCATAGAGTGACCAGATATAGATGCCTTAGAGGTATCAAGCTGTGGGAAATTCTCGGCCAGAAGTGCAGGAAGTTCCTTCACAACATAGTCATACATACGCCAGTTCTTCCACTTGTCTTGTGTTGCATTAAGGTAAAATCCAGCACCTATAGGAAGGCAATAGATGGGAAAACTTGCACAAACCATCGAATGTAAATCCACAGACATCAATATAGCTGAGTTTCTCTCAGAAACCCTCCTTTCCAATATTCACAAGGCACGACGAGTTCTATGGGTATAATCTAATTTGATTCAGCATGGTCACACATAAGAGCATCATGATTGCAAACTTCTCTGGGAAACATGCCAGTGGGGATGGCTTTACAAGGATTAAGAGTATCACTTCCACAGAATCAGGCTGGCCGAATGCAACAATGATACTATAATTTAAACAGATCATCTACAGAGGCTATACCACCTAAAAGTTAAAAATATTGCTAAAAGGAGGTTCTGCGAGACATACCAACGCCAAAATCCCAGCTGTCTGCTTCCCCTTCCACGTTCAGGCCTCCTACAGTTGGAAAGAGTACAATAATGACTCAACAGAACGGAGTATTGCTCATTTTTACACGGAAATCATTTATAATAGTTTCAATTCACAGCAATTGATATATCGACTGAAAGAAAGAGAGCAGCAAAAAGATGGAAATTAAATAATTAACATGAAGGCCGAGAACACTCATCGAATATGCACACAATCATTTCAAAGGCAAGTAACTCGCCAGACACATAGACACAATGGCAATTAAATTAGTCATAAGTTTCATCCCCAAATGGAGGCCATTGATTAGCAATTGAAACGAGGGTTACTCACTAGGAGAAGTATCAGGAGCAATCAATGCAATGCCGAAATTGGAAGCAGCACGCTGCGCTCCAGATTTTATTATGAAGTTCTCGTCGGAGCACGTCAGTCCCGATAGCCAGTAAAGCACCTGCTCAAGCCACAGGACCAGTGAAATGACCACCAATCTCAACATCGGCGACGGCAAATCATCAGCATTAATCGGAGGAAAAACAAAGAAGAATCACAGTGATCGGGACAGCCATAACGGCCTACTTACAGGGAACTTGTGGGAAGGAGACGAAGGAGAAGAAGGAGAGGGAGGGAAGTAGATGTGGAAGGTCATGGAGCAGCCCAGCGTCGGGCTAAAGTGCTTGTACCGCTTGTTGTATCCCCCGAACATCTTCGAGCTGCTTATCTCCGTCGGCTTCGTCTCCATCCTCTCTCTCGCACTCTCTGCGACGCTTCTCTTCCCCGGAGATGATAATTAACTCTGGATAGTAGTGTGGGAGAAAAAGGTTTGATTCACCAGAGATACGAGAGATGGCAGACGATACTCTTCAAGCTAGCGGTTGACCGATTTGGGCCGTGCCCATTGGCTTCATAGATAGGCCAAAGGCCCAATTACATTCCTTATATTGGTCTGGTTCTGGAATTAAAAAATCTGAAAATGCTCGAACTTATCCGCGAGTGTCGGCAAATGAGAGCCGAACGTGAGATTGTGCAGGGACACGTGTCATTAGGAGGAGGATGAGAGAGACTGCTCCGTTCCGGTGCCGAGCTCTACCTACTTGTCGGACCTATTCTGGCAATGTCCGCCAGTTTCTCGTCCACGTGTCCACCTCTCGACGTTCTTGAATCTAACGTCCAACTGATGGCTTAGGATCTCTGCTCCACCTCCACCAATTCCTCGCATTTCATCAAACATATACTTGATATCTCATGTAATTAAGAAGGAAAGGAAAGCCTAGAAGATAGAAGTCGGTGTGCTAATAATAGCTGCGGATCCAGTTCTATGCCAAACAAATGCACGGAGTCACTCAAAGCTAGGAGATGAGAGCCCATTCAACACCTTCAATCACTCACAATTATTCATTATTTTGATTAAAAATTTTCTACTTGTGAAGAAAAAAAACCAAAGTTTCCCCTTCTCCATGAATCCCCACACTATTCTCTTCCTCCCCTTGGAAAATTTAAGAAATAAAAACAGGAAAATCTCAGAAGAGAAGTGGGAATAAGAAACGGGAAATCTGAAAAGGTCCCCTTTTTTTGGGCAATTTTGGATTTCTTCCACCTGGGGGAGACAGTAACGCGGCACCCAGATGAGATCTCAGCAGCTGCAGAGGTGATCAAGTTTTGTTTTTTTTTTCTTTTATTTTCCTCACTGTCTTTGTGGGGTTTGGAGGTTGAAGAACAACAATGTCGTCCTCGCCGTCGTCGTCGCCATCGCCGACGAGGAAGCGGGCCCTGCTGATAGCTTCCCTGATAACGCTGTGGTACTCGTCCAACATAGGGGTGATACTGTTGAACAAGTACCTGCTATCCAATTATGGCTTTCGCTTCCCTATCTTCCTCACAATGTGCCATATGACCGCCTGCGCCCTCCTTAGCTACGCCTCCATTGTCTTCCTCAAGCTCGTCCCCCTTCAGGTTAGCAGAAAGGCCCCTCCTTTCCCTCTCCATCTGCAGAGATCTCTGCCTGATGGGTTTGCTCAGCTCTGAGACTGTACTCGTTCATTAGATCTGAAACAACTAGTTATTGGTTTAGAACAAAAGAAACAATTAGCGATTGAGCTTTTCAATGGATGAGTCTAGTTAGCTAGCAATGTTGCAAAAATCAATCTCTTATCATGATATCAGGATTTGAGCATTAGCTTTATACACTGGCTTGAGCTAGCTGTTGAATACCTTGTCGTATTTATACACGAGTTCCCAATGTGGGTTGCAGGTGATTAAATCAAGGCCTCAGTTCTTTAAGATCGCAACCCTGAGCGTAGTCTTCTGTGCATCGGTCGTCGGAGGGAACGTCTCCCTCCGGTACCTTCCAGTCTCGTTTAATCAGGCTGTTGGGGCTACTACGCCTTTCTTCACAGCCGTGTTTGCTTACCTCATGACATTCAAGAGGGAAGCTTGGATAACATATGCTGCTCTTATCCCTGTTGTAACCGGTGTTATAGTTGCCAGTGGGGTAATGTTCATATCTCTATAATTTCAACCTTGAACCCTTTTTTAAAACCCTTTTTTTTTATTGGAAAGAAAAAGCATCCACCGCATCCGTGTTCCAGAATTATGGTTCTTTTGGCCTGAGATTTGAGTCCTTTGGGGGACAGGGCGAGCCTAGTTTCCACTTGTTCGGGTTCATCATGTGCATCAGTGCAACTGCTGCAAGAGCCTTCAAGTCGGTTCTTCAGGGCGTGCTCCTTTCTTCCGAAGGGTAAAATTTCTTTCCATATTGAGCTCTTTGACATAGTCTTGATATGAGATAGGAGGGCTGTAGTTATGTGGGAACTGCATAGATGCTAGCCCATATTGAACTTGTGGTTTGCAATATCAAGTTTTGAATCTGAACAATATGTTCATATGCAGAGAGAAGCTGAACTCGATGAATCTGCTGCTTTACATGTCCCCCATAGCAGTGGTGGTTCTGCTGCCATCGACGCTAGTGATGGAGCCCGGGGTCTTGGATGTGATTAGATTGCTCAGCAAGGAGCACAAGTTCATGTGGCTTCTTCTCACCCTCAACTCGGCTACAGCTTATGTGGCCAACTTGTCGAACTTCCTCGTGACCAAACACACGAGTGCACTCACCCTCCAGGTATGACTATCCGCCGGTTTTCTCCAAATCACCGGCCTCGGCCTCTCTCGAACTGCAACTGATCTGTCCAACTCATGGGGGATGGGTTCTTTTGAGCAGGTGTTGGGCAATGCAAAGGGAGCAGTGGCAGTTGTGATCTCGATCCTGCTGTTCCGTAATCCGGTGACTGTGATGGGCATCGGGGGGTACACCATTACAGTGCTCGGCGTGGTTGCTTACGGAGAAGCAAAACGGAGATTCAAATGAGACCGCCATGGCTATTCATCCTGAATGGGGTTGAATATGAATTTTTTGTACTGGGCAATGGAAAAACTGGTTCTGTACATCCATTCTTAGCCTAGCGAGAGAGTGACATTGTCGTTCCATTGGAGGAGACTTTAGTTTTTTTTTTATTCTAATACCAGAATGAATGGTCATTGATGAACATTGCCAAGAGAAGGCCGTTGTCTTCCTTAGTGTAACTTACTGAGCTGCTGCCATTTCTGTTTATGTTTCTTTTTCTTCCTCCAAGTTGAGTTGGTAATACCACAATGGCATTCTATTCATTAAAGAATGGTACTTCATTTGATTCGGGTTGCGTTATCGGGTCGGATCGTATCCCGGATCGGGGCTCTCGGTCTGGAGTGAAAACCGACGTCCGCAATTTTTAGGGCTTAGAACTTAAAAGCGCCAAGTTCGAATTTAGAGAGGAGAAGCGATGGCGGGAGATCAGGACATGAGCGGCTGGACTGATCTGCTCCACTCGTGGACGAAGCTCCTCGAGCAGGCTGCTCCGTCTCGTTCTCCGGCTATGCGCCTGGAAATTACGTCAGTATTGGTGAGATTGTCTCCGAATGTCTGTGTGCTCACCGTTGCTGATAATTTCTCCGTGCGGCCGTTTGTTATGTGTACGTCAGAGGAACCTAGATCAGTTGGAAGCATTGTCGAAGAAGCACAAGGCTAGAACTCTCAGAGCTGAAGCGCCTTCTCGGTCTGTTGCTGCCACGAGGTATAGCACGGGCACGTCTTTTTTCCTCTCTTCTTTAGCTGGTTGTGCGATTGGATGCTTATTTCAATTTTTTGGCGATGTTCTGGCAGGCTACTTGCTCGAGAAGGTAGAGAATGATGGCTCATTCCAGTTGTCGATTGCAATGGGGTGGCTTGTGGGTTTCTTGAACTGAAAATGTCTGCTATAGCTAATTTGCGTTGCGGCATACTCTTTTATTTATCTGTAAGATTTCATCTTCCATGCCATAGGATATCACTCTCTGCGTTTGTAGTATATACACCTTAATACATAGTTTATATCTGTGATTTTACTTGTTGTCAACTCTATTATCCGTGCAATTTGTTTTTTGTTCCTTCAATCTTAACTTTCTATTCATCCTTATATTTCTAGAGAGTGTTTAAGAAGGCACCAAGTAATATCTGTTCTCATTGATGCAGACAACTTTTGAGGATATATTCCCTGCTGAGGCAATGGATCTTGAAGATGATAATTGATATATCTATAGGTTCAACAAGTAAGTCTTGCTCTATAGGTTCCAATAGGGCAGATGATAAACGATATATATATTCTATTTGGGACAGAATAATGTGTAATTAGCATGGCGTGACTAAGTTTTTATTGAGTTTTATGGCAGGATCATTTTCTTTCTGCACTAAATTTGAAAAGCATATGTTGAAATGTATATTTTCATATCCGTTTATTTATATAAAAAAATACACGTTCATATCTTCATTGTGTGGATTGTTTTAAGAGAACAAGCGAACGCTCTGGTTCATTCTCTAACAATCAAAACCTTTTGGTTCTGTTGGCTTATATCATTCATTTTCAGCTATTACGAATTTAGGGAGGATGGAGATGATCAGATGCCAGGTGAAGGCCAGATGGCTGGAGGCTTTATTTGGAAATTTGGGGCGGAAAGGATTCGCCCATGGGTTCAATTGCCATTTTATTTGGGTAATTGGTGGCAAACTGGAGAGAAATAGCTTGGATATGTTCAATATGTAAATGAGTTTATGGTTTAAATTTAATATTTGCCTCATACAGAACCATTATTGTAATGATAATCCCTTTACTTTTTCACCTGTAATGAAAGCAGGTTTGAGCTGACAAAGAAAGAATAGAAGATATTTGTTCGTGACTGTACATATGATGGATGGATCGTGCTCATGGATGACATGCTGGCCTACTGTTGCTCATGTGAAGTGTGGACCCTGTGAGGGACACAAAGGAATGCCATATCCTAAGGGGAGGATGGAGGGGGCATGCCATGATGCAGTATGTCTACTAAAGGGAGAGTCACCCAAATTCTCAGTCACTTGGAGGAGGAATCTAGTAGGGCACATCCCTTTGCACCATCACCTCACCCCAAAATCTCAGTCACTTGGCGTCTTTTCTAGGCCATCATTTGATCGTTTTCTTCATTATTCTGCAGGTCCCATCAATTTGGAACCAGGCCTCTCCTACTTCAAAAGACGGGTACATGGAGGATGTCCTGGAATCAATATCTTTGCACAACTTGCTTGTACATGTGTGATGATTCAAAGGGGATCTATACATACCCATCTGTCCTATCATAACAATCATCCAAAGTGGCTTCGGATACCATCACTCAGCCCTGTCCTTTCCTTTCCAATTTTGAAAATGGTGGGGACGTGGGATGCATGGATGGGAGCATCGCCCCTTTCCTGTTCCCACATCCATGCATCCCACGTTCCAACCTTATTAGTCGTTTCCTGCACCTCTCCATGTTTTCTCGTGCTGTCATTCACTGCCTTGCCCGGCCTCCCTCATCCCCTATGTCATTCCGATTTGATTTTATTTGATCATTGTGGGGGAGAGCTGTTTCCCCTTTTGATTATTTGGTTGAAGGGACCGGCCTTCACATGCCTGCATATCCCAAAGAAAGAAGCTTCCAAGTTAGCTTCTTTGATGAACCCTTTCCCTTAGGGAGTGTTTGGGATAGGCTTTGAGATGCCGTTTAGAGGTGTCTATCAATGAGCTTCTGAGTGATTTTGTGAGGGAAGAAAAAAAGCTTATTCGCTTGTTTCTGCTTGTAATTGACTGTATGTCTTCTTCCACGGTGCTTCAGCTATGTGCAGCAGCATTAGCAGGGCTTCTGATCACGATTCTGTTGGAGTTTGAGTTCGTTTGTGGCGCTCGAGTACAACTCGTTACCAGCAAGACAAGGGCCACATTGGTGTCTATTGGCCAGGAGCTTAGGTTCCAGGATGGGGGCTTCAAAGCTCTGACGATTTCTGTTCTTGGCCTGGCATAACCTGTGATGTTGAGAATAATGGCAACTCAATTGTACAAAAGCTCGACCTCTCCAATCGTTCACTCAGAGGTAACATCACTCTTATATTAGAGTTCGGGTCGCTCAAGAGCCTTGATCTCTCGAGCAATAGCTTCCATGGCCCTGTCCCTCCCGAGCTTGGCAGCCTGTCCCTCCTTGAGTTTCTCGATCTCTCGTTCAATGGTTTTAATGGATCCATTCCAAGAGAACTCGGCAACCTCATCAACCTTAGGTCTCTGAACCTCTCTAGCAACCTGCTTGTCGGAGAGATACCTGATGAGCTCCAGAGCCTTGAGAATCTCCAAGAGTTTCAAGTTTCCAGCAATATCTTGAGGGGGGCTATCCCCTTATGGCTTGGAAAGTTGAGTAGCTTGCGGGTCTTTTTCAGCTTATGAGAATGAGTTACATGGCATGATTCCTGGGAATATAGGCCTGTTTTCTGAGCTAGAGATGCTCAACCTCCACTCAAACCACATCCAAGGGCCGATTCCAAAGAGCATCTTTACTTCGGGGAAGTTGGAGGTTCTGATCTTGACTCAAAATAGGCTGACAGGAGAGATTCCTGAAGAGATTGGGCACTGTACCAGCCTGTGGAGTGTCCGGATTGGGAACAACAAGCTTGTGGGTAATCTTCCCATGGCAATAGGGAATTGCAGCAGCCTCACCTACTTTGAGGCTGACAATAACATTCTTTCAGGTGAGATTGCTTCTGATATTGCTCGGTGCTCCAAAATTACCCTACTAAACTTGGCCTCAAATGGTTTTACTGGAACCATTCCTTCAGAGTTTGGTAACCTATTGAACTTGCAGGAGCTTATACTTTCCAGTAATGATCTGTTTGGGGCCATTCCCCTGTCTATTATCATGTGCAAGAATCTCAGCAAGCTCGACCTGGGCAATAACCGCTTCAACTGCTCAATACCAAAAGAAATCTGTGACCTGCCCAGGCTTCAGTTCCTTTATATGGACCAAAATTCCATGAGAGGAGAGATCCCTCCTGAGATTGGTAACTGCGTGAAGCTGCTAGAACTACAGGTGAGCCGCAATTATCTCACTGGAAATATTCCTTCTGAGATTGGCCATCTCGAGAACTTACAGATATCTCTTAATCTGAGCTTCAATAATCTTCATGGGCCCCTTCCTCCTGATCTAGGAAGACTTGACAAGCTAGTCTCTCTAGATGTCTCCAACAATCAGCTATCTGGCAGTATCCCTTTTGAGTTCAGGGGAATGTTAAGCTTGATTGAAGTTAACTTCTCAAACAATCTTCTTATCGGCCCGGTCCCCAGATTTGGACCTTTTCAGTAGTGTCCCAACTCAAGCTTTTCGGGTAATAGAGGACTCTGTGGAGAACCACTTCTGACTTCTTGTGAAGGCTCCTTTGGAAATGATCATGAAGGTTACTATCATGGGGCTTCATATAGAATTATAGCAGCAATAGTTGGTTCGGGTTTGGCAGTTTTTTCTTCCATAGCCATTATGGTTTTTCTCTTTATGATGCGGGAGAGACTGGAAAAGGTAGAAAAGGGCAAATCCGGAGGGTCTATTGAGGAGGAAGAGACCAATACTCGACCTATCATCAAGGCAGGAAATGTCTTCGTTGATAATCTTAAACAAGCTATAGACCTGGATGCTGTAGTCAAGGCCACCCTGAAGGACTCAAATAAGCTGATGACAGGAACCTTCAGTACAGTTTACAAGGCCATGATGCCTTCAGGGTTGATTATATTGGTGAAGAAACTAAAGTGCATGGATAGAACTGTTACTCACCATAGTAACAAGATGATTCGAGAGGCTCAGTAGTCTCAAGCATGATAATCTTATGCAGCCTGTTGGGTTTGTAATCTACAAGGATGTTGCTCTTCTGCTTCATCATTACATACCAAATGGGACATTAGCTCAGCTTCTGCATAAGTCGAGCCATGAAACTGAGTACAAGCCTGACTGGCCTCCTAGACTGTCTATTGCCATTGGAGTGGCCGAGGGACTGGCTTTTCTCCACCATTCTGCAGTCATACATTTGGACATTTCCTTGGCAAATGTTATGTTGGACTCAAACTTTAAGCCTCTGCTGGGGGAGATTGAGATCTCCAAGCTTCTCCACCCTTCAAGAGGAATTGCAAGCATCAGTGCAGTTACTGGATCCTTCGGTTACATACCCCCAGGTAACATATTTGTTTCATTTGCATGTATAGATAGGCAAGCCAAGTCTAGGAGTTCTTTACACTAATCCATACTTCTTTTGTATCAAGAGAACTGTTTTTCATCCAGTATCTGTTTTCTCCTAATACTAAAAAGAACTTTTCCATTTTCTGATCTCATGGGAAGCAACGAAAGAAAAGGAAAATCATGTTTGATTACTAATATATATGTTATGACTTGAAATTCAACCTATTTCAAATCTGTGAAGATGGGAAAAGTGAAAATTGTATAATTTCTCTCCTTTCCAAGGAGAGTTCTTTGCACAAATAGCATACTGTTTTTGCTTTGAGAAAACTTTTTTTCATTAAGTAGTTGTTTTCTCTTGACCCCAAGGTAAGCTTCTCAGTTTCTGAATCTCATGGGAAGCAATGAAAGTAGAGGAAATTGTGTTTGATTACTATTAGGTACGTTGTGACTTAAAATCTAACTAATTTCAAGTATTTGTGAAGATGGAAACATGGAAACTGTAAAGGTTATCCTTCCCTATGGTTAGCATATCTAATCGTTGGCTCCTGAAAAATTGCAGAGTATGCCTACACAATGCAAGTTACAGCACCAGGAAACGTGTTCAGCTATGGAGTGATCTTGCTTGAGATCCTCACAACGAGACTCCCAGTTGACGAGGGGCTCGGGGAAGATGTAGACTTGGTAAGGTGGGTCCACATTGCTCCCACCAGAGGTGATACGCCAGAACAGATCCTTGATGCTAGGCTGAGCACAGTGAGCTTCACTTGGAGGAGGGAGATGCTGGCAGCTCTCAAGGTGGCTTTGCTCTGTACCAACAGTGTTCCAGCTCAGTGGCCAAAGATGAAGAAAGTGGTGGAGATGCTTCAAGAAATCAAGCAGAGCTGAGTGGTTAACTCAGGCATTGGAATCCAACTGTGGGGCATGCTGCTTGAGATCTATGGAAGGGTGTTTCTGAGGGACATCTACTCTAACCCCAATAATCAGATCAGAAACCATAAAGTTGATCTTGTGGTAGCAATGTTCCCTCTTGACTGATATATCAAGACATTAGTATTGCAAATAAATGAGATTTCAACTGTTCAATATTGCTAATTCAAATAGCATAGTATGATCAGCAACATTGATCACCTAACTGATTTTATGTCAAACTTTTAGAGGATAAGGATTGGGAGGGGTGAGATGTTGATTTAATCAGGAAATAAGGTAAAGCAAGATACTGAAGTAATCTTAATGGAAATTTCATTTCATTGGCTCAACCACAATTTACAGAGATCTAAAGACATCAGCAGCTGAAAGACATAAAAGCAATTAGTTAGCTAGCACTTCCTCAGCTCTTGACCTTGCCAAGCTGCCATCTGCATACGCTTCAGCACGGTTAGTGGCTACTGTACAAAAGCCAGTGGCCCAAAAAAATTGAATCCTGGATGGAACTCATGGTTGATGATTCCACTTAGACTGATACCAGATCTGCCGATGAGCAGCTGCCATCTTCGCCTCCTGTCAGTGGCTTCTGCTGGCCTGGAAATGGCGGAGGAGGAGGATCCACACTCAGTGTCCCTTCGAGCACCTTAACCACTTCCCTCATGGAAGGCTTCAGCCTCTCATCAACTTGAAGGCACCAGAATGCAATCCTCATAGCCCTCTCCAGCTCCTCTGGATCAACTTCCTGGGACCCCTTGTACACCAAATCTCCGGCCAATCCTTTTCTCCACTGCATATAGGCTGTCTCCAGTAGTGTCCCGACATCTCTGCATCCGCTCACCAGTTCTATCACTAGCGACCCGAAATCCTCCACGTCCTTCTCTGCTTCTGACAGTGCACGGCTTGCTGATTCAGCACAAACCCCTGTCAGTCCATATTCACTGACCTTGGCCTCAAAATACTCATCAAGGACAACATTTGCAGACTTCAAGTTTCCATGGCCCATGAATTCCCTACACTCTGTATGCAAGTAACACACAGCTCTTGCCACACTTACACATACATCCATCCTCTTCCTCCAAGTCAACTTCTTGGCCAGCTCGGGATCTTCTATATAAGCTGCCAGAGAGCCATTTTTGGCATACTCGTAAATTAAGTTCCTACGAGAAGATTCACAGCAGTAGCCTTCCAACTTAACAAGGTTCCTGTGATGGATGTTCCCTATCCTTAATATTGCAGCCCGAAATTTTCTATTCTCAACAACTGAACCAATATCTTTGACCGCCACTGCTTGCCTATTCGGGAGTGATCCTTTATACATCTTTGGTCCGATTTGATGCTTAAAATCTTCTGTAATTTCATTAATCTCTGCAAGCGTAAACACAGCCAAACCTTTAGAGTTACTATTCTTGAAAGCTGATATGGCCTTCATCCAAATAGATTTCCTTCTTTTGTAGATAAAGATCCCAACTCCAAACTGGATTAGAATTAAACCAATGAAAGTTACGGAGGAAGCCCCCACAATACATGGGATGCAAATTTTGTAGGAAGAATCCTCTATTGGAGAACCTGCCTCAGTTGAAGGGGATGACGGTCTTGGTAGATTTGGATCGACAGCAGTCGGATCTGAACACTTCTTAACAAAGGATACAGCTGCTATGGAGTTATCAGTATAGCCTGTCAGATAGCGAGTCGTCTCTGTGAAACACTGACCGCTGCCATCGTTGGTAAATGTCACAGCTGTGCAAGCAGAATTTTTCATACATGAATCTTTACAGCTCTGTAAGCTTGTTGTGATATACGAATCAATGGGAGGATACATCCCATGAAGAAAAGTGTTGTCATACTTGAGCATTACTGAACCCCACCGACAACCTTGCTGATAAGGAACTAAACAGTGAGGCTTCGAAGAAGGGTGGAAGTTGTAGGGACACAGACACTGAACAGAGCCTGAGACATTTAGAGAACATATCCCTCGCTCACCGCAAGTTGCAAAGACGTTACACTGATTCTCCACTGCCTGCCACACAGGTCGCCATGCCACCATGAGTTGGTCCCATGAGTACATTCTCAGATTCCCATCAACATCAAGCCTAAGTAAGCGGAACCTGACAGTATCATTGTGATCATCCCCAAACAATGCCACTACAGGCACATTAGACCCTGTTTCCAGGATCTGCAGGGACCCGTCTACTGTCAGCACCACACTTCTGTTTGACTGATCTGAGCTGGGGCTCCCACCTGTCCAATAGGTAACATTACTTTCCCATCTCAGTTGTAATACACCAGAAGCATTCATGTAGAGGCTGTAGTAGCTTGACAAAGAGTCTACTCTGGCTGCTCGGAGAGAGCCGAAAACATGCAGTCTCTGGCCCGGAAGAAGTGTGTCAGAAGGAGTATCGAAGCTTTGCCACACAATTCCTTTCCTTTGATTTAAAAGAACGAGGTTCCCATCATCCTGGAGAATAGCCGAAGAAACGGATTGATGGATTGTTTTACTACTCCAGGCAACAACTCCAATAGTGGAATCAAATATTATGAATTCACCATCTTCATTGATCTGAAAGTAAGACATGTTCCCAACTGCAAGATCGCCTCCGGCCACCCAAACCACAGTCCTCTTGGAATAAGGGATTGAGTCCGAGTTAAAACGTATCCCAACACTATAAAGGTAGGGCTCACTGGTAGTGTTGAAGAAACCAAGTGCAAAATCACCATTGGAGGAGAGCCACCACTTGTTATCAGAAACAGATATTTTTGAGCCCAAGGGTATCCCGGCAATAGCCAAGGATAACAGGGATAGCCCAATGGAGATAGGAAGCCGGAAATGCAATATCAGCAGCAAATTGTCATGTGAGGCCATGTCCATGGGCAATAGACCAGAAGCTACGATGGATAGGTCCCCTCAAACTACAGATCCAGGAAAGGCATATCCAAAGACAAATAACAGAAGTAGCAGAGATATTAGGTGAAAGGGTTTAAATTCTGGAAATAAGCCATCATTTTTAGGGTTATAAGTCAGGGAAATATGACTTAAACATCACAAAAGTAGAGATCCATCGGCCATATTTTCAATTATTTGTTAGGCACGAGATGATTTGTAAACAAAAAGCATGAACTTTGAAGGGATTATTAAACATAGAGCAAGTGCAGATCTACTTGAAGGTTCAGCCTCCAATTGCAGCTGCTAAATTTAAAAAGGAAATTACCAGTTTCACCATATGAGCAGATTAAAGCATCACAGAAACTCGGCATTTTGTGGGGCCCAAGTTAGGCCTCGATTTCATCAACAGGGTCGCCACAAGGGAGCAGATGGTGGACTGTTAGTTTAAGTGTGAGAGTGGAAGAAGAAATGCTACTGCTGTATAGGCAAAAGGGGCTGAAAAGAAATGGGGTTTCAAAGCACAAAGATGAAAAATGGAAGCCAAGTTGGATAACCTACATCCATAGTCACAGAGAAATCCAACGAACGGAGAAATGTTCCAGTCTCACTCTAAGAATAGGAACGGAGCTAGATCTGGGTTTGAAGAGATTCAACCTCTCAACAACAAACATGCTGAAAATTTTTAAAAAAATGCAGTGGGCCTGTACGGGCAACATGAGAAAGAAGGGGGAACTAATATGAGAGGGCAAGACTGAAAATGGAGCACATTAGCTCCGACGGAGAAAATGGAGCAAAGATGAGGTGTTTCGACAGGGTAAAAATAGAAGAAGAACAAGCACAGCTCAAGTCTAAACTAATCAGAGCAGAGCATTGATGGGCGTCAGAAAGAGCACTACTCAAGATTAAAATGAAGTAGTACCTTTTCATGACAGTGTAGATGGAAGGAGGAGGCGCAGAACAGCCGGAGGAGGGCGGCCGGAGAGCAGCAGAGATTCTGTGTGAGGGAGAAAGAGAGAGTTGGGGACAGAGCTGTGAGAGGGTGACTGGTGAGCACAGAGAGTGAGGTGAAGCATGAACAGGGGAGAGGATAGGTGAGGGCAAGGACAAAGGGTTTCTTTTTTTTTTCTTTTTTTTATTCGATTAATTAATAATAACTTGACCATATACATACATACCTCTAATAAATAGGAATATTGTTGGCAGTTCAAACCGTATCAAATTTACGGGTCAATTTTAATTGATATTGGAATTCATTTTTATTCTTTTAAAAAAATAAATTAAATAATAATTACAAATATGTTAATTTAATAATAAATAAATAAATGGCATGCATGCAAATTGGAGAGAGAGAAAAAAGTGATTTTTAGGTTGTAGTCCTCCAAGACCTTGATTTGTGTAGAAATGGCCCCATCAGCACACCACTAATAATTTAATTAATAATGTCAAAGCCAAACCAATGTACCATACCTTGCCATCCATTTTCGGGTACATGGGTAGTTCAACTGCCCTCCTAGTGACTTACCAAATCATTCAATTATTTTACCCGTGGACAAGTTGAACAAGCAACGCCCATCCACCGGTCGTACTTCCATGGCAAGAAGGTTTGGGGTTTTCCCCTTTTGCTCATCTGTGTTTTCTCCATGGGTGGGAGAAAGCCATGCTTGGAGCTGGTGGGGATGGTGATGTTTTATGCAATATAGAAACACACACACACAATTGAAACTGTACTGCTGCATGCTGCCGAAATCATGGGTACAGCTAAAAGATGAAGATGGTGAGCCCCTTTGCATCATAGGGGAATTGACTTTGCATAGAAAATGACACTCCTACTCATTAATAGGCAATATGCAAATATATATATATATATATATATATTATAGAATGCAAAAAGAAAATGATGAAGAAGAAGAAACATGGAGACTTCATATTTATTATTAAATATGAGAACTTAAGCTGCCAAACTGTGGATTTTGATCCAATGACATCACAGGGCAGACTATTCATTCTGTAAGGACAGACATTGAAAGTTCAGAGACACGTACATGATGCGGATGACACGCAGTAGTTAATATCAGCATATCTATGCACAAGAATGAGGCGATTTCGCATCAAAATGGCCAACAGAGTACTCACTCGTATAATCAGTGATGGGGCGGTGGCTGTGTTTATCTTCTCCAGTTAATGGGGATACTCGGGTCAGAGAAAATGGAGAAAGAACATCAATGGATGACGGAAACCCGGGTCGGATATCTCAGGATGATTCCCCTGTTCATCATCTGGTTAAACTTGGAACTTAAAGCTGTATATATGTAGATCTATACACACACACACATACAGCAAGCTACTAACCACCAGTAGTAGTATATATCAGCCTGCCCTCACATTTCCATCTTCCCTTGAAGAGCATCGAGTGGCACTGCACCAAATAGGATGTGTCCCATCAGTTTTCAGGAAGGGACATGAAAGAAAGAGGAAGCATATTTAGAACTATAGATGAATCAGATACTTCAAGGATTGTGATGGATTCAATGTATAATGGAGAACAGGCAATGTCCTATCCATACCGGCATTTGCTGAACCAGTGGATGTAAGATATGAGGCATCTCCCATTGCAAAGCTGGAACCTTCCTCCTTCACCCAGGTTGAATGCTGGTAGGTAGGAAAGTACCCTCCCTGCTGATAAATTTCCCTGATTCCGTTGATCTGTATTTTCAACCATGTCATGGACAAGGGAAAGTTACTATCTAATAGAGAGACGTTCTGCATGTTGAAAGACACAAATAAATAAGATATCCGCTGCAAGTCAGGCAACCTTTTCCATAGGTGATGCTAAAAGATTTGCATTTTCTGGGATGAACATATAATGTAGCCTACTAAGCCACTTTTTCACGTGTTCCTTTGGAACCCAAATTGGACTGAACCAGCAACAAGATGGATGTGTGTTCCCAACAACTAATGTTACACTGCAATTGTTTAGAATAGAAATATGAAAGCTATATTGAATAGCATATTTATGCCAGGTTGTCGTCATTTATCTCATAAAGTTTAAGGAATTGCAGTGATCAATTACAACTAAATGAATTAACGAAGCTTATATCCTCCTTTCCCTTTCGTGTTTGCTAGTAATGTGTATATTATATATATAAGTAATGGTAAGCAATGGTTACATGTATATAGATCTTGGGTAGAGTTGAAATTATTGACTAGATAATCAGTGTGCTGCATATGTGAATAAAAATAATGGTAAGAAATGGCTACATGTAGATGACCTTGGGTAGAGCCGAAATGATCGGCTATAAGAGAATAAGTGATGAAGGCACTCAAACAAGCAACCCCGTAATAATAGTTCTCTCCACCACATAAGATAGGGCAAAAGAAATAAGAAATTGTTCTTACTTCTGGAGCAAATATACTATCAAGGTTGAAATCAATATGAGGGTTAACCGCAGCAAGTTTCATTGACAGGAGCTGGAAACCAAAATAGAGATCAGTCATAATAAGCTTGAACATAATTGAGACACAAAAGCTAGCTCCAGATCCTTCACTTTTCTATAGTTGAAATAGAACCCATGAATCCTTTCAATATATTTATACACAAAATTATGTCTAAGAAACAAAAGACAAGTTCAGGGTATAGCTACAACGTTCTTACCTCAACTTGGCTCTGCAAGGAATGCACATGATTGATGATCTCATCCAGCACCAGCGCGGTTCCTGTTATCTGCAATGCAATAGGTTTGTCATCCTTTCTTGACACCAGCAAGTATAGATTACACCAAAATGTCTGAAAAGTTAAAAATTCTTTTTCTTCACTTCCAGGCACAACGCATAAGGGGAAAGGACAAACTTGTAAAGTTTTATATGTATCTAAATAAAATTTCCCTCATGATCACTAGAAAACTAATATTCATGTTTACAAGCAACGATGAATGATCTACTTTTGATGATTGAGAAAGATGGCTGCTGCTTAAAAGTGACGAAATGATTTTATTTATTAAACCAAGATCTTTTTCCCTTTCATGTACTGGTGATGATTCTATTTCTAAATCATGTATAATTTTTGCGGCAAAAAGATCTTGTTGAAATGACTTGAAAACTCCTCAAGACTAAATATGCCAAATAAAAGATATTTGCAAGGTAGCCATATTAGCCAAAACCGATCTGACACTAGTATATTGTGACAAGTTGATGACTTGAGAAATCAAGCAATTCTCCAAATAACCACAACAATAGATATCATGCCACATTCTGCAAAGGAGACTGGCCTTGTTACAGGGGAATATCGTTAATAGACTGAAAATGACCAGTCCTCATCATTATAAACAGTAAGGTATCATGTAAACTTGAGGTGTTTGGTTCCTGTCTGAACTCAAAATAAATTAATTTGCTTTTTCCACCGTCACATCATGCCTGCGTACAGTTAGGTCTGCAGGTTTGGTATGCACATATGAGAAGTGTTCCTTTGTTTGTCGTTCATTTCATCATCTAAGTGCCGATGGATACCAAACACGTTAGAGATGTCTGCACCGTCCACCTCATGGGGCCATAATTCCAAGACTCTCGGCCCCATACACACCTATCCACCGAGCAAGAGTAGGAATTTTGCACTACAAGCTGTTCAATCTCTGTTTCACTCATGCCCACACCAGAATTACAGTGGACCTCAGAATAAATCTCAACAAAGCCCATACCTTTCTATAACAATATTTAACTAAAATTAATCAATAGAAAGCAGCTTCCTAAATAATAATCAACTTAGCTAGGACACAGTCCAAAAATCTAAACTGAAACAGTAAGACTCCCCTCATAGCTGGCTAATAAAAGCCACCAAAATTTCCCTGTTGATGAAACCCTTGCAAGTAGCAACAGACGACCATTTAAAAAGTGCAGGAAGCTCCAGAGTGACAGAATGAAATCAGACGACAGAACAGTTGCGTAACCCACATGATCCAAAGGGTGAAAATGGTGCTTTTCAACGACAAATGGCAACAGATCAAATGTCCACACATTTATTTAAACCCCAGAATCTTGATTTTAATGATTCTTTAATCTGATTGCTTTTCAATCCAATCAATCTCCAAAGGAAGAAAAAAAAAAATATATATATATATATATATATATATATATATATATATATATATATTACACAGCGAAAAAAACTAACCTCATTGCAACCTGGGACCAGCTCCCGCAGCAGCTTCATCCGGGCGTTGATTTTCTCTCTCCTTGCCTGAGGACAGATGGCATGATATCATTGGATTATAATTAGTAATCCAATTAATTAACTCAAAATCAATCGGGTAATCCATAATTAAGAGCTTACCCTCTCTGCTAGGCAATGGCTGTCAGTGGCCTGTCCCCCGCGAGCTCGGACATGGACGTAAGGAAGAGACTCCGCATCTTGTGATCTCTCGTTCTTCTTCTTCTTCTTCCTTTTCTCATTCACTGATGGTTTATCCTGCAAGTTCATTTCGGCGAATGGTCAACAGAAACGATGGGAGACAGCACAAACCCCCAATTTCTGTCCCAGTTCACAATTACAATAATACAGTACCTGCTGCTCCCTCTCGTTCCTCTTCGTTGAACTCGGAACCTTGCCCTCCGGTGCCGTATCGGAGACAGCGGGATGCGTCCAAGAACTCCATTCCGACGCACTGTATGGCACGGCCTCTTTCTTCGCCTTGGAAGGGCAGACGGAGCTCGTGTCAGGCGAGGAACCATTCTCCCCAGAGGCGTACGCCACGCACTTGGTACCGTAACCTGTGTTGGCAGAGTTCATCGACGCGAACAGAACGACACCGTCGTCAACCGAGTTAAGGTAGGGCTTTGAGGACTCGGAAAGCTGGGGCCAGTGGACGAGCTCCACGGAGCCCACATCGAGAATCGCCGTGGAGCAGGAATCATTCCATGCCGGCGTTGACGACAGGAAGATCAGGCGCTGGATCTCTTCATTGAATAGGAGGTGCTCATACGGCGGGTCGTGCGAACTATCCCCGATCAGAGGCAGCGGCTCCATCACGGATTACGAACGAGATCCGAGATTACTCTTCAACTGTGAGAAAACAGGATTACAGAGATAGATAGTCGTACACCATACCATTACAGCTTCCCAGTTTGCAGCTTAGAGATATACTTGCAAGGAAACTTGTACACATAGAGAAAGAGAAAGCATAGCAAACCTGGAAGGAAATAGGCAAGAAAGAGAAAGGGCGCTATATCTTTTTTTGGCAAAAAAAACTATCCATTGGGCTTACCCCTCACTAAGTTTATAGAAGCCCCATTCACTACCACAAAGTGATTGACCCGTTCCAGAGCTAGTGCACTAACATACAGCCCTAATATTAATAGTGGTTCGACCAAGACCACGACTACTTGCGGCCCTATTACTGACGGTTGGTATACCAACTTTTTAGGTGCCCGCCTGTATCATTGGTAGGCAGTAGCATCTAGAGGTAACAATGATGGAGTCGGGTAGGGTTTTATAAGTTGGAGTCGAACTCGTTAGTCATACTCGGGTCAAATCCAATCGAATAAATTCGATTTAAATTGGGTTTCCTTATTTTGTGGTTGAATACAAACTAACTCAATTATAAGTTAACGTGATACATTTGGAGTAATGATCGGTACAAATTGATTCGTACATTTATAATCGATTAAATATAATTATTTTAAAATTATATTAATATATATTTTTTATAATAATTAATGTTATAATTATTTAATATATATAATTTTATAATACACGTAATTTTACAAAATTTATTATTTATATATATAATTTTAATAAATATCATTTATAAAATTAATATCAATTTATTTACTACAAATAATTTACTAATTTTATAACATTATAATTTTATTTATCATAATTATAATTATATAAATAACCATTTATAAAAATTTTAGTTGATGTAAATAAAATATTATATATTGTTAAATAGTTAGTTGATGTACAACCTATTTTATTTACAAAATATCAAAAAATTATAAAATTTATTTATAACCTATTTTATTTACAACAATATAAAAAAATTATAAAATTTATTTATAACCTATTTTATTTACAACAATATAAAAAAATATATCAATTAGTGTATAATTTACTATAATTAATTTTTTTAAAAATTTTATATAAATAGTTTAATGTAAAATTAATTAATGTAAATTAAATAATTATATATAATGTACCAAGATATTACAATATATATTTTTTATTATTAAAAAATTATAATGTATATATTATTTTATGTAAATAATATCAATTTGTCTATTATAATTATTTTTTAAATTTTATAAAGGTAAAATTAATTTATAAAAATTAAATAATTATATATCAAATTACAATATAATAACTATTTTATGAACTTTAAAAATTATAATTTTATATATAAAATATTTGAATTTTTTACCCAAATTATAAATATAAAATTTGAGATTTTTTTTATAAAAAACAGAAAAAATGATATTTTTTTTGTCATTTCGAGCGAAAAAAAAAACTTTACCTTATCTCAATTTTTTGGGGTGACTTGATAGCTGATTAGAACATTCCTGCTAACTTTTTCTACCCCTAATTGTATGTAAGAAGGCAATGCCACTAAATAATTATATATATTTATATATATATATAATTTTTCTATAATGTGTTATAATTATGTGAATAATAGTAATCACACTTTTCTATAATATAAATCATTTAGTTAATAAATGAAAATATTATAATAAAAAACGTTCAAAAATTAAAATTAAAATTATGTATTATTAATTAATCAGAAAATTTTAAATATTAACTTATTATCAAATTATTTATTTATAATTTAAGAGAGTATACAATAAGAATATACAATTGTAATGAATTTGATATGCAAAATTTCAAACCATCACAACTCTATATTATTTTTAATTCGTTAATCAGCCTAGAAAATTATTAGAGTGCATAGATTTCTGGTGACAAACTCCAAATAAGATGTCTCCATTAGTATATAGATGGTATGGCATTCTTAATTAACATACTTATATAAAAACACAAAATACGAAGGATAATATGTAATACTCTTTAAAATAATAAAAATAATTATTATTTAATAATATTTTAGTATAATAATTTTATATTCCATATATTATATTTTTTTATTATTTAATTTATATGCATAATGATTATAAATAATATAAATATAATAAAAATGTTAAAAATAAAAAAGATTAATAAATAACAATAATAAGAATAATAAAATATTTTGAAATAAAAATTTGTAAACTTTAATATTCTTGATAGGGGAATTAATTTTTTAATTATAATTTCATATTATATATATAATTCTTTGAGAAAATGTATGTCAAACAATATTATAAGAGATTATTTTTTTTATTTTTCTTTTATAATCATATTTATTTTCTCAAATATATATTATTAACTTTTAAAATAATAATATTTAATTTGAGAAAAAAAATAAAATAATATATTTTAGTAAAATAAAAATTAAATTAAACAAAATTTACATATATATACATATAAAATCTTATACATCTTTATAAATATATTATTATATATATTATATTACTAATTACATATATTAGATGTGTTTATTTGACATATATCTTATTAAATACTGACTTATTTAAATATATTAAGTTCGTGGTGGTTTTTATAAGAATAGTATTTAGTGTTAATTATGAATTTAATTAATATATTTTATAATTAAAACATAAAAATTTAAACATTATAACTATTTATAATTTAATGTTGAAAATAATTATAATATATTATTAATTCATTATTAATATAACATACACACAATGTTAAAAATTATTATAAGTGAGACTTCAATTTTTTTTAGTGAAAGTATAACATACACTTTAAATAACTAAAGTATAATAAGAACTATATACTAGCTAATTAAATTAATAATTATATTAATTTTAAAATATTTTAAATATTATTTATATAATATTTAAATTTTAAATATATTAATTTTCCCAAAATTGATAATTAAAAAAATTAATATAAATATTATTAAATTAAAAGTAAATATATTTTCTGTTTATGTTCAATACTTGAAGACCAAAATATGTTTGATTGTGAAAAGATAAGGTAGGCTAAGGGAGTAGTATGTTTTCAACATTTATACTTTAAATTATTTTAAAATAATGTTATAATCAAGTTTAAGATTGAATAATGATATAATTATATTGATTAATAGAAAACAAAAAATATAAATAAAAAATGATATTCAATATATTTTTTTATTTCGGTAATAAGGAGGTGTTATATGTTTTTTACCCAAAAAATAAAAATATAGGGGTGATATCGATGTTTATAATCACAAATAACATATTTAAAGTAGTTTTTTAAAAAAATATAATAATAAGTACCTATATTTATTTAATGTTTAATATTATGAAATACATTGTATACAATAAAATATTTTATTATTTTTTTAATTATATAATAATATTTATATATAAATATAATACCAATAAAAATAATATATATTTATATAATATTTTTATACATATAAATACTTTGTATATACATAATATATAAATAATATATTTATATAGATACATATTATTTATATATACTCAACTTAAATTTCTAAGTATATACATAATATGTAAATATATATATAAATAATATGTTAATTATTAACTGCAAATTAAAAATAATAATAATTATTAAAAATATAGTTTATAACTATTTATTAGTTTATTCTACTAATATAAATTTTTATAATTTAATTATTTAATTATTCATTTATCTTATAATTTAATTTATTTTTGAATATATATTAATATAAATTAAATATAATTATATTGTATAATATTATATTTTCAAATATATTTATAAAAATATTTTTTACTTATATATATTAGAATAATAAAATTTTATATACTAATATTAAATAGTTATAATTACTTTAATAAAATATATTTTAAAATTTTATAATATATATAATACTTATTTTAAATTTATATTTAAATTGAAAACAATATATTTCTACCTAAATAAACTTTATATAACTTAAAATTTCAAATATTAAAAGGAATAATATATTAGTGAGAATTATAGTTGAAGAAAAATAACATATTATGGAACATATATAAATTTACTCTAATACGTTTTAGAGTTAATTAAAAAAATAAGAAATAAGATATTACGAATTTAGTATTATTTATTAATTTAATTAATATATTTTATGATTAAAAATAAAATTTTAAATAATATAACTATTTTATAATTTAATGTTGAAAATAATTATAATGTAATATTTACTCAATTAATTTATTATTAATATAGCATACACACCATGGTTAATAATTGAAACATTATTAATAAAAATTATTATAAGTGAAAATTTAAATTTCAAACTTTTCTTTCCAAGTAACTTTTAACACTAAAAAAACATAACTTTTAACTAACTAAAAAATAGTATTTTATATAAAATATATTCGAGAATATGTAATGCTATTTCTATAAATAAAAATAATCATTCATTTTATTATTTTTTAGATATTAAATAAAATAAAAGATTCTATAATGTATGTCAAACAATATTATAAAAGATTGTTTTTTGTTTTATAAATTCTGTAAATATGAAAAAAGTACTCTTGCATTTGATTTGAAGTTAATAATAAATTTTTTTAGTAAAACTTTACATAAAACTATATCAAAGTCAGGTTTGGATCTTGGGACATGTGGGTTATGGGCCCACCACGCTTATGCTGCGCGACTCTTATTTTATTATATTTTTATAATATTTATTATTATGAAATCAATTAAATTTAATAAATTATTTTTTATTTTATAATAATATTTATAATATATAAGATTAATACAAAATAATACATACACATTTTGTATATATAAATAATTTATATAATAATATGTTTATTATGTAAATATTATATATCTTTATATATTTTTATAATATATAGTATATATATAAATTAACGGTAAAAATTTTCTAAAAAATAAATTAACAATTTAGTATATAACTATTTAATATTTTAGTGTATTAATATTATTTTCTAATAATTTAATAATTTAATCATTCAATCATTGTTTTACCTAATATTTTAATTTATATATTAATCTATATAAATATAAAATAAATATAATTATATTGTCTTATATTATATTTTCAAATAAATTTATAAAAAAATATTTGTTTACTGGTTTATATATTAATACAAGATAAATATATATTAATAATAAATCATCATAAAAATTTTCTTAATATATACTTTTTCACATAATTCTCAACTAATAAAGATCATATATATTTAAAAATTATAAAGGGATGCAATAAAAAAGTAAAATTTAAAGTAAATTAAAATAATTATTAAATTATTTTATACCTATTTCAATTCTGAATACTTTTAATGAAAATACTACACTTTTATTTGTTTAATAATTGTACTTATCACCTCTTTCTCTTAATCATCATTTTATGTTGAGTATATTTTAATTTATGTAAGAATAAATGATTGTAAAAAAACTTTAAATAAAGAAGAATAGTTTATTTATTTATATTCTTTTCTATTAATTTGATTTTTTTTCTTTTATAATTATATTTGTTTTCTTAAATATATAATATTAACTTTTAAAATAATAAGATTTAATTTGAAAAGTAATGAAATAATATATTTTAATAAAATAAATATTAAATTAAACAAAATTTTCATATATATATAATCTTATATATTTTCATAAATGAACATATATTATGTGTTTATTTGAAATATATTTTATAAGATAGTAACTTATTCAAATATATTAAACTAGAGGTGGTTTTTATAAGAATAGTATTTAGTGTTAATTATTAATTTAATTAATATATTTTATAATTAAAATACGAAAATTTAAATATTATAACTATTTTATAATTTAATATTAAAAATAATTATAATATAATATTAATTCATTATTAATATGGCATATACACCATTGTAAATAGTTGAAATATTAATAATAAAAAGTATTATGAGTAAAATTGAAATTTGTTTAATGAAAGTATGACATATACTTTAAATAACTAAACTATAATAAGAACTATATACGAGCTAAATAAATTAATAATTATATTAAGTTAAAAATATTTTAAATATTATTTATACAATATTTAAAATTTACATTATTTATTTTTTCCTAAGTATAAAAAATTAAGAAAAAATTAAAATAAATATTATTAAATTAAAAGTAAATATATTTTATTTACAATTTATATTTTTAATTATATTTTTATAAAATTATTTAAAAACTTTGCTGCTTTATTAGATAGAGAAAGGAAAACCCAAACATTTTCGTTTGCAGTACGATTCTTGTAAACTGTGATAAGGTTATGGTATGTTAAATAATATAAGATAAGTGCATATATTTTCAATATTTATACTTTGAACCATTTTAAAATAAAGTTATAATTAAGTTTAAGAGTTAATTATGACATAATTATATAGATTAATTTGAATTGTAAATATACTCAACACAAATAAAAAATCTAAACCTAATTCTATATATAATATATTTCTCTATTTATGTAATACTCTTAAAAGGAGGTGTGATATGTATTTTGGTTAAAAAGATAAAAAACATAAAATTAATATGTAGAGTTATAATAATATTTATATATAAATATAATACTAATAAAATAATATATATAATATTATTTATATATATTAAACTTAAATATATATATAATATTAAAAATTAACTGTAAATATTTCAAAAAAACAATTACTAACAATATAATTTATAACTATTTATTAGTTTATTTTATTAATATTATTTTTAATAATTCTATCATTTAATTATTCATTTATCTTATAATTTAATTTATTTTTAATCTACATAAATATAATTATATTATTTAATATCATATCTTAAAATATATTTATAAAAATGTTTTTTATATCAGCACAATAAAATTTTATATAATAATACTAAATAGTTATAATTACTTTTATAAAATATATTTTAAAAATTTTATAATACATATAATACTTATTTTAAATTTATATTTCAATTAACAACATCACAAATTTACTCTAACACGTTTTAAATTAAAAAAATAATAAGATAGAATTTAATCGTATTTAATTTCTAACTAATTGAGGAATCTTATTCACTCGACCCAATCTTCTCAGGTTTAATAAGATTGACTCATATCCGAAATGGAACTCATAGTATTATTCGAATCCGAGTTCAAATCAGGTAGGGTACACTTACCATTCTAGTTGTTTGGAAGAGACTGCTCTTATAAATCAATTCAAATATTACATTATTTAACAAATTTTATTTTTTTATTAAAATAATTAATTTATTTATCCCATCATTCCTCCAACACTAACACCCTCAGCCTTCCCCAACCCTATCACCTTCTCTCAAATTCCTCTATTTTTGCCACTTTACTCTCCTGTCATTCTCCCTTCTCTTCCCTTAGCTTCCACTCTCCCTCAATTTCAATATTCAATCTTAAATATTTGTCCGCTCCCTCATACTTCTCACTTACTCCCCTCCCTCTCTTTTCAAACACACGCTCTGCTTCATTCTCTGTTCTTAACTCTCGTAACGATCCTTTCCGAGTTCTCCCTGTTGGCCGCAACTTCGCCGTTCTCCTCGCCGCCGTCCAGTGAGTGCGAACAGTACCTACCGGTTCACATCATCCACCCCCTCGGAGTCTGACAGAGGATGCGTATCCTCACATTCACTTTCACTTCCACTGACACATGCACAAGCACACACAGAGACAGATATACAGATCTGATCGGGATAACTGAAAATTTGCCTCAGATGTAGAGCACACTCATTATTTGACAATTTTCCGAATCACGACAACCTCATCATCGACCCTATCAACAGCTTGGATGAACCGTTCCTCATCTCCTCATACTCTTCTCATCCTCTTCCTCAATCTATTCTATTATTTATTATTCCTTTTCCTCTTGTGATATCTGCTGCTAGATGTATTCTATTCTGACTAAATAAACCATAACAACATCTTATAACCAATACATGAACAGATGCTTCATAGACAATAACGATCATCCCCGAATTTAATGAACCTTTATAATATAAGTTTTGATAGTTGGGATAAATGTTACATTATTGGTAACATTAATTGAATAAGATTAGATTGTTGAAGATGGTTATTGTGCTACTATTGTAGATTCCCAATGGATTCATGGAGTTAGTTAGCTGTCTTCCACTCATGTTTATGGTTAGATATGAGCTTAGTGATCCCTTGAAATTGAAATTGAAAGTGATGGATCTTATTTAAGAAGAATTGTTAAGTTATAAGTTTTATATAAGATAAATATTTACTTTAATTTTTAAAATAATCATTATGGGTTAAATAGAATAAAAATTAAATAATTAAAATTAATATTTTAAAATATTATAATTGATCTCTAATATTTATTTTAAAAGTCTAATATTATCTAATTGTAAAAGGAAAATAGTAATATATAAATATGCAAAACTTTTAATACTTCAAATGATGAGAAAGTTTTCATGTGTACACTATATTATATTATTTTTTGTAGAAAGAAAATTATAAATATTTTTTGTTAGAAAAGGAGAGGGTGAAATAATGAAATTAATAATTTAATAGCGATTACATGTAAAAAAATAAGATATGAATTAATCAATAAAAATAAAATATTATACTATTTTTAGAAAAATAAATACTTGTAAGAGAAAAAAAATTACAAGTTATAACTTAATCCTAAAAAAAATATGAGGTACGTCAATTACTAAAATTTTGCTTGATCGTAAAGGAATATATTTTTTCTAAAATTATAATAATAAGAAATAAATAAAACATAATATATAAAATATTTTATCATATAGTAATATTTTATAATATTTGGTTATTATTAATATAATTTTGTTCGAATGCAATACTAGATAAGTCAATTTATTATATAAACTAAATATAAAATCATACTATTTAATTCATAGAATAGCTTGGAATCTTATAAACTTTATAACATAATTATAATTTAATTTAAAATATATTATTTTGATAAAATTAATTAAAATTTAACTATATTATAATTCTTTCTAATTAAAGGTAAATATTCATCAAAAAAAATTATAGATGTAAAAAGTAGGATTGTCAATAGTGTTCCGCCTCCACCAATATTACTATAAAATTATTATAAAAATTCTAAAAAAATTTATAAAATTTTACTATTATTATTAAAATCATATATACTTATTATTACATAGATGTTATGAAATTCGTATCTAATATACTTTTACACAAAATATTTCCTAATATTTAAGAAAAGATATTTAATTTTATTTAATTATGGAAACTTATATATTGGCAATGTTTTATTAGAATCTAAAGAATTCTTAAACATTTAAGACTTTTCTTTCCAATTATTTTAATAATAAATAAAAATAATGAAATATTTTGATATTAAATATTGCAAATGTTCAAATTCTTAAAATAGGAATTAATTTTTTTAAATATAATTTTATATGTGATATATATAATTTTAAAAAAATGTATGTCAAACAATATTATAAGAGATTATTTTTTATTTTATAAATGTAAAAATTATTCAATAAAATATATTTAATGTTAATAATATAAATCATGATCATTTAATGAAATTAGTTAATTATACTAATAATTTTATAAAATTTAAAATATTTTTAATATTATTTATACCTATTTCTTAAATTTACAATCAAAATTTCCTTTTTTCTAATATTAATAAGTATGAGGTAAATAAACTTATTTAAATATTGTAAAAATAAGTCAATAATACTTGTCATTTATGCAATCTTACTTTATGTATAATAAATATTATTTTTTATTTTAATAATAATTAATTAATAAAGTAATTTTATCTGAAAAAAATTATATATTTCAATGAAACATGTATATCTATTATGCATAATGTACGGATTCACCAAAAATATTTATACTTGTGTCAATGAAGAGAAAATAAATATTTTTATCATTAATTCAATAATTTCATTTATTTAAATTAAAATTTGTTTGTAAGTTAAAATATTTTTATAATATTTATGTATAATAAATATTATTTTTTTATTTTAATTAATAAAGTAATTTTATCTGAAAAAATTATATATTTCAATGAAACATTTATATCTATAATGTATAATATACGGATTCACCAAAAATATTTATACTTGTGTTAATGGAGAGAAAATAAATATTTTTATCATTAATTCAACAATTTCATTTATTTAAATTAAAATTTGTTGGTAAGTTCAAATATTTTTATAATATTTATTATTATTAAATTAGTTCAATATAATAAAGTAATTTTTATTTTATAATAATATTTATAGTATATAAGATTAATACAAAATAATACATACATATTTTGTATATACACAATATATATAATAATATGTTTATTTGAATATATATTATCATATAAATTTTTATTTATCAACAATTTTATATATAAATTATATATGTACATATATTTTTGTGTATATATAATATATAGTATATATATAAATTAACACTAAATATTTTCTAAAAAATGAATTAATAATTTAGTATATAACTATTTAAAATTTTTGTCTATTAATATTATTTTTTAATAATTTAATTATTCGATTATTGTTTTACCTAATATTTTAATTTATATATTAATATATATATCAATATAAAATAAATATTATATTATATTTTCAAATATATTTATAAAAAATATTTGTTTATATATTAATATAAGATAAATTTATATACTATAATAAAATAATAATAAATATTTTATTAATATATACTTTTTTACTGTAATTCTCAGTTATCAATTTTATATAAATATATTTAAGTAAGTATAAAAATAATGAAATAAAAAGTTAAGATTTAAAGTAAATTAAAAATAATCATTAAATCATTTTTTTACTATTTCAATTTTATATAGTTTTCATTAAAGCAATATACTTTTATTTGTTTAATAATTGTCCTAATTAGCTTCTCTTTTCATTATTAAATATACTTTTATAAGGAGTATATTTTAAATAAAGTGAAAACAAATAATTGTAAAAAACTCTAAATAAGATAAATGATTCATTTAATAATATTAACTTTTATTAGTTTGATTTTTTCTTTTATAATTATATTTGTTTTCTCAAATATATATTATAAACTTATAAAATAATAATATTTAATTTAAAAAATAAAATAATATATTTTAGTAAAATAAAAATTAAATTAAACAAAATTTGCATATATATACATATAAAATATTATACATCTTCATAAATATATCATTATATATATTATATTACTTATTACATATATAAGATGTGTTTATTTGAAATATATCTTATAAGATACTAAATTATTCAAATATATTAAGCTCTGGTTGGTTTTTACAAGAATAGTATTTAGTATTAATTATTAATTTAATTAATATATTTTATAATTAAAATACAAAAAAATTAAACATTTTAACTATTTATAATTTAATTTTGAAAATAATTATAATATACCATTATTTCAATTAATTCATTATTAATATGGCATTACACACAATTGTTAATAATTATTATATTGATAATAAGAACTATTATAAGTTAAACTTAAAATTTGTTTAGTAAAAGTATGATATACACTTTAAATAACTAAACTATAATAAGAACTATATGCTAGCTAACTAAATTAATAATTATATTAATTTTAAAATACTTTAAATATTATTTATATAATATTTAAAATTTAAATGTATTTATTTTTCCCAAAATTAATAATTATAAAAAAAATTAAAATAATTTCATATAAATATTATTAAATTAAAACTAAATATATTTTATTTACACTTTTATAATTTTATTTATTTGTGAATATATATCAATATAAAATCAATATAATTATATTATTTAATATTATATTTTCAAATATTTATAAAAATATTTTTTACTTATATATATTAAAATAATAAAATTGTATATGATAATACTAAATAATTATAATTACTTTAATAAAATATATTTTAAAATTTTATAATACATATAATACTTATTTTAAATTTATATTTCAATTTAAAAAAAATTGTTAATACTAAAATAAACTTTATGTAACTTAAAAATTCAAATATTAAAAAGAATAATATATTATTGAGAATTATATTTGAAGAAGAATAATATACTATGGAACAGATATAAATTTACTCTAATACGTTTTAGAGTAAATTAAAAAGAATAAGAAATAAGATATTACGAATTTAGTGTTATTTATTAATTTAATTAATATATTTTATAATTAAAACATGAAAATTTATATAATATAACTATTTTATAATTTATTGTTGAAAATAATTATAATATAACATTTATTTAATTAATTTATGGCATAAGCACCATTGTTAATAATTGAAATATTAATAATAAAAATTATTATAAGTGAAACTTCAAACTTTTCTTAACAAATAACTTTTAACTAGCTAAAAATATTATCTTATATAAAATATGATTGAAAATTTGTAATACTATTGGCATTAATAAAAATAATTATTAATTTGTGGATATTTTAGTATAATAATTTTATATTTCATATATTATATTTTTTAATATTTAATTTATTTGCATAATTATTATAAAATAATATAAATATAATAAAACTATTACAGATAAAATGAAATAAAAAGATTCGAATAAGTTAGAGAAATAAATGACAATATTAAGAATAATTAAATATTTTGAGATAAAATTTTGTAAACTTTATATTTTTAAGAAGGGAATTAATTTTTTAAATATAATTTTATATTTGATATATATATATATATTTAATATAATGTATATCAAACAATATTATAAGAGATTATTTTTTATTTTATAAATTATGTAAATATAAAAAAAATTACTCAATAAAAGGCATGCGACGTTAATAATAAATTTTTTTAGTAAAACTTAAAAACATCTAATTAAATTAGTTAATTATAATAATAATGTAAAACCCGCATTTTTTTTAGTTAAGGAAAACCGGGAAAAGAATCGGTCAAACCAAATAAGAAAACCAAGCCGGTTTACATTTGGGAATAAGCAATATGGAAATTTAAAACTTACGGGTGATACAAAGGGTTCATTAAACCTTAGAAAAGAAATTTAAGACAAATTAGAAAACAAAAACTAAATTGGTTTAGGTGAACTATATTTCATAATAACTTCAAAGTTAAGTGTACTTGCTTTAGAGTAGTGTGAGGATAGGTGACCTCCTGGAAATTTTATACGAAAGTACGGCTTATAATAAGTAGCCCTAAATTAATATATATTTAATTATTGTAATTAATACCAATAATTTAATACCTAAATTAAATTATTGGAATTAATACAAATAATTTAATACCGAAATTAAATTATTGGAATTAATACCGAAATTTAATTATTAGAATTAATACCAATAATTTATGGCAATATTAATACTAGTAATAAATCTCGCTCATTTAATACACGGGTTTTACGCCTATATAAAGAGGTTATCCCCATTTCATTCTCCTCACACCTTAACACTTCTCTCTCTCTCCCTACTACTCCATTTCCCGGTGAAGCTCGAATTAGAGTTTCGACTTAAACAAAGGTCGGGCTCTTTAGAAACGGGGAGAAGACAACTATCTGGTAGCAAACTCCAGTCAATCCAAGAATCGTTGGAAAAGCGCCGGCATGATGGAATAGTGAAGTAGCTCCAGCGAACCGAAGCTACCCTATTTTGGTCAAGCTGAAATCGGTCATTTCAAGCCCTACTCAGGCCAAACCAAACCTTCCCAACACTTCCTCAGTCTTTACCCGACCGAATTAGGACCGAAAGAAAGAACCTCTGGAGGAGAGCTATCTGCCCAGATTTGAAAGCTCCACTGCCACGCCCTCACCGGAGAACGAGACATCGGGAACGCCAGTCGAGGTCTAGCTTGCTAAGGATAGAACCTGACTAAGTGGAATTTCACTACACTATCGGGTGAGTGGGATTATATATCATACCCAGCTGGGGATGATAAGTGCCTCGATATAAAAACCCACTGTTTAGTGGTATTTTAATCATCACTACTTAGAGAAATTGATGTGAAAGTTATGTGAAAAAACTACTTATTGGTTGTAAGTAGATCATACCCGGTTGGTATGATGAGACTTACTCGAAGGAAGTTGAAAACCCATTCATCGGTTATGCACGGAGATGTCCTTATACCGATCGGTATGATGGACAGTAAAAACCTATTTTTGTCTGAAGATCTCTCCCCTGACTGTGTGCCAATACTTAAACAATTTGGGAGAACTTCTCAACGGGAGCTCGAATAGCTCTGATAGGTCAGGGGCCTCGGTTTTGGAACTTGAGGGCTAAATGCCCGATTTTGAAAATCTCGTACAGTGGGCCCAAGGCCAGTTGGCACGAGCAGGAGCTCGTAAACGAACATGATATATGTGTCATAAAACTTAATAAGTGAATTGTTTGGCCATGGTACCAAGATAGGACCGACATGCTCAGTCAACTAGCGGCAGTGCGACATGACAGGTCGACGGACTAGTCAAGACAAACAGCTGCGGGTTGAGTTGAGAGTCGGGGCCGTTGGACTAATGGCACCACAGATTACATGGCAATATAAGAAAACATTGTTTGTGCATGCACTGTGAGTACGAGATCATCAAGACGCCCATGAGGGGTAGTGATGCGTCCTAAGGGCACTGGACGACCTGGTGGCTATAAGGGCAGTTCGTCGTTTCAGGTGTCTGTGCGAAATTTGGAGTAGCACGAAGCGCATGAGACCGGGGTGGGGACAGGATGAGGTCTCTGTCCTCATATGGATACGAAAAAGCGATTTCGGGATTTTGGGTTGGATGTCGCGTACATCCACTCATTCCCAGGGTAGAAGTGGTTGTACTTCTATTCGGGTGGCAGGAAAAGTCGCTCCGAAGCCAATAGCGGGTTCAGTAGTGATACTGACTTGCGAATGTGTGTAACCTTAATGATTAAGGATGTGTGTTGGGTGATGATACACAGATAACTAAGAAATAAGGGAAAAATACGAATTTTTAAATGAAATGATTTTTTAAAATAAAGGAGTCTGGCACACTCCATATAAATATTTTTTTTAAATTAAAAGATTTGAATCTCATTTACTGAGTAGTTGTACTCACCCCTCCCTTATACCATTTTAAGGAAGTACCGGAAAGCCGAACATTAAAGGACTTGCGCAATTAAACGCCGGCAAGATAAGTACAATTAATTTAAATTACTATACAGTTTTGATTTATAATATTACTGAAAAAAAGTGTAGGTTAACACCTTACTCTTTACGATTTATAATATAAGGGAAAATATTTTAGTAAATCGTGGCGGGTTGATCACGGGGATCCGAACAAATCGGGTCGGGGTGTTACAAATAATTTTATAAAATTTAAAATATTTTTAATTTTATTTATACCTAATTCTTAAATTTACAATAAAAACTTTATTTTATTAATTGAAACATTTTTATTTATTAAAATTAAAATTTGTTTGTAAGTTAAAATATTTTTATAATATTTTTTTGCAAAAAAATGATTAATAGAAATATTAGAGCCAGGTTCGATCGTGGGACGTGTGAGTTAAGGGCCCACCACGCTTCTGCTGGGCCACTCTAATTTTAATATTTAAATATTTATTAATACAAAATTAATTAAATTTAATAAATTATTTTTTATTTTATAATAATATTTATAATGTATAAGATTAATACAAAATAATACATACACATTTTGTATATACATAATTTATATAATAATATATTTATGTATTATAAATTTCTATTTAACAATAATTTTATGTATATATATTATATATATATAATATATATAGTAGATATAAATTAACGGTAAAAAATTTCTAAAAAATAAATTAACAATTTAGTATATAACTATTTAATATCTTAGTGTATTAATATTATTTTCTAATAATTTAATCATTTAATAATATTTTACCTAACATTTTTATTTATATATTAATCTATATAAATATAAAATAAATATAATTATATTGTCTTATATTATATTTTAAATATATTTATAAAAAATAGTTGTTTACTGATTTATATATTAATACAAGATAAATATATATTAATAATAAATAATCATAAATATTTTCTTAATATATATTTTTTCACATAATTCTCAACTATTAAGGATCATATATATTTAAATTAAGAAATTATTAATAATAAAAAATATTATTTATGAGATTTAAACCAGTTTTTCTAATATTATATCATCCACTTTATTATTTTAAAATGTTTCTAATATTATTTGTATCTAATTTAAAATTTTACTAAAAAATTTTATTTATTTTTATATATTAATAATCATTAAATTATAAGGAGTTTGAAACTTTGATTACAGTATAAATGGGAATTCTATTGCCCCAAATAAAACATTAAGAATTGTTGGAAATAAGACTACAAGTCAAGACTTAGAGTTACACTAACATTTTATTGGATTTATAGTGATTTAATATTAGTTATTTGTATTTTCTAAATTTACAAACTTCAACAATAAATTTATTTAAATATTATAAAGGCATTATTATAAAATTTCAAAAAAAATTATAAAATTTTACTATCATTATTAAATTCATTCATACTTAGATTAAAATTTTATATATTAACTTTGATTATTTGGTTGAAATTGGTTTGATTATCGATTTTAGTACATAAATATATATTGTTAGTTAAAATCCAAACTCTGACCCAGTATTAGACACTTCTAATTTTTTTTATTAACAAAATAATTTAAATAATAAAAGATACGGGAGTAAATATGATATTTGATCACTAAGATTACCTATAGAACCCCCTTATAAATTAGCACATGAATTTGCTTGAAATAACTTTTTTATTTCAAGAAACATATTTGTTATACTACCAAAATCTTTAATATATTCTTTGGTCTCTTAATTGCAGGCTGACCATAGTCAACTTGTCCAAGTAGACCTAACTAGTCTATGCATTCATAGATTTAGTTAGCTGTCTTCCACCCAAGTCGTTACAGTTTGCATAAATCTAGAGGGTTTTTCTTTTGGAATTACAACAAGCATCATGTAAGGGATGGATGGATCATTGCAAAATGACAAACTTTACCTCTAATTGCAGTATTCAAGGAGGGTTTATTTAATCACTAATGGGTAGATTAAGAGCGTTTTAATCACTAATAATCTCAAGCTATAAACATTTGAGTAATTAAAATTGGTTTGTGGTCGGACTAAAATAAAATTTGTGAGTGGAAAATGCATCTGATTATCCTTAATCACAAGAATATCTTACCAAATAGCACACTAAAAAGAGATTATGGGTAGATAAGACAATAGATGTCATCTCATTATCTATTTTTCCGCATAATGATCTGTTAAACTTATCTGGGAGCAACTCTAATTTTCACTGGGCCATTTGGTGATAGATCAAGGAGCATAACCATGAGTCCACTGGGTCGATGTTCTCCTAAGTCGAGGATTCATCTAGGAGATCTTAGTTCATGTCCACTCATGTTGGGGATAGGAGCCTTTCTCATTCTAAAATTATAGTTCAATTTTATATAAGAGAAATATTTACTCTAATTTTTAAAATAATCAGTACGGAAAAAGTAGAATACATAACAAAATAATCAGTTGCTCTATGAAATAAATTATTTAATTTAGAACAAATGTGATGAGATGATTATAGCAGGTGCACTCACTACTATCCTTGTTCGGTTGGTTTCGTGGATAACAAGGCTAGCGGTAAATTGATGCCACATAAGGCGATCGAGGGATGCCAATCCATGTGTTTTATAAGGAGCAGCCATTAGGTAGAAGAAGCAGGCAGACATTTGATGGGTAAAAGGTTGTAACAATTTTTCTGGTTATGTTCAATACTTGAATTATGGGTGGCTTAATTGTAGATTTTTACACTGCATAATATATGAGTATGTTTATATTGTAAATACATGGCTATAAACACAATCTGGGATGTGTGAGAGTTGGCAGTCTTATCAGGGATGAGTAGGATAAGTCAATTATTGATTTACTATGAGTTTGGTAAATCCTCATCCATGGGATGGGAGTATAAGGGAGTAGAGTTATGGGTAGTTAATGCATCATGATTTCGTGTTGTGTGGGAGAGCTGAGTGTTATTTTCCAGGTTGATTGTTAGAATGTATTTCAAATTCTGCAATGGAAATCTATGATCATCCGCCCATTGTTTCTTCCTCCTTTGAAAAGAACATAGAAACAATTCCCGGGTCCGTTCTTGTTTGTCTGGCACCTGATATTCTCTACCTGTTTTTCAATTCCCTGAATTTTCTCCCCTCTAATCTCTGGCTCCGTCTCCAAAATGTCGATGGGTCTTCCCGTGTGATTCTCACCCTCGACGTCCGACGGCAGTTGTCCTGTGATTCAGTCGATCGAGCTTGACCGTTCCGACCAGATCCAGTCTTATTCCGTCTGGTCAGCTTAATTCGCCCCTGTGAGAGTCGGGCGCGTGTTTCTCGATCGAAATATCGGATTCTTGGCCCAATTCGCCGACAAAATCTTACGATTCAAGAACTGGGTATCCGCATTCTTTAGCAAAAGTTCAATTTTCAGGTGCAAGAAATGGTTACTGTGAATCTGGGGATGCTCCATTACGTCCTCGACCATGTCTACGGGGCTTTCATGCACAGGACGAAGCTAAGCCCGCCGTTCTTTTCGAGGGGGTGGGGAGGAACGAAGCTCGATCTTCTGGAGAAGATGATAAGGCAGCTCTTCCCTGACGCGGCAGGTCAAAACTGGCCGCCGTCATTGATTCAGCCCATCTGGAGGACTGTCTGGGAGACGAGGACGGCATGTCTCAGGGAAGGGGTCTTCCGGACGCCCTGCGATGACCAGATTATGAGTGCTCTTCCCCCTGAGAGCCACACTGCCAGAGTTGCTTTCCTCGTCCCCAAGTCTGTCCCCCCTCAGAAGATGGCCTGTGTTGTTCACCTCGCCGGTATGAGAAACTTGTTTGGATGGTTAATTTTTCCATGGTTAATTTTTATTGTTAAGATAGTAATGGTTCAAGTGGTTTGGATGAGATCCCTCATCGCTTTCATCTTTCATCCTATTTTGACTGGATGATATCTCACAAGTGCTGCTTATACATCAGTGCCTGAATTCCTTTCTATCTGCCTGGTCTGTTGGTTGGATGCCTTTTTCATGGCTTTTCAAAATGAAACTATGTTCTTTGGCTTTCCAGCTACAAACCCAGAATCAATTCTTATTTTGCTCCATAATATCAGCTTTCTTTTTTTCTTTGTGGCTGTACTTTGAACTTGGATTCTCCTTTCACCTGTCTGAAATGTCATTTGGTATCTGCAGTATGATCAATTTTACTTCAACTTTTATGGCATGAATTGTATTTGTTGTCTTCTGATTAAAAGATCAACTAGTTTTTCCTTATTAGTCAATCTTGAATCAGCTTCTTTTAGTCGATTACCATTTTAATGGATTTGAGGTTGGGGCTAATGAGGCAATGTGCTGCTCGATACCAGGATTGTTCGGTGAGATCAATCTATATCAGGTTGCAGGTTTAGTTTGGTTTTTATATCTTATTAATTCAATTCTTTTGTCCTGTTTAATCTTTGTTGGATCCGTGCACTGTTAAATGATTTGGCTTTAGCTTTAATTTGTTTTAGTTCAGGTGTGACATAAATTAACCGAAAATTGGGGTTGATGTGGTATAGGAACTGGTGACCATTCATTTGAAAGGAGACTGCGTCTGGGTGGACCATTGTTGAAGGAGAACATAGCCACAATGGTGCTTGAGAGGTGGAATTTCTACTGATTTGTCTTTAGTACTGAGAAATAAAGTCTTCTTTGATTGTCTAGATGATAGTGACATGGATTTTGCTTTTATATGAACTGCAGTCCCTTTTATGGGCAAAGACGGCCTCTGCTTCAGCGTGGAGCAAAACTATTGTGTGTGAGTGACCTGCTGTTGCTGGGAAGAGTCACAATTGAAGAGGCTCGAAGTCTCTTGTATTGGTTAGAACACAACCAAGGGTTCGGGAAGATGGGTATTTGTGGCCTTAGTATGGGTAAGGACGCATCCAATCTCTGTTTAACTAGTGGAGTTTGTGGTAGAATATGAATCCATGGTGCATTGTCATGATAGAACTTGCAATATGATCTACAGAAAATATTTGTAAGAGTGCAAATTACTGACATTAAAAGGTTTTTCTTCTCAACCATAGATGCCAATTGCTCTTTTGTCACCTCCACTGGTATGGGAGTACTCACTTTTACAATGAGATATGCCTCTCTTATAATGTTGCAACCTTTTCAAGTGCCTTGAAACATGGGTCTCTGTGAGGATTAGCCTTTGTTTTATTCATCAAGACTTGAAAACTAAGAATATAAGGGGTAAGTAAGAAAGGAGAACACTGTCGGATCCATAGATATCCCTAGGTGTGACCGGACATGGCTTCCTGTTTCCTCTTTTATAGGTGGAGTGCATGCTGCAATGACTGGATCTCTCCATCCAACTCCAGTGGCAACCCTTCCCTTTCTGTCTCCACACTCTGCGGTTGTGGCATTCTGTGAAGGCATACTGAAGCATGGGACTGCCTGGGAGGTTCTGAGGGAGGACCTTCAGGCTCAGAGTGCCTCAATGACTCTGGAAGAAGTGAAGGAAAGGATGCGAAATGTGCTCTCTCTCACTGATGTCACCCGTTTCCCTGTCCCGAAGAACCCAAATGCTGTAATATTCGTTGCAGCCACTGTAAGTAGTGCAATATGAAGTTCATATCCCATTTTGTCCCATATTCTGTGCTTGCCGTGGTAATGGTTTTCCTTACCAACATGTTCCAGATGACGTGTTTATATGGATCCATGCCAAAAGTAGTAGTCTTTGACATTGAACCAGTAAAAGATTAAGTCTCTTGCCATTGAAATCAAATATGCTAATCATAGCATAGGAGTGTCCGGTAGAAATCATGTATGAGCACTATGAGTGGTCTGCTAGATCCTAGTGATGTAAGTTTTGTATCACATACAGATTTCTGCAAACAAAATGGGAACACCATTTAATTAACATGCTATTTGCTTTCTGGCTACCATAAATTTGAGTGATATCAATTTTGTCTTCACAGGACGACGGTTATATCCCAAAGCACTCGGTTCTAGAGCTCCAAAAGGCATGGCCAGGTTCCGAAGTCCGATGGGTGACAGGGGGACATGTGTCATCCTTCATCCTCCACAATGGCGAGTTCAGAAGAGCCATAGTTGATGGACTGAATCGATTACAGTGGAAGGAGAACCCCTTGTGACAGCCAGCTCCATCTCATCTCATGCCTGCACCAAGAGGATGGCTTAACCTTAAAACAATTCCCTTTCACATTGTTTTTCTGCCAATCAATCATCTTCTGCAGTTTATCTAGCCACCTGTGAATACATCCCCTGCTTACTTTCCCTCATTTGCATGGGAGGATGGTTCCTGCAACTTCACCTTTCCAATGCTGAAAGCCGGATTTCCTTGTGGTTTGGCACATATTCTTGCTTGATTTTGTTAAATATTTTTCTTGTCAGGCTAGGCTGCCCCATCAACATCAACGTTGATTTGTCAGGACACGACAACAACCTTAGGAGTTTGTCACTTTTTGCCGACAGTCTTGAGCATAGAATCAGGAGCAGCCTATGGGTCACAGCCTAAAAAAGAGGCATATTTTTCACCGTAAACATTCTTAATTAGCAGCAGGAGATGAGCAAAGTCTCGATCGATACAACTAACTACATGCAAGAAAAATGATTAAGCAAAGAAACCCCAAAAGATTATTCCTTCTAAATATTACACCACCATGGAATCATCCTGGCAGATGAATATTACACCACCATGAGATCTTCTGATTTCTTCAGCTAGCTCTCACAGCATACAGTCCGTCCTTGCAGGCAGCCGGCGGAAGAAGTTCAGCGGCACAGACGGTAATTTGTGCCTAAGCCTTGGATGTCTCAGGACATAGAGCCCCGCCAGGAGTGCGACAACCTGGAACGGTGTCACGTAGAGGACGACAGCAGCGACAAGGCAGAAGACCACGAACAGGGCTGTGGCACGCGGGTCACGCCAGCTCAGGAGGGACTGGAGCCGCTCCCCCTGAGTAGCCAGATCACCCACTACGATCTGGATCTTGCCAGCGATGCTCCTGAGGCGCTCATACCTCATCCTGACAATATCAGGTGCACGAGAGGTTGGGAAGGTGTCAAACTCCTCGTCCAGCTCATCGGGGTTTGCTGAGTCGGCGTGAGACAGCCTGGTGTCCATGTGGGGAGGGTGCCTCGGCCTCCACCTGTAGTACCAAACTCCGATCAGGAAGAGGTAGAGGAAGACGGTCGGAAGTATGAGCTCCGGGTAGACCACGAGGATGATGTAGAGGACGTGGATCAAAACGGTCGTGATCGGGTTCCTCCAGTGGCATATCTGATCGAACCACTTGCCTACTGCGATGAGACCGCCGAAGACGCCCATCATTCGGAAAAAGTTGGCCTTGCTCCTCCTCATGCTCCACATATGGGACCCCACATCGAGCATATACTCAACAACCTCCTTCCTCAGCGGTGGCTCCGCACGGCTCAACCTCATCGAGACAATCTGAGTGGCCTGGTGCCGGAGGCTGTCCAATTGGCTTATTGTCAAGGGGTAGAGGTAGTGCATTTTGGGCAACAGTGGATGAGAGTACATATGCATCATGTTGAGGAGTGAAGAACAAGTAAACCGAACAGCAAGGTGGATTTCTCCCATCTTCTTGACGCCATTTGGATGGAGGACTAGGAGGGGGTAGAAGTGAGTGTACACACGGTCGGTCTCGAGCGTGGACAGTCGGATTCGGACTTTCCCGATTCTGGAATCTCTTGCGCCACCGCCATTCTTATCTCCTCCATGGAGGTGGCAATTGTCGAAAACCCCAATGGTGACCACCGTGCAGGGATCAAACACCTCCCAAATGTACTGCTCATTCCACCTTGGCATGAAGCTGTCTATGATAGTCCTGGTTCGCACCCACTTCTGGCCATACTTGGCCACACAGTAAGCATCCGTGGTCCCACGGCCATCCTTTACTTTCATCGGCATCAGTCCCTGGGCGCTCAAGATACCAACCTCCAAAACTCCGATGCTCGGCTTCCAAAGCGGTTTGGCCGTAGGCCTGAGGTCACTGCTGTAGTGAGTCGACTCATCCAGAACATGATACCCTCCTTCCAAACAGACCCTCAAGTGGATCTTGCTTGCAAACTTGATTTCCTTCTTCTGCTCTCCCTCTACGACGACAACATGCTTTTCGAGGTTATACCACTTGGTGATAATGGGCTTATGGTCCAGCCTTCGTTCCACAAACTGAAGAAGGATGGCACAATGACCTAACACTTCCTCTTTATTGTCTGCAACTCGATTCTCCACGCTCAGAATCAATGGCTCATCAAAGGGTTCTGCTGCTACAAACATTAGATCCTCATTCCACATGGGATTAATGCTCCTGCTGGGAGAAATCCTCGTTCTCAATGCCTGATTTCCCAGAATGGCTTTCACAAAAACATCAGGGTACCTTCCCTTGTCACTAGGCTGCAGATCCTGGGCTTCGATCACGTTAACACGCAGATACCAAAGCTTGGGAGAAAGATAGACCTTGGACCGAATGTTTGCTATCCCTTCAGTACTGCTCACGGCCGCAGCATCCGAGTGCCAGGCCTCCGGGAAGGCCTCATCAGCTTGTGTCCCCATCCAGACAGCCAGCATAAGCTCTCCCTTGACCTTACCCCCCTTCTTGTCCTCAAGCATATACCACTGAGGGGCCAGCGGGCTGTCAGGAGGGACCCGCTTAGGGACCTCGTGCAGGTCGAAGAAGACCCTGCCCATGAAGTCATCCTTGACAAAGTCCTTGTCTTTGACAGTCACTTCCAGGTCCCAGGCCTGAATTCTGTCCTTGGAGAAGGCAAAGATCTGGTTCCATTCCGGATTGGACTTCTTCTCGAAGTGGCGAGTGGTGCCCTTGTAGTTCCCCAGCTTGACCTCCACATAAGGGTCACAGCTTCCGGTGACATCTTTACCAGGCAAGTCCTTGGCCTTCACGACCCGGACATAGAGATAATGCATCTGCTCGACGAGGTCATAGGTGCTTGTAAGCTTGTCGCCGCTTATCTTTCCACCCCCAAGGTGGGGCCTCGTCTCCTTCAAGGAGAAGTCTTCAGGGACTGGTCTCGGCTGCATTGCTCTGCCTCGGTATTTGAAACTCTTCTGAATCAGAAACTGGGAATCAACACAAACAAGGTGGTGCTCTATATGCACCGCAGGATCTGTATGAGCTGCACTTGTAATTCAAAATCTCCTATATACACCTGCAAGACATGGATTTTTTAGCCGTTACAGTACAGAGCAGAGCAAAACTGGGAATCACCACCGACAAAATTCAAAGCAAGCAAAACGACCATCTCGATATTTACGCCTCCGAGACAGAGATAGAGAGGTCTGCAAGCTCAGACATTTGCAAGTAAATCATTAAAATATGGTAGATTCCAAAGGAAAACTCAATATTTTCCATGAGAAAGTGAAAATCCCATACAAGTGAAGAAGATGGGTTCGGCTAGATATTAAGTGTCAAAAGAAAAAAAAAAGCAATATTTTTTTCCACCTGCCTTTAGATCTAAATCCAAGAGCCTAGCAAAAACCCAGATCAGAGCGCAAGTATTGTATTATCGCATCTTCCTGCTCTCACCAACCGCTCATATGTCAGCAAAATCCACCGATAAAGACACAGAGATACACAGAAACAAGGCAAGTAATACCCAGGAAGGTATTCTCGTGCATGGAAAGTGGAAACGGAGTATCTTCACCAAACATTAAAAAAAATGGAGAGCAAAATAAAAGAACTAACACCACGTCCACCTTTTTCTTCTCCCACTTTTGATTTGTTTTTACTTTCTTATGGACCAAAACAGAGACCACTGCTTTCCGACATCGGCTACCGATGAGCTAGGTGGGGGAGGAGAAATGCAAGGAGGAGTTTCACAGATCTAAAGATGAGAAAGGGCGGTGAAAAAACCAGGAAATTAAGATATTATTGGGAAGAGAAATGAAGAGGGGAAAAGAAGAAGAAGCAGAGGAAGGCGTACGTACCTTCTGAGAAAGAGAAGAGCCCGTCGGCAGAAGTAGACACTGACCAAATACAGAGGGGGAGTCTACAAGGAGATAGAGAGATATAGAGGGGCAAGTTTGGACTTTGCAGACAGTGGTGACGAGAGAGGACGGCCGAGTGCAAGGCTCTGCTTTTTGGTGGGGGAGTGGTGGTGGGGGGTACAAGAATCAAATGAATCCCTTCAGAATAAACCAATGGCGGAAAAAAAAAAGATTAAAGAAATTAAAAAAATTGGATATCCTTTGAAAAAAACAACTCTGAAATTACATCGGACCTTTTTGATAGGGTCGAGGAGCCAAACACTCGTTCGGTATGATTGGGCGCGTGCGATCACAGTCACAGTCGCGCGTTTGTTCAAACACTCGTTCGGTATGAGCCAAACACTCGTTCGGTATGATTGCTAATAATGTTCTTTTTTTAATACTAAATCAAAGCTAATAATTATTAAAAATTAGAAAAAAATCAAAATTATAAATAATTAGAAAACAGTTTATTTCGGTATAAATTTTATATTAAAAATAAAATCTTAATTTTAATTAAAATAATACGTTTATAATATTATCCCAAATTGACTAAAATAAATATATGCTATTGGTTTATAAATTTATAAATTGTTTACTAATTATAATTTATTATTTTAAATAAATATTGTCTATTTCAGATGGTATATTTACGAATTTACAATGGGGGCCCATATTGGCCCATTAGTATAGCCCACACTGACACTGGCCCTGAAATTGAAATGGGTCCGTCCATTCAAATGCCTGCCTAGAGAGAATAAATAGTATATGACACTAATCATGGCTCGGGATCAAGCCTTTCATTTCATCATTGGCGCCCTCTTTCATGGCGACTCATCAATGTCTAGTGGACCATCCTAGTCAAGTCATTCCCAGAGGGTTCCATCATTGCGCCATGCAAAACAAGGGTGAAGTGAATAATAATGGTGTCGATCAAATTTCATACACAATCATGCATGCTCATTCCTCGTGCTTGTGAGCATGGGTCTAGACTAGTTATGATCATGAAAATGGAAGTTGAGAAGAAGAGAATCTAGGAAAAGTAATAACTGGAAAACCCTAATAATCATGCATGGTGTCTCCACAAGGGGAAAAAAAACATCCTTCAAACCCTAATAATCATCCTGTCAGTGATAAAAGCCCCTCTTTAATGATGAAGACATGCCCTTTATTTGCAGCTTTATTCGGGTCCTTGTAATGATGGGAACAATATGGGCTCATCATCAATCATCATACCCTAATCCATTGCATTTTTTGAAGAATAATTTTTTATATTGCACATGCTCTCCTCCTACTTTTTTCTTGTTCTTTCCACCCTTTAGAACTAATGATTGGTGTTTCTTGTTGGGTACTTTGAAGTATTTATACGTTTGTAAGGTGATATCATTGATGAAAGGGTGGACTGGTCATGCCTAGACATTTAGCTGCCACGCTTTTCAATATTGTCCCCCCTCCCCCCTTTATTGGTACAAATACAATATGAAAAGTCGCTCCAAACATCATGCCGGAGACCACATTTCTTCATGCACATATTGCCGAAAGGTTGAATGTGAAGAAGGTCTATGTTCATATGAAAGTGCAGGAAACATAGGCTTTTAGGTCAAATCCGGAGATAAAACCACATTATAGGATTCACACTTCCTACAATGGCAATGGGAAGGAAGGAGTGGATTTGCATGAAAAGGGAGAAAGGAGAATTGGCCATGTGGACTGATCCACACAAGTGTCCCAAATACCCATAAGGAGCATTGGTGTTAATAATTTATATTTATCTAAAAAATAATATTTATAATAATAACATTTTAAATAATTAAATAAAATTAATAATTAATCTATTTAATTTAATAATTGAATTTCCAAAATATGATAAACCCTATTATAATTTCTGGAATAATAATTGCATAGGGGCAAAGACCAAAGAATGTGATGAATTAATCAACCATCAATAATATTCTGGATGGGAGAGCATGGGGCCCACCCTAATTCAAGAAGATGCCAATTAATAATGAATAAATATGACCGTACTTTTTATTATATTAAAAAAAATAAGAATATGTGACGGACAACAACAGACGGTGTAGAAATGATTGCCGGGAGTATGAATTGTCTCCTTGGGACGGTGCAGCAATTGCGTCTGATCACGTGAAACTCACGTGCACATATTACAAGCCATCTTCACCATATGCATAATGTCCATCGGTACCCCCTCCATCAAGAAATCAATTACAACCCCCAATTTTCACCATGCTAAAATCATGTACTGCACCTAACACATGATCCACGACATGTCCTGAAACATGTTCTCTACTATTGATGTGCGGTGGCTTCTCTGGCGGGAGCGGTGCCCGAGTAGTACTGTTGTTCTAAAGGACTTTACTACTAATTCTTTTTATTAAATATGTCATTTATTTTTAGGCATATTTCTTTATTTAAAATAATAATAAAATGATATGGAGACCATGATTGAAGGCAATGATGATCTCTCCATGTCCCACCACCACAGACCCACCAATCAATACACCCATAAAATTTATGCCTTCAATTTCTGACCGCTTTTTTCCATTATCCTCATTAATATTAAATATTTTTTTATTTTTTATACAAAATTCATTTTTTTTATAAAATTAAAGACACTACTAAAATTAAAATTTTTATTTCGTCAAAAAATTTTAAAAATTCTAAAATTTTGTTTTTTTAGGTAAATAACAATTTTGTAGTATGGAAGTGTGAACAAGAGAAAAAGGGAGGACATGGAGGCTACAGAGAAAGAGGGACAAGGGTTTGCCAGATTAGATCGTTGACAACAGTGAATTGAATTGTCGAGGTTGAAGGCTCTGAAATTGATCACATATTTCCAGAGGGAGCCAAGCATGAGCAGCAGAAGAAGAAGTGCCATCTTCCAAGGTGGAAGGCTCGGAAAAAAGTGGGGGTGACAGTATAGTCTTTCTATGCAGCGTGAGCATCTTGCGTATCCTCCATTCAAACCAGACAAAAAACGATGAAACCATAGAGCAGTATGCAGCCTGATTGAGCAAACCAGCTTCACATTCTTGGCAAAGATCACACCTTTCACCCACTTAGCATTTGCCTAAGAAGGAATCACCAATAAAAAGTTTAAAATTTCTTCATGCCAATCCATTATTACCGTTGGCGGCCAGCTGCCGCATCTTATCATCCACGTGTTTGCCATGTACACACAATGGAATTCATGGGATCTATATTCTATTGCCCATGTATCAAGCAAGTGGATGCCTCTTGTCTATCTAACCATTTAGCTAAATGATTTAGAATACATTGACATGGTTGAATGCTCTGAATAGAGTTTTAGTGGCCATCAAACCAACCATCTTAGCCATGCAAATCCTTGATTAGGATTAGATCTAAATGACCATTAAATATTAGGAAGATACCCACACCCTAATAGATTGTGCTTTGTATGAATTGTGAATGTGTATTGCTTAGAAATCAGTATGCTGGTGGAAAGAAATGGATGGTAGTGGCGGTGGATTGGGCGGCCAATGACTTTTAAGAAGAGAAAAACTATTGGATTGTGCATACCAACATCAACATGACCCCACAAAAGAAATTCCATGCATGGCATATTTGACTTAATGTTGGCCAATATCATATGAAGAAAGGACTAAAAAAAAGCTCCATGAATAGACTATTTACACAGTTGTTTATGGATTTTGATGTTAAATCTATTTTGTTGATCTATTCCTTTAATGCCAAGCATTATAAAGAAAAACCCTAGAAAAGTTTACACATGAATAATGCCACCAAGACCCATATATATAGTTTAAAGGGTGTAAGCATGAGGTCAATAATTGCAATGATCCCAAAAGTAGTGACAGTATCTGACCACCTGTGTCACATCCTTTAGATGTGAAGATCTTTAATCATTGACTAAATAGGTCCACCAAGAAGCCTCTCTGATCAAATTAGGTTATCCCATGCGCTGGGGTCCCCACCGGTCCTACCTCTCTTTATTATGTATTTGCCTGTCTATCTATCTATCTATTTGCCCCAAATTTCAGTCAAGTAACCCTACAAACTGCGTACAAGTTGGCCTTATTGAATGACCTAAAGACAAGCCTGGAATCATTGTTGTATTCTTTTGATCCCATCAAACATCATTACCGTGAACCCATCTGGGTTGGGACATTTGATTCAGCTAGAAGATGAATTTTGAAGGCTGAGAGTCATAGAAAAGAGAGGGATAGGGAGGTTTTGGCACTTTATTATGCCAACCGGACTTTCCTTGGAATAGTAAAATTTGGGTCCCTTTATCTGCCATGAACGCAATTAGTCATATATTACTCTTTCTTTTGTGGTCATATTAAAGTGGGGTAGAGTTATGGCTATGATCTTTACGTTGTAAAGAAGCTCTCCATAGGTGCATAGCTAGGCGTGGCAGAGGAGTAAGTGGACCCAAGAAAGCCATCATCAGGTCCGCAGTGTCATTTCACTTCAATGAAAATGCCATCCGTTGTGAACTTCGAAAAGGATGCAAATATTTGTAGGGCAAAAAAGGGAGCGTCCTACTTACGGATAGTATTTGATTAAATGCTGCATGGGAAAGAAAACCAGCGAAAGAGACTGTCGAGAAAACACCGTAATTGCGATGCCGCTCCATCGCTGTCTTCTAGTCAAATTCCAACGGTCAAGATTTTTGCAGCTTTACAGGACCGATGGTCAAAACTGGCCGTCCGATCATATCCACCCTCCTCCTGGGTCGTCATTATCATCATATTTGCGCCCAATGAATGAATGAATGGCAATTATTTGGTATGGCCTCCCTATGTAGGGTTGTCAATCAATCCAACCTGTTCCTGCAAATGAGACCCAGTCCTACCCGACTCCTACCCGGGTCTTATAGATGGGATCAAAACTCGACTCGTATACAAGAGGTAATGATACATAATATTAGTGTGAATGGGAGACTCAAATTCAAGATCACAATTGCACTAACAATCTTATTAAACTTATAGTATTTTTAATAATATTTTTAAGTATTTAATTAAATTAAAAATTTTCCATATTATAAGAAAAATTAAATGTTATAGAAGCATATTATTCAATTTTTTAGTTTTATTTTGAGCATAATTAATTAATAAAATTAATTTACGTTATACAAGTTATCTTAGTTCTAAGCTAGACTTATTAGATTAATTATTAATATCATTACTTATTATTTAGTATGCTTAGTCCAACTAATCATGCATTAAGTTGCAATCCCGAGTCTAAATAATCATGCAATTATTGATTTACCTCTAAATAATCACGCAATTATTGATTAACCTCTACCAAACTTTTGCTTATACTACCATTTTGGTGTATATGAACTATTAAATTAATTGAATATTTATTTTCTGAAATAATAAAGTCGTGGATATTTAAAATAATTAATTATTAAATATTATTATTTTAATACATATATATGTATATTATATAATATGTATACAAATACGATGTCGTATGCATCACTATATAATCATAAGCAATCACGTGCACTTGTCAACTTGGACTTGTCGGTCAATATTTACCACCCCTGCCATGCCTTCCCAAAAAAAAAGTAAATGAAAATTCAATTAAATAATTTTAAAAAAAAATAAAAAATAAATTCCTTCTATATAAAGCTTCACCCTAGGCCATTCTCTTCCCCTTCATTTCAACTACTTTCTTCCACAACCTTGTCGGTCGGCCATCTCCTCTTCTCTCTCTATATCTTGCAGCAGCAACAGATGGAGCTGGCCCTGAGCTTAGGAGACGCTTCCAGGCCGGCTTCTTTTCTGGATAAGGGACCGCCTTCCCGGGCTAATGACGACCTCGAGTTTCGCGTCGGGCTGGGACTAGGTCTCGCCGGCGATGGCAGAGGCAGAGATTTCTGCCGGGGAGAGCAACCGGACTCCGATGTTCCCCTCCAGCTCGATCTCATCCCATTATCTCCCTCCCTACCGAGAAAGACACCGCTGCAGTTCCGTGGTCTCCCGTGGCTCGCCGAGACCCGGAACGACTCCGCCGGTGAGTCGGCCAGGTTCTCGGTCGTTAACCGGCTTCCCTCGTCGGCGGAAGAGGCGGGTGACTGCGGCGGCGCCCACTCTCCCCCGAACAGCACGGTGTCGTCGTTTCCGATGGAGCTCGGGATCTGCAGCGGCTCCGGGAGGTATAGCAAGAGATCTGACAATGAGGTCGACGCCGATCGGGATGGCTCCAGAGGCAGTGACGACGACGAGAACGGGATGGCCCGGAAGAAGCTCCGTCTGTCCAAGGAGCAGTCGACGTTTCTGGAGGAAAGCTTCAAGGAACACAGTACCCTTAATCCCGTAAGTCACAGCACATGCACATATAAATTATATGTATAGAGTGCAGTGATCTTATGGTTTCCTCCTTTGCCCTAATTTCCATTTTTTGAATACCCAAAGAAGCAAAAGCTGGCCCTAGCAAAGCAGCTCAATCTCCGGCCCCGGCAAGTGGAGGTTTGGTTTCAGAACAGAAGAGCAAGGTACCCTAGGGATGTACTCTATCATTTTACCCTCGAAATTCTTCTGTCCCTTTTCTTCCCAAATACTGATTGTTCTCTGGGTTTTTTTCAGGACGAAGCTGAAGCAGACGGAGATGGACTGCGAGAACCTGAAGCGGTGCTGCGAGACCTTGACGGAGGAGAACAGGAGACTGCAGAAGGAGCTGCAGGAGCTTAGAGCTCTCAAGACGTCCCAGCCGTTTTACATGCAGCTCCCCCCCACCACCCTCACCATGTGCCCCTCCTGCGAGCGCGTCGCCACCTCCGCCGCCGTGAAGCCCAGGCCGTGTCCGTTACCCCAGGCCCATAAGGCCGGTTCCTGATGGTGTCACGGTGGTGTTGTACATAACGTGGCTAGAGAATTGAAAACTTCTTTTTGTTTCTCCTTTTTTTTTTCCAGTTGAATTAGCTTATTTATTAGGAGAAAATAGGAAAAAAAAAGAAAATCGGACAAGATTTTGGTTTACATGGGCCAAAGTGAAAGCCTGCCTTATTTTATGGCTATTTCTCTGTCCCTCTTCAGGTCTATCTGTAATAGATTCTGTATACTAGACTGGAAATTTGTCCACACTTAAGGCGAGGGGAAGAAATTCAAGAGAATTTGAAGATTCAATTTAATTTAGACAACACTAATTGATGAAGTTGATTCAGTTGTGTCCTGTGATGTCTATCCTGTGATGTTTCAGAGACGATAACCTCAGATTGTTCCAACTTCAACAGTATCGATGATCAGAGGATACCAACAATAACTGGTGACTGTGGATTTAGACGTCTAATGACTCGTCTTCTTCTAGGGCTCGGGAAGAGATCGTTTTTCATGCTTAAATCAATTGTAAGCAATTAAAGAGTGGGAGGCAAGCTTACCTGAAAGTGTATCTAGCTTGGAACAGCCAGGATGCAGCACAACTGCCCTTCAATACCATCGCAACCGATTCTCAGCCACAATTGACACCCAGCCTGCTGTAGAATTCTGTGAAATCAAGGATGAACATGAGGAGCTTTAGATCTACATGTTACCGGTGAGGCCGTCAAGCAATGATGTGCATTCCTTAGCTAAAGAATCCAAATCTTTCTGCATGTTTCCAAGGAATTCACACCAGAGACGCCTGAACTGGTTTTGGACTGGAGTGAACGAGGAAGGCGTGGCGCGGGGAGGCATGAGAGAGAAGAGGCATGGGAGAGAGATAGAGATATTGTATGGGCCTAAGGCCCATACTACTTTTATCTTCACTGGGCCTATGCGTCAATGGAAAATTATTAGCCGTTGGATGAGCCTGGGTTGTATTTAAAATGGAGGGAAATCGACGGACGAGACGGGACGTGCAGACAGTGGGGCTCACGTAGGAGATGGAAGAAGGGTTAGTTTAATTCGGTTGGAGCCGAGGCTATCGGGATAAACAGAGACGGAAAACAGAGGACCCCTTTGGAGAAGAAAAAAATACAGAGCATTTCCCCATCTCCCCCCCTCCTTCCTTTGGTCTTTCTGGGTCCATCAGATCTCCATCGCTATTGGTGGGTTTTCAGATTCCAAACTTCTCACTTTTCCCATTGTCGTTAACGACGTTGACCCTGTTCTGTTTCCGATGGAATGACTCTGTTTCTCCTTTTCTTGTGACGGATGGAAAATGGTTCCTGTAGAAATTCAGAGCTCATAATTTTTCTTGTGTTGATTATTCATTCACAGGGCCCCTCGGATTGTGAGGATCCGTCCGGGACGAAAATCGAATTGTTGGGGGCAATTTCCTTTTTGTATTATTGCCACAATGGATTGCTGAGGGTGATCGGAATTGGAGGAGCAAACTTTAATAATGTTGTGCTGCGGAGGAGCAGAGGAGGAAAACTATGGAGCTGCTCCCAATCAATCCACCGCCCTGCCTAGAGGAGGCAATACATATGGTAAACGATTCCCTCCTCTCATATCTGCTTCTGCACTAATTGTTCACTTTTAAGCGTATATACAATTCAGTATCAGGTTGCTCTGTTTCCGTAAGCTAATCGGCATTTCTGGATGCGGTGGCAGCCGCGGAGAGAGGGGAGCCGAGACCCACCACCACGGCTGCCAGAGGCGGAGCACCGCAGAAAGCCCTGCCCATCGAAACGCCTGCAATGTCCCTTGAAGAGCTTAACAGTCTAACCGGTAACTTCGGACAGAAATCCTCAATAGGAGAGGGATCCTACGGCCGGGTTTTCTCTGCAACCCTAAGCGACGGTCAGCAGGCAGTCATAAAAAAGCTGGACACCAGCGCCTCGCAAGAACCTGACTCCGATTTTGCAGTACAGGTTTACTCTTTAACTCCACCTTCTTGCCTCCATCTGCAATGGTGTGAGACTCTTAGAGCTGAATGGCGATTTATTGCAGCTATCAGTAGTTTCTAGACTCAAAAACGACAACCTTGTCGGGTTGCTCGGATATTGTCTGGAGGCCAACAACCGAATCTTGGTATATCAGTTCGCGACGCAGGGCTCCTTACACGACGTATTACACGGTAGCTTTCACTTTCAGTTCAACTCTGCATCATCGCCTCTGCATCAAAAGTGGCTTTTGATCTGAAAATTTTGCAGGTAGGAAAGGAGTGGAAGGGGCCGAGCCAGGTCCGGTTCTCAATTGGAGCCAGAGAGTTAAGATAGCATACGGGGCGGCTCGAGGCCTCGAGTACCTGCACGAGAAAGTCCAGCCGCCGATCGTTCACCGGGACGTGAGATCGAGCAATGTGCTGCTCTTCGATGACTTCCTAGCGAAGATCGCCGACTTCAACTTGTCGAATCAGTCATCCGACACTGCGGCGAGGCTGCACTCGACTCGGGTCCTCGGAACTTTCGGTTACCATGCCCCGGAGTAAGTCCTTTTTCCCCAGGTTGATTGCAGATATATATGAAGATTGCCATGATTAACTGTCTTCTTCCTCTGGTTTCAACTTCAGATACGCCATGACGGGGCAGATAACACAGAAGAGTGACGTATACAGCTTTGGGGTGGTCCTATTAGAGCTCCTCACCGGGAGAAAGCCGGTTGACCACACGATGCCGAAGGGGCAGCAGAGTCTCGTTACTTGGGTTCGTTTCCGATCCACGTCTTTCTCTATATATGGACGCTCCTCTAGCTGGCACGACCCGCGGTCAATCATTGGCTTCTGATCACACTGCAGGCAACTCCAAGGTTGAGCGAGGACAAAGTGAAGCAGTGCGTCGACCCGAAGCTGAACAACGACTACCCGCCAAAAGCAATCGCCAAGGTCCTCTCCTCCCAAGTCCCTTCGAGCACATATGCATCATCACATTGAAAAAGGAAATTGGGATTTCATTCTCATATTGCCTTTGCATTTAAATCTTGCTTCCTCAGCTAGCAGCAGTTGCAGCACTATGCGTGCAGTACGAAGCTGACTTCAGGCCCAACATGACGATCGTGGTAAAGGCTCTCCAGCCCCTCCTGACCTCCAAACCGGCAGCCTCGGAACCGCAAGCCTAGAACAGGTTTGCTGCAAGTCCCGCGTCAAACCGACGATCCCCCAGGATCGATATGTATTGAAAAACTTTGCAGCATATCAATTGATTGTACTGTTTCTGGGCTTCCTCTCTTCTTTCTTTCCTCCCAGCATATCAAATGCTACATTGTTTGGCTCGATGAGTGTTCCCTTTTGCTATGTAGCTCTGAGGTCACCACATCAAAAGGTTTGCCTTGAATCAGCTGTTCCAGAGATTGGGTACCTGGAATCCTGTGGAAATTCAAGAAGGCAAGGCTCTTCTTTCTCGTGAGGGTATATCACATCAGATCTATATTCATGAGGCAGACATGTTTTTGAACATCAAGTATGGCTGAAAAGCAATCTGAACTTCACTAATAACAGGAGTTCCTACAGTTATCTCTTGCAGCAAACAATCTGAACATCTCAGTTAGACAAGAGGATCCACTGCAGTTCCATGCCGGTAAAAGCCAGAGACTAAAGTGAATTCCTATCAATTGGTTTAAGAAATACCTACAAAAACATCCAGTGCAAGCAGATTTACAACATGCAGTTTGAAGAGAGCCTGCAGTTGGAGGGCATCCATATAAATGTCAATAGATGCTGACATACAAAGTATTTTCACCTACTCGGTAATAACCGTGTTCCTCAAATTGTGCCAGACCTTGAGCCCTTCGGGATGCCGCATCACATAGAGTTTTTCGAAAGCTCCGTCTGAGCAAGCAATAATCGTGCTCAGAGCTAGATTTGGATGTGCAACTCTTCTATCTGACAACCACTTAAACATCATAAGCCTAACCTTAATTCTCTCGATCTTAAATGAAAGGTAGGATGGGAATCTCTTTAGGCTCAAAATTGGGTGCTTGATTTCGTGGACAAGAAAATCAATCTTCATCTCAATGACTTCCTTAGTTTGGTTGAGAATCTGGGGTGAAACTCGAACCATCTCGCGAACATCCTTCACATCCAAACCGGACTTCACTATGCAATCAAACCTCTCCTGTAGCTCCTGTCCTCTTCCTCGAAAAGATTTGACCATCTTCTCCACGTTCTTGGATCCATTGACCATCCCAAGCCTCAAGAGGAACTTTCTCCTCTCGAGCATAGATATCTCATCGGGAACACCAGGCAATGGCGTAACTTTCACACCCAAGACCCAGTTCCTCATCTCTTTAGGATTTTTCTTAATTATGTCACAGAGGCGCTTCTTCCCCACATTCAAGTTCACAAGCATGCTGTTGGCTTTTTTCAAGGTGGCCAATCCCAAGAGCGGTGCTTCAGATCTTATGATTCTATCGATCTCCTCTGCTTCCATGTCAATATCAGTCAAGAATATGAAGCACTGCTTCAAGTTTGAGAGAAATTTCCCAACATTCATCTTCGGAGATTCAAGAAATACGTTCTGTATATTGTTCCTAGTTGAACCAAATTTCACTAGAAATCCAATGAGGGAAAAAGTACGAGCCCCCGAATCCTCGAAGAGAATCCTAGGATTCCGTTTTATCAATCCATACAATTGTTCATTTGTAAAACCCATCTGAGAAAATAAGCAGAGAAGCTCGAGAATCTGGCTCCATCTATAACCACCGGACTCACACAGCTGCCCCTCAATCCAACCCTTCTTGAACCCAAGAACTCCAAGCCTCTCCAATACTTCAACAAATGTTTTATTTGTGTGGCCAATCACGAGACAAGGGCTGCAAAGTATGGCCTTAACCATCAGTCTCTGACTGACCCCTAGATTCTCATAAGCTTGAATGTTTCTCAGTAAAACCCCATGCTCTTGCTCAAAGATCTCCTTCCTGTTCTTGTAAATTCTCCCAATCTTACAGGTCCCAATTCCGTAGTTGCAAAGCACCAGATAGTTTGTCAGCACCCAATCACAATCGCTCAAGAACATCAAATCCTGGGGAAGGAGGGGGGCATACTCAGAGGGCTTAAGACCAATGCTCTCAAAGAATGGCTCGAACTCATTTATTGGGTGGTACCGCAGGAATCGAGCCACAGACCTTTCTACATTATCATTGAGATCAATCTTCTCAAGGAGCTTGGAGAGAAAGCGGGGCGAGTTCTTGCTGATGCTCTCAGCTGCTGCAAACTGCAGGCTCCTTGTGGAATGCAGGTAATCGCTGAATGCAGCCTCAGCCTTTCGAATGACAGTAGGCGTGAATTTTACTTCACTTGGACTATCCTCGGCGAGGCACTTCTTTGTTCTGTAAAGCCTGGAGGTTTGGTAACTGGAGAAAACCACATGTGGAAAAATGGGGAGCTTGCGCACTTGGGACTGGTTTTCCAGAAACCTACCGGAAATCCATTTCAGGACAGTACTTCCTCTTGCCCTCTGCATCTGATTCACAAGGAAACATTCACGAGCACAGTCTCAGTTCGCTAAAGGGAAGAGACGAATCTGAAGTGGCGGAGGTGGAGCTCCGCTATACAGAATAAAGAGAATAGAGTGGATTTTCGTACGGAAAAGCTTACCTGATAATGCTTTCGAAGCCAGTGGCATCACCGTATGGCACAGGGTCGGTCACGGGTATGAACGGCCCTCCATCGGTGGCGGCGCCATGACTTTGAGTCACTGTAGCCAGAAGAGCGATTCGAGTATGCCACCTAATTTAATAGCAATTTGATTGTCTGGATAAGTTGAGTATCCTCTCCTCCAGGTACCTGCGCTCAGCAGCGGGGTCCGGGGTCTTGATGGGGGCCAGCAACCACCGTCTAAGTACAAGCTGAAATATTGACGGAGATCTGGGATGGCAGCAGGTGAGTGTCCCTCAGCTAATTGGCCGAGAAATGCAATCTGAAACATCAACGGAAGGAAACAGCCCGACCCCTGACAATGGCGGAATGCAGCCGGGTGACGATGAAGAGTGTGAGTGAAGGCCAGCAGTGTAATGGGCCTGGGCCATCATCATCTAAATGTAACCCCTTTAAAGGACCATTAAGATCAACACCATTCTTGACCTTGAACAATCAACGTTTATTGTAACATTAACCATTGCACAATAGTAGGACCATTAAGAAGAGTAGCAACTAGCAAGAAGTTTTCATGCATATGTTTGGAGAGGCAATTGCTGAAATATGTTTTCCATTGAGGTGTGACATGTTTTGTCCCAGGAAAAGTGTAGCCTTTCCATCTTCCTCAACAATCTCGGTTCACTGGAATATCCACACAGAGGGTTTGAGTTCCGGGGAGTAACAGATCTTGCCTTTTTCAACAACAGAGCAATGTCTGGTAGAGGATCTAATAGCATAACCACATATGGGCTAGAAGAATGGTGGAGTGGAAACAAAGGGGCTAATATCCAATTTGACCATTTCAGAACCTCAAGTCAAAATTATCCCTTAGCAAGAAATGGAATAAAGAGATGGGAAAACTGAATGAAATGTGCCCAAAAAAATTACTGGAAGAAAGCAATATTACCAGCTTTTAACTGATCACTGTATATGAGAGTGATGAGAGTAATGTGGTAGGTGATCTAGTGCCATAGGTAAACCATCAAGTCACTTGCACTCAACACCAACTTCAGCAGCACGGCGGGGCTTGTTCTTCCGTCTACTCCCAATTTGTCGGAAGCCAACCACTTTCACCTCTTCATTAACAGCCGTCTTAGCTCCAATGCTGTTTTCCTCTTTCACGGAATCAATGATCTCTTTGGCCAGAACATGCCTAATCCTCTTCCTTCCATCATCAGTGGCCACCTCACTATTTGCATCCTTGGTAGATGGGAGATCCTTCAAGGCTTCACCGTTTTCTTCTACCTTGTCAGCATCATCTTCAGTGTATCCCTTCACAATCTTATGTGGCCTTCCTCTTTTCCTGTGTGTGAGAATTTTCTTTTCTTCACCACTGCCTCGGTCTTCACGAGCAGTAACCACCTGTTTCTTCCCTTTCCCTCTTACTCTACCCATTTTGTTTAGATGTACTGACTTACAGTCAGATTGCTGAAAATCTCTGCAAACAAACTAAAAGGAATAACATTAAAAGGCATGTAGGTGGTGCATAGGGCAATAAGACACCGTGATACATATCTCTGAGCTTCTACCAGGGAACTTATTCACATCAAGTTTGAACAAGAAGATATAGTAAATGAAGAGAAATGGTTCGTTCCCTGTAAATCATAGAGAATATACAACAATTTGAAATAATCTCATCTCTGAATCTGCTCTCTTTTACTCATATGTTCAGCAGCAGAAGATTAAGGCTCAGCAAAAAGGAACTAACTCAATCAACTATAGAAAGTTTTCCAAGGCTCCTAAAAAATATTTATTTTCAGCCGGTCGTGCTGATAATTGAATTCCTGAATTTTCTTTTCCCATTCCTCCATACCAGAGAAAGAAAAAAGATCTAAGCAGTTAGGAACTGAATAACAGCACTGAATTTCATCTTATCCTCAAATTAAACCATTCAGATATCATATGCAGCAAAGCAAGAAGCAATCTTCACATCTCAAGTCTTAACAAGATAAGAGCAATAAGTTCCATTTCCACCATCATTTATCTAAAGAAACATAGAGACCCACAAGATTTACCCGGGGAATCTTGGAATAGCATTGTTTATGAAAGGTGGATAGAAACGAATGATGAAGTGAAGTCTGACCTTACAAAAGAAGTAGTACGTAATCTTCGGAGCCTATGATAGATTGTAGGAGGGAATTGAATCAGTGATTGAACAAATCAAAGGGTATTAAAGATTCATAAATATCTGAGTGCCAGAAGATATAATTTGTGGAGATTTGCTGAGTGTCAAGCGCATGGGAAGGAGGGTGTGGATGGAGGAGATACAGAGAAGGTGAGAAGCCTCTTACCTGAAGCAGAGAGAGACAGACAAACAACGAAGAGAATAGTACTCTTATACACTGAGTTGAAGTGAGATGGTAGAGAGAGGGGAAACGAGGGCAAGCAAGGTAAGATTTTGAAGATGCTCTCATCTTAAGTGGACCCTGGATGAGTGCCAAGATATACTAGAAAATTTGGTTGATTGCCCACCAAGATTTCATCATCATAAGGTCCACTCAATCTTTCCTATTATGATATATGCAAAAGACACTGCCAAATTTATTGCAAAGCCAATAATTTTTTTTTCCTGGGAAACTCTCTAATCAGATCCAATATCTAATCTATCATCCAATTCTTCTATCACAGCGTAATGAGGGTTGGAATTCTTCGCGATTGGGCTTGAAAAACAGGGAATATTGGAATAGAAGATGAAAAGAAGGGCCGCATTAGGTAGGAGCAATCACATTAGGTATGGAAGTACGGGAGGATATGCGGAATCGAGAGGTAGCATATCTGGGGGATACAGGTACACCTGAGATCCGATAGGAAGAGACGGAGGAGGAGAAGAATAAGACGGTGATACCCTAATGTGAAAGAAGAGAGGTAAGCTACCGGGAAAAAGGCTCTGAGCTGATAGTTGTGCATATTTACCACAGCCGATCCCGATTTTCTTCTGCAATTCATTCACCTGGATGGATTTCCCTTCATCGTCATCAACAGGTACTGTCATATTGTGCTTTTCAGCGGCGGATCCCAGTCCCAAGTTGATATCCGGCCGCAAACTGGAGTCGTAGCTCCACCGATGTCATCGTCGCGCTTCGCCATGAGATCCGGAGTTACAGTTCGCGGTTCCCTTACGTCTTGGACAGTTTCTCTTGCTCTCAATGTCTGGACAGGTCGCTCAATAAAGTTCAAATCGGATTGGGAATGACGTGGCGTCCATGTCAGCTTGACCTGGGTTGGCAGAAAAGCCTAGTGAGACCCGAATCCGACCGGGTTCCACCACGCCAGAGGTCTCCGAATCCATGTCCATGGGTGTGAATCCGACCGGTCCGATCTCACCTTCTGAAATTAGAATTAGTGGTCAGTTTTAGTAGTTGAGTTTCGGTACAACTACTAGACAACAGTTGATCGAATAGGAATTTATTTTGTTAGTATATTTTTTTACGAATTATTTTACACAATTTATTTAATATTTGATTTTTTTCGTTTTAATATATGAATTTTAATTTATATTCGAATATACAAAAATCAAAATTATCACCCATAAATCCCATTTTATTGGATTCATATCGAATTTTTAAAATTTATTTCAATGATATGGATAGCAGATTTTTTTTATTATATCGAATTTATCTCCATTTAAATAAACACAAATAAAAACTTATATACAAAGATGAGAAGAAACAATATACAAATCATATTTCAACAACTATATTATAATTTCCACTTATTTAGATTCTTTTCATATCAACTACTACAACTTTATTTAGTTATGATATGATATTAAATAAAATATTAAAAATAAAAGTAAATTTTATAATAGATTTATAATAAACTTATTTACTATATAATTTAAAAAAGAAGCAGAAAACATGTTTCACCTCCTGAAGACAAACAATATCAGCAGGGTAACCAACAATTTCTCGAAGCAGATTCTGCCTGCGATAAGGCCATGAAATAGCCCAGGAAGGACAGTAACTGCATGCTTCACTAGTAGTACTGACATCAGACAATATATTATATGACTGCACGGAAAATGTTCGAGTAGACGAGACATCAACATTAAAGTGTGCCACTACATCAGCACCACTGACTGGGATAAATCTTGTGGACTAGGTGAAGGCACTGTAATAACATGGGAGGTTAATATGGTGCTGATAGATCCTACAGGTAGATTTGTTCCGACATCAACAACAGCACACTCAAACTTAAGAACATGGCCTATATCTTCAGCTGTTGGTGTAGAAGTCTTCAATCGGCCCACTTCATATAAAACTTCCCCATCATTTCTTTGTGCAACTGATCAACTGTATAGATGTGTTGACCCATTTGTAAGATTGTTGCTTGACCCAGAGATGGACAAACCAACATTGAAACCACCTGGTCCAGAGCCATTGAATCGTCCTAACAACGCCTCATCTTCATTCCCAATTTCATTCGCAGCACCAGCAGCACGCTCATGTAGCATGTGATGATGCTGCCATGCATCTGAGAAGCACTTAGGAGAACAATGATAATTTTTATTTTAATTAAATATTTATAATTTAATAGAGAATATAATATACTTTTTATATATAAGTATAGTTATATATATTTTATAATAACAAATTATAAGATTAAATTACTAAAACTATCAATAATAAACTAAATTATTGGCTAATTATATTTTTTTGCACAGAAAGATAATTATAAATTAAATGGCTAAATTATTAGTCCAAGAGTCACCACTAGGAACGGGCCCACAGCTGGATGGATCAAGTTCGTTGAACCCGGACCCATGACCGGTTTGTATGCCCAGCCCCGAACCTGCCTCATGTAGCAACAGGTCCGTGGTGACCCAAGCATTTTTCCATTCTCATGGATGGAAACGGGCCAGGCTGGGTCTACTAAATCTAGATCCGCCCCAGACTCAGGACGGGTCTGGATTCCAGGTATGGACCCGTCCCATGTAACCTAGGCCGGACAGGGAGAGCCAAGCCCCCACTTTTTACCATGCTTAGTCATATTTCATCTATAGAGTAAGTGTCCTATGACGCCCACAGCTTTAGTCATTCAATATGATCATATACAGACGTACTCAAATCTGATGATGTACAGAAGAAGTAATGGAAGATGCAAACGAACAGATGTACAGCCGCCTACACTACACGAAGGATACCCTTTGCTAAAATAACCCAAAAAACATTTTCCCACTTATTTTCATTGCAATATCATGGCTGCTTATATCATGATATGGCACTGCATTGTACATAAGCATGCTACTAACTAAGTGCATAGTGCACACGCTCAAGCAGTTGTACCACCTGGTTGACTGATATGGGAGTGTAGGGCTGGGAGCTTAGTTTTACCGTCTCAGGTGAGAAGAGAGGCAGTGATAGTATAGCCTCTTGTTGCATGCTTGTGAGCTCCAGGAACTGACCGAGCATGTCACCGTCTAGCATTTTAGGCGTTGCAACCTTCAATAACGGGATTAAGAAAGCCAATATGAAAACCAAGTGGGGGCAAAGAGAGCATGACCAAAAAGAGAATGCAAAAGGATGTCAGATTTTAGATTCAAAGGGCTGCCTTGCTGTAAAATACATGTTTCCATAGCAAGTTTATTCCACAGGGACATATTATTTGTTCATATAATCTATAAATGTTTTTAAAAAGGAAAATCCATTGGCTAATGGACTCTCCTTAGATAAGGTTACTGATAAGCATACCATATTTTCCCGACTTCGGAACTCACTATGATCATTCCCGAGAACAGGACAAGTTAAAGGATGAATGGCAAGCTTAGCTTGCACAGCTTGTAGGAGTTGGTATTCTTCCCTGCACGAGCACAACATATTTAAATGTAAAAATTAGAATGCTGTGATCGCTCTCACTTAGTATGTAACAAAGATCAATTTCAGTTTATAATTGTGACCAGAAAACTTATCTTGAGGTAGAATGTTGATGCCACATCCAAGAAAAGGATAATGAAAAAAAGTATAGTAAATCACTCTTTAATATGAAGTATACCTTGATATTGGGATAAGAATTATAATGCTTCCCAACAAAGTAGTGGCTATGATAACGTTCTGTGTTGAATTCATTATGACAGAAGCCCTTGGGTCATCCTCAGATGGAAGTTTGTAAGTTAGTGAGCCCTGCCAGGAAAAACACAGACCAAAATTACGATAAGGTTATGCCCAAATGTCAGGAAAAGAAAAACAATTTAGTTTTCTACAACACACCCCTTTCAAATTCGAGGACTTCAATTATGATGCTAGAGTAAAGAAGTAGCCAACCTTCTTGATGCTCATTGCAATCTCCCCCATGTAATATGAACAGCTTAAAGTTAAGTTGCTCTCAGGACTTGCATTATCTGAAAGTTATCATAACAAAATAAATCAATTATGTGAGGGGTTGTTTGTATAAAGAAACCAAATGTATTGATTGGAAGCGCAAATGGACTACAAAATACTGACTACATGCCTTCGGCACGATCTGGACAAGACAAAACAGCAATGCTTCCTTTGCGGTCAGAAACAACAGCAGTATTGATATCCATAAGAGTACAATCAGCAACTAACCGTTGGGATGGATCACAGTAATCATGCTCCAGTTTCCTGGCATCCTATCATAGGTAGAAGACATTAATTTCAGGGATAACTGATATCTATAGAGCTGGGCAATTTCTCAATCTACGCACATATAACGTTTCCTACCGAGAGATGACTACTACAGGGAGGGATAGCACCAAGTCACAAGATACTAAAGAGAGATACAGACCTCGCGGTAAGAATAGAAAAGGATTCCATCACGGCAGTCACCAACAGCAATTCGGGAGGAAAATGACCTCAAAGAAGTTATCATAAACCGGGTCCTGCTCACAGCAAGCCTCTTTACTTTTTGGGGATTGTCATTCACAAAACTACAAATATAAAACTGAAAAAGGAGTAAAGGCATATTCAGAATTGAAAAGAAAGAATTTATAAATAATCATGATAAAAAGAATCCTCTTTGAACTTACAAAATTGCCAGCAGATGCCAAGAAGTATTGATCCAGGTAAGGACAGATGGCAAGTACCATTCCTGGCCATATAGTTGAGTAAGCCAGTCGTAGCTGCCACGCTCCGTTCTCTTCAATTTTGATACCATCAGTACTAGCATCATCTGGGCTGCTGCAAAAACTGCTGCCTGAATGATGCTCAGCAGCATAGTCAACCATCTCACAAGGGCGGGAAGTGAGTTGAGAAGATAAGCCTGCCTTTGAACACAAAGTTACTGAAGTACCATCAAGGTTTCGACTTTGCTCAAGGTAGAGGACAATAAGTCTGCCTTTTGCACTGTTTAAGAAGCGTCAATTATGCCCAGAAAATACATTCATGTGAAGCATAAAAGTTATTACCATACAGATTATAAAGTATAATTTGCTTCTCAAATCCTAGGAACAAATAAGCACTTGTATATGACATTGGAAAGATCATGCACCTTTCAGCTTCCCCGCTGGGCATTATAGCTGGACCTGCAGAGAGAGTGGTTCCTGCTACCACAACAAGGTCATTACCAACTTTCACCAACTCCATGGACTTGGCAATTTCATCAGGCTCCAGTTTAAAAGTTGACAGTACTGTCCCATTGTGTGGATCAACACAGCATATATCTGACAAGCAAGTGTCATTGCTTAAGTCTGTCCTCAAAACCAGCAACAGCCGGCTTTCCCGGTGATATAAGACCTTTCTAGGAGTTCCTCCAATATGCACCTTCTGCACATTAAGCCTCTTGCTATGTACCATTTCCACCTACAGAACAGTATAGTGTATGTGATCAAGACAACCAAATAGCTAAAATGACTTGACATTACATTTTGAATTTTTCAATGATTTGATGTTACAATCAATCAATAGAGTATCTATGCAGATAAGAACCAAGAAAGATCACCTGAAGCATAAAAAAATACTAAGATTCCTATAACATAAGAAGAAATTACCCGGTGCATGTAATTATTATATGTAACACAGTCAGAGTCTCCAGTCAAGACAGTATAGAAACCATATGCTAGTAGAGTTGCAATATATAAAGTACATGTAGTCTAAACAGAATAATTGAAGCTAAAAGTGGGATATAGTGGGATATTTACCAAATGCAGACTGTTCTCAGCAACAAACAGGACTCCATTAGGGCATTCAGCCGAACAAACAGGAGTTACATGTGTTGATGGTTGAAAAGAAATAGAAGTATAAGAGAGGCCGTGTCTTGAAGTTTGCAACAACCAGGGCCTATCACTGAGAGCAATGATGTCTGCATCCAGTGCATCACTTAAAGGAGCCAGAAAAACTGGAGTTATACCAATTTGACGAGTGGCAATAAGTTGAAGATTAGTGGCTCTACTTTCCTCCACATCCACAACTAAATTTACAGAGGATGTTCGTGGGCTAAAAGAGTTTGAGGTCTTCATACCAGAAACAGCCCTTTCGGATTTTGCAGAATATGAACTCATAGAAGATCTTGAATGAAATATTTCAGAGGACAAAACCCATGAAGCCATTGGCCACTCAAAGCGGAGGAGCATCCCGTTTCGCAAACCAGGAATAACATACAGCCGGTCAACCAGCACAAGCCTAACATCCTGAGGGATGCAGCTACTTATTGCAGCCTCTGCAGTATTACTTAATGAAATTGCCCCAGAAGCAATAATTCTGAGACCAGAATCGGGGAAAAGACAGAGAACTTCCACTGAAGGCTTATGCGTGCCAATGACAAATGTGCTTTCTATGTGGACTCCTGATGGTAGATTAGCAGTGTGGTTCACGCCCATATTGATAGCAAGTGACATTTTCTGCTCAAAAAATATCTGTGGTATAGATATACAAGATACTTCATTTTGCAAGCACAAATGCTGCAGTTCAAATATTTCATAACTATATGGTGATAGTAATCTGACCCCAAGAATTACCAAAACACAAGGATTAGAAGTTGACACAACAATAAAATATCTTCCTACAGCACCCATGCTGATGTTTGTGCTTCTCGAAAGCCAGCTTGTGCAGACTGGGGATGATAAAGGAATGCCATCAGGGTGAGCAGTCTTAGTTGGCAAGCATAGCCTAACTGCGTTTTGCTGAATCTGGATCAACAGACCATCACTGAAAAGTCCAGAGGCCAAAGTACAGACATCAGGCTGGAAACCAACAGAATCAGTCACATCAGTAAAGCTTAGCCCAACAGAAAGTACCCTTGTCTCTTCGACAAATGACAACACAAGAAAAGAATGATAAGAATCGGTCAGTTTCATTTTCATTGTCCAAGTACTGGTTACCCCTTGATAGATAGGAGCAGTTCTCAGCAGTTTTTCCACATAGATACCATTACAGACAATTCTTAAGGATCCTTCTGTGGCCACTCCACAAGAGACAAACATCTGATCCTGCTTTTCATCATGGAAATCGGTGCGTGACAAGTCCAAAATAGGTGCAATGTTCTGAATTAAGCTCACAGAGGTCAGCTTTCCATGGTCCAGTTTCAGGATTATGCCATCTCCCATCTCAACAATTGCTGCCAAATACCCCCCATCCAACCATAAAAGTTCCTTGCATAGAAGACCTTTATGGAGACTTTCAGATAGATTAACTTTATAGCCATCATATTCAAACGAAACTTCCATCATGAAAAGTTCACCAGTGTCAAGACAAAACACCATCCTTGGACGCCTAAATTTTTCTGGTTCCCAACTCCATGTGCATACAAATCTGCCAATTGATTGCACGTTAGTGCTATCATTATCTATACACATGGGATCGTGGTCTCTTAGTTTTAACAATGCACAGGCAGCATCATTAAATAAACCTTCATCATCAATAGCTATATCAGGTCCACTGCTTGGCTCTTCAACAAAATCTAGCTCCTCTACTGCTGGAGCTAACAAATTTAAACTTGTTCTGCATACACAACAGGGGCTATGAACATCCCTGAGATCCATTAGGAGTACATCACCTGTCCTGAACAAAAACGAAAATCCAAAAAGATGGGGGACCTCAACAATGCTAAGTGCCAGTGGTCCAGTTTCAACGAACTGAGAAAGAAGATGCAAATCATGTCCTTTGACATCCCAACCAAGTAGCAGAAGTTCATTGAGGAATGATTTTCTCCTGTAGAATGGAAAATTGTAGTTCATCATAATATTATATAGGGGAAAAAGTCAACATGCTGAGATTCAACTGAGAGAACCAGTCTAGTTTTCACATAAGTCAACCAAGTTTTTACCTATTCAAGATAACCGCCAGTACAACGTCACAATTTTTTATTGGGTCGTGTGATATAAAACACATGCTCCATATAGTACCACATATACTAGTTTTCTGTATGCTATTTCCAGTGCCAGCTTCCCCTTGATTTTGCTTAGGATAAAATAATTTCTGTAAATTAAAGAAATATACAAAAAAAGGCCACTTGTTAGCTTCAAATGCCATGGCAATCACTAATCCATTTTTGAAATCATACTCATCAAAATTATACACACATAATAAATCTAATTGATCTAATTTATTTATACCTGATCAATAATATTGCTGCCAGCAGACACAGAGAGAGAAAAGAGAGCCAGCTGATCTTCATATGCACTGGCAGCAATATAGCATCCTCTGCACCCAAAAAAGAGTGTGTTTAAAGCATACCAGCAAAGAACATATTATGCAAATGAAGATTGGACAGTCGATATAAAAGCCTCTCAGAAAATAAAAATGAAAATCATTGAAGTGCAATACAAGGATCTAGAAAGGGGACATCAGTGGATAGAGGCAGAGAGAGATCTATGTATTTTTATTACTAATCAAAATCGTATAACTCTTCTGGGGTTATAAAGCCTGTGCAATTTCAATTTAACACATCTTTTCTAGCCATTCAATCCAGATAAGTAATGCAAAACACCGCTCTAATGACTGCAGATACTACAAGCCCACTCATCTCTGGACATTGTACAATTGTATTCTCAACAGTCTTCTTTTACAAGTAGCACATATCTGCAAGTGACTCCTAAAACCTGAACAAAAGAGACTGCATTCAAGAATCTTCATTCTAGCAGTCTAGTCTGCATTTAAGTGATTACTACATTGGTATCAATTGCTACATTATACATTCCTAGGATATATTGCAGGAGACTAATGAAAACAAATGCAACAAATTGGACTAAAGGAATAGATACGAATAAAAGTCAGGCTGATAAGAATGAGGTATGCATGAATAGCAGTGAAAATACGTTTTTCCAAGGCCAGACAGATATAACTTACCTTGAATCAATGGTTAGCATTCTTCCCAGCTGGCATCGTGAGTTACCAGGGTCGGATAATTGGACATGTGTCACAGGGAAAAACCTATGTCAACAAATTATAAGCAACAATTCTCCCACAGGTAAAACAAGAACTTTTACTAGAGCCTTTAAACAATGAAATTTTCAGTGATCATAAAAGACCAATGGAGAAATGACAAGAAAGAAACAGAAGAAAAGGATGGAGGGAACCTGTTCATTTCATTGTGAAATGTGAGGAATGAAAGCTTTCCAGAATCAGATATCACCACCAAAAGATCCTTACCTATCATCTTTAAGGGATCATTTAAAGAAAGGTACTAAGAATACTGGATCAACAGAGAATGCTGAGGAAAAGCATCTTGATCATAAAAATAATGGACTATGAACTAGATGTAATTCTCACAAAAATCTTTAGAATGATATTTACAAACAGCAAATTCAATATACCTGTGGATTTGGGGTGTCAAAGTTCTTATTCCAGGGCAAGACTGCCAGATCCTTAATTGTACCAAACACAGTTTGCTCACACAGTGATTGGACATTTCCATCATCCTCTATATTGACCAATTCTATGGATGTCTCCTGAAAGTAAAACAAAGCACGGTGAGAGAAGACTATATAACTCAGAATAATAGATGCTATACAAGAATGATTAGCAGTTCACTAGTACAGTGTAAAAATATCAACTGCAGATCGAATATGACATATTCATCTCCTCACCTAATCCATTTATGGGTCTAGAGAGGTTAAAATTTTACCAGCTAATTATAGTAGAAGTGTCAATAATCCAGAGATACTATCACCACCGAACCCAGAACCCTTGGCATATGAAGAAGCATCCGATTTCCCAAATTTTGTCCAACACAAAATCATTTGAGCGTTCATGCTTCAATCTTACAGACATATTATCCAGTTTTACACCATCACTAATTCACCATGGATTCACCACTCAAAACATGCAAGCTCGGTTTATAAATCTAGACTATGCTGGTAAAGAGACAGCCCATAGAGCTATGCAGCAGAATTAGGCTATTGAAATGGTAAAGAAACTGAAGCTATAATCCAGCTAATTCCTGTATATGGGTACTTCAACTAGCTTTTTTTTTGTATTAAACGTGCGAATCCTATAATAAACATGACGCAATAAGATATTAATCTAAAAATCCATTTTGAGACATAAATGCCCGATTGAAAGTAAAAACAAAGAAACTCAAGCATCAAGCAGCTCGTTTAAAACCAGCAATCGGTCTCTGAGCAGAACAGCGATCTGAGTAGGAATTCATCTTAATAGAGAAATGAAGAAAGATGGAGCACCTTTCCGAAAACGATGTCTCGCGAGCCAGGCCAGCGGAGACAGCCGCAAGCGACCTGGAGTATGGCGCTTCCCCTGAGCACGCACTTAGCGAGGTAGTGAGTGTTGTGCGAGTCCGACGTGCACGCGCCAGACCTTGAGACCGAGCACTCCTCCTCTGACACCGCCATGTGAGAGCCCAATTAGCCCCAGAGCTCAGGCTTGATGGCTATCTCCAGTTATCTGCTATGGAGACGCTATAGGAGTCGTGTCCCTCATGAAGAAAGTAATTGCGAACAGATGAACACAAGGGACCCACTAATTTCACGATGCGAATTGTCAAAAATTCAAGAATAGTCCTTTCATTTATATACTTTTCTTTCCGGTCCTTTTATTATTTCCATAATTTTCTTTTATGGTCCGAAAGTTCTTGATGTAGTTCCCATTGTAAACTTTTATTAGGTGAAAGCTCAAGCCCAATTATAAGACAAACCTAGATTCGCCCAATATCATGATCCAGGCCCGGCCCATTGACGCGACGGCAGGAGCAATTCATGTGAGGGCAGATGAGCAGCTGATCCATGTGTATATATATACCTCGCAAGTTCTCGAAGTAGGGTTCACTGGAAAGGATAATAGGTAGCCGCTTGTGTTCATCTCTCTCGGCGTTGGTGAACTGCAGGTATGGAGGTCGCACCGGAAAAGGAGGAAGGTGTGAAGCTCTTCAACAAATGGTCGTTTGAAGATGTTCAGGTTTTAATCGTTCCGTCTCACTACAATATGTGCCCTTTGCAAAACACGGGAAAAATTCGATGATGTTAACCTGCGATTACTATGGCAACCATGTGTCGCGTAACTCCATTCTGCGAATCCGGCTCTGTTTATTGTTTTATGTTCTTTGGATCTAACCAGCTTTCCGATTTCGATTTATGTAGCTTTACTTGCATATCATCTTATTGATCATCATGTTGGAGACGATGCACATTTTTGTTTTTCATGTATTATATTTGCTACCAAGCGGTTCTTTATTGCTTGAAGTTGCTTCTCTTTATTTTTTAATGGACTTGATGAAATCTATATCTCTCGGCATTAAACGTAGGGATCGCACGGATTGATGTCAGTAGAGAGTTTTTGGCCGAAAGTTTCTGAAGTGGTCACGTTTCAGTCCTTTAAAATTGTCATAACTCTTCTATAGTCACTTTTTAGAGCACTAGTTTCCTACTTTATAGTGGATGCTTGAGAATGTGCCTACTATCTTGTAGTTTTTTTACAAATGAAACTATTCATCAATGACACAGAACGTCCTAATACACCAATGTAATTTGCTTCTTGTTATATTTGACAAATTAATAACTCCTTAAGTTGCATAGCTTCTCTACTGAATCTCGAGTTGATCAGAGGTTGCAATATTCTGTAGGTTGGGGACATTGCTCTGAGTGACTATATTGCTGTCTTGCCTGCTAAGCATGCAACATATATACCACATACTGCTGGTAGGTACTCAGTCAAGAGGTTCAGAAAAGCACAATGCCCAATTGTTGAGAGACTCACCAACTCTCTCATGATGCATGGAAGAAATAACGGGAAGAAGCTGATGGCTGTTAGAATTGTCAAGCATGCCATGGAGATCATCCACTTGCTGACCGATGCAAATCCAATCCAAGTAATTGTTGATGCTGTGATCAACAGGTACACATTATGTGGAACTGTCTTTTGGTTTTTTCATAGGAAATTCATCTGGCTTTGTTTCTATCTTCAGTTATCTATCTAAAAACTATTGTAAGAAGGCATCACTTAGTTTGCCAACATTCTCATCCTTATTTTTATCATGAAACAACAGTGGACCTCGTGAAGATGCCACTCGTATTGGATCTGCTGGTGTTGTTAGGCGGCAGGCTGTGGATATTTCACCTCTCCGACGTGTGAACCAGGCAATATTCCTCCTGACTACTGGTGCCCGCGAAGCTGCCTTCAGGAACATTAAGACTATTGCTGAGTGTCTTGCTGATGAGCTTATTAATGCTGCAAAGGGATCATCCAACAGGTTCATAGGATTTCCGCATCCTTGTCTATTGATGAAAACATTTAGTTTTTGTTGTCCTGTACATTTTGCAGTGCCTGATATTTTGTCTTGTATGGTCATCTCTGTGCAGCTATGCCATCAAGAAGAAGGATGAGATCGAGAGGGTGGCCAAAGCCAATCGTTAGATACCATTTATCCAGCTTCTTTGGTGGAATGGCCAGCTTTTTTGCATTTAGGAGTATCTTTACATTTTATGTTGAGACCAATGCTCATCTAGTGATAGTACATTTGTACTTCCATCTCATTCCTTTGCTTCTACTTAAAACCAGGAGTTTCTTTCACAATTGAGCTCTGCTCCCTTTAGTATTAGTTCCCCACCCGAGCAGGGCAATGAAAATGAGTCCTTTTTATACTTTCTTCTCAGTCTGATCTCTTCATGTCAATCTGTCTTCTGTCCTATGTCGAAATGATACCAAACATCTTTATGGAGTTGAGCAAGCTCTCGATCTGGACTAATTGGCTCGCCTTAAATTTATGATTTTGGATATGTTTGGATCTTCAGCCTTGATGAACTGCTTAGTTTTGATGTCTCAATATTCAAGTGTCTGGGATTGGCTATCATGCATGCTTTCTGATTGTGATGTTGTGTTTCCATTCTAGGAGTAATGGAATTTTTATTATAGGGTTCCTTTTTTTAGGCTTGTTGCCTCCACTTTTGCCTTATCATGAGTTGTTTGTGGTCGGAGCTTGCTGTATTTTGAAAGAAGGAAAAAGAACATAAAAAATTATCCTAAATTTGAACCTGCACGGTGTTAGGCGAGAGGCTGACATTGGCATTTGTACCTTACCTTTGTAAACCATAAGCATGATACCATCCAACGGTATTAAGCCTGGTCAAATTGCGGAATACTTGTACAATTTATTTTGAAGCTTTTCTAATTCCATGAAGCTCAACACTAGAGTTAGTATTCTGTTTTGCTAGAAGGTCCATATACTTTAATGGCCACTTTTTCTTGCAGTTTATAGGGGCGTATATAATATAGAAGGTCCATATTATATAGTCGCCTTCAGGTTGAGTACACTTGCCGATCACTATAATTAATATATTTTATAGTTATGCAAACTGTACATACTATTTTTATTTTTGGTTGAACTTGCAGATTCGCTGTGCCATGGGGAGGCCCATTAGGATAAACAACTGATGATTGGCACTTTGAGTCATCCATGTACAGAAGAAACACCAGCAAATTCTTGTGTCACCTCAAAATATACACATCCTATAGTGTTTTAGTATTCCATTCCGTTTGAGTAGAGCAGTTGAAGAAGAAGATTTAAGAGTTGATCAGATTCATTGTCAACTCATATCCTATGAACGAAGGCCTCTTTCTCTCTACACAGTAACTTTCATGCCTCTATCCACGTCTTATATATTGTTGCTCCACTGTTGTCAGGATCCTTAACCTGCAAAATTGAACGACAAATATAATCAAGACTATTTTCTCATCTCACATTGTATTATATATATAAAGTTCACATTTCCAAAGTATGGTGAAATCTAGGCATTTTTGTCAAACCTTCTTTGTGACCTCAATAAGGAGATGGTCAAACTGAGGAGTAGACCAGGCAAAAAATCCAGGCCCTTCCACAGCACAACCGAGCAATGTCAAGAAGGGCAGCAGTTCCACTGTTTGGATCAACAGCTCCATATGTCCATGCATCTTTATATGAGAAAGAATGAATCAAATTAGCAGACCATTTGACATTGGCATTGTGAGGAATAATTGACATCACAATATTCAGTCAATCTGTGTTATTTTTGGTATTTACATCATATGTTGCAAATAAGACAACACAGTTTCAGCAGTGATTTAGAAAGTGGGCTTGAATTTTGAGGAGATGCCGGCAATGCGGGCCCTCCCATCTCACTCAAAGGACACGGGCAGAAATGGAATCTTCGGGAATCTCCCTGAAACTTCGTAGGTCCTCTAACCCCAGAACTTCACCGCCATTATCGGTGTCAACATCCCAGCCAGGGTTGTCAATCTCGACACACCGCTTTTCACAGTCCTATCATCCTCTGCGTAAATCAAAACCGCCGCCGCACCGGCCCTCTGTGCCACCCGAACCACCGCACCCCGTGAGTGGTCATCCCCTTTCCGGACCACAACCGCAGACCCAGCCACGTCAACGCCCACCTTAGTCAGCGCCTCGTAGTCTTCTTCACGGCCATAGTTAGCAAACACCGCCCGCGGAGGTGACGGAGCCGGAGGGAGAGTAGGCGTGACACGGCCCCACGACGCCGGAGCTTCCCGGCTCCGCTAGGGTGAGTCCGACAGCAGTGCCGTTGTGGAAGTGAAGGGAGAGGGTAGGAGAGTAGGACGTGGAAGCGGGCCATGTGGGTCTCGAGGCCGAAGGACTGAAACTGAGAGAGGACGAAGCTGGCGGTGGATAGTGATGGAGAGGTGCCAGCGAGGCCGGGGTGGCGAGTGAGGAAGAGGCACGTTGGTGGCGGTGGATAGAAAGGAGCGGTGGTAAAAGGAGTCCCCCGCCACAGTTGGAGCTGGGTCCGGTGGCATAGTGGAAATAATTTTATTTATTTATATTAATTATTATGATTTTAGTGAATATTAAATTATAGTTTTATGTTTTTTTTTGCACAAAATTTGAAAATGTTTGGACATCTAACGTTGAACCATGATTTGCGTCACATGTCATCCGTTTTTTGGACCACTACTGCATGCCTGCCTGGGAGAGAAAGCTGGAAGGTGGGGGAAGAGGGAGATCTTCCCTCTTGCCTCTTCGGTCATCCGTTTTCCATTTCCGCTCGAGCGATCCCCCCGCTATTCCCTCTTTGATTCCATTTTTTTTCCCGGGAAGCAATCGGCTCCTCACGTCACGTCCCAGCTCACCGTCTATCAGGTCAGCTTTTTCCTCTCTGGATGCGCATCTCGGTGCCATGACTTTCCGGGGAAACGATCCCCCGCATGGACATCACGTGTTTCCATGGTGGAGGGTTTCTGCAATTAGGGCAAAGACCGCCACCACCGTTCCTCTCAAGTTTGTTTCCTCTGTAGAAAAAATAAGATCGTTCTTCTTCTACATTTTTCAATCTGTGTAGACGATAGTCTTTTGATTTTCCCAGTTTTGAGGATATAAGGTGGAAAAAGATTGGTTCTGTTTAGGGTTGTATACTAGGAAGTGCTGGGTTTACTTGTTTATATGCAGTGGAATTTTGAGGCTGTGGAATCTGCAGTGGTTGTATCTGTATCTGTTATGTTCAGGTGCTGCTTGGTTCATGGATTCGGAGAAAATTTCTTCTTCCCGAGATTCGAGCAGGTGCTGTAGATGTGGTTGCAGTTTCTGCTCGGTCTACGGCTCCTCAGGAGGTTGGGTTCGCTCCAAGAAACGAAAACATGTTGAGCTTGAAGGGAAGGAGCTTTATGTCCCTGGACTAATTTGTGGCTCGGTTGTAAGAGTTCAAGCTGAGAATGAAATTGTTGCCCTCCGGGATATGGTTGGTAGTCAACAGGAGGCTAGGCAGGACTTATTGTCGGAGTTGGAGGAAGAGAGGAATGCCTCTTCCTCTGCTGCTAATGAAGCCATGTCGATGATCCTGAGGCTGCAGAGGGAGAAGGCCGAGGTGGAGATGGAAGCACGGCAGTTCAAGAGATTGGCGGAGGAGAAGATGGGCCACCATCAGGAGGAGATCTTGGCTCTGGAGGAACTGCTATGCAAGAGGGAGCAATCTGTTCAGTCCTTGAACTATGAAGCTCAGGCCTATAAGCGCAGGATGATAAGCTATGGGTTCACCGAGGATGGCGAATACAGCAGCTGCAGAAGGGCTGATGAGGATAGCTTGGACAGCCCACTTTATCCTCCAATCTATGAATATCCTCCCATAAAATGCAATACAAGCGAGAATTTTGTCAATGTAGAGGAGGAAAGTGATGGTGTTGTAGACATTGAAAAATATGCATTTGGGGAGACCCCTCGAGATCACCTGAAGAATTTGGAATTTCGCATCTTCCAGATGGAGAGAAACCCGAGCAACGTTATGTTAAGTGCTGAATCTCCCAGTGCCAAGAGCTTCACTGAGAAGATCATGGTTGGTCAATCTCCTCGCAGGCCATGGCATCTCAGAAATTTTTCTGCTGATAGTTCAAGTTCATTTTTTGGCACTAGCAGAGACATAGCATCCGATGTGCCTATTGAATCTCCAAAGCTCTACAATATGAGCTTCAAGAAGAATGAGCCTGTCTCACAGCCTGAGTACTCAAAGCTGAGAAAAATGGATGACATATCTGAAGGTAGGGATGGCATGAGTGATCGGATTTATACAGTGGATTCCATACATGCCCGGGTGCCCAACTCCATGGGTGGTGTGGGGATATGTGAAGATTACATCACTACTCCAAAAGAATCTTGGGCCAACAATGATGTAGTGGACCCTGATATCAAGAAGCTGTATGCCAGGTTGCAGGCTCTTGAAGCTGACAGGGAGTCTTTGAGACACACAATTGTGTCTATGCAGACTGATAAAGCACAGCTTCTATTACTGAAAGAAATAGCTCAGCAGCTGTGTAAGAATGTTCCAGGGGAGTCATCCACTCCAAGAAGGAAGACATCTTTAGCCGGAAAGTTCTCCATCGGGTCAATGTTCAAGGTAATTTATGCCAATGCTCACTGGTTCTGGTTCTGATCATAACCCAACTATGGGTTTTCTCCATTTGTGTGGAGTCATTAGCATTGGCATTGAGAGCACCTGGGATCATCCTCTATGGAAACTTTTCTTACTTTCTCTTGTGTGACTTCTGGTCTTGGTCTTTAACTTGCTTGCTTTTTGTATTGTTTACCTTCAGTGGATGAGTTCTTTAATATTTTGGAGGAAGAGAGCTCGACAAAGCAAGTAAGTAAATTCTTTAATGGTGCATTGTATCCCTTAAACTACAGAAGCAATAGCTAATATCAATGTACTTGTAGCATTTATGATGATGATTAGTCTTCTGATGCATGCTACACAAGTTAAACCATTAATACCATCTTACCAACTGCAGGTATATGTTTGGACTCTCACCAAGCAATGTGGGGTTGCTGGTAACTCTGGACCAGAGCCCCCAAACAAGGCAGATGAAGATTCTTACAAGAACCATTACAAAAGCTCGTGTGTGAATCATGACCAAACCAATTCAAGGTCTCTTCACAGTCCATCGTGTGCCCACCTGTTCCCAGTAACACCTATCTCAGGCCATTCTTCCTCTGATAGATCTTTTGCTGCCACCAACAGAACAGGCCTCTTGCGGTGGCATCACATAGAACTTAAGCTCGTCCGCAAGTGTCAAGCATGGATGCCATGTAGCCTTTTTTCCTTGTCATTTTCTCCTGTATGCTGGTATTGTTTATGGATTATGAGGTGGGTTCCTGGATAGACCTCCCTGCACAATACCACGTCCTTGTATTCTATACTGAGGCCAATGAGAAAATGCATACTTCTTTTCTTCTTATACGCGTCTTTGGATGTGATCTTGTCTCATCCGATATCACTTGAACTCGGATCGGGTCTGCGCGGAGTTGGATCCGGGTCGGTGAAAATCAACCCGATCCACCCTATTGACATCACTAGGTGTAGATAATAGAAATATGTGATTATTTGGTAATTTGTACGGAATAAAAAAAATTAAACTCGTAATTGTAATTATTATTTCATTATACGATTTATAAATATTGATAGTAAATTTAAAATTTAATTTAGCGAATATTAAATATATACTATGGTAAGAGTTTTCCCTTATTATTATGGATATAAAATATTATATATATTTGCTTTAATTAATTTGTGTATTTCAAACTAAAAAATTAGTTATATATTTAATTTGGTGTTACTTTTCCGATTTTGCCCTTAGTTTTTCATTAAATTACTACGTAGGCATCGGCGGCCATATATATATATATATATATAATGCCATGCAACGCTATTGGCTCATCGTCGTCCCATGTAGTGGAGTGTGGAGACCTCCCTCAATTCGTGCCACTGTCACCTTAATCGGAAAAATCAGAGGTTCTCTCGCGCGCTCTCTCTCTCTCTCTCTCCAACAAACTACGGACATGGCGTCCTCTCCATTTACCAGCATGCTATTGATCCTTCATCATTTTCCGTCTCTTGGTCCCTCCAAGTCTCTGATCCTTGTGTTTTTCTCGTCCTTCCCTTATCAGCAACACCATTTCTCCGTCATAATCCCGAATTTGGCGCCTGGATATCTTGTCTGCTTTCTTCTTGATCCCGCCATCAACCGCTTCTACGAAGTTTCTTGATTCTACATTCCTCTTTATTGTTTTGGTCAGATTGGGGAAGCACGTCCGATTCTTCAACTATTTAAGGGGCTTTTTGAATTGGCTACCTCTTGCTTGATCCGGGGACGTTCAGATTTGTCCCTCTTCAAGCAATTTATCGTCTTTCGGAAGCTGCGGATCCGCATTTCCCAACATTTTCACGGTTTCGAGCGATTTAGTCACCAGATTTATTGCATGCTCCTTGGAGTATGAACACAGAGGTCCTGATTTTGATTATATCGGGCAGTTTGCTATATGATCTGTTTGAGAAATGCGATAATTTGGATGCGGGGAACACGCGAGCGACTTGCTGTTGAGGACTCGAGATTGAGATTATTTGATGGGCAACTCATGTGGTGGACAACCCGGTAAAAATAGTCTCATACAGTCTGTCACCGCGGCTGTATGGCGTACGAGGCCGTCGCAGGACCAGCTCGTTCCTGGCTCCGATGGAGAGAAAAGTAAGGTTGCCCCTGCCGCTAGCGATCTGAAACTCTCTGATCGGGAGCCCCCTAAACCTTATGTTCCAATTAAAGAGACGGCTCCTCAGCCCGTGCAAATAATTTCTCCACACAACAAGACGGTGGAGCCCGAAAAGCCTGCTGCCACGGAGCCGGTTGAGGAGACAGGCAAGCCTCTGGAATCAGGCAACCCAAAAAAGCCTACTCATATCAAGAGAGTTTCAAGCGCAGGACTCCTAACGGATTCTGTCCTGGGGAGGAAAACTGAAAACATAAAGGAACTCTACTCTTTGGGGAGGAAGCTCGGACAAGGACAATTCGGTACGACGTTTCTCTGCCTGGAGAGGGGAACGGGCAAAGAGTTTGCCTGCAAATCAATCTTGAAGAGGAAACTTACCACAGAAGAGGATGTAGAAGACGTGAGGCGGGAGATCAGGATAATGCATCACTTAGCAGGGCATCCCCATATAATAAACATAGTGGACGCCTTTGAGGATGCCGTTGCAGTTCATGTTGTGATGGAGCTCTGCTCGGGAGGGGAGCTTTTCGACAGGATAATACAGAGGGGCCACTATTCAGAGAAGCAGGCTGCAGAGCTTGCAAGGGTGATTGTTGGTGTGGTGGAACAGTGCCATTCTTTGGGTGTGATGCACCGGGATTTGAAACCTGAGAACTTTCTCTTTGTCAACCATGAAGAGGAATCATTTCTTAAAACAATAGATTTTGGGCTGTCGATCTTCTTCAAGCCAGGTACATGTCTGGACATTGCTATATATGATAAGTAGTAGTAATTTGGGGAAAACATAAACTTATATCCAATCCTTGAGCAACTGGCCTAATAAGTAACCATCATATCATCACTGAAAATGTTCATTGTCATGAGCATTCATATTAGTCTGGTGTATTAGAATGATGTAGTTTGGGTTTAGCGCAAAGCGTACTGTGCATCATTGGAGACACACAGGGTCTCTTCCATGAAGTTTAAAACACAAATAGATCATGTTGGGGGCATCAATTTGTTATGTGGTTAATTGAAATAGGAAGAGATATCTCGATCTTTCAGGTGAAAGATTCAACGATGTGGTGGGAAGCCCTTACTATGTGGCTCCAGAAGTTTTACGGAAGCAATATGGTCAAGAATGTGATGTTTGGAGTGCAGGCGTCATCATCTATATCTTACTTAGTGGTGTTCCACCGTTTTGGGATGGTGAGAATGCCATTAGTTTTTTTATGGAATTCTGATTGGTTATTTGTTGACTAATGTTAAATCTTATGTTCTCCATCAGAAACGGAGCATGGAATATTCGAGCAGGTCTTGAAAGGTGATCTGGACTTTGAATCAGAACCCTGGCCTACTATATCAAATGGTGCAAAAGATCTGGTCAAGAGAATGCTTGTAAGAGACCCCAAGAGACGCCTAACTGCCCACGAAGTTCTCAGTACGTAGCACATATGCTTCCTGAATCTGAGAATTGGCTATAGTATTATACAATATACCTCTTTTTTTTAATTAACCCAATGCTAGTGCCCATTGTAAATGTATTTCGGTTTTGGATTACTTACTACACATAATTTCATTCCATCTGTAAATTATGCAAATTTTCAAAAGCTACATGTCATCCTTGGCTTTAATACAGGTAGCTACATCATTGTTTTAGTGGGGCAAGTGAATAGAGCAGAACAATTAATGAAATTTTGCAATATTCTGCTGCAGATTTGTTACAAAAACTATATTTCAGGGGAATATATGTGTACATTACAGTCCTAAGTTGGCTAAAATAGTGGGTTTGATTAGCTTACTGTTATTTGACCATCAGACACAATCAAGCTGGTAACATTGCCTCTTTAACCTGTGTGCAGGTCATCCCTGGGTCCAGATTGAGGGTGTTGCTCCTGATAAACCTCTAGACTCTGCAGTATTGTCTCGGTTGAAACAATTTTCTGCCATGAACAAGCTAAAGAAGATGGCCATTAGGGTATCTTTCTGTACCTATCTATCTCTTGAGGTTTAGGCAGTACCTCAAGGAGGATATTTGAAAACTTGATTACATAGCATGAAAATGGATAATATACAAAGTTCAAGCTGAGACTTGAGAATATTTTGAAAGTACAGCGACAGCTCACACTATTGTGATAACTTTATGGACATGTTTATCTGACACCCTAATTGCTTGTTCCTGTTACAGGTCATTGCGGAATCCCTATCTGAAGAAGAAATTGCCGGGCTCAAAGAAATGTTCAAGATGATTGACACAGATAACAGTGGTCAAATTACACCGGAGGAGCTGAAGATTGGCTTGGAAAAAGTGGGGTCTAATCTTCAAGAGTCTGAAATTATTGGATTGATGGAAGCAGTGAGTGCTCCTCCAAGTCTGCAAACTTACATACTAATGTTATGCATTCAACAGCAAGTTCAAATTAGCCGAACCTATACCAGACTGCATTTCAACAAACTATTTTCCTTGTCAATTCAGTTAGTTTTCAGTCATTTGGCCGATAACAGGAAACTGTTTCTTTTTATGCTATTTTTTTTCACTATGAAAATTCTTCGACCTTGAGCTGAATTAGCCAATGGTTATATTATTTTTATTTAATCTAAAGTTTATCATTGCAGAATTTAAAGCAGCGTAGTTGTAAAATTGCACTCCATATAGTGAGCACTCTTCTCTGCCAGCAACTTCTGATCGGTTTCATTTTCTCCAAACAGGCAGATATTGATAATAGTGGAACCATGGACTATGGCGAGTTTTTAGCAGCAATGCTCCATCTCAACAAGATCCAGAGAGAGGATCACCTATTTGCAGCTTTCAACTACTTTGATAAAGATGGAAGTGGTTATATTACTCCAGATGAGCTTCAAGCAGCTTGTGAACAATTTGGTCTACATGATGTTCACTTGGAAGATATTATCCGTGAAGTTGACCGAGACAATGTAAAGAATATCTTGCCATGGTCTTTTCCACATCATCAGCTCTAATATGGTTTATGCAAACACGTGTTGTCATCAAAATTTTACCTGAGCCTGAAAATCATTGTGAAAATTAACTTTGATGTACAGCATGAGCTGGAAATGGGTTTTAAAGTAGTTTATAATATTTCAGACTGTAAAAAAATAATGATTTCATAGAGATATTATAGGAAAAATTCAAAATCTGTGTTTCATAAAATTGCTTTCCAAAACTATGTCACCACATTAATCTCTTCCTTTTGTTTCTTCCTGCAGGATGGACGGATTGATTACAGTGAGTTTGTGGCAATGATGCAAGATGTTGATTTTGGCAAAAAGAAGTAACCCTAAGAAGCATCAATGCATTAGAGGGGGCCTCAATAATTTTGTGCACCTTGAAGCAGTCGGTGAATACAAGGATTGGCTCATTAACTGTCCATGTAAGTCATCCATGCTCTGCAAAAATCAGGGAGGCCCCATATAGGATAGAGAGCAGTTTTAATGTAGCATTAGATCTAAGCATTTGTCTGGAATTTGGTACATTATGCTACAATCTTCTCTAGGCTGCAAAAAAAGATCATTGTACAAATGCACTTGTTGTTCTAGTTTGGGCCATTTTTTTTTGCGTTAGTCATGTTCAGATATTACAGGAAGATGACAATATAGGAAGATTATATGGTATATGCTTTGTAAGATGGCGCCAATTCTTTATTGTTTCTGGCTCGATTCACTTTCTAATTGTACTATATTCTGATAATTAATAAAATGGTACCTGCCCTGGTTAGTTCATCAAAAACTGATATTGACTTCCCATGAACCATAACTGACCAGATCAAGGAAACCATAATTTCCATCTTAAGATTGTTGTCATTTCCTGGTTTCTGCTCATGGGGAGTTTTAAGTTGAAACTATGCAGGACAGCTACCTCCATGGATGTGCAGAGGAAGCTTTTTGCTCCATGCCAAGGCCCTAGAACACACTACCCTTTTGACCTAGCAAAGGCCATTTCCCTCCTTCCTCTCTCTTACTTTGCATTAACTCTGCACTCTACCAGCCTTTCTTTGTGAGCTCAAACTTGATTTTCATGTGTCCTCACTCCTCAGATCCCTGAGATCATTTAAACATAGGATAACATCTAAATCCCTTCTACTGGCAGGTCAACGGGTCATTGAATTGGCAGTGTCTCCTCTGCCCACCATTTCCATGGCTCCATTGGGCTCTGCAATTTCCTTTTTCATTATAGTTGGATGGTTTGATCAACGTCACTACACCGCATCATAAACTTACTAACGTGGGCGTCCACGTGGAGGGCGCCTCCCACCGGGTGTGCCCACTTATCCGAGCCGCAGCCATCAGTCAGGCTGCTGAGGTGTCCCTTGGAAGACTGTCAGTCCCGCCACGTGGCAAGGGAATGACGGTCGTGACAGGGCATCGAACAATGTCCAATCATTGCAAGCAGGGAGAGATAGAAAGCTGGTGAAGTCTGACTTTGGAGGACTGAATCCGTGGCCGTAGACGACACTGCACGAAATGTGCACGGGTTGTCTGCACTATCGCCGTCGCCGTCGTATGCAAAAGGGTCACCGACCGTGAAATATTCAAGGGTGAGGAAATTGAATTAAGTGCAGTGATTGATTGGCACATGGACGACACTCGAAGCAGACGGCAGCAATTGTATACTTCCAAAAACGGTGGGAGTACCCTTTTGGAGAGGTAATGTGATGTCCAATGCAGGCCTCATGTCCCATGGCTGACAAACCACCTTACCTGGGAGCTCTCATCAATAAATGGTCGCTTATAAAGGAGAGGGAAGGAGAGGAGAAGAGACACTTACAGTTGATCTCCAACTCGAAGATCTCGTGTAGCTCAGCAAAATGTTCTGTTGATCACCTGATGGTGTATCGTTTTCTTTTTTTGGGTCTATAATTCTTTCTTCGTTTGAATGTGTTATTAGTCTGGTGTAGTAAGTGGCAATGGAGAAAGCGAGCTCGCCACCAACGAGACTAGCGAGGGCGATATCGGACCAGCTGCTGGAGGTGGTGGCGGCGGCATTCAAGTCTCCTCCGTTGCAGTCTCCGACCGGGGACGGAGGCAGCAGCGGAGGAGGATCCACGCATAGCAGGAAGTCCAGCAGGAGGCTGATGCCGGCGGAGTCTCCGCCAGGGAGGTCGGTAGCTCGGGGGAGCGACGGCCGCGGCAAGAACAACAACACCCACATAAGGAAGTCGAGAAGCGCCCAGCTGAAGTTGGACCTCGACGAGCTCAGCAACGGCGCCGCCCTCAGCCGGGCCTCCAGCGCCAGTCTCGGCCTCTCCTTCTCCTTCACCGGCTTCACCATGCCGCCCGAGGAGGTCGCCGACCCCAAGCCCTTCAGCGACGATGACATCCGTAAGAAAACCCTCCACAGTAGAGCTTAGTTTCCTGATATGTCGGCATTCTCATGACATCTTCACTGAGCCGGTTGATTTTCATTGCAGCGGAGGATATCGAATCAGGACAACTGGAGAAGCCCAAGTTTCGGACAGAGCTAACACTGCCAATTTACCTGAAGGTTGGTTGACCTGGGATTTTCAGAATCTCCATACGACATTTTTGTTGGTCTTAGGTCAGCTCTGATTCATCTTGTAGTTCACTGATGTAACGTACAAGGTTATCATTAAGGGAATAACGTCGAGCAAGGAGAAGGATATACTGAACGGAATCACTGGTTCCGTGAACCCAGGAGAAGTTCTTGCTCTGATGGGACCGTCGGGGAGTGGAAAGACGACGCTGCTGAATTTGCTAAGCGGTAGGATCATGCAGTCCACCGTCGGCGGTTCGATCACCTACAATGACCAGCCTTACTGCAAGTCCCTCAAAAGCCGGTACACATATGAAGTCTATACCTCTGAATCTCAAAGTTGGTGTCATGATCACTGATGACTGATGACGTGCTTCTGTCTTTCAGCATAGGGTTTGTGACCCAGGATGACGTTCTGTTTCCTCACCTTACTGTTCGAGAAACACTGACGTATGCCGCTCGGCTTCGGTTGCCAAAGGTGATGACCAGACAACAGAAGGAAAAACGAGCCATGGATGTCATTTACGAGCTCGGTTTGGAGAGGTATACCTTAGATTGCTCCGTTTTCTTCTATTGTCCAGTCCACCTTGGGGAAGGTACTTACTGATCATGAGGGGTGGATGATCAGGTGCCAGGACACCATGATCGGGGGCTCGTTTGTAAGGGGAGTATCGGGAGGAGAAAGGAAGAGGGTCTCCATAGGCAATGAGATCATCATCAACCCTTCTCTGCTCTTCCTCGATGAGCCTACTTCCGGACTGGACTCCACTACTGCACTGAGGATTATTCAGATGCTGCAGGACATTGCAGAGGTATCCATACTGTTAGAAAACATTATAGCTCTCTAAGAAATTGAGTTAGGATATAACTCTGATTTTGATCGATCGAATGGCAGGCTGGGAAGACGGTGGTGACTACTATACACCAGCCGTCGAGCAGGCTCTTCCACAGGTTCGACAAGTTGATCCTTCTTGGCAAGGGAAGTCTCCTGTACTTTGGGAAGGCTTCGGAAGCCATGGCTTACTTCTCTTCGATCGGGTGTGCCCCTCTTGTCGCGATGAACCCTGCAGAGGTCTTGCTCGATCTTGCAAATGGGAACATCAATGATGTCTCGGTTCCATCGGAGTTGGAAGATAAGGTCCAGATTGGAAATGCAGATGCTGCTGGTATGGCTAGTGGGAAGCCTTCTCCTGCTGTAGTCCATGAGGTAGTACTTGCAGTCTCTTGGACTGGATGGATAAACGCCCAGAAAGATCTAGAATTTTCCAGATTTTCGCGGTTCACGATCAACCCTTTTTATCTCTTTCTCTTTGAGCAGTACCTGGTGGAAGCCTACGAGACGCGGGTTGCAGAAGACGAGAAGAAGAAGCTTGCGGTCCCGATTCCCCTCGACGAGGAACTGAAGTTGAAGGTCGTGTCGAGAAAGCGGCAATGGGGGACGAGCTGGTGGCAGCAGTACTGCATCCTGTTCTGCAGGGGGATCAAAGAGCGAAAGCATGACTACTTCAGCTGGCTTAGGATTACTCAGGTCCTATCCACCGCCGTCGTCCTCGGCCTCCTCTGGTGGCAGTCCGATGGCAGCACCCCCGGAGGTCTCGAAGATCAGGTAAATTATCTCATCCCCCTAAAATCCATCCGTTCTTATGAATAACATGTTAGAACTTAGAAGCTGTTTTGTTCTCTTCTCTGTCTACCATTGTCGGGGCATCATTCAGACAGGGCTGCTCTTCTTCATTGCCGTCTTCTGGGGCTTCTTTCCGGTCTTCACGGCCATCTTCACGTTCCCTCAAGAGCGAGCCATGCTCAGCAAGGAACGAGCCGCCAACATGTACCGGCTCAGCGCCTACTTCCTGGCCCGGACCACCAGCGACCTCCCGCTCGATCTCGTACTCCCGGTGCTCTTCCTCCTCGTGGTCTACTTCATGGCGGCCCTCAGGCCGGACACTGCGTGCTTCTTCCTCAGCTTGCTGACAGTCTTCCTCTGCATTGTAGCAGCTCAGGTACATATGGAGGACCATTTCGTAATATTGGGTAAAGTTTATGCACGCCCTTCACAGTTTATCCAATTAAGGGACCAAATCTAAAATACATTTTATCTCCCGGGTCACAAATGCTACTGCAGGGTCTCGGGCTAGCCATCGGGGCAATGCTGATGGACCTAAAACAGGCCACAACCCTGGCCTCTGTTACTGTCATGACCTTCATGCTCGCCGGCGGGTACTTTGTTGAGGTAAACTCCGGCCTAGACTTTACATTTCCAGGAGATTGTTTTTTTATTCCGGCAGAAGTGATTCCTTCTAACTCTCCTGTTTTCCAGAAAGTTCCGGTGTTTGTGTCGTGGATCAGGTATATGTCGTTCAACTACCACACCTACAAGCTCCTTCTGAAGGTGCAGTACCAGCACTTCCAGCAGTCCATCAACGGGATCGTGCTAGATAGCGGGGTGAAAGAAGTAGGCGCCCTCATCGCTATGGTGTTCGGCTACAGGTTCCTTGCTTACATCTCCCTGCGGAGAATGAAGATGGCCGGGGCATAGACAGTCAACAGCAGTACAGTACTAGTGCTACAGACAAAACATGGTGAATCTCTGTACAGTATTTGGCTTGTGCTAGGCATAGAATAAAGGGTAGGGTTGATGGCATATTGGTGGCATTGTAATTATTCTCACGAATAACTTGAATTTGTCACCTTCCTTTATGCTCTTTCAAGTTATCCAAAATAATTAATCACAAATTAACTAAATAATATGTACTCATATTTAATTAAAATTTATAAATATTAAGTAATATAATAATTTTTAATCTTATAAAAATATAATATTTATTTATTTTATTCAATATATAATAATAATAATTTTAAAATTGTATTCAACCATTTTTTTAATACCTAGATATTAATATTATGGTTTCCAATAAATAAAATAATAGAAATTAAATTGAATATTTTTCCTTAATATTGGTTAATATTACCAGCATAGTATTGGTACATAGTGTGCCTATTTTTTAAAAAGTTATTATTTATTAATAAATATTTTTAATTATATATACTTAAAATTTATTACTAATTAGTAGTAAAATTATTTAAAATATTATAAATTCTTTTTATTTTATACAACTTATTATTTTATTATCAACACTTATAAACACATATTATTTATTAAATTTATATTTTTTTGCTTAATAAAATAATATTTTATTAATTTATCACATTATATATAATATTTGTACAATAAAAATATTAAAATAAAATAATTCTCTCATTATAAATAATAAATCTAAAATTATAAGATAAATTAATATTAAAATTATTTAATTCCGAATATTATCGTACAAATATGCTAATACAGACAATGAATTGCTTATTTTAAATTATAATAATATTATAGTATGGGTAGATTCAATTATTATTTTGTAGTATACTTTTTATTATTCAATTTTTATTACATCTATATATTAAATTTATATATAATATATGTAAAAAATGTTAAATTTTATATAATGAAAAAAAGGGAAATGTGTGATTGGACCAAACGGTGGTGGTCCCCGCAGTGCCGAATCACAAGACGCGCCTCCCTCCGGTGCTCTCTATACATAAAGCGGCCCATATGTCATATAATCGATGTATGTACTTGGAAACCCAATCTAATCAGACGATAGCCGGTTGCTGTGCCACAGATTTGCCAGTTCGGTCGCCTCTCCACACGTTGCCACCTCGCTTCTCTTTCTCCCATCCTCCATCGGGTAATTTCCTGCTTTCTTCCTCGTCGCCAATTTTCATGCCGTCTTCGCCGATTATTTGTCTTGTTTTTCATTTTGCTTTGAGGAAAAATGGAAGCCGATACTGGAGTTGGACATGGGAAGTGGAGTGAAATGAAGCATCGGTGTGATTTTCGCTTATATTTTTGACGATGAGCATATGAATCGAGAAATTTTTTGTAGTTTCTGCGTGCTCGCTCAAGATACTTGTGCTCTCTGCTTATGTCAACCATCGAGCTTTCAAATTTGTTCTAATTGTTACTGCGTAATTGAAATGTCTGTCTGTGATATGTCCCAACTTAACATACAGAATCGTCTTTGTGGATCACTTTAGTTGCTAGCATGTATCGTTATGAAAACAAATTTATGTTTTGGACAATTTTGAAGGTTGATATTGAGTAGGAATGGATCGACTCGAAACTTCAGCCCGACTGTTGATAGTTTCTGATCTTGACCATACAATGGTATGTAGTTCTCTTTTTCTTTGGAAAGTTATTATTCTTGTCAATCGATGTCTGATGTTTTCATCTCAACAATTTCTCCATGCAGGTTGACCACCATGATCCTGAGAACCTATCACTTCTCAGGTTCAATGCCCTGTGGGAGTCCAAATATCGCCATGACTCCTTGCTAGTTTTCTCAACTGGAAGGTCGCCTACACTCTACAAGCAACTCAGAAAAGAAAAGCCAATGTTAACTCCGGACATAACTATAATGTCTGTTGGGACTGAGATAACATATGGCATTTCCATGGTGCCGGATGATGGCTGGGTTGATATCCTAAATCAAAAATGGGATAGAAACATAGTAGTGGAAGAAGCCAGCAAAGTTCCTGAACTTAAGCTTCAGGTAACGTTTACTGTTGAAGGATTTTCACTTTTGATTCTTGATTTTGGCTGCTGAGTTTGGTGTGAAAATTCTTCCCTGTAAATAATAATTGATGAATTCAGTTGATCTAATTCATTAGAGCAAGTATGCTTATTCACTGGCTTAATCAAGTTCATCTGATAATGTAGTTGGAAACAGAGCAACGTCCTCATAAGGTCAGCTTCTATGTGGACAAAAGCAAGGCACAGGAATTGACCAAGGAACTTTCAGAAAAGCTAGCAAAACGTGAGGTAAGCATTGACGTTAAAATGCACGGCTAGCTCTTTTTCATGCCTCCAAGTTTCCCTTTGCCATACATGGCCTTATAGAGAGACTTCTTGGTAAATGGCATTCGTCTTCTTTGGTTACTAATTAACTTCTATGTTCTGTTGACATATTTCTCTGGCAGTTGGATGTGAAAATAATTTACAGTGGAGGCATGGATCTGGATATCTTACCAAAAAGTGCTGGGAAAGGGCAAGCTCTGGCATACCTGCTCCAAAAGTTTAAGAAAGAAGGAAAGTCTCCAAAAAATACTCTAGTCTGTGGTGATTCAGGAAATGATGCTGAGCTTTTCAGCATTCCGGAAGTATATGGAGTCATGGTCAGTACTTTCTATTTTTGTTTCTCTTCAGGCAGAGTTTGAAATTCTTTAATGCATAAGGTATTCGAAGAATATATTGATATCAATGGTTCTCTGCAGGTAAGCAATGCTCAAGAAGAGCTGCTGCAGTGGCATGCTGAAAATGCTAAGCATAATTCGAAGATAATTCATGCCGTAGAGAGATGTGCTGGTGGAATTATTCAGGCTATTGGTCAGTTTGGACTTGGTCCTAATACATCTCCAAGGGATGTTTCAGAGACTGCAGACAGTCACTTGGAAGATGCAGGTCCTGCACATGAAGTCGTAAAATTCAACATATCCTATGAAAAGTGGAGACGTGCAGAGGTTGAGCACTGTGAGACTTACATTGAGAGTCTGAAAGCATCCTGTGTATGTCTGATTTCCCCTACTCTTAATTTATCAATCTTATGCCATGTGAGCTTCTAATGATTCGTCACTTATTTTATTGACTCGTTATTGGCCCCAATAAAAGGGGAAAAATATTTTAAAAAATTATCTTTGCTTTTATAATTCAGGCAAGTTTAGTACTAATCACATGGCCATGCTTCTCTTATGCTCTTTTGATCTAGTTACTTCATGTTTCATTGGTCCTTAAAAAGGGAAATGTCTGGAGTAATGTGGTTTCTTGAGGAGAATGGTAAGCTGGAATATTATAATTTTTTCCACTGATATCGGGATTCTTGAAACAAGAGCAACATCTGATTTAGCAGTAATTTTATCATTTCAACACCTCGATTCCAACTACTGGCTTGAATAAAAATGGTTAGACCATAAAAAGAAAATCAAGAGGATGAAGATTTCTTGCATTTTGCAACTTCAGCTATCACTTATGTTGGTATCTCTTTTTGTTTGTGTAGCTTCCCACGGGATCTTTTATCCATCCATCAGGAGTCGAGAAGTGCCTACGTGAAAGCATATGTGAAATGAAAAAGATATATGGAGATGAAGAGGGGAAAGGATATCGAGTTTGGGTGGATCGTGTATTGCCGACTAAAATCAGTTCTGACACGTGGCTAGTCAAGTTTGTCAAATGGGAAGTCCTGGGTGGGCTCATATCTCTCCCTTCCACTTCTCTGCAATCATACTACATGTGTTACTCGTGTTAGGTTTATGTGTTGTGCTCTCTTTGGTATTAAGTCACTCTTCCCTATTGATAACTCAATTATTCCTTAGAGCTGTTAAGGGAGTGTTGTACAATGTTATTTCTTCATATTGCACGTTTTCTTTGACATACAATCCTTTTTAATGACCCCTTGTTTGCATTTGCAAAGGCGAGGAGCAGCAGAGTTGTATCTGCACTGCTGTATTGATTTGTGAGGTACGGAATTCAGTTTCCCTGTATCTGATAACTAACTGTGGATAGTGCATACTCTATTATAATGATGCCAATATTGATAATTAATTCACGAATCATTGAATTGCAGGATGTTAATGGCTTGAAGACCTACAACTGGGCACATTTGCATGAGACATGGTCGGAGGGATCAGGAGCTAAAGACAATGCGAGGTGGCTCCTTTAGAGAGCTTAACTCCCTACTATGGGACTCTCCCAAGTAAACATCTTGCTTCTTCCCCAGAGTTAAACCACAAATCATTTGTTTTCTCTCCTTTCTTACTGTTGGTTGGGGTATTAGTCATTTTATAAGCAGTTCAATTCTCTGGCTCCGAAGAACATTTGGCCATCTGTATGCAGTTGGCTTAAGCAGAAATAAGCAAAGACACCTATACTTGCACCTGTTAGCCACAATTTCATTTCAGCCTTTTTCCCTTTTTGCAACTTAAGAAATGGCTTATCATTGTAAGCCACAAGTAGTGTTGTCAATAGGTAGTCATAAGATATAAGTAGAAAAAGATTATTATATCTTAATTCCAATTCCTACCATTACACTTTAAACACACCATTGAGTGTTGTACCGTACACATCACTAAATATTGGTAGACAGTTTTTGACAAATTGTGTTGGTGATTTGGATGCCTACTGTCAGTGAATTCAGCACCGCTTAATTCAGGGCCTGACAGGGAAGTTAGAATATCTTTTATTTGAGTTGGCGAGTCTAAAAATGAAGAGACCCTCTGCACTGGCACCTGCACGCCGGCTCCGAGGAAGGAAGTTGGAGTCATTTAGAACGTGTGGCCGCCCATGTGGCGTCAGGTCTTTCTTTCTTACAAGTTTCACTCTCTATTAAGTTCCAGCTCCCACCCCCATAAACATCCCAGGCTGCTTCGGCTTTGACCTGACAGAACCCATTTCGGAGCCCCCTTCATCCTGGGCTTCTGTGATGGATAGCTTGCCGGGCGGGATCAGTCTGATGGCCGTCTGCGTCGTCTCCGGCAGCGTGGCTCTCCTGGCTTTCCATGCCCACAAGCGCCTCCTCTCTGATTTCCTCAACCAGATGGAGCAAGAAGTCCTCGCCCGTATGTATATATACATTTCTCACCTTTTCTAATCTATGTTTCATTATATAATAAGTCTCCAATTTCTGAGTATAAGTTTATATATCAATAATATTTTTTTATTTTATTAAATATTAAATCTCCCATTTCAACCATTATTTTATTATTCGTGCAGGACCGGCGAGGCCGGCCGAGAGCGGAAGACCGAGGGCTGGTTTCGAAGACAACATGGTAACGATGGAGCCCACACGGCACGAGGTGGAATCTCATGGCGTCCAGAGGGCGGAAGGTGGCCGGAGAACGGGGCAAACGATGCCGGTGAACCGACAAGTCCTGTACAGAGGTATACTGCAGTACAGGAGCTTTAGGGGGCATGGTCACATTTAGGATGAAAATGTAAACCTTCGATTTTTTAATGGGCACCACTCAATGAAAGAATTGTCAAGGGATTTATTTGGCAATTCCACAAGTAAATATGAAGATATATTCTCATTTTCATAAAACAGAGTTTATATAAAATGAAAATGAAATTTGATATTGTGGCTGATTTTAGGAGTAAAAATGAAGAGAAAAAAAATTAAACAAATTTCATAAGTTCAATTTTATGTTTTTGATAAAATTTTAATTTTAATAAATTCCTCCCATTCTGTTCTCATCTTAGCCGTTGATTGTCATTCTTGGTCCACCTTCTTCATTGGTTGCTGGCTCTTTCAGCTCCACCTTCTAGAACCATGGAAGAGCCGAGATGAAGATGGAAGATGATGGCTATGGTGATGGCGACAACATCTCATACCCCTAGTACCATCTCTTTAATCCACCCCCTATGTGGAAAAATTATAAACCTCCCATATTTTGAGGGTCTTCTAAATAAGGCAAAGGAGATAAAGCCCCATCCATCCATCCATCCATTGATTCCGAGGCTTCAGCTGGCCATTGGAGAAGATCAATTCCTCCTTCCCATTTGGTTCATCACCAAGACTGCGAGTTTCTACCTTCATCGTCCTAGTCTTCTTTTTCTTTTTCTTCTTCTTTCCGGTCCCAGATCATGCCGGTGGGTCCCCTTCTTTGACCCCCATCATTCCCCTGCTCCGCCTCTCTGCGGTGGCAGCTGGGGATCCGACCGGAACGCTGAATCAATTAGATGCTAGAGAACTGAAAACGAGGCCTTTGGAGACAGAGCTTCCTTCACGAGCTTAGAGGAGGAGACAAAGAAGGAAGATTTTTTTCTAATACTCTCTATGAGGAGGCAGATTGTTCTCCGGACGCCGGCGTCGGTGTACCGGCGGCAGCGGCGTCCGTCGGCGTCGTCAACAGCCTCTGTCGGGGAGATGGCCGGGGGGACGACGGCGGAGTGCGCGGCGATATGGTGCTGCCCCTGTGGGCTCGTGAACCTGCTGGTCCTGGTGGCCTGTAAGCTGCCGGCTCGGCTGTGCAGGCAGGCGCTGAAGAGGAAGCGACGGCAACGGCTGATCAAGCAGGGGTTTCTGAACCCAAAGGGGCACCGCCCCTCGTCGAGGATAGACGAGATGGATGCCCCGCCGGTCACCCTCAGCGACCTTCTGGAGGTGAACAAGCCAGCCCAGGAGGTGGCGATGGAGGTGGCCCAGCTCGAGAAGGAGATGTGGGAGCGCTTCTACGGGGCCGGCTTCTGGAGGAGCTCTTCCCGAAGGGACTGAAAAAAATTTCGACCTGAAAACTCCGAGGACGACGACGGTCTGCCACAAAATTACAAAAAAAAAAATTAAAATGATATTAGTCAATGATTCTTACCGCTGATGATGTAAAGGTTATGAGATTCAGAACTGAAATTTCATCATTCTAAGGAGAATTCAATTCTAATCCGCAATGGAATAGAAAGGACACGCGTTTTTCCAAGGCGTCCATTAATATACAAGACTGTGATCTCAAGTCTTTGTTTGACTTTTCCATTGAGCAGCTGTTTATCTCAAGAAAATCCTCCAACCACAACCACAAATCATGTGGGTGGGTGACACTCAGAATCAGTTCATGGTTAGGAATGAAGAAACAGAGGCTTTTAACATTTTGAGATTGAAAAGTGATGAGATGCTTCTCAATTATTCAAAGGTGGCACATTGATGGAGGAGAGGGGAGAGGGAAGAGGTAGATGGGAGGTGGAGGTTGTTGGGCAGGTCTGGGATCCGTCACCATCACCTTCGTCTTGTCATCTTTATCAGATGCCCTGTCCTCTCCGGTTTGTGCATTTCAGTTGTCCAACCCACAGCCACTGGTAAATGGGCAGCAGGGGCATCAAACCTAGAACAAACAAAACCAACCCACTTCACTATTAAAGGTAAAACATTTACCTTCCCATCATCTTCCTCCTCCTCCCCCCTCTCTCTCTGCGGCCCCCCTTTCTCCATCCATCTCTCTCTGTTCCATTGCCGCAACCCTCTCTTTCCTTGGATTCTAGGGTTCCAATCTCCTTGTAGTGGGCCCTAGCCTTCTTCCAGAAGGCTGAATTTAGCCCTGCAAGCCTATCTTCAGGAGCTTTTCCATCTACTTCATTAGAGGTATTCCCTATTTTCTATTTCTTCCTCCTCTATCAAAAACTGCCTGTGCTGATATTTGATCAGGGGGCATAGGGTTCATGAAAACTCCCCCCTTTTCACCAGATATGCCTGCAATTGTTTTGTTCTTGGTTGATGAAATTTCTGCAATCCTATAGCTTCATTTCTTCGATTCAAAGATTATATTATAAACCCTAATAAGGAGTTCATAAGTATACGATTGCATAGAATTGTGATATGGGCTGTTCCATGATCTGCATATAATTGAAGGATAGTGCAGAAAATTGGGTTGGTATATAACATTTTGAACCATTAAAGGGGAAGCTAGTAGTGTTGATGTAAATGAAGGGAAACCTTGGATTTATCACGAGTCATATTTTCATGGTTGGATTCCTTATAGCTTGCTGACTTGATAATCCAATGAGAAAGAAAAAAATGATACATGTAATTGCTATTTACAGTATCTTTAAAAGTGTTTAAGTAATTAGCCAATTATGAGTTGTTCAAGTTTAATACAAGACATGTTTTGTGTTCTTTGTTATTGGAAAAAGGCTTTGGAGATGGAGGAAAGTCAGGCAACCTCGAAAAATGGGGATCACTTGAGTTCAGCAGCTGCTTTTGTTGAAGGAGGCATACAAGAAGCTAGCCATGATGCTTGTAGCATTTGCCTTGAGGACTTCTGCCAGAGTGATCCATCAACGGTGATGCATGTTCTTTTAAATACTCTTCATGGGCCACCTGCAGCAATGAGTCAGGAAACTCCATGCTTGTAATTTCAATCAAGCAAGATCTATAATTTCATTTGGGCATTTAAAATTGTGTACCTTTTACCAAAACATAAACAACATGCCTCAACATTTGAGATCAGAATTCTCTTGATTGTGTTTATATCTGCTTTCTTGTATCCTGCTGATTAATTAGTCTTAAATTTGTCTTTCTTCTTTCTTTTCAGCTGACTACTTGCAAGCATGAATTCCATCTTCAATGCATCCTTGAATGGTACAATCTCTCTCTATACCTGTCCCTCTTTTCAATGGTTGCTGCAGATAAGCCTCACTCTTTTGATTCTGCAGGTGTCAGCGAAGTTCTCAATGTCCAATGTGTTGGCAGTCCATTCACCTAAAGGATCCTACCAGGTTTGTATTTTCCACAGAAAATTATCTTTCTCCTACCTGTGCCTTCTTCTCCCTATTAGCTTTGTATTGTGCAGTCAGGAGTTGCTTGCGGCGGTTGAGCATGAGAGGAACATTCGACTTGCTCCACCAAGACATGCCACCGTGTTCCATCATCCAACTCTTGGCAACTTCGAGCTGCCACATGTAGGAAGCGCATGTTTGACTATGAGAATCCATGATCATGTTCTCTTATGTTAATTTGACTGATCGCCTTTGGCACATCTGTGAATACAGTTACCTGTGGGTGCAACCGATGCTGACCTTGAAGAACGTATTATCCAGCACTTGGCAGCAGCTGCTTCTATGCAACGAGGGCATCACCATCTTGGCCAGAGGGATGGTCATAGAAGTTGGCCTTCAAGTCATAATCACCCTCATTTCCTGATTGTATCTGCTCATCCGGGCACTCGCAGGGGTCCTGTATCCAGCCCCATGTCAGATGATGATCCTGAAGAACCTGTGGGTGTTCCCGGTCCTTTCATGTCTATTACATCATCCAGTAGGGATTATTCATCAAGGGAGATATCTGTTCAAGCCAATCCCGTGGCTTCTTCCACTTCTGGAGATACAGTTCTTGCTCCAATGAATAGACAAGAGTTTGGATTCTTCAATCGGTATGTTGTATAATTGGATACTTGGAAAAAAGGCACCGTAGTTGGATAGAGAAGAACAAATAACAACTAAGCAGCAGATGACAACCTTGTTGATATTATGATCATTTCTATATTCATCTAATTGTATGTTTAATGTTGCATGTTGTAGTGGCTCTGCTGGCCACCCTTCTTCACCAATAGAAGATCATGCAGGCCCTTCTGACTTTCAATCTTTTTCAGAGTCCCTAAAATCTAAATGGAATGCAGTCTCTATGAGGTACAATTCTTTATATCATTTTCTTAGGTATTGTTTGCACATGCCTTTTGTAATGCTGATATTCTCTCTGAATTTTCTGAAAATATCTGAAGATACAAGGAGAGTACGAGAGCATGGAAAGAGAGATTCTTTTCTCGCAACACTTCAGTGGCAGTGGCAGATCTTAGTCCTGAAGTTCAGAGAGAACAGAATGAGAGAAATGACAGGATTATCCGTGGGGCAGAGCAGATTGAGGCTCAAGAAAACACCAGAGTTATCGTCAATCTTGAGTCTTCTGATGATTCTGATAATGGTTCTGCTTTCAATGCTACCAATCAGAGGATCGCTGAGAATCTAGGAAATCTTCGACTTGGTGATCGCAATGCATCAGTTTCCCGGGCTGCTGCCAGTTTCCCTACTCACTGACTCCTTGGGATGTTTCAGCAATTGAATATGTCCTCAGCATCTCATATCTAAAGGTACCCTTAAAGTCCTTGGGAAGGCGGTAGTACAATCCCACATTTGGCTCCAATACCCCGAAGTAGTTCAAGTACATGATATGCAACTTTCATACCAATTAAGAACTTTGGTTTCCAATTCATCCTTTAGTGCCAAACAAGTTAGATTTTGCTGCTGAATCATCCTACCCTTTTTTTTTCTTTGGTTTTAGTTTGCATCTTTTCAGATTTGACATGCTGATGAAGTAGATAATCTGCATTTGCTGGCTCCAGGATGCCCGGCTGCTTGTCAGAACAAACTGTTTGGTGCTTTGTGTGGGGACTGGAAGTTTCAAATACTCAAACTGGACAGACATGCATTCTCATATTGGGTCTGTTAATATCATGTAACACTTGGATGTTGTAAAAGATTACATGCCCTTTGAGTACTGAAAGCCTGATGATGGCCTATTATTGATAATATCACATCCATGTCTGTCAAGTACTTATCTGAACCTTCATTTGATCATCTAGACAACAGATTGAGTCCCACTATACCCAGTTTTTGCAACAGTTGGATAAAACTCCACGGGCACAAGCACCTTGTGCCCTTCAACATTTTGATGCTTTTTGCAACAGCAGAGATGGTAGCTTATTGACCAGACAAGAGGTTTGGTTCTTGAGAGCAAGTGTAGCATGAAGCGTGCAAATCCAATCAAATCATCAAAGCATTACTCAGGAACACGAAGATCAAATCAACAAAACAATGGGGATAATATGGAGTCTCAAAACCAGAACTTTAATCAAAGGTAATATGCATAGCAGCCATTGATGTACAATCTAGGCAGGCATAACTCATCATGGACCCTATGGTGGCGAAGCTGTGTTGCTGCTGCTGCCGCCGCCTTTATTCCTTTTCCAAGGCTTTACAGTGAAGAGAACAACAAATAGCACAATCACAAGCACGAGTATGATGGCATAACAGGTCCATTTCCGGGAGCTGAGCTGGTGCTTCCTGGCCGTCTGGAGCTGCTGGGTCCCTCCTCGGACGAACGAGTTGGCCCTGGCCACCTGACTCTCTATGTCATCGAGCTGCTCGCCCTGGGCCTGCACCAGCACAGCCATGTCCAGGAAAACCTGGTGGAGCTCCTTGAGGCTCTTCTCCATGTCCTTTACGGCATCGTGCCTCTCCTGGATCTCGTAGATGGTGTCCAGAACTCTTCCTCTTCCCTGCTCCTGAATGGCTTTCTGCAGGAACGTCTCGCTCTCACCTGCACATTCAAGAGAAAACCAACTTTAAATACTGAACTTCTGCAGAGGTTGTATCTCCTTCCTATGGCAGCAGTTGACCCAAATCAAGAATTCTTCACGAACTGAAGAATCGGATAGAGCTGAAGAAATTCAGTGGCAAGCAATATATACTAAGGAACATTCCCTTTGATTCTGTACTTGAAAATTAGAAGGGGGAGAAAAAGGAACCTTTTTTGGGGTAAAAGTGGGAGAAAGTTTCTCATGATTGTGGTTTGAGTCAGTTTGCAAGAAACCCACCTGTGGATATCAAGCGATCGAGTACCCGCTCATCGGGATTCTCGCCGGTGACGGTGAAGTACCTCCGCTGCACGGTCTCCCGGTACTCCGACGAGATCTTCTGCCTCAGGACGTTGAAGCTTTCCATCGAGTCCTGCAGCTTCTTCCTCAGGCCATTAACCACCGACGTCCGTGTCCGGTCCGACGACGAACCAGGGCCGCAGCCGGGGAGGCTCCGGTTGGCGGCGTTGGACCTGTCGAGGGCCTCGAGACGGACCTTGATGACCTTGGCGTTCTTGAGGGCGGTGGTGACGTCGGCCTCCATGGTGGCCCTCAGATCCTTGACGGCCTTGGCATTGTGGAGCATCTTGCTCTGCTCATGGGCCGATTGCAGCCGCTGGTGGAGCCGCTCAAGCTCCTTCAGATCCTCCTTCACCGATTCCACGTCCTCGAAGAACTTGTCGAGGTTGATACCGGCCCCGGCGGGTGACGTCATCTCTACGTTGCCGTGCGGCGGAGGGGGCTGATGATCCTCGCTCCTGAAGCGGGAGAAGGAGCTTGAGAAGAGGTCGTTCATGGTGTCCTGGTGTCTGCAAATTCAGCAACCCCTACTGCAGAGAAAACGAGGAGAGTGATCAACAGTGGTTGCCTTGCAGCCTTGCCTCGGTAAAGGTTGTTACCATCTTGAAGGCAGCTGTCGATGAAGCAGAAACCCAGGAAATGAGAGTCAACGAGGAAGGTGCGGACGCATGGGCCAATTCACGGCTGTCTAATAATGATGACTTGGTGGAAAGAAAGGGGAAGGAAGATGAGATTACCAGTGGTTGAAGGTATTAGTAAACTGGCGCCATTTGGAGGAGGAACCAGTCATCATCCTGGGAAGTGCAATCTGTGTAAAGTCTCGTAACTTTCCTGGTTGGTTGAAGTGGGACTTGGTCAAAATCCACCCATAATTATTGTTCATAAGTTGTAATCAACCAGGCAAGTACACAGACTACATACCCCTAGTTGGGCAACTTGTGCAATCCACCAAAGACTTGACAGAGACCAATACTTTTGTTTTCTGCAAAAATTTGATTTTTTTCATGTTACAGCCTTACGGGACAGAGTATGGATCTTGATGGGTGTTCACTGGATGGATCGTGCTGATGATTTTAGATTTGCTTACATTGATTCCATTAAATTGCAGAAGCTTCTTATGCCTTTTGAATTGTTTAAGGAAGTTCTGCCACTACAACAACTACAGCCTGACCCAGCCTAGGTACTTCTGCAAGGGCTGCCGGCGGTACTGGACCAAGGGTGGCTCCCTAAGGAATATACCCGTCGGTGGCGGCTGCCGGAAAAACCGTCGTGGGAAGTCCCTAACGATGTCCACTGATGGTGCTAGTGCCACCTTCACGGGCCATCTCGGGAATTCTCATAGCTCGATCTTCTCCGGCAGTCCCCCGGACATCGACCTAGCACTTGTCTACGCCAACCTTTTGAGCCCTCCTCCTGCTGGTTCGTTTTCCGGCGGTCGATTTGAACCGCAAGAACCGGTTTCGAGCAGCAAGGGTGCGCCGCCTACCTTGCAACACCTATGCGTCGCATCGGGCATGGCAGACGGGACGGATGCCGGTATAGAGCTTCTTGTTGAAGCCGACAACGGCAGCTTCTTCGGGTGGGAGGCTCTATCCGATCCGTTTTTACGACCATCCGGCCATTGTTGACCCTCTACAAGCTCTTCATCGCCATGGCATGGCAATGCAACCTGGCTGCATCGAGGAGGACGTGAACTACTATGGCTTAACTCCGCTACCCATCGATGAAGCAGCGGGTCGAGCGTTGGCGGCTGAGACGTGGGGGATGCTCGATAGCCATGGCCTCCGAGCTCCACCAGAGCAGGCTCCGGTCATGGAGCCTGATCACCATGGAGTTGTAGATCCACTATGACTGAAAGAAACCTGACAAAAGAAACATAATGGAAAAAGTTTGGGTTAGAATGAAAGGATGAAGGTAGAGCTGGAGAGCTGCTGCTGATGATCAAGATGGAGGGGCGGCGGGTGAAGTGGAAAGTCGGGACCTTCACCTCCAGCAGCTACCACATCTACGTGAAACGCCCGGCTTCCATTAGGTACGGCGGCAGCAGCCTGGGCAACCGCGTAATCTTCGGCTACAACGCCATCAAGTACCAGATGTCAGCACGAGATCAAGCCGTGCCCAACGACCTAGACCCTATAGGGTTACTACATGTCTATTTTTATTAGAAGTAAAATTATATAATTAATAATTTGTGTAATTTATTTATAATAATAAATTAAATATTTTATTCAAATACATCTATCATTTTATATAATAATAGAATTTTTGTAATAAAATATAGAATTTTAATGTTACTAAAATATTAAATTTAATTTATGTATTTATACAATATCATAATTTATATATAAATATTTTATTTAACTTAAATTACATATAATTATTACTAATAATTTAATATATATATATAACTTTTAAATATTTTTTAAATGTAAATTATATATAATTAAAATTTTATATAATATTACACCAATATATATTATTAGATTATAGGATTTTAGGAGTAAATTAGAAATTATATATATTTTGTATATTTTAAAATATAAATATATATAATTTCTAATTAATAAAGTTATAAGTGAAATTTATATATAATTAAAATTTTATTTAATCGATTTGAAATAATAAATAAAATATTTTACACAAATAATATTCAATTCTCTATAATTATATAGATTTTATGGTAAATTATATCATTTTAATATCACTAATTTCAAATTTAAGTTAGATATTTGTGAAATATTATAATTTATATATAAATATTTATTTTTTAAATCAGTTATATAGACAAATTATATAAGTATAAAATATATATTAGTGGGAGATTATATAAACTTTTAATTATATATAATTTTTTTACTAAATAAAATATTAAATTATTAGTAATAATTATATATAATTTAAATTAAATAAAATATTTATTTATAGATAGCACATTGAGTAAAATAAAAAAAAAACATTTATTTTATATGTATATAAGATTATCTTACTTTGTAAGTAATAAAACTTATTATCAATTCAAAATGATTTTTAATATATTATGAGAATTAGTGTATATAATTCATTTATGGTGAAAAAATATTTGATTGGAGATAATTATTTACCATTTTATAACTTTTATCCTATCCTAAAATTATAATTTAATTGATTAATTAATTAATATAGCTTTGCTGGTATTGCAAATGCCATTTTCTCAATAATTTCTACCATAACTTATGTGCGCATAAGATTCAATTGATTGGACAAACGGGACTCTCTTTCACACCATGTGGTGTGGGGACCAGACCGACCGCTTCTTTAGACATATCTGCAAGTCATCTTCTCCTACATCAAATATCTATGAGCACAAAAGCATCTCCGGCAGCATAAACAAAAAAAATTACTGCCATAATTTAGCCATTCACGGCACCCTCCATGTTCACATCAAATCTAACGCGCTTACTAGCTGGCTTACATCACATACCATGTGTGTACGTTTCCTCGCTCTCTCTCTCTATAAGTATGATCTTCGTCAACACTGTCTCTTCATCATCATCTCCTTCCATTCCATATTTCATTTTCAATCCATCGTTTTAGAGTACTACTGGGTTTTGTTCAGGTTCTGCCTGCCTTTGACAGCAGCCAGTATATGTCGTCTGAGAAGCAAGCCCACCTCAATGGGGCCTACTACGGTCCCTCCATCCCGCCCCGGACCTCCTACCTCCGTCCCGGTCGCAGCAGGGGCTGCGGTTGCGGCTGCTGCCTCCTGAAGCTCCTCTTCGAGCTGATCATCACAGTGGTTGTCATCGTCGGCATCGCAGCCTTCATCTTCTGGCTCATCTTCCGCCCCAACCTCCTTAAGTACCACGTCACCGACGCCCAGCTCACCCAGTTCAACCTCACGACCACTGCCACCTCCGGCCAGCAGCTCAACTACAACCTCCGCCTCAACCTCACCTTCCGAAACCCCAACAAGAAGATCGGCGTCTACTACGACCGCATCGAGGCCAGGGCCTTCTACGAGGGCCAGCGGTTCGACTCCGAGACCATCCCCAGCTTCTACCAGGGCCACAAGAACACTGCCGTCCTCAGCCCCGTCTTCGAGGGCCAGCAGTTGGTCGTCCTCCAGGGCGGCGACCTCTCCAACTTCGACTCGGACAAGGCCAAAGGAGTGTACAGCATCGACGTCAAGCTCTACCTCAGGGTGCGGTTCAAGGTCGGCGTGATCAAGACATTCCGGTTCAAGCCCAAGATCAAGTGCGGCCTTGAGGTGCCCATCAGCGGCTCAGCCACCAGCTTTCAGACCACCAAGTGCGACTTCGATTGGTGATCGTGTCGATGTGCAGTCGACCGTGCCGCCGTATTTTTCGCACCATACGATATTCGGACTACATATCTTCATTTGCTTGCTATACATTATACAGTACCTTTACAGTGATGAGTTTTATATGCACTTATGCAGGTTGTATTATCATTCTTTGTATTGCTGTGTACTCCTTGCTTGCTGCCTTGTGTAAATACAAATAAACACAGATGCTCCTTTCGGAGTTTTTGTTTTGTAAATACAGATCGTCAAGGCCTGCTCTGCATAGATGTTGAGTTTGTCAGCTAAAATAGCCGAATTCTCAGAAGAAAATCTCAGATTAGTGGTGGCAGTTGGGTGAAGTTGGCCAATAGAAGGTTATGGCTTTTTTCTATGGGCTGGGCATTGACTTCGTTTATGGTGATGTATAATATAATAATCAATGGTAAAGCAGAATGCCAATGCCATGGATGAGAAGTTCAGCTGAGTTCTATGCTTTGACCATGGTGAAGCAATGGTATCTGTCATGTTGAGGTTCGCAATTTCTTCCGATGGGGACATTACAGCAGTTGACTGATCAAGTTCTTCGTTCTTTTATTCAATCCATGGTCACAACACTAGTTTCAGATCATTGGATTGTTCCAAGGCCATCTAGCTGGAAAGTTAGAAACAATCCCAGATAAAAGGCAATCTCTAAGCAACAACTCATGCCCATCTAACTTGGTACTTAAAAGGAACAGAAGGCGGAACAGCAAAAAGAAATCTTGTAGAACTGATTTCTAAGACTCGAGATGGTAAATATGCAGCCAAGTTTATTTCTCACCAGCCTCCCCAGTTCAGAGAACTAAATGGCAGCAAAGTACTCCTTGCTGAGCTTAGGATCGGGCTTCATGGACTTCTCACCAGGCTTCCAACCCGCAGGGCAAACTTCATCTGGATTGTCCTGTACATATTGCAGGGCCTATGCAAAGAAATAGGAGCTTAGAATTGAACATCAGGCATCATTAACACAAATAACTTGCTCACCAGATTTCTAATTATCAACTCTCTGCACTACCAGCTTGTATAATCTAATTATCTGCGAAAATCTTGTAGGTTCTATTAATACTGAACGAATTGCAGGATGTAGATGCAAGTGTTTTTCCAATTTCCAATTCTGTTTTGATCTTTCATGCTGCCATCAAATCTTGGCATTGTTAATCCCGTGAAAGGAAATCCTGGAAAAGCTCGAAGTATCTGAGACTTTACCTGGAGTGTTCTCAAAGTCTCGTCAACACTTCTCCCAATTGCAAGATTGTTGATGGTAGAGTGCTGGATCACCCCTTCCTTGTCAATGATAAACAGGCCCCTCAGAGCAATTCCCTGTATATTGTAAAAAAAATGTTACTGAACCCTTTGGAAGTAAAGAAAAAAAACATGCGCATGTACCATCTATCCATAGCACTAAAAAATATTAATCTCTCTTAGATTATTTCAGTTTGTAATCTCAAAGGGCCAGCAGGATTCCAGAAAAGCCCCAAGAAAATTCAATGATCTTGCCAATTTTATTCACAAACTTCATAGTCATAAAAGGAACGTGCTAGCTGTTAACAATGGCTTCAAATAATATTGCAGGTTCATATGCTTTTGAAAAGCAATTACATCTAGAAATATTTATGATTACCTGATCGGGTATAAGCACACCGTATGATTTAGAAATAGTTTTACTGATATCTGAAATAAGTGGGTACTTCAAGTCACCAAGTCCTCCTGACTTTCTATCGGTTTGCACCCAGGCAAGGTGTGAGAACTTCAAGGAAAGCAGCCACAAGGCAAAGGAGGTAACATCAATACAAGCTCCAGATAGTTAGCTGAAATCATCCAAGATCAGGAAATTACGGAGAGGAAGACATACCACACTGTCAACAGAGACACCCAATACTTCTGTGTTCAACTTCTCAAACTCAGCATAACGGTCACTGAAAGCCGTGATCTCTACCCAAAAGGAAAGCAAGATAAGGTGAATGATGAACCAACTCATTCAGCAGATCATCAGTTGTAAGTTGTAACACAAAACCAACCTGTGGGACAAACAAAGGTGAAGTCCAATGGGTAGAAGAAGAGGATAACGTACTTCTTTCCAATATAGTCGGAGAGTTTCACCTGGAGACAAAATGAAGATATGTAAGAGTAGTCATTAATATATGCTAATCAATTATCATGCTGATACACTTACATTGATGAATTCCTGATCGAAAACAGCCTCGGCCTCGAAATCTGGCGCTATGTTTCCAACAAGTGGTGCATCACTCTGTTCAAGTGTAACATTGTGCTTACTTTTCAGTAACATGTAAATCATAAAACCATCAAAAACATAAAGCACAGAATTTCAGAGATAATACAACCTAAACATATGATGTCTCAATATTTTTTTGGAAGTGACAAGATGTTCAGCAGAAAATATTCTCCCCAGAGACCACAGCTTCATGCATATGAAGAATGAAACTAGCTGTTGCAACCTTTTTTCAAGAGCTTATTAAGTAGCCACCAAATTCATAGGACCATGGAGACCATTTGCTATATATAGTACACCACCCATCTTCTTAGTATAGCCTTGTCAAACCATTAGAGGATGTATCTTTTAAAAGGGGAAAATCAGTAAACGGTTGATCCCAGATAGGACATATGTTCAAAATCAAATCTTAGATATTGAACAGAATTTTCATCGCCATCCCGTATGACCTAATTCAGGGAAGAACCGATGACAATAGAGGAAATTCAGTCACTTCGCGTGCAGTGCGACGAAATACAGGATTACTTCAACGAATAAGCACAATGTAGTATCCGAGGATGAAACTAAGCACACGTACGGAGGCTCTGACGATGAAACTGCCGCGAGGGCGAGAGCCGTTGCGGGTGGAAGCAGCGAAGCGGGGGAGACCAGACGAAAGGAACGGCTTGTTGAGTCTGCGGGGAGTTGCCAAGGTCCTTGTGAACGAAGCTACCACCGGAGAGGACGGCTTCCTGGAGGAAAATGAGCTCGGTTTGGTGGTGATGAGGGCCGTAGAAGTAGCAGCAGCCGAGCAGGCCATTTTTTTAGCTCTGTTTATTGCACAGCCGAGAAAGAGACAGAGGAAAGGAAGAGGAACAGAGATGCGGGAGAGAGGGGGGTTTGATGGGTGATGAGTGAAAGAACAGAAATGGTGGATGATAAGATAAAGTTTGAGAAGTGAAGATTTGTTTCCTCGGATCTCGCTCTTCCCCCTACCTATCTATGCTCTGCTTGTGGCTCCAAACTTCTGGGTATCTGCCAATTATATTGGTAGCCCATTTTTTGACTGTCCACCCAATTTCTAGTTGATACTTGTGCTGCTTTTCAATACTTGTGGGTATCTGCCTATCATAGTTAACATGGACTTATGGCATTTGGGTGCTTGTGCTACTTTTCAAACCATGAATGGTATCTACTAGCCCTACTTAACTCCGTGGTCTACATTGCTTTAAGTAACCAAACCTAGAGAGAAGAGGGTAAGAGGGTAGTCCAATAGCATTTGAACTCTTGGTTCTCAGATTTTGCTGAGAGATCTAATTGGGTCAGATTTATGGGCTTACCATTTCATGCCCAAAATGCCACTCATTTCTGGTCTCCTCTCCCTCTCCATCTTTCTCCAACCAGCTTTGCTTCACAGACAAACTGACAAACCTCAATGCTGAAGGTCCAATCCCCTTCCTCGCATCAGGATTCCTCTTATCCTGTTTTTCCTCCACGTCACTCATTTTTCCCCTCCCCTCGCCGGAGAACCAGAGCCCCTACTTGCAAAGGTAATGCTACAATGTAGTAGCCCTTGTAACTATGCAAGAAACCCTCCATCTCCTCTCCAATATCAAACCCCACTCATCTTCTTCCACACATCCTCCTGTGCCCCACAATGATCCCCCTTCACTTTCTCGACCCAAGACCCTATCTTTCTCCTCCTCCGCCGCTGCCGCCACCATCTCTCTCCCCCAGAAGTCCCCAAAGACCCCCTACCACCTCCCCGCCCTCCCCTCCCCTCCCTCCGACTTCGAGGCGAAGATGCTCTACCTCGATTCTCTCGGCATCGACTTCCTCTCCCTCATCGGCCGCTACCCACTTCTCGTCTCCGCCCCCCTTCCCTCCGTCAGGTCCACCGTCGACTTCCTTATATCGATGGACTTCAACCTCATCGAGCTCCGCCGCATCTTCGGGATGTGTCCTGAGGCCCTCTCCCTCTCCCCCGCCGACCTCCTCCCCGTCTTCACCTTCCTCCTCCGGGAGGCCCGCGTCGCCGGCTCTGATATCCGCGGCGTGATCAACAGGCGACCCCGCCTCTTAGCCTCCCCCGTCTCGTCCCGTCTCCGCCCCACTCTCTACTTCCTCCAGAGCATCGGCATCTCCCAGGTGAACAAGCACACTAATTTGCTCTCCTGCAGCGTTGAGGACAAGCTGATTCCCAGAATCGAGTACTTCAAGAAGGTCGGCTTCTCCCATAAAGACTCGATCAGGATGTTTAGGAGGTTCCCCCAGATGTTCTGTTACAGTATAAAGGAGAACTTGGAGCCCAAATTCAATTACTTTGTTGTGGAGATGGGGAGAGACTTGAAGGAACTGAGGGAGTTCCCTCAATACTTCTCCTTTAGCTTAGAGAATAGGATCAAGCCGCGGCACCAGTCCTGTGTAGAGAAGGGTGTCTGTTTCCCTCTGCCAGTGCTGCTAAAGACCAGCAATGAGCAATTCCTTGGCAGATTGGATGTTTGCTGTAATTCCTCGTTGCCCTTCTCATCTTCTCCCCTGTGGTGTACAAATTGTGAAGCTGGTTGATTCTATATAGCTTATACCATTTTGTTCTAATCGTGAAAGTGAATCAAAAGGAAGATTTTAATGAGAATCACATTTTCATGCTTTACATAACATGGATCAGGAATAAAATGTATCAATCTAACTTGATCATGAAGGGACGAATTAGATCTGTTTCATTTTGTACAGAAGTTTGCTTGAACCAGAATGCTCTAAGCTCTCAAGCGCCTAAAGCTGATACGAGGAAGGTATAGCTTGTTCTTGGTTGGATAGGACCAAGGTACATCAAAGCTGGGGCTCCTCCCAAGTTCATTAACAGTTTCTTTTTCGTCATTGATGACTTGTGGGTACTCTGTCCTTGCATTGGGTTTGATCTGTACAGTACCTGAAGTCTGGGATTGTTTCATGTTCTTGCCAGGCTTGTAAAATGTAGGAGTGTCATTTGGAGGCGGCGGCGGGCTGGAGCTCTTCCTGCTGCTTTTCTGAAATTTTGATATTTGCAGTTCATGATTCAGTAAGGAAATCTCAAGCAAGAAAGGCATCATCAAGAGTCAGTCAAGAGGGCAGAAGCTGTAGAGAGCAAGCCTTGCCTTGTTGCTTGACTTGGAGGACTTCCCAGATTGACCGGCCGTATACTCAAGGACTTGGAAGATCGCCGACTGCCCCAAGTCAGAACAGTTCTGCAAGTAATAGATGGCCAAATCCCAGGCCTTGGCCCTCCACTCCGGCAGCTTCTTCTCAAGGTCTGTCTCGTGATTTGTCACGAATGGTCGTAAAACTGTCTCATATATGTAGCCAGTCCCCTGCCATAAACAAATGAACCATCTTTATTACCAGCTCTGCTATTTCAAGAAGTGCAAGAGATCAGATCTCCATGGGTTTAGAGTGGTTACTTTTGTCTTGGGGTACCACAGATAAATGATGAATGCGAGCTTCAGCTCACCATACATCGGAAGCCTGTAAGAGAAAAACAATTCACAGATTGGTGGCGGAGAGCTAAATCACCTGGGTATTTTTCAGGTGGCCATAATGCTTACCAAGAGATTATAACATCTGCAGCTCTCTCCAAGATGTTGAGAAGAGCCATTATTATCCTGCAAGATTGAAGGCAGAGGTTGAAGGACTAAACACTACAAGACATTGATCGTCCAATTAGGTAGAACTGCAACTTAATGACCCCTTCAGAAACAAGAAATCTAAGCTTACCAATACTGACACCAGAAGCGGAGTTCACCACCACTGGCTCTGTTTCCCTCCAACGCCTTGAAGCACTGAAATGATGGGTAGGCATACCCGAGAAGAATCCTACCCACCGTAAAATATTCAACCAAGTTGAGGGAATGAACTTCAAACGAAACAGAAAAAGAGATCAGTTGTAGAGCGCATACAAAAGGAATCTTGTGAGTAAATCCTCCACCATCCTCGATCTGATCGATGCTGACAGATACGAGCTTCTACAACCAGATGCAAATCACCCCTCGGCAAGAATGACTCCCGGCTACCCGGAGAAGCAGCCAATCTGAAGGAACTTCACAAAATTCGAACTTGTTTGTCTTCGGAAGGAGATGGTGTCTTTGGGATTCTCGAGGTGCAGAGAAAGTTTAAAGCTTGGAAGCAAAGTGCCGCTTCTCTGGCCATATTTGGGAGGCAGCAAAGAGTAAGAGCTTGGAAGAACAGAAGTTTTACGGAGGGAGATGTGACTGTTTATCCTACAGATCAAAAGAGTGGCAATCCAGCAAAGGGACGCAAAAAGAGAAAAAAAAAGGAGGAAATTAGTTTTCCTTGGCAGGGACGCTACGCTTCATTATCTGCATCTTTGTACGCAATATAATGCAGCGGCAAGCAAGAGACAACATTGGTTGCCTACAAGCTCCAGGCCCACGAGAGCCCCACGGGTCCCTGTGGGCTCCGGCGATGTTAGAGGCAGGGCTTTCATGAAGGCGGCGCATCCGTATAATAGCAGGGGATTTGTTGGGGGTTCTTCAAAGTGAGGAGTGGGGGAGGATGATGGAGTATCATTGAAGTATGACCAAACTTGTCTCCTACTGTTGTCTTTATTTTTCCTTCTTCTTATTTGCTTCTTAGACAGTTTGACTACCAACTCGGAGGTTGCTGCTGCCGCCGCCGCCGCCATGACCCTCCGTGTTGAGAGAGAGAGGAGGAGGAGAAGTGTAGTCATGGTGGTGATAATGGGAGAATTGATGAGCTGTGGAAGTTGAAGGATAGGAGATGGCCTCTTGAGCTTGTATGTCAACCAGCATCTCCACGAAGGCCCCCAAGATATGGCCGTGGTTGGCCTTGCCATTGACCCTCAAGTACCAGTCAAGTAGACCCTTAAGGCCCTCCCAGTCCTTGAGGCCATAAGCCTTCACCATCTCCTCCATGGACTTCCGGAAGTCCATATACGGATCCCGCGACTCCATCGACAACACGAGGCTCTCCTCGATGGAGGGCATCTCGCAGTCCTTATTCGACTCTTCGAGTATCGAGCTCGTCTTCCCGGGCTCGAAGAAGAGCCGCTCCGATGACCTCACCCTCTGAACTGCCATCTCGACGATGGAGTCGTCGTCGGCCTCTTCCAGCAGGGTGGTCTTTGCTTCAGTCTCAAGGTCCTCATTGTGTATGGAATAGGCCGTGTTGGCAGTCCTGAAGAAGTGGCCGGTGTCACCGGTGGGGCTCGGGAAGGAGAGGGTCCGGAGCTGGCTGCAGTAGTATGGCCATTGCCATAGAGAAGGGGAGATACCTGACGCCTCAATGCCTTCTTCTGTGCTCTTGGAGAGGAAATTAAGAATGGGGAGCTTCATCTGCACCCAAGTAGGTCACCAAAGCGGCCCAGCAACCTGCAAGATACTGACAAGATCGTTAAGTCAGAAGGGTCCACACCCATATGTCATCACCCGGTTGCCTGGTTTAGCAGTTGGCATAAGTTGCTTTTGCTACCATAAAAAACCATACATTCCTTCAAAAAATTACTGTCACAGGAAGTGTGGTAAGATGCACAGTTTCAAAAATCGGATAGTGGCAAATGGGCAAATACTATGCCAACATGGAGAGTAGAGGACCATAAGAGATTCTCATTGTACACCCTTTGTGACCATGGAGGTGATTCTAGGGCCTAAACAGAAGGCTAGTAAAAATGAATTCAGAATGATGGTTAAAGAGATCCTTTTATTTCACCAACATATGTAATTTTCTGGTAATCAGATAAAACAAAACCTTGATCATGTCTATCAAACCAAAACAAAGATGACAAGGGCAGGAGATATCCAGAAACCATGTGTGTCCAACAAGTGGTGTCCAACTCTTGGCAAATGGTTCAAGAAAATCGTAGTCCAATGGCAAGTGGAGCAATGAAGAAATGGGATGGACCCTCTTCCGCTAGGAAGATTCTGAGTTTGTTGCTGTCCAATCATGTATACTGAGGCATCATATCCTCAGTTCGAGTTGACATGTTCTCAGGGACCATAATCTAACTTCAGGACAAGTGAATTAAAAAAAAAAAGAAAAGGACAGAAATAGGGACACAACCAAGTTTAAGAACGTTCAATGTTTTGCCCATAAGTCCACCAAACAGAATCGAATTAAACAAGCAGCAGCAGCAGCAGCAGCGTTGCCAATAAATCAAGTGGACAATCAGCAAGAAGGGATGGATGATCAAACTACATAAAAAGGATGACAAAGAGAGAACCTGATTTTGATACTGTTCCAAAGATTCCAAAACATCTGCCACAAGAATATGTCTGAAAAGAAAGAACAGCTCAGACTAGGAATTCAGCAATACCTGCTACCAGTTTATAACATTTGCAATGGTTTTTAACCTATCACAAACCCAATTTCATTAAAGCACAATTAAGAGTCGGGAATGGAAAGACAATTTCACAAAAGTTCCTTAAGCAGATGTGTTATCAATCTGGCATATGGATGAAATGCCACCAATGAAACAGTTACCACTCAACAGAGTTTCAACAACACTGAAAAACGAAATATGAAGGTGATTCTGTGCCGAGAAATGGGAGGAGCATGATCCAAGACACATCCCTCTCTAGTGTTCTTAAAACCTTCAGCACATCATTTCATCACGAAGTATATATCGCATACTTGATTATGGACATCGCCATCTATATTGATATTTCTTGGGAAACTAGAAGTAGGTTCCCTCTGGAGGTTGGACCAATTTTCGGTTATGTGGGGCTGCCATCTCCTTCTTCAGCTGAGTCAATATGTCCTCCATCGTGTACTCCCTCTTCCAATTTGCAAGGAGCCCAAATTTCTTTGCCTCCACCTTATCACAAAGAAAGGTTTGTCAAATCATATTGGAATAATCAAATAGAAAGCCTCATTTGCAACAAACCGATGCAAAACAGGAGCAACACTTAAGAACCCAACAGCTGTATTATGAAAGACATGAAAATAAAAGGGGAATTTACCACTCCAGTTTCATGGTTGACACAATTCATGTTGATCCGAGAATGGAATCGAACACTGGGTGGCTTTTCGGGATAATCCTTGTCACAGAACAACTTCAACTGGTAGATACGACCTTCATGCACGGTCTAATGAGTAGAAAAAAACATCCTAGTAATCAGAATCACTATAGAAGAAAATGACCAAGGAAAATGATGAAATGCCGTGATATAAAAGATATATGGTTGTAATGTTTTCTTCTCTCATTATTGGTTTGCATGAAACAAGCCACAATAAGACAGAACAATTTATAGTACCACCAAGAAATGTTTCACTCAAAGGTAGAAGTAAAAAAAATAGAACTGAATTATCCCAGTTTAAAAGCATATGAAATCATTGGTGTTGAGTGACTTAGCATGCTCCACCAGTGGCTATATCTCCCTGCAGACAAAAGATAAGTTGCTAGTAACCAAGGGAACTGACTAACATTGAGAGGGCCAATAATAGTGCCTGTCCAAGAACGCATGTAAATATCATCTCCATCATCCATTCCATAGCTAACAGTGCCATCTCCTATGCCCTTTTCCCCGCGTTCAAGTTCCTCCAATAATCTGAAATTTCGAGGAACTACAAAGATCACAAGAAAATGCAAATTACATACCAGAAAGTGTAAATGTGTGCTTTGCAGTTCAATGCAGACACCAAAACCAACATGCAGTAAAATTATCCATATCTTTGTTGGAAGTTCAATTCCTTAGACAAATAGGTAAGCGGGTGGGTAAGTGATGTTGGAGGAGGGGAGTGGAGAAATTTTTATTGTATTTTGAATTAAGGAAATAAATTTACAGACACCTTATAAACCTCGAAAGTTTATTCTGAAATTTGAATTGGAATAAAATGAATCAGAAAGTTCTTTTCCAGGCTTTTATCTACATCAATTAATTATTTGGTTTCTGTTAATTCAAGCCAACATATATGTTCAGAGAGAACCTTCTTTGAACTCATCCTTTCTATTCTTATACTTTAAAGGGTTCTTAAAAGAAAGATCAAGATGGCCGGGTAAAACCAGACGAAATAATCACATAGAACTTTTACTCCATATCTAAAAAACATATATTAAAGCTTCCCCTCCTTTTCACAAAAACATGCAAACAGGAAATGATTTTCATAGTAAAAGAAACGCATAAACACAATATCATACTCAAGAAATAGTCAAGCAACAATACAAAAACCGTCCTCAATACATCATTAAAAAAACAAATTACTGCTTTGTTTGTACTTTATACATGGGAAGAGTTCAAAGTGTATTTCTTGAACACCTATTTGGGATGCATTACAAACCGGAAAGAGGAAGCTGTAAGAAAGCATCACGCATATAATTTTTATTTCCAAATCCATTTAATATTTTCCAAATAACTCTGGCTTCACAAGCACCCTTTTACAGTGCCATGATACCTTTGTCAGGAACTATGACATCAAGAAAAGACAAAAGTGCTAACCCTGGAAATTTTCAGCAATCACCAGCATGCACAATTTCCATTCAGCGGCAAACAACAACACAATTTGCCTTCGCTGAAGATAAGTTGAGCTGTAAATGGCTCTATCAGGAACCCAGAAACAAAATGAGTCCATCAGGACAGATGGGTCATATAGACGGATAAATGTATGGGTACATCTAAAAAAATTGCATTTCATATGGTCATCAACGGAACTGCAAGCCTCCAAGTGGTTGCATCAGATCATAAATCGAAACATCGCACAGAATCAGAGAGCTAGCTATCATGCAAAAGCTGCATCTTTCATCAGCAAAAGCGGTGAATTACTCGTCATGGCAAAAAGCCAACCTGAATGGTGAAAGTACAACGACATAATCATGAAATCACAAAAAATATCTCAGGAGACACCAAACAGAAGAAGAGGGCTACTTGGGAACATCAGCACGCCCTTTTATTCAATCGGAAGGAAAACCCATCAAGGTTCCGCCATCGACAGCCAATGACAGAAAATGAAAGCCATTAAGGATCAGGAAAGCGAGAGGCAGGGATCGAGAGACTTACCCACGATACTCGACCCTCCTGAGCCCAGCGTCATCACGACTGATCAAAGTAGCTCAATTTTTTCACGTCGAGATCTGAGGGGAAAGGAAACGCGGAAGGGAGAAGAAATGGAGTGAGAAAGAAGGTTCAGACCTGACCTGACAAAGAAGAATCTCATAAAAAAAAAAAGCCTTTGCTTGGGAGAATAATAATAATAATAATAATAATAATAAAAAGAGAGAGAAAAAGAAAAAATTAAATTGGAGCATCAATTAGTGGGGAATATTGAAAAAAATATATATTTTTAATTGAATAAAAAGAAACATAATACAAAAAAATATCCTTATATTTTATTATTTATTTTAAATATTTGTATTTTTTGACAAATTTAAGGATATTACATGAATTCTCCATTGGAACAACCAAATAATGATTTGGTGTTGGATACCATCCGGCTCGTGAGGTGGGAGCTCGACTCCATGGATAGAGATGGCGGTTACCGGCGTGGTGGTCTCTCTCGGTTCTGGGAACCGCCGTTTATCGGACTGTGGGCCGACATGGATGCTTTCCATTCAGGTTGGTCTGCTTTTGGGAACAGTACAGTCTCCTTGGCATTGTTTGTCTCGTGATCCTACCGGTTCGCCTCTTCCCCTTATCAGGAGTGAACTCCTTTTAGGGTTTCGCTATGCGCGCAGTCCACCATTGATGTATCATAGAAACGGGATGGGTGCAGGTGCAGGTGCAGCACTGAATGTTATTCAGGTTTGATGAGCCTGAGACGCAGGAATTGCCCTGCCCGCCCCAGATCAGATCCTCTGGTGCTTTTGTACGAAAGAGCAGTGATTTCAAGAACATGGTAGAATCTGAAAAGGACCCTAGGCAAGTATGGCATGCAGAAGAGCCACATTTTGGGGGGTACCAATTAATTTATACGACAGCAGGCACTGCAGGGTGTACCAGGAACTCTCAACCCTCCAATCATCTGCTTGCTCCACCGCCCTCAGGCTCAGGCCGATTGATTATCTCCACTCCAGTCTCCACCTCATATTCATTCATTGTATGATCCAGTGGGCACACACACTCTCCTCAATAATACTGATGGATTGATCTGCATTCTGCACCACTCCAAGATGCTGAGTTTCTTAATGGCAGTATTTCTTATTCAAAAGGCTCACATCACATCATGGACTTGGATCACGCAAGTTCCGATGTTTATCTTTTTCTCTTACTTTGCTTTCTCCCACATGAATTCTTCAACTATTTCCGGAGAGCAAAACTAGGAATGTCCAAAACGTCAATCGGTTGTCAAATACGTGATTTAATTTAGAGAGGAGGAGGAGGAGAAAATCTGACGTTTCAAGTACAATTTCTTACCCAATGTGGGGCTGATGGAAATACAACAAGTTGTGATGATCCATGGTGGATGGGTGAACCAGCTGGATCGGACATGGTCATCGACATGCCACCCCCACTTGAACAGAGACTGTTTATTGTTTATATATAGTCTCTGTTTGTTCTCTGCACCTTCTCACATCATACCCATAAGAATTCCTCCCTGAAGAAGAGGAAGATATGTCGATGAACCACTTCTCGCAGGAACTCTGGTGGCGCCCCTCTTCCCAGCACCATATGCCGCTGTCCGCCGTCTATCTCCACCATGGCCGTCCCCACGGCCTCAACTTCAACCGATGTGGAGATGACGACCACGGGGGCTCCTCGGAGATGGAAGAGAAGGTCGCGGATGGACGGATGAGTAATGCTGCTGATTATGCAGCAGGAGAGCAGGAGGTACCGGAGGAGACCGAGAAAGAGGCGCTCTTCGAGAAGGCGCTGACCCCCAGCGACGTCGGCAAGCTCAACCGCCTCGTGATACCGAAGCAGCATGCCGAGAAGTACTTTCCTCTAGGCGGCGATTCCAGCGAAAAAGGTCTGATCTTGAGCTTCGAGGACGAGTCAGGCAAATGCTGGAGATTTAGGTGGAGACAGTGAATCATTTCTTACAGTCATCATCGCTTGAAGATTGTATATGGCCGGTTTTATTTTATATACACAGATGAATGGAAACAAATGTGGATGCAATTTTCAGGTACTCGTATTGGAGTAGTAGCCAGAGCTACGTGCTGACAAAAGGGTGGAGCAGGTACGTGAAGGAGAAGATGCTGGATGCCGGCGACGTGATCCTCTTCGAGCGCCACAGTGTGGACATGGACAGGCTGTTCATAGGGTGGAGGCGGCGGGGAGAAGTGACCTGCACGGCGGCGCATCCCGGTGGCTGGCCACCGTCCACCGACTTCCTCACCAAGAGAGCCTCAGGTACGTACACACCTGCTTATGCGCTTAGTTGAAGAAATGTGTGGATGGCGAAAGTTAGCATCTTGTTATATTTGGTGGATGGTTATTACAGGATCATCTACCCATGGTGGAACTGCAGTGACCGGAAATTCAAGGACACTGAGGTTGTTTGGTGTGAACATGGAGTGCCGGCTAGAAGCATCCGAGGAGCCTGCTACACCGGACGGCTCGTCCCTCTCCCCGAGGCTAGGCCACCACCAGCCCGTGTACTACCATCATCAGCACCCCACTGATCAAATAGTAAGTAAAGATCAGTGTAGTAGATGAACGGTCTCCGCAATCTGTTCATGAATGGGAGAAGAGGACAGAGGCATTAAAATCAAGGCCATGTGGATAATAAAGTATTCAGATTACTGAAAATGAACTTCAATCCTATCCGGGTTCTACTTCCTTCCCTGTATCTCCCGACAAAAGAGGTTCCTTTACGCGATTAAATTAAATTAAAGATGCAGAAGCGGAACAGTTCCAGCCAATCTGCCTGTCGGTGTTGTCTGTACTCTTGCTGCCATGACATATGTCCAAACCCAGCAAAAGCGATATCAGCCGCGGGTGACTAACTGATGAGCCCTACAACAGCGCCGGTGAGGGGCAGAAGCTGCAACTGCAAAATGGAGTTGGGGAGGAAGAATCTGCTTTCTATAGTGTAGAGATTCTGCCAAAAGATTGAATTTCTCTCTGTTTGAAAAAATTGAATTAATGCTCATTGTATGGATAATGGTGGATGGTGAGACCTATTCTGTTCTTCTTCCTCGCCGTGCTCACCAAAGAACCAAGTAGTTCAAATGTAAACATGGTGAAACAGCTGAACGGGACAAGAATTAGCCTCCATACAAAGAAGTGCATTGAACTAACTATTTTGGTAAACATGGCAGTGAACAATAATAGGAAAAGACTGCATTTCATTGAACAATCTTGAGCACCCAAGTTTCCTAGTATGAACAACTGCCAGATAAATCAGTATCTAAGATAAAGGCGGCTGAAAAAGGACTTGAGATGGAGCCACATGCCACGTTCAGAGATTGAGACAAGAGGAGCATCCATGACGGCCACCCATTGACCACGCCTGTAAATGTGGCTCGGTATTCTTTCAGTGGCTGAGCAAGTGGGGAGGGGTCCCCAAGATATGCATCCTTATCGGTCCGACCCCTTAAGGTACGGTGGTCCCGATCCAGAGATTGAAGCAACTCATCCTCTGTATAGATGGAGCCTGTCCTGCAACAATAATTCAACCATGCATGCCTTGGAACAGTGAACATACATGGAAATCCCCATGTAGGTAATGCAATCTTCATTCCACTAAAGCTTCCATCTCATCTTTTTGACAGGCTTTTTCTGCACTTCTTTTCACTAATGTCAAACTTCACCACCTTCACCTCTCGTCAGATCTGTCAGAAGAAGAAAAAATTGAACTATAATGGGCCTCAAATGTTTTGCAACTAACCATACGTTAAAGCAGGAGTTTTGTGGAAGCAATAGTAAATAGTTACTGAGATAAGCAGCTCCGGTGAACAAATCTCAATCTCCTCCGGCTATTCAATTGAGCAGAAGACATGGCATTTGCCATTCAAATAGGCCACAGGGATGACACTGTTCACCAATGGACTGAAAGCAGTAATCCATGTGCTGCAAGGACGCGGAGTAAAAAGCAACCAGTGAGGCAGCAGCAACTTACAATCCATCAGTCATACGCACCACTTGACTCAAAACCCACCGGACAATCCCAAGAGAAAAAAACTGGCATGTTTCCTGAAATAGTGAGTATGATTGATAGCTCACCATGAATTTCCTCCATGCTTGCCCAAATGAAGCTCCTTCTGCAAGTGGTAATCTTAGACACAGAGAACACGTTGGAGCCAGCTTGTTGCTGTAGGACCTCAAACTCCATTCACCCATCTATACTTTTGCACCTCCTTGGGTACAACCTTATGTCTGCCATGATGAATTATATCATAGGTGAAATGTGCTGGTATTTGAACTGATATTTTCATCTTCCACAACTAGTTGCAGTTGCACTTTTCTTGCGCCTGGCCGGAGCATTTCAACACTACTCCCCGGGTAAATTCACAGGTGGCCAACACACTCTAGTCATCAGAACTATTATCTTCTGTCTCTCTAAGAAATGGCAACATTACACTTTGGATATTTAGCTCATATGCAGGCCAAACACCTGAAAATGGTTTTCTTGAGAATTTGTATCCACAGAACATAAAGTGGAAAGCAATATATTCGATGCCCAGGCTATACATCTCCCTTGGTATCTAAAATTAAGGCTAGTGCTTTTGGATATTTTCCATTGCAGACCTGCAATAGGGAAAGCAATGAAGCTTTAAGTCACCAGTCCTGTCCCATGGCCCTTTTCTTGGGGGTATGCAGAACCCCATATTTATAGACCTTCCATGGAAGCCACCAGCGAGGTGAGCAACATTATTTATCTCCTCACAAGCTCACAAAGTGCACCTATTTACATTGATGCAAAGACAGCAACTTCACCAATCTAAACACTGTAATAGGACCAAACTAGAGCCCATCTACAAGAGTCCAAAATCTTCCGATCATTGCTTGAAAAGACTAAATTACTGATTCTGTACATCCAACCTGCATTTTCTTATCGCTGTTCTTCACAAGTAACATAGAACCAACTAAGCAAATAAGGGGCAGATAAAAAAAAACTATAAAAAGCTTGAGACTTGAGGCACTCACCGACCATGGATGGCTAGAGCACTCGACCGACTTCCAGCCCAATCGTCTCTATGCGCTGTTTCCCTGAACTCACCGACCCCCACTTCACTCTCGCACAAAATCCAACGCAAGCAGTCTTTCACGCGATGTTTCTTGTTGCTGTTGGAGGCCCACAGGCCACAGCCGTCAACATGGGGATTACCCCTCAAACGGGCTCGGCTCGGGCCCTGCGATGCCATCAATAAAGGTTGAATTTTCGTGTTCTCATAGGGTTGTCGATTGGGAGGGACTCATGCAATTAATTAGGTCACATTGGCTTGAAACATTTAATTAAAAAAACAAATTATCTTTTATGGGTATTAATAAGATAATTAATTAAGTAAGATAAAAATCATTTAGTTCTTCATAAAAATATTTTTGTTCTAGAATTATATATTTAAAATTACTGAAAAGTTTGATAAATTTGAAATATTTAATTCAAATATTATATTAGATTAAAAGGTTTTATATAAAATTATAATTTAATCAATAAATATAGAATTAGTTTTACACGTATTTGGCTGATATTCGCGGTGAGAACTAGGTTGAATCTTGGACGTCTCTGTTTGCATCGAATCATGCTTTGGATACACATACACTCTTCATGATCCTTTGGATATGGAAGCAATCCCATCCCATCCCGGGTAGGAATTGAGTTCCATCCAAGGAAAGCTCATGACAAACAAACCATTCATGTCATTATCATATCATGCATACATGCACGGAGGCGCCAAGGCGACAAATGTGTACCACCGCCTCCTCTACACTACCGGCAGCCGTTGCTGATGCCATAACCGGAGTGCTCCCCGTAGACATCATCCAGTTCAACATCTTGACGTGTCTTGATGGTCCAACCCTGACTGCAGCCTCCTGCGTCTCCTCCCAACTCCGCCAGCTCTCGGCCCGGGATACCCTGTGGGCCGACGTGTGCCAATCCACGTGGCCGTCTACCAATGATCCCCGCACCCTGGCGGCCATATCCGCCTTCCCAGGCGGCCACCGGTCCTTCTTCTCCGACTCGTACTCCCTCCCCGCAGTCTCCGGCCACGACTTTGCAGACGTAAGGAGCTCTACTCCGGCGGAGATAATTTCTGCGGTAGATATCCACCACCGCGGGAAGCTGATCTTCAGCCAGGTGGTGGCCTCCGAGACGGTCACCGCGTGGTTCAAGTGCTCCCCCTTCCGGATCGACATGCTGGAACCCAAGGAAGTTGTCGCCACGCCGGTTCCCTATCCGGACACCGACCATGAGTGCCGCCAGCTAGGAGACGGTCTGACGCTGAGCTGGATCGTGATCGATCCGGCGGCGCGGCGGGCAGCGAACGTCTCGAGCCGCCGCCCCGTGTCGGTAATCCGACACTGGCTGAGCGGCGAGGTCCACGCCCGGTTCGCGACGGTCCTTCCCGGGGAAATAAGATCGGGATCCTCGTCGGAGTTCGTGGAGTGTGGAGCCGTGGTGACCTGCGGCGGCAGCTGGGGAGGGGACCTTCAGGTGATAGAAGTGAGCTTGCAGGTAGAGGACATGGATGGGAAGTTCCTGAACGGGAGGGAGAGCCTGGCCGTTCTCCGGAGGGCCCTGGCGGGCGGAAGACGAACTCCGTCCGGTGTCGGCAGAGGAGACGAAGTGAGGAGGATGCACGAAGAGTTTCAGAGGATGAAGATGGAGAGGAAGGAGAGGAGGCTGAGAGCAGAAGGGACACTAGACATGATATGTGTGGCCTTGGGGTTCTTCCTTCTCATATCACTCTTAGTTCTCTGCATCATCACCTTCTGCAGATGGTGAAAACGATAGGAAAAGAAGTCCGTAATGATACCGAGAATTCAGCCTGAGTTCATTGCATTATACGCCCCCACACTACTCTGTACACTAAACCGATATCCATCATGCTAAATGGTAAAAATTCAATGAAATTTCATGAACACTGGAATGGAGCATCAATATTGTCCATAAATTGAGATCAAACTGAAGAAATCATTCAGAATTTTGAATTTGTCAGGCTTCAACTCTCTTGGGTTGTTGGGATCGATGGATGAATCAGACCCTGCGGAGTGCCATTGCAGAGAGAGACACCACGAGGAGGATGAGGAACGCCGCGATGAATGACGCCACCACTGCCCCGCTAACCTTCTGGCAGAAGTCACCGAACTGCTGGCAGATTGGCAGCCAGTTCGCACCTTGGTTTCCGTTATGAGCCAGGTATACTATGGCTGCTCCCGATGCTCCTGCTGCAGTTGTCAGCGTCAGCGCCACCTGCAGTGTGCAAATTCTCGTCTATATTAGAAAAGCCATCACAATGCAGCACAGGAAAGGGGTCAACAGTTCTGTTAAAGTTGGTAGCTTTGGAAGCTCACAGTGTCCAGGAATAATAGCAGCATCCTTGGGCAGACTGCAAAGGGACGGACGATAGTCGCTATGGAAAATGGAAGGGAGAGGAGTAGGTAACCAGCGACTATGGCCATCGCGATCACGAAGAACCTGCAAATGATAGCGTTATTAATCGCAGTATCCATTGAAGAAAATAAAATATAGTCAAGTTACCAGATAATGCAATATTGAGACGTACTGGAATGTCGGGAGATCGTCGTAGCTGGCCTCGAACTGGAAGAACTGCGTGAAGAAGGGGAGGGTCTGATCGCTGGTCCCCATTGCAGCCGCAGCAGCCAGAGCTGCCACCATGGCCGAAAGCCTGAACACGAAGTCAAATATCGCGACCCCCCTCTTCCATCCAGCGGCTGGACGTGCGTTGGACGCCGGGAGGAGCGGCGCTTTGCCCTTGACAACAGCGTCCGACTCCATAGGAGGAACTTCAATGGTGGTCGAGTGATCCCCGCTCCTCATTATCGTGAGTAATTTCTACACAGATAGGAGATGGGGGCTTTGTGATGAGAAGGGTTCGTGAGAGGCTTATATGGAGCAGGAAAAGGGCTGGAGGAGTTGGTGCTAACTTTCAAACCTATCCATAGAGGCGAGAGAGCAGAGCTATCTCAAAGGGCATTGAGTAATGATGCATGGGTTGGTTTCTCCTGCTTCACGACCAATGGTTCATTGGTTAAAATATAATAGAGGTTAAGAGAAAAGGTCTTGACTGGGTCTTTCCAGATCTTGTTTGTGGCCAGTAATAGCCCAAAGCTCATGGGGGTGCTCACGATTCATGGGCTCGAGCCCCTGACCATCATTAGCTGAGTAGCCCACTCCCCGGGAAAACTTGGGCATGTGAAAAACCCGTCTATGTCGGAGCCCGAGACTGTAGCGGCAAATTTTTTCTTTTCATTTTCGTCCTGCTGTCTCCCTCTCGGTTAAGTGGAAGATGTGGGCTAGTGCAGAAGGAGGGGCGCCGGAGGTTACACTAGAGACCTCCATGGGTTCCTTCACCGTCGAGGTAATTTGGACGCCTCTCTCTTCTCTGTTACTTCTTCCGTTGCCCATTTATCATTCATTGGAGGATGTTTCGTTGGCTTCATATCGATGTGGTCTTCTTGTGTCGGGTTCCTTCTAGCTCTACTATAAGCACGCGCCGAGAACTTGCAGAAACTTCATCGAGCTATCTCGTAGAGGATACTACGACAACGTGAAGTTCCACAGGATCATCAAGGTGCGATAATTTTTGCGGGAAAGTTTTGGAGCTTTTCCGATTAGGGTTGGGATTTGCGCCCTGTTGTGGCTTCTGGATAGCTGAATGCTGTTGGGTTTTGGTGTAGAATTTCATTGTACAAGGCGGGGATCCTACTGGGACGGGAAGGGGTGGGGAATCCATATATGGGTAATACTTCTACCTTTGCCCATTGTTCTTTGAAGAACCGTTTTCACTTTACTGATGAGTGTAGAGTTCTTCTATTGTGTTTTCACCAGTGAAAGTTTTCGTTTTCGTTTTTGTTTTTTTTTACGTTTCTCCTTCGATAAAGGCTAATGGCTAAAAAATAAGAACACTGTGCAAATCACCATGAAAGGTGCACCAGAGTAAGCTAGTGCCAATCACCTATTTAGTTGATCCATTTGTTGAAAATTGAGGACTTTGAATGTGGCACAAGAAGAACTCTATTGTAATGTCCTTGTTCTGAGACATGATATTTGCAGTTTCCTTGATATTTATATCCCTTCATTCCTGTCTGATTGAATCTGAGAGAATGCAATCTGGTAACTAAAATAATAATCCAATAGATGTGAGTTCCTGGTTGTGATCTATATCTAGTATTGCTGTTATCACTTAGAGAGTTTATAATGGACCTTTTCCAATATTTTGGCAATTTCTTGTTTCATGTTTTGTTATCATCATAATCTTGGTGCATGTCATAAGTGATTGTACATAGCATGTCTAGTAGGAAGCTTGTCTGACTCTACTAATGTTTCAGCAAAAAGTTTGAAGATGAGATAAAATCGGAACTAAAGCACACTGGTGCTGGTATCTTGTCCATGGCAAATGCTGGTCCAGACACTAATGGAAGCCAATTCTTTATCACTTTGGCACCTTGTCCTTCACTTGATGGTATGTTCCTATTCCATCACATAGTAGTTTAAGCAAAACCCATCTGAAGTTATCTGGTATATTAAGGGTTCTATCCTTCATTGTTGATTATACGAGTAGCTAAATTAAAATTCCCTGCTCGATTGCCTGGATATACAAATTCTTTTGTTGAGAAGTAAGGGTCCTTCGGGATTATCTTGTTGCAACTGACAGCGTTACTGGTCAAATGTCCGAGTGGTTACAAAGGACCTCTAGTACTTATTGCATTTCCATACCAAGTTATGATGCTTTAACATGTGTAGGTCTGCACACCATATTTGGAAGAGTATGCAGAGGAATGGAGATTATCAAAAGGCTAGGTAGTGTTCAGACTGACAACAGTGACAGGTATGGATTTCTATGTCATTTTGACCATCTACATCTCTGCGCTTTGAAGCACATGACCCTGTCTATTTCTGGTCAGCCATATGACTAGACAATTTGCATCACTGGAAGATGAGGAAAGGTAGAGGAAGAACCTTTAAAATGAAAAATTGTATGTAGCTCTCAAAACATTTAGTATTGATGAGGCAAATTTCTGAACACTTAACCTCAAAACCTGGCAACTAAGATATGACTAAATAACAGTTTATTTGATAGACACTGCAAAGCTGGTAGAAGGTTTAATTTGAGTCATACTTTTGATGCATGGCTGTTTCCTTGTGCAGACCAATCCACGACGTGAAGATCCTGCGTACATCAGTCAAGGATTGAGCTGTTGTGATATGCTGAAATGGCTCGATTTGGCATTTGTTTGCTGTAAATTGCATGGAAGCTCTGATCATGCACCGAGGCTTAGCATAACAATTTACTTGTTTATGACATTTTGGTTTCACCATTGGGCAATTCAACATTCAGCATTGTGTGTAGTGACTGTATTTCACAGAGGACATTGGCGTCTGGTTTAAATGAAGCAAATCTCAAACCACAATCAGGGGCCACACCCCATCTCAAGAAACATCTTATATGGTGAAATTCTCGTTCCCTTGCATGCCCATCAATGAAAATTTTCATTACTATGTTCAATAACATAAAAAGATCAAACCTTCAAACCCATGGTGATGGATGGATTACTGTTCATATAGCATTCGATTACTGATGAAAAAGACAAAGGAAAACGTTGGATGACGTCAATGGAAGATGCTCTCCCTATCTTCCTAGGAGTAGGAGATTCCCACCAAGCTCTCCAACAGCAGGCTATCCTCCCTCTCATTACAGATCATACAACATGGAAAAGATGGCGGCTTTCCCTCTCTACTCTATCCACTGCCGTGTTTCTTCGCGGCCCTCATCTTCCGTCTTAGTTCCTAACAAACCCCTTTTACTATTCGCTCCTTCAAAGGAGAGGGCTCCCTTGCGGCTGGAATTCTCAATAATATCGCGGCCCTTTAGAGTCTCATGTTCGTCTTCATCCTCTTCTTCTTCTTCCTCCTCCTCCGATGATTCCTCCGCCGACAGCTTCAGAAGGTTCCTCCCCTGCTCTTATCTGCGCTTCACTCCCCGGTTTGCTTCTTTGAATTTCTGCACTATAATCATAAATTTCACCCGTCAATCAGACATAGCTTGTGAAACCTGGTACAGAATTCGGCAGGATTGGCAATTGAATTAGTACACTATCGAAATAATGTATTCTTGAACTAGAAAGAGAGCTGGAGTTGATTAGTACTAATGAAACCAGATGTTTGATGAATCTGGAATCAATAATATCGGGTGTAATCTTGTAGTCCCTTATCCTGATTCATAGCTGAGCCTTATTTCGAAGAAAAAAAAGGTATTAAGCAAAGCACATAGTAAGGAGCTCATCTGGTGATTAGCGTAGATACATAGATAATTGTTGGTTGAATCTGAACTTTGCTTTTTGGTGGAAATGAACATTGGAATGCCATATTGCCAGCAACTTCTGCATTATAGAAGGCCCAGAGACAGTTCAAGACTTTATGCAAATGCAGTTGCTGGAAATTCAGGACAACATTAGGAGCAGACGCAACAAAATCTTTCTACTGATGGAGGAGGTGAGATTTCGTGATATGATAGCTTTCTACTCGGTAGCTTATGCATTATGATGTGGTTAACTAGCAATGTCTAATGAGCTGGTAGCCTTCTCTTTTTTCTGTCTCTACTTGGATTCTTCTAGGTCAGGAGATTGAGAGTTCAGCAGAGGATCAAGAGTGCTGAAGGGGTCCATGAGACTGGTGATGAGGATTCAAATGAGATGCCTGATATTCCTTCTTCGATCCCATTCCTCCCAGTAATGGTAAACTCTCATGAGATAATCCTGCTATTGTCCTTTATTTTTTCGATATTCCGTTATTGTTCTTTTCAATGGCTGAGGTTTGTGTCTCTGAAGCAGCAATCAAATGTTAACACCTTGTTGTATTTGTCTCTTGAAACAGACCCAGAAGACACTGAAACAGCTCTATTTAACGAGTTTGTCATTTATTTCCGGGATCATCCTATTTGGAGGTCTCGTTGCACCTATTGTAAGCCAATGAATCCTACCTCGTTTACATCCCCCAAGTCTTCAGAAATAAGAAATGCTGAAACCTTTTACTGGCATACTTGTCAGCTTGAACTTAAGCTCGGTATTGGGGGAACCTCTTATGAAGATTTCATACGCAGCATGCACCTGCCTTTACAGCTTAGGTAAACATCTGTTTTTGCCGATTTTTAAATTATAAGTGGACATTATTCTGATAATTTGCTCATATTTTCATGTCGCTTCATTGTGGCTTGTAAAAAAACTAGTCAGGTAGACCCGATTGTGGCATCCTTCTCGGGTGGGGCAGTTGGGGTAATCTCAGCCCTGATGTTAATAGAAGCTAACAATGTGGAACGACAAGAGAAGAAAAGATGCAAGTATTGCCATGGAACTGGTCAGTGTCTGTTACTGCAATTTGGACATGATACAAATGGCTACCGTGTACTTCAAGACCAAACTTGTTTCTTTAATATATTGATGCCTTGTGTGGTGTGATGGTAGGATACTTGGCTTGTGCAAGATGCTCTGCCAGTGGTATGTGCTTGAGCTTGGATCCGATTATAACTGATGCTGCTACTGATGGTCCGCTTCGAGTTCCCACCACTCAAAGATGTCCAAACTGCTCTGGGGCAGGAAAGGTGTGTCACCCACATTGTGTTGAGACAGTTGATCAATTTCTGATGTTGTGCATCTGATAGAAAAGTTGACATATTGAAGTACACATATCAGGAATAACAGTATTAGGCAAAATGCAATGCAGGTTATGTGCCCCACTTGCCTCTGCACCGGGATGCTGATGGCGAGCGAACACGACCCTCGGATAGACCCTTTTGACTGAGCACCAGAACTCGAGCCACGGCCAGAAGATAGCAACATTGATTCTAGACTCATTGGAGTTGTATGTTCTGTGGAATTCTGAAAATTCTGTCAAGCTATGAATTTGATGCTAGATATCTTGTTGGGTCTAAAGAAGATATGTTGTTGAACTCATAGGTTCAGTTTTTATAACTTGAATTGAAATGGCTTGTGGATTCATAGTCAATGGACTTGTGAAGAAAATTGACACTACAGGATTGTGGAAATGTGCTTGATTTGGTTGATGTGCAGGTTAGTGCTTCACATTTTCAGATTGATGGGCTTCGGCCCAACCCATTATATAAGCCCATATTTCCCAAGCCATCTGCTATGGGCCTGGCTCTGTAGCCATCACCTACACGCACGCACGGCGATAAACCCTAGAGATGCCCTATAAAAGGTATCCGGACTCAGTCGGCTACTCATTTTTTTGGAGCTTCAAGAGGTGTAAGGCGGCTGCGGCGGAGATGCAGATATTCGTCAAGACCCTGACCGGGAAGACCATCACTCTCGAGGTCGAGAGCAGTGACACGATCGACAATGTGAAGGCTAAGATCCAGGACAAGGAAGGTACCTGAAATTCACCATCTTCTACGGTTTCTCTGGAACATACGCATTTCAATCTCGCGCATGTGATTTTCTGATTGCTTACTGATCCTTTGGTTTATGAAGGGATTCCTCCGGATCAGCAGCGTCTGATCTTCGCCGGGAAGCAGCTCGAGGATGGCAGGACTCTTGCGGACTATAACATTCAGAAAGGTAATCATATTCAATCCGTTCACGATTATTTTGATGAACTAGGCGAATACAACATTCAGAAAGTTGTCTTTTCGTTGAATAGATTTCCGTTTAATTTCGTTTATTTTAAGTATGGCTGCTTGATGGAGGTTATCTGTATGTGTTAATTGGTGCAGAATCGACTCTTCACCTCGTGCTGAGGCTTCGTGGTGGAATCATTGAGCCTTCACTTATGGCTTTGGCCCGCAAGTACAACCAGGATAAAATGATCTGCCGCAAGTGAGTTGCTTTATCTTATAATTCATTTACTCATTGATAATAGTGAACTCTTCTTTATTATTTAGACAAGCGCAGTCTTTTCAGCATAATATGTCCAGCTTTCGTTTTGAAACTTGATTGATGTCTGTGCAAATAGGTTCAATTAATGGTTTCTGGTATCAATAGTGATTTGGCTATCTTAGGCAGTTATGTTTATTCAAGTACTGCCCTGAAGAGATCACCGTTGAGAATCTTTTGTGGAAATGAGCCATGACATGGCTTTGCAGTGTTATCTTAGCTCCATTTGTTCTATTGCTGGGGTATATGTTTCTAATATTATCTCTTGTAAAAATCAATCTTTAATCAATTTTGAATCATTAATCTAGCTTATGGGACAAATTGTTGAACCCTCCTTTGAAATCTTAAGTGAACTGGAGGGCATCGAAGTCCCTATATCAATTGCCACTGCAACTTTATCAGCTGTGCTGTGTTTACTTTCAGTTGATTTTCAGGAATGGTACATTTCTTCAGTAGCACTTATAGACACTATATGTTTTGTTGTAATGAAACTTGGTCTTTGTGCATTATTATAATTTCCATGGATATGTATTTAATTTAAAGATTGGCTTTTACAGATGCTATGCTCGTCTGCACCCGAGGGCTGTTAACTGTAGGAAGAAGAAATGTGGACACAGCAACCAGGTTTCTATCACTCCTTCCCTTTTCATAATTATAATTTTTGTTGTTGCCTCACCAATATATGATCATATTTCAGAATTTCTGCACTGTAACATTCTGCTCTGTTCTTGCAGCTGAGGCCGAAGAAGAAGATCAAGTAGTTCTTTGATGGATTCCATGTTTCTTCTCTCTTTATAACATCTCTATTATCGTTTTCGTCTTGGATTAAACAATATTACTCGGTCTTGAATCCATGGATGCTTGCTTGTTACTCAGGATTTTGTTTTCTTTGGAGCAATATTGTTACTTTCATTTCTCGTCAATGAAAGCTTTCCCTATACAAATAGTTTAAGATCAACTGGAGAGGTAGAAAATACTGTTTCTTTTATTTATCTCGTCGAACAATCTCTGTTGCGGACATGATCTTCAGATTAAGGCGCATCGCTGTGTTCATCATACAGTTCGATATGCCTGCCGTTGAGTTTCTGTAGAGGTCTGCAGTTGTTCTTGCAGTCACTGTACAGCGGAGTCCTTAGAGCTTCTACCTGCGCCTTTGATATCTTCCTTACCTGCAGTTCCATCATTCCCAATCAATCCATTTAATTTCATAAAATGGTCGAACAAAGTTGGGTTTGTTGGGTGTTTGAACTTATTACCTTGGCATGTATGCTCCAGATGACCTGCTCGGTGCAAGGCGGTGTCGTGGTTGATCCCAAGTACCGGTAGTACCTGCGAGTGTGCCTCTTGATGTTCTTAGGGTCAAAGACTCCCAGTGGAATGTGAGGTTCTTGATCCCTGCCGCAGGTTTCCTTCCCCATTTCACGCAACTGTTTTTCGATCTGCAGAAGGCTCGTGATTGCACATGGCATCAGTAAGGATTGTTGATGAAAACCGATAGGCCAAAGCCTTTTCCTGTATGACTGTCACGGAGCAATATGCAAATCCTGGCCTATCCAGGTTCGGTATTTGGTCATATTGGTAATTTTGAAGTGGTGAAAGAAGAAGGGTATACAGAGAAGAAGGTTTGGAGGGAACCAGACCGTGCTGATGAAGCCATTACGTTTATCGTAGTTGTACAGAACAGCAACAACGGCCAGGCTCCCGTCTTCTGCTTGGTGGAGAAGGTGCAGCTCAGCTGGGTACCTGCACATCAGCATACAAAGTGAAGGTCGTGGTAGATGATGATGCAAGTTGCTAAGAACAGAAGGAAAAATGCAGGGAAAAATAATGATTACTGGATTCCATTAATCCGGTGTTCGGAGGGAGTGTGCCAGTGCATCTGCTTCAGGCTGTAGTTCTTGCCTTCTATTCCCAGCGCTCCGGCATCTTGCTGGAAGAAGATCTGCATAGAACAAACCGACCCCTTTGGTTGGTTAGCATTCAGCATAAAAAATATAGCACCATTATCTGATTGGGCCAAGCCATTGGTGATTGTGTTTTGTTTAAAGCGAACAGACCCCGATATTGAAACCGTTGTTGATGAGGGTGGCGTTGGCTGGACGGTAGCCCCGGATCAGGGGAGATAGACTCATGTTTACAACTGTCTGGTTAGTAACGATGTTGACAGGAGACTGGTGGGTGCCGCTGGAGCAAGCCGAGAAGTTGGGGTTTAGGTGGCCCCAGCTGCCCGGTCCCTTGGCCCCAGAGTAGCTGAACACTTCATGGATAACTTGGATACATCACCAGAAAATCCAAAGATCAGTCAGTTTTTCCAAGAAAACCAAACGAAAGGATTAAAACTTGGATGGCAGGTTGATGGGGAAACAATAGAAGAACAATGCATGATCAGCTTAAGATACCTGGGGAGGTGGCGGAGGCTGCTGCAAGCAGAAACGCGAGGGAGACGACTGAGAAGAGGCCATGAGGAGCTGCCATTGCCAGGGAGGACCTCTAAAAGGGTACCTGCAAATTTCTTCTAACACAGAGGGAGGAAGCCATCTAGTCCCATTTATATGGCCTCTGGTGGGTTTCAGTTAACAAGAAAGAATCTTTAATTGACAATTTTTCCGACTGTCTTAGTGGGTTTCTGTTGATAACTGTGGTACATACTTTGCTTTATTTTCCACTCCATTTAAAAAAAACAGAATATTTTGCCTATTTTTAAATCTAAATTGTTTCTTTTCTAGCTTTAGGCTTGTGCTGGTGAGATTTTTGGGCAGCCTAGCCACCTCCTTCTCTGCAGTCCTTTGTGCTTGATCATCCTTAAGATTACTTTTTTCTGGTAGTCCAGAAAATAAGGAGGCATTCCATTGACAATAACTGAAATAAGGATGAACACACTCTCAGATTCCATCCCTAATGGAATTGGCTAGCCATTGGAGGACACAAAGTAAAAAAAAATATTCTAAAGCAAAAGGTAAGGAAAAAGCATTTCTAGAGCCCAGAAAGGAGAGAGCAACTTGCCATGTAAAGATAGATCGTCTTCATAATGCAATTGCCACTCAAAGTTGGCAGGAAAAGGTGATAGGCAACATTTGACAACTCTTGGTCCCAGCTAATGGTAAAGATTGGGAGGATCCACAAATAAACTTTGATTCCTATACCCATTTTCCAGCAAATAGTGTGACCCCACAATCCACCTTTGGTGAGCCTTGTCTCTTCTGCACATCACCAAGGAATGATCTAGATTGTAGTGGTTGTCTCTAGCCAGATTGTAGATGCCCCGGACCATATTGGTGGATTGATGCTAGTCACAGAATATTGCTGCAAGAGATGTAGGAAGTTTGCAAATGCCACACTGTCCCAAAAGTGAGGTAGTTCATTCAAAGACAACCAATAATTTGTTATGTAAGACCCTGTCTATAACATGATTCAGCTATATCTTTTCTCCACAATAGCATCCCTTTCTAGAGAGCATAAGTTGCTTGAAGATACTCCACGATTTCAGCACTTTCAAACATTTCTACTCCAGTGTTTGGGTCTACCAGATACGGAACCTGAAGTTGTAAATACAATAGTATTAGATTTTCCCAGTTTATGGTGACATGCCATCTATGCACCTTTTAAAGAATAGTTCTGAGCAAAATTGTATGGCTGAGTACCTGAAAATGTCCAGCTTTTTCATAGAGTATCTGCCTTTTTAGACTCCCCCTAGCACAACTTTAAAAGGAAAGAATAATTTAGAAAATAATTTAAGAAAACGCTTTGTTAATGCTGTCATGAAGGAGAGTGAGAATAAAGCAATTGTAAAATAAAAAAAATATGGCAACGCCACAGGGAAATCATAATTAATCTGAATCGGGAAATTTACTTGCGGACAAGATGAGGTAATTCCAGCTCCACCAATGCTTCTCGTACAAGCTTGCAGAAAGGTGATCCCTGCAGAAAACCAAGAAATATTGCCAAAACACTCCCAGAGATTGGAAGTTTTCATTTTGTATACGCGTCTCAAGTCTCAACCCATGACTCAGAACTGTTCTACACACAATAAGTTATACATTGATGATATGAGCTTTCTGTGAACCCATTGTAGAACAGGCAATTTTCAGTGGAAAAAAGAAAGGGTGAAAAAAGACAAAAATAGTGAAGAGAAACATCTATCAGTGTTGCCAAACATAAGTTAATTCTGGCAAAGAACTCTGAATAAAACTAGAGGAAGCTAATTCATTTTTATTGTCTGTAAGCTTAAAATGTGGAAATGGGATATAAAAAAAAAGAAATAGGAGAAAAGAAGGTGAGAACCAACACAGACACATATGGATTCAAACGACTTACCTCGTATGCCCATACTTCAAGTGGTTTAGGAGGCATCTTTGATGGCCTGTAAGATGACCCCTGTGCAAGATGCATGTACAAAGAAAATAGTTTAACTGTATTTTCTTAACAGAGCACTATTAAGTATTTTAATACACCTTACCTTTCCCATACGACCAATCATAGCAAAGCCTTCTGTTAATGTCTGAAGAATAGAAAAAAAAAATGACAAATAAAATGTCACGCTCACTCATCAGGGTCATCAGAATTTTTTTTTTGCACAATGGGGTCATCAGAATTACTATATAAATATATATGCCAATACCAACCGTTAAAAGACCAAGAGATAGCATAAAAGGAACACTGCCATCACCTGGAGGAAGCAAGTAGAGAACAAATATTACTTGTTAAACTGCAAAATTAGATAAATGAATGGATTTTTCTCAGAAAGGTCACTTTTTTTCCCAACTGTTACAAGGAATAAAACAAGATGACTAATAAACATGAGCATATTAACACAGAAACACAAAGAATGAGAAAAAGGAGGGTGAAATAAACCTCAAATATTCAGAAATGTGAGAAGGCTGAAGCTACAGTTTCTGACTCTTTAAAAATCTGTTTGTTGTAATCATTACATCTCAATGGAACAAAAATAAAAATACCAGGATCTATTCTCCTAAAAGCAATTCCCGAGATTAAGGAGACTTGCCAAAGAATACGCACCATATTTTGTCACCAAATACTTAATTATCTCATCTGACTCATACATTGCAACTCCTGTGTTTGGATCCACCTGCATCATTTTTAAATTTATTACTCAATGAGCAACAAGTAAAAGGTCAAGTTCTTCTGGTGTCTGGGAAAATACCTGAAAATTGAACTTTCCAAATAATTGATTCTATTAAGTGCCTAGAAAACTATAAATTTTAAGTAGTAATGCACATGTAAGTCTTCCGTGAACATTTGCTTATCTAAAAGAGGCTACATTCTTGAATTCTTGATACACAGTTTTATAAATTGTTTAATCCATGTTGTACTCGCACTGAACATTAGACCTAATTGTCTAGATGAAAGGAAAAGAGATCAGACCATGTAAGGGAACTGCTGCTTTCCTCCCATCTTACCAACCCACGGACGAAAATTGGGTCCATTCCTTGGGCAGGGATAAAAGAGAACATCAAGGTCCAGAACTGCAACTATTTCTCTAACCTGATTGCACCTGGAACCATCAGTCTATGGTATTGCAACATAATGCATATGATTTGGAGTACAAGACAATAAAAATAAACTCCTAGATTAGAGATGAACCTTATTCCTCTTCCACATGAAACTACTAAAGCTTTGACTCCTGACTTTGATAAATCCTAATCAAATTTCCTTTTTAATTTAATCTGGGCATATGCAGACCAAAAATTTCATGCCACAATACTAACTTTATTTATTTAAAATGAGCAATAAATATGCCAAACAGTCATAGACTTGCTTATAAAAACTGAAGATTGCCGATCAATGTAAAAATCAAGCACTCTAGATGCTACAGGAACATCTCAATTAGATATTACCTTGCGGCAGAAAGGGCAACTGTCATGTCCATGATTATACCGTGAAATTGAGAGAGGAAACAGGAAAAACAAGAAAGATTTAGCATTTTCACCTGATGGTGCCTAATTAGGCTATTAGTTGAAAAACAGAAAGTTACATGAAAATAGGATATACCTCTCAAACTCATAGATTTCTATAGGCTTCTCTGGGCGAGGACCAACTTTTGAAGCTTCCTTGACTTTAATACCTATTCAGACAAGAATCTCCTAATCGTCTCCTTTCAGGGTGGCCATACAAATAAGTAGAAAATCTTAATATTCACATTAGACAGCATGTCTTTGAAAGGATTGTTTGAGTAGTGCTACGTGAGTTGATTTTTTGGCTGGATTTCATATTTGCACTAAGAAAGAGATGACAACCAAAGGGTTATTCATGATACATGATATGAAAGGTAAGGATGCATACCAGCAATATCTAATGCATATTGACCTGGCGGAATCTCACTTCCGGAAGCAAAAGATGCAGAGTACCTTCATCAGGAAAAAGTGCAAAAACCTTTTCAGGTGGATCGCAATACTTCATGAATATAATTAAGGACAAATAATGAATGCTAAACTTGCAGCCTTATCATCTCATATAATAAATTTTACTCAGCAAGGCAACTTTCTTATCTATTTATGAAGTAAAAGTTAACAATTTGAGTTTGAATTCTTGTTGCAAAATCATCACATTCCAATTCAATTTGGGGTTCAAGTACTACTAATGTAGTTCCCCATCAGATTCTTCATCATCCACTAAAATCTCGGCATCTATCATCAACAAGGTTAATCGAGATAGCATAACTTACCAGCCATCATAAATAGCTTCAGTTAAATCCTATCTAGATAGATATAAACACAAACTTTTACAAGTCTCATCTATGGAATCTACCAGGTCTACTCTGATTCCTCCAGCATTGACCCCTCTTCCATATTTCTTTCAGTGTTACATCCCCCATTTCTAAATTTGCTACACGGATGATAACTAGCAGCGACAAGAGCTTAAATAACAAAAAAAAAATGGCATTGATTTTATGCTTAATAATAGACTGCAGACCATGCTAACAAGCTTAACCTATCCAAACAGTTGGCAGCGCCTTTTGGAATGCATAAACTTAAATTCCTGAGCTTTAAGCAGAAATGACAAGTCAACAAGCTAATCCTTCTATTGTTTTGCAGAAAAAGGAGCGACGGAGTCAATCAATCATAGCCCAAAGTTTCCGATTTTACCAATTAAAAAACATAATCTACCGAAGCTCGATACGCAAAAAGGGACGATGAATCCACTGGAGCGGAACCTACCCGGAGACAAAAACGCCAGTCCCTAGCCTGAAAATCAGGGAGAGAGACGCCCCAAGCACGTCAAGGATCTTGTCCGGTCGCACTCCAAAACGTTTCGGCTCGGGAGGCTTGAAGTTGGGCGGCAGAGAGAAGGTCTCCGAAAGGTCAAGACTTTTGGGGGCTTCTCTGGTGGTCTTGGTGCTGGAAGAAGCAGCTTCCGACGACGGATTACTCGAAGCTCTGACAGAAACTACAGCTTTCAAGGGCTTCCGCCAGGCAGGCACCGCCTTCAGGACTGGAGCCTGCGCTAAGCTCAGAGCTCCGGCCATGGCGACGTGATGCTCTCTGCTCAACCAGCAGCTTGCCGGATAATCTTATTTCATTTAATTTTTATTTTATTTTATTTTGTTTACGACACAAATAAATATCTGAGGACCAAATTAAATGGAAAATCAAACTATCAACCTAAATTTACCTCTTTACCCTTTCTGTTTAGGCAACTAAAAAAGGCATATAAAATGCAGGAATATATCGAACCCTCCAGGATATGATTCAACTTGAAGGATGAATTCCCACTCGGGGCATAAATTGCAGGTTACTTTGATGGCTGCAGATTATTAGCCATGGCCTCCACTCATTTTCAATCACCGGAGGTGGGCCGGTGGTGAAATCAGAGCCCCTTTCATCTTTGTTCATTTTATAAGGCCAATAATTTGCCCTTTCTCAGTCCCTTGTATGAATATAAATAGACTCTGGTTAACTTATTCCAGTAAGCTTTCCTGTCCTCTACCTCAATGGACTCCCATGTGTGGCCACTGGTCTCCTACCTTGGCCTGCTGCTTCTGCTCTCGCTTCTCACTGGTAAAGCTCCTGATCACAGTCCCCATCACTCTCACAATTTACTCAATTTTCTACTGCTCTGTCAGCTTTATTGCTCCAAAGTTTACTTCTTAGATCAATTACGTTGCCTGCTTCCATCCTGTTCTGTTTCACTGCCCTACTCGCTCTATGTATGATAGTATGACTATGCTCAGCCTCTGTTTCTGCGCTGTGGAAGATGGAATAACTAGTAAGCAAATATGATCACTCTGTTTCAGGGCATCGGGTGGTTGAGGGGTCCTCTCACCACCATGGATACGCCCACAGCAGCGGCCGCCACCGCCACCAGCTGCAGACAACTTACAGCAGCAGACAGGCCCATGCTTTCCGCCCGACAAAGCTGTTCGTGTTCGGGGACTCCTATGCTGACACTGGAAACATCGGAAAGGCCGAATCCAACTCCTGGAAGGTTCCCTACGGCATCACCTTTCCCGGCAAGCCCTCCGGCCGCTTCTCCAGCGGCCGCGTCCTCACCGATTACTTTGGTAATGGCTTATACATACCATGAGCTGCTTGCAGAGTAATTTATTCAGAAACCCAGTTAGAATAAACTAATGATTAATGAATATTAATCAGTACTCATTGGAACCTTCATGGGGTAGCATCTCTTGGGACCATTAAAATATACAAATATGCAAACCCAGAGGCTACTGATAAACATGGAAAGATGTCTTCCTCTTTCTTGCTGGAAAAGCCTCCGTTTTATACACACTGGCTGTGAGCTTTAGCTTTTACCCATCTCTTCTTTTTTTATGATGGAGCTGGTAAAACAGTCTAATGACCTGTGTGCTTGTCTGCATATTCTTATCATGGTGGGTTCACAGTTCTTCCCACTTTCTTCCAAAATAAAGCTCTTACCATCCCGAACCCTCTTCATTGCATCATATGGTGACAATTATTGCCTGTCTTTTCTTTCCTTCTCCATATCTTTCTTTTGCTTATATCTATTATTTTAATTTCGCTGTCTGCTTTTTCTTCTTTACCTCTGGGTTGCCTTTTGTTCCATGGAATGTGGCTCTTTGCAGGTTGCTTTTTTCTGCTAAGCGTGTCAGTGGGAATGCTTAGGCCTAGTTTCCCTTTCTTGTTTGGCCATGTGACTTCAGAAATCCTAATATAAATTCCTTTCTTCTTTCTTCAACTAAGTATACAAGCAGCCTTATTCAGATCAGATTCCCTCTGGGCAAACTTTCCTCAGGAAACTTCCTTGCATTAGCCTCTGCCGATTAATTCTCATTTAGATGGGTTTCCTCCACACAGCTGTATGTTGGGTAATTGCTGTGACTGGATCGAGAGTTGCAACTGGTGTGAGAGAGTCTAAAGTGAGATATTGCAGACAATTGATCTTCTAGGATACCATAAAATGAGATATCTCATGTATATATAGAATTCACAAGATGTTTGGCTTTTCAGCATCGGTCCTTTTAATCAAACAACTAGTACCAGTGGATATTCAATATACTTGAGATTCTGCAAATACTCTAGCATCATCCATCCAAAATTCTTCATATTCAGACAGCTGACACTTGTGCAGCCAAATCCATGGGCGCAAGGTCTCCAATTCCATACAAGTGGAAGAGGCTGGGCACCCAGCACCTCCAGTATGGAATGAACTTCGCATATGGTGGTACTGGTGTGTTCAACACGCTGGTTCCTCACCCGAACATGACAGCTCAGATTGGTCTGCTTGAGCAGTTGATCAAGGACAAGACGTTCTCTGCTGGTGACATGAAGTGGTCTGTGGTACTTGTCACCCTCTCTGGCAATGACTACTCTGCTTACAATGCCAGAAATGGAATGATCCAAGTAAGCTCCTTGGACAGATTGTTGGTTTCCTTTGCAGTACTAATATCAGTTCATGATCAACCTGAAATATTCGAGCCATGAGATCATCTCAAGTGTAATTTGGTTTATACCTCTTTCAGAGCCTGCCTGCATTTATAGAATCTGTGGTCATCCAACTGAGCAAGAACCTGAGGAGATTGTACGCACTGGGTGCAAAGAAGGTGGCAGTGGCAGCACTCCAGCCACTGGGTTGCCTTCCCACAAGCACAGCGGCAAACTCCTTCCAGAGTTGCAATGATACTGTGAATTTGCTTGTGGAACTCCACAACCAGATGCTTCATCAAGCTGTGGATGACCTGAACAACCAGACACATTCCTCCACTTTCATAATTGTGGATCTATACAGCTCATTTATGTCAGTGCTTAACAGCACAGGCGGTATGCACTTTCATATCAGATCCTGACAATTTTAAGAGGTATTATCCATATCAGAAGATCCATATCAGAGAAGACATCCTTCTTTGCAGGAGATCCAAAGTTTGACAAGCCATTGAAGCCGTGCTGCATCGGCATAAACAGTGGTTACAACTGCGGGAGTGTGGATAAAACTGGATCGAAGATGTACACTGTCTGTGAGGATCCGGAGTTGGCCTTCTTTTGGGACATGGTCCATCCAACCCAGGCAGGATGGCAAGCAGTATTCTCGAGTATCTCAGCCGCTCTTTCAGCAGCTCTAAGCTTCTGAAGTTCCGGTTTCATCCTCCTACTTTGCTGATTAAGTGGGAACAGTTTAGGTGATATGTCAAATTCTATTGGTTTGTTCCCCTAGATCTGCATCTGTTGATCTATGTATCTTCTGTAGCTTGATGTGTCAGATCAATTGCTGCCCATTTTCTTGCATAAGGATGCAATGCAAAACTTATGCATCTGTTCCTCATCTTGAGGATATCTGTAGAGGTGCGCCATGAAGGATTTCTTGACATAATCTCTCTATCTGAGCCACTTTCCATGATAACTGGCTAGTGAAAACCGATATCAAGATTGATCTTTTCCCGACATAGGTTTACTCAAGTGCGACCAACATTGGGGGGTCCTCAATCAACAGGAAGTAAATACAACACAATGAACTAGAGAAAAAAAAATGCTTCCTCTGCAGTTCCAGCTAGGTCACTTTGGTTTGAAATCCCATACTCAGGGTACTGTACAAGGGATGGCCATTCACATTTGCCTGATCTTGTTGCTTTGCTATTCTGATGTCTACCATGAATGACTTCCCATATTGCTCGGCTAGAAAAAGGTTGCTATTGTAGGTTATAATTCTTCCAATGGGCTAATCTGCTCTTTCTAAACAAGATCCTAATCTAGTCCTATGAAGCCTCAAATTAAGATCTCAGCTTGTATTGCGTAACAGAGGAGTTCCATAAGTATGGAAGTTTCTTCCGAGAAATCCTTATCACATAATCATGGCTGCTGCTAATCGTTTACCCGAACACCCAAAGGCAAGCCTCCTCAAAAAGTATCATTAGAAATGCAGTCAGATCTGTGGTTTCAAGTGCAGTCGCGAGTAAAAGGAACCATACTAGAATTACTTGCACTCAGGGAGCCCTGCCCACCTGCTGGACTGCTAAAGCTGAGAATGCACTTAATCTTCCAGACTTGCCACTTTGTTTCGGACACTGCTGTCAATGCACGGCGTTCACCTTTGTGATTTCCTTTCCTCTCCTTCCCATGGCTGCTACAGTGGTACCCACTGTCCTTTTATCACTTGAGCAGTCGACTGATTCAACATCTTTCTTGGCCAAAGATAAATTATCAGATGTGAATAGAAGCTCCACAACTTTAGTTTTACTATCATGCCACGTAATCTCACCTCCTGATGAACTTGCCTGTTCGAGCTTGATAGCACCCTCTTCAACACAACATTCCAGGTAGTGATCACACTGATGATCTTCAGGAGACTCCACTGGAATTTCATTGAGATCAATAATAAGGAGTTCGCTCACTGCACCTGAAGCTTCTTTTGGTTTGACTGGAGCAGGCAATACATGCACACAGTTGCCAGAACTATCAGCTGATCTTGAGGAAGAAGTAGAAACATGCTCATCTCGCTCAGATTTGCAACGAGAGGGCTCGCACTGGCCCTTCTGATTAGAAAGAGTGAAACCCTGAGGATCGGCAGGCATATAAACATGAGTTCTTGGACCTGTGATGCTTAGCATGGCCTTTTGATGAGGCTGATCACAAGCTCGAGCAATGGCATCGGCCGGCACAGAAGGAAGAGTAGACAGAACTTGATATGGTTGGGTGATTGATGGGGATTGAACTAAGGAAGGCCAAAGACAAGATGCAAATGGACTGCTGTGCAAGAATAATGGGAAATTTAGATGTGAAGCAGGCATCTCTGTCCAGACATGCTTCAGCTCATGCCTTCTTGATAACTTGTGCCCAGCAGCTTTTACTGCCTGCACAAATAGGAAAGATCTTGTACCAATGAGAATTTGAAGAAGGAATATCTATCTTAAATATCAGTAATCATCCCAGCATATTAACAGTGTCCCCCTCCTCATGTTTCAATGCCTTCTGCATCTAGAGAAAAGGGAATGGAGTAATAAAAACTTAAAAGTTCTCCATGGTAGCAAGCTTTATATAATCTACAGCACTAATCCATTACCTCTGCTTTTAGGCGCTTGTTCTTTGTCTCTAGATTCTGAAATTCTATCATAGCAGTCTCCATTCCCTTGAGCAGTGAAATCACCATTACTATAAGTTAGACTTGCTAAAATTTAATGATACTCATTCTGCAGATATATTCAAAAGATGAGAATCTGGATTCTGACAATAATGCTAACTAAGGTAGGGAGGGGAAGGGGAAGGGGAAGGGGAAGGGGAAGAGAAAGGGTCATCATCAGGCGCAAGGGCTCACATGAAGCATGGAAAGGCGCACCTTTTTCAATTTTTCGTTCTCCTCAGTCAACTCAAAAGCTTTTCTAGTCAACTCCTCAAATAATGCCTGGACAAGGAATGAATACAAGTCCTCTCAAGATCACAGATGAAAATGAAACGAACAGCTTGATGCTGACAGCTCAGTTTATTGTACCTGTCGACGACGAATTGTCCGTCTAGCAGACTCCCTGTTTGCTAAAATCCTTCGGAGACGTTTTGCTTCTTTTTCTGCCTGAGTAGGAAGGTTTTCAGAGGGATACAACAATTATAGATCAATGAACCAGAATGCGCATGAGCTGCTACCTCGGATAAATTCTCTCTTGGTCTTGACATGGCACCACCTAATGGCACAGAATCCGTGGTGCATGCATGACTTTCATCAAAAGTTTCAGCACATTCCTCCAGCTTCGGATGGTGAATTGTATTGTGTGAATTTTCCTTTCTATATTGCTGCAGAGACAAGACATTGCAGTCATGTAAAAAAAGCATTATTTCTAAAGTCCTGCATAAAATAGGCACACCTGGTGACCCGATGGTAACTTCATCAATTAATAGGAATTTATACAGGATGTTCTCTGCAAGATTTAGAATAAAATCATGTTTTCCTCTATCTGATGGCTGTAATTCATCTGCTACATGTTTACAAATTTCAGATCAACAATCTGATTTCAGTTCCCCATCGTCAACTGATAGAATTCTAATAAGTTAAAGTGCTGTTGAAGTTCAAAATCGAAACAAATTCATCATAACACCACAATGGAACCCGCTCACGATTAAAATGATGGGCAAGGCGACAAGATTCGTACCTGAGATAGATCTGAACACGGAGGGGCCGAGTTCGCCAGATTCAACTCCGTGAGACTCGACCAAGACTTAGTGTTGACTCGCTTCCTCCCTCTACCAGAAACTTCCCCGATCGAGCCGCATCCACTCTCTCCGGCGGAGAGGTGCACCAGGTCCGCCCGCGCCTCGGCCATATCCATCTCGATCTTCGCCATACGGCAGCAACACCTCCTCCGAAGATCCCGGACCCGTGGTGACGCGCCTCCCCCGGTCGCCTGCTGACACCAAGAGATAAACACAGAGTGGCCTCCGAGAGGAGTCTGCCTGAACTTCCTCCAAGGTTGGGTTGGTGAGAGGAGAGAGAGGGGGGAAAGAGAGATCGAAGCGGAGGGAGAGAATGTCGAGCGCCACGTGTCGGGCTGGCTGAGGGCGCGCCCTCTCGTTGACGCGGCGGGTCATCACGTTTCGGGAAATGCCACGTAGATCACCTGAAAACGTGGGAAGGAAGACCCGAGTCTCTCCTCGGGGGGACCAGATGGCAGTTGGCTGTCGTCAACGCCCGCCACTTGGCGAATTTTAACTGCTTACGCGTCAGTTGGTAATAAAATTATAAATCAATTATTTAATTTAATAGTAAATAATAAAAATAAGTATGAATCTCTTATTTTTAATACTATCTAAATAAAAATACATTATCCCTAACTTCCCTCCAAATTTCTTCATCTAAAGCATGGATGGTTGCTCCATCCAACAGACTCTTCATATGGACAACACCATCTCCATGGTCGGGCTAAGGGCGGCAGAAGGAGATGAAGGTTGCGGCCCATGGGGACAGGCTCACCATCTCCAGTGCCTGGTGTCTCACCTCAGATGGGTAGTCATTTATACAGCCAATTCTCGGGCCAGCTCCGGTAGACCACTTTGGTGAGAGCTGGTGGCCAAGCTGGTAAGACCCTGTGGCCTTCTTTGAGTCTATCCTCTGCAGAATGGCATCCTTGGGGACCTCAGTCCTCCGGCTATGGACTCCACCTGAGAGTATTGACCATTTCCTGGAGAGCTGTGGCTTGATTTTTTGCTGGTTGCAGGGTCTCCATAACAGGTCCTGCCTTGTTGTTTCATTGGTCTCAGTTTTGGCTTCAGGAGGGCGTTTGGGTTCCTCCTCGGATTCAAGTTTGATTTCAAGAGATTGGGATTCTGTGATGGTTTTGATTGCTTCCTCTGCTAAGAGTGATTTGCTGCATCTGTCCATGCCGGAATCTTCACTTGCCTTGATGATCTGAGGATGAGATGTTTATCAATATTCAAACAGCAGGAAGACAGCAATTGCAGTGGAAAACCAGCATACAAATGACAGTATGCAGACCAGCACTTGTTTCCCAGCAGTGCAAGGAAAGAAAATTACACGAACTTCATCCACATTAACTCCATTGTCCTTCAAAAATGACAGGAAGCTCTCAAGGCTATCATTTGTTGGCCGGTAATGTCCACTGTGCGGGGAGATGGTCTGGAAAAGAGAGGAACAAACGAAACTCAATGGGGGTATTGATCTGAATTGTAAGAGGCAATAGGCCTAGCAGCACTCATATTAATCTCCCCCTTTGAGATGTATAATACAAAATTCTCCTTAATCAAACTCCACAAGTGAAATTCACAGAACATAATCAGACACTCTGATTCGTAGTGGAAACTCCACAACTAATCATCATATCCATCTCCATCTTTGAGATTCGTAGTGGAAACTTCTTATTCAGAGACAAATATAAACCACCAGCCACCACCAAATTCATTAGATGTGATTACTGAAGGCATTAGGGAGTTATGACCAATAAGTTTGATCAGGGAACCGATAAAAATACGCATCATGTACATGTTGGCAATTCATTCCTCTTCTAGAAGGAAAAGGTCCCCTGGCCTGAAGGTTAATGCAGGAAACAAAATTTACGAGGATTCAGACATGTACCTTCACAATGCCATGTTCAACTGCTAGCCTGCCAGCAGCTAATGTTGCTCCACCTGCGAGGAAGCTAGAATGGTGAAAAGCACCCTTCTTCTTCTGCAGATTAATGCATATAAGTTAACTGGGAAGAAAAGAAGTATCCTTTTCGGCAGAGTAGAAAGTACGCTTAAAAGTCTGTAATCTTACTTCGCCAACATAGAGCTTGTGCAATGTGCTGACCACAAATATCCACTTAGCCCCATGAGATCCATCGTTTGTGTCAAGTAGTTTTCTGGAGTTTTTGTGGACGATCTTCCCATTAATGAGGATGTATTCATATTGTTCTCGCTCTTGCTGCAAGGATGAGAGAAAAATGAAATAAAACTATTGCAGCACCATGCTTTTTAAAACTAGCAAGAATCCCGACTCCTGGGAATTGAAGCAGAACTTGAGATTTGGTTTTTGGAACAAAGAAAGAAAAGAAACATACAGGTCCAAGATACTTGATACATTGTTTCCGAAGCCTTGATCTGGGGCAGTCCTCAAGATCTACTTCTCTGCCCTCTCCAATATCCAACCTATCACAGATAGAAGCTGTGATCAACCATTTAAGACAAAATTCCTGGTAAACATTGCAAATTTGAATTGAACACAAAAAGAAGTTTTACAGTAAATTGCGGTTCAATGTAGAAGGAATGTCATTCAAACACTCATACTACTGAATTAGGTGCACTAAAATCTTGTACAAACTTCACCTAAGAGAAACAAGAAAAAATTCTTCAAAAGATTTGGAATAACATAACAAATACTACTGCTAAAGCTAAACAGCATACTCAACAATCCATTGGAGCAAGAAGATTCAGCCTACCAGTAAAAGAATGGTTGCCCAGAATCTGACTCACACCATTTCTCATAGTAAACATGCAAATTATGTCCATATCTATGCTGAGGATCAATCTACAGCATTAAACCACAAAATCTTAGAATTAAAGCTGATGTCTAGTGGCTTACAAAGCAACAAGAAATTCAAGCCGAAGAGGGATGAATTACAGCTTCTATCCAGTGCTGAAAGGCCAACTTTTGTGCATTTGCGTCCTTGGACAGTCCCTGACCCACCTGGCCAAAAAATGTAAACTTTCCGCATGAAAAATCCCCATTAAATCAAACCCAGCAAGACATTTTTTCCTAACCTTGGAACAGATAACTCTGGGACCAAGGATGTGCATGTTACTGGTCATTATAAAGTAATTCCAACCTTGGAAGCATTCAGGAGAACTCGGTGCCACCTCGAAGCTGCAGTCTCGGGTTTGTCAAAATTGAAGAAGGATATGGTACTGTGGTTCAATCTAGCATAATCAATGACATTCCACCTGCAGGTTAAAAGTTTATTCTTGTCAAAATCACCCCCACAAGATATGTTAAACATCGCCTCCATGTACCCACGCAGATGTTCCTTGAACTAACAGAACGGAAGATACATGTTCAAATTGATCAAAGGACTACGCAGAGAAATTGAATAACTTCAGCTCAAAGGAAAGAAAATACAGAGAATACTTTATTTTTGAAGCATCGACGCCTTTATTCTTTACTGTTTATATCCGATTAGCGTTATTAGGAGTTAAGGAGAAAGTAAAGGTAGCAGAGAGATTTCATGCAGCAACCTACCAGAGCTCTTCTGCAAGGACAGCGGAGTCAGCCAGTCTCCGCCGCGTCCGATATCCCCTGTACACCTTCTGCACCTTCGTGGCGGCTTCGGACTCCACGGATGAGGGTTCAACACCGCCGGAACTTTCTTCATTGACCCTGACCGAGGACGAAGAGTTGGACTCCTCATCCGACTCCAAATGAACAAGGCGGTGCCCCGGAGTGGAGGCAAACGCCCCCATGCTGTCCCAAAGAGGAAATGGGGCGTCCGAGAAAGGTCTGTGACCCCTCGACGTCCATTGAAGAGATTGAAAGAGAGAGAGCTGGAGAACAGAAGAGGGGAAAAGGTAACAGGGATGATTCCGTTAGTGGATGCCCAAGCGATGAAACAAACAGACGAAGAGAGAAAGAAAAGGATGATGCTGTTTGGAAGTACGGTTTAGGTTATTCCCCGTTATTCCTGCTCGGTCTTTCGCCTTGAACCGGAAAACAATACCTGTCAACCGTTTTCTGGGGTCAATTTCCTCCATGGGCCAAAATTAGGTCCAATCTTCACTGCCCAAATTCAGGCTCAGTTTCATGTTGGCCCATATAAGGCCCAGCCCATTGTAATGCCACCCGATTCTTCCTCCCGAAGATCTCGGAGACCAGGATGGAGATTGGACTAAGTCTGAAACCCTAAAGAGAGCAGATACTGTGTGTGTGTGTGTATATATATATATATATGCGGCACATACCCTGCATTTCCTGTTTCCCCAAATCTTCACTTGCAGAGCGATCTTCATTTCAGCTTGTGATCTGAATTTGCATCATTCAGTAGTGTACTATTTCATCCCTCTTCGGACAGAGATGAAGGTGGTGGCTGCTTATTTGTTGGCCGTTTTGGGAGGGAACACTACTCCTTCAGCCGACGATGTCAAGAAGATACTTGGCTCTGGTAGATTTACACACCAACCTGTTAGATTTTGCCTTTGTCATTGTGATCCCTCAAAATGCGGCAACTTGTTTTGGATATTGGATTGTGATGAAAATGGTGTTGCTGAGTCGGATTGATTGCTTTCTTCCTCCCGATGATGATGAAGAAGAATTGAGATGTTCATTCTCTGTGAGTATGATAAAATGATGCTGTGTAAATGGATAGGCACTAGTAAGTATATTCCAACCTCAAGGGAAATGGTATGCTTGCGCTGCTAGGGCTGAACTGTTGTTTTTGTTGCTAATGTTGTATTAGATGTTCGTGCCAAGCTTTGCTCCATTGGGGAAATGTGTTTCATGATTGCATTTGTGACTCACTTCGTCGGTATGTGCAGTTGGGGCTGAAACGGATGATGACATGGTCCAATTATTACTATCAGAAGTGAAGGGAAAAGATATTACTGAGCTTATTGCTTCCGGGAGGGAGAAGCTAGCCTCAGTGCCTTGTGGTGGAGGCGGTGGTGCAGTTGCTATTGCAGCATCCGCAGGTGGGGCAGCCCCAGCTGCTGCATCTGAACCCAAGGAGGAGAAAGTTGAGGAGAAAGAGGAATCAGATGATGTGAGTTTATTACTTAGGCCCATTACAATTATGCTCTTTTTGCCTGTCATTTTCTGCTATATGTCTAGTAACCTCCGTGTTCTTGAGTTATAATGCAATCTGCTCTAGCTGTATGCGAAATGGAGGCCAAGTGATGGAGTTTTCACCAGTTCGTTTAATTTTTTTTTTTTGTTGCTGCAGGATATGGGTTTCAGCCTGTTCGACTAAGTTGATGGTTGCCCCCATTGTCACTGTTTGAATTTAGAACTTGAACTAGCTTTTGACCAGATTTTGTTCTTCTGAGCATGCGGGTTTTTGATGTTTTTGACCAGTGGTTATGTAATACCACTTTGGTTCAGAAGGGATTCAATGTGAATTGCTTGTTTTAGAATGCAGTCTTGTCTTTGCATCCTTATGTCATGCAATTAACCACACAATGCAATGACATTTCTTGTGATTCCAATGATGCACAAATCCAACAACATAACGTGTTCTTGTGATTCTGATGGTAGGAATCAGCTAAATGCCTTTAGTGGCTACAAACTCGCAAACGCAACGGAAGCGTCACCAAATGCAGACTAATCTACCAACACTCTTATTAGTTTTTAAATAGAGTTGATTCCAGACTGGGTTGTTGAATTTAGATCTTACTGGCGAAGGCAAGGCCTTCTGCTTTCAACTGCTCTAGGCTCTCTACAGGAGGCTGAACCCTGGCAACCTTGGCAATTGCCTTGTTCTCTTCTGGAGTCCCGTTCTCGAGGAAGGCTCCCACAACTTTGCCATCCTTGATCCAGTAAGTTCCAAACTTGGCTTTTGGTACAACTGGGTTGTTGTCCCCGAAAAGGATGGTCTCCCCAACATTGTCACCGTAGAACTGCCATGAGAGATCAAAAGACCGGGAGTAGAAGTAGGGGAGGTAATCGTACTCTTCAATAAATTTTCCTTCCTCGCTCGCCTTGATGGCCTGTATGCCACACAATATGGCAAACATTCATCTTCTGTTACTGAACACAAAAAAATGATGAAAGTGAATGGGGTTTTACCTTCACAGCCTGCTCAGCGGATTTTCGTGCATGGTCGACGTGTTCCACTCTTCTGATTTCATTGTACAACTTCAATGGGAAAGTAGCAACATCGCCCACTGCATACACGTCCGGGTTGCTAGTCTTAAAGAATCCATCAGTCTGCGAACAATTGATTTGTGTTATAAAAACACAGAACGATGAGATAATGTGTACTTCTATTTGGATCACCAAAATCAGTAATATATAACATGTGCAAGATCTACTTCTGATCAAGTCTTGGAGCAGTTGACATCAGTTAAGAGCTCCAGTGCATACTAACCTTGATTCCACCTTTCTCCTCTTCAAGCTGTCCCTTGAATAGAGTGATGAGTGGTCTGCCACCTACTCCAACAACAACAATGTCAGACTCCAAGACCCTACCATCCTTCAGCTTGACTTCCTTAACCTGCATTTACCACCAAACACGATTTATAATCTCCTTACACTGAAAGAAAACACCAAAGAGAAGAGTTTAGCATCTGCAAACATACATCTCCAGTGGCATCTGCAGTAAATCCCGTAGCAACGGTCCCCTTGATTATATTAATACCTTTATTGGCATAGTATCCCTCATAGAAAGCAGCTAATCCAGCAGTAAAAAGCCTAGGCACTGCAATCAATTTCCAAAGTTACTCAACAGAACCTGAAAATTCCATCTCATTAAGGTATATGTTTTAGATAACGCTTTATTTTGAATTCACTTACTGCACCATGGTTCAGGGTACACCATGGTAACATCAAAATTATTCATCTTCATGACTGCACTAAGCTCCAGACCAATATAGCCTCCGCCAACAATCACACACTTCCCATTCTTCTTAGCTTTAATGGCGTTAATCAGCTTGTCGGCATCATCGATATCCCTCAAGTATAAGATGTTACCAGCATCTGCACCTTGCACGCCAAAATCTGTCAACCTAATTACCTGGAAGAAAGAATATCAATTTCCCATCCATCTAACAGAACCCAACAGCTATAAAAAAAAGGTTTTTTCATTCAAACTTACACTTGAGCCAGTTGCAATAATCAAAGTTTGATACTTGAAGGCATCTCCAGCTGCACTAATAAGGGCCTTTCCAGCAAGATCAGCTTTAACTATTTCAGTGCCCAGAATCAACTCTATGCCTGAATTCAGAAGATAGGACAGATGGCTATTATATGGCAAGCCATAAGACACATTTATTTGTACATGAATAAAGATGCGGAAACAGATGACAAGACAGGTTACAATGATATTTTTGGCATGAGCCATGCAATTACCATTCTCTCTGTACCATTCAGGGAGTAGTCTCTCTCCTCCGCTTCCAACACAAACATGGAATCCTGGGAGTCTAGCAAATCCTGCAGATAAAGACATATATACACATTCTAAGAAATTGAATACTTTGATGACAGGGAGATGCCAATCATGAGGATAAGTTCGTGAGAAATCAAGAAAGATGAATAATTATGTTCATCGGTTCATTAATATCATATAGGCTTGGAGCAGAAAACATAGAAAAGATTGACAGAGTATGGAAACAATAGATGAACCTGTTACTCACCCTCTGGAAATAAATATGCCTTGCTAAGTGCTGGACGCTCATAAGGAGCCACCTGAAGTAAAATTAGGCATCCATTAGATGGAACAAAGTGGATTCAAACACACAGAAGACTATATAATTTCAGTACTCATAGTTGCATGGAAATGTCGTTCAACATATTTTAGATATTATAGGTATTCCTTATTATGCATAATCATAGGGGTGTGGTTCAAGGAACTCCATAACAACATAATGATTCAGTCAACCATCAACATTAATCACCAACAAGCAAACTAACTGTAATTTCCAAAAAAAAAATAGCAACAAAACTAACCGCTTCTTTGGATATGATTGCAAGCTCACCGGGCTTGACACCTTGCCTTGCAAACTCCTTAGCTGCATAGCCCTACATATACATGAAGAGCAATTAACTGCAAGTAGATAGAATTAATTTTCAGTTTCATGGATCAAGCAATTCATCCATTGGGGACGAGGTTGGAGTTAAAAGGCTCAGACTAGACTGCTGACGGTAACAATTCAAAGGCAAGATAGTGTCAAGTTTTACTAATTGATACCAGTAGTAGTCATAACTAAGTAAATGCACATGGATTCTGGAAACTGATTTCATTAGGAACAAGCTGTGATAAATTCCACTCTCTATTGATGTATTGTTTAATCAGGAACCAGCTGTGACAGATAAATCATTTCTTCTCAACCGTCTTCACATTCCACTGTTTGAAGAGATGTACAGTGTAGAAAGGGCACATCAGAAATTGCTGAGCAGCTTGTGCTGTTCATAGTGAATTTTTATTCAATCAAACTAACATAACATCACAGTTCTCATCTTAGAGAACGGATTGAAAGGAATCGTTTCCCCTGGAAAAAAGTAACAAATTTAAGATTTGAGGGATCCGAGCTAAATTGATAACAGTCTGTCCTTAAACGCACACATCCATACTCATGAACATCAAAGAATCAGAGACACACAGATGAGGACACAAGTAAACCGCACCAAAGAGAGATCAAAGCTTATAGCAAAGACTTCTAGTTCGGGGATCAGTGAACTCACCGCAGCGACTCCACCACCGACGATCACGTACTTGAAGCTCTTCTCCGCCATTATTCCGATCCCCTGAGCTCGATCGATCTAGAAACTTCCTCCTCCGCCTCCTTTTCTATCGCTCACTCACTGTTAACGCCCGAAAAAGTGGAAAGTGCGACGACAGTAGATGATTTCCAGTCGGCTATTTATACCGCGTCGGAGGTGTGAAAGGAATATGCCACGTGGCCGATTCGGGTGCCATCCACCTTCCTGACCCCTGACCGCGGCTCGTGTATAAAATTAGACGGCAGATTGCCAGACTATCATTATAATATATATAATTAAATATAAAAATGAAAGCTCGGAATCTGCCTCCGTTTTCGGACATCATTCAAAGTCAAATATATGATCAAATCAAAATTTGTGTTTCCTTATAATTTAGCTCGTATTTATTTATAATTAGTGTAGTATTTTAAAATTTTTTAGAGTTAAATATTATAAATTAATAATATTTATATATTTTATCTAATATTTAATTATATTTTCAATTTACACACTAATTTATATATATAATTTTAAATAAGCACTCAAAATAACGAAAAACCACGACTTAAATTTAAGTATCAGATCAGTGACGATTGCACTTATAACCTAAAAGAATGTACAGTAAACTTATAATGTATTATCCATCAGAAATCCAAGTTTCATAGATATTGAGCGTAGCCAGGAGGATGTTTGGGCCGTGCAAGCAGTCTCCTCCTGGGCGGCCTCTGGTCTGCACAGTGTACTTCTATCATCTGACTGAGGCAACACAGTCCAGGTAGTACAGTACTTCTATTCAACTTTCAAGCCCATCTTCCTCACTGTCCCTTTATGCTAAGAAATCAGCACATTGGTTTTCTTCTCAAGGATGAATCTATCCCAGCTATGACCCTTTTCTAATTGCAGTCCAGCAGTAGCTTCTGCAATCCCTCAAGTTTGACAGCAAAAAGGCACCCAAAAACCAACCAACACTAATAAACAGATCACATCAACTACTAATAGAAAGACTTCGTTTTTTTTTCCATTAATAACCACACAATGTTGAAAACTTAATCACACACAATCCATAATCCTCCAACCAACCCACTTAGGACTAAAGTTCAACTTTTTTCAGCAAAGTTTCCAAAAATGGTCAGTCAACACGATCATCTCCTTGTTTCACAGCTCTCAACTGATGGCATCATGAAACAAACACCAAACAATCACATCAAAGTGCATGGCATGCTGGATATAAGACATTAATAAAACTGATCCATCCAGAGAAGCTAAGGAATCTCAATGATGGCACGTTGATATTTCCGATGGATTGGAATGATCAGAAGATCAGCTCTTTTTTTCATGGCCTTCATCATTCGCATTCACCACTTTCACTTAAAGGCAGATTAATAATTCAATCATGTGAGAAAGGAGGATTAGTAAATCATGCAACTAGCTTGAAGTTGAAGTAATCATTGATGCATATGAAGAGAGGCAAAAGGAGTACTAAGAAAATAGAATAAAATGGAAGGGTGGAATTCAAAAAGCTGTGATTGTGATTAAAACTAAGCACGCGTGTACTTTTCATAGCATGACAGATATTTAGAGTTGGAAAAGGCTGTTTTTCTTTTAAGTTGTCTGTCAGAATAAAATTCCGACAACCATATGCACATATACACAAGGAGAAGATTCTCATAATATTTTTAAGGATATAGATAACCATATGATTAATTCAATTAAATTAAGTTGAAGGGCTGGTAGTAGTGGTAGGTACATGCAACAACACTCTCTTAAAATCAGTTGATTACCGATTCTTTTTATATAAAAATATTAAATTCACTTATATTTGGATATTCATTTATAAAGTATGTTGTTTAGAAAATAAGTTTATAAACTAAAATAATTATAGCACCACCTACCAATTAGGTAAAAGGGTAGCTTATCTCCCTTAATATACATCTTCATTTATTATGGTTTGGAGCCTTGGCTCTCATATTCAATAATTATTGCCATCAATGGAATAGGCCATGATCCCTTAATTTAGTGCAAAAAAAAGGACTGAAATTCAAGAGCAATGATACCCAATAATAACTCATCATCCCCCAAATAAAATATTGAGTTGATCTATCAATTTTTGTGAACTTCACCCTTAAAAGAGCCTCCCACTATATTGTATGTAGAACATGACTATGGATTGCATGGTTTTATGACAAAGTGATCATTCTGCATGGTAACTTTGCCAAAGACCCTAATAATTTTGAAATAAACAGCTCTATCTCTATTCACTAATGAATGGAGGACCACACCATTTTGACCTACCAACAATAAAAGCACAAGAATTTGGGTGTTTCATTGGCTGGCTGGATGGATGGATGGATGGAGCAGCTCATTGCCAATGGTGGATCATCACCGCCTGACATGGCCTAGCTGGCTAGCCCTATGTGAGTGGTGAAAGTATGCATCATCATATTCAAAATTCAAAAGGGGGTTGCTGGTGAGTGAGTGAGTGATAGAGGCTTTACAGCATGCATCCATGCATTTGAGTCAAATTTTTTTTTATCTTCATCTGTCACTCTGTTGACTATATAACACTCAAAATTAGACACCATTTCTGGAAAAAAAAGTTACCACCAGGACCACAAGGAGAGGGAGAGGGAGAGGGAGAGAGAAATCACTGACCTCTCTCTCCATCTCCACCCAACCTCTTCTGCAACCCACAAACATTCAATCTCTTCACTGAAACATCACACTTTGCATGGAACTAACTACAGCCCAGATAAAAAGACAAACTTTTGAAATGATTAACTATACAATCACAAATAAATGGTAATTTATTACCCATTACACAATATAAATACATATTTAATTAATAATAATGGAAAATAAAAACAATAATTTATGGCTACTGCAGGAGTGGTCTTGTCTTCATCATCATTTCACCTCCACTATAAATTTTATTGAATTAATAAGAAGAAATAAATTGTTTTTTTCTGTTGTGAAGAGGGAATGGTGTTCATTTACATATATGTATATATGTATTGGTTGGATTTAAATTAAAGGTGATGCATGAAATGGACTGCACAGTGACAGTGCGCACGCAAGTAAAAAACACACAGGACGCTCCTCTACTCACATCAGCTACTGGGTTTTACTTTCACGTGCAGTGGTAATTTAAAAAATATATATATTTCTTTTTTTAATAGAATTAAATTAAAATATCTGATGCAGAGGAAGAAATCTTCGCCGGTCAAATAATCGACACCGTAATTATGCTGTATGGGGGCCAACTCCTGCCACCACCGGCCGGCTTAAATGCCATACGAATGTCGTCGGTGAGATCGAGATCAGACGGATGGAGAGCGCTGACCCTCAGATGAGAACAAAAAAACACGGAGATGAGGAAATAATTGAAGTAAAAAAAATTAAAAGAAAAGAAAAGGAAAACAAAAGCTGTCAAAAAAGATCGGGTCAAGATCCGGCCCGTCCCAATCTTGTCGGACCACTGTACGTGGCTCAGTCGGCATGCACGCGAGCCTTCCCTCCACCACCTCCTGGACTCTTCCACCCATCTTCATTTTTTGTCGTCACTCGCGCCGGATATATCGCCTCCACAATATATCGCGATATTTTCGGACCGACGGACAGGGGCTGTCGGGGCACTGCTCTCTCTCTTTTTGGGTAGGGGTGCCGCGGACAGGTCATCAGGTGGCCGGTGCGATTGTGAGTGGGATTAAAAGGGCGGATGGCTGGTTGGGCAGGTAAAAAGGTTGCTCTTGGTCGCAGTCAAACTTTCCATTATAAAATATTTTGAGATAATTTCTCCTAAATTATAATTATAACTTTTAAATAATAAATTTTTAATTATATATATAATATTAATTTATTATATAAAATGAATTAACAATAGGAACGCCTAAGATCGAAACCAATAATGTCTTTATTGTTAGACATTTGCATAGGATGCACGTGGGCGAGTGCATTTGGATTGATTTAGTCGACCCTACCGACATCCTTCCACGACCAGCGCTCCTACGGATCATCCATCCCTTGGGACAAGAGATCCCAGTGTTTGTTGTGTTCCCAAGTTTTTGCAAAAAAAAAGTTTTTTTTTTACCTTGCCTAGGATTCTCCACACAAGCAGTAAGTGAAGACACATTTGGCTTTATTGGGTGCATTGGGATTCTAATTTAGCATCTTAATTTAATTAACCAATTAATTATTCCATTAATGTCAATTAGACAATAGGTAAAAAAATGGTTGATCATTATGGGTTGGCATGAGAGCTTTGTCCTCTCCTCGTCCTTAATCATTATTGCCACATTTATGGACCCTTTGCACACACATTTGTTTCCCTTGGTTAGTGTATAATCTGACTGCCTATCGCCTGATATCATTACCCAATAATCTCTTATATATGACTATGCCTCTCCTCAGTCTCCTCCAATTCCACTCTTCATTTGAATTCAGAACCCTCCTCCCTTCTTGCCCCTCTCTCTCTCTCAAGTTCTGCATCTCCATTTCCACTTTAGAACCCCTCTGTGTGCTCTGCAACTCACAGTTGCATGACCGCTTCAAACTTGACCCAAGTAGTAGAGACCGGGATCGGATACAAATGGCTCGGAAGCACTTGAGAGAGCTTCTTAGCGAAGACCAGGAGCCCTTCCTCCTCAGCAACTACATCACCGACAGGTTGACCAAGCTCTCACGTCCCACCAAGGCTAGTCCGCCTTCGTTCTCCGCCGGAGCTCTCTACAAGAGCGTTTGCCTCTTCTCCATCTTCCCGGACTCTCCCGACTGTAGAAAGTCCCCTCTTTTCGACTTCGCATCCCCACAGAAGAGCCCGAACCGGATTTTCCTCCACGTCCCCGCGAAGACTGCCGCCCTGCTTCTCGAGGCCGCTGTCCGGATACAGCAGAGGAGCGCCTCCACTGCTAAGCCGAAGCCGGCGAAGAAGGGGATGTTAGGTTCGATACTGAAGCGGCTCACTGTGCGGAAACCCCGTGAGACGCCGAAGCGAGAAACCGACAGCGAGTGGAGGATTAGGAGATCCTTTGGCTCTGCAAATGCCCAGCGGAGATCCTTTGGCTCTGAAAATGACCAGCTGAAAAGTAGCGCGGCGAAGAAGGCCACTTCGCCGAGATGTCTCCGCAGAGGCGATCACAGCAGGCGGAGCAGCGGGCTGTGGTCGGAGAGCAACGGCGAGAGGTCTCTCGACTTGGAGACCTCGACGAGCGGCAGCAGCGAGTCGATAGAATTAGTCCCCGAGGAGGAAGGAAGAGGAGATGTATACGCCACTTTCGATCAGGGCTTATGCGAGAGCTCGTACAGGTTCGTGCTCCGGCGAAGCCCATCTTCTTCCGGCGTCCGCACACCGGACTTCCCAACTCAGGCAGCATCCCCTGCTCCCGTCGGCAGCAAAAAGGTCGGTCTATCCCCGCAAATTCCGTTAGATTACTGACCCCATAATTCTCTGTTCATGGAAAAAAATATATAAAAAAGGAAACTTTTTCCTTTTTGCTTTCGTCTCCATTCTACCAACCGTATACTGTCGGCCATTGGTGCCTGCTCTGCAACATTGGCCTCACCGTCACCCACAGCAACCAGACAGTTCTAACCATTAGTTGAATTGCTCATCATTTGAACCTACCTACTGGAAAAATGATGAACTTTCAGCTGTGCATTTCTTAATTTCCTCCCTGCATCTGAAGACAAGTTTACATCGGAAGACTCATGATCTAAATCTTGACAGGAAGCCGACCACTGCGATGTTGAGAGCTCAAAAAGGCGAACCCCCCAAGTAGAGGACGAAGAGACAGAACAGTGCAGCCCCGTATCTGTGCTGGACCCTCCATTCGAGGATAGCCACGACCACGAAGAGGAGGAGGAAGATGGGTTCGATTACGAGTGCAGCTTTGCAAAAGTACACAGTAAGTTTATTTGATGTTCTGAGACTTCTCTGCATATGTTTGGTGTGAAGGTAGGTTGGTTAGTGTGAGGTCATTTTCAAGCAACTATTCACAGTACAGATAGCTGATGGCTCTGTGGAGTCCATGAGGTCGATATCCTAGCGGGCCCCGGCTGAAGATTGCCATCTTCTCTGAACTCGAAGTCTTGGCTGATGCCGGGCTCAATCATTGGCATGTACAGTGAATTTTAGATACTGAATGCAACAAACATCTCCATTTTCTATCATTAATTCATGTGAGTCCCACTTCTTAATGGGAGCTGCCATTATCATCCGGGCAAATCTGGGACGCTGTTGTTGTTTGGTCTGGTGTGATCGGCTGGATCACGTTCGTTGATAATGAATTCTAATGGAAGTTGCCCTGCTTGGTTACTGACTGATTGTTGCTTACAGGGGCGAAGAAACAGCTCCTGGAGAAGCTCCGGAGATTCGAGAGGCTTGCAGGGCTTGATCCGATTGAGCTAGAGAAGAGAATGATCGATCTAGATGATGATGATGATGAAGATGGAAATGACGACGATGAGGGGGGCGAAGATCCAGAGCCATTGGATGAGCAGCATGAAATGGTCAAGGAAGTTCTCAAATCGAAGTTTGATAATGTGAAGAAGATCCCGAATGACATGAGAAGGCTGGTTTCTGACTTGGTGGCCGAAGAGTGGGGAAGATGGAATGATCCGGCCGGAGTGACTCTGACGAGGAGGGTCTGCGATAGGTTCGAGTCCTGGAAGGCGGTCGATCCCAACACCATTGACATGATGGTGGAGGAGGACTTCAGCAGGGACCTTCAAGGTTGGAGCTGGAAGTACAACAAGGAACAAGTTGCAGAGCTGGCATCGGCTATGGAGCTTGCTGTATTCAGGCTGCTAGTGGAAGAATTGCTAGAAGATGCATGCGAGGGAGGGGCGGCAAAGTCGAGATCCGATCAGGATCCGGCTTACTTGGGGCTGAATGCAATGATGATGGTCCAGCGTTCATCATCTTCATCGTGTATGTAATAGTTAGTACAGGCGATTGAGAATTGCTTGTTTACCCATGTAAAATCCCATCTCCTGAATCAATTCCAACATCTAAATTTTGCTATTTTCGACAAGCAATATAACCGATCGTTACCGCTGGAACAGCTTCAAGTGTAAGCCCATTTGGGTTTCAAGCTCATGGGGGATCTCTCGGTGGTCCCTGGACTAATTCCTCACCGGAGTGGGCCGGTTTCAGCTTGAGTGGGGCTTGGGAAAACAGAGCAACTGCCCAGCCGAAACAGAGCATGCGACCAACGACTGGTTTAGGGCGGGTTTTGAGCCTTGGAAAAGGAAAGCTTAGCCTCGCTTTGATCCTTTGTCCACTATCATCTTTTCACTATAGTGCGCCTATGGTCAAAGCTCCTTTCGTCGCCTACTTTAGCTTGCTGGTTAAGGTACTGCTCATCACGATCACCGAGGGATAGAGATGAGCAGACAATGGTATCTTTGTGGGCCATTTTACATTCCTTCTGCATAATCTATTGCATTGCAGTAGCTTCAATTCCTAGAAAGAGACAAGGTATCCAAGTGTTCAAATCTCATTGGGAACTTGGCTACAAGATGTAAAAGCACGCTATTGCTATTGCGCCTCATATGATATATAACACCAATCTTCTCCATTTGGACGGAGAAAAAGAAAAAAAAATACTGAAGAAAATCAGCAGCAATTCTATACTAGGTTTGATACAAAGTAAAAATAAGGTAGTGGTAGTGGATGTCATGTAATGAACCACTTTCTCGGACTTTGAGGGTTGTCGGAGCCGCCCTTTTAACTTGCCACTACACAACGGTTGACCCAAATCCAATGTCCCTGTCGTCTAGTTCATGGTAGCGGTAGTATCAACGTGCAAAAATTCCATTCTTTCCATCCCGATGTCTTTTTGCAATTTAGGAGAAAAAAACAGTGCCATACTAAGATAAGGACAGAGATGGTGATGTCCCGGAGGACAAATTAAAGGCCAAAGTCTCATGGTTTATACTCTTAAATTCACGTGTGTTATTCAAAACATAGTATTATCCACGTGCTGGAGTAATGGAATAAGAGTTCGAGGAAATCTACCTCGGCCAACCTAACACCTTCCTCCAACATGGCCATCGTGCATGAAATCTATATTCTCTCTGGGTGTCTATATATATATATATCCCATCACAAGTATCTCAGTCATGACACGATCAAATCTACTCCCCTTTGTCACCGTCTTCGGTCGGAGGGATGGCGCGTGAAAACCGACCGCTCGCTAGCATGGGTGCCATCAATGGTCGGAAGAAGAAGTCGGGCCGGAGGAAGTTCAACGAGACGCGGCACCCCATTTACAAAGGTGTGAGGGCGAGGAACGGGAAGTGGGTCAGCGAGATGAGAGCCTGCTCGAAGTCGAGGATATGGCTAGGTACGTTTGACAGCCCAGATGAGGCCGCTAGGGCATACGATGCGGCTGCCTGGGCCATAAGAGGAGACTCGGCGTCCCTTAACTTCCCCCGGCCGCCACCGGCCTCGACGGCTTCCTTTAGTAACTCGCCCAACCCTGGCGACGGAGATGACCTGAGAACCTCATTACCATCATCGTCATCATCGTCTTCTTCGTTGTCTTTAAACACGGATGAGGGGGTGGAGGAGAAGAGTTCGAGGCTGTACTTCGATGAGGACGAGATCTTCGACATGCCTGGCTTGATGGTCAGCATGGCTGAAGGCTTGATGATTGCTCCACCTGCGATATTGGATTATGGACCCGGTCAGGAAGACGGTGATTTGGACACTGAAGAATTTACTCTGTGGTGTGATTGACAATATGAGATCTTCATCTGGAAATTCAATTCTATGTGTTACTTTCATATTTTCATTTCTATGCGTTCCTCGTCTCTTTGGGTTCAAGAGTTCAATGGCGCAGGATGGATTTGTTTCATCTTCATTCATGATCCGAGCTTTGAACCCTATTCCTTAGTGTGAATGCAGAAGACTCTGGTTTCATTCCTTCTATGTTGTTGCAATGCTAGTTTGTTTTTTTTGCTCAAGTTGCAATGTTAGTTGACTCTCTAGATTCATGACTATGTGACACTAGACTAATAAATTATTAAGTAATCTAAATTCTATATGATAAATTATATTATTTATATACAACATACATTTTTATATAATTATTATTATATAATACAAATAAATCATTGTTATAATGCAAAAATAAATATTAATAGTTTAGTAATATATGTATCCTATAATAAACTATAATATGCATATTATATTTTTATATATATCTTTTTATAGTATAATTATACTGTATACCACAAATAAGTTATTGCTACAATAAAATGAATTAATATTATTATATAATAATATATAAATATTATTTAATAAGAATAAAAAATTGAAAATATTATATTAAATAAAATATAAAATTATCGTGTTTATATAAAGTTATAATATTTTTAAATAAATATAAATATAACTCATTATTAATTTATAATATATATATATATTATTAATAAATAATAATATATTAAATAAAATAAAGAATTTTTACATATTTATAAGTTTAAAAAATTTATATAACGTTTAACTATATATATATATACACGTATAACCATCGATATAGAATAACTTTTTAAATAGTATAATATGAATTGTACTAATATTCTATCCAACCCGACACGTGTCTCATTTTCTATTTAACTAGTTAAGAAAAATACATAACTCAATATAATTTTTTTTATTTATACGAAAAAATAATACACTAATTGTATAAATTTATTTTGTACGAGTTTAAAATTACAATTATAAGTGTATATATTTTGCACATCACAAGTGTATATAAATAATATTTGATGGCTAGTGTAGAATATTATTATAAATTAGATAAAATAGATAATTAATTTAAATTTATAAAATTGTAAATATGAAACTAATTATAAATTATAAAATTTAAATAAATATATACAGTATATAATTGTTACACAGACTTTCTCATAATTTTAAATAATATTAGAGTTTATGATAAAAGTTTTATTATTTTAAAGTTATTAATAGCCACAATTTAGATAAATGTGGATGTAATAAACTTTTGAATATTAATTATATATTTGACCGAAAAAATTAATAATAACCTTAAAAATTATATAAATAAAATAATAGTATACGAGGTAACACAAGAGATGTGTTAATATCCTATCTATATTTTAACCTCCTTGATCTGACTTGGAACCAGGATACACGCATCCATAAAACATGTGTTATTGAGGAATGGACGTGCTTAATGTTCCGAAATCATTTTCCACGATGATGCCAGTTGACCATTGAAAATGGTCGGGACCGACGTGGCACTGTTGAACGATGACCCTCACCAGTTCCTGCACTTGCCACTGGTGTTGTTTTGACAAACTCATGGTTCCATGCTTAGGTCACTTTCAATCCATGACAAAATTCCAATTTTGCTTAGGAAGATCTCCACATTTTATAAAGAGTGACAGAGACTGACACTAAATCAGGCAACCTTCCACGTGTGCTTTTCCAAGACCAGTATTTTTCACCGTCTTCGCCCGGAGGATCGAGGAGTGGAAGCCGTCCTCTCAGCAGCATTGGCATATTCAATGGCCGGAAGAAAAGAAGTGGGGGAGGAGGAAGTACGAAGAGACCCGGCACCCCTTTTACAGAGGGGTGAGGGAGAGGAATGGGAAGTGGGTCTGCGAGATGGGAGCGCTGAACCAGAAGTCGAGGGTATTGCTCGGGACGTTCGACAGCCACGAGGAGTCTGCCAGGGCCTACGACGTAGCTGCCTTGACCATAAGAGGAGACTCGGACCCACTCAACTTCCCCCAGCCGCCGCCACCAGCAGCCTCGACGTCTTCTTTTAGTAACATACAGAGCCCTAGAAATATCGGAGATAGCCCTAGAACCATGTGTAAATAATTACAATTATTTTGTAAAAAAATAGTTACCATTAATTTTTCTCATTATAATTATTTATTAGTTTATAAATTATTTTAAAATTTAAGCTGAACTAATATTAAATTTATAAACGCTACTCACTAAATATTTAAAAAATGAGTTACCCTCAACCATCCATACTTTCAAGAATACTATGGGGAATACATCAAAATGAGTCCATTATACCATTCATAACGTAAGATACAAGTAAACAAATAACAATAAATAAATAACAATATGATGACATAATATGATAATTTAATAAGGGCATAGACAAATCACAATGGGAACTGTGTTAGAGAAGGCAGAAAATGTGTAAACGAACCAAGGCAGAAAATGAGGACCAGCCCCAAAGAGGAGGATGAAGGGTCAACAGAGACGATAAGGGGAAGCCTAAGACAACCATAGGCTCCTCTACTTCTTGCCTTTCTGCCATATCCCTTCCTATAGTAAAGTTGCATACCATCTCTTTGTTTCCTTTCCTTAGTTTTGCCAATGTCTCCACCTGGAAATCTCGTTTGATCTCCTGAATAAAGTCATCAATTTGGCATTAAGTTCCTGCATACGTAGAGTGAGTTCAAGGTATCTATGAACTTCCAGCAAACTCTCACTTGAAGGAATTTACTGCAGAATGTGTTGTTCTTCCTGTCCCCTTATCCCAATTATGCATATGATAAGCAACAACAACAACAACATTGGGCACTTGGATGCTGGGGAGTCAGGATCATCAACCATCCCCCATACCTCACATAACTATTCGTATATAGGAGGAGGTGGTGGGTGCTGCTGAAAACCCTAGTTCTATTTATGATAGGATATACAATCATTCATATTTTATGCATTTGGGTATGTCATATTTCATGGGTTCCTTATGTTTTTGAGACCTTTATTTTACTTTAATTTTTTTAATCAAAGATCAATACCTTTTATCATGAGTAAATCTATAGTAGGAATGCTTTTAAGGGAAAAAACTTTGTAAATGAACTTAGACAAAAAAAACTATAAAGAGAAATAGAGTTATGCTCAAATCTTCAGGCAGCTCCCTAAGCTTGCTGCAGTTCTTCAAGCTGAGGGACTTGAGAGTCGTAAGGGACAGAATTGATCCTTCAACCTTAATAATTTCCAGACAGTCTTCAAGTATTAATTTCTCCATCAACTTAAATGGGGTGAAATCAGGAATTCTCCCCAATTGATGGCAACTAGTGAGATTAAGGACTTCAACATTCTCCAGAACCTGGTGAATAAGAAAGAAATCAGGAAACGATGAAAAAATGTTGTACTCTTAAACATGAACTAAGAAAGCACAAGTAAACTGCAGTTTCTGGTACCTTGGTAGAAGTCCATCCGGGCCACCTCTCTGTAATTGAGCTATTGGACATGTCGAGGACAACAAGCTTCGTCGAATGTAAATCTGAAGGTATATTCAATGGGTAATTTCCATGATAACTTAGCCAGTTTAATTTCCGAAGAGGTTGTTTTTTGTTTCCAAAGGGATTAATGTCACCCAAGTCCAGAAACCGAAGCATCGTCAATTTCTTAAACTTCTTTCCATTAAAACCACCATCGCTGATATCTTCCACTCCAATATCTAAATGGATGGCCTCCACCTTGTTTGTTCCCTGCTCAACAAGTAGCTAAGTGCAGTCGGAAAAGCCAACAAGTGGGGAAATGTCAAGAGAAGAAATAGAGAAGCCTTATATATCTTATCCAAGCAGGTGAACAAGCATTGAAAATCTTACAAGACTAGGATCGTACGTACCTGTTTCATCTCTAGTACATCAAATGCATCGCTATGGCGCCATAGCCTGGTTCTTCCTCCTGGATGCTCGTTCTCCTGACGGACAATTTCCCTACCAAGATCTTTAAGCAGGTCGTGCATCCAAATCTTTTTATCATTCCCAATTTTTATTAGGCACCTTTGACACAATTCCCTTCTTACATTTGCTGGTGAAAGTTCACACGGTTTCCACATGTGAGCAGGTACCCCATAGTCCATTCCAGAAAACAAACATGCAACATCTAGAAATATCTTCTTTGCGTTATCAGATAATGAATCATAACTGATCCTCAATATCTGATGGATCCTCTTTACATTTTTCAACAGCTGTAGTGCTTCAACCCAGACATCGACTTCACGAGTGGAGGATAGATGAGAACCTATGACTTCAATGGCTATAGGAAGTCCTCCTGTTGCCTTGACGATTTCTTGAGAGAGATCGGCAAGCTCGGCAGCTGGAGAATCCTGCTTGAATGCATACTTGCAGAATAGTACAAGTGCATCCTCCTCCCTCAATCCTATCACTTCATGTATATGCTGGACTTCGAAATCTTCCAGAACAGCTCTGTCCCTAGTAGTGACAATGATCCTACTTCCAGCCGCATATTTATGTAGACTTGGCAACAGATTGCTCAGCTGTTCACGTCTGTCAGCGTCGTCAAGAAGGATGAGCACCTTTCCATGGGGTATCCTGTGTCCAAGCATGGACTTTCCCTTCTCAGTGTTATCAAACTCTGGTTGTCCACGCAAAAATAAGTCGGAGGCTAGTTGACGCTTGAATTTCTCCATGCCGCTGCTCTGTGATGATGCCTCTCTGACATTCTCCAGGAAGCAACAGCGTTCAAAATGATAAATGAGTTGGTTGTAGACAAGCTTGGCAATAGTTGTCTTCCCAATTCCACCCATCCCGCAAATCCCAACAATCCTCACATCCGCTATTTCAATGGCTAGCATATCCCTTACTTCATCAACTTGATCATCGATCCCGACCTTTAATCATGAGGAACGTCCAGTTTGAATTTGTCTAGAATTTTTATGACATCATTGAGGATATTTTCTACTACTTCCCCTTCAGCTCTAGAAAACGAAGATCAAAGTCAGTATAGTATTAACCAATCTTGGTGTATCATAAAGAGTATTAAGAAACGGGCTGTAATAATTATAGCTGAATAAGATGAATACTATATGGATATGCATGTAGAAGTGTTCCTTACCGGTTATTGCCATCCTTTATTTCCCATCCCTTCAATTTCCCGATCTTGGAAAGAGCAACCTTCCACTTGTCTATAGTGTCCCAAGGATGATATTTCTCGTGTTCCATGAAGGCCGGACCATAATGATCCCCGGTCTGGTGGCGAACATCATGCGGTGTGACATGATAGAAAACTGGCAGTATCAGTCGATCTGCGGTATCCATGCAGTGCACCATATTCACAGCCTCTTCGAGACACCATTTGCTCTTCGCGTAGCCTCGAGAGAGTATGACGATGTACATCTTGGAATTCTCGATCCCCTTGAGCAGCTCAGGGCCAATCTCCTTACCAGAAGGGAGTTCCATGTTGTCTTTGAAGACATCGATGCTGGCACTCACAAGACGTTGGTACAGGTGATCGGTGAACTTGGTACGAGTATCTGGCCCCCTAAAGCTTAGAAAAACTTCGTATTCGTATCCCATAGGATTAGGGATAGATGCAGCAGATGAGGGATCAAAGAGATCACCATGAGATGGAGCAGCTGAGGGAACAAAGAGATCACCATGAGAGGGTAGGACTTCTGTGGCCTCTACAGTGGATGAGGAATTAGTAGAATCAGTTTGTTTTCTTCTTTTGGCAGGTGGATCGATGGAAGCTGTCCCTTGACGATTAGTGCGCGAGGACCAACTAGAGGATGAGGGATCAGTTGGTGTGGTTGTAGAGAGTGAAGTGCTGGTGAGGGCACCCTGAATTTGGATAGATGTAGCAGCTGAGGGAACAAAGAGATCACCATGAGGAGGAACAACCTGAGCGGCTGTAGCTGTGGTAGTTGAAGTATCGTGATCAGGAACTGGCGGGACGGCTGAAGACGAGGAGGAGCCACGGAAGGAGTGATAATGACTGCTCATTCTTTGGTAGTGGAAGAAGATAAGTCACAAGGAGGAAGGCAAGCAAAGGGATGGAGTGGTGTGGCTCTCTGCACTTCCAGCAGGTATACCAACTCTCTCTGCTTCCTGTAAATCATATATCTTCTCGAATTTACACCCTTCCACCCACAGGGAAGATAAAAATGGAATACACTCGAGGCCTTTAATATTTATCAATTTACTGCTTATCCTCAACGCTTTTAATGATACAATTGTTTCAATCCTGGAATATTCACGATTGATTGTATATCCTATCCTAAATAGAACTAGGGTTTTCAGCAGCATCCATCACCTCCTATATACGAATTGTTGATCCTGACTCCCCGGCATCCAAGTGGCCAATGTTGTTGTTGTTGTTTATCATGCATAATTGGGATAAGGGGACATGAAGAACAACACATTTTGTAGTAAATTCCTTCAATTCATATGATGGCACTAATGACATAATTCATGCGTGAGAGTTTGCTGGAAGTTCATAGATGTCTTGAACTTACTCTATGTATGCAGGAACTTAATGCCAAATTGATGACTTTATTCAGGAGATCAAGCGAGATTGCCAGGTTGAGACATTTGGCAAAACTAAGGAAAGGAAACAAAGAGATGGTATGCAGCTTTACTATAGGAAGGGATATGGTTGTCTTAGTCTTCCCCTTATCGTCTGTCTTGACCCTTCATCCTCCTCTTTGGTGTGTTTCTCAATTTCATTTATCAATTTTGATTGTTTGAAAGTGTTGTATATTGATAATGGGTTAAAATTATATCTATTTAAAACTTATTAATTATAAATAGTGAAATAATTCTAATCTTATAAATTTATAATATTTTTTTATTTTATTTAATTTATAATCTTACTATCAATATCCACGTGTATAAGTGCAATTATCGTACTTAACAAATATATACTATTTGGGTATTATTTTTACGGTTTCGTACAAATGTGGAAAAATAGCTATAAGTTGGATATTTTTCATTCTAAATAATCGGGTATAACACGAGTCGGGTTAACGTATCGATTAATATATCAATGCAAGCCTACTTACTTTAATATTATTTAAGAAATAATTGTTAATATATAAATTATCGAATCCATTTCTAAAATGTTATAACTTATATATAATATAAATTGTTCAATATTATAATCCTCTATTTTATCTAATTTTATATTTTATTTTTAATAGTTTCCAATCGGAGCCTCTCTCCCTTTTGTTTTTGTTTACGCATGTTCAAAAAATATATAAATATGTCTCGAATGTATATTATATTTGTCATGATGGACTATTTTCCAATGACACTCGATGGATATGACAGTCAAGCATCGGTAATGAACCTTTCTGAATGAAATGCTCCCATAAAGGAGAAGCTAGCAAATCTTTCTAAGCTACATAACTTGAGAGAATTGAAACACACCGAATGCTAACATTAAGTCAATTTAAAACATGCTAACAAAACACTTATCCATTCATTCTTTTAGAAATTCACACAACAATTCACCTATATATCTAAATAAATAAAATTATTAATAATTCTAACAATATTATATCTATTAACTCAAGAGGCTCTTATTAAATTATCATATTATGTCATCAGATTGTTATTTGTTTAGGCCCTTATTAAATTATCATATTATGTCATCATATTGTTATTTGTTGAGTTATTTGTTTACTTGTATCTTAAGTTATGAATGGTATAATGTACTCATCTTGTTGTATTCACCATATTATTCTTTAAGTATGGATGGTTGAGGGTAACTCATTTTTAAAATATTTAGTGAGTGACTCGACTAATATTGAGCCTTTATAAATTTAATATTAGTTCAGCTTAAATTTTAAAATAATTATAATGAGAAAATTTCATAGTAACTATTTTTTTACAAAATTGTAATTATTCACACATCCATTTATAATTTGGAAAATATTATTTACAAAAAAATATTTGTATCAAAGCCATCACTATAATTAGTGATTTGGTTCATTTACATGTTACATTCATCAAACTAAAAATATAGATACCATCACATTTATATATAAACGAGTAAGTGAACGGGAGGTTTGTAATATATTACATAAATTTTCAAAACTTTCCTTTCAAAAGGATAAAAAGTTTGAAAAATGGTTGGTTGGTAAATAATTGGATTGATATTTGGGAAATGATTAGCTATTACCTCGATGAGTATCTTTCCAAACTTCCAGTCACTTCATGCCCCTAACTCCAGTTTTTTATCCAAATCTTATTATATATACAAATTTTATTTACATAAAGTATCACTAGTATGCTTAGTTATTTTAATTTTCTTAACTTATTTATTGTGTTCACATTTTTTATTCATTTTTCATATTTTCATCCTACATAAATATATAATATGATAAATCTACTCTTCATTCAAGTGCAATGCTTAACAAGAGATTGAATCATCACACATTATTGTCCAGCCATCATTTTTTCTACTATAGTCTCATGTGTATAGTAGCACTACACACTCCAAATGTATCATATATGTCTACTCATTAGGTTAGGGAGGTTGTGAGCTCCAAACATCTATATACTAAGACGTCCCACAATATAACCCGCAACGCAATATACCTGTACCATAGGAGCCCAATAACTCATTGTACTCTAGTACAAGTGGACCTCTCATGTATTTATGGGTGACCTCAGAATAATGATAAATATATCTATCTTATCTGACCATTACCAATCAACCCCAAGTCAGGGTATAGAACAATGGTGTCCTGTCAAGACGCTCATAACATCTTCTCATATATAAAATGCATGTATGTCAATCAATACGTATGGATCGAATTCTAAATTCTTAGATTTTCATGATATTAATTCTATCTAAATAAAGTAAATGCACATGATGTTTTACTTCCTATATTAATGTTTATTATTAATTAAATGCTCATTTTTCATATCACTATATAAGTTTTTAGGTTATTCAATCTAATAGATAATTAATTATATTAAATTTGTTACAACTGGGCACAAGTAAAGAGAAACAAACCCTAACCGACATTACCAAGAGACATAATCATACTAGAGCTATGAGTCCGTACATGTAAAACCTATCTGATTGGACAAAAGAGAAAATGGAAAAAAAAAGAAGAAAAAAAAAGAAAGAAGAAGAAAAAGAAGAAATGGTAGAGAACAGAAAGAGAGAAAGTCTTTGGAAAAGTTCGAGTCTCCGACGACTCGAAAACTGAGAGGATGCAGTCAACTTCGACAGATCCCAACACTTGGAAGATTGATGTTTTTGGAGATATTAGAGATTTCTGAATGTAAGGGGATACACATTTCAGCTGATTTGTCATCCCTAATTAATCTAAAACAATTGAAGCTGGATCGCTGCTATCGACTTCAAAATATTTTAACACTCCTAGCATCTTTGGAGGTTCTGGAAATTTCTCATTTATTTGTTTTTGACATTATACCAGATCACTCAAATTTGGATAAACTAGAACAACTAAAGTTTCATGATTACAATGTACGTGATATTTCAACACTTGCAAGATTGACATCTCTCAAGGCGCTTGAAGTTTCTTTTTCCCGACGGATAGCTCTCCCAGATCTCTCATTATCTAATGAGTTTCGGCAACTGAAGTTATGTGCTTGCCACAAACTTCAGGATATTTGTTGAAATAGTATAAGTTATTTAAGGTAATTATGATATAATCTTGGATATTAAGATTATATCATATATTCTATTTAAGGTAGTTAATAAATAGACATGTATATAATTGAGTTAGGGTTTGGAGAAAATAAGGGAGGTTTCAATTTCTCATCCCCAATGCCTCTCTATCAATATATTCGTTTTCTCTTCCTCAAATTCGGTTTTGTAACATGGTATCAGAGTTAAGGTTTTCTGCTATTTTTAAGGTTTTTTGATCTGAAGACTCAAGACACGGCATAACTGAGTTGTCGTAGAAGATGGAGAAAACGGATGCAACATTAACAGGAAGGGAGTTGAAGGAAATTTTAGAAGGTATGGCCAAATTGCTTGTAGGAAGAGAAGATGTATCGCCTCAACATAACAATACTCTCAATCGAGATTTGAAGTTGGAATTACTCCTAATAGAGCAGAGACTTGAAGGAACGAAAAACTATTTGAGTTGGTCGAGAAATATGAGACTCATACTAGAGTCAAAATATTTGGAAGATTACATTGACAACTCGTATGAAGAACCCACTAATACTACTAGCACATCATGGAAGGTGTGGAGGGCGACTAATTCTCTGGTAGTTGCATGGATAATAGGATCACTTTCTCCTTCTATCGCGGGGTTGGTAGAAGGTATTAATAAAGCATCTGATATATGGAAGATTTTGGCTACTCAATTCTCTGGTATTGGGAATATCATGACTGTGATTGATATTGAAGATAAATTGGATGCACTAAAGCAGGGGGAGCGAATTATAATAGAATACAGTACTGAGCTGAAAAGGTTATGGTTCGAACTTGATTATTATGATCCATTAATTACATCTGATCCTTCAGATACAGCTTCTATTAGAGTATGGATGGAGCGACGACATGTGATTTGCCTCCTGAAGGGACTAAATCTAGAATATGAAAACAAGAGAGCAATGATATGTCATCAGTCTCCAATTCCTCCGATGAAAGATGTTATTGCTGCACTAATTCATGAGGAGTCAAGACAAAAGGTTATGAACACTTCTAAGATATCAGCAATACCAGTTCGCTCTACTCTAGCAAAACCGATTATTGACAACCGACAATGCTATAATTGTGGGAAGAATGGACATATTAGCTGGAATTGTTCCTCGACACGCATTCCTGCATGGGGTGGAACAAGTCATAGCATCAGAGGACGTGGAGCCCGAGGTCAAGGTCAAGGTTGTGGACGATTTGGGGGACAAACCTATCGTGCTAAAGGTGCTGACATTTTAAACAATGACATGTGTTATGCTAATGCCGACTCAAGTACTATTGCACATGCATTTTCTTCTAAACCATCTTCCACATAATGGATTATTGATTCAGGCGCATCTAGACATGTGACAGGAACATCAGTAGAGTTTATTACATATACTGGTTCTCCACCTTTTTCTCATAATAGAGTTCAAACTGCTGATGGCACATTTCAACCGGTTATGGGATTCGACTCGATTAAATGCACTTCATCAATTACATTATCATCAGTTCTACATATCCCATCATTTCCGGTTAATCTATTATCAGTTAGTGCAATTAGTGATCAATTGAACTGTCAAGTAATCTTTGATCGAGATTCATGTGTCATTGAGGAAAGAAATACCAAGAGAACAATTGGGACTGGATGGAGGCTTGATGGATTGTGGTATCTTATGAGAGATGAGTCTAGCACAACTTTAACCACTACTTTGTCTGAACGAGCAATGAATGAAGTCATATTGGAGCATCGTCGTCTTGGTCATCTATCGTTTGAGAATCTTAAGAGGGTAAGGCCTGACTTGATGAATAATGTAGAACGTAGCAAGCTTGTATGTGATGCTTGTGAGTTTGGAAAACATACAAGAACACGTTATTCTCCTACTGGTTTAAGAAGTATTTCACCATTTTTGTTGATAAATTTTGATGTTTGGGGACCATGTCCAGTTACTTCGATTGGCAGATTCAGATGGTTTATTACATTTATTGATTGTTACTCAAGGATGACATGGGTATATTTGATGAAAAATAAATCTGAGACACTGGTTTGCTTTAAAGATTTTTTAGCTTTGGTGCAAACACAATATAATGCCAAAGTAAGTACTCTCCGTACAGATAATGGTACTGAATATGTTAATAGAGAATTCTCATCGTATTTATCTACAAAGGGGATTTTGCATCAGACCACATGTCCAGATACACCAGAACAGAATGGAGTGGCAGAACGGAAGAATCGACACTTGTTAGAGGTAGCTCCCACACTTCTATTTACAATGAATGTTCCAAAATATCTATGGAGTGAAGCAGTATTGACGGCAACATATTTAATTAACCGGATGCCTTCTCAGATATTAAACTTTCAATCTCCTTATGGACTTTTGATGGGGCGTAATATATATGCAATCCGTCCTCGTGTATTTGGTTGCATATGTTTTGTGAGAGATCATCGTCCCACAGTAACTAAACTTGATCCACGTGCATTGAAGTGTATTTATGTGGGCTATTCTAGCACTTAGAAAGGTTACAAGTGCTGGTGTCCAAGCGAGAGAAGACTTTTTGTGAGTATGGATGTAACATTTCGTGAGAATGAACCCTTTTATGGTGAATCAACAACGTCATCCACAGTGCTAGATGATTTGACTGAAGCACAACATGGAAATGAAGAGAGAATTAGTGATAATAAAGAAGGTGATGTCATTGTAGGTATAATCCCATGTCCTAAGAGATTGAGTAGCAATGAAGGAGGGACCAATGGACCAGAATTGAAGGTTTATAGTAGAAGGAACAAGAGTTGTGCTCAGGGGGAGAAGATAAAGAAGATGATGGAGAGCGACAAGAACAGATACTTATACCACACTCATTGCCCACATATGTCCCAGATACCCATCAATCTTTTGACGATTCCTCATCATCACCGGATGTCCCAGAACAACTAAAGTTTCCTGATTACAATGTACTTGATATTTCAACACTTGCAGGATTGACATCTCTCAAGGCGCTTGAAGTTTCTTTTTCCCGATGGATAGCTCTCCCAGATCTCTCATTATCTAATGAGTTTCGGCAACTGAAGTTATGTGCTTGCCACAAACTTCAGGATTGACATCGCTGGAGGTGCTAGAAATTTTTCATTGTCGGGCAATAACGGCTCTTCCGGATCTCTCGTTGTTGAATAGGATGCTACAATTGAAGTTAAATAGATGCAGCGAGGAAGTTGGAGGAATTCCATCTCTCTCAAGATTGACATCTTTAGAGATATTAGAGGTCATTGACTGTAAGGGAATAACTACACTACCAGCTGATCTATCATCGTTACAGAAGTTAAAACAGCTGACGCTTGCTGGTGTAAGGGATATTCTTGAGCTGACAGGATTGGTTTCGCTGGAGTCGCTTGTCATTTCTCGCTGCGTGAAGTTGAAGAAGCTACCAGATCTCTCAAATTTGAATGATTTGAAACAGTTGAGGCTCTCCGAATGTGGTGAACTTAACCAGTTACTTGATCTGTCATCTACAAGCAATTTAAAAAAATTGTGTATAAATAATTGTTCTGCTCTGGAGCTAGTAAATTTATCGAGCCTGGAGATGTTACAGGAATTAAGATTGGGTAATCTTGATTGTGTTGTAGAGATTAGCGAACTCATGCAGTTGGGTTATTTGGAAGTGCTCCACATTGTTGGCTGTGGAAAATCAGCAGAGCCTCGAATTAACGTATCCCGGCTACGGAGACTGAGAGAGCTGAGACTCTCTGGTTGCCAGGATCTTGTGGGAATTGAGGGACTGGAGGAATTGGTGTATTTGGAGGTTCTTGAGTTTCCCCACTGTGAAGGGATGCTAGATCTTTCCATTCTGTCATTTTTAAGAGAGCAGACACTCGTTGACTGCCGACAAATTCATGGACTGAAGGAGCTGGTGCTCTTGGAGGTTCTCAATCTTTCCAAGTGCGGAGTGATGAATGATGTGCTAGATCTTTCAAATGCGCACAAGTTAAGAAAACTGAAACTCTCTGATTGCGAACATCTTGTGAGAAACCAAGCCGGGGAGCTGGAGTGTTTGGAGGAACTCTACCTTTCTGGCTACTATGAGATTGTGTTACAAAACTGAATTTGAGAAAGAGAAAACGAATATATTGATAGAGAGGCATTGGGGATGAGAAATTGAAACCTTCTTATTTTCTCCAAACCCTAACTCAATTATATACATGTCTATTTATTAACTACCTTAAATAGAATATATGATATAATCTTAATATCCAAGATTATATCATAATTACCTTAAATAACTTATACTATTTCAACACTCCCCCTCAAGATTGGCAATAAATATCTATCATTCCCATTTTGTTACAAATATTAATCCACTCTTTAGGTCCTAATCCTTTAGTTAAACAATCTGCTAATTGTTTGCCAGTCTTCATGTAGTGTAGCCTCACGATCTTACTCTCAAGTTTCTCTTTGATGAAGAATCGATCAATTTCAATATGTTTGGTTCTATCATGTTGAACTGGATTGTTAGCAATGCTGATCGCTGATTTATTATCACACCATAACTTAATGGGTTCTTTCCTGAATAAACATAACTCCATCAATAAGTTCTTTATCCATATTATCTCACATATGCCTTGAGTCATAGCTCTGTATTCTGCCTCTGCCGTTGATCTTGTGACCACCTCCTGTTTCTTACTTCTCTAAGATACAAGATTACTTCCAACAAATATGCAATAACCTAATGTCGATCTTCTATCATCTACACAACTAGCCCAATCAGAGTCACAAAATCCTTCAACTTTAGTATGACCTTGAGACTTGAACCAAAGGCTTTTTCCCAGGTTACTCTTTAGATATCTCAATATTCGCATAATTGCCTCCCAATGTTCTGTACTAGGATCATGCATATATCTACTTACAATACTAACCGCATATGTTATGTCCAGTCGTGTGTGACACAAGTAGATAAGTCGTCCCACAATTCTTTGGTATTGTTCTTTATCCACTGGGTCCCCTGACTGAGCACATAGCTTATGATTTGGTTCAATTCGAGTAGCAGCAGTTCGACAACCCAACATCCTTGTTTCAGTAAGTAGATCCAATAGATATTTTCTCTGAGAAAGTACTATGACTGTCCTAGACGTGACTATCTAAATACCAAGAAAATACTTAAGTGCACCCAAATCTTTCACTTCAAATTCTTTGCTCAATCTTTGCTTTAGTCGCAATATCTCATCGCTATCATATCCAGTTATAATAATATCATCTACATATACTGCAAGGATAGCAACTTGACTATTTGAGTGTCGATAGAAAACTGTGTGATCTCCATTTCATTGTTGATATCCCATTCTAACTATTGCATGTCGAAATCGGTCAAACCAAGCTCTTGGTGATTGCTTGAGTCCATACAAAGACTTCTTAAGTTTACATACCCTCCCAGTGGTCTTCATTGTATCAAATCCAGGTGGAATTTCCATATATACCTCTTCTTGTAAGTCTCCATGCAAAAATACATTCTTTACATCTAATTGATGTAATTTCCATCCAAAGTTGGCAACACATGATATAAGTATTCTGACGGTACTCATTTTAGCAACTGGTGCAAATGTCTCATCATAATCTATTCCATACGTCTGGCTGTAGCCTTTTGCTACCAATCTTGCTTTATACCTTTCAACCTTTCCTTCAGCATTTTGCTTAACAGTGAATACCCATTTGCATCCAACAACCTTTTTTCTGCTTGGAAGTAATGCTAGTTCCCAAATCTTATTTTTCTCTAATGCACACATCTTCTCATGCATTGCTGCAAGCCACTTTGGATCATTTTTGGCCTCTTGCCAATTTCTTGGTATGTGCACTAACTGTAATGATACAATAAAGGTCTTGTATGTAGATGGGATAGATTCATATGAGACATAATTAGATATATCATGTTCATAACCATATCTAATTGGAGGTTTTCCTGCATTAGCTCTAGGTTCTTTACGAATAGCAATGGGTAGAGATTCATTGCCATCTGATGATGACGAGGAATTGTCAGGAGATTGATGGGTATCTGGGACATCTGGTGATGATGAGGAATCGTCAGAAGATTGATGGGTATCTGGGACATATGGGGGCAATGGGTGTGGTATAAGTATCTATTCTTGTCGCTCTCCATCATCTTCTTTATCTTCCTCCCCCTTAGCACAACTCTTGTTCCTTCTACTATAAACCTTCAATTCTGGTTCATTGGTCCCTCCTTCATTGCTACTCGATCTCTTAGGACATGGGATTATACCTACAATGACATCATCTTCTTTATTATCACTAATTCTCTCTTCATTTCCATGTTGTGCTTCAGTCAAATCATCTAGCACTGTGGATGACGTTGTTGATTCACCATAAAAGGGTTCATTCTCACGAAATGTTACATCCATACTCACAAAAAGTGCTAGAATAGCCCACATAAATACACTTCAATGCACGTGGATCAAGTTTAGTTACTGTGGGACGATGATCTCTCACAAAACATATGCAACCAAATACATGAGGACGGACTGCATGTATGTTGCGTCCCATCAAAAGTCCACAAGGAGATTGAAAGTTTAATATCTGAGAAGGCATCCGGTTAATTAAATATGTTGCCGTCAATACTGCTTCACTCCATAGATATTTTGGAACATTCATTGTAAATAGAAGTGTGTGAGCTACCTCTAACAAGTGTCGATTCTTCCGTTCTGCCACTCCATTCTATTCTGGTGTATCTGGACATGTGGTCTGATGCATAATCCCCTTTGTAGATAAATACGATGAGAATTCTCTATTAACATATTCAGTACCATTATCTGTACGGAGAGTACTTACTTGGGCATTATATTGTATTTGCACCAAAGCTAAAAAATCTTTAAAGCAAACCAGTGTCTCAGATTTATTTTTCATCAAATATACCCATGTCATCCTTGAGTAACAATCAATAAATGTAATAAACCATCTGAATCCGCCAATCGAAGTAACTGGACATGGTCCCCAAACATCAAAATTTATCAACGAAAATGGTGAAATACTTCTTAAACTAGTAGGAGAATAACGTGTTCTTGTATGTTTTCCAAACTCACAGGCATCACATACAAGCTTGCTACGTTCTACATTATTCATCAAGTCAGGCCTTACCCTCTTAAGATTCTCAAACGATAGATGACCAAGACGACGCTGCTCCAATATGACTTCATTCATTGCTCGTTCAGACAAAGTAGTGGTTAAAGCTGTGCTAGACTCATCTCTCATAAGATACCACAATCCATCAAGCCTCCGTCCAGTCCCAATTATTCTCTTGGTATTCCTTTCCTGAATAACACATGAATCTCGATCAAAGATTACTTGACAGTTCAATTGATCACTAATTGCACTAACTGATAATAGATTAACTGGAAATGATGGGACATGTAGAACTGATGATAATGTAATTGATGAAGTGCATTTAATCGAGCCAAATCTCATAACCGGTTGAAATGTGCCATCAGCAGTTTGAACTCTATTATGGGAACAAGGTGGAGAACCAGTATATGTAGTAAACTCTACTGATGTTCCTGTCAAGTGTCTAGATGTGCCTGAATCAATAATCCATTCTATGAAAGATGGTTTAGAAGAAAATGCATGTGCAATAGTACCTGAGTCAGCATTAGCATAACACATGTCGTCGTTTAAAATGTCAGCACCTTTAGCACAATAGGTTTGTCCCCCAAATCGTCCACAACCTCGACCTTGACCTCGGGCTCCACGTCCTCTGATGCTATGACTTGTTCCACCCCATGTAGGAATACGTGTCGAGGAACAATTCCAGCTAATATATCCATTCTTCCCACAATTATAGCATTGTCGGTTGTCAATAATCGATTTTGCTAGAGTAGAGCGAATTGGTATTGCTGATATCTTAGAAGTGTTCATAACCTTTTGTCTTGACTTCTCATGAATTAGTGTAACAATAACATCTTCCATCGGAGGAATTGGAGACTGATGACATATTATTGCTCTGTTGTATTCATATTCTAGATTTAGTCCCCTCAGAAGGCGAATCACACGTCATCGCTCCATCCATGCTCTAATAGAAGCTGTATCTGAAGGATCAGATGTAATTAATAGATCATAATAATCAAGTTCGGACCATAACCTTTTCAGCTCAGTACTGTATTCTATTATACTTCGCTCTCCCTGCTTTAGTGCGTCCAACTTATCTTCAATCTCAATCAGAGTCATTCCCAATACCAGAGAATTGAGTAGCCAAAATCTTCAATATATCATATGCTTTACTAATACCTCCTACCAACCCCACAATAGAAGGAGAAAGTGATCCTATTATCCATGCAACCACCAGAGAATTAGTCGCCTTCCACACCTTCCATGATATGCTAGTAGTATTAGTGGGTTCTTCATACGAGTCGTCAATGTAGTCTTCCAAATATTTTGACTCTAGTTTGAGTCTTATCTTTCTCGACCAACTCAAATAGTTTTTCGTTCCTTCAAATTGAGAGTATTGTTATGTTGAGGCGATACATTGTCTCTTCCTACAAGCAATTTGGCCATACCTTCTAAAATTTCCTTCAACTCCCTTCCTGTTAATGTTGCATTTGTTTTCTCCATCTTCTACGACAATTCAGTTATGCCGTGTCTTGAGCCTTCAGATCAAAAAACCTTGAAAATAGTAGAAAACCTTAGCTCTGATACCATGTTAGAGAATGTATTGTGGACCGATAAGGGGTTGGGCCCATATCTACTTAAAAGTCATGACTTGTAAGTAGTGGTACCCTTCCAACCTTATAAACCCAAAACACTTCTCTATTTTATCTAATGTGGGATCTATTCTCAACACCCACCCCCACGGATCATACTCGGTTGGGATGATGAGCACAACTTAAAGATAAAAATCACTTACCTGTTGTGAGTGAAAATTTTATGTCATACCTGGTAGGGGATGATAAGTACCTCGATATAAAAACCCATTGTTTAGTGGTATTTTAATCATCACCACTTAGAGAAAGTGATGTGAAAATTATGTGAAAAAAACTACTTACCGGTTGTAAGTAGATCATACCCGGTTGGTATGATGAGACTTCCTCGAAGGAAGTTGAAAACCCGTTCATCGGTTATGAACGGAGATGTCCTTATACCGGTTGGTATAATAGATAGTGAAAACCTATTTTGTCGGAAGTGTTCTCCCCTGACTGTGTGCCAATGCCTAAACTATTTGGGAGACCTTCTCGACGGGAGCTCGAATAGCTCTGATAGGCCAGGGGCCTCGGTTTTGGAACTTGGGGGCTAAATGCCCGATTTTGAAAATCTCGTACAGTGAGCCCAAGGCCAGTTGGCACGAGCAGGAGCTCGTAAACGAACATGATATATGTGCCATAAAACTTAATAAGTGAACTGTTTGGCCATGGTACCAAGATAGGACCGACATGGTCAGTCAACTAGCGGCAGTGTGACATGATAGGTTGACGGACTAGTCAAGACAAACAGCTGCGGGTTGAGTTGAGAGTCGGGGCCGTTGGACTAGTGGCACCACAGATTACATGGCAATATAAGAAAACATTGTTTGTACATGCACTATGAGTATGGGATCATCAAGACGCCCATGAGGGGTAGTGATGCGTCCTAAGGGCACTGGACGACTTGGTGGCTATAAGGGCAGTTCGTCGTTCCAGGTGTCTGTGCGAAATCTGGAGTAGCACCAAGCGCATGAGACCGGGGTGTGGACAGGATGAGGTCTTTGTCCTCATACAGACACGAAGAAGTGATTTCAGGATTGTGGGTCGGATGTCACGTACATCCACTCATTCCCAGGGTAGAACAGGTTGTACTTCTATCCGGGTGGCAGGAAAAGTCGCTTTGAAGCCACTAGCAAGTTCAGTAGTGATATTGACTTGCGAATGTGTGTAACCTTCATGATGAAGGATGTGTGTTGGGTGATGACACATCGGTAACTAAAAAATAATGGAAAACCCCATATTTTTAAATAAAGGGATTTTTTTGAAAAGAAAGGAGTCTAGCACACTACATATAAATGTTTTTCTTAAAAGTTAAAAGTAGACCTTTGAAAACCCATTCACTGAATAGTCGTACTCACCCCCTCCCTTATATCCCTTTCAGGAAATCCCCAAAAGCCTACCTTGAAAGACCATCAACTAAGATGCCTGTAAGACAAGTATGTAAAGTTTAAAATTTCATGCAGTTTTGATTATGCTATTCCAGGAAATGGTGTAGGTTTAAAGGATGCCTTACTCTTTACAGATTATAATAAGGGGAAACCCTTTAATAAACCGTGAGAGTGGCGGGTTGTTTACGGGGATCTGACCAAACTGGATCGGGGCGTGACATCTATGGAGTGAAGAAGTATTGACGACAACATATTTAATTAACCGAATGCCTTCTCAGATTTAAACTGTCAATCTCCTTGTGAACTTTTGATGGGATGCAACATACATGCAGTCCGTCCCCGTGTATTTGGTTGCGTATGTTTTGTGAGAGATCATCGTTCCACAGTAACTAAACTTTATCCACATGCATTGAAGTGTATTTATGCAGGCTATTCTAGCGCTCATAAAGGTTATAAGTGCTGGTGTCCAAGTGAGAGAAGACTTTTTGTGAATATGGATGTAACATTTCGTGAGAATGAACCCTTTTATGGTGAATCAACAACGTCATCCATAGTGCTAGATGATTTGACTGAAGCACAACATGGAAATGAAGAGAGAATCAGTGATAATAAAGAAGATAATGTCATTGTAGATATAATCCCGTGTCCTAAGAGATCGAGTAGCAATGAAGGAGGGACTAATGAACCAAAATTGAACGGAGGAACAAGAGTTGTGCTCAGGGGGAGGAAGATAAAGAAGATGATGGAGAGCGACAAGAACATATACTTATACCACACTCATTGCCCCCATATGTCCCAGATACCCATCAATCTTCTGACAATTCTTCATCATCACCGGATGTCCCAGATACCCATCAATCTTCTGACGATTCCTCATCATCACCGGATGTCCCAGATACCCATCAATCTCTTGACGATTCCTCGTTATCACTAGATGGTAATGAATCTCTACCCATTGCTATTTGTAAAGAACCTAGAGCTAATGTAGGAAAACCTCCAATTAGATATGGTTATTAACATGTTATATCTAACTATGTCTCATATGAATCTGTCCCATCTACATACAAGACCTTTATTGTATCATTACAATTAGTGCACATACCAAGAAATTGGCAAGAGGCAAAAAATGATCCAAAGTGGCGTGCAGCAATGCATGAGAAGATGCGTGCATTAGAGAATAATAAGACTTGGAAACTAGCATTACTTCCAAGCGGAGAAAAGGTTGTTGGATGCAAATGGGTATTCACTGTTAAGCAAAATGCCGAAGGAAAGGTTGAAAGGTATAAAGCAAGATTGGTAGCAAAAGGCTACGACCAAACGTATGAAATAGATTATGATGAGACATTTGCAACAGTTGCTAAAATGAGTACCATTAGAATACTTATATCATGTGCTGCCAACTTTGGATGGAAATTACATCAATTAGATGTAAAGAATGCATTTTTGTATGAAGACTTACAAGAAGAGGTATATATGGAGATTTCACCTGGATTTGATACGATAAAGACCATTGGGAGGGTATGTAAACTTAAGAAGTCTTTATATGGACTCAAGCAATTACCAAGAGCTTGGTTTGACCGATTCCGACATGCAATAGTTAGAATGGGCTATCAACAATGCAATGGAGATCATACGGTTTTCTATCGACACTCAAATAGTCAAGTTGCTATCCTTGCAGTATATGTAGATGATATTATTATAACTGGAGATGATAGCGATGAGATATTGCAACTAAAGCAAAGATTGAGCAAAGAATTTGAATTGAAAGATTTGGGTGCACTTAAGTATTTTCTCGGTATTGAGATAGTCAGGTCTAGGACAGACATAGTGCTTTCTCAGAGAAAATATCTATTGGATCTACTTATTGAAACAAGGATGTTGGGTTGTCGAACTGCTGCTACTCCAATTGAACCAAATCATAAGCTATGTGCTCAGTTAGGGGACCCAGTGGATAAAGAACAATATCAAAGAATTGTGGGACGACTTATCTACTTGTGTCACATACAACCAGACATCACATATGCGGTTAATATTGTAAGTAGATATATGCATGATCCTAGGACAAAACATTGGGAGGCAGTTATGCGAATATTGAGATATCTAAAGAGTAGCCCGGGAAAAGGCCTTTGGTTCAAGTCTCGAGGTCATACTAAAGTTGAAGGATTTTGTGACTCTGATTGGGCTAGTTGTGCAGATAATAGAAGATCAACATTAGGTTATTGCATCTTTGTTAGAGGTAATCTGGTATCTTGGAGAAGTAAGAAACAGGAGGTGGTCGCAAGATCAACGGCAGAGGTAGAATACAGAGCTATGACTCAAGGCATGAGATAATATGGATAAAGAACTTATTAATAGAGTTATGTTTATTCAAAAAAGAATCCATTAAGTTATGGTGTGATAATAAATCAACGATCAGCATTGCTAACAATCCACTTCAACATGATAGAACCAAACATATTGAAATTGATCGATTTTTCATTTAAGAGAAACTTGAGAGTAAGATTGTGGAGCTACAATACATGAAGACTGGCAAACAATTAGCAGATTGTCTAACTAAAGGATTAGGACCTAAAGAGTGGATTAATATTTGTAACAAGATGGGAATGATAGATATTTATTGCCTATCTTGAGGGAGACTGTTGAAATAGTATAAGATATTTAAGGTAATTACGATATAATTTTGGTAATTAAGATTATATCATATATTCTATTTAAGGTAGTTAGTAAATAGACATATATATAATTGAGTTAGGGTTTAGAGAAAATATGTAGCTTTCACTTTCTCATCCTCATGGCCTCTCTATCAATATATTCGTTTTCTCTTTCCTTAATCTAGTTTTCTAACATTAATACACCAAGTTGTCTTTCCCTTTTTTATGGTAAAAAGGAAGCACTTCGGTGTTGAGCTTGCTAATCGGTGAACTAAATGGAGCTTTATAAGTCATTGCAATGCTATTGATTCTGCAACAAGTTCTCTCGAGTTCAGACTGAGGCCAGAAATGGAGGCCAAACTAGCATTTCAAATCATAAACCCAGTTCTGTCATTCACAGTAGAAACTGCCACCAAACAAGTATTGTACACATTAACTTTAACAGCTCTATTTGCATCAGAAATATTCCAACATGATTGTTGAATAATGTTGGATGGATGAAGGAAGCAAGCCCAATGATGACCAAGTTGGACACGTATCCCAAAGTTGCGTCTTGTCGGATCATGATCCCCTCCGTCGCATCATTGGATATATTATCATCTGATCATTTTTAGATGCCATATCCAACAGATAATGGATAATATAATCTTCTGGCTTCATTGATTATTTTGCTAGTTTTCTACTTTTTCGAACGTAAAGACGAAAAATATGATAGCAAAACTACTGTTTCACATCCAACTCTTCTTCTGTTCTTAACACTTTTCCTTTCTGTATTGTCGGCCCCAGCATGGCCATACCCAACCTAATCTCTGCCAAAGAACAGTCAATGCCCTCATAAATGTGGAAACACGACCATTCATTTCTCCCTTATACTTATTGTGCAGGACCGTTTAATTATCTTGAGAATGCAGCTTTGGGAATGGAAAAAGTGAATACTACATCACATACAAATGAACCAAAACTCAGATTTACTTCCCTGTTAAACAAAAAATAATACATCACTTTTATATATTTGTTTAGTATAAACCTGAAAATTGCACGTATAAGATATATTTATATGGTAACTGTGTAGTATAATTGCTCCCTAAGCGATTGGTACGGGATTCTTTGTATCCATGATAGTATCCCTAATGAAAAACTTGAGACTACATGTTTAAAAAGGTAATTTTCTGTTCATCACTTGCATTATAATTTTATAATTTATAAATAACAAACCGTAAAAGATAAAATATGCAAATACAATTGAGTTGATCTGATAAAATATTTATGCACCAAATAATGGAGGTGAAGTTGTCCATATAGTTGGTGTGGTAGTTGCAGGTGCAAGTGTACTAGTTGGAGGTATGCTAACTTGGATTAGTTAAAGTGGAGATCTCCAAGATTGAACTTGTACGGTAGAAAGTAGAAGTGAAAAGTAAATAAATTTTTTATTAGAATGTAAGCCAATCGAGAATTAGTACCAATAAAATGAACACGAATACGTATAGGGTTAGATAGAGGTAGATTAAGTTAGTAAAGTAGAAATTAGAGCCAAATAATCTATTTAGCAACATTGTCAATGCTTTTATATTTAAAATTAGTGCAAGACGGAGTAACAGTGAATTGTTTGTTGCCGACTCAATCAGTATCAGAAAAACAATGCAGATTATGAGGTGAGTGATGCCAAAATGTTAAGCAAATAATGCAAATTCGTTTGAGTTTGGTGAATATGATAGGATTGGTGAATGGTATAAATGATATAAGATCGAGTAAAAATGAGATATTGAATAGAATTTATAATTTAACAATATTAAATTAGATAATAGAGTAAATTAACTTAATAGCAGATAAATGTGGTTTTATTTTCCTACTTTAAAAATTGGGTATATACGGAAGTAGGCAGTTGGGATGCTTCTCTTAGTCTGCATACCATGATGCACGTGCAAGCTTGTTAAGAGAAGGAGAAAGGCCAAGCTGAAATCCATGTACTTCAAAAAGATTACCCTCGCTTGGCAACTTTCTTCACCCGAAGGTAATGTCGAGAAAGGCAAATTGTTCAATTCCAAAGAGTTGGATAAAGCCACGGACCACTTTAACGATGATAGAGTTCTCGGAAAGGGTGGGCAAGGTACGGTTTACAAAGGGATGTTAACGGATGGGACAATAGTTGCTGTCAAGAAATCAGCAGCGTTAGAGGAGGAGAATGTTGAGCCCATCGCATCCTATCACAAATCAATCATAGAAACATTGTGAAGCTCTTGGGCTGCAGCTTGGAAGGTGAAGTTCCACTGCTTGTATACGAGTTCATTCCGAATGGAACTCTTTACCAGTACATTGATGATCCCCAACATTCAATTTCATGGGAGGTACGCCTACGCATCGCTGCTGAAGTTGCAAGTGGCCTCTTCTACTTGCACTCTTCCGCATCCATCCCTATCTACCACCGCGATATAAAGTCTTCAAACATACTACTCGATGAAAAGTATCGTGCAAAACTTGCTGATTTCGGGACTTCGAGGTCAGTTTCCCTTGATCAAACTCACCTGACCACCTTAGTTCAGGGGACTTTTGGGTACTTGGATCCAGAGTATTTTCAAACCAGCCAGTATACCGACAAAAGCGATGTTTATAGTTTTGGGGTGGTTCTTGTGGAGCTTCTGACTGGAGAAAAGCCTGTGTCCTTACTGCGAGCCAGCGAGGGAAGAAGCTTGGCTACATACTTTGTGATGTGTATGGAAGAAGATCGTCTTTGTGACATACTAGATAGTGCTGTTTCCGAGCAGGGCAGTTTGGAAGAGATTAGTGCTGTTGCCAACCTTGCAAAGAGGTGCTTAAATACGAGAGGGAGGGAAAGGCCATGCATGAGAGAAGTGACAATGGAATTGGAGGCCATAAGAAGGTCAGTCCTGCCAGCTTCAACGATGGATGGCGATGAAGTTAAACATGTTCAAGTAAAGGCCGCAGAGTCGTCCGGAGCAATGGAAGTACAACCTGCATCGAGGGAATACGAGAAGGAGAGTGACGTAACCTCATTTTAAGACGTTTACCCGTTCCTACACCGCCATACAAGGTGATTTGTAGTTTACTCTTGTTGTTCTATTTTTCGTGTTACAAGTTTACCCAGTTCATATTGTCTCTATGCTACATTTTACTCAGCCTGTTATGTTTGCTTTGAGGCTGTTGTTGACTTGCACAAATAAATTTTAATAATATAACAGAGTTTGGGTAGTGTATAATCACTTCTTTTACTTTTACTTGGCACTTCATCGCAAGTGTTTGATTGGGATGAATTTGGATGTAACTGAAGTGTACAAAGCAAACTAAACAAAAGAAATCATGAACACACCCTAGAGTCTTCTCCACTAGTCAATGGCATGGCTTTGTTGTCTTCACTCACCAGTTACCATTTTCAATGAAGAGCATGTGCAATATTAATAAGTTAATGATATATTTGTAAATAGTGCAAATATATCCTATATATACTCTAAATGTAATTTACTATAATATAATTCTATTTTTTAATATTTAATATGGTATTAGAGATAGGGTTTTCTTGTATTTTCAAGTTTTGGTAGATTTGAAGGATAGGGGGAGCCTGAGAAGTCTTCGGATGCGAATTAGCTGAATTGTCAAAGGAGACGAAAAGGAGTTTGAGACGGCTTCAGATGCGAATTAGCTTAATTGTTAAAGAAGATAGAAAAGATATCTCTAATATTTATCGTCGCCTGGAGTTGCGACTAGGAGACCCAGGAGCTGGAAGAAATTCGAAAGAGATGGAAAATATGAATAGCAGATTTCTTTGTGAGTATGGATGTGATTTTTTGGGAGAATGAACCATTATATAAGGAATCAACAACTGTATTACAATACTTGTCAATTCCTAATATATGGAAAACAAATGAATAAATTATCAATCATCAAAGTGCTGAAAATATTATTGTAGGAGTGAATCTGTGTCCTATAATTTGAAGTAACAAAGATGGAAAAAAGGATGAGCCTCAATTGAAGGTATATATTAGGAGAAATAAGGACAGTGCTAAGGGGGAGAAAGATGAGTAAGGTGATGGTGAGTCAATCTCAAGTATTAATACCAAGAGAAAGATGAGTAAGGTGATGGTGAGCCAATCCCAAGTATTAATCAACACACTAACAGTTATGTTAGTGTCATCAAGGTCACCAGAAAGTAATGACTCTATACAATTGTCAACGTCACCAAAAAGTAATGGCCCTATACAACCTTCATCAACGTCACCAGAAGATAATGAATCTATACAACCTTCTAATGGTTCGTCCACGTCATCGGATGGCATTGATTCCTTACCTATTGCCATCAATAGAGAACGTAGAGCTAATGCAGGGAAACCTCCAATTAGATATGGTTTTGAGAATAATATATCTAATTATGTTTAATATGCATCTGTTTCACCTGCATACAAGTCGTTTATTACATCACTACAATTAGTATAGATACCAAATAATTGGAAAGAAACTAAACGGGATCCGAAGTAGCTTGGAGCAATGCATGAGGAGATGAAAGCACTAGAGAAGAATAAAACGTGGGAACTTACTCAACTTCCAAATGGAAAAAAGGTTGTAGGATGTAAGTGGGTATTCAATATGAAACAAAATGCCGCAGGAGAAGTTGTGAGATAAAAAACAAAGTTGGTGGAAAAAGGTTATAGTCAAACATATGGAATAGACTATAATGAGACTTTTGCACCAGTAGCTAATATGAGCACTATCAGAATACTTATCTTATGTGCTGCTAATTTCGGATGGATATTATATCAAATGGATGTAAAGAATGCATTTTTGCATGGAGACCTACAAGAGTAAGTATATATGGAGATTCCACCTGGATTTGGTATAATGAAGACTGTAGGGAAGGTTTGTAGATTGAAGAAATCTTTGTATAGACTCAAACAGTCACCAAGAGCATGGTTTGATCGATTTCGACGTGCAGTGGTTAAAATGGGTTACCGGCAGTGTAACGGAGACCATACAGTTTTCTATCAATACTATAATGGTCGAGTTGCTATTCTCGCAGTATATGTGAATGATATCATCATCACTGGGGATGATGATGTTGAGATATTGTAGTTGAAAAAATAACTAAGTAAAGAATTTGAGGTAAAAGGCTTGGGTCCTCTAAAGTATTTTCTCGGTATTGAGATTGCAAGATCTAGGAAAGCAATAGTACTTTCTTAGAGAAAGTATACATTAGATTTACTCACTGAGACAGGGATGTTAAGCTGTCGACCTGCTTCGACACCGATAGAACCAAATCATAAGTTATGTGCTCAGTCAGGTGACCCAGTGGATAAAGAACAATATCAAAGAATTATGGGACCATTGTTCTATCTATGTCATATAAGACCTGATATCACATATGCAGTTAGTATTGTGAGCAGATATATTCACGATCCCAAGACAAATCATTAAAATGCTACCATGAGGATATTGAGATATTTAAAAGGGAGTTCGGGTAAAGGACTTTGGTTTAAGCCTTGGAGTCACACCAGAGTGGAATGCTTTTGTGATTCAGATTGGGCAAGTTGTGTGGATGATAGGAGATCTACGTCTCGCTATTGTGTGTTTGTCGGAGGTAATCTTGTATATTGGAGGAGTAAGAAACAAGAATTAGTTGTTCGATCATCACTAGAAGTAGAGTACAGATCAATGTCTCAAACTGTTTGTAAGATAATTTGGATAAGAAAGTTACTAATGGAGCTTCGCCTATTTAGAGAAGAACGTATGAAATTGTGGTGCAATAACAAGTATGCTATAAATATTGTCAATAATACAGTTCAACATAACAGGACCAAACACGTGAAAATTGATCGTTTTTTTATAAAAGAAAAAATTGATATAAAAATTCTGGAACTGTAATATATGAAGAATAGTGGATAACTAGCAAATTTTTTAACTAAAGGTTTAGTTTTCACGGATGATATTTATAAAAAAATTGGAATGATAAATATTTACCATCTATATTAAATGAGAGTGTGCAATATTAATAAGTTATGAATATATTTATAAATAGTACAAATATATTCTATATATATTCTAAATTTAATTTACTAGAATGAAATTCTATTTTTAAATATTTAATAGAACATATCTCTCGTCATATTCACAAATTAGGCTTTCAATATTTAGTTCACCAAGCACAATTTACAAATTCCACTCTATATCTCCTCTGAAATCAAAACAGAGAGGTCTTTGATGGGTTGAAGGAGTTCTAGGAGACTTGGTGGGGGTATTTGGATGTGCGAAAGGTTTCAAATTTCCATTCAAAGTTGGGATTTTCTCCTGACATGGTTGGGCTGCAATAGATATTTCAATACTTGCACGTATTGACTTGCTAATTACACCGTGTGTAATAGCATTTTTTATCGCCGACTTTTTTTTTTGTACAATATATCGCCGACTTATCAACTCGTTATACGGACACAAATCTCAAAATTGGGTTTTAAAATAATTTTTTTACTTTATTTGCTTTGATCTAAAACCAATTTTTATACCATTAAAAAAATCGTTTTATTCTAATTTTGTTTCGATTTAATCTAAATTTCATATGATTCTCAAATAGATATTACTTGGTTATTGATTTTCAATAAAAATGCTACTTGAATATTGGAATATTGGTGTACATCACTTTGTTGAATATCCAAGGTCTTATTGCATTTCCAATTCTAGGTAGGGTTCATCAATATCAGGCTTGACTGGTTTAATTTCACTTCTTGGGGGAGTTGGGTGTTACACACAAGATGTGATTGGTCATGTATTAGGCAGAGGTGGAACTACATTCAAGTGCCAAGCTCTCATGGAAAGAGTTCATTTGGTCCAATATCATCACTAAGACAAATTTATTTCAGATTTTTTATGTTCTATGCTATTCCCTTTTCTAAGGTTGAATAAGTTGGTAGATCAACAAATACTTAGTGATGATATTTTAATTAATATTTAGAGGGTATTTCATGGTTTAAGCAGATGTCTTTATGATTAGTTGAAGTGACTGAAACATATAATTAGGTCATTAGATATTCCAAGAAGCGAGATATGTGTCTGAATGAATTGAATTGCACCTTTTATTGCAAAAAAAAAAAACTATTTCTTAACCTTGTTTCCTCGTAATAGACTCTTTGCTTACGTGCTTTCACGGAAATACCATTCCATTTTTATAAAAGATTAAAATGCCTTGATACTTTTGAATGAACAATGCACTTGATACTGTGAACGAACTATTACAGTGTAGGGCCCTAAGGAAAATGAAATAGAGATGGGAGATTAAATGTTGGTCCATTTTTAATAAGACTATAATAAATAATAAATAAAATAAATTTTACCTTAAATAAGACAAATTAAAGTATTTTGAGTGAAAATGAATTTAAATGAGACTATAATAATAAATAAAGTATTGTATCTCCATTAAGACCTAAATTTGTAAGTATGGTGAATGAAACATAATTTAATTATTGGATTTTTATTCTCTTAATATATGACTTAATTATAAAAGAAAAAAAAATAAAGTTCGAGTTTCTACAAGTAAATGGTGGAAATTACCTATATCCTTCCCTCCCTAATATATACTAAATAGATATGATTTCGAATAAATTTGTATATTTATTCATTTATATCAATTTTTACCCGATTAAAACTCAATTCACAAAACCTAAATTTGATTAGACCCAAACTTAAATTTGTGAGGTAGAACTAGACACGATCCAAGATGGGTTTCACCTTGAACTCAATCGAATTTGTGTTGTAGAACCAGAAACGACCCAAGCTGGGTTTCACCCAACCCAAAATCAAACTTCGGGTCCGTCTACTTTAATTGAATCGGATCCATACCGATACAAACAAATTGTAAATGTAAAAAAATAAAAAATATTAGATTTTAGTTCGATTCCAACTATATCCGAACTTTAATATTTTCGAGCTGTATCTGAAAACTAGTATACACGAATTTGGCTACATGGGGCTAGACTTGTACCAGACCCAAGATCACCTCAAGTTTGGGTCTGAACTTGGATCTCGGTTTAACTTCCATCCCTCCTGGTGGATACTAAAATCAGAAAAAAGATGTAATAAAAAATGTATGGCCCCATATTTTGTAGGTGATGACAGGGTACAACTTTCTCTACGCGTTTTGGTCAAGTTTGGGTCATAAAAAAATGTGTAATCTCATTTCTTACTGAGGATGACGGGTACAAGTTTTTACGTGTGTTTTGGTCCGAATACAACTATACTCGAATCTGTGTAGATCCGACTTAAAATGGAGCCAAGTATACATGAACTCGAGTACGTATGGGTGAACTCCTATCTAACCCAAGATCAAATTAATTTTGGCTCTACTGCTGTTTCCATCTTTTTGACATACTAGATACTACTGTTTCCGAGCGGGGCAGTTTGGAAGAGATTAAATACGAGAGGGAAGAAAAGGCCAATCACGAGGGAAGTGACGATGGTCAGTCCTACCAGCTTCAACGATAGATAAAGTGAAGTGACAACGGAGTTGGAAGCCTTACGAAGGTCAGTACTGCCAGCTTCCTCGATGGATAAAGATGAAGTTAAACATGTTCATGTAAATATGTTTATAAAATTTTAAATATGCTTCTGGATAGCAATAACTGTGATACTCATAAAAAAAGATGGCAGTCGTTGTCCTCTTGTGGCTAATGATTCAAAGGAAAATGTGAAATAATAATGAGTCGTGCATGCGCAAAGGAAGTAGCAGGTCTTTGTGTGCATCTTCTAATTGGAAAATGGAAATGCAATTAAGATACTTAATCTTCAAACAAATCAGAGTTTGCTAATGTTAAGTATTTGTACTAAGCATATTTATTGATAATGACTTTATAATGGAGGACATTCATGTTTTTAATGCAATTAGAAAATTTGATTTTTTCTATAGGCTTATAAATTTCACTAATTCTAATATTATAAAATATTAAGTATATATTATAGTAAAAGTTTAAACTGATTATTAGTCCTAATAATTTCTATTTTATTTAATTTATTATGAAACGTGTCTTATCCCTTGCTTGCCCACAGTAAGGTTTAAATCTGGCTGCTGCCGCTGCTTTGGCAGGAACTCAACAAGCTAGCACTATATCATTGATTATTAGAAATTTAAGCAAAATATTATTTCAGGTACTCTTTTATATTATTGATTCCCTATCACTAGTTTGTTTCCACAATAGAAAATTGGAGTATAGCAAGAAATAAAAAGTTTCAATATTGGGAGGGTGGATGAAGGAAGCACTCCCGTCCATGTGACCAAGTAGGACAAGTAGCCCAGAGTTGCATCTAATCAAGAGTATTCGATATATTAACTGAACTCATAGAGGCCATAGTGAGTTAATTGCATTACACGTCATTAATTCTTGTGATACTGCGTGTGAGATTCTCCCTTGATTTCTTTCAATTACTAGACAACTGCATAGATTAGATTATGGGATTTTGGCCCAATAAGAAAAAAATGATTAAATTATGGGATGTGCAAATGCGGTAACATATATAAATGCCCTCAAATTCAATCACATATAAAGAAACTTAATGGAAGGCTTATATAAGAAAAAAAAAACAACCTATATATAATAGGGTTCAGATTCATATAAAAAAATGTCTCAATATATTGGGACTATGGATGGAGGAAGCAGCTGAATGTGACCCCAATTGGATACATTGACTAATCTTTGAGAGGCCATAACCCAAAGATTGTGAGACTCAACCTGAGTTCTCTATCTCAGGTCTTCCAACTACTAGACAAATAAGGTATGCATTGTTTATTTGGTTAAGAGATAAATGATTATATTATGGGATGTGTGAATGGGTGGGTGAAGTGTGTACTAATAAATAAGCTTCACATTCACAACCCATTCATACTTCTTATAAGTTTCACATCCATCCATACTTCAAGTTATTAGCATTGGAAGAAGGGTCCATGGCCAACCTACTGTTCCAGATCCCACTCATCTTACTACTGCCACTTTCTTTCGTCGTATCAGTAGTAATAGCATCCCTATACTATTTGCCCGGCCAAATGTGGCAATGTAACCATCCCTTATCCCTTTGGCATCGGAGCTGACTGCTTCCTAAGTTAAATTTGCCTGTATAAATAAATATGAAAATCTCAAATAACTAAAGATTTTTTTAATAATATCTTAATATTATTTATATAAATATTTTATTAAAACTATATAAAACACCTTATTATACAAAAATAAATGTGTCATTTTTCATAAAACAATAGAAGACCTTTTCTTTAGGATAAAAGGATTCGCTTGCCGAGTGTGGTGGTTCATAAAACAATAGCAAAAAAAGTGTGATTGATGGAGGAATCCGCCCAATGTTGACGAAGTTGGTCCCTTCTATTGCACAGGTGGATATATATTATTATTGAATGATCATTAGGTAAGAGCCCTCCAATCCAATGTTGAGTACGTGTTGTCCCCAATATTTATTAATAATAGTTTTAATCAGTCAATGGAATATTTATTTGCTCTATTTCACCTATTTCAAGGTTTTTGCATATTCAAATCAAGGTGGTCCATGGAATAGATAGATCCATCTTTCACGGAAAAATTACGCGCTTAATAACATAATGAATTTTACAATATAAAATATATAAATAAATTATAGTTATGGTGTTTTGGAATACGGACAAAAAAAAATGATAGGAGAGCTATCATTAATAGACCGTCTCTCCAAGGAACTTTTGGAGTCTAGCAAGGAAAAAAAAATGTCTCAATATTGGGGCGAAAGATGGAGGAAGCAGCTGAATGTGACGGCAATTGGATGCATTGACTGACCTTTGAGAGGCCATATCCCAAATATTGTGTGACTAAGCGTGAGTTCTCTTTCACGTCTTCCAACTACTAGACAAATAAGCTTCACATTCACGACCTGTTGATATTTCTTACGCTTATAAATTTCACATCCGTATGCATCCATCCATCCATACCTGAAGTTATTAGAGCATTGGAAGAAGGATCCATGGCCAAGCTACTCTTCCAGATCCCACTCATCTTACTACTGCTGCTGTCTTTGGTCATCGTATCAATCGTAATAGCATCCCCATACCCAGACTTCCCTCTCCAAAGGACCCATAATTGCCCGGATAAGTGTGGCAATGTAACCATCCCTTTTCCCTTCGGCGTAGGACCTGACTGCTCCCTAAGTGATTGGTACGAGATTCTCTGCAACAACAGTGTCCCCCAATTGAAGAAGCTCGACTGGCAGGTTCTTAACATATCCTTGCCTCTCCATAGCTATACGAGTCTCAATAGCTATACGAGTGACGCTGTCGCAATTACAGTCAACTATCCCATAATCTATTCAAACTCAAGCTGTACGCCTCCAAATTATAAAGTGAACCAAGCCCAGGTGACCTTTGAAGGGAGCCCATTTTACATCTCCGGCTACAGCAACAAACTCATTGTAGTGGGGTGTGAGCAGCAGGTTTTGCTGAGGGGGTTGAATAATTCATACCAGGGATGCGGCACTGACTGCTCCGGAAGAAATACGATTCGTTATAGCTCCTGCGACGGCGTCGACTGCTGCCAGTCCCGTATCCCTGATGGCCTCCAAAGCATTGATGTCAAATTGGAGAGAAATAATAGTTTAGGATCAAGCGGAGGAGATCAAGGCTGTCATTTTGCATTTTTTGTAAATTCGACGTGGTTCGAGCCTGGCTCGACCGATCTATATGCCATCCGTGATGGAGGTTATGCTCCAGTGGTGCTGGAATGGGGAATTATGGATGCTCATTACCTTAAATCCATCGGCCTCAACCTAAGTGGAAGCACTGATACGGCACGGTGCAAAAACACATCCCTCAACGTGAATACTACCGTATTTCAATGTGACTGTCGGAATGGCTTCTCCGGCAACCCATACATACAGGACGGATGCCAAGGTACGTAAGCCTGACAATAATAATTAGCACCGTCTTGGTATACCACAAAAAAAAAACTGGGACTAGTCCGCTTAAATAGCACGAAAGAGTTTAATTTATACATTTATGTTAAAAACTAAGCTAATATGTTGTATGCATGTATGTATGCCTGCAATATGGTATATATTCATTGTTCTTTTTTACTTGAGCAGAAGCAAAATGTGATTTTTCATTTAAAAGTTTTATGCTTACCTTTCTAGATTACATTCACCCACCTTAGATATTATTTAGTTTTTTATTAATATTATTTTTTAAATCACCCATACTTCAAATAATTTTTATATCCATCATAATTGATATATCATCCAAATAGTTTATCAACCATTATTCTTTTTTTCTTTAAAAAATTATCATGATGCATTATTATCTATTATATATTTTGCATTACTGAATATTATTTTCACTTTAAATCAACCCAACCAACCAGATATTAATGAATGCGAAATCCCAAATTGGGATGGAACCATGCCATGCGGTGGTGTTCACAAGTGCAAGAATACGCGAGGAAGTTATGAGTGCATCAATGATAAAAGGTTATTCATCATCATAGGTATGACCCAAGCAAGCAAAATGCTTAAAATTGTACTTGTAATTTCATATTGTCATTTTCTAGTTTTGTTTCAATTAACCATTAATACGGTGGAATCAATTTATCATCAACTTAGATGCAGCCCTGTCTTGATTCCATCACTCGTATCAATTTTCTTCCTCTAAAAGCAGGTATCTTCACCAGCTTTGGCTCCCTCCTCCTGATTTCCAGGGCATGTTGGTTATTCAAACTTATCAAGAATATGATGATATAGTGTAATATTTAAAAATCTTAATATAAATTGATATTGAGTAGAAAAAAATTATGTAAAATTATAATTTAACTCTTATTAATGGAATAAGAGAACTTACAATGAAGAAGATTAACTTTATATTTATTAGAATTACACTTATTAATTAATATTGTTTATTTTGAAATTGGTGTAATGTGGTATATATTTCTCCATATAATACTTCAAATATTCTTGTAACGTGGCATCCTTTTCCTCCTTTAAAAATCAGGTATATACGGAAGTCCGGCAGTTGGGATGCTTCTCTTGATCTGCATACCATGGGGCACGTGCAAGCTTGTTAAGAGAAGGAGAAAGGCCAAGCTGAAATCCATGTACTTCAAAAAAATTACCCTCGCTTGGCAACTTTCTTCACCCGAAGGTAATGTCGAGAAAGGCAAATTGTTCAATTCCAAAGAGTTGGATAAAGCCACGGACCACTTTAACGATGATAGAGTTCTCGGAAAGGGCGGGCAAGGTACGGTTTACAAAGGGATGTTAACGGACGGGACAATAGTTGCTGTCAAGAAATCAGCAGAGTTAGAGGAGGAGAATGTTGAGCCTATCGTCAATGAGCTGGTCATCCTATCACAAATCAATCATAGAAACATTGTGAAGCTCATGGGGTGCAGTTTGGAAGGTGAATTTCCACTGCTTGTATACGAGTTCATTCCGAATGGAAATCTTTACCAGTACATTCATGATCCCGAACATTCAATTCCATGGGAGGCACGCCTGCGCATCGCTACTGAAGTTGCAAGTGGCCTCTTCTACTTGCACTCTTCCGCATCCATCCCTATCTACCACCGGGATATCAAGTCTTCTAACATACTACTCGATGAAAAGTATCGCGCAAAAATTGCTGATTTCGGGACTTCCAGGTCAGTTTCTCTTGATCAAACTCACTTGACCACCTTAGTTCAGGGGACTTTTGGGTACTTGGATCCAGAGTATTTTCAAACCAGCCAGTATACAGACAAAAGCGATGTTTATAGTTTTGGGGTGGTTCTTGTGGAGCTTCTGACGGGAGAAAAGCCTGTGTCCTTACTGCGAGCCAGCGAGGGAAGAAGCTTGGCTACATACTTTTTGATGTGTATGGAGGAAGATCGTCTTTGTGACATACTAGATAGTGCTGTTTCCGAGCAGGGCAGTTTGGAAGAGATTACTGCTGTTGCGAACCTTGCAAAGCGATGCTTAAATACGAGAGGCAGGGAAAGGCCAACCATGAGAGAAGTGACAATGGAATTGGAAGGCATAAGAAGGTCAGTCCTGTCAGCTTCGACGATGGATAAAGATGAAGTTAAACATGTTCAAGTAAAGGCCCCAGAGTCTTCCGGAGCAATGGAAGTACAACCGGCATCGAGGGAATACGAGAAGGAGAGTGACGTAACCTCATTTTCAGACGTTTACCCGTTCGTACATAGCGATACATTGTGATTTGTAGTTTACTCTGTTGTTCTATTCTTCGTATTACAAGTTTACTCAGTTCATATTGTACCAGCTGTTATGGTATGGTTGATTTAGTGAATGGGATCACCGGTATGGACCCATGTCTAAGGCTAATATCTCACTCCTCTAATGAGCATTTGTAGGATTTGCCTCATTTGATTATTTTTTGAAATTTTTTAGATATATTATCATCATCACTTTACAAAGGGTTGACAAAAAAGTTCAAAAGAGATGCATAAACATGCTTTTTGTTGACAATTGCTTAATATCTTAGAAGCTACCCTATAACTGATAAGGGTCATCACTTTACTTTCAGAGTCCACCCATCCTAGTTCAGATTCAAATATATGGCTATTATGATCAAGCCAAATGTGATACAAACAGCAACTATGTGTGAGAACAGTTCAAGGCATCCGAGAAGGTAGAGCTTGAGTAAGCAGCAAAGCAAACGTCCAGCAAACACAACAACTTGCCTCCTCCTCCTCCTCCTCTATTGTTGCAGACAATTTATATTAATAAGAGTTGAATTAGTCAGTGGAATAGACCCATCTCCAAGAAAGATCCATGACAATGCAGTTGATACTCTCCATGAAATATCACAGCCCCGGGCCCCAAGGAAAACGAATGGAGACAAGAGATTAAATGCTTCATTGCCCCATCGATCAATCTTCTTTGGTCAGTCACTCTGAGTGAGATGGGTCCACTGCAATGAAGGATTTCACATTACCGGGCCCCAAGGACAACGAAATGGAGACAACACATTTAATGCTTCACTTGGGCCATGGATTAGTCTTGTTTGGCCAGTTAAAGAAAATAATATTAGAGAAAGTGAGTCTAACCTTAAGAATCAAATATATAAGATCCAAAGTTTCACATTCACAACCCATTGATACTCAAGTCTTATAAGTTTCTCGTCCATCCATCCATACTTCAAGTTATTAGCATTGGAAGAAGGATCTATGGCCAAGCAACCCTTCCCGATCCCACTGTTCTTACTACTGTTGCTGTCTTTCGTGGTATCAATCGTGATAGCATCCCCATACCCACGCTTCCCTCTTCAAAGGACCGCTAACTGTCAGGTCAAATGTGGCAATGTAAACATCTTTGTACCCTTTGGTATCGGAGCTGACTGCTCGCTAAGCCATTGGTACGAGATTCTCTGCAACAACCAAGTCCCCCCATTGAAAAAGCTCAACTTACAGGTTCTTAACTATTCGAGTGACTCTGGCACAATTACAGTCAACTATCCCATAATCTATTCAAACTCAAGTTGTACACCTCCAGATTATAAAGTGAACCAAACCCATGTCACCTTTGAGGGCGTCGACTGCTGCCAGGGATCGGATAATTCATACTAGGGATGCAGCACTAACGGCTCCGGAAAAAATACAAGTCGTTATAGCTCCTGCAACGGCGTCGACTGCTGCCAGTCCACGATCCCTCGTGGTCTCCAAAGCTTTAAAGTAAAATTCGAGAGAAATAATAGTTTAGGAGCAAGCCCAGGAGATCAAGCCTGTCATTTTGCATTTATTGTAAATTCGACGTGGTTCGAGCCTGGCTCCACCCATCTATATGCCATCCGTGATAGAGGTTATGCTCCAGCGGTGCTGGAATGGGGAATTATGGATGCTGATTACCTTACATCCATCGGAATCGACCAAACTGAAGCGCCTGGTTATGTTGGGACTACAAGGTGCGAAAAACACATCGGTGTGGTGGTTCAAATTTGGCTGCTGTGGAGGAAGTCAACAAGTGTGGCAAGAAAAAAAAGTCTGATTGATGGAGGAAGCCGCCCAATGTTGACGAGGTTGGTCCCCTCTATTGCATGGTTGGATATATATTATTCCATCTTTCATGGAAAAATTACGCGCTCTAATAACATATTGAATTTTACAATATAAAATATATAAATAAATTATAGTTCCGGTGTTCTGGAATACAGGCAAAAAAAATGATAGGAGAGCTATCATTAATAGACAGTCTCTCCAAGGAACTTTTGGAGTCTAGCAAGGAAAAAAATGTCCCAATATTGGGGCGAAGGATGGAGGAAGCAGCTGAATGTGACCGCAATTGGATGCATTGACTGACCTTTGAGAGGCCATATCCCAAATATTGTGTGACTAAGCGTGAGTTCTCTTTCACGTCTTCCAACTACTAGACAAATAAGCTTCACATTCACGACCCGTTGATATTTCTTACGCTTATAAATTTCACATCCATATGCATCCATCCATCCATACTTGAAGTTATTAGAGCATTGGAAGAAGGATCCATGGCCAACCTACTCTTCCAGATCCCACTCATCTTACTACTGCTGCTGTCTTTGGTCGTCGTATCAATCGTAATAGCATCCCCATACCCAAACTTCCGTCTCCAAAGGACTCCTAATTGCACGGCCACATGTGGCAATGTAACCATCCCTTTTCCCTTCGGCGTCGGACCTGACTGCTCCCTAAGCGATTGGTACGAGATTCTCTGCAACAACAGTGTCCCCCAATTGAAGAAGCTCGACTTGCAGGTTGTCAATATATCCTTGCGTCTCAATAGCGATATGAGTCCCTATAGCTATAGGAGTTACCCTGCCGCAATTACAGTCAACTATCCCATAATCTATTTAAACTCAAGCTGTACATATCCAAATTATAAAGTGAACCCAACCCAGGTGACCTTTGAAGGGAGCCCATTTTACATCTCCGGCTACAGCAACAAACTCATTGTAGTGGGGTGTGACCAGCGGGTTTTTCTGAGGAGGTTGAATAATTCATACCAGGGATGCGGCACTGACTGCTCCGGAAGAAATACGATTCGTTATAGCTCCTTCGACGGCGTCGACTGCTGCCAGTCCAGTATCCCTGATGGCCTCCAAAACATTGATGTCAAATTGGAGGGAAATAATAGTTTAGGATCAAGCGGAGGAGATCAAGGCTGTCATTTTGCATTCTTGGCAAATTCGACGTGGTTCGAGCCTGGCTCGACCGATCTATATGCCATTCGTGATGAAGGTTATGCTCCTCTCGTGATGGAATGGGGAATTATGGATGCTCATTACCTTAAATCCATCGGACTCGACCTAAGTGGAAGCGCTGATACTGATAATGCATGGTGCAGAAACACATCCCTCAACGTGAATACTACCATATTTTACTGTGAGTGTTTGGATGGCTTCTCCGGCAACCCATACATACTTCATCATTTGCATGGAAGAGAATCGTCTTTTTGATATAATGGATCGACCTATTCTAGAGAAGGGCAACGCAGAAGAGTTGGTGGCAGTTGCAAACCTTGCCAAAAGGTGCTTGAATTTGAAAGGGAGGAAAAGGCCCGCAATGAAAGAGGTAGTGATGGAACTTGAAGGAATAAGAAACTTAGGAGGGCATTCAGCTTCAAGGGTGGATGAAAATCAAGGAATTGAGAGTTATCAGGAGATTATCGGGACATCTGGGGCTAACGAAGCTTTGGCACTTTCTGGAGGAGGTGAGATGGATACATATACAATTTGTGCGTCAGATATTCAACCACTGATGCCCAGCCAAACGTGGTGATCTGGAGTAAATTTGAGACTTTCATGTAATACTGTTTTACTTCACATGCTATATTTACTCAGAAGTTTGTTTAGTTGGAGAGTTGTTTGTTGGTTACTCTGTCGAATAAAGAATATGATTTGAACTTGCAATTCCCTCAATCATTTAAATTTTCCTGAAATGTGGGTGACACTTTGTTTTATTCCAAGAAGCCAGATTTGTGCATTTTGATGAATTGAATTACACGTTTTATTGCAAAAGAGAAACTAACCTGCTCTTAGCCTAAACTGCAGTATTGTGAGTGCAAATAAATTTAAATGAGAATATAATAATTAATGAATAAGAGTTTTACACTCTTAATATATCACTTCATTGGGACCACAACAGCCAAACTGAAAACCCACAAGGCAGGAAGTCAGCAAGTGGACAGCGTTTCTCATATGGCGATCACTGTTACGTTCTATATCATGTGAATGGTTCCAAGTTTTCGTCTAATCAAGCAAAAGAGAGGTCGATCTCAAAGGCAAGTTCTACGTGGTTCCAGCTTGGCTCCATGGATCTATATGCCATCCGTGATAGTGCATGGAGAATTCTGCATGCTGATTACCATAATTCCATCGGCCCCAACCTAAGCGGAAGGACTGATACTGCATGGAGACAATACGAGATGGAGTGTGGCATAACAAAATGGCAATAGGAGACGGAGATCAAATTCCCCCATACCGCGTAAGGTTGCAAAAAACGTAATGCTGACAGACCTGAACATCTGAGGAATCTGCTGCCAAGTCTACATGATTATGTTGCTGGAAGTAGGATCATTGTCACTACAAGGGACAGAGCTGTTCTGGAAGCGTTCCAGATTCAACATATACATGAAGTGACAGGATTGAAGCAAGAGGATGCTCTTGTACTATTCTGCAAGTATGCATTCCACCAGGATTCTCCAGCTGTCGAGCTTGCCCATCTCTCTCGAGAAATCGTCGAGGCAACAGGAGGACTTCCTTTAGCCATTGAAGTCATAGGTTCTCATCTATCCTCCACTCGTGAAGCGGATGTCTGGGATGAAGCACTACAGCTATTGAAAAACGAAAAGAGGGTCCATCAGAGATTGAGGATCAGTTATGATTCATTATCTCATAACGCAAAGGAGATATTTCTAGACATTTCATGTTTGTTTTCTGGAATGGACTATCGGATACCCTCTCACATGTGGAAACCGTGTGAACTTTCACCAGCAAATGCAAGAAGGGAATTGTGTCAAAGGTGCCTGATAAAAATTGGGAATGATAAAAAGATTTGGATGCACGACCTGCTTAAAGATCTTGGTAGGGAAATTGTTCGTCAGGAGAACGAGCATCCAGGAGAAAGAACCAGGCTATGGCGCCATAGCGATGCATTTGATGTACTAGAGATGAAACTGGTACGTACGATCCTAGTCTCGTAAACTTTTCAATGCTTGTTCACCCGCTTGGATAAGACATATAAGGCTTCTCTGTTTCTTCTCTATGCATTCCCCCACTTGTTGGCTTTTCCGACTGCACTTAGTTACTTGTTGAGCAGGGAACAAACAAGGTGGAGGCCATCCATTTAGACATTGGAGTGGAAGATATCAGCGATGGTGGTTTTGATGGAAAGAAGTTTAAGAAATTGACGATGCTTCGGTTTCTGGACTTGGGTGACATTAATCCCTTTGGAAACTACAAACAACCTCTTCGGAAATTAAACTGGCTAAGTTTTCATGGAAATTACCCATTGAATATACCTTCAGATTTACATTCGACGAAGCTGGTTGTCCTCGACATGTCCAATAGCTCAATTACAGAGAGGTGGCCCGGATGGACTTCTACCAAGGTACCAGAAACTGCAGTTTACTTGGCTTTCGAAGTTCATGTTTAAGAGTACAACATTTTTCATCGTTTCCTGATTTCTTTCTTATTCACCAGGTTCTGGAGAATGTTGAAGTCCTTAATCTCACTAGTTGCCATCAATTGGGGAGAATTCCTGATTTCACCCCATTTAAGTTGATGGAGAAATTAATACTTGAAGACTGTCTGGAAATTATTAAGGTTGAAGGATCAATTCTGTCCCTTACGACTCTCAAGTCCCTCAGCTTGAAGAACTGCAGCAAGCTTAGGGAGCTGCCTGAAGATTTGAGCTCTTTGTCAAATTTGGAAGAGCTTATTATTGATGGAACTCCTTTACAAGAATTTTCCATATCAGAAGGTATGCAATCGCTTATGACTCTTAGTGCCCAAAGGTGCAGATCACTGACACAAATTCCTAACTCTAGAAATTTCATGAAGCTGCAACATCTGAATTACTGTGGCTCATTAAAAGATATACCAGTATCCATAGGATATTGGAAGTCACTGGAAGAGTTGAATATATCGCACACTGGTGTGAGGTTCTTACCTGAATCTATCAAAAACCTCATCAATTTGAAAGTGCTGGATATTAGTCACAGTGCAGTGAGGTATCTTCCACATCCTTTGGAGAAGTTGCAAAAACTACAAGTAGTTGATGCCTCACATTGCCCATGCTTGGCTGGAACAGTCTCATTCGAAGTAGAAAATTGTTACTAAACTGAATTCGAGAAAGAGAAAACGAATATATTGATAGAGAGGCATTGGGGATTAGAAATTGAAAACCACCCTATTTTCTCCAAACCCTAACTCAATTATATACATGTCTATTTATTAACTACCTTAAATAGAATATATGATATAATCTTAATATCCAAGATTATATCATAATTACCTTAAATAACTTATACTATTTCAACACTCCCCCTCAAGATGGGCGATAAATATCTATCATTCCCATCTTGTTACAAATATTAATCCACTCTTTAGATCCTAATCCTTTAGTTAAATAATCTGCTAATTGTTTGCCAGTCTTCATGTAGTCTAGCTCCACGATCTTGCTCTCAAGTTTCTCTTTGATGAAGAATCGATCAATTTCAATATGTTTGGTTCTATCATGTTGAACTGGATTGTTAGCAATGCTGATCGTTGATTTATTATCACACCATAACTTAATGGGTTCTTTCCTGAATAAACATAACTCCATCAATAAGTTCTTTATCCATATTATCTCACATATGCCTTGAGTCATAGCTTTGTATTCTGCCTCTGCCGTTGATCTTGCGACCACCTCCTGTTTCTTACTTCTCCAAGATACAAGATTACCTCCAACAAACACGCAATAACCTGATGTCGATCTTCTATCATCTACACAACTAGCCCAATCAGAGTCACAAAATCCTTCAACTTTAGTATGACCTTGAGACTTGAACTAAAGGCCTTTTCCCGGGCTACTCTTTAGATATCTCAATATTCGCATAACTGCCTCCCAATGTTCTGTCCTAGGATCATGCATATATCTACTTACAATGCTAACCGCATATGTTATATCCGGTCGTGTGTGACACAAGTAGATAAGTCGTCCCACAATTCTTTGGTATTGTTCTTTATCCACTGGGTCCCCTGACTGAACACATAGCTTATGATTTGGTTCAATTGGAGTAGCAGCAGTTCGACAACCCAACATCCTTGTTTCAGTAAGTAAATCCAATAGATATTTTCTCTGAGAAAGCACTATGCCTGTCCTAGATCTGACTATCTCAATACCAAGAAAATACTTAAGTGCACCCAAATCTTTCACTTCAAATTCTTTGCTTAATCTTTGCTTTAGTCGCAATATCTCATCGCTATCATCTCCAGTTATAATAATATCATCTACATATACTGCAAGGATAACAACTTGACTATTTGAGTGTTGATAGAAAACTGTGTGATCTCCATTTCATTGTTGATATCCCATTCTAACTATTGCATGTCGAAATCGGTCAAACCAAGCTCTTGGTGATTGCTTGAGTCCATACAAAGACTTCTTAAGTTTACATACCCTCCTAGTGGTCTTCATTGTATCAAATCCAGGTGGAATTTCCATATATACCTCTTCTTGTAAGTCTCCATGCAAAAATGCATTCTTTACATCTAATTGATGTAATTTCCATCCATAGTTGGCAGCACATGATATAAGTATTCTGACGGTACTCATTTTAGCAACTGGTGCAAATGTCTCATCATTATCTATTCCATACGTCTGGCTGTAGCCTTTTGCTACCAATCTTGCTTTATACCTTTCAACCTTTCCTTCAGCATTTTGCTTAACAGTGAATACCCATTTGCATCCAACAACCTTTTTTCCCCTTGGAAGTAATGCCAGTTCCCATGTCTTATTTTTCTCTAATGCACGCATCTCCTCATGCATCGCTGCAAACCACTTTGGATCATTTTTAGCCTCTTGCTAATTTCTTGGTATGTGCACTAACTGTAATGATACAATAAAGGTCTTGTATGTAGATGGGACAGATTCATATGAGACATAATTAGATATATCATATTCATAACCATATCTAATTGGAGGTTTTCCTGCATTAGCTCTAGATTCTTTACGAATAGCAATGGGCAAAGATTCATTACCATCTGGTGATGACGAGGAATCGTTAGGAGATTGATGGGTATCTAGGACATCTGGTGATGATGAGGAATCGTCAGAAGATTGATGGGTATCTGGGACATCCGGTGATGATGAGGAATCGTCAGAAGATTGATGGGTATCTGGGACATATGTGGGCAATGAGTGTGGTATAAGTATCTGTTCTTGTCGCTCTCCATCATCTTCTTTATCTTCCTCCCCCTGAGCACAACTCTTGTTCCTTCTACTATAAACCTTCAATTCTGGTTCATTGGTCCCTCCTTCATTGCTACTCAATCTCTTAGGACATGGGATTATACCTACAATGACATCATCTTCTTTATTATCACTAATTCTCTCTTCATTTCCATGTTGTGCTTCAGTCAAATCATCTAGCACTGTGGATGACGTTGTTGATTCACCATAAAAAGGTTCATTCTCACGAAATGTTACATCCATACTCACAAAAAGTCTTCTCTCGCTTGGACACCAGCACTTGTAACCTTTCTGAGTGCTAGAATAGCCCACATAAATACACTTCAATGCACGTGGATCAAGTTTAGTTACTGTGGGACGATGATCTCTCACAAAACATACGTAACCAAATACACGAGGATGAATTGCATATATATTGCGTCCCATCAAAAGTTCACAAGGAGATTGAAAGTTTAATATCTGAGAAGGCATCCGGTTAATTAAATATGTTGCCGTCAATACTGCTTCACTCCATAGATATTTTGGAACATTCATTGTAAATAGAAGTGTGCGAGCTACCTCTAACAAGTGTCGATTCTTCCGTTCTGCCACTCCATTCTGTTCTGGTGTATCTGGACATGTGGTCTGATGCAGAATCCCCTTTGTAGATAAATACGATGAGAATTCTCTATTAACATATTCAGTACCATTATCTGTACGTAGAGTACTCACTTTGACATTATATTGTGTTTGCACCAAAGCTAAAAAATCTTTAAAGCAAACCAGTGTCTCAAATTTATTTTTCATCAAATATACCCATGTCATCCTTGAGTAACAATCAATAAATGTAATAAACCATCTGAATCCGCCAATCGAAGTAACTGGACATGGTCCCCAAACATCAAAATTTATCAACGAAAATGGTGAAATACTTCTTAAACCAGTAGGAGAATAACGTGTTCTTGTATGTTTTCCAAACTCACAGGCATCACATACAAGCTTGCTACGTTCTACATTATTCATCAAGTCAGGCCTTACCCTCTTAAGATTCTCAAACGATAGATGACCAAGACGACGATGCTCCAATATGACTTCATTCATTGCTCGTTCAGACAAAGTAGTGGTTAAAGCTGTGCTAGACTCATCTCTCATAAGATACCATAATTCATCAAGCCTCCGTCCAGTCCCAATTGTTCTCTTGGTATTCCTTTCATGAATGACACATGAATCTCGATCAAAGATTACTTGACTGTTCAATTGATCACTAATTGCACTAACTAATAATAGATTAACCGGAAATGATGGGACATGTAGAACTGATGATAATGTAATTGATGAAGTGCATTTAATCGAGTCGAATCCCATAACCGGTTGAAATGTGCCATCAGTAGTTTGAACTCTATTATGGGAAAAAGGTGGAGAACCAGTATATGTAATAAACTCTACTTATGTTCCTGTCACATGTCTAGATGTGCCTGAATCAATAATCCATTCTATGGAAGATGGTTTAGAAGAAAATGCATATGCAATAGTACTTGAGTCAGCATTAGCATAACACATGTCGTTGTTTAAAATGTCAGCACCTTTAGCATGATAGGTTTGTCCCCCAAATCGTCCACAACCTTGACCTTGACCTCGGGCTCCACGTCCTCTGATGCTATGACTTGTTCCACCCCATGCAGGAATACGTGTCAAGGAACAATTCCAGCTAATATGTCCATTCTTCCCACAATTATAGCATTGTCGGTTGTCAATAATCGGTTTTGCTAGAGTAGAGCGAACTGGTATTGCTGATATCTTAGAAGTGTTCATAACCTTTTGTCTTGACTCCTCATGAATTAGTGCAGCAACAACATCTTCCATCGGAGGAATTGGAGACTGATGACATATCATTGCTCTCTTGTTTTCATATTCTAGATTTAGTCCCCTCAGGAGGCGAATCACACGTCGTCGCTCCATCCATTCTCTAATAGAAGCTGTATCTGAAGGATCAGATGTAATTAATGGATCATAATAATCAAGTTCGGACCATAACCTTTTCAGCTCAGTACTGTATTCTATTATACTTCGCTCCCCCTGTTTTAGTGTGTCCAATTTATCTTCAATCTCAATCACAGTCATCAAATTTCCAATACCAGAGAATTGAGTAGCCAAAATCTTCCATATATCAGATGCTTTATTAATACCTTCTACCAACCCCGCGATAGAAAGAGAAAGTGATCCTATTATCCATGCAACCACCAGAGAATTAGTCGCCCTCCACACCTTCCATGATGTGCTGGTAGTATCAGTGGGTTTTTCATACGAGTCGTCAATGTAATCTTCCAAATATTTTGACTCTAGTATGAGTCTCATCTTTCTCGACCAACTTAAATAGTTTTTCGTTCCTTCAAGTCTCTGCTCTATTGGGAGTAATTCCAACTTCAAATCTCGATTGAGAGTATTGTTATGTTGAGGCGATACATCTTCTCTTCCTACAAGCAATTTGGTCATACCTTCTAAAATTTCCTTCAACTCCCTTCCTGTTAATGCTGTATCCGTTTTCTCCATCTTCTACGACAATTCAGTTATGCCGTGTCTTGAGCCTTCAGATAAAAAAATCTTAAAAATAGTAGAAAACCTTAGCTCTAATACCATGTTACTAAACTGAATTCGAGGAATAGAAAACGAATATATTAATAGAGAGGCATTGGGGATGAGAAATTGAAAACCACCCTATTTTCTCCAAACCCTAACTCAATTATATACATGTCTATTTATTAATTACCTTAAATATAATATATGATATAATCTTAATATCCAAGATTATATCATAATTACCTTAAATAACTTATACTATTTCAACAGAAGTATTATATGGAGAAATATATACCACATTACACCAATTTTAAAATAAACAATATTAATTAATTAGTGTAATTCTAATAAATATAGAGTTAATCTTCTTCGTTGTAAGTTCTCTTATTCCAATAATAAGAGTTAAATTATAATTTTACATAATTTTTTTCTACTCAATATCAATTTATATTAAGATTTTTAAATATTACACTATATCATCATATTCTTGATAAGTTTGAATAACCAACATGCCCTGGAAATCAGGAGAAGGGAGCCAAAGCTCGTGAAGATACCTGCTTTTAGAGGAAGAAAATTGATACGAGTGATGGAATCAAGACGGGGCTGCATCTAAGTTGATGATAAATTGATTCCATTAATTGCTAACGTATTAATGGTTAATTGAAACAAAACTAGAAAATGATAATATGAAATTACAAGTACAATTTCAAGGATTTTGCTTGCTTGGGTCATACCTATGATGATGAATAACCCTTTATCACTGATGCACTCATAACCTCCTCTCGTATTGTTGCACTTGTGAACACCACCGCATGGCATGGTTCCATCGCTAATTGGGATTTCGCATTTATTAATATCTGGTTGGTTGGGTTGATTTAAAGTGAAAATAATATTCAGTAATGCAAAATATATAATAGATAATAATGCATCATGATAATTTTTTAAAGAAAAAAAGAATAATGGTTGATAAACTATTTGCATGATATATCAATTATGATGGATATAAAAATTATTTGAAGTATGGGTGATTTAAAAAATAATATTAATAAAAAACTAAATAATATCTAAGGTGGGTGAATGTAATCTAGAAAGGTAAGCATAAAACTTTTAAATGAAAAATCACATTTTGCTTCTGCTCAAGTAAAAAAGAACAATGAGTATATACCATATTGCAGGCATACATACATGCATACAACATATTGGCTTAGTTTTTAACTTAAAATGTATAAATTTAACTTTTTCGTGCTATTTAAGCGGACTAGTCCCAGTTTTTTTTTTGTGGTATACCAAGACGGTGCTAATTATTATTGTCAGGCTTACGTACCTTGGCATCCGTCCCTTATGTATGGATTGCCGTAGAAGCCATCCAGACACTGACAGTAAAATATGGTAGTATTCACGTTGAGGGATGTGTTTCCGCACCGTGCAGTATCAGTGCTTCCACTTAGGTCGAGGCCGATGGATTTAAGGTAATCAGCATCCATAATTCCCCATTCCACCACGAGAGGAGCATAACCTTCATCACGGATGGCATATAGATCGGTCGAGCAAGGCTCGAACCACGTCGAATTTGTTAAGAATGCAAAATGACAGCCTCCATCTCCTCCGCTTGCTTCCGAACTATTTTTTTCCTCAAACGTGACATCAATGCTTTGGAGGCCATCAGGGATACTGGATTGGCAGCAGTCGACCCCGTCGCAGGAGCTATAACGAATCGTATTTCTTCCGGAGCAGTCAGTGCCGCATCCCTGGTATGAATTATTCAACCCCCTCAGCAAAACCCGCTGCTCACACCCCACTACAATGAGTTTGTTGCTATAGCACATAATTTATAATTAAGTTTTATTGGTGTCCACGATGGGTTGACAACTTAACATCCCTATATCAATTAGTAAATTTAATATATATTTTATTTGAAAAAGTACTATACTTTTCTTATACTTTATAATCTCAATACTGAAAAAATAATTTATAGCACCCAAGTTTTTCACATCAAATTATTTTTTTTTCAACTGCAATATGTTAGTACCATCATCCCTATTAATAATAATATCATCCACATATACTACAATAATAACAACTTAAAGTGTTAATAGAAAATTATATGGTCTAGGTTGCACTATCAACCCATTTTAACCACTATACGTCGAAATCGTTTTAACCATACTCTCAGTGATTATTTCAGTCCATAAAAATATTTATTCAACCTACGTACCTTAACCACAGTTTTAATTGTACCAAATTCAAGTGTCCATATATAATTTTTCTTGTAGATCTCCATGCAAAAATATATTTTTACATCTATTTGATGTAATTTCTACTTACAGGTGTGAAAATATCATCATACTCTATTTTATATGTTTAATTATAACTTTTTACTACCAACTTTAATTTGTATCTCACAACTTTTCCTTTTAAATTATGTTTCACATTAAATACCCACTTACATTATACAGTTTTTTTCATTGGAAAGTTTAGCAAGTTCTCATATTTTAATCTTCTCTACTGTTTTCATCTTCTTATTCATTGCTCCAAGTCATTTTGGATCCCATTTAATCTATTGCAAATTCTTTGGTTTGTATATTAACTGTACTGACGCAATAAACGACTTGTATACATGCGTAACAAAATCATATGAAATATAATTAGATATATTATTTTTAAAACCATATATAATTGCGTTACAAGTATTTTATTAATTTTTGTTTATAAAAAAAATAAAATTTTCTATAAAATATTACTTAATTATTAAATTTATAAATTATATTATAAACTTATAATAAATTAACTGAAAAATAGTGAAAATATAAAATAGATAATAATTTGATCAAATAAGTACATATAATAGAGCAATTACTTTTAATACATTGTACTTTTTTATCTTGTTAATAACTTAATTTTTACATTATTATATAAAAAATTAAAGTGTTTGTAACTTATTATTATAATTAATCTAATCCTAATTGAGTATAATAAAATATATATTATTTATATTTATATATTTTTCTTGATTTAGGATCTACTTGTCACACATAGTCACATATACGGGCGGGAACCGATCTTAAAGATAAATTTTATTTTATTCGATAATTGAGCTAATTAAAAATACTAACTATAACACAATATTTAATATTTAAAATAGAATACTATAAATAATAAATTAAATTAAATATATATATATAATATTTACCCTATTTACAAATAAATTATACCATAAACAATAAATAAAGAAAGTTAGATGAGATAAATGGGAAAAAGTGTGAGCACCGTAAAGATTTGGGAAGGTTGCCGCGGGAATTGGGGAGGTAAAAACGCTGGAAGCAACTGGGGAGGCCATAGAAGATGAAGGATTTGTGGGATCGATAGCCAATGGCCTATCAGTGGGAGTTGCTGCACCACCGCTATGAGGAATTGGATCCGCTACAGTGGACGACGGCTTGAAGGAAGCACCATGAGGAGGAACAACCAGGGCGGCTGCAACTGGGGGGACGGCTGAAGACGAGGAGGAGCCACGGAAGGAGTGATGATGACCTCTCATTCTTTGGTGGTGGAAGAAGATAAGTCACACGGGGAGGAAGGCAAGCAAAGGGATGGGAGTGGTTGTGGCTCTCGCGTGAATGAAATGAAGAAGAAATGCAACAAATGTTGACTTGACTGACAGTATGTTGATATTAAGTTATTTGAATCTGTGCCTTCGAAGGTGGACTGGGACCCTCTCCCGTAATAATAATTGAAGATGCCGAGAAACTCTTTGGAAAGCAAGCCAATGCCATCCTCCCTCCATACTCTGAATTGCATACAGTGCTGACATGATTTGTTCACAAAAATTATAAAATTTAATTATTTACATAATTAAAAATCTAAAAATTATTAAATAAAATTTTGTTTACTCTTATAACACAGATAGTGGCACTTAACGGGGATATGATATGGAGCGCAGTATCCATCCCTCCGTATGGGCTTAGGATCCCTTGCTCTTGTCATGACATTTAGTGAAATGGAGAATTTTTGTTGGAAAAGTTTTTTTTTTAAAATAATTAATTGATATATTTTAATTTATAGGATCAAATATTTAAATAAATAAAATTTTAAAAAAATTAGTGATTGTTTTGTAAATTTTAAAATTGAGTAAATAAATTTGAAATATAAATAATAGTGGTTGAATTCATGTAAATAAAATATATTAGTACTAAATTGTAAATAATAAAATTTAAGAATCTAATTGTAAATATTTAAAATTTTAGAATTTATTTTGTAATTTTTTAAAATTTGATAACCAAATTATAAAATTTTGAGAATTGATAAAAATAGTAAATTTCAATATAACAAGGGTTAAAATAGTGAAAACTATGAAGTTAATGTGTATTTGTGATATTTGGAAGATAAATAAATAAATGGTAATAAAGTGAAAAATATAAAGAATTGGATATATATATATATATAAATATATATATTAATGATATGAATAAAATATTGTGATCTAAATTATTTGTTCTAGATATGATAGGAGACACACAATTTTGGTAATAGGATACTTTTGAAAATTAATAGATAATAAATTAAATTTAATATACTAGACAACTATCTACACAAGTCGATAAATACAAAATGTAACAGTTATTACCAAAAAATATAATCATATAACTATAATGCATAAGTTTGCACAAATAAATAAACAAAAGTTATAACAGCTTTTAACAAAAGATATTCAATAAAGTAATAAAAGACATTAACCAGAGATATTTAATAAATTATTATGTTCGTATTATTTTAATATATTATATTATTTATATAAATAATTTATTAAGCTTATATAAATCTATTAGATTATACAAATATTCAATAAAATATTATAATAACATTTATATCTACTCTTATTTTGTTATTTACATAAATAGATATAATATATTGTGTAAATAACAAAATAAGAGTAGATATTTGTAGGTGTTATTATAATACTTAATTAAATATTTGTACAATATTATGGTTTATATAATTTTAATGAAGTATTTATATAAATATATATAATATATTAAAATAATACGAGCAAAATTTAAAAATATTTAAATAAAATATAAAAAAATTAGCAATATCTTAATAGTCTCATTTAATACTCATGCTCTAATATGATTATATTTCTTGATCATGCCACTTAGGATTTATATCTATTAAATTGTGCAAACTAGTGTGTTATGGTTTTAATATAATTTATTATGTATTACTCCTCCACAAAGGAAAGAAACCTCAGATTGAATATAAATAGAATAATTGAATAATTAATGAATGAAGTATTATTAAATATATTTACTAAGAAAAAAAAAGATAAATAAATCTATTAAAAGTAAAATAAGTCAAATGTAAAAAATGTTGATTAAATAATATATATAGAAATTGACCATTTTTATGTAGGTTTAAAAAAAATTGAGTTGAATTTTGATAGAATGATCATAATTAAGATGTATAAAATATCTATTAAAATAAGAAGTATGTTATTAATATAAAAATAATAAACCAATTGAGAAATAAAAAAAATGGATTAAATATTTGATTGAATTTAGATTAAATTAAATAAATATGTTAAAAAAATAATAGTATTTAAAATTTTTAAAGAAAATAAACTATACATACTCAAAATTTTAAAAGAAAAAAATTGAACTAAATTAAAATTTTCTAAAAAAAATAAGAATTTTATTTTTTGAGATTATGATTAAAGTGACAATATTAGAGAGATCTAAGGTTGAAAAGTGATATACATAATGTAAACGGACGGATTCGAGGTCAGGCGACAACACCCGACCATGTAGAATTGTATTTTAGGAGTTTTACTCAGTAATGCTCTAATACCATAAAAAATAAAAGAAAAGTAGATATATAATTTGTAAATATTATTATAATACTTAATTAAATATTTATATAATCTAATGTATTATATATTTTTAATAAAAAAATTTATATTATACTGAAATGATATGAGCAGAATCTAATAATATCTAAATAGAATATGAGAATCTATTAGTATTTGAATAAACCCATGTATATTGGTAATGTGAGTTGGGGCTTGTATCTCTTTACTTGGACTCATGTCTTATTCCTCTAGTATAATTATGTCTCTTGGTAATGTCAATTAGGGTTTGTTTCTCTTCACTTGTGCCCTTCTGACTGATTTAATGTAATTAATTGTCTATTAGATTGAATAGCCTAAAAACTTATATAGTGATGATATGAATCAAATTGGGCACTCTCTGATTCACAAGTTAAGAGCTAAAAGATTTGATAAAGGACTAATTGGAGCAATTGAAGAAACCCAAGTGGAAGCCTAAAAGAAGAGCCCAATTAGATCTCAAGCCCAAAAGAAGAGCCTAATAAGATCTCAAGCCCAAAAGAAGGTCTCAAGAAGATAAGTTTGAATTTAAAGTGGAAGATTTATCATAAATCTTTTGGAAGATTAAATTAGGAAACAATATATTTTCTAGATATAATCAAGAAATATATTAGCAATATTTTCTATATGGTTGGCATGTCAACCCCAATATTTTATTTCCTTATTTAGATAATTGCTAATATTCTCAAGTGCCTATAAAAGGCTAACTTTAGACCATTGTAGACAGACCTTTTGATTTCAATTTTTATTGTGAGGCTTATGTCTTCTTTCTCTTTTGAGAGAACTTTTGAACTCATCAGGTTTTTACTTATGGCGTTCAAGCAATCAGACTTATCACTAGGGTTTTCTAGGAGCTCTTCTTAGAGGTGTTTGGTGTGGCGTCTACTTCTATCCATACCTTGTTTTCTCAACCAAACAAGGTATATTCCATTTTTTTTACTTGCATTGTGAAAGTCTTGGGGTCTATTCCATATTTGGTGTAGGGTGTCGTTAGTATATTGGCGGGGTTTGCATTAGTTGGTATCAGAGCACACGGTTGCACGGCAAGTTCCATAATATCCTTTCAATTTTCATTCTATTTTCTTATTCCTCTACCTATTTCTATCCAGTATAAAAAAAATCACAAAAAAATCTCTTTTTTTCTCCTATCGAGTTATATTTTCATTATCTTTTATCTATTTTGATTCAGTATAAAAAAATCACAAAAAAAATCTCTTTTTCTCCTATTTAGTTATACTTTCATTCTACTTCTATTCTCTATAAAAAAAATCTCATCTTTTTATCTACTTTCTTTATAATAGAAAAAGCCAAGAAAAAAAAGGCAATAAGAAAAAGCCAAAATAAAATTCGTAGAAAAAAAATTTAAAGAAAAGGCGTGAAAAAGAAAGAGTTAAAAGAATAAAAAAAAAGGCACAAAAAAGCCATAAAAAAAGGCAAAGAAAAAAAAAGGCACAGAAGTATATATTTAGTTTCTTATTCATTCTATTCTCTTAGATTTTATTCTTCTTCCTATATATTTTTTTTGAATATTCTCATATCTTACACTTAAAATCCTTTTTAGAATTGCTTTTTGAAACTCTGTTGATTTATCTTGATTGTTCCTCAAGTTGAACGTCCTTATGAAAACGATTTGTTCTTTAGTTCAATTAAAATTGAAAAAGACATATGAGTGGAAAAAGGCAAGAGTGTTTTAAATCTTTAAGAAAAGGCCATTTGAGTGTTAAACAGGAGTGTTTGAGAGAAACATGTGAGGGAGAGTTGCGAGGTCCTTTTGTTTCTAACAATTGGCAGGGTTACAATTTCCAACAAAGAGGAAACACATGGAAAGAAGCCAGTTTCCCTCAACCCGTTCAAAATCTAGATTGGAAAGCCATGATGAAACAAGTTGTAAAGTCTAGATTTGAGCCACTTCACACGCGAATGGATCGCTTGGAGGAAGGTGTGAGACGACATTCATATCAACATACTTCCATTGAACAACTACCTTGGTGCTTTCAATCTAGGCGTTTCGATACTCAAGAACTTGAGGAACTTGAAGATCTTCAAGTTAATTGTGATAGCGTCGGACACAATTCCATCAATCAATGTACTCCAAGTGAAAGGCCATGGATTGATGACATCATGGACAACCAACGTGAAAATCTATTTCATACTCGTTGTTCTATGAAAAATAGAGTTTGTTCTGTTATCATAGATGGAGGAAGATGCACTAATATGGCTAGCACCGAGCTTGTGGAGAAGTTGGCATTACCTACACTGAAGCATCCGAAGCCTTATCAAATTCAAAGATTGAACGATCACCACAAACTCGAGGTAACCAAGTAAGTGTTGGTTTCATTCTTTATTGGAAGATATAAGGATGAGGTATTATGTGATGTGGTGCCAATGTAAGCATGCCATATTCTATTGGGACAACCTTGGAAGTTTGATCGTCAAGTTACACATGATAGATTAACAAATAGGTACTCATTTGTGATGCATAATAGACCGATATCTCTTTTACCTTTGACTCTACAGCAAATACATGAGGATCAATTGAAAAGGAAAAAGGCAAATGAAAAGAAAATAGCAGAAAAAGAAGAAGAGACAAAAGCCATAATTGAAAAGAAAGATATAAAAGGCAAAGTGGAAAAGGAAGAGAGAGAAATAGAAGAGAGAAAAGCCAAAATTAAAAAAGAAAAGAAAAAAGTCATAATTGAAAAGAAAGAGAGTGAAAATAATTTTATAAGTTTACATGTCCTTACAGTACCTATGTACAAGGATATATTTTTAAATACTAACCCCATTGTCGGATATCTGCCAAGCAATATTATATCTTTTTTGCAGGAATTCAAGCATGTTGCAATGAAGAAATCTCATGGTTTAGCACTAACTCAAGGAATCAAGCATCAAACTCAACACCAAGTCATAAAGCTGATGACAAAGAGAATTATACCCAGGAAAATTAATCCACCAGTTGTGCAACTATCCAAACGGGGTAAGACTTGTCAAGCATACATTGATTGTCGAGTTATTGACAATACCCAGGTATATTTTCGATACTCTATTCCTTATTTAGATCATATGTTAGATGATTTGTATGGATCTTATTTGATTGCAAAAATAAATTTTAAAAGTGAATATAATAAATTTCGAATTAAAGATAAATATAAATTGAAAAATGCATTAAAAACAAAACCTGGTTTATATGATTGGTTGATTATGATATTTTGTTTGAATAATGCAACTAATACTTCTATTAGGATATTGAATTATTTCTTAAATACTTTTATTGAAAAGTTGGTTGATATATATTTTGATTATATAATAATATATAATATGTCCTCATATGAATATGAAAAATATTTTAAAATTGCCTTAAATATTTTTATGAAATATATGTTATTTTCTAATTTTAGTAGATATATATATTGTTGGAATGATTTTATATCTTCTAAATATGTTGCTAGTTCTAAAGGGGTTGTAATTAAAAAGAAAATTAAGGTAATTAAATATTGGTTGATACCTTATTTGGTAAGTGAGATGAGAAGTTTCCTTAGATTTACTTATTTTTATATGGATTATATTACTAAATTTAATAGTTGTCCTATACATCTCACTATGTTTTTAGAAAAGAATATTTTATTTAAATTTTATGATGTGCAAGGAAATATATTCAAATATTTAGAGGATAAACTAAGTAGTTTCTATTTTACTACAGTACCTAACTTTCCTAAATTATTCAAACTTAATTGTGAAGTTTCAAAATTAGGTAGTGTAGATATATTGATAATATATTTTAGTGAAAAGTTGAGAAAAGTAGCCTTCAACTATCCAACCTATGGTAATGAGATATTTGTGTTTTCTCAACCTCTACAAATAAGGCAGGTAAGGCCAAAAGATTATGTGATTCACATGAATCATGTATTTGATTTGCGCCTTAAGAGGCAACACAGGTTGAATAAGCGCCATGCAAGGTGGGTGGTTTTCATTAAGACTTTTCCATATGTGATCAAGTATAGACAAGGTATGAAATGTATAGTTATCGATGCACTATCACGAAGGTATGTCTTTCTTAAACTACTTGATACTAAATTGCTTGATTATATTAAGGAATTGCATGCAAACTATTATAATTCTTGTGAAGAGTTTGAAAGTTATATAATTTGCTTGCTTGAGAAGTTTCACTTGCAAAATTGGTTTATGTCTCAGGAAAATAAATTATTTATCTCTCAATTTTATTTCTGTAAGTTACTTGTTAAGAAATCATATGTTTTAGAACTTATTGGACAATTTATGGTAGCTAATATTATTTCAATATTACATAAGTATTCTTTGGATCCATATATGAAAAGGAATGTGATGAAATTTTGTGTTAAATGCATTATATATAGAAAAGATAAGTTTAGCCAACAATTTCATATTTTGTATATTACTATTTCAATTCCTAGAGTAGTTGTTTGGTTTGATATTTTGATGGGATTTATTAATGGATTACATAGGATTAAAAAAGGAATATATTTTATGTTTCTCATAGTTAAACAATTTTTAAAAATAACACATCTTATTAAATATCATAAAACTGAGGGTGCATCAAATGTTACTGATTTATTATTTAGAGAAGTTGCTATATTGTATTATATTCCTAGAATTATTAAAGTTAATTATGATTATAAATTATTGAGTTACTTTTGGAATATTTTGTGGAGTAAATTGGAAAGAAAACTTTTATTTTCAACTGAATATTTACATGATATTTACTTTATATATAATAGTTATATTCCTTACATGATTAGATTTTCATTATTAAAAGTTGTTTATTGTTTTAATTCATTGCCTCATTTAGATTTAATATTATTTAGTAATTCTGAGTTAGTAAGTTTAGTTTGGAAGAGGAATGATAAGTTTCTAAACCTAATTCACAAGAGAGCGTATGAAAATCAAGTTAATCAGGGATTTAAGAAAATTATTTTTGATCCAGGAATTTGGGTTAAACTCCGTCCTAGAGTTGGTTTATCTATTGGAGTGTTAAAGCTAATCAATTACATTTTTAATATTCCTAATTTAATATATTTTTTTATGTAGGTGACAAGGAGATCTAAGATTTGAGGACAAATCATTTTCAAGAGGGGGAGAATGATATAAATCAAATTAGGCACTCTCTGATTCACAAGTTAAGGGCTAAAAGATTTGATAAAGGACTAATTGGAGCAATTGGAGAAACCCAAGTGGAAGCCCAAAAGAAGAGCCCAATAAGATTTCAAGCCCAAAAGAAGAGCATAATAAGATCTCAAGCCTAAAAGAAGATCTCAAGAAGATAATTCAAATTTGAAATTCAAATTTGAATTTAAAGTGGAAGATTTATCATAAATCTTCTGGAAGATTAAATTAGGAAACAATATATTTTCTAGATATAATCAAGAAATATATTAGCAATATTTTCTATATGGTTGGCATGTCAACCCCAATATTTTATTTCCTTATTTAAATAATTGCTAATATTCTCAAGTGCCTATAAAAGGCTAACTTTATACCATTGTAGACATAGCTTTTGATTTCAATTTTTACTGTGAGGCTTATGTCTTTTTTCTCTTTTTAGAGAACTTTTGAACTTATCAGGTTTTTACTTGTGGCGTTCAAGCAATCAGACTTATCACCAAGGTTTTTTAGGAGCTCTTCTTAGAGGTATTTGGTGTGGCGTCTACTTCTATCCATACCTTGTTTTCTCAACCAAACAAGGTATATTCCATTCTTTTTACTTGCGTCGTGAAAGTCTTGGGGTCTATTCCATATTTGGTGTAGGGTGCCGTTAGTATATTGGCGGGGTTCGCATCAAGTGATATGAAAAATGAGCTTTAATTGATAATAAATATTAATGTAGGAAGTAAAACATCATATGCATTTGCTTTATTTAAATAGAATTGATATCATGATAATGTAAGAACTTAGAGTTCCATTCATAAAGTATAGCATAAACATGATTGAGTATTGATTGACATACATACATACATTTTATATATGAGAAGATGTTGTGAGCGTCTTCACAGGACACCATTATTCTATACCATGACTACCATGACTTGGGGGTTAATTGGTAATGGTGAGATAAGATTGATATATTTACCATTATTCTTAGTCACCCATAAACACATGAGAGGTCCACTTGTACTAGAGTACAATGAATTGTTGGGGTGCTATGGCACAAGTATATCACTATGCACATATCCTCATTACCAATGAACATCCTCATGTGAGACTCTAGTGAAAAAAATCATGGCTAGACAATAATGTGTGATGATTCAATCTCTTGTTGAGCATTACAAGTAGTAGATTTATCATATTATAAATTTATGTAGGATGAAAACATGAAAAATGAATAAAAAAATGTGAGCACAATAAATAAGTTAAGAAAATTAAAATAACTAAGTATACTAGTGATACGTTAAGTAAATAAAATTTGTATATATAATAAGATTTGGATAAAAAAGGAGTTAGGGGCATGAAGTCACTGGAAGTTTGGAAAGATACTCATCGAGGTAATAGCTAATCATTTCCCAAATATCAATCCAATTATTTAACAACCAACCATTTGGGACACTTTTAGTAATATTATTTTTCTTGCGTTTTATAATTGTATTTTTCAAACTTTTTATCCTTTTGAAAGGAAAGTTTTGAAAATTTATGTAATATATTACAAACCTCCCGTTCACTTACTCGTTTATATATAAATGTGATGGTATCTATATTTTTAGTTTGATGAATGTAACATGTAAATGAACCAAATCACTAATTATAGTGATGACTTTGATAAAAATATTTTTTTGTAAATAATATTTTCCAAATTATAAATGGATGTGTGAATAATTACAATTTTGTAAAAAAAAATAGTTACGATGAAATTTTCTCATTATAATTATTTTTTAATTTATAAATTATTTTAAAATTTAAGTTGAACTAATATTAAATTTATAAAGGCTCAATATTAGTCGAGTCACTCACTAAATATTTTAAAAATGAGTTACCCTCAACCATCCATACTTTCAAGAATAATATGGAGAATACAACAAAATGAGTACATTATACCATCCATAACTTAAGATACAAGTAAACAAATAACTCAACAAATAATAATATGATAATTTAATAAGGGCCTAAACAAATAACAATCTGATGACATAATATGATAATTTAATAAGAGCCTCTTGAGTTAATAGATATAATATTGTTAGAATTATTAATAATTTTATTTATTTAGATATATAGGTGAATTGTTGTGTGAATTTCCAAAAGAATGAATGGATAAGTGTTTTGTTAGCATGTTTTAAATTGACTTAATGTTAGCATTCGGTGAGTTTCAATTCTCTCAAGTTATGCAGCTTAGAAAGATTTGCTGGCTTCTCCCTTATGGGAGCATTTCATTCAGAAAGGTTCATTACCGATGCTTGACTGTCATATCCATCGAGTGTCGTTGGACAACAGTCCATCATGAAAAATATAATATGCATTCGAGACATATTTATACATTTTTTGATCATGTGTAAACAAAAATAAAAGGCAAAGAGCCTCGCCGATTGAAAACTATTGAGAATAAAATATAAAATTAGATAAAAAAGAGAACTATAGTTGATTTATAATATTGAAAATTTTATACTATTTATAATTTATGAGCTTTAGAAATAGGTATAATTATTTATCGATTAACACTACATTTTTAAATGGTATTAAAATAAGTGGGCTTGTGGTCTACCTCAATATGAAAAAGGAAAAATACTTAACTTGTGGTCATTTTTTCCCTGTATATTAGTGCGGAGGTTGAGAATAATATTACAAATTGAACAAAATAAAAAAGTGTTTTAGATTTATAAAATTAAAATTGTTCCACTACTTACCAATAATAACTTTTAAATAGATATGGTTATAACCTGTTATCCATATACAATAATTTCTCACACTATATAAATGAACCAACAAAGACTGATGAGGACCACACCCAAAGCCGAGGATGAAGGGTCAAGACAGACGATAAGGGGAAGCCTAAGACAGACGATAAGCGGAGGATGCATACCATCTCTTTGTTTCCTTTCCTTAGTTTTGCCAATATCTCCACCTGGCAATCTCGTTTGATCTCCTGAATAAAGTCATCAATTTGGCATTAAGTTCCTGCATACATAGAGTAAGTTCAAGACATCTATGAACTTCTAGCAAACTCTCACGCATGAATTATGTCATTAGTGCCATCATATGAATCGAAGGAATTTACTACAAAATGTGTTGTTCTTCATGTCCCCTTATCCCAATTATGCATATGATAAGCAACAACAACAACATTGGCCACTTGGATGCCGGGGAGTCAGGATCAACAACCATCCCCCATAGCTCACATAACTATTCGTATATAGGAGGTGATGGATGCTGCTGAAAACCCTAGTTCTATTTAGGATAGGATATACAATCATTCATATTTTATGCATTTGGGTATGTCAAATTTCATGGGTTCCTTATGTTTTTGAGACCTTTATTTTACTTCAATTTTTTTATCAAAGATCAATACGTTTTATCATGAATAAATCTCTAGTAGGAATGCCTTTTAAGGGAAAAAAACTTTGAAAATGAACTTAGACAAAATAAAAGCTACAAAGAGAAGTAGAGTTATACTGTCACATCTTATCAGATGACTGAAATTTAGGTATGAGCATAATTTCTAGCTCCTTGAGCCATATCAATCTTCCAAGTATTGAAATGCCTGAGATTTGGTTATATATTCAAAGCTCTTGAGAGTTAATGATGATAGATTTGGTAATATCCTTAAATCAACAAAAATATTTATCCCCTTATATTCAGAAATGTCAATCCTGATAGATATTGAGAAATGGAGAAGCACTTACCATGGCATGTTGATTTAAGTCCTCTCTAGTCTTGCGCCTTCACTTCACAGGCAATGCAGCATTACACTACATAGAGGCCATGCATGGCCCGAGTGTGATTGCCACTTCTTCAACCTACATATTTCACGAGTGGTGATGCCCCTTTTAGAGGACACCGTTTCAACACAGCAAATCAATTCTATATATTAATATCGACCCATCTTCACTCCCGTCGAGACCGATATTCAATTGTCTCTCACTCAGGGTGATAGACTCCCATATCCATGTCACTATTGTTAAATTGTGGGTTATTTTTAATATATAACTCTCACTCGGTTTAATATTGCTTATAATTTAAATCAAGTTTGTCAATTTATAAATCAACATATATTTGTTCACTATAATGCTTTCAAGTGTATTATACACTACCTTTACGCCTCTTTTCACCTTATATTCTCCTATTACTCTATCTTACTGTCGCTTCAAGTATTTTCAATACAACAACTAAAATGATATGGGTACAAATATTGATTATAGACAATATGAAATGAGTAAACTTTTAATACGAAAAATAGAACAAAAATAGTAAACTACAAATCACCATGTATCGCTATGTAGGAACGGGTAAACGTCTGAAAATGAGGTTACGTCACTCTCCTTCTCGTATTCCCTCGATGCAGGTTGTACTTCCATTGCTCCGGACGACTCTGCGGCCTTTACTTGAACATGTTTAACTTCATCTTTATCCATCGTTGAAGCTGGCAGGACTGACCTTCTTATGGCCTCCAATTCCATTGTCACTTCTCTCATGCTAGGCCTTTCCCTCCCTCTCGTATTTAAGCACCTCTTTGCAAGGTTGGCAACAGCGCTAATCTCTTCCAAACTGCCCTGCTCGGAAACAGGAGCATCTAGTATGTCACAAAGACGATCTTCCTCCATACACATCAAAAAGTGTGTGGCCAAGCTTCTTCCCTCGCTGGCTCGCAGTAAGGACACAGGCTTTTCTCCAGTCAGAAGCTCCACAAGAACCACCCCAAAACTATAAACATCGCTTTTATCGCTTTTGTCGGTATACTGGCTGGTTTGAAAATACTCTGGATCCAAGTACCCAAAAGTCCCCTGAACTAAGGTGGTCAGATGAGTTTGATCAAGGGAAACTGACCTCGAAGTTCCAAAATCAGCAATTTTTGCACGATACTTTTCATCCAGGAGTATGTTTGAAGACTTGACATCGCGGTGGTAGATAGGGATGGATGCCGAAGAGTGCAAGTAGAAGAGGCCACTTGCAACCTCAGTAGCTATGCGCAGGCGTGCCTCCCATGAAATTGAATGTTCGGGATCATGAATGTACTGGTAAAGAGTTCCATTCGGAATGAACTCGTATACAAGCAGTGGAACTTTACCTTCCAAACTGCACCCCATGAGCTTCACAATGTTTCTATGATTGATTTGTGATAGGATGACCAGCTCATTGACGATAGGCTCAACATTCTCCTCCTCTAACGCTGCTGACCTTGCCCACCCTTTCCGAGAACTCTATCATCGTTAAAGTGGTCCGTGGCTTTATCCAACTCTTTGGAATTGAACAATTTGCCTTTCTCGACATTACCTTCGGGCGAAGAAAGTTGCCAGGCGAGGGTAATCTTTTTGAAGTACATGGATTTCAGCTTGGCCTTTCTCCTTCTCTTAACAAGCTTGCACGTGCCCCATGATATGCAGATCAAGAGAAGCATCCCAACTGCCGGACTTGATATACCTGATTTTTTAAGGAGGAAAAGGATGCCACATTACAAGAATATTTGAAGTATTATATGGAGAAATATATACCACATTACACCAATTTTAAAATAAGCAATATTAATTAATTAGTGTAATTCTAATAAATATAGAGTTAATCTTCTTCGTTGTAAGTTCTCTTATTCCATTAATAAGAGTTAAATTATAATTTTACATAATTTTTTTCTACTCAATATCAATTTATATTAAGATTTTTAAATATTACACTATATCATCATATTCTTGATAAGTTTGAATAACCAACATGCCCTGGAAACCAGGAGAAGGGAGCCAAAGCTGGTGAAGATACCTGCTTTTAGAGGAAGAAAATTGATACGAGTGATGGAATCAAGACGGGGCTGCATCTAAGTTGATGATAAATTGATTCCACCGTATTAATGGTTAATTGAAACAAAACTAGAAAATGACAATATGAAATTACAAGTACAATTTTAAGCATTTTGCTTGCTTGGATCATACCTATGATGATGAATAATGTCGTTCTTTTATTCTTGATGCACTCATAACTTCCGCGCGTATTCTTGCACTTGTGAACACCACCGCATCGCATGGTTCCATCGCTAAATGGGATTTCGCATTCATTAATATCTGGTTGGTTGGGTTGATTTAAAGTGAAAATAATATTCAGTAATGCAAAATATATAATAGATAATAATGCATCATGATAATTTTTTAAAGAAAAAAAGAATAATGGTTGATAAACTATTTGGATGATATATCAATTATGATGGATATAAAAATTATTTGAAGTATGGGTGATTTAAAAAATAATATTAATAAAAAACTAAATAATATCTAAGGTGGGTGAATGTAATCTAGAAAGGTAAGCATAAAATTTTTAAATGAAAAATCACATTTTGCTTCTGCTCAAGTAAAAAAGAACAATGAATATATACCATATTGCAGGCATACATACATGCATACAACATATTAGCTTAGTTTTTAACTTAAAATGTATAAATTAAACTTTTTTCCGGTTATTTGAGCGGACTAGTCCCTGTTTTTTTCGTGCTAATTATTATTGTCAGGCTTACGTACCTTGGCATCCGTCCTGTATGTATGGGTTGCCGGAGAAGCCATTCCGACAGTCACATTGAAATACGGTAGTATTCACGTTGAGGGATGTGTTTTTGCACCGTGCCGTATCAGTGCTTCCACTTAGGTTGAGGCCGATGGATTTAAGGTAATGAGCATCCATAATTCCCCATTCCAGCACCACTGGAGCATAACCTCCATCACGGATGGCATATAGATCGGTCGAGCCAGGCTCGAACCACGTCGAATTTACAAAAAATGCAAAATGACAGCCTTGATCTCCTCCGCTTGATCCTAAACTATTATTTCTCTCCAATTTGACATCAATGCTTTGGAGGCCATCAGGGATACGGGACTGGCAGCAGTCGACGCCGTCGCAGGAGCTATAACGAATCGTATTTCTTCCGGAGCAGTCAGTGCCGCATCCCTGGTATGAATTATTCAACCCCCTCAGCAAAACCCGCTGCTCACACCCCACTACAATGAGTTTGTTGCTGTAGCCGGAGATGTAAAATGGGCTCCCTTCAAAGGTCACCTGGGCTTGGTTCACTTTATAATTTGGAGGCGTACAGCTTGAGTTTGAATAGATTATGGGATAGTTGACTGTAATTGCGACAGCGTCACTCGTATAGCTATTGAGACTCGTATAGCTATTGAGAGGCAAGGATATGTTAAGAACCTGCCAGTCGAGCTTCTTCAATTGGGGGACACTGTTGTTGCAGAGAATCTCGTACCAATCACTTAGGGAGCAGTCAGGTCCTACGCCGAAGGGAAAAGGGATGGTTACATTGCCACACTTATCCGGGCAATTATGGGTCCTTTGGAGAGGGAAGTCTGGGTATGGGGATGCTATTACGATTGATACGACGACCAAAGACAGCAGCAGTAGTAAGAACAGTGGGATCTGGAAGAGTAGGTTGGCCATGGATCCTTCTTCCAATGCTCTAATAACTTCAAGTATGGACGGATGGATGCATATGGATGTGAAATTTATAAGCGTAAGAAATATCAACAGGTCGTGAATGTGAAGCTTATTTGTCCAGTAGTTGGAAGACGTGAAAGAGAACTCACGCTTAGTCACACAATATTTGGGATATGGCCTCTCAAAGGTCAGTCAATGCATCCAATTGCGGTCACATTCAGCTGCTTCCTCCATCCTTCGCCCCAATATTGAGACATTTTTTTCCTTGCTAGACTCCAAAAGTTCCTTGGAGAGACTTTGTCTATTAATGATGGCTCTCCTATCATTTTTTTGTCCGTATTCCAAAACACCGTAACTATAATTTATTTATATATTTTATATTGTAAAATTCAATATGTTATTAGAGCGCGTAATTTTTCCGTGAAAGATTTATTAAAACTATTATTAATAAATATTGTGGGCAACACGTACTCATCATTGGATTGGAGGGCTCTTACCTAATGATCATTCAATAATATATATCCAACCATGCAATAGAGGGGACCAACTTCGTCAACATTGGGCGGCTTCCCCCATAAATCACACTTTTTTTTCTATTGTTTTATGAACCACCACACTGTCTGCAAGCGAATCCTTTTATCCTAAAGAAAAGGTCTTCTATTGTTTTATGAAAAATGACACATTTATTTTTGTATAATAAGGTGTTTTATATAGTTTTAATAAAATATTTATATAAATAATATTAAGATATTATTTAAAAAATCTTTAGTTATTTGAGATTTTCATATTTATTGATATAGGCTTATATAACTTTTATTTTTTAAATTGTGCATACTAGTATATTATTTTTTATATATTATTCCCCTAAATTCATATTGATTAAGGTGACTTTATATTGAATATAAATTAGATAATTGTAGAATAAATGTATTGTGCATTTACAATATTTGGGTTTGAAGAAAAAGGGACTAACAGTTGAAAATATAAGAAAAAAACTTATATCAAATAAATAATCCTTAAAATAGAGATTTGGATAAATTGAATATGATCTCTAATAAAAAAATAGAGCAAGTACTTCTTTAAATGTAAAAAGGGTATAATGGGGAAAATATCTTTAAATATTTAAGAAAATAATAAATATAAAGATGAAGGATCAAAGAGATCACCATCAGAGGGTAGGACTTCTGTGGCCTCTATAGTGGATGAGGAATTAGTGGAATCAGTTTGTTTTCTTCTTTTGGAAGGTGGGTCGATGGAAGCTGTCCTTTGACGATTAGTGCGCGAGGACCAACTAGAGGATGAGGGATCAGATGGTGTGGTTGTAGAGAGTGAAGTGCTGGTGAGGGCACCATGAATTTGGATAGATGTAGCAGCTGAGGGATCAAAGAGATCACCATGAGAAGGAACAACCTGGGTGGCTGTAGCTGTGGTGATTGAAGGATCAGCTGGAGTATCATGATCAGGAACTGGCGGGACGGCTGAAGGCGAGGAGGAGCCACGGAAGGAGTGATGATGACTGCTCATTCTTTGGTAGTGGAAGAAGATAAGTCACAAGGAGGAAGGCAAGCAAAGGGATGGAGTGGTGTGGCTCTGTCGTCACTGAAATAAAGAAGAATGCACCAAATGTTGACTTGACTAGGAGAAAAAGTAGGATGATTTTAAGTTATATGAATCTGTGCCTTGGAAGGTAGGGAGAAGTTTCCCACTGGACCCCCCTCTTGTTTGAAATCCGTGACATTATGTCTCTGCTATAATAATAATAATTGAAGATGCCCAGAAACTTTTTGGAAAGCAAGTCAATGCCTTCATCCTCCATCCTCATCATGCCCTATAATTGTGTACTTTGCCGACATGGTTTGATGGCGGGTGGACGGAAGCACCATAAGGAACATGGGGCGACAGTAGCTGTGGTGATTGAAGGGTCATCAGGAGTACCATGATCAGGTACTGGCGGGACGGCTGAAGACGATGGGGGCCAGGCCACGGAAGGGGTGATGATGATGATGACTGCTCATTCTCTAGTGACGAAGAAAACAAGCACAGAGAAGAAGACAAGAAATGGTACATCATCTTTTCCTTATGTTAGTTGGGCTGTCCAGTCCAATCATTGCACATCCAATATGCATTCCAGAAACTTTTTCCAACCTGGCACTATTCGATGTATAAAAGTGAATTTAATTAAAATATTTTTTTTATAAATTATAAAAAAAATCTACCAATACAACAGCATTAGTTCAACTTGGCATTAAATTCTGACCCATGTCCCGTGATTGTGTAAAGTTGTTGTTCCTCCTCTGTCCATTAGATTACAGTATTATATAAAAAAAATTATATAGTTAACATTTAACATAATTTTTTTCAAATATTACATTATATAATCCAACATTTCAAATATAATATTTTATTATCAAATATTTAATAAAATAGGTATTTTATCAATAATTTTAACTTAATTTTAATTAAGGACATGAAAATTTAAATATAAAATAAAAATAATTTTTTTAATAATTAAATTTAGTACTTTTATTTAAAATAATAATATTATAATCACTACATCATAATATATATATTAAAATTTAATTAACTTTTGTTATAATATAATAATATATGTTATTAATACAAATTATATTAGAAATAGTTGGTAATATTTTATTTATAATTTAAAAATATATATATATATTTTTACTTAATACATTTATATATATAAATAATATATAATTAATATTTTTAAATTAATTTAAAATAATAAATTAAGTATATTAATATATCCCATTCTTTATAATAATAAAAATTTTATAACAAATTACATAATTCTCAATTTTAAATTATATATTTATATAATATTATAATTACCACCAAACATATTTTCTTCATAATTAATTTTAACTTACCTTTCCCGTATACTAACCTTAGAGGTTTATTCATCTTCTCCATGTATTAGTCTTTTTCTTTCAATGAACAAATAGTCTTCTATGCTTATTGTTGAAGTATCACAATTTTCTTCTATCACACTCCATATAGTTCAAATTTGAAGTTATACTTCTTAATATCTTCTCTGTAATACTACAAGATTTAGCTCCCAAATTGTTATAAGAAATTACTCTTTAACCCGTTCATTATCATTCATTTGAAATAACTCAACTCACTTAATACGAAAACTTCATGTTTCCATATCTCATTCGAAATAGTTTAATTTAAAATTGTTTCCTTTTTTGGAAATATAAATAGCTTGGAACAACGAAACCATTTTTTTATGGTGCATGATGGGTGTTGAATTGGTGGATGTTGTCCCGTATTTCTTTACCCTAATCAAATGCTACCGGCAATAAATAAATAAAACGAACATTTTAATCATACCAAAATCCAAGCTTCGGGGTATTAATCAATATCGTCCAATTTTTTTTATGCAATTTTTCCTACAAATTCATTTATAAAGTATTACTAATAGTATAAAGCCTTTTATAAGTATGCTTAACATGTTAATAAAATGCATTTGTTCCAATTCGTTTGATCCATAATAATATAGGAATAGATTGTAGTGTGTAATCAAAACGGACATTACAAAAAATATTATGTAAGGGCTCTACTGCACATGGTATTCGAATAAAATAAGACAAAAATAATCTAATCAAGTTGGGAAATATGACACGGATACACTTCTCTTTCTTGTTTATTTTTATTGTTTAGACTGTTTTTACACTTTTGAAAATTGTTATACAAGTAAAGTAGTGTCATTCAAAATTAATAAAAATTATCGAAATATTTCATATTTTTTTCACGGATGATTTAATGTTCCTATTAGAAGCGTCAACATGTAATACACCTTAAGTTAAAAGAGATAATTTCCACAAATTATAGTGAATGGAGAAATAGGTGAATTATAGCAAAATCTGTGATTTTATTTAGAGCTGATGGAACATGTGTTGTGGAGAAGGAGTACAGAGAGCCCATGAGATTATTCACTTTACAAAGATGCTCGATAATTAGAACTAAGATTCTTCTGAAAAAAAATAATTAACTCGAAGTTATTATTCCACTCGTATAATAATTGGAGAATAATATTCAAATGATAATGGTTGATTTAAAATTGTACAATACAAGTATATAAATATTACACGTAAAAGTTGGTGTTAAAAATATAATAATAAATACGATAAAATAAAGAAATATTGTATATTTATAATATTAAAAATTTACTAATACTTATAAATAATAAAATATATATATATATATATATTAGTAATTTCTATTATCATCCCAAAATACATTCTAATAATATTATTTATCTTTCAAGTTAAGTTATCATACTATAAGAAAAATGTTATACAACTAAAGTTCACTTTTATACGTACTTTCAAAACTATCACAATAATTTAAATAATGGTTATGCACTTTTATGGACCACCAGCACTTTCACATATGCGACATTTTTATAAAACTCAAATCAAAAGAAAATATATTATCATTCGCACCTAAAACTTTAAAATTCCTCGTCTATGTAATGTCCACTTTTTTTACTCTAAAGTATTATATTAATAATAGATAAACAGGTCTACAATAATTAATTTCTGTAACTAAACTAGTTGGAACTTGTTCAATATTCTTAAAAATTTTGTTCAATATTCTTAAAGTTAAATGGTGTCACTAAGTCAAGTACAGTAATTACACCCAAACTTGATTCCCAACCCTCAAGTTTGCTGCCGTATTGATTAGGTTAATTTATATCCCATGAATAGCACGAACAATAGATTTGAATTTATTGTTATATGGATGGATGGGCCAATTGTGTAAATTGTTAGCTAACTCATCTTAGAGTTGGTTTCTAGGATCACTTGCTCCCCCTCTCCTTTGCCCATTTAACTCCCAATAATAGTGTCATTGCCTCATCTTCAATACTATAGCTGCACCATATATGTTGCCCCATCTAAGCACCTCTCCATATGAATCTCTTGCTATAAATTTGATCTTGAGGCTACCGCCTGGAAAACGTCAATCAATTGGTGGTAAGTGGATGGCTACGTTCCCCAGAAAAACATCAATCAATCAGTGGCAAGTGGATGGCTAGGTCTCCAGAGGGTTGTCTCTCACTTACTAATATATCATGTGCAAGTTCACCCAAATCAAATCACGTTTAGTATTTGCTATAATTCAAGTAATACACGTTTTTGCTCAATTGGTTTTCTTCTATATCTACGAGTAGGTAATTGTACAGTTCTGTTTTCGTTTTTTGTGGTAGGATTTGGGCAGCATAACAAATGGAAAATAACTTTCTACCCACATTTAAAGACAATATATTTGACACAAATCTATATGAAATTGAGAGCTCAAACTGCACCCATCCAAGTCTACCAACTAATATTTTTTTTATAAATAATTACTCATCCCACAAGCAGCTTACTAGAGCTAGAAGCAATAGACCCAAGTTCCGGATTAATAATTGGACTCTTATCATCATTAGTACCATAAGCACTATCAAAATTGTCGTACCATAAATGTTTTTGAGAAACAGGTAACTATAAAATTAATAATTAACCAACAAAATACTAATTAAAAATTTTCACACCAGAGGCAAACCCTGACAAAGGAGGGCTCTGAGTTTGCTCCTGGACAAGTAGACGAGGGGAAAGGGAATAGGAGCATCAGGTCCACAGTCCATGTGACACGGTCCTTTAGTCCATATGCTGCGAGTAGGCGACTTTCAAAGCAAAGTAATATCATTATGAACTTCCAGAAATTCTAGAACAAATACTAATTGTAGAGCTTACCACTTCCCACTTAACTTGAAATTCTCACACGTGAATTATGTCACTAGAGACACCATATGAATTAAAGGAACCTGTTGCAGAATGTGTTTTCCCAGAGTGAGGCATGCGTTCCTCCTTTTTGTGGCAGTTCATATACCTTATGGAGCATCATCGGTGGTGGACGTGGATCCAGTAGTGTCTTCTTCAACATATGTGGGAATGAGGCGCAGTGGAGTTCTTACGAGCAGCCGCTGGTGACATCTGAACAGTTTTAGTGCAGACAAATGACACAATTTTGATAGGTCTGGTATCTCATTTATTGTTTCACATACGGATATATCCAGTGACTTACACCAGAATGAGATTGTAGGAATTTTTTGTAGATTTCGGCATCCAGAGAGTTTCAATTCTTCTAAATCATGAAGATCATGAACATCTGATATCTGCTCTAATGCTTCGCAGTGGGAAAGATCGAGTTTCCACAGATATGTCAAATCCCCGAGTCCAACAATCCTCTTAAGACGCTGGCAACCAACCAGATTCAATTCTCTCAACTTCTTTAGTTTAGAAATATTCGGTATCTCCTCTATTGCTTCACAATGGGAAAGATCGAGTTTCACCAGAGAATTCAATCCCCCAAGTTCACAAATCCTATTAAAAAAATTGGAGATCATCCCAATCTCATAGTAGCCAGAAAGGTAGAGTTCCTCCAAACACTCCAGCTCCCCGGCTTGGTTTCTCACAAGATGTTCGCAATCAGAGAGTTTCAGTTTTCTTAACTTGTGCGCATTTGAAAGATCTAGCACATCATTCATCACTCCGCACTTGGAAAGATTGAGAACCTCCAAGAGCACCAGCTCCTTCAGTCCATGAATTTGTCGGCAGTCAACGAGTGTCAGCTCTCTTAAAAATGACAGAATGGAAAGATCTAGCATCCCTTCACAGTGGGGAAACTCAAGAACCTCCAAATACACCAATTCCTCCAGTCCCTCAATTCCCACAAGATCCTGGCAACCAGAGAGTCTCAGCTCTCTCAGTCTCCGTAGCCGGGATACGTTAATTCGAGGCTCTGCTGATTTTCCACAGCCAACAATGTGGAGCACTTCCAAATAACCCAACTGCATGAGTTCGCTAATCTCTACGACACAATCAAGATTACCCAATCTTAATTCCTGTAACATCTCCAGGCTCGATAAATTTACTAGCTCCAGAGCAGAACAATTATTTATACACAATTTTTTTAAATTGCTTGTAGATGACAGATCAAGTAACTGGTTAAGTTCACCACATTCGGAGAGCCTCAACTGTTTCAAATCATTCAAATTTGAGAGATCTGGTAGCTTCTTCAACTTCACGCAGCGAGAAATGACAAGCGACTCCAGCGAAACCAATCCTGTCAGCTCAAGAATATCCCTTACACCAGCAAGCGTCAGCTGTTTTAACTTCTGTAACGATGATAGATCAGCTGGTAGTGTAGTTATTCCCTTACAGTCAATGACCTCTAATATCTCTAAAGATGTCAATCTTGAGAGAGATGGAATTCCTCCAACTTCCTCGCTGCATCTATTTAACTTCAATTGTTGCATCCTATTCAACAACGAGAGATCCGGAAGAGCCGTTATTGCCCGACAGTGAAAAATTTCTAGCACCTCCAGCGATGTCAATCCTGAAGTTTGTGGCAAGCACATAACTTCAGTTGCCGAAACTCATTAGATAATGAGAGATCTGGGAGAGCTATCCATCGGGAAAAAGAAACTTCAAGCGCCTTGAGAGATGTCAATCTTGCAAGTGTTGAAATATCAAGTACATTGTAATCAGGAAACTTTAGTTGTTCTAGTTTATCCAAATTTGAGTGATCTGGTATAATGTCAAAAACAAATAAATGAGAAATTTCCAGAACCTCCAAAGATGCTGGGAGTGTTAAAATATTTTGAAGTCGATAGCAGCGATCCAGCTTCAATTGTTTTAGATTAATTAGGGATGACAAATCAGCTGAAATGTGTATCCCCTTACATTCAGAAATCTCTAATATCTCCAAAAACATCAATCTTCCAAGTGTTGGGATCAGTCGAAGTTGACTGCATCCTCTCAGTTTTAGTGCCTTCAACTTAGGAAACCATGAAGCATATGCAGGAAACATCTCTAGCTTCTTGCAGTCATAAATGTCTAATGTCTCCAAACCTGCAAATCCAGCAGGTACACCAACTTCAGACGAATAATATATACTCTTGAATTCACACCCTTCCACCCGCAGGGAAGGTAGAGATGGAATACACTCGAGGCCATCAATATTTTTCAGTGGACTGCTTATGCTTAATGCTTTTAATGAAACTAGTTGTTTCAACCCTGGAATAATCTCTATTCTGGAGCATCCCAATAGGCTGAATCTCGACAGGCACTTCAAACCTGATAGACTTGGCAACTCTTCAAGTGAAGGCAAGCCCGAAAGTTGCAGGCAATGAAGAGTTGATGGGAGTGGAGGAAGGAATTTGAGTTTTGGACAATCTCCAATGCACAGTTCTTTAAGCCTAGAAAGTTTGTCAATTCCATCTGAGATTGTGAGGATGGAAGGACATCCTAAAATCTGCAACTGCTTTAAATGAACCAAAATTTTCCAGTTATGGAGTGCTGTCTCCAGTGACCGACAAATGACTGAGAGATTGATCAAGCTTGAGGGAAGGACGGGGAGCGTCAAAAGGTCCGAGCAACTATCGAGACTTAGAGTTTGAAGGTTACTGAGCCCCTCGATATTGGATACAACTTCGACAACTCTAGAGTGATCTAATCTCAATATTCTTAATCGAGGTGGATTTTTGTTGAAATAGTATAAGTTATTTAAGGTAATTATAATATAATCTTGGATATTAAGATTATATCATATATTCTATTTAAGGTAGTTAATAAATAGACATATATATAATTGAGTTAGGGTTTGGAGAAAATAGGGTGGTTTTCAATTTCTCATCCCCAATGCCTCTCTATCAATATATTCGTTTTCTATTCCTCGAATTCAGTTTAGTAACATGGTATTAGAGCTAAGGTTTTCTGCTATTTTTAAGATTTTTTGATCTGAAGGCTTAAGAAACGGCATAACTGAATTGTCGTAGAAGATGGAGAAAACGGATGCAGCATTAACAGGAAGGGAGTTGAAGGAAATTTTAGAAGGTATGACCAAATTGCTTGTAGGAAGAGAAGATGTATCGCCTCAACATAACAATACTCTCAATCGAGATTTGAAGTTGGAATTACTCCCAATAGAGCAGAGACTTGAAGGAACGAAAAACTATTTGAGTTGGTCGAGAAAGATGAGACTCATACTAGAGTCAAAATATTTGGAAGATTACATTGACGACTCGTATGAAGAACCCACTGATACTACCAGCACATCATGGAAGGTGTGGAGGGTGACTAATTCTCTGGTGGTTGCATGGATAATAGGATCACTTTCTCTTTCTATCGCGGGGTTGGTAGAAGGTATTAATAAAGCATCTGATATATGGAAGATTTTGGCTACTCAATTCTTTGGTATTGGGAATTTGATGACTGTGATTGAGATTGAAGATAAATTGGACGCACTAAAACAGGGGGAGCGAAGTATAATAGAATACAGTACTGAGCTGAAAAGGTTATGGTCCGAACTTGATTATTATGATCCATTAATTACATCTGATCCTTCAGATACAGCTTCTATTAGAGAATGGATGGAGCGACGACGTGTGATTCGCCTCCTGAGGGGACTAAATCTAGAATATGAAAACAAGAGAGCAATGATATGTCATCAGTCTCCAATTCCTCCGATGGAAGATGTTGTTGCTGCACTAATTCATGAGGAGTCAAGACAAAAGGTTATGAACACTTCTAAGATATCAGCAATACCAGTTCGCTCTACTCTAGCAAAACCGATTATTAACAACCGACAATGCTATAATTGTGGGAAGAATGGACATATTAGCTGGAATTGTTCCTTGACACGTATTCCTGCATGGGGTGGAACAAGTCATAGCATCAGAGGACGTGGAGCCCGAGGTCAAGGTCGAGGTTGTGGACGATTTGGGGGACAAACCTATCGTGTTAAAGGTGCTGACATTTTAAACAACGACATGTGTTATGCTAATGCTGACTCAAGTACTATTGCACATGCATTTTCTTCTAAACCATCTTCCACAGAATGAATTATTGATTCAGGCACATCTAGACATGTGACAGGAACATAAGTAGAGTTTATTACATATACTGGTTCTCCACCTTTTTCCCATAATAGAGTTCAAACTACTGATGGCACATTTCAACCGGTTATGGGATTCGGCTCGATTAAATGCACTTCATCAATTACATTATCATCAGTTCTACATGTCCCATCATTTCCGGTTAATCTATTATTAGTTAGTGCAATTAGTGATCAATTGAACAGTCAAGTAATCTTTGATCGAGATTCATGTGTCATTCAGGAAAGGAATACCAAGAGAACAATTGGGACTGGACGGAGGCTTGATGAATTATGGTATCTTATGAGAGATGAGTCTAGCACAGCTTTAACCACTACTTTGTCTGAACGAGCAATGAATGAAGTCATATTGGAGCATCGTCGTCTTGGTCATCTATCGTTTGAGAATCTTAAGAGGGTAAGGCCTGACTTGATGAATAATGTAGAACGTAGCAAGCTTGTATGTGATGCCTGTGAGTTTGGAAAACATACAAGAACACGTTATTCTCCTACTGGTTTAAGAAGTATTTCACCATTTTCGTTGATAAATTTTGATGTTTGGGGACCATGTCCAGTTACTTCGATTGGCGGATTCAGATGGTTTATTACATTTATTGATTGTTACTCAAGGATGACATGGGTATATTTGATGAAAAATAAATTTGAGACACTGGTTTGCTTTAAAGATTTTTTAGCTTTGGTGCAAACACAATATAATGTCAAAGTGAGTACTCTACGTACAGATAATGGTACTGAATATGTTAATAGAGAATTCTCATCGTATTTATCTACAAAGGGGATTCTGCATCAGACCACATGTCCAGATACACCAGAACAGAATGGAGTGGCAGAACGGAAGAATCGACACTTGTTAGAGGTAGCTCGCACACTTCTATTTACAATGAATGTTCCAAAATATCTATGGAGTGAAGCAGTATTGACGGCAACATATTTAATTAACCGGATGCCTTTTCAGATATTAAACTTTCAATCTCCTTGTGAACTTTTGATGGGACGCAATATATATGCAATTCATCCTCGTGTATTTGGTTACGTATGTTTTGTGAGAGATCATCGTCCCACAGTAACTAAATTTGATCCACGTGCATTGAAGTGTATTTATGTGGGCTATTCTAGCACTCAGAAAGGTTACAAGTGCTGGTGTCCAAGCGAGAGAAGACTTTTTGTGAGTATGGATGTAACATTTCGTGAGAATGAACCCTTTTATGGTGAATCAACAACGTCATCCACAGTGCTAGATGATTTGACTGAAGCACAACATGGAAATGAAGAGAGAATTAGTGATAATAAAGAAGATGATGTCATTGTAGGTATAATCCCATGTCCTAAGAGATTGAGTAGCAATGAAGGAGGGACCAATGAACCATAATTGAAGGTTTATAGTAGAAGGAACAAGAGTTGTGCTAAGGGGGAGGAAGATAAAGAAGATGATGGAGAGCGACAAGAACAGATACTTATACCACACCCATTGCCCCCATATGTCCCAGATACCCATCAATCTTCTGACGATTCCTCATCATCACCGGATGTCCCAGATACCCATCAATCTTCTGACGATTCCTCATCATCACCAGATGTCCTAGATACCCATCAATCTCCTAACGATTCCTCGTCATCACCAGATGGTAATGAATCTTTGCCCATTGCTATTCGTAAAGAATCTAGAGCTAATGCAGGAAAACCTCCAATTAGATATGGTTATGAATATGATATATCTAATTATGTCTCATATGAATCTGTCCCATCTACATACAAGACCTTTATTGTATCATTACAGTTAGTGCACATACCAAGAAATTGGCAAGAGGCTAAAAATGATCCAAAATGGCTTGCAGCGATGCATGAGGAGATGCGTGCATTAGAGAAAAATAAGACATGGGAACTGGCATTACTTCCAAGCGGAAAAAAGGTTGTTGGATGCAAATGGGTATTCACTGTTAAGCAAAATGCGGAAGGAAAGGTTGAAAGGTATAAAGCAAGATTGGTAGCAAAAGGCTACAGCCAGACGTATGGAATAGATTATGATGAGACATTTGCACCAGTTGCTAAAATGAGTACCGTCAGAATACTTATATCATGTGCTGCCAACTATGGATGGAAATTACATCAATTATATGTAAAGAATGCATTTTTGCATGGAGACTTACAAGAAGAGGTATATATGGAAATTCCACCTGGATTTGATACAATGAAGACCATTGGGAGGGTATGTAAACTTAAGAAGTCTTTGTATGGACTCAAGCAATCACCAAGAGCTTGGTTTGACCGATTTCGACATGCAATAGTTAGAATGGGATATCAACAATGAAATGGAGATCACACAGTTTTCTATCGACACTCAAATAGTCAAGTTGCTATCCTTGCAGTATATGTAGATGATATTATTATAACTGGAGATGATAGCGATGAGATATTGCGACTAAAGCAAAGATTGAGCAAAGAATTTGAAGTGAAAGATTTGGGTGCACTTAAGTATTTTCTTGGTATTGAGATAGTCAGGTCTAGGACAGGCATAGTGCTTTCTCAGAGAAAATATCTATTGGATTTACTTACTGAAACAAGGATGTTGGGTTGTCGAACTGCTGCTACTCCAATTGAACCAAATCATAAGCTATGTGCTCAGTCAGGGGACCTAGTGGATAAAAGAACAATACCAAAGAATTGTGGGACGACTTATCTACTTGTGTCACACACGACCGGATATAACATATGCGGTTAGCATTGTAAGTAGATATATGCATGATCCTAGGACAGAACATTGGGAGGCAGTTATGCGAATATTGAGATATCTAAAGAGTAGCCCGGGAAAAGGCCTTTGGTTCAAGTCTCAAGGTCATACTAAAGTTGAAGGATTTTGTGAATCTGATTGGGCTAGTTGTGTAGATGATAGAAGATCGACATCAGGTTATTGCGTGTTTGTTGGAGGTAATCTTGTATATTGGAGAAGTAAGAAACAGGAGGTGGTCTCAAGATCAACGGCAGAGGCAGAATACAGAGCTATGACTCAAGGCATATATGAGATAATATGGATAAACTTATTGGTGGAGTTATGTTTATTCAGGAAAGAACCTATTAAGTTATGGTGTGATAATAAATCAGCGATCAACATTGCTAACAATCTAGTTCAACATGATAGAACCAAACATATTGAAATTGATCGATTCTTCATCAAATAGAAACTTGAGAGCAAGATCGTGGAGCTACACTAATAAGTAGTATGAGAAAAAGATTGTTGGACAATTTTTCCACAAAAATAAGTTTCATACAAATGTAAATGAGAGATATGTTGATGATAATCGTCACTCCTGGATATAGTGTAAGCTTGTGGATTTTGGAAGGTGCTCAATTTTGGACATGTGGGTGCAATATGATCATTATAATCGCATAATTGACAAGTTTGGCATGTAGGGAGATTGGGTCAAAATTCAGATGTCATGAATGGACATTATGAATGGGGGTAAAAAATCTCTTGTTCTAGGAAGCCAATGTCGAGTGCTATTTAGGTGAGGTCGAAAGGATGGCCCATGCTTTTGAGAAGATATATAACTATTGGAGTGATCAAAATTATCACGCATCAAACCGATTTGGTCGGAACCCTATAATCAACTCGTCACTCTCCTAGACCTTGAGTAGTCGCTACTCCCTCCAGATTACGAAGAGAGAGGCGTCTTGTCTGCCATGTTCTTTATAATGACATTATATAAAACTAATAACATAAGTTGTACTTAGATTTCGAGACTTAGCGAAGGAAGTTCTTGTACCATCTTTCCCTTACTTCGTTGTGTTCTATTATCTACCTTTTTGGATTGGCACACAATCACACCCACTTTTTATCATGGATTAGATTTCAGTGATTCTTCCACTAATTTTCTACTTTTCTGGACTTAGAGACGAAAAATTGCACGTATAAGATATATTTATATGGTAACTGTGTGTAGTATAATTGCTCCCTAAACGATTGATACGAGATTCTTTGTATCCATGATAGTATCCCTCTAATGAAAAACTTGATATTACAGGTTCTTCGCATATCCTTTACTCCACATTGGTATAACTCTCCTACAATTACATTCATACATGATAGATCCGACTCAAAGGGGCCGTGGTCCCAGCATATTCGAGCCTAGGCTTGGCATTTCAAGCATCCTAGGGTAGTGGCTCGGGCTGACACCCGCCAGAGAAAGTTTGGGCAGCATCAGCCCGGGGCCTTTTTGTCTGGACTCTTTCTGTATGCATGTACGAACGAACCATGGCACAAAATATCCGGTATAGTGGGAATCCACTACCCTCCGATACTTTTATATTTCCCCCATCTCCTACCTTCTATATCAACCCTTCCTTTAAGTCGCTCATCCGTTCTCACAAAATATCTTCATTTGATGACCCTGGTCCTCAATGAGTCTGGATTTTTCATTAGCCGTTAAACCCTATTCATCAATAGTTGCTTTTACTGAATAATTGTAAATCTTTGAACACAAAGTCCTCCATTTTCCTTTATCTATGTTAGCAGACTCGATTTGGTGACCTGACTTTCTTCTTATATTGTGTATGGAGGAAGATCGTCTTTGTGACATCACCGGTATCGACCCATGTCTAAGGGCGAATATCTCACTCCTCTAAAGCATTTGTAGAATTTGCCCCATTTGATTATGTTTTGAAAAATTTCGATATATTCTCATCATCACTTTACAAAGGGTTGACAAAAAAGTTCAAGCATAAATAAAGAGGATGCATAAACGTGCTTTTTGTTGACAATTGTTTAATATCTTAGAAACAGTAGAAGCTACCCTATAACCTATAAGGGTCATCACTTCACTTTGTTCGAATTCAGAGTCCATCCATCCTAGTTCAAATTCAAATATATGGCTATTATGATCATGCCAAATGTGATACCGACAGCAACTATGTGTGAGAACAGTTCAAGGCATCAACGAAGGTGGAGCTTGAGTCAGCAGCAAACACAACTTGCCTCGATGAAATATCATAGCCCGGCGCCCCAAGGAAAACGAAATGGAGACGGGAGATTAAATGCTTTCCTGCTCCATCCATGAATCTTATTTGGTTAGTCCCTCACTCTAAGTGAGATGGGTCCACTGCAATGAAGGATTTCACATTGATACTCTCAATTTGCTACCATAGGCTCCCGGCCCCAAGGAAAACGAAATGGGGATGGCACATTTAATGCTTCACTTGGGCCATGGATCAGCCTTGTTTGGCCAGTTAAAGAAAATAATAATGGAGAAAGTGAGTCTAACCTTAAGAATCAAATATATAAGATTCAAGATTTTATATCATCACATCAAAGAGTTTTTTAAATGGTAATATTAGTTTTTCAAAGTAATTTTATAACCTAAATTTCCATTTCATAATATTTGTTGCTCACACCTTTTTCATTCTGAGTTCTTATGCTAGACAGAAAAAAAAATGATAGGAGAGCTATCATTAATAGACAAAGTCAATCCAAGGAAAGAAGTCTAACCAGGAAAAAAAGTATCAATATTGGGACGATGGATGGAGGAAGGAGCTCAATGTGACCCCAATTGGATACATTTACTTATCTTTGAGAGGCCATATCACAAAGATTGTGAGACTAACGGTGAGTTCTTTCTCACGTTTTCCTACTACTGGACACATAAGGTATGCATTGATTATTAGATTATGGGATTTTGGCGAAAAAAGAAAAAAATATATGATTATATTATGGGATGGGATGTGTGGATGGGTGGGTGAAGTATGCACTGTAAATAAGCTTCACATTCACAATCCATTGATACTTCCTAGCCTTATAAGTTTCTCATCCATATCCACCCATCCATACTTGAAGTTATTAGCATTGGAAGAAGGATCCATGGCCAACCTACTCTTCCAGATCCCACTGTTCTTACTACTGCTGCTGTCTTTGGTCGTCGTATCAATCGTAATAGCATCCCCATACCCAGACTTCCCTCTCCAAAGGACCTCTAGTTGCCCGGGCAACTGTGGCAATGTAACCATCCCTTTTCCCTTCGGCGTATGACCTGACTGCTCCCTAAGCGATTGGTACGAGATTCTCTGCAACAACAGTGTCCCCCAATTGAAGAAGTTCGACTTGCAGGTTCTTAACATATCCTTGCCTCTCAATATCTATTCGAGTGACCCTCTCGCAATTACAGTAAACTATCCCATAATCTATTCAAACTCAAGCTGTACGCCTCCAAATTATAAAGTGAACCAAGCCCAGGTGACCTTTCACGGGAGCCCATTTTACATCTCCTCGGACTACAATAATCTCATTGCAGTAGGGTGTAAGGAGCAGGTTTCGCTGACGGGATTGGATCACTCATACCGGGGATGCAGCACCAACTGCTCCGGAAATAATACAAGTCGTTATAGCTCCTGCAACGGCGTCGACTGCTGCCAGTCTACGATCCCTGGTTACCTCCAAAGCATTGATGTCACATTTGCGGTAAAAAATAGTTCGGAAGCAAGCGGAGGAGATGGAGGCTGTCATTTTGCATTCTTGGTAAATTCGACGTGGTTCGAGCCTGGCTCGACCGATTTATATGACATCGGTGACACAGGTTATGCTCCACTCGTGCTGGAATGGGGAATTATGGATGCTGATTACCTTAAATCCATCGGCCTCAACCTAAGTGGACGCACTGATACTGATACTGATACTGCAAGGTGCAAAAACACATCCCTCAACGTGAATACTACTACCATATGGCTTCTACGGCAACCCATATATACAGGACGGATGCCAAGGTACGCAAACCTAACAATAATAATTAGCACCGTCTTGGTATACCACAAAAAAAAAACTGGGGACTAGTCCGCTTAAATAGCACGAAAAAGTTTAATTTATACATTTTAAGTTAAAAACTAAGCTATCCTGTTGTATGCATGTATGTATGCCTGCAATATGGTATATATTCATTGTTCTTTTTTACTTGAGCAGAAGCAAAATGTGATTTTTCATTTAAAAGTTTTATGCTTACCTTTCTAGGATCCATTCACCCACCTTAGATATTATTGTTTTTTCTATAAAAAATTATCATGATGCATTAGCTATTATATATTTTGCATTACTGAATATTATTTTCACTTTAAATCAACCCAACCAACCAGATATTAATGAATGCGAAATCCCAAATTGGGATGGAACCATGCCATGCGGTGGTGTTCACAAGTGCAAGAATATGCGTGAAAGATATGATTGTGTCAAGGGTAAAAGAACAACATTATTTGTCGTCATAGGTATGATCCAAGCTAATTCTTGAAATTGTACTTGTAAATTCATATTGTCATTTTCTAGTTTTGTTTCAATCAACCATTAATACGGTAGCAATTAATGGAATCAATTTATCATCAACTTAGATGCAGCCCCCGTATCATTTTTCTTCCTCTAAAAGCAGGTATCTGCTCGAGCTTTGGCTCCCTTCTCCTGATTTCCACTGCATGGTGGTTATTCAAACTTATCAAGAAAAGGAGAGAGGCCAATCTCAGAGCCAAGTTCTTTAAACGGAACGGAGGCCTCATTCTACAGCACCAATTGTGTTCACCCGATGGTCATGTCGAGAAAGGGAAATTATTCAATTCCAAGGAGTTGAAGAAGGCAACGGACAACTTTAACGAGGATAGAATTCTCGGAAAAGGTGGACAAGGTACTGTTTACAAAGGTATGCTCTCCCATGGAACGATAGTTGCCATCAAGAAATCTGTGGCAATAGATGAGCAGGACGTTGAGCCTTTTATCAATGAAGTCTTTATCCTCTCCCAAATTAATCACCGAAACGTGGTCAAACTCCTTGGATGCTGTTTGGAAACTGAAGTTCCTCTACTTGTGCACGAGCTCATTCCTAATGGGACTCTTTATCAGTACCTTCATGATATCAGTACGCATTGCCGTTGAAGTTGCGGGGGCCCTCCTCTACTTACACTCTTCCGCATCAATACCCATTTATCACCGTGACATCAAGTCCTCAAACATACTCCTAGGTGACAAGTACAGGGCAAAAGTTGCTGACTTTGGAACTTCAAGATCAGTAGCCCTCGACCAGACTCATGTGACCACCATCGTTCAAGGGACTTTTGGCTATTTGGATCCGGAGTACCTTCAATCGAGTCAGTTCACAGATAAGAGCGATGTCTACAGCTTTGGAGTAGTTCTGGTTGAACTCTTGACCAGGCAAAAGCCAGTGTGTTCATTGAGAGCAAACGAGGGCAGAAGCTTGGCCACGTACTTCCTCATTTGCATGGAAGAGAATCGTCTTTTTGATATAATCGATCAACCTATTGTAGAGCAGGGCAACGCAGAAGAGTTAGTGGCAGTTGCAAACCTTGCCAAAAGGTGCTTGAATTTGAAAGGGTGGAAAAGGCCCACAATGAAAGAGGTAGTGATGGAACTTGAAGGAATAAGAAACCTAGGAGGGCATTCAGCTTCAAGGGTGGATGAAAATCAAGGAATTGCGAGTGATGAAAAGAACATCGGGACATCTGGGGCGATCGAAGCTTTGGCAAGATCTAGAGGAGGTGAGATGGATACATATACAATTTGTGTGTCATATGTTCAACCACTCATGCCCAGCCAAACGTGGTGATCTGGAGTAAATTTGAATCTTTCATGTAATATTCTCGTCACTACTTTTTGTGCTATATTTAGTAAGAAGTTTGTGTGGCTGCTGAGATGTTTGTTACCTTCTCTGTCGAATAAAGAATATAATTTGAACTTGCAATTCTCTCAATAATTTAAAATTTCATGACATGTGGGTGATACTTCAGTTTTCCCTATTAATAATGTTAATTATTGAAATAGTATAAGATATTTAAGATAATTACAATATAATCTTGGTAATTAAAATTATATTATATATTCTATTTAAGGTGGTTAATAAATAGACATATATATAATTGAGTTAGGATTTGTAGAACATATGTATTTTTCAATTTCTCATCCCCATGACCTCTCTATCAATATATTCGTTTTTTATTTCTCTAATCTAGTTTTCTAACATAGTATCAGAGCTAAGGTTTTTTTTGCTATTTTTAAGGTTTTCTTATTTAAAGGCTTAAGACACGGCATAGCTGAATTGTCGTAGAAGATGAAAAAAACGGATACAGCATTAATAGGAAGTGAGTTGAAGGAAATTTTAGAAAGTATGACCAAATTGCTTGTAGGAAGAGACGATGTATTGCCTCAAAATAACAATACTCCCAATCGAGATTTGAAGTTGGAATTACTCCCAATAGAGCAAAGACTTTAATGAACAAAAAACTATATGAGTTGGTTGAGAAGGATGAGACTCATACTAGAGTCAAAGTATTTGGAAGACTATATTGACAACTCATATGAAGAACCCGCTGATACTACTAGCACATCATGGAAAGTGTGGAGGGCGACTAATTTTCAGGTGGTTGCATGGATAATAGGAACACTTTCACCTTCTATCGTGGGGTTGGTAGAATGTATTAGTAAAGCATCTGATATATGGAAGATTTTGGCTACTCAATTCTCTAGTATTGGGAATATGATGACTGTTACTGAGATTGAAGATAAGTTGGACGCACTAAAATAGGGGGAGCGAAGTATAATAGAATATAGTACTGAGCTGAAAAGGTTATGGTCCGAACTTGATTATTATGATCCATTGATTACATCTGATCATTTAGATACAGCTTCTATTAGAGCATGGATGGAGCGACGACATGTAATTCACCTCCTGAGGGGACTGAACCTAGAATATGAATACAAAAGAGTAATGATATGTCATCAGTCTCCAATTCCTCCGATGGAAGATGTTATTGCTGCACTAATCCATGAGGAGTTAAGACAAAAGGTTATGAACACTCCTGAGATATCAACAACACCAGTTTGCTCTACTCTAGCAAAACCGATTGTTGACAACCGACAATGCTATAATTGTGAGAAGAATAGACATATTAGCTGTAATTGTTCCTTGACACATATTCCTACATGGGGTGGAACAAGTCATAGCCTTAGAGGACGTGGAGCCCGAGGTTAAGGTCGAGGTCGTGGACGATTTGGGGGACAAACCTATTGTGCTAAAGGTGCTAACATTTTAAACGACGACATGTGTTATGTTAATGCTGACTTAGATACTACTGCACATGCATTTTCTTCTAAACCATCTTCCACATAATGGATTATTAATTCAGGCGCATCTAGACACATGACAGGAACATCAGTAGAGTTTATTACATATACTAATTCTCCACCTTCTTCCCATAATAGAGTTCAAACTGCTGATGGCACATTTCAACCAGTTAGGGGATTCGACTCAATTAAATGCACTTCATCAATTACATTATCATCAGTTCTACATGTCCCATCATTTCCTGTTAATCTATTATCAGTTAGTGCAATCAGTGATCAATTGAACTGTCAAGTAATCTTTGATCGAGATTCATGTGCCATTTAGGAAAGGAATACCAAGAGAATAATTGGGACTGGATGGAGGCTTGATGGATTGTGGTATCATATGAGAGATGAGTCTGGCGCAGCTTTAACCACTACTTTGTGTGAACGAGCAATGAATGAAGTCATATTGGAGCATCGTCGTCTTGGTCATCTATCGTTTGAGAATCTTAAGAGGGTAAGGCCTAACTTGATGAATAATGTAGAACGTAGCAAGCTTGTATATGATGCTTGTGAGTTTGGAAAACATACAAGAACACGTTATTCTTCTACTGGTTTAAGAAGTATTTCACCATTTTCGTTGATACATTATGATGTTTGGGGACCATGTCCAGTTACTTCGATTGGCAGATTCAGATGGTTTATTACATTTATTGATTGATACTCAAGGATGACATGGGTATATTTGATGAAAAATAAATCTGAGACATTGGTTTGCTTTAAAGATTTTTTAGCTTTGGTGCAAACACAATATAATGCCCAAGTGAGTACTCTTCGTAGAGATAATGGTACTGAATATGTTAATAGAGAATTCTCATCATCTTTATCTACAAAGGGGATTCTGCATCATACCACATGTCCAGATACACCAAAAGAGAATGGAGTGGCAGAACAAAAGAATCGACACTTATTAGAGGTAGCTCACACTCTTTTATTTACAATGAATGTTCCAAAATATCTATGGAGTGAAGCAGTATTGACAGCAACATATTTAATTAACTAGATGCCTTCTTAGATATTAAACTTTCAATCTCCTTGTGAACTTTTGATGGGACGCAACATACATGCAGTCCGTCCTCATGTATTTGGTTGCGTATGTTTTGTGAGAGATCATCGTTTCACAGTAACTAAACTTGATCCACGTGCATTGAAGTGTATTTATGTAGGCTATTCTAGCACTTAGAAAGGTTACAAGTGCTGGTGTCCAAGCGAGAGAAGACTTTTTGTGAGTATGGATGTAACATTTCGTGAGAATGAACCCTTTTATGGTGAATCAACAAAGTCATCCAGAGTGCTAGATGATTTGACTGAAGCACAACATGGAAATGAAGAGAGAAACAGTGATAATAAAGAAGATGATGTCATTGTAGGTATAATTCCGTGTCCTAAGAGATCGAGTAGCAATGATGAAGGAGGGACCAATGAACCAAAATTGAAGGTTTATAGTAGAAGGAACAAGAGTTGTGCTCAGGGGGAGGAAGATAAAGAAGATGATGGAGAGCGACAAGAACAAATACTTATACCACACTCATTGCCCCCATATGTCCCAGATACCCATCAATCTTCTGACAATTCCTCATCATCACCGAATGTCCCAGATACCCATCAATCTTCTGACGATTCCTCATCATCATCGGATGTCCCAGATACCCATCAATCTCTTGACGATTCCTCGTTATCACCAGATGGTAATAAATCTCTACCCATTGCTATTCGTAAAGAACCTAGAGCTAATGCAGGAAAACCTCCAATTAGATATGGTTATTAACATGGTATATCTAACTATGTCTCATATGAATCTGTCCCATCTACATACAAGACCTTTATTGTATCATTACATTTAGTGCACATACCAAGAAATTGGCAAGATGCCAAAAATGATCCAAAGTGGCTTGCAGCAATGCATGAGGAGATGCGTGCATTAGAGAATAATAAGACTTGGGAACTAGCATTACTTCCAAGCGGAGAAAAGGTTGTTGGATGCAAATGGGTATTCACTGTTAAACAAAATGCCAAAGAAAAGGTTGAAAGGTATAAAGCAAGATTGGTAGCAAAAGGCTACAGCTAGACGTATAGAATAGATTATGATGAGACATTTGCACCAGTTGCTAAAATGAGTACCATTAGAATACTTATATCATGTGCTGCCAACTTTGGGTGGAAATTACATCAATTAGATGTAAAGAATGCATTTTTACATGTAGACTTACAAGAAGAGGTATATATGGAAATTCCACCTGGATTTGATATGATAAAGACCACTGGGAGGGTATGTAAACTTAAGAAGTCTTTGTATGGACTCAAGCAATTACCAAGAGCTTGGTTTGACCGATTCCGACATGCAATAGTTAGAATGAGCTATCAACAATGCAATGGAGATCACATGGTTTTCTATCGACACTCAAATAGTCAAGTTGCTATCCTTGCAGTATATGTAGATGATATTATTATAACTAGAGATGATAGCGATGAGATATTGCGACTAAAGCAAAGATGGAGCAAATAATTTGAATTGAAAGATTTGGGTGCACTTAAGTATTTTCTCGGTATTGAGATAGTCAGGTCTAGGACAGACATAGTGCTTTCTCAGAGAAAATATCTATTGGATCTACTTATTGAAACAAGGATGTTGGGTTGTCAAACTGCTGCCACTCCAATTGAACCAAATTATAAGCTATGTGCTCACTTAGGGGACCTAGTGGATAAAGAACAATACCAAAGAATTGTGAGACGACTTATCTACTTGTGTCACACACAACTAGACATCACATATGCGGTTAGTATTGTAAGTAGATATATGCATGATCCTAGGACAAAACATTGGGAGGCAGTTATGCGAATATTGAGATATCTAAAGAGTTGCCCGAGAAAAGGCCTTTGGTTCAAGTCTTGAGGTCATACTAAAGTTGAAGGATTTTGTGACTCTAATTGGGCTATTTGTGTAGATAATAGAAGATCGACATCAGGTTATTACATGTTTGTTGGAGGTAATCTTGTATTTTGGAGAAGTAAGAAACAGGAGGTGGTCGCAAGATCAACGGCAGTAGCAGAATACAGAGCTATGACTCAAGGCATATGTGAGATAATATGGATAAAGAACTTATTGATAGAGTTATGTTTATTCAGAAAAGAATCCATTAAATTATGGTGTGATAATAAATCAACGATCAGCATTGCTAACAATCCACTTCAATATGATAGAACCAAACATATTGAAATTGATCGATTTTTCATTAAAGAGAAACTTGAGAGTAAGATCATGGAGCTACACTACATGAAGACTGATGAACAATTAGCAGATTGTCTAACTAAAGGATTAGGACCTAAAGAGTGGATTAATATTTGTAAAAAGATGGGAATGATAGATATTTATCGCCCATCTTGAGGGGGAGTGTTGAAATAGTATAAGATATTTAAGGTAATTACGATATAATCTTGGTAATTAAGATTATATCATATATTCTATTTAAGGTAGTTAGTAAATAGACATAAATATAATTGAGTTAGGGTTTGGAGAAAATATGTAGCTTTCACTTTCTCATCCCCATGGCCTCTCTATCAATATATTTGTTTTCTCTTTCCTTAATCTAGTTTTCTAACATTAATACACCAAGTTATCTTTCCCTTTTTTATGGCAAAAAAGAAAGCACTTCGGTGTTGAGCTTGCTCATCAGTGAACTAAATGGAGCTTTATAAGTCATTGCAATGCTATTGATTCTGCAACAAGTTCTCTCGAGTTCAGACCGATGCCAGAAATGGAGGCCAAACTAGCATTTCAGATCATAAACCCAGTTCTGTCATTCACAGTAGAAACGGCCACCAAACAAGTATTGTACACATTAACTTTAACAGCTCTATCTGCATCAGAAATATTCCAACATGATTGTTGAACAATGTTGGATGGATGAAGGAAACAAGCCCAATGATGACCAAGTTGGACACGTATCCCAAAGTTGCGTCTTGTCGGATCATGATCCCCTCCGTCGCATCATCGGATATATTATTATCTGATCATTTTTAGATGCCATATCCGACAGATAATGGATAATATAATCTTCTGGCTTCATTGATTCTTTTGCTAGTTTTCTACTTTTTCAGACATAAAGACGAAAAATATGATAGCAAAACTACTGTTTCACATCCAACTCTTCTTGTGTTTTTAACACTTCTCCTTTCTGTATTGTCGGCCCCAGCATGGCCATACCCAACCTAACCTCTAACAAAGAACAGTTAATGCCCTCATAAATGTGGAAACACGACCATTCATTTCTCCCTTATACTTATTGTGCACCAACCACCCCCACAGGACCGTTTAATTATCTTGAGAATGCAGCTTTGGGAATGGAAAAAGTGAATACTACATCACATACAAATGAACCAAAACTCAGATTTACTTCCCTGTTAAATAAAAAATAATACATCACTTTTATATATTTGTTTAGTATAAACTTGAAAATTGCACGTTTAAGATATATTTATATGGTAACTGTGTAGTATAATTGCTCCCTAAGCGATTGGTACGTGATTCTTTGTATCCATGACAGTATCCCTAATGAAAAACTTGAGACTACACGTTTAAAAAGGTAATTTTCTGTTCATCACTTGCATTATAATTTTATAATTTATATAGTTTGTTTATATAAAATAACAAACTGTAAAAGATAAAATATGCAATACAATTGAGTTGATCTGATAAAATATTTATGCACCAAATAATGGAGGTGAAGTTGTCCATATAGTTGGTGTGGTAGTTGCAGGTGCAAGTGTGCTAGTTGCAGGTATGCTAACTTGGATTAGTTAAAGTGGAGATCTCCAATATTGAACTTGTACAGTATAAAGTAGAAGTGAAAAGTAAATAAATTTTTTATTAGAATGTAAGTCAATCGAGAATTAGTACCAATAAAATGAACACGAATACGTATAAGGTTAGATAGAGGTAGATTAAGTTAGTAAAGTAGGAATTAGAGCCAAATAATATATTTAGCAACATTGTCAATGCTTTTATATTTAAAATTAGTACTAGAGGGAGCAACAGTGAGTTGTTTGTTGCCGACTCAATCAGTATCAGAAAAATAATGCAGATTATGAAGTGAGTGATGCCAAAATGTTAAGCAAACAATGCAAATTCGCTTGACTTTGGTGAATATGATAGGATTGGTGAATGGTATAAATGATATAAGGTCGAGTAAAAATGAGATATTTAATATAATTTATAATTTAACAATATTAAATTAGATAATAGAGTAAATTACCGTAATAGCAGATAAATGTGGTTTTATTTTCCTACTTTAAAAATCGGGTATATACGGAAGTAGGCAGTTGGGATGCTTCTCTTAGTCTGCATACCATGATGCACGTGCAAGCTTGTTAAGAGAAGGAGAAAGGCCAAGCTGAAATCCAGATACTTTAAAAAGATTACCCTCGCTTGGCAACTTTCTTCACGTGAAGGTAATGTCGAGAAAGGCAAATTGTTCAATTCCAAAGAGTTGGATAAAGCCACAGACAACTTTAACGAGGATAGAGTTCTGGGAAAGGGTGGGCAAGGTATAGTTTACAAAGGGATGTTAACGGACGGGACAATAGTTGCTGTCAAGAAATCAGCAGCGTTAGAGGAGGAGAATGTTGAGCCTATCTTCAATGAGTTGGTCATCCTATCACAAATCAATCATAGAAACATTATGAAGCTCATGGGGTGCAGCTTGGAAGGTGAAGTTCCACTGCTTGTATACGAGTTCATTCCGAATGGAACTCTTTACCAGTACATTCATGATCCCCGAACATTCAATTTCATGGGAGGCACGCGGAGAGTGAATTAGCTGAATTGTTAAAAAAGACGAAAAGATATGTCTAATATTTGTCGTCGCCAGAAGCTGTGACTAGGAGACCCATGAGCTGGAAGGGATTCGAAAGAGATGAAAAATATGAATAACAAATGTCTTATCATACTAGATGAGAATGAGATCAATTGTGGTAATAAGGTACAAATACTTAAATTTTCCACATAATGGATTATTGATTCTGGTGCATCAAAACATATGATAGGATCAGTAAAATAATTTAATACATATGATAAATATCCTCAAACCTATAAGGGAGTTGTTCATACAATAGATAGAATAGTACAATCTATCAAAGTGAAAGGTTCTGTTAGATGTACTAATTTGATCAAATTATCAGTTGTTTTGCATGTTCCCTTTTTTTCAGTTAATCTATTATTAGTTAGTAGTATCATTGATCAATTGAATTGTAAAGTAATTTTTTATGAGGACACTTGTATCTTTCGAGAGAGAAACACTGAGAAGATACTTGGAACTGGCAGTAAGTGTGGAGGATTATGGTATCTAAATAGAAGAGTTGTGGATAAAAGTTTGAGTGTTGCAATGAATAATAAAGAAGAAGATGAAGCAATGTTAGAACATTTTCGGTTGGGACATCCATCTTTTGATAGTATTAAAAGGTTGAGACCAGTGAGTAAAGTAGAACGCAATAAATTTGTTTATGATGCTTGTGAGTTTAGAAAACACAAAAATAAGTTATAATTCTACTGGATTGAGAAGTATATAGCCATTTTCATTGATTCACTCGAACGTTTGGGGGCCATGTCTGATTACCTCTATTAGTAGATTTAGATGGTTTATCACATTTTTTTATTGTTACTCTCGGATGACATGGTTATATTTGATGAAGTACAAAGGAGAAGCACTATTATGTTTAAAGGATTTTCTATCTCTTGTTCAAACTTAATTTAATGCCAAAGTTTATACTCTAACTGACAATGGCACTGAGTATGTGAATCGAGAATTTTTGTCTTATCTATCTAGTAAGAGAATTATTCATCGGACTACATGTCTAGATACCCCCCAACAAAATGGTGTTGTAGAGAGGAAAAATCGTCATTTGTTGAAAGTTGCCCGTTCTCTTCTCTTCAAGATTAATGTACCAAAGTATTTATGGAGTGAAGTTGTATTGACAGCAGCTTATTTGATTAATCGGATGCCCTCGCAAGTGTTGAACTTTAGATCACCTTATAAAGTATTGATGGGAAAAAACACATACATAATCCCTCCTGGTGTGTTTGGATGTATATGTTTTGTGAGAGATCATCGTCCTTCGGTAAGCAAGCTCGATCCTCGTGCATTGAAATGTATTTATGTGGGCTATTCCAATACTTAAAAGGGATACAAGTGTTGGAGTCCAAGTGAGGAAAGACTCTTTGTGAGTATGGATGTGACTTTTTGGGAGAATGAACCATTCTATAAGGAATCAGCAACTGTATTACAAGACTTGTCAATTCCTAATATATGGAAAACAAATGAATAAATTATCAATGATCAAAGTGCTGAAAATATTATTGTAGGACTGAATCCGTGTCCTATAATTTGAAGTAACAAAGATGGAAAAAAGGATGAGCCTCAATTGAAGGTATATAGCAGGAGAAATAAGGACAGTGCTAGGGGGGAGAAAGATGAGTTAGGTGATGGTGAGTCAATCCCAAGTATTAATACCAGGAGAAAGATGAGTAAGGTGATGATGAGCCAATCCCAAGTATTAATCAACACCTCTAACAGTTCATCAACGTCACCAGAAAGTAATGACTCTATACAACCTTCATCAACATCACCAGAAGGTAATGACCCTATACAACCTTCATCAACGTCACCAGAAGGTAATGACTCTATACAACCTTCTAATGGTTCGTCCACGTCATCAATAGAGAACGTAGAGCTAATGCAGGAAAACTTCCAATTAGATATGGTTTTGAGAATGATATATCTAATTATGTTTCATATGCATCTGTTCCACTTGCATACAAGTCATTTATTATATCACTATAGTTAGTATAGATACCAAATAATTGGTAATAAGCTAAACGGGATCCGAAGTAGCTTGGAGCAATGCATGAGGAGATGAAAGCACTAGAGAAGAATAAAACGTGGGAACTTACTCAACTTCCAAATGGAAAAAAGGTTGTAGGATGTAAGTGGGTATTCAATATGAAACAGAATGTCGAAGGAGAAGGTGTGATATACAAAACAAGGTTGGTGGCAAAAGGTTATAGTCAAACATATGGAATAGACTATGATAAGACTTTTGCACCAGTGGCTAAGATGAACACTATTAGAATGTTTATCTTATGTGCTGCTAATTTCGGGTGGATATTATATCAAATGGATGTAAAGAATGCATTTTTGCATGGAGACCTACAAGAGTAAGTATATATAGAGATTCCACCTAGATTTGGTATGACAAAGACTGTAGGGAAGGCTTGTAGATTGAAGAAATCTTTGTATACACTCAAACAGTCACCAAGAGCATGGTTTGATTGATTTCAACGTGCAGTGGTCAAAATGGGTTACCGATAGGGTAACGGAGACCATACAGTTTTCTATCAACACTATAATGATCGAGTTACTATTCTCGCAATATATGTGGATGATATCATCATCATTGGGGATGATGATGTTAAGATATTGTAGTTGAAAAAATAACTAAGTAAAGAATTTGAGGTAAAAGGCTTGGGTCCTCTAAAATATTTTCTCAGTATTGAGATTGCAAAATCTAGGAAAGGAATAGTACTTTCTTAGAAAAAGTATACATTAGATTTACTCATTGAGACAGGGTTGTTGCATTCTGACAATGTGGAACAATTAAACCCTTCTTCACGAACCTTCGTGAAGGTCAGGACAGTTATAGGCTAACTTTATCTTGGCTGAATTTTTGTGATACCATTTGCACATATAATTTTAATACTTCCTTTCTCCATACTAATTTGAATAACAATGCTTAACACAGGTTCATAAATCAGGTTCCTTGGGGAGGTCTCTCGATATTTCTAAGTTCAGCAGCTACGATGAGCTGAGGAGAGAGCTTGCCCACATGTTTGGGCTTGAAGGCCTACTGGAGGAACCTGAGAGATCAGGCTGGCAGCTTGTATTTGTTGACCGGGAGAATGATGTGCTTCTCCTTGGTGAGACCCTTGGCAGTAAGCTCTAGCCTTTGTTGCACCTTAAAAATCATCGCTCTTACTTATAACTTCTTTGTGAATTCTAGAGCTAAAGAATGATATGATGCATCATCATATACTACTTTATGGGATCCTTATAGTCCATATACTCCAATGCCAGGATCAGAAAACAAACTAATTTTGATTGCTTTTATCATTGCAATGAGTTTGTTAATAATGCGTGGTATATCAAGATTTTGGCTCCATCTGAAGTACAGCAGATGGGAAAGGAAGGCATCACTCTCGCCTCTTCAGCCCTGAGCCAGAGGCAATCCAAGATCTGCAAAACCTGTGACGACTATGTAGGACGGCAGGATATGAGGAACTCGGGTGGTGGGATTGCATCCCTTGGCTCCCTGGACTATTGAAGCTGGCTTCTTCTTCCCAATAACACACCAGACTGATGAGAAGATGAGTCGGCATGTCTTGGACTTGTTGGAGTACTTATGATGTGGACAAGCAGCAACATGCTTTAACATTTCGGGCTCTATCATGGAATGTCCATGTTAGAAGATTACACCTCCGACTTTGATTTGTAAAGTATGATGCTGACTGGATCATGCTATGGCCCTTATGATACTTACTGCTACAATTATCTTTTAGAAGGAAAGTAGTCAGGGACCCCTATTTTGTATCACAACTGGAGTCTAAAAACAAGATGGAGCTGTTGATGTATCTGCTAAGAAACATCTAGTTCTGTCATTGGGTGCACCTTTGGAAGATCTGGACTCCAATAATTTTTTGTTCCCTTCTTATACAGGTGGGGGTCCTTGCTGTGTTGACTAGTCCATCGACCTGTCATGTTGCACTGCCGCTAGTTGACTGAGCATGTCGGTCCTATCTTGGTACCATGGCCAAACAATTCACTTATTAAGTTTTATGACACATATATCATGTTCATTTACGAGCTCCTGCTCATGCCAACTAGCCTTGGGCCCACTATACGAGATTTTCAAAATCGGGCATTTAGCCCCCAAGTTTCAAAACCGAGGCCCCTGGCCTATCAGAGCTATTCGAGCTCCCGTCGAGAAGGTCTCCCAAATAGTTTAAGCATTGGCACACAGTCAGGGGAGAACACTTCCGACAAAATAGGTTTTCACTGTCCATTATACCAATCGATATAAGGACATCTCCGTTCATAACCGATGAACGGGTTTTCAACTTCCTTCGAGGAAGTCTTATCATACCAACCGGGTATGATCTACTTACAACTAGTAATTAGTTTTTTTCGCATAATATTCACATCACTTTCTCTAAGTGGTGATGATTAAAATACCACTAAATAGTGGATTTTTATACTGAGGTACTTATCATCCCCTACCGGGTATGATATAAAATTTTCACTCACAACTAGTAAGTGGTTTTTATCTTTAAGTTGTGCTCATCATCCCAACCGGGAATGATGTTAGTAAACCCACTCACAACCAGTAAGTGGTTTTTAACTTTAAACTGTGCTCATCATCCCAACTGGGTATGATGTGAATAACCCACTCACCCGTTAATGCCGTGAATTCCACTAGACTGGTTTTTTGTATGCACGCGAGCTTGTCCTTGTTGGCGTTCCCAGTATTTCGCATTCCTACATGATATGAACATCTTGGTTCATTATCCTTCGGCCTAATTGCCTTCATTCATTCCAAATGAATGAGAAAGTCAAACTTTCATTTATTTGCAATTAGGTACCTAAAGTTATTTCTCTTTAACTTTAAGTCCCAAATACCGGTTTTTCCTCAAATTGAGTCCCGAAACTTCTAAAATTTATCATAGGATCTCAATTTATTCCATTTCACAAAAAGGGGTTTAATTTCCCAAATTTCCAATTTGGTCCTCCAACTTTTCCAAAATTACCATTTTGCCCTTCCTTTACAAAAATGGTAATTTTTGCCCCAAAAATTTCAAAATTCCTCAATTGGTCCTCTAACATTATTTTCATGCCCAATTGACCCTCAATTTCATAAAATTTCATTTTGGTCATTTGAATTTTGAAAATCCCCAATGTTCCCCCAATTCCAACTTCTTAACACAGTCGAATTTTATTTCATCAAATTGACCCATCAAACGTTTCTAATTGTTGAAATTGAAGTTGAAATTGAGTTTCTACATGTTCATACGATTCTTCAAAAATGTGAATCGCAAGTTTTAATGCCGGGACAAGCTCAAACGGAGCTTCGCCGAAAAATGAACTATAGAGAGAGAAAGCTTCGATTACTCACCGGTGAAGGCACGACGGTTCGAGCTTTCGATCTGGACAGATAGCTCTCATCCTGAGGTTCATCCTAGAATCAAGAATCGCATCAATTGATGCGGAATTGGATTAGAATTTTGTCATTGAAATTCGATCGACTCTCTCTCTAGCACCAATCGAATATTGTAAAGGGGAGCCGAATTGGCTTACCTTTCGGTCCTAATTCGGCCGTGGAAAGGCTGAGGAAGTGTTGGGAGGGCTTGGATTGGCCTGAGCAAGGCTTGAAATGGCTGATTTTAGCTTGGCCGAAATAGGGCAGCTTCGGTCCGCTGGAGCTGCTCCACTATTCTATCACGCCGGCACTTCTCCAACGATTCTCGTATTGACTAGAGTTTGCTATCAGATAGTTGTCTTCTCCCCGGTTCTAAAGAGCCCAACCTTTGTTCAAGTCGAAGCTCTGGTTCGAGCTTTACCGGGAAATGGAGCAGTAGTGAGAGAGAGAGAAGTGTGAGGAGAATGGAATGGGGATGACCTCTTTATATAGTCGTAAAACCCGTGTATTAAATGGGCAAGATTTATTACTAGTATTAATATTGCCATAAATTATTGTTATTAATTTCAATAATTTAATTTTGATATTTAATTATTTATATTAATTCCAATAATTTAATTTAGGTATTAAATTATTGGTATTAATTTCCTTAATTAAATATATATTAATTTAGGGCTATTTATGATAAGCTTCGCATAAAAAATTTTGACCAAAATTTCGGGTTACAAAAATCATACTTCCCAAGACGTCACCCATCCTCACACTACTCTCAAGTAAGCACGTTTAACTTTAAAGTTCTTATGGAATCTAGTTCACCTGAACCAATTTGGTTGTTATTTTTTATTTTGTTTTAAGTTTCTTTTCCAATGTTTAATGAACCCTTTGGATCACCCAAAAGTTGTAAATTTCGATATTGCTTATTACCAAATGTAAACCGGTTTGGTTTTCTTATTCAGTTTGATCGGTTCTTTTTCCCGGTTTTCCTTAACTCAAATGTGCGAGGTTTACAACTCCCCCCTCCTTTTAGGAGTTTTGTCCCCAAAACTTAGTTAACATCCTTGCATGAGCAATCATTTCCTTTGATGCCCCTTTGGTGTTTGCTTAACATGCAAAGTCTTCTCTTGTTCTTTTAATTAGTCCTTTTTACATCCTTCACATAAGAAATTTCTTTTCCTTTATATTATTTACTCCCTTCAGAGTATATTCTTAGATTTATATATTTCTTTACTTAGAGCACATTCTTCCCTTTGAGGTTCTGTACTCAAGATTGGAAATTCCAAGATACCTAACCATTCTCATGTCTAGTTAACCCCTTGGTCGTTGAAACCTTTAGCTCAATGTTCTTTCAGGCATTACGTACTGGTTGCCACGGTTTTCTTTATTCTCACTTTTTCATCCCATTTTGACCCTTCCTCCATTCGTTGTCTATTATAACTTCAGTCCAAATTTTTATATTCGACCTCGTCATGCTTATTAGCCGACTCTTCCTTACTTTGAGTCATATTCTCCTCGGGATTGTTGGGCTTACATAGCCCTTACAGCATGGCATTTTCTAGGACCTGTCTTTGTCCATTAGATTTCTAGAACATCTCCTTGAGGGTCTCTCTTAGCTTTTTTTTTTTGACCTTTCAAGGATCATATAACTTCATCCCTCTTTTCTTTTGATAGCATTCCTCAACTATCATTTTTACCGTTATCCTCTCATCCATCATGCCTTTGAAATTATGTCTCACATAACCGCATGGATTTCTCTTACCTACTCATCCTTTCCAAACGTTTTTATTGGGTCCTTTCAATTCCAATCGTTGGGTTTCCTGATGATTATTGACATACGAGGATTTTTTTCCCTTCTTATGTCCTTTCTCTTCTTTAGTGACATCCCTTATTCAATAACTTCCTTTTTCCTTAATCCACTTTTACTTGCTCATAAATCACTTCATGATTCTTCATTCTACAATAATTGCTTTCAATCTATGTGTCGATTACTTTGCTTGGGAAGGTTCACTCCATCCAATTTTGTTCATTATCTTTGGTTGTCCGTCGTTACTAGTTTTCCTCTTTCTACATGGTTCTCCTATTCTCTCCAAACAGGTCATAATGGACCATTACCATACTTCCTTCCTTGGAAAACATTTCCTAAATAAGGGTTGGTTCCATTTCCTCTTAATTGGGATACACATGTCTTTTCGGGGCTTCCTTCCTTGGTAGGATTCTTTGCCTTTCCCCTAACATTCTTTTCTTACATTTGCTCTAGGGGATTTCTACCCTTAAATGATATCCCTTGATGTCATCTTCTCCTATTTACCTTTACTCCTCAAATCTTTTAGGCACATCTTTTATGCTCTATTTGCATCCTTATTTGTACCTAGTACCTGTCTATTTCTTTAGGGAGCGTACAAATCTTCCTTGTTTCAAGATCATTGTGGGAGAGGTTTGTCTATTCCTTTCTCAGCTTGAGTTTAGTCGTTAATTGGCCCTTGGTCCTTTTAAGGATTTCTTGTATTCTTCTTTTCCCAAGTATTTGACCTTTCTACCTCTCTCTTCTTTGTTGGAACTTACATTATGGCTTTCCCGAGTATTTGTTCGTTAACTGCTTTGCCTCCACCATTTGTTTGGTCTAAGTTTCTTAGCAGCTATTTCTCGAGTCCTCTTGTCCTTAACATCCATCTCACTGACCTTTTTAGGGTGTAATCCCTTCTACTTCCCGGTCTTCCTTAGGGTGTCATTTGTTCCCTCTGACTATCTTGTTGTAACGACTTGCTTTCTCTTATCCTGTTGGTCCGAACTTCCTATTTGACATAGTTGCTTTTTCCAAGGTGATTTATTCCTATAATCCCAATACGTCTCGTTTGTCATCAAATGTTCGTCTTATCTTCTCTTGTGGATGCACTCCTTTCTTTGCTCCTAAATTGTTTGGATTTTCTTCTTAAAGGGGGAATTTTCTTCAACTATCCTTTGTTCCATTTATGGTTTTATTGATGTCCTACCTTTACCCCTTTTTCCTTCTTACCACTTTGCTAAGATTTTGAAGAGTTTCCTCTTATCTATGGTTGCAAATGGAATCATGTTTCTTGGGATGGTATCCTTTCAGATTTCCTATAGTTGTGGGGTGTTTATTCTTGGAAAATATTGTCCTGACTCCTGGCGATGTGGGACAGTTTTTCACTTCGTGTCCTATTCCCCTCTAGGTTAACTTGATTCCTGTCCTTGGTAGGGTTAGGCACTTCTCCACGCAATGTCCCTATCATTCATGCTTGTAATTACATGAACATAAGTGGTTCCTCTTGGCGTTTTCTTGGGAATTTTTAGTTTTGGTGCTCCTTCATCCTTAAGTCTAGATACCGTGGGAGTTTTTTTTTTCCTTTTTGGAGTCTTCCTTGAAGATCACATCATTTGAGGGACAAGGTTTTTAGGAATTTGGAGTACTTCATTAATAGAGTAGTACAGTATGTTGGAGATTTTGGCCCTATTACAGAATATGGTCACCAAATAACTAGGGAGCTACGAGATTCTTGATAATCATCCTCTTATGTAAGGTTATATGCCCCATTTTATGGCTTCACGCTTAGCTTCCTTTATACTTAGAGTTGTGACCTCAATAGGTCATGTCACCATTCTCAGGGATACTTTCTTATTTGCTCTTTTGAGATTCCTACCATGCTTTAGGCATTTGGGAAGCTTCTAGGGTTGTCTTCCTACGAAGATAAGGTGTTGAGTAGAGCCACTCCTAGTTTTCTTGGTTCCTCTCCTAGGAGCCATCTGAAAATTTTAGGATAAATCCTATTAGTTACAATATTTTATAGTCTTGATTATGTATTCGAGGAAACAGGCTCTGATACCACTCTAGTTGTCACGCCCCGAGCCAGTTTGGTCGGATCCCTGTGATCAACCCGCCACTCTCCCGGTTTATTAAAGGGTTTCCCCTTATTGTAAACCGTAAAGAGTAAGGCGTCCTTTAACCTGCACCTTTTTCCTAGAATAGCATAATCAAAACTGCATGAAATTTAAAACTTTACATACTTGTCTTACAGGCATCTTAGTTGACGGTCTTTAAGGGGAGGCTTTCCGGGATTTACTGAAAGGGATATAAGGGAGGGGGTGAGTACGACTACTCAGTGAATGGGTTTTTAAAAGCTTTTAACTTTTAAGAAAAATATTTATATGGAGTGTGCCAGACTCCTTTGTTTTCAAAAATCCCTTCATTTAAAAATTTGGGTTTTTCCATTATTTCTTAGTTACCACGGTGTGTCATCACCCAACACACATCCTTCATCATGAAGGTTACACACATTCACAAGTCAGTATCACTACTGAACCCGCTAGTGGCTTCGGAGCGACTTTTCCTGCCACCCGAATAGAAGTACGACCATTTCTCCAACGATTCTCGTATTGACTGTAGTTTGCTATCAGATAGCTATCTTCTCCCCAGTTCTAAAGAGCCCGACGTTTGTTCAAGTAGAAGCTCTGGTTCAACCTTTACCGGGAAATGGAGCAGTAGTGAGAGAGAGAGAAGAGTTCAGGTGTGAGGAGAATGGAATGGGGATGATCTCTTTATATAGTCATAAAACCTGTGTATTAAATGGGCGAGATTTATTACTAGTATTAATATTGCCATAAATTATTGGTATTGATTCCAATAATTTAATTTCGGTATTTAATTATTTATATTAATTCCAATAATTTAATTTATGTATTAAATTATTGGTATTAATTTTCATACTCACACTACTCTCAAGTAAGCACGCTTAACTTTGAAGTTATTATGGAATCTAGTTCACCTTAACCAATTTGGTTTTTATTTTCTATTTTGTTTTAAGTTTCTTTTCCAATATTTAATGAACCATTTGAATTACCCAAAAGTTGTAAATTTCGATATTGCTTATTACCAAATGTAAACCGGTTTGATTTTCTTATTCAGTTTAACCGGTTATTTTTCTCGGTTTTCCTTAACTCAAATGTGCGAGTGAGGTTTATAATGTGTATGCAAAGAAAGAAAAATATGGAATTATTGATGGCTTTTGTTCACCTCATCTTAGCTTCCCTTGTGTTGTGTTGAGTGTGTGTGTGTGTGTGAGTGTTATTTTCTCCAACGCAAACAAAGCTAAGCTTCACATTCCACCTCTCCCAGATCTCCATCAGAGGGATTAATAGCTTGCCCACCTCCCATCTTCTCTTTCTTTGTATAATTCCATCTCTGCACTGCTTTCTGCTTGCATAACTAAGACTCTTCCCTTCTGTCCCTCCACAAGCTCTTCCCTCTTCAGTTTTTTCAGAGGTTGGATCCGAATCTCTGGGTTTTAGGAGTTTTCGGGTCTGCATTGCCCCTCTATGCTTATTGGGTCTCTGTTAGATCATCAAGAGGAACCATTTTCCCTGCTTCTGTGGGTTCTCGAGGAAGAAGATCGAGGAGGCTAGGCTTAAATTCAGGTAGCACTCGAAGATCTCCTATTTGCATCAGGAATGAGAAAAATCAATTGCTTTTAGGAATTCAGAGATCAAGTCGTCCAACAGTCGTTTTACAATCTTTTACAACCCGAGGTTCGGGACGACCGAACAAATTATTTGATTGAAAGTATGATAAATAGACATTATCAGTTCACAGAAGATTCTCATATGCAGGGCTAGTTCTTCAGAATTTGTGATCCCTCTTGGGAAGTATGTCAAGGCTGCGTATCATACACGAATCTCTGTCGGTATGAGGTTCAGGATGCTCTTTGAGACTGAGGAATCAAGTGTCCGCCGGTACTTATTTATTGTGTTCCCATTTTGGATTTGATCAAGCTGTAGATTAGCTATTGTTATGTGTTTTCATGTGTAGCTATTCAGAGCAGAATATGATACACTGTCAAAGACTTCTGCTTGGGGTTTTTTTCCTGCACTGGGATACTATTTTGATAGATATTATAAACTAGTTGATAGCAACATACACCATTTGATAATGTTAAATAAGGGTTGAAAATCCAAAGTGAATTAGGATGGAAATAGCACCTATTTGAATGGGTTTATGGAAGAGTTTCCAAAATTCTTTTGCTTCTAGTATTTCTCTCAAGTTCCCAAGTTTTCTCCATTTCCCCCTTCTTTGCTCCCATTGTTATCAACTGCATTCAATGTGTTGTAGTTACTTTTACATCTTTACCGAATGTATCTTTTCTCCAGGTACATGGGAACAATAACAGGCATTAGCGACTTAGACCCTGCTCGTTGGCCAAACTCACACTGGCGGTCTGTGAAGGTTTGATGCAATAAATTGTTGCCTAAAGTTTGTTCTTCCTTGCTTCCCTACCAGTCTGTACAATCAAGGCAACATTTTTTTTCCAACTTAATTGGAATTCACCGTCTGTGTTGACAATACAATGCTCACAAATTAGGTTGGATGGGATGAGCCTACAGCAGGTGAGAAGCAACCACGGGTGTCACCGTAGGAAATTGAACCTTTGACAACATTCCCGATGTATTCATCTTCTTTACCGATGTACGAAAAGATATAGTATACCTTATTATGTGAGAAATAAGGTATTAGATATGTATATGCAACACCCAAAACCTCTAATAATAACTTTTAGAAAAACTCGGGTGATAAATCTTGATTACTTGAACGCTATAAGTAAAAACCTGATAAATTTAAAAGTTATTATAAGATAGAAAAAAGATCAAATTTCAATTTTTTGAAATTTTAAAGTTTCTTCTCTGTCGAGTATGCCTTTTATAGAGAAAGTAAACAACCAAATAGCCTAAAAATAAGGAAAATATATCTTATAGTTATATTGCAACTATATATATAATCTAAATATCTAGGATATTTTTATAACTAATTTAAATTTTTAATTTTAACTAATTAAATATCTAATATTATCATTTAATATTATAGAAGATTTATTATATTAATAAATCTCTACTTATTAATTAAATTTGAACCTTCTCGTGAGCTTTTCTTATGCTCTTCAATTGGGCTTTAACTTGGATTTTTTGGCAATCTCTTTAATCAGTTTATATAAAGCTTGTTTGAATATTTCAGCCCCTTAACCTTGTGATTGGGCCCTAAGCCTTAAATGATCATTTATCTCATTTGGTGACAAAGTGTTCAGCTTAATTGCAAGTTCGGTTGATCGTACTTATGAATTCATAGTCTTTTTAGTCGAATTTACATCAAAATGGTAACTGAGTAATTTTTCTTACAAAATAACAGGTACAAAAAGATGATGAAAACACATATTTTAGTAGTTTTTTAAATGATAAAACATACTTAACAATAGGAGAGGTTGGATGTCCCGTTGGTGCCACAAGGAATTAAAAAAGGCGTAGCTAACCAAAGTATAAGAATATGAGTTTTCACATGATCGACCGAAAGACATAAAGGCCGACTTTATGTATCACTCGCAATAGCTCATTATGAGTATGGAGATGATTAATAAGAAAATAATGAGGGTGAAATTTAAAATAACAACAATTATCCTAAGTGAATTTAGAGACGAAAAGAAAATTAAAGGAAATTGATGGGACATAATAAGCATGGTTAAGAGCAAATCGACGAGTAGGTATGACAAGAGTGCCAAAACCAAATGATTTGATAGGCAAACCTGAGCTATCACTGATCAAAAGATGTTAAGACATATTTGGATCCTATTGCAAATTGAGATTAGAGAAATCAGCAGTAACATAATTAGTGGCTCTGAAATCGATATACCAATCTAAATGATGAGTGATGGAGTCGACATCAGAGACAAGATAAGATTGTGGAGATTGAAGATACGATAACTGCGGATGATACAGGGCGAAATTACCCGATTAAAGATATAGTTGGCATGTAGGCATATGATAGTAAAAATACACGACTTGGGAGATAGTTGGACAAATTAATGTTGAAATTTATGATATTAAGAATAGTGTTAGGGTATAGAAGTTGATTTGTTGAGAAGGAGTATTGCAACGAGTAAGTGTGTGGAGATTTATTGTGATGAATAGGTGGAAAAATATATAGATAAAAGTTTATACAGTAATTTATTGCAATGAATAACAAAAATATAATCAATAATTGAAAAGGATTTGAATCAAAGGCTTTTATACCATAAATTAACTAAATAGAGCATAAGAAGTTATGAATAAATAGTAAAATAATATATGAAATATTTTCAATTTCATGTGGTATTGGTAAAATATTGTTTAAATATAATACAATTAATATTATATTAAATAACTTTATATTACAATTTTACTGGTAATTATCATTAAGGTGAATATAGTTTTAGTAGCTGTGTCAATTTTTTATTTAAATTAAAAACATTGTGAATCAATTCGGGTGCAGCTTTGAAGGTGAAGTTTTACATTGAGAATAGAACTCTTTATACATTCATGATCCCAACATTCAATTTCATAAAAGATAATTATGCATCGGTACTGAAGTTGCAAGTGGCCTATTCTCCTTCCACTATTCTGCATTTCATCTCTATTTATCACGGGATGTCAAGTACCTATTTCGAGTATTAGTAGTTTTATTAAATTATAGATAATTAATCAAAATAATGGTTGTATTGCACAATCAAAAGTTGATTGTGCCACTATTAGAAAATAAAAAATAGATAAATACGTGTGATATTCTTTATATATATATATATATATATATGATAATCGATCATTCAAGGTTGAACTTCAATTCACAATAGAGTATGAAGAAAAAAATATTCAGCAATTAGAGTTGTTAATTTATTAAATAAGTTTTAAGTTATTTTTATTAAATTTAATCAATTTATATTTAGTATTGTTAATGGAAAATCTAATAAATATGTTAAATTAATTGAGGTTTAAGCAAGTGTTTTATTATTATATTCTATTTTTTTGTTATATTTATTATTTCGATATAATAAGATATAATAATCGTAATATTTTGATAAATTTTACTACACTTTAAATATATATTAAATCTCTAATATATAGATAAGTTTATTGAGTAAAAAAATTTTACAAAAAACTTATAGTATACTTTGCTTATTGAATTAATGAAAGTTGCAGGTTGTGAGCAAAAGAAAAGAAAAGATACGCAGACCATACCCTTCTCCTCACAAGTCCCGATAGCTAGTTCCATATATCTCAAAGGAAACGGTCACGGTCTCAGTGAGGCATAATCCCAAGCTATGTATACCAATAGAAACAGTCAGATTCAAATATATGGCTATTATGATAAAACCAAACGTGGTATACACAGCAACTACGTGTGAGAACAGTTCAAGGCATCAATGAGGGTAGAGCTTGAGTCAGCAGTAAACGTCCAGCAAACACAACAACTTGCCTCCTCCTCCTCTATTGTTGCAGACAATTTTTATTAATAAGAGTTGAATTAGTCAATCCAATAGATCCATCCCCAAGAAAGATCCATGACAATGCAGTTGATACTCTCGATTGCCTGAGATGGGTCCACTGCAATGAAGGATTTCACATTCATACATAAAGAAGATCCTCCTAATCTTAATCATTTTCTTAATAAATAAATGATTAATGTTTAATTTAAAATATGTGAGTAGAATATTTTGAGAGGTAGACATTATCGGTGATATGAATAAATAAAAAGAAAACACTTTAATATTAATAAATAATTCAAGAAATTATATAAAAGATGTGCATATTTATAATCATATATATATAATATAAATATGAATATTCAAGAAATTATAAATATGAAATGCCAAATTTTAATTAAACACCAAACAAACTGAAATTTTTTTATATTCTTTTTGTATAATGGATGCTAAAATACATAATAAATCGTTTTTATTACCTATACGAGACACCAAAATAAAAAAAAAAAAAAAAAAGTCAATTTTTATTTCACTAATATAGCAAGTACCAAAATACATTGTAAGTAGTTTTATTTTCAACATACTTTTTCCTTCTTCTCCGTTCTTAATAGTCAAAGTCAATCCAAGGAAAGTTAAAGTCTAGCCAGGAAAAAAAGTATCAATAATGGGAGGATGGATGGAGGAAGGAGCTGAATGTGACCCAATTGGATACATTAACTTATCTTTGAGAGGCCATAACCCAAAGTCTCTAAAAGGTATGCATTGATTATTAGATTATGGAATTTTGGCGCAAAAAGAAAAAAATATATGATTATATTATGGGATGGAATGTGTGAATGGGTGGGTGAAGTATGTACTACTATAAATAAGCTTCACATTCACAACCCATTCATACTTCTTATAATGGATGCTAAAATACATAATAAAACGTTTTTATTACCTATATGAGACCAAAATAAAAAAAAAAAAGTCAATTTTTATTTCACTAATATAGCAAGTACCAAAATACAATGTAAGTAGTTTTATTTTCAACACACTTTTTCGTTCTTCTCCGTTCTTAATAGTCAGTCAATCCAAGGAAAGTTAAAGTCTAGCCAGGAAAAAAAGTATCAATGATGGGAGGATGGATGGAGGAAGGAGCTGAATGTGACCCAATTGGATCTATTGACTTTTCTTTGAGAGGCCATAACCCAAAGTCTCTAAAAGGTATGCATTTGATGTGAATCTGACAAAAGAGTTTACAAATTCACAAGTCTAATCAACCGAACGTGGAATGGAGCTAAACACTTTGTCACCAAATGGGATAAATGATTATTTGAGACTTCAAGAGGGCCCAATCACCAGATCAAGGGCTAAAAGATTCGAAGAAGCTTTATATGGGCTGATTAAAGAGATTGCTGAATATTCAAATAGAAGCCCAAAATGAAGAGCCCAAGATGAGCCCAAGAGAAGGTTCAGATTTAATTAATAAAGAGACATTTATAAATATAATAAATCTCTTAGGATAATATTAGGTGGTTAGATTAGATAAGGTTAGCTTATTATGTGGGTCATTCGGTTATTTTCTGAGCCTATAAAAGGCATACTCCACAGCATTGTAGACACACACTTTGGAATTTATATCTTGTGAGGTTTTGTCTTCTTTCTATCTTGAAAGAGCTTTTGAACTTATCAGATTTTTACCTGTGGCGTTCAAGCAATCAAGACTTATCACCCGGGGTTTTCTAAGAGTTTTTCTTAGAGGATTTGGGTGTGGCGTCTACATATCTCATACCTTGTTTCTCACATAAACAAGGTATATTCCATCTTTTCGTACTTGTGTCGTGAAAGTCTTGTGATCGTTGCCATATTTGGTATAGGGTGTCGTCAGCATATTGGCGAGGTTCGCATCAGCATTGATTATTAGATTATGGAATTTTGGCGCAAAAAAAAATATATGATTATATTATGGGATGGAATGTGTGAATGGGTGGGTGAAGTATGTACTACTATAAATAAGCTTCACATTCACAACCCATTCATACTTCTTATAATGGATGCTAAAATACATAATAAAACGTTTTTATTACCTATATGAGACCAAAATAAAAAAAAAGTCAATTTTTATTTCACTAATATAGCAAGTACCAAAATACAATGTAAGTAGTTTTATTTTCAACACACTTTTTCGTTCTTCTCCGTTCTTAATAGTCAGTCAATCCAAGGAAAGTTAAAGTCTAGCCAGGAAAAAAAGTATCAATGATGGGAGGATGGATGGAGGAAGGAGCTGAATGTGACCCAATTGGATACATTGACTTATCTTTGAGAGGCCATAACCCAAAGTCTCTAAAAGGTATGCATTGATTATTAGATTATGGAATTTTGGCGCAAAAAAAAAATATGATTATATTATGGGATGGAATGTGTGAATGGGTGGATGAAGTATCTACTACTATAAATAAGCTTCACATTCAGCTTAAATTTGACATAAATGACAAGGGAACCCGAGCATTCGGGTTGGTCCACGATGAAGAAAGCATTGAATGCCAACACCAACACCCACCAGAATGCCATCAATGGGGGGAGAGAGAGGAGAGGGGGTGAAACTGAAGGCAAGGGGGAAGGAAACTTTATGAACAGAACATTATTTCCAAGGTATTATTTCGATTGATGTGGCCACTGCCAGCAACACATCTAGTTTTTTTGGTCCTGGCTCATGGAGAAATTGTGAAAGCTGTGTGCTTTACGGAGGTAGGTCTCATGTGCTCTGTTCTACCTCACCTAAAACAGAGCATGAGAAAGATGAGTGGGCACTGCTCAGGGATCATGAGAATCGTGGTGTTTCTTGATTGATAAGGTCTTTCACCGTCAAATATCTGACATTCCCCGAACATCCTCCTCGAGATCGTCACTTATCACTTCACTTCCTGGTAATCTCTCTCTTCCTCCATCTCCATCTCCTTCTCTTCTCTGGGTCTGGGTTAGATCGACCTTCCTATCCTATGCTGGGATTGTGAGATTCAGGTGGACGACTGGACTGGCGTAGTAGCAAAGAAACAAAATTCGACTTTTTCACTTACCCTTCTCTCACCGGTACAAAACAACGTGAAATCGTCGATTAGCTTCCATGTGGAAACTTGCCCTTTTTCTTTCTTTTCCTTGTTCATATCCCATCGTCTCCCACTTTGCAGGAGAATCTGTTGAATCCTTCAAAGGGAGAAAAAATGGAGGTCGACTCAAGCGCAGCAGCAGCGAAGTCCGGGGTGGTGGCTGTGGGGCTGAGTCCACTCAGCAAGACGATATGGGAGAACAGGGGAGCTTACGTGGATCTCGGAGGTGACGTGTCGGCCAGGCTGACGTGGAAGGACCTGACGGTTTCAGTGACCCTCGGCAACGGCGAGACCCAGTGCGTCCTCGAGGGGCTGACTGGTTACGCTGAACCGGGTACCTTGACCGCTCTCATGGGACCGTCCGGTTCTGGGAAGTCAACCCTGCTGGACGCACTCGCGAACAGGCTCGCTGCCAACGCATCCCTCTCCGGTTCGATCCTTCTCAACGGCCGGAAGGCTAAGCTCTCCTTCGGCACCGCCGTGAGTGGACGCAATTCCTGGATGTCTTCCTGTACTGCGTGGATGGATGAATGGTTGTTTGTCCATTGAAAAATATATTAGCCTATATCATAAATATGAAAATCTCAAATAACTAAAGATTTTTTAAATAATATCTTAATATTATTTATATAAATATTTTATTAAAACTATATAAAACACCTTATTATACAAAAATAAACGTGTCGTTTTTCATAAAACAATAGAAGACCTTTTCTTTAGGATAAAAGGATTCCGCTTGGGGACAGTGTGGTGGTTCAAATTTGGCTGCTGTGGAGGAAGTCAACAAGTGTGGCAAGAAAAAAAAGTCTGATTGATGGAGGAAGCAGCTGAATGTGACCGCAATTGGATGCATTGACTGACCTTTGAGAGGCCATATCCCAAAAATATTGTGTGACTAAGCGTGAGTTCTCTTTCACGTCTTCCAACTACTGGACAAATAAGCTTCACATTCACGACCTGTTGATATTTCTTACGCTTATAAATTTCACGTCCGTATGCATCCATCCATCCATACTTGAAGTTATTAGAGCATTGGAAGAAGGATCCATGGCCAAGCTACTCTTCCAGATCCCACTCATCTTACTACTGCTGCTGTCTTTGGTCGTCGTATCAATCGTAATAGCATCCCCATACCCAAACTTCCGTCTCCAAACGACCCATAATTGCACGGCCACATGTGGCAATGTAGCCATCCCTTACCCCTTCGGCATCGGAGCTAACTGCTCCCTGAGCGATTGGTACGAGATTCATTGTATCAATGATAGTCCCCCCCTACTGAAGAAGCTCGACTTGCAGGTTCTTAACATATCTTTGCCTCTCGATGGCAATTCGAATGACCCTGTCGCAATTACAGTCAACTATCCCATAATCTATTCACACTCAAGCTGTACACCTCCAGATTATAAAGTGAACCAAACCCAGGTGACCTTTGAAGGGAGCCCATTTTACATCTCTGCTCACAACAAACTCTTTGTAGTGGAGTGTGAGCAGCGGGTTTTGCTGAGGGGGTTGAATAATTCATACCAGGGATGCGGCACTGACTGCTCCGGAAGAAATACGATTCGTTATAGCTCCTGCGACGGCGTCGACTGCTGCCAGTCCCGTATCCCTGATGGCCTCCAAAGCATTGATGTCAAATTGGAGAGAAATAATAGTTTAGGATCAAGCGGAGGAGATCAAGGCTGTCATTTTGCATTTTTTGTAAATTCGACGTGGTTCGAGCCTGGCTCGACCGATCTATATGCCATCCGTGATGGAGGTTATGCTCCAGTGGTGCTGGAATGGGGAATTATGGATGCTCATTACCTTAAATCCATCGGCCTCAACCTAAGTGGAAGCACTGATACGGCACGGTGCAAAAACACATCCCTCAACGTGAATACTACCGTATTTCAATGTGACTGTCGGAATGGCTTCTCCGGCAACCCATACATACAGGACGGATGCCAAGGTACGTAAGCCTGACAATAATAATTAGCACGAAAAAAACAGGGACTAGTCCGCTCAAATAACCGGAAAAAAGTTTAATTTATACATTTTAAGTTAAAAACTAAGCTAATATGTTGTATGCATGTATGTATGCCTGCAATATGGTATATATTCATTGTTCTTTTTTACTTGAGCAGAAGCAAAATGTGATTTTTCATTTAAAAATTTTATGCTTACCTTTCTAGATTACATTCACCCACCTTAGATATTATTTAGTTTTTTATTAATATTATTTTTTAAATCACCCATACTTCAAATAATTTTTATATCCATCATAATTGATATATCATCCAAATAGTTTATCAACCATTATTCTTTTTTTCTTTAAAAAATTATCATGATGCATTATTATCTATTATATATTTTGCATTACTGAATATTATTTTCACTTTAAATCAACCCAACCAACCAGATATTAATGAATGCGAAATCCCAAATTGGGATGGAACCATGCCATGCGGTGGTGTTCACAAGTGCAAGAATACGCGAGGAAGTTATGAGTGCATCAATGATAAAAGGTTATTCATCATCATAGGTATGACCCAAGCAAGCAAAATGCTTAAAATTGTACTTGTAATTTCATATTGTCATTTTCTAGTTTTGTTTCAATTAACCATTAATACGGTGGAATCAATTTATCATCAACTTAGATGCAGCCCTGTCTTGATTCCATCACTCGTATCAATTTTCTTCCTCTAAAAGCAGGTATCTTCACCAGCTTTGGCTCCCTCCTCCTGATTTCCAGGGCATGTTGGTTATTCAAACTTATCAAGAATATGATGATATAGTGTAATATTTAAAAATCTTAATATAAATTGATATTGAGTAGAAAAAAATTATGTAAAATTATAATTTAACTCTTATTAATGGAATAAGAGAACTTACAATGAAGAAGATTAACTTTATATTTATTAGAATTACACTTATTAATTAATATTGTTTATTTTGAAATTGGTGTAATGTGGTATATATTTCTCCATATAATACTTCAAATATTCTTGTAACGTGGCATCCTTTTCCTCCTTTAAAAATCAGGTATATACGGAAGTCCGGCAGTTGGGATGCTTCTCTTGATCTGCATACCATGGGGCACGTACAAGCTTGTTAAGAGAAGGAGAAAGGCCAAGCTGAAATCCATGTACTTCAAAAAGATTACCCTCGCTTGGCAACTTTCTTCACCCGAAGGTAATGTCAAGAAAGGCAAATTGTTCAATTCCAAAGAGTTGGATAAAGCCACGGACCACTTTAACGATGATAGAGTTCTCGGAAAGGGTGGGCAAGGTACGGTTTACAAAGGGATGTTAACGGATGGGACAATAGTTGCTGTCAAGAAATCAGCAGCGTTAGAGGAGGAGAATGTTGAGCCTATCGTCAATGAGCTGGTCATCCTATCACAAATCAATCATAGAAACATTGTGAAGCTCATGGGGTGCAGTTTGGAAGGTGAAGTTCCACTGCTTGTATACGAGTTCATTCCGAATGGAACTCTTTACCAGTACATTCATGATCCCGAACATTCAATTTCATGGGAGGCACGCCTGCGCATCGCTACTGAAGTTGCAAGTGGCCTCTTCTACTTGCACTCTTCCGCATCCATCCCTATCTACCACCGGGATATCAAGTCTTCTAACATACTACTCGATGAAAAGTATCGCGCAAAAATTGCTGATTTCGGGACTTCCAGGTCAGTTTCTCTTGATCAAACTCACTTGACCACCTTAGTTCAGGGGACTTTTGGGTACTTGGATCCAGAGTATTTTCAAACCAGCCAGTATACCGATAAAAGCGATGTTTATAGTTTTGGGGTGGTTCTTGTGGAGCTTCTGACGGGAGAAAAGCCTGTGTCCTTACTGCGAGCCAGCGAGGGAAGAAGCTTGGCTACATACTTTTTGATGTGTATGGAGGAAGATCGTCTTTGTGACATACTAGATAGTGCTGTTTCCGAGCAGGGCAGTTTGGAAGAGATTACTGCTGTTGCGAACCTTGCAAAGCGATGCTTAAATACGAGAGGCAGGGAAAGGCCAACCATGAGAGAAGTGACAATGGAATTGGAAGGCATAAGAAGGTCAGTCCTGCCAGCTTCAACGATGGATAAAGATGAAGTTCAACATGTTCAAGTAAAGGCCGTAGAGTCGTCCGGAGCAATGGAAGTACAACCTGCATCGAGGGAATACGAGAAGGAGAGTGACGTAACCTCATTTTCAGACGTTTACCCGTTCCTACATAGCGATACATTGTGATTTGTAGTTTACTCTGCTGTTCTATTCTTCGTATTACAAGTTTACTCAGTTCATATTGTACCAGCTGTTATAGTATGGTTGATTTAGTGAATGGGATCACCGGTATGGACCCATGTCTAAGGGCTAATATCTCACTCCTCTAATGAGCATTTGTAGGATTTGCCTCATTTGATTATTTTTTGAAATTTTTTAGATATATTATCATCATCACTTTACAAAGGGTTGACAAAAAAGTTCAAAAGAGATGCATAAACATGCTTTTTGTTGACAATTGCTTAATATCTTAGAAACAATAGAAGATACCCTATAACTGATAAGGGTCATCACTTCACTTTCAGAGTCCACCCATCCTAGTTCAGATTCAAATATATGGCTATTATGATAAAGCCAAATGTGATACAAACAGCAACTATGTGTAAGAACAGTTCAAGGCATCCGAGAAGGTAGAGCTTGAGTAAGCAGCAAAGCAAACGTCCAGCAAACACAACAATTTGCCTCCTCCTCCTCCTCCTCTATTGTTGCAGACAATTTATATTAATAAGAAGGATCTATGGCCAAGCTACCCTTCAAGATCCCACTGTTCTTACTACTGTTGCTGTCTTTCGTGGTATCAATCGTAATAGCATCTCCATACCCACGATTCCCTCTTCAAAGGACCGCTAGCTGCCGGGCCAAATGTGGCAATGTAAACATCTTTGTACCCTTTGGTATCGGAGCTGACTGCTCGCTAAGCCATTGGTACGAGATTCTCTGCAACAACCAAGTCCCCCCATTGAAAAAGCTCAACTTACAGGTTCTTAACTATTCGAGTGACTCTGGCACAATTACAGTCAACTATCCCATAATCTATTCAAACTCAAGTTGTACACCTCCAGATTATAAAGTGAACCAAACCCATGTCACCTTTGAGGGCGTCGACTGCTGCCAGGGATCGGATAATTCATACTAGGGATGCAGCATTGACGGCTCCGGAAAAAATACAAGTCGTTATAGCTCCTGCAACGGCGTCGACTGCTGCCAGTCCACGATCCCTCGTGGTCTCCAAAGCTTTAAAGTCAAATTCGAGAGAAATAATAGTTTAGGAGCAAGCCCAGGAGATCAAGCCTGTCATTTTGCATTTATTGTAAATTCGACGTGGTTCGAGCCTGGCTCCACCCATCTATATGCCATCCGTGATAGAGGTTATGCTCCATCGGTGCTGGAATGGGGAATTATGGATGCTGATTACCTTATATCCATCGGAATCGACCAAACTGAAGCGCCTGGTTATGTTGGGACTAGAAGGTGCGAAAAACACATCGGTCAACGTGAATGTACGTAAACCAGTGTTGGACTGGCTTCCATACCAGCCAATAATAATTAGCACGGTCTGTGTATACCAGAAAAAAACTGGGACTAGGCCGCTCAGGTAGCTGGAAAAAAGTTCAATTTATATATTTTAAGTTAAAAACTAAGCAATTTTGTTGTATGCATGCATATGCTCGGTTGAATATTGTGATAAGTATCAATAACCGATGGTCTACCTATTTATTTAAAAGTAATAAGTTGTAATTAGCTTAATTTTTTTTAATTTATAAATTTAATAAATTCTCTATTTTATCTAATTTATAATTATATTTTCAACTTAATATTATTAAGTAGGTGTATACACATTTATGTGCAATTTTAAATACACTCTCAATAATAATATATCTAAAATTAGATAATATTAAAAGATTTTAACGTGTATTATATTAAAATTAAATTTTTTTAATATTATAAAATAAATAATATTTATCTATTTTATTCAATTTTTAATTATATTCTAAACAAATTTTTCTGTCTATTTTCATTTAAAAGTTTAAAGAATACATTCATCAACCTTATATATTATTTATATTTTTATTAATATTATTTTTTAAATTAATTTTTGTATCCGTCATAATTTCTCTATTATTCTTTTTTCTTTAAAAAGTTTATAATGCATTAGCTATTTATATATTTTTCATTTCTGAATATTATTTTCATTTTAAATCAAACCAACCAGATATTAATGAATGTGAAATCCCATATTACGATGGAACGATGTGGTGAGAAAGCCAGTGTGTTCATTGAGAGCAAATGAGGGCAGAAGCTTGGCTACGTACTTCATCATTTGTATGGAAGAGAATCATTTTTTTGATATAATCGATCAACCTATTCTAGAGAAGGGCAGCGCAGAAGAGTTGATGGCAGTTGCAAACCTTGCCAAAAGGTGCTTCAATTTGAAAGGGAGGAAAAGGCCCACAATGAAAGAGGTAGTGAGGGAACAGGAAGGAATAAGAAACCTAGTAGGGCATTCAGCTTCAAGGGTGGATGAAAATCAAGGAATTGTGAGTGATCAAGAGAACATCGGGACATCTGGGGCGATCGAAGCTTTGGCACTTTCTAGAGGAGGTGAGATGGATACATATACAATTTGTGTGTCAGATGTTCAACCACTCATGCCCAGCCAAACGTGGTGATATGGAGTAAATTTGACTCTTTCACTACTGTTTTACTTCACGTGCTATATTTATTAAGAAGTTTGTGTGGCTGCATTTCTCTCCAATAAAAAATATAATTTAAACTTGCAATTCCCTCAATCATTTAAATTTTCATAACACTACAGTTTTCCAAATGAATAATGTTAATCCATCATCGAGCAAGTAGATATTAAAGCTACTCTTTCACATCCAAATCTTCTGTATTCCTTATCACTTCTCCTTTGTGTATAAGCAGCCCCAGCATTGTTATAGCCAACCTAACCTCTGACAAAGAGCTAACCTAACCTCTGACAAAGAACAGTCAATGCCCTCGTAAATGTGGAAACACCACCATTCCTTTTCCTCCTTGTCCTTAGCAAGGCCCTACCACCCCTAAGAGGACCCTTTAATTCTCTTGAGAATGCAAATTTGGGAATGGAATAAGTGAATATATCACACACATGCTTGAATCAAAACTCAGATTTACTTTCTATTAAACAAAACATAATACATCACTTTTATATAATTGTTTAGTATAAACCTGAAAATTGCACGTATAAGATATATTTTTATGGTAACTGTCACGTTCTGGCCCGATTTGGCCAAGGACTAATAGACAACCCGCCATTCTTTCGAATTTCCAGTAAAGCTTCTCGAGTTCAAGAGAGTCAGACATATTACCTGTCATATTTTCTCTGGATAACATTTAACAAAATTGAAATTTCTGAAATGGTGTACCTGATTTTGGGTCCGAGGGGAAAACTGAAGTAGTTGTGTTATTTGCTTAAAATGTTTAAAGAGAGGGGGTGAGCTCGACAACTTAATGAGGGAAAACTTACTATAACGGTTTACTTGAGTTTATCTTATATTTAATTTATTTCTATTATTTCACACATTCACAGAATTAACAACCTCCATCCTATTATAGGAGGGATCACACGTTTGTTTGTTCGCAGAACGGTACTCGACCGCGCCACTTCTGGACTGGAGCGCCTTTTCCGTCTACCCTGATAGAGGGATGCTGCTTATACCCGGAGTTTGTGCAGATATCAGTAGTCCAATCCCAAACTCAAATTCTTTCACCATGTCCGCTCAACGGGGCGAGACCTCATTCCCCCTATTACCTCTGTCTTCGTGCACTAGTCCTCGGTTTCACGACCTACTAAACGACGATACTGCCCTTATGCTCCCTGGATCATCCAGCAGTCCTTGGGTCCCAGCAGTCCTTGGGTCCCATCACTACCTCATGCCAGATGTCCTGATGACATGAACCTAACGGTGCATGCACAATCAATAAGCTTTTTAAGTTATAGCCGTTATCTTTGGCCCTCTTGCACAACGGTCTGTTAGCTTAGCTTTGGCCCCACCACGCGTACTGGCCCAACAGGTTCAATGACCCAGCTTTGGCAAAGCAGCGGTTCAGCCCAACAAACTTGACAACTCAGCTTGGCTTGATGGGTATCACACAAGTTCCCATTATTCAGGTACTTTAGCCTCATGTATTACATGTCTGTTTTGGACGGGTCCATGCCCGTATCCACCGGCATTGGGCCCACTAGCATCTCGAGCATAAGCCCAGAATTAGCTTACAAATATTTTAAACAGAATCACCCAGTCAGGGGAGGCTAATTCCGAGAAAACAATTTTTCAAATTTTAAACCGTCATTCCAATCGGAATGAACGTCATAGTGGTTCCCATTCACCCAGTGATTTTGGCGGGGTTGCACTGGTGGAGTCTAGCCTTGCAGTTCCTCTTCCGGAAGCAGGCTCGAATAGTCAGTCCCTACATGTCATGGATGTCCTTGTTAGGGCGTTGAATTAAGGAATTATACTTATTGGCGTATTTACGTATAAGCCTTCATATTTGGCCTTAATTACACTTTAGTCCCCGAGGTTTGTGTGTTCATTTTTTCCTCCTCAATTACCCTTTTTTTTTCTTAATTCGACCCCCAAATTTTCTAATTATCCCTTCGACTCCTTAATTTTATCAACTGCCCCTGGTTTCCTTTAATTTTCTAAAATTTCTATTTAGCCCCAAATTTTCTAAAAATTACAATTTGACCCTCCAACTTTTCAAATTTTACAAATTGGTCCTCCATTTGATTCAATTTGTCCAACGAACCCTCAATTGGAAGGGAATTACATAAAAAAGACCCCTTAATTTTGTCAAATTGCCATTTGGTCTCCAATTTTTGAAAAATCCTCAATTTGCCCAACTTTTCAAAAATTGCATTTTGGTCCCCCAATTTTGTAAAATTTCCATTTTGCCCCAAATTTGTCCAATTAACCCTCAATTGGGGTGAATTTTTGAAAATTTCACAAAAGTCCCCAAAAATCCCCAAATTGGCATCCACCTTCTTCCCCAATTTGAGCATATGACACTTTGGATCTTACCTCGTCCAATTGGCGGCCTGTAAGTCTTTGTTTTCTTCAATTCTTGCTTCTAATCACCTCTTACAACTCCTCTCGATCATCCTGCACTTTGAATTTTAGAATTTGGCTAAGTTTCATGCATTGTTAGAGCTCCGCCAGAAAAGTTACAATAGAGAAAGAAAGGTTGCATTTCTTATTGGCGAAGAGGCGGTGGTCGGAGCTTAGTGTGGGGAAGGCTAGTGCTGGTTAAGGGGAACCTAGTAGGATTGAGTTCTGCTGCAATTCATTGTTGCACTACAGGAGTTTGAAAAGAGAAGTTTCGGTCTGTACAGCTCTGAAATTTTGAAATTCCGATGAGGGAAGGCGAAATTGAGCTTACTAGGGCCTGTAGGGGTGTTGTGAAGGACCTTATGAGGTTAGTGGTGGCTAAGGTGGGCGATGGAAGGGCCGGTTGGGGCAAGGTGGTGTCGGGTAGGAGCGCGCTGCTTCGAGCTCTGAAACAGCTTTACTGTGTGATCTCCCTTGCACCTCCATGGTTGTTTTGAGAAGGTCTTGAGCTAGAGTATTATTTCCCGGTTCCAATGCCACCCTTCGGAGCTCTTTTGGTGGAGGTTTCGCTGTTCGTTGGAGCTCTGGTTTGAAGCTCGTCGAAAAACTTACTTTTCTTCTTATTCGATCGATTGTGGGATGTTGAGAACGAATGTGTGGGTACCCTTTATATAGAGAGGTCGACAACTGATCGGGCTACCCACCGGCATAAAACTCGATTTCTAACGTGACTCCCGACAAACTGACCGGAGCAATTTTTGAGTCGCCGGATACTCCATCTTTTCCGGCCACTTCCTCTTTCTTTTTCTGTTCTCTATATTATTATTGTTATTATTATTTTATTTTTTTCAATTTAGGCAGGTTTTACTGTAACTGTGTAGATAAAAATAACATATATAATAAATAGAGAAATAAGTATAAAATCGTAATTTTGTAAAAATAAATAGAATATAATTGATCTAACTATATATTTATAGTATCTAGATATAAATTAGTCTTAACAAGTTGAGAGTAACATCTTTACATATAAATCATCACTACGATTTTTAATAATTAATTTAATATGCGTTTTATTGGTGATATTATGGATTTTGTAATTTTGATTCTCATATTCATACTAGTGCCTAATAATTTTGTAATTTTGATTATTCTAGTGGCTTGGATGAGGAAGTCTCTACATCATATTAGTGCATTTTTTTAATGAAAGAACTAGATCATTGAAAATGATGTGTTATTTGAAATAATATGAACTTGAATAATAAGTTTATGATCCTATTTGAAAATGGTAGTTAATTTTTTTATTTATTTTGAAACCTTTATGTAATTGTAAGGGAAATATAGTTGCATAAGAGGAATGATTTTCTTTGAATATTAGTATAGGATGACATGGATGTAGAAGTGTTTGTTACCTGCTATGGCAATCATTTATTTCCTATCCCTTCAATTTCCCAATCTTGGAAAGGGCATCCTCGCACTCTTTATAATCAATATAGGATGTTTCTTCTGGTATTTGATGAGGGTGGGATCATAATTATTCTTTTGATCTCTGATGAAGTCAGATCATAATGATTCTTCTGGTGGCGAACATCATGGGGTGTGACATGATAGAAAACTGGAAGTATCAGCCGATCTGTGGTATCCATGCAGCGTACCATATTCACAGCCTCTTGGAGGCACCATTTGCTCTCCGCGTAGCCTTGAGAGAGTATGACAATGTACATCTTGGAATTCTCGATCCCCTTCAGCAGCTCAGGGCCGATCTCCTTACCAGAAGGGAGTTCCATGTTGTCTTTGAAGACATTGATGCCGGCACCCACAAGACGTTGGTACAGGCAATCGGTGAAGCTGGAACGAGTATCCGGCCCCCTAAAGCTTAGAAAAACATTGTATTCGTATCCCATAGGGTTAGTGCGCAAGGACCGACTGGAGGATGAGGGATCAGTTGGAGCGCAATGAATTTAGATAGATGTAGCAGAAGAGTGATCAAAGAGATCACCATGAGGAGGAACAACCTGGGCGGCTGTAGCTGTGGTGATTGAAGGATCAGCAGGAGTATCATGATCAGGAACTGGCGGGACGGCTGAAGACGAGGGGGAGCCATGGACGGAATGATGATAATCGCTCATTCTTCGGTGGTGGAAAGAGAAGGTAAGTCACAGGGAGGAAGACAAGCGAAGGGATGAAGTGCTTGTAGCTCTGGGGTGAATGAAATAATTTAGGTCCTTCATCATATTTTCTATAGGATTAGTAGCGCTGCCCATTGCAAGTAGTGGCGCTGGCCTTTCATTTCTTCACCATTTTGGGACGTAAACAATGGATGTATGGTGCAACTACATTGTCAGAGACATGTGCAGCACTTCAAGGTTAGGTGACATGCACGTTCAACCTCCTTTCCTCTTCAACAGTTTTAAATTCAGAGTCCTTAGGCGGGAGCTAAATTAATAGTATAAGTATAGCTCATCGAATAGGATTCCGGTTATCTGCAAAACGTGGTGCGGTATTAACCATATTTTGAAGATTCCAAGCCTTACTCATGATCGAGACTAATACATCTCTTTATCCAATTTTTCATATAATGTTTTGTAAAAATCATTATTAATACCTGAGCTCATTTCTTACTAACAAATTGTTTTTGTACAGGTACGGTAATACACCACAATATACATATTGTACCTGAATACTTATATTTTCTTCAATATAAAAACAAATGATATTAAGTATGGTGATATGGTAAAAAACCCTAAAAAGCTTATAAAGAGTGGAGCGGGGCTTTATTGGGACCCTTCTAAACAAAATGAGCTTCGAGTCCATTTTTACTAACCGAAAATAAATAGAAGTAAATGAAACCCGATACAACCCAATCGGGCACTATGTTAGGGAGATCCTATTTTATATTACCTTTTTTTATTTACAGCAGAAATTATTAATTCATGCTATAGAAAATATTTAGTGCGGCTGAAAATAAATAAAAAATACTCTAAAATATCTCTTGCTATTTTTTTCTTAAAGTTATCCAAATATAATAAAGTTATTTAAAAAATTAATCAACACGTACTATTTAACATCGAATTATAAGAAATATGCGTTTATTTTAGTGTAAATTCTAGAGTTACTTTATAAGAGGAGATAGCCTTTATATAGATCAAGTATCAAAAAGATATATCGGTCTTCCAATACTTGGGAGAAGTAATAGGAGAAATTTAAATTTCCAAAAAGAGAATAAATTCTAAATAAGTTCTAATTAAACATGTTTTAAGTACAATATATATTTATACAATAAGTTGTATTTTGTTGCCTTAAGGATGGTGTAAGGAGATTAATTTTATAATCTCTAGATTTTAAAAAAGTGACATAGGGAAGCAAGAAAACATAAGTTGAGTAAGATGGTAAACAACCACATAAATTAAGGAAAAATGTGGTATAGGGTGTTCAAGGATATAATTTCAACAAATTTATACTTATAAAGTAAGCATCCATCCTATTAAAGGATCACAATTATGTAGCAAAGTTATAAAGAAAATATACTTTGGAAATTCAAATATAATGGAGGCCAACTTAAGGGGACATGAGCATGCCAAAGAATTCATATAAGTAAATAACTTATTAAGTAAGGACTAATATGCTAAGTTAGGGATGGTCGGAATATAAAGATATGTGGTCCCGATGGATACATGCACTAAAAGAGCACACAATCGATACAATGTAAGCTAGATGTAGTACTTGATACTACTAAACCATAATAAGAAATAGAAGAGATACTAGTGTAATATAATAAAATTTGGACGTGAGTAGATTACTGTACCCCTAGATTACACTTTCCTTGTAGAAAATGGTCAAAATTATAACATAAAAGTCAAATCATCCGATAGAACTCCAAGTGACTTATTGAGACAATTTATGTGAAATATGTATAGTAATACACTAACTAATAATGAAAATCTTTACAATTTTTTTTCCAGTCGATATGCACTCTAATTTATTTTGTATCCGCCTGCTCCGTTAATTCAATAGTCTTTTTCATTGCTTTGTAAAATGACACTCTATTCTTTAATTGTACAGATATAAATTTTACAAGAATATTAGGGTCCCTAAGGGTTTGTAATTCTTCTAATAGTAACGTTAACTTTTCTGTTGACATAATTTAATTTTTTTTGTATAATCACCTTCTATTAATAACTTTGGGAATCCCATATAGATTATTACTTGAATTAGATCCATTCTTTTTTTAATAGGGTATTTTCATATTTTTTTATATATATTTTTTGATATAATCTCGTATTTTTTTTATCTTCTTGTACAACTTCGTAATAAATTTTTGGTTATGCAAACCAAATAGAATTATAATTTGAGTCGTGACAAGTCGGAAACCAAGTAAATTTATTTTTTGTCCCATAATCTCCCACTATTATATATATAATATCTTTGTACTTATTTTTACATTCACTTTTTTTTAAGCCGAAAAATTTTCCTTTCATATTCATATAGAGACGTATGTTGCAATACAATTGTTATATGACAAGTGCGTCTTCTTATTGGATAACTCCGTCCTCGAGCTCGAGGTTTTAATTTTTTTCAAATTAGTACCTTCGTTGACTTCTGGTTTGCTAATAACTAAATTTGCTTGATTTAAACACATATTGTGGCTGGCATTTGCTGCTGCAGAATAAATCAATTTAAAAAATTAATTTTCACACTTTTTTATAAGATAAGTAAGGAAGGTTTTTATTTGGTGGTGAAAAGCCATCTAGTGTAGTGGATTGGAAAGCTAGATTTGTGATATAATATTTGGTGTACAAATAATTAGATAAAAAAAATATAAAATAAATTATTATAGATAACGACTACAATTTGATATTCAAGTAGTTGGAATGCAAAAATAATTGAATATTTTCTCATTTCTGAATTGAGTTTAAAGTTATATATATTAAATTTAATTGACTTAAATTTAGTTTGTTAATACTAAATTTAATAAATTTATAATATCAAGTGAATCGGGTTAAAATAACTATTTTCGTACTTTACCTAATTTTTTATTATTTTTATTATATCAAGATGATACACTCATTTAAATATTTTGATAAGTTGTAATAGACTTTAAATATCTAATATATTGATGAGGTGATAGAAAAATAACTAATACAACTTCTGTGATTAGAGCAAAAAAAATAGGGTGAAGAGTACAAATGAAGATTGATCCTTCTCTACACTTCCCTTTTAAGTCATGTATCTTACAAAGATCACTTATGACAATATTTTATTGAGAAGGGTTTAGAATCTCCAAATACAACAACTCCCCATGCCCCGATTTTCTGACATGAAGTTAGGGAGGAGTGAGGTTCTTCATCTGTATAAGAAGGATTGAATTGACTATTTTGAGGCAATATAAGAAGGAATGACCCTATATTGGTTCCTTTGGGATGGAAGGTCGAGGCATGCCATCCATCTCAACCCTAAATTCATTGATTTTATTAGTTAGACCTTGAGATAGAAATATGTGTATTAGTTCCTCCATAGAATCAAGTCCTCAATAACCACGTAATCGTCGTCCCCACTGAATCCATGGTCTACTGCCGGTGGATCGATCATCAACCCTTGAGCCATGCTGGCCATCAAACCAGGCATGTCAAAGATCTCCTCCTCATCGAAATAAACCCTCGTGCCCTTCTCGTCGACCATCCCATCTATCACAAATAATGAACAAGAGGCCCGAAAAGAATATGATGACGGCGATGTGGTTCTAGGGCTATCTCCGATATTTCTAGGGCTTTGTATGTTACTAAAAGAAGACGTCGAGGCTGGTGGCGGCGGCGGCTGAGGGGAAGTTGAGTGGGGCCGAGTCTCTTCTTATGGTCAAGGCAGCTACGTCGTAGGCCTTGGCAGCCTCTTCGTGGTTGTCGAACGTCCCGAGCAATACCCTCGACTTCTGGTTCAGCGCTCCCATCTCGCAGACCCACTTCCCATTCCTCTCCCTCACCCCTCTGTAAAAGGGGTGCCGCGTCTCTTCGTACTTCCTCCTCTCCCACTTCTTCTTCCAGCCATTGATGCTGCCGATGCTGCTGAGAGGACGGCTTCCACGCCTTGATCCTCCGGCCGAAGACGGTGAAAAATACTGGTCTTGGAAAAGCACACGTGGAAGGTTGGCTTATTTAGTATCTCTCTCTGTCACTCTTTATAAAATGTGAAGACCCTTTTCTTCCTAACAACTGCAAAATTGGAATTTTGTCAGTAGATGCCATTTGAGAAATCAAAATGGAACTCCCAAGAATTCATGGATTGAAAGTGTCCTAAGCATGGAACCATGAGTTTGTCAAAACAACACCAGTGGCAAGGGGAGGAACTGGTGAGGGTCATCGTTCAACAGTGCCAAGTCGGTCCCGACAATTATCAATGGTCAACTGGCATCACCGTGAAAAATGATTTCGGAATATCAAGCATGTCCATTCCTCAATAACACATGTTTTATGGATGCGTATCGTGGCTCCAGGTCGGTGTTACCTCTACACTTATATACTATTATTTTATTTATATAATTTTTAAGGTTATTATTAATTTTTTCGTTCAAATATATAATTAATATTCAAAAGTTCAAATATATAATTAACTATTGGCCAAAGTAATAACCTGTAATTAAAGAAATTTTTTTCGGTCTCAACAACTAACCTTTATTATTTTTTCGTTCTTAGTATTAATAATTTTATTAAGTTTAATATTTTTATTTCATACTTTTTAATAACATAAGATAAATTTTCAGTATCAGTTTGAGTATTAGTGTGAACTCACTTTCTATAATACAATTTGAAAAAATATTGTGTAATAATAGAAAGTGATTAGTTAAAATGATCATGTGTAATTTTTTAAATCTTATAAAATAACAATAATTCTACTTTTTATATAATTTGAAATCATATTATCAATAAAAATAATATATATATATATATTATAAATTAATAATGAGATATATTTATATTTATTTTAAAATATTATAACTTTATATAAACACCATAATTTTATATTTTATTTAATGTAATATTTTCAAATTTTCTTATTCCTATTAAATAATATTTATATATTATTATATAATAATGTTAATTCATTTTATTGTAGCAATAACTTATTTGTGGTATACAATATAATTATACTATAAAAAGTGATATATAAAAATATAATATACATATTATAGTTTATTATAGGATACATATTCTAAACTATTAATATTTATTTTTGCATTATAACAATAATTTATTTGTATTATATAATAATATATATACATAAATGTATGTTGTATATAAATAATATAATTTATCCTATATAATTTAGATTACTTAATAATTTATTAGTCTTGTGTCACGTAGTCATGAATCTAGAGAGTCAACTAATATTGCAACTTGAGCAAAAAAAAACTAGCATTGCAACAACATAAAAGTGGAATGAAACCAGAGTCTTCTGAATTCACACCAAGGAATAGGGTTCAAAGCTCGGATCATGAATGAAGATGAAACAAATCTATCCTATGCCATTGAACTCTTGAACCCAAAGAGGCGAGGAACACAGAGAAATGAAAATATGAAAGTAACACATAGAATTGAATTTCCAGATGAAGATCTCATATTGTCAATCACACCACAGAGTAAATTCTTCAGTGTCCAAATCACCGTCTTCCTGACCGAGTCCATAATCCAATATCGCAGGTGGAGCAATCATCAACCCTTCAGCCATGCTGACCATCAAGCCAGGCATGTCGAAGATCTCGTCCTCATCGAAGTACAGCCTCGAACTCTTCTCTTCCACCCCCTCATCCGTGTTTAAAGACAACGAAGAAGAACATGATGACGATGATGGTAATGAGGTTCTCAGGTCATCTCCGTCGCCAGGGTTGGGCGAGTTACTAAAGGAAGCCGTCGAGGCCGGTGGCGGCCGGGGGAAGTTAAGGGACGCCGAGTCTCCTCTTATGGCCCAGGCAGCCGCATCGTATGCCCTAGCGGCCTCATCTGGGCTGTCAAACGTACCTAGCCATATCCTCGACTTCGAGCAGGCTCTCATCTCGCTGACCCACTTCCCGTTCCTCGCCCTCACACCTTTGTAAATGGGGTGCCGCGTCTCGTTGAACTTCCTCCGGCCCGACTTCTTCTTCCGACCATTGATGGCACCCATGCTTGCGAGCGGTCGGTTTTCACGCGCCATCCCTCCGACCGAAGACGGTGACAAAGGGGAGTAGATTTGATCGTGTCATGACTGAGATACTTGTGATGGGATATATATATATATATATAGACACCCAGAGAGAATATAGATTTCATGCACGATGGCTATGTTGGAGGAAGGTGTTAGGTTGGCTGAGGTAGATTTCCTCGAACTCTTATTCCATTATTCCAGCATGTGGAGAATACTATGTTTTGAAAAAAAAACACGTGAATTTAAGGGTATAAACCATGAGACTTTGGCCTTTAATTTGTCCCCCTGGGGCATCACCATCTTTGTCCTTATCTTAGTATGGCACTGTTTTTTTCTCCTAAATTGCAAAAAGACATTGGGATGGACCTCAAGAATGGAATTTTTGCACGTTGATGCTACTGCTACCATGAAGTAGACGACAGGGGCATTGGAGTTGGGTCACCCGTTGTGTAGTGGCAAGCTAAAATGGCGGCTCCGACAACCCTCAAAAGTCCGAGAAAGTGGTTCATTACATGACATCCACTACCACTACCTTATTTTTACTTTGTATCAAACTTATTATAGAATTGCTACTTATTTTCTCCAGTCTTTTTTTTCTTTTTCACTGTCCAAAGAGAGAAGATTGGTGTTATATACAACAGGAGAAATTCGTTCATACGAGACTCAATAGCAATAGCCTGATTTTACCTCATGTAGCCAAGTTTCCAATGAGATTTGAACACTTGGATACCTCGTCCCTTTCTAGCAATTGAAGCTACTGCAATGCAATAGAAGAGAAAGATGCAAAATCGCCTCTTTGTGCACCGATCGGAAACTGGGTCTTAATACCCACTGTTATGTAGAAGGAATGAGCTCATTAACATGGCCCAGAAAGATACCCTTGTATGCTTATCTCTATCCCTCGTGATAGTGATGAGCAGTGTCTACCTGGTGTCATTGTTAAGGATGAGGAAAACAATCTTAACCAGCAAGCTAAAGTAGACGCTGAAAGGAGCCTTGACCATAGGCGCACTATAGTGAAAAGATGATAGTGGACAAAGCATCAAATCAGAGGCAAATGCTTTGTTTAAAAAACGGGAAAATACCGATTTTCAGAGAACATTGTTGATCAATTCAACCTCTAATTTTCCCTTTTCCAAGGCCTTGGTCGTGCCTGGAAAAGGCTCAAACCCGCCCTAAACCCGTCGTTGATCGCACGCTCTGTTTCGGCTGGGCAGCTGCTCTGTTTTCCCAAGCCCCACTCAAGCTTAAACGGGCCCCGACAAGGCCCACTCCAGTGAGGAATTAGTCCATGGACCACCGAGAGATCCCCATGAGCTTGAAACCCAAATGGGCTTACACTTGAAGCTGTTCCAGCGGTAATGATCTGTCATATTGCTCGTCGAAAATAGCAAAATTTAGATGTTGGAATTGATTCAGGAGATGGGATTTTACATGGGTAAACAAGCAATTCTCAGTTGCCTGTACTAACTATTACATACACAATGAGGGATCAGTCGGTGTGGTTTCTAGACATTTCATGTTTGTTTTCTGGAATGGACTACCGGGTACCCGCTCACGTGTGGAAACCGTGTGAATTTTCACCAGCAAATGTAAGAAGGGAATTGTGTCAAAGGTGTCTGATAAAAATTGGAAATGACAAAAAGATTTGGATGCACGACCCACTAGAGGATGAGGGATCAGTCGGTGTGGTTGTAGAGAGTGAAGTGCTGGTGAGGGCACCGTGCATTTGTATAGATGTAGCAGCTGAGGGATCAAAGAAATCACCATGAGGAGGAACAACCTGGGTGGCTGTAGCTGTGGTGATTGAAGGATGAGCATCATTTATCAGTATTAGTAGAAAAATAATTTGTTAGTAAGAAATGAGCTCATTTATAATATAAGTTGGGATTTTTTTTTGCTCAATAAGTTTGAGGCTATTAATAATGATTTTTAAAAAAAATTATATGAAAAATTGGATAAAGAGATGTATTAGTCTTGGTCAATATCCAGACAAATCATGAGTAAGGCTTGGAATCTTCAAAATATGGCCTGTGACGTTAACACCGCACCCCGTTTTTCAGATGACCGGAATCCTATTCTATGAGCTATACTTATACTATTAATTTAGCTCCCGCCTAAGGACTCGAACTTAAAACTGGTGAAGAGGAAAGGAGGTTGAACGTGCATGTCACCTAACCTTGAAGTGCTACACATGTCTCTGACAATGTAATTGCACCATACATCCATTGTTTACGTCCCAAAATGGTGAAGAAATGAAAGGCCAGTGCCACTACTTGCAATGGGCAATGCAACTAACCTATAGAAAATATGATGAAGGAACTAAATTATTTCATTCACCCCAGAGCGACAAGCACTACACCCCTTTGCTTGTCTTCCTCTCTGTGACTTACCTTCTTTTTCTACCACCAAAGAATGAGCGATTATCATCATTCCGTCCGTGGCTCCCCCTTGTCTTCAGCCGTCCCGCCAGTTCCTGATCATGATACTCCTGCTGATCCTTCAATCACCACAGCTACAGCCGCCCAGGTTGTTCCTCCTCATGGTGATCTCTTTGATCACTCTTCTGCTGCATCTATCCAAATTCATTGCCCTCCAACTGATCCCTCATCCTCCAGTCGGTCCGCACGCTCTAATCCTATGGGACGCGAATACGATGTTTTTCTAAGCTTTAGGGGGGGCGGATACTCGTTCCAGATTCACCGATCACCTGTACCGTTGTCTTGTGGGTGCCGGCATCAATGTCTTCAAAGACAAAATGGAACTCCCTTCTGGTAAGGAGATCGGCCCTCAGCTGCGGAAGGGGATCGAGAATTCCAAGATGTACATTGTCATACTCTCTCAAGGCTACGCGAAGAGCAAATGGTGCCTCGAAGAGGCTGTGAATATGGTGCGCTGCATGGATACCGCAGATCGACTGATACTGCCAGTTTTCTATCATGTCACACCGCATGATGTTCGACACCAAACCGGAGATCATTATGGTCCGGCTTTCATGGAACACGAGAACAATCATCCTTGGGACACTATAGACAAGTGGAAGGTTGCTCTTTCCAAGATCGGGAAATTGAAGGGATGGGAAATAAATGATTGCGATAGCAGGTAACAAACACTTCTACATTGATATCATCCTATACTATTTGTTTCCCACAATGGGATTGGAAATTTGACAATTTTCGATTTACATAGAGATTTTTTCACAAACATATAAATACATTTATTTTTTTTACATATAGTTGCACATGGAATAGTCTTATAATTTTTTTTTACCAATCTTATTTTATACCTCTTAACTTTTTCTTTAACATCACAATAAACATGGATTCATCTACCAACATTTTATTGATTCGAATGAATTTTATTTTCTCATACACCTAGTTGTCACGAACATATATAAATATATATATATTTTTGCACAATGTTCTCACGAATATATAAGTAACGGGTTTTAAGGGTAAATATCTGGTCAAACCTTTCAAACACTATAATCATACGAGTCGTATCACTATTATAGTAAAGGGCGTAAAGACTAAAATATATTTAAAACACGGTATTTGTCCATTTATTATATTCTATTTATTTTTCTTAACTTTTACAAAATTATAATTTTATACTTATTTCTCTATTTATTATATATATTATTTTTATCAAATTTCTATATTTCATTATTATATTTTTATCTTATTAATAATTAAACCTTTCATTTTTTTGTTATACTCATTCTATTCATAATTTGATTCCTAAATTTATGTTATTTATATTTAAATTCCTAAAGTTTTATTAACCATATTTTTTAATCATCCATACACTTTTATTAAATTAACAAATATTTATTAATTATAATTATGTCTTAAATATTTTATCATTTATTAAATTCCTAAACTTTTATTAATTATCATTAAGTATCTAATTAAAAGTAAATCATTCAATAATATTTTTATATATTTCTACTCCTTAATTTAATATAATTAAAATTATATTATTTATTCTTAAATACTATTTTCTAATTCATTTATAATATTTAGCATTAAGTATCTAATTAATTACAAAATAAATTTATAAAAACAGTAGAGTTATTCATTTATTGAATGAGATTTAAGTTATTTATATAGTATTTAATGAATTTAAATTTAGTATAGTTAATATGAAAGATAATATATATAACAATCCTATGGTACCTATCCGGGCTCAATTAGATATTTTACTATTATTCTCGATTTTTTATTATTTTTATTATTATAAAAAATAAAATATAATAATTAAAATATTTTAATATATTTAAAATTTTAATATATTGAAGAGTTTATTGAGTAAATAAAATTACAAAATAAAATAATAATCACTCACATAATTAATTTTTTTGCTCAATAAAATATTATTTTATTAATTTATCAAATTAGATATAATATTAATATAATAATAAGTTAAAAATGAGATAATTTTTTAATTCTTAATAATATATCTAAAATTATTTGGTATAAAAGTATTCAAACCACTTTAAAACTGATTATTAATGTACAAACATGATAATGTTAATATATCTACACAGAAATTATTTAATCATTTAACTAATATCATTTATCACTATAAAAATTTCATATAAAACAGCGATTTATCAATATAATAGTTTATCATCCATATAAATTGTAGTTATTTTTTCTGAAATATAGCATATAATATATAAGAGTTAGATTCAAGTATTATTTTGGGTTATCCTTATTTTTTTTACAAGTTATATTCTTTCCAATATAGCTTGTGCCTTAGCTTCCAATATGTGTGCAATAAAATTGGAAGTTACTGGCATGCAATAAATAACACGGTTCATTCCTTACTTTTATTATCAATTGATCAAATGAGTCATTCACATTAATCTTTACAGTGTAACTTAATAGCCGCTTTTATACTCGTTCAGTTTTCGTAGGCTAATTTAGCTTATTTCTAATATGACTTTGATCCTTATTAACATTCGTATATTTTCCAATCGAACCAATTATGTTACCGATTAATTTCTAAACTTGTGGTGGGCATCCTAATAATATAATTCTATTAAGTTCCTTTCATATCGTCTAACACGTTGTGGCAAATTTGCACTTCATTGCTTCACTCTCTTATTTTTTCTTGTTTTAAATTAAATAACCAAAATTCAATCAATTCAATTAAAAAAAAATTAATAAACTGTTCAATTCTTACCCACATGTTACAAATCAGATAATATATTTGCATTTAACTAGTAAATTAACAATAAAAATAAACAAGAAAGAGAACCGTATCCGTGTCATATTCCCCAACTTGGTTAGATTCTTTTTGTCTTACTTTGTTCGAATACCATGCTGTGCAGGAGAGCTCTTAGAAAACCCCTGTTAATAGTGTCTTACACACTACACTCTATTCCCCTGGTTATGCTCGAGAAAATAGAATAATTCTTGCACTATTCCTATATTATTATGGATCAAACCAATTGGAACAAATGCATTTTATTAACATATTGTAAGCATACATATAAAAGGCTTTAGTAATACTTTGCAAATGAATTTATAGGAGAAATTGCATAAAAAAATTGGACGATATTGATTAATACCCCGGAAGCTTGGACTTTGGTACGAGTACAATGTTCGTTTCATTTATTTATTGCCGGTAGCATTTGACTAGGGTAAAGAAATACGGGACAACATCCACCAATTCAACACCCACGCACCTCAAAAAAGGTTTCGTTGTTCCAAGCTATTTATATTTCCAAAGAAGGAAACAATTTTAAATTAAACTATTTCGAATGAGATATGGAAACAATATAGTATTCGTATTAAGTGAGTTGAGTTATTTCAAATGAATGATAATGAATGGGTTAGAGAGTATTTTGTTATAACAATGTGGGAGATAAATCTGGTAGTATTATAGAGAAGATATTAAGAAGTATAACTTCAAATTTTAACTATATGGAGTGTGATAGAAGAAAATTGTGATACTTCAACAATAAGCACAGAAAACTATTTGTTCATTGAAAGAAAAAGACTAATACATGGAGATGAATAAACCTCTAAGGTTAGTATACGGGAAAGGTAAGATAAAATTAATTATGAAGAAAATAGGTTTGGTGGTAATTATAATATTATATAAATATATAATTTAAAATTGAGAATTATGTAATTTTTTATAAAAAAATTATTATTATAAAGAATGAGATATATTAATATACTTAATTTATTATTTTAAATTTATTTAAAAAATATTAATTATATATTATTTATATATATAAATGTATTAAGTAAAAATATATATTTTTTAAATTATAAATAAAATATTACCAACTATTTCTAATATAATTTGTATTAATAACATAAATTATTATATTATAACAAAATTTAATTAAATTTTAATATATATATTATGATGTAGTGATCATAATATTATTATTTTAAATAAAAGTACTAAATTTAATTATTAAAATAATTATTTTTATTTTATAATTATTATTTTATATTTAAATTATTATGTCCTTGACAAGTAAGTAAAAAATTATGAGATGAGTTGATATGAGAGAATTTTAAATACATATCAACCGTAATTAAAATTAAGTTAAAATTATTGATAAAATAACTATTTTATTAAATATTTGATAATAAAATATTATATTTGAAATGTTGGATTATATAATGTAATATTTGAAAAAAATTATGTTAAATGTTAATTATATAATTTTTTATATAATACTGTAATTTAACTTAATGCAATGTTATAACATCAAATAATAAATAATTAAGAATGGGTTAGAGGAGGAACAACAACAACTTTACACAATCACAGGACATGGGTCAGTGGAGTGTGACTGGGTCGTGTGTTACATTCAACCCTCGTATTTATATGTAGAATTTAGTAACTCATTTTTTTAATTTACAAAATAATTTCTAATTTTTCAAAATTTTATTTATTTAAATATTTGATCCTATAAATTAAAATATATCAATTAATTATTTTAAAAAAACCTTTCCCACCAAAATTCTCCATTTCACTAAATGTCATGTTTTTTAGTATTATAATAATTTTTAGATTTTTAATTATGTAAATAATTAAATTTTATAATTTTTTGTGATCAAACCATGTCGGCAAAGTATACAATTATAGGGCATGATGAGGATAGAGGATGGAGGATGGAGGCATTGGCTTGCTTTCCAAAAAGTTTATGGGCATCTTCAATTATTATTATTATTATAGCAGAGACATAATGTCACGGATTTCAAACAAGAGAGGGGTCTAGTGGGAAACTTCTCCCCACCTTCCAAGCCACAGATTCATATAACTTAATATCATCCTACTTTTTCTCCTAGTCAAGTTGGTGCACTCTTCTTTATTTCAGTCACCAGAGCCACACCACTCCATCCCTTTGCTTGCCTTCCTCCTTGTGACTTATCTTCTTCCACTACCAAAGAATGAGCAATCATTATCACTCCTTCCGTGGCTCCTCCTCGTCTTCAGCCGTCCCGCCAGTTCCTGATCACGATACTCCTGCTGATCCTTCAATTACCACAGCTACACTCGCTCAGGTTGTTCCTCCTCATGGTGATCTCTTTGTTCCCTCAGCTGCTACATCTATCCAAATTCAGGGTGCCCTCACCAGCACTTCACTCTCTACAACCACACCAACTGATCCCTCATCCTCTAGTTGGTCCTCGCGCACTAATCGTCAAGGGACAGCTTCCATCGACCCACCTGCCAAAAGAAGAAAACAAACTGATTCTACTAATTCCTCATCCACTGTAGAGGCCACAGAAGTCCTACCCTCTCATGGTGATCTCTTTGTTCCCTCAGCTGCTCCATCTCATGGTGATCTCTTTGATCCCTCATCTGCTGCATCTATCCCTAATCCTATGGGATACGAATACGAAGTTTTTCTAAGCTTTAGGGGGCCAGATACTCGTACCAAGTTCACCGATCACCTGTACCAACGTCTTGTGGGTGCCAGCATCGATGTCTTCAAAGACAACATGGAACTCCCTTTTGGTAAGGAGATTGGCCCTCAGCTGCTCAAGGGGATCGAGAATTCCAAGATGTACATTGTCATACTCTCTGCAGGCTACGCGAGGAGCAAATGGTGCCTCGAAGAGGCTGTGAATATGGTGCACTGCATGGATACCGCAGATCGACTGATACTGCCAGTTTTCTATCATGTCACACCGCATGATGTTCGCCACCAGACCGGAGATCATTATGGTCCGGCCTTCATGGAACACGAGAACAATCATCCTTGGGTCACTATAGACAAGTGGAAGGTTGCTCTTTCCAAGATCGGGAAATTGAAGGGATGGGAAATAAAGGATGGCAATACCGGGTAAGGAACACTTCTACATGCATATCCATATAGTATTCATCTTATTCAGCTATAATTATTACAGCCTGTTTCTTAATACTCTTTATGATACACCAAGATTGGTTAATACTATACTGACTTTGATCTTCTTTTTCTAGAGCTGAAGGGGAAGTAGTAGAAAAGATCCTCAATGATGTCATAAAACTTCTAGACAAATTCAAACTGGACGTTCCTGATGATTATTTGGTCGGGATCGATGATCAAGTTGATGAAGTAAGGGATATGCTCGCCATTGAAATAGCCGATGTGAGGCTTGTTGGGATTTGCGGGATGGGTGGAATTGGGAAGACAACTATTGCCAAGCTTGTCTACAACCAGCTCAGTTATCATTTTGAACGCTGTTGCTTCCTGGAGAACGTCAGAGAGGCATCATCACAGAGCAGCGGCATGGAGAAACTCCAGCGTCAACTAGCCTCCGACTTATTTTTGCGTGGACAACCAGAGTTTGATAACACTGAGAAGGGAAAGTCCATGCTTGGACACAGGATACCCCATGAAAAGGTTCTCATCCTTCTTGACGACGCTGACAGGCGTGAACAGCTGAGCAATCTATTGCCAAGTCTACGTAAATATGCTGCTGGAAGTAGGGTTATTGTCACTACTAGAGACAGAGCTGTTCTGGAAGATTTCGAAGTCCAGCATATACATGAAGTGACAGGATTGAGGGAGGAGGATGCACTTGTACTATTCAGCAAGTATGCATTCAAGCAGGATTCTCCAGCTGCCGAGCTTGCCCATCTGTCTCGAGAAATCGTCAAGGCAACAGGAGGACTTCCTTTAGCCATTGAAGTGATAGGTTCTCGTCTATCCTCCACTCGTGAAGTGAACGTCTGGAAGGAAACACTAAAGGTGTTGAAAGTCGAAACGAAGGTCCGTGAGAAATTGAGGATCAGTTATGATTCATTATCTGATAACGCAAAGAAGATATTTCTAGATATTGCATGTTTGTTTTCTGGAATGGACTATGGGGTACCTGCTCACATGTGGAAATCGTGTGAACTTTCACCGGCAAATGTAAGAGGGGAATTGTGTCAAAGGTGCCTGATAAAAATTGGGAATGATAAAAAGATTTGGATGCACGACCTTCTTAAGGAACTTGGTAGGGAAATTGTCTATCAGGAGAACGAACAACCAGGAGAAAGAAGCAGGCTATGGCGCCATAGGGATGCATTTGATGTACTAGAGATGAAACTGGTACGTACGATCCTAGTCTTGTAAAATTTTCAATGCTTGTTCACCCGCTTGGAGAAGACATATAAGGCTTCTCTATTTCTTCTCTTGGCATTCCCCCACTTGTTGGCTTTTCCGACTGCACTTAGTTACTTGTTGAGCAGGGAACAAACAAGGTGGAGGCCATCCATTTAGATATTGGAGTGGAAGATATCAGCGATGGTGGTTTTGATGGAAACAAGTTTAAGAAATTGACGATGCTTCGGTTTCTGGACTTGGGTGACATTAATCCCTTTGGAAACTACAAACAACCTCTTCGGAAATTAAACTGGCTAAGTTATCATGGAAATTACCCATTGAAAATACCTTCAGATTTACATTCGACGAAGCTGGTTGTCCTCGACATGTCCAATAGCTCAATTACAGAGAGGTGGCCCAGATGGACTTCTACCAAGGTACCAGAAACTGCAGTTTACTTGTGCTTTCTTAGTTCATGTTTAAGAGTACAACTTTTTTCATCGTTTCCTGATTTCTTTCTTATTCACCAGGTTCTGGAGAATGTTGAAGTCCTTAATCTCACTAGTTGCCATCAATTGGGGAGAATTCCTGATCTCACCCCATTTAAGTTGATGCAGAAACTAATACTTGAAGACTGTCTAAAACTTACTAAGGTTGACAAATCAATTCTGCCCCTTACGGCTCTCAAGTCCCTCAGCTTGAAGAACTGCAGCAAGCTTAGGGAGCTGCCTGAAGATTTGAGCTATTTGTCAAATTTGGAAGAGCTTATCGTTGATGGAACTCTTATACAAGAAATTTCCATACCAAAAGGTATGCAATCGCTTACGACTCTCAGTGCCCAACGGTGCAGATCACTGACTCAAATTCCTGACTCGAGAAATTTTATGAAGCTGCAACAGCTATTGTTGAATTACTGTGGCTCATTAAAGGATATACCAGAATCCATAGGATATTGGGAGTCACTGGAAGAGTTGAATATATCGCACACTGGTGTGAGGCTCTTGCCTGAATCTATCAAAAACCTGATCAATTTGAAAGTGCTGGATATTAGTCACAGTGCAGTGAGATATCTTCCACAGATGAAATTGGAAAAACTACAAGCAGTTGATGCCTCACATTGCCGAATCTTGGCTGGAACAGTCTCATTCGGAGTAGAAAATCCACCTGGGTTAAGAATATTGAGATTAGATCACTCTAGAGTTACTGAAGTTCCATCAAGTTTCCATGGGCTCAGTCACCTTCAAACTCTAAGTCTCCGTAGTTGCTCTGATCTTTTGACTTTCCCTGTCCTTCCCTCAAGCTTGATCAATCTCTTAGTCACTTGTCGGTCACCGGAAGCAGCACTCCATAACTGGAGTAATTTGGTTCATTTAAAGCAGTTGCATATTTTAGGATGTCCTTCCATCCTCACAATCTCAGATGGAATTGACAAACTTTCTAGGCTTAAAGAACTCTTCATTGGAGACTGTCCAAAACTCGAATCCCTCCCTATACTCCCATCAAGTCTTCATTACTTGCAACTTTCGGGCTTGCCTTCACTTAAAGAGTTACCAAGTCTATCAGATTTGAAATGTCTGTCCAGATTCAGCCTATCGGGATGCTCTGAAATCGTGAAAATTCTAGGATTGAAGCAACTAGTATCATTAAAAGCGTTGAGGATCAGCAGTCCATTGATAAATATTGAAGGCCTCGAGTGTATTCCATCTTTATCTTCCCTGCGGGTGGAAGGGTGTGAATTCCAGAATATATATGATTTGCAGGAACCAGATAGAGTTTGTGTACCTGTTGGATTTGCGGCTTTGGAGACATTAGAAATTTCTCGCTGCAAGAATCTAGAGAGGCTTCCTGCAGTTGCTTCATGGTTTCCAAAGTTGAAGGAATTAAAACTGAGGGGATGCAATGGACTTCGACAGATCCCAGCACTTACAAGATTGATGTCGTTGGAAGTTCTAGAAATTTCTCACTGTCGGGAAATAACAGCTTTCCCGGATCTCTCGTCGTTGAAACGGATACGACAATTGAAGTTAAATGGGTGCAGCAGTAAATTTGGAGGAATTTCATCTCTCGGAGGAATGACATCTTTAGAGATATTAGAAATCCTTGACTGCGAGGGAATAACTATACGACAAGCTGATCTACCATCGTTGCAGAATTTAAAACAACTGACGCTTGTTGGTGTAAGGGCTTTTCTTGAGAAGTTAATTGATCTGACATCTATAAGCAATTTAAAAAAATTGTGTATAGATAATTGTTCTGATCTGGAGCTAGTGAATTTGTCTAGTCCGGGGAGGATACAGGAATTAAGATTGGGTAAGCTTGGTTCTCTCGTAGAGATTAGTGGACTCGCGCAGTTGGATTATTTGGAAGTGCTCCACATTGTTGAGTGTGGAAAATCAACGGAGCCTCGAATCAATATATCCAGACTAAGGAGACTGAGAGAGCTGAGATTCTCAAGTTGCCAGGATCTTATGGGAATCGAGGGACTGGAGGAGTTGGTGTATTTGGAGGTTCTTGAGCTTAGCCATAGTGAAAGGGTGTTAAGAGAGATTAGCCATATTGAAGGGGTGCTGGATCTTTCTATACTTACGATGTTAAGAGAGCTTACACTCGATTGCCGACAAATTGAGGGACTGGAGAAGCTCGTAGTTTTGGAGGTTCTCAGTCTTTCCAAGTGTGTACTGAAGAATGAGGTGCTTAATCTTTCAAATGCCCAGAAGTTAAGAAAACTGGAACTCACCGATTGTGAGTGGCTCATGGGAATCCAAGTGGGTGAGCTAAATTGTAAACTATACGAAATGAGTATCAATGGTTGCGAAGGTCTTAAGTGGATTCGTGGATTCGGGGGATTGGATTCTCTCGTCAAACTCAGTGTTACCCATTGTAAAGAATTAGAGGAGATATCTTTTATTTTGGCTCGAAACATAGATGTGACAAATGAGATTTTTATAGAGAAGATCCTGGATAAATTGAGTATGGTTTGTTGCCCACGTATTAAAGAAATTCGTGGGCTACGGGAATCTATGCTGAAACTCGATATTTCTAATCTTAACAAGTTGAGAGAATTGAGTATAGTTGGTTGCCCACTTATGGGAATTTGTGGGCTCGTTGAGCTGAAATCTCTGATGAAACTTGATATTTACGGCGAATTATTAGAGGAGATACCGGATATTTCTAATATTTGTGAGTTGGAAGAATTGATAATGATTGGTTGCAGACGTATTAAGGAAATTTGTGGGATGGGGGAGTTGACATCCCTGGTGAAACTCGATCTTTCCTTGTGCGAATCATTAGAGAAGATACCAGATATTTCTTATCTTTACAAGTTGAAAGAATTGAGTATGGTTGGTTGCCTACGAATTAAGGGAATTTGGGGGCTCGGGGAGTTGAAATCTCTGGCGAAACTCGATCTTTCCAAATGCGAAGCATTAGAGGAGATACCGGATATTTCTAATATTTGTGAGTTGGAAGAATTGATAATGATTGGTTGCAGACGTATTAAGGAAATTTGTGGGCTCGGAGAGTTGACATCTCTGGTGAAACTCGATCTTTCCTTTTGCGAATCATTAGAGAAGATACCAGATGTTTCTAATCTTGACAAGTTGAAAGAATTGAGTATGGTTGATTGTGTACGTATTAAGAAAATTTGTGGGCTCGGTGAGTTGACATCTCTAGTGAAACTCAATATTTCCAAATGCGAAGCATTAGAGGAGATACCGGGTATTTCTAATATTTGTGAGTTGGAAGAATTGATAATGATTGGTTGCAGACGTATTAAGGAAATTTGTGGGCTCGGGGAGTTGACATCTCTGGTGAAACTCGATCTTTCCTGGTGCGAATCATTAGATAATATACCGGATATTTCTCATCTTAACAAGTTGAAAGAATTGAGCATGGTTGGTTGCCAACGAATTAAGGGAATTTGTGGACTCGGTGAGTTGACATCTCTAGTGAAACTCAATCTTTCCAAATGTGAAGCATTAGAGCAGATACCGGATATTTCTCATTTTTTAGTTGAAAGAATTGAGTATGGTTGGTTGCCTACGTATTAAGGGAATTTGGGGGCTCGGGGAGTTGAAATCTCTGGTGAAACTCGATCTTTCCTGTTGCGAATCAATAGAAAAGATACCAGATATTTTTAATCTTGGTGGTTTACAAGAAATGACACTATCCGGTTGCAAACGTATAGAGAGAATCTCTAAAGTCCCAACCATGTGTAAATTGAAGTACTTGGATATATCGGGATGTGAAGCATTAAATGAGATACCACACCTATCAGAGTTTCCTAACTTGTTTACAGTAAAACTGTCCAGATATCACCAGAGGCTGGTCCGAGGAACTCTCCGAAACCTCATTCTCAGGTATGTTGAATAAGGCACTACTGCATCTACGTCCACCACCGATGATGCTCCATAACGTACATGAACTGCCACAAGAGGATAAATGAGTGACTCACTTTCGGTACACCTTATCCCTCTCATTTATACATTTGTTGTTGTTCATTAGTCTCATACTCTCAACATCATGGATTGATTCCAAGTTTCTGTTGGAACTAGTGTTAGGTTGCCTGGTAAATCCGTAGAGAAATGTCTCCTGATGTGTAATAATTTTACTTTCTTCTGATTTATATATAGCATTGATTTGCAGTGTTGAGAAGGTTTCCACTACTGAAATAAGTAGGTTGAAGAAGTGGCAATCACACTCAGGCCATGCAAGGTCTCTATGCAGTGTGCTGCTGCATTGCCTGTACACTAGAGAGGGACTTAAATCAACACGCAATCGTAAGTTCTTCTCCATTTCTCATTATCGTCCTTGAATATATTTTTGATATTTTTGTTGATTTAAGGATATTACCAAATCTATCATCATTAAATATTCCAGCACTCTCAATAGCTTTTGAATATATAACCAAATCTGATAGGATGGCTCAAGGTGCTAGAAATTATGCTTACACCTAAAATTCAGTCATCTGATAGGATGTGGCAGCATAACTCTATTTCTCTTTGTAGTTTTTTTTTGTGTAAGTTCATTTACAAAGTTTTTTTCCCTTAAAAGCATTCCTACTATAGATTTACTCACGATAAAAGGTATTGATCTTTGATTAAAACAATTAAAGTAAAATAAAGGTCTCAAAAACATAAGGAACCCATGAAATATGACATACCCAAATGCATAAAATATGAATGATTGTATATCCTATCATAAATAGAACTAGGGTTTTCAGCAGCACCCACCACCTCCTATATACCAATAGTTATGTGAGGTATGGGGGATGGTTGTTGATCCTGACTCCCCAGCATCCAAGTGCCCAATGTTGTTGTTGTTGCTGCTTATCATATGCTTATACAATGGCATAGGGAGTGGCCGGCCGCCGGCGCCTGGAACAGCCCCGCAGAAGAAGCGTTGCACCGGTTGTGGGCTTGCATTCTGCATGAGCATCCTCCTCTCGGCCTCTTTCCTCAATCTCCTCCTAAACTCCTCCACTTTTGCATGCAGTCGAGCCAGCTCTGCATGGTCGCATCCGCCTATGCCCTTCCACTGGGACTGGATCCGGGCCCCTTTCAACTCATCATCAGCGTCCTTTCTAAGCTTCTTCTCCGTATTCAATTCGGTCTCCATATGATCCAGTTTCAAGTTCAGCTGCTCATTAATAGCCTTCCTCTGCATATCCATGTAGCTGAGCGTGCCATGATTGACTGCCGGTTGCTGGTCGGCAGCGGTGTTGTCGGTGCTCCCAGCCTGGTAACGGTCAATTATTCCCTGCAGGGAGGGGTGACCGAACCCGTAGCACTTGTTGCCGGGGGAGAAGACAACAATGGCCATATCTACACCACAAAGAGTGCAAATCTCGCTAGCTTTCTTGAAAAGGCCGCACCGACGCTTTGAGAAGGTGACTTGAAGGTTAACCTCATTTTTCATCTTCTTAATAGGGATCTTCTGGCGGCCCCTGGATTTCTTCGCCATGGCTGGATATGCGGGAAGCCTAAATCCACGAGGAAGACAAGGATATGACACACATAGAAAACATGGTTGAGGTACCATTTTATAAGGGCTTGGAGGACAAAAGATTTGTGCCCAAAAGCTTACTTACACACACATCTCCTCCAAATTCAATGTGTTGCTATGGTAGAATATGGTCCTAACCACCAAAATTGGATAGTCCATGTGGGCATTATGCATATACCCCCGATAAGTAAGTGTTATCTTGGATTAGAACAAAAAATACCATATTAGATTTAGATATCATATCATCAATGCACCATGAAATTTATCCTTAATTAGTACTTACATACCAACTAGGGTTAGAGTTAGATTGAAAACAAATCTAACCATATTGGATTTTCCCATCTACCATAACCCTTTTTTTTGTATGTAACATTAAAATCTACTTGGAAAATACAACTTTTAACTTCAATATCTTATTTTTTCCGAGAATGGGAAAATCTGTCATTGCCATTGTAATGCAATTTAAAGAATGTGTGCCTGAAAGAAGAAGGCTGCCCTTGAGTACTGATATGGGGTCTCGAGATGATTTGGTGGCTCCGCCTGGTGCAGGCCCATTGCCGGCTTACTATCCCAGGACAAACTACCTGTCTCCAAGGCCGCAGTTTCTTCTCTACAGACCAAGTCAGAGGATCGGACGCTTTGTTGAAGATGAAGGAAGCTTAAGATTTGATCCGCTGAATGATGGGTCTGACTTGGAGGGCTCAGAAGATGCCTCTTCAGAGTTTGAAATGGATAATTTGTTTTGCAGAGACCACTTATTTACGAGATCAGTGCTCATGGCATCGATTTTTGTTGCATTAGTGGCTCGTGCAGTAATTGGTGGGGCTGATAATGCCCCAGCAGAGAGCTACACCAAGACAGTAGAGGAAGAGGAAGCTGGCCCAGAATCCGAGCCAGATGGTGCCGTAATATCCGAGGAAGAAGAAGATACAGAGGAGAAAAGTGAGATGGAGGCGCGGAGGTTCTTCACTGGGTCGATGCTCATCACGTGGATTTTTGTTTCATCAGTCACTGGTTTCGCCATAGTCGGGACTAATTATGCCCCAGCGGCAAGCTACATTGGGGCCAAAGGACTAAACTTTCCCGTGGAGGCTCAAAAACTGAGGGACAACATGGCAGATAACATGAATCTCTGGTGTGCCAACTCATTATCTAATCCTGTGGCTGAGGATAGAGATGATGAAGGAGATGAACTTCAGGAAGATGAACCAGAGGAGAATAAGTTCAGGAGAACTAATCCAGAGACTGAGCTCTCGGCAATGTTCGAAGTTGCTGCAATACATGATCAGCCCGAGAATAATAGCAGTGATGCCTTGGCCTTCATCTCTGCACGTTCAAATGCTATCCAACCATCCAGAATCATTGCCCCAGCCGGAGTTCTTATCGTTGCTGTGTTTGCTGCTGTTGGTGCATACCTTGTCTATGTCAAGAAAAGAGCAACTTCAGCTAACGGTCCCCAACTGGAAAAAGGTACTACCATAGCCGCTTCCATGGAATCCCCCTTCCATGGAAGCTTCGCAACTCAAGTGTTGATCCCTAGAAAGCACGGAAGCCATTACCAGAACAACAACAAACTCACCAACCCCCTTTTAACTTCCTCTTGAAATAGCTCCGTATGGCTCATGCTGGCGTACGTGTTTTCCTTGCAGAAAAAGGGCGGTGAAGAGCTCGTGATCACTCCAGTAAGGCGATCCTGCAGACTGAGAAACAGGTCAAGCTCTACTGAGATTTTCTGCTAAATTGTATACAGTGCACATGAAGACTCATGACATCACATTGATCTTGGGATGGTGCAAGGACGACCAGAACTTTTCTTGTGTCATGTCAACATGACCCATCCATCTCAAGGAGAGAGGAGATAGCATCAACACATGAGTCTGTGAGGTCAATCACATATGGAGGATTAGGAACGGCAACTTTTGGGCCTCATGCCCAGTTAAATTGAATAAAATGATAACTTACATGTATATAATATGTACACAGTATTAAAAAATAATAATAATATCAAATTTAATTTGAATAAAGTTGAGAAATAATTATTCATTATTTTATAAATTATAAATTATTATTAACATAATACACACAATATTGTTTTTTTTTGCACAATATACACACAGTATTGTTGAGTTGAAGAGAACAAGATTTTTTATACTTTTATACCATATTTGTAATGATTAACTAAATTAATTAATTATCTTAATTCATCCGTAATAGAATATACAGGTGGAAGCCGCAATCAAATTTGTATATGTTATAAGTAGAAATAACCAGAAATGAACAACTCTCTCCTAATTGCCCTACGTTGTATTGCTAAATAAAAAAAAGTAAACTAATTATATATTTAATAAAATAAAAAATATTATAACTTTAATAAAATTATGTTCATTTTTAAATAAATATAAATTTAACTTTTCATCTATATATATATACTAATTTTTCTCAATAAAATAAAACAATTGCCAACTCCCTCCCAACTTCTCCTATTTCATAATAATGGAGATTTTTTTTTGCACAATCAATAATGGAGATTGAATACAAATTTTATATTTAGAAGGAACATGAAAAAACATTTCTTATATTAATTTGATTATTTTTTTATAGTTATTTAATTTATATAATACTTATTTGTTAAAAAATATATAAAAATAAAGTAAAATATTTTAGATGCATTCCGCACATCCATGTGCGTGTTTTCTCCCCCTGTCTGTTGTGAGAGCTAAAAGATCGGCAAGCGTACAAACACCGATGGGGGAAGTTCACCGAGCTCGCGCAGTGCACACGCCTGCCAGTTGCGGCTGTACAGACCTTGTTCTTCTCTGCTTGTTTGCTCCCTCTTGATCTTCCTTTCCAGCTGGAGAATCTGCAGGCAACCACGGGATCTTCCTCGATGTCCTGAACGAGTACTTCTCCTCGTTTCTATACGGAGATTCGTATAAGGGGAGAGGGGGGAGGCAGAGGTGGGGCTTAGGGATTGTTGTGACCTGTTGATGGCGGCTATATCGCAGACACTGCGGTTATGCGCCCCGGGGTCCACAGCCGGGGGTAGCAGTTTCGACGCTTTCAATCGGATTATTGCCGACCTCTCCCGCCCTAACCCTAAGGTACTCCGGAATTCTCTGTTCATTCAGGCACTTTGTGCTCATTAAGATGATGGGAGTTTGACATGGGAGCGGGTACGCTTTAGATGGCTAAAAGTTTTCAGCTTGTGTTAAAGTTATGATAACTCTTTTTTCAAATAAAACAAATTGGAAGTTCATGCTATAGCTGTTGGTAGGGCGAGGCCATTTGTAACAGCTTAAGGTTTGTCTACATTTCTGTTCTGATTGATGCATTTATAACTGTGGTGTTAAAATATAATTTTCTGTCAAATTTCCTGCCATAGTGGGGGCAAATTTTTGGTTAGCTGCAAGGAAACCTGATGCACTTCAATTGGGAAGATACCAAAAATGTCCTAGCTTGCTGTCTTTCTTTAGGTGGATTTCTGATGTAGTCATGAACTAGATATAACAGAATGACATTTAGTATTAAGGTAGAAGTGAACTAGATTGTATGCCATTTGGGCGAGAATCATTAAATAGGCATGGATTAGATGATATCTGCAGTTCTTGAACAATTGTTTCATCAGAAAAAAGTCATTGGGTAGCAGGATAATGCATTAGTGGCGTGCTATGTATTTGACATGTAAGTTTGCTGTTCAAAATCTGCAGCAGGTTTCTGGCTTGTTGCTCACCATGATCAGAGTTCAAGCTTCAATTACAGCAGAAACCTTTCTCCTTAAGCAGACAATGGTTTGATTTGTTGATAAAAAGCATCGAATGAAAGCACAGTTTGATCTTACAACCTGTAGTACAAAAAAAAAAAGAAAAATATATCATTTGGATGAGAAAGGTTTTATCTTGATAATTTAGTCTATTAGCATCACAAGTGATCATTGTTATTCTCACCAGAAATGGTGAACCTACAAGCTGCTTCATTGAAAATATTCATGGACTTTGTTTTCCATCCAAACTTCTTGTTTTCCGTTGAGACCTCTCCTTGAATTCTGGAACATTCATGTTCTCTCAATATATGCAAATGGGAAATATATGTATATATGCCCGCTAAAAATCTAAACTAACAATTGAAATTACTACTGAAACCTTTTATTGTCTTGTTGAATCAGGAGGGCGCTTCCTTATCTTTAAGGAATTATGTTGAGGAAGAAGCTAGGGATCTTAGTGGAGAAGCCTTTTTACGTTTTATGGATCAATTGTATGATCGTATCTCAAGTCTTTTGGAAAGCAATAATGTTTCTGAGAACTTGGGAGCTCTAAGAGTTATTGATGAGCTTATTTACGTTGATCTTGGTGAAAGTGCTTCAAAAGTTTCAAAATTCTCATACTACATGCGCATAGTATTTGAGGGAAAACATGATGAATCAGTTCTGATTCTTGCCAGTAGAGTTCTTGGACATCTGGCTAAGGTAGGTGGAGCAATGACTGCAGATGAAGTGGAATACCAGGTATGTTTTGGAAATTTCTTTAACACATTTCTTTTTTATAACAATATGTTGACAAATTTTATCCTCTTTACTACCCTAGTTAAAAAACGCGCTTGACTGGCTTCGTGGAGAGCGAATAGAGTACCGTCGTTTGTCTGCTGTGCTGATATTAAAAGTAAGATCTTCGTATCCATTGTTCAATGTTTTTGTTACCTGTAGATATAGAATAATCGAACTAAAGGATCTAGGACGAGCAAGAGAACAAACAGTCAAACAATGTGCTTGAGATTTTAAACCTAAAATCATATGTCTAGATGATATCACATTTCAAAAAAATGAATATCTAGATCATTTTTAGAATTCTATGCCCCATTATCTTTAAGGATGTATTGGCTCTATATATTTTTAATCATAGGAAATGGCTGAAAATGCATCAACGGTTTTCAACGTTCATGTACAAGAATTTGTTGATGCTATCTGGGTTGCACTAAGGGATCCAAGATTGGAGATCCGAGAAAAGGCTGTGGAAGCATTGCGTGCTTGCCTTCTTGTTATTGAAAAGCGTGAGACCCGCTGGCGTGTACAGTGGTGAGTTTGGACCCTTTAAGGCCACTTGAGTGATACTGTTAAAAATGGTTTAATTGAATTTTTGTCTCCTCTTTTTCCCGTTCAATATGAGTTGATTTTCCCCTCACAATTCAAGTGAAAGTTTCACCCTAAGAAAACCAATGAAGTGTAAATCATACAAATGATATTTTTCCTGCCTCTGAACTTTATTTTTTATTCGATAGAGATGGCAATGGAGTTAGAAAAGAAAATGAAGTCAATGTAGTCAACTCTCTACTCTATGTGTATTACTTGGTGCTTTTGGGTTGATGTATTTTGTCATTTTACACTATATTTCTGCTAGATGCCTATTCTTTCTGCATAGTTTTTCAATCAACTTTAGAACTGATAGATCATTGATTAGGGGACTCTTGTTTTGGGGCGCTTGGGCTAGGATGAAGCTTCATGTTACATGAGTCATTATGTGCTATAATTTCTAGTGTCAGCCATGCTTAAAAATTTTAGTATCAGTTGCTGAATAATTCTATGATATATTTTACATTATTTTGGACACTAAATACATAATACATGGTATTGAGGGTAGGCTCAAAGTATATTGGATGAGTATATGATTCTTTAAGTGTTTCAAGGTCATGTATTCAGTTTCCACTTGAAGGTTTAGCCCATGGTTTGTCCAACTTAGCATATGCATGCACATTGACTTGCATGTTCCATAATACACGATTAGCCAAAAGAATTGCAATATATTTTCATAATATAGTTGAGAGGCTTAGATGCTGTGCATTTATCTTTTAACGAGGTGCAATTATAATATTTGATGTGGGCTTCTACTTATGCCTTACTTGCTTGAGGTGGCCTGATTATTAATTTGTAGGTACTACCGCATGTTTGAGGCCACACAAGAAGGTTTGACTAGAAATGCACCTATTCATAGTGTGCATGGTTCCTTGCTTGCTGTAGGAGAGCTTTTGAGGTGATCTTTCACAAGCATTTCTATAGAAATGCTAACCACCCCCCCAATTAAGATAATGCTTACATTTCTTTTACTTAAAAAGGGAAGAAAATGTTTCCTTTTTGCAATTTAATAGGACAATAATATGCGCTGTCATGATATTTATGTTGATGCACTCCATCCTTGAGCAAAAATAAAATAATAGAGGGCTCCTGATTGATTAGCTCATGAAAGTTGTAGTAGGATTTCTTTGTTTTTTATTTAAATTTTAGCCTCTGATGATTATGATAATTAAGTTTAAAATATACAGGAATACCGGGGAGTTCATGATGTCTAGGTACAGAGAAGTTGCTGACATCGTTGTTAGATACCTTGAGCATAGGGATCGACTTGTTCGCCTCAGCATAACATCACTGTTGCCTCGTATTGCTCATTTTCTACGGGACCGATTTAAGACACACTACCTAAAGGTTTGTAAGCAATCTTTTTAGTTCAAGTTATATTTACCATTTTTGTGGGAAATGTTGGTTATTTATGACCTGCCTCTTTCCAGATATGCATGCAACATATTCTTGCAGTTTTACAATTACCAGCAGAACGAGCAAGCGGGTTTGCTGCTCTTGGCGAGATGGCTGGTGCTTTGGATGGGGAACTTGTGGACTATTTGCCAAGAATCACAACTCACTTACGTGAAGCTGTAAGTGTCTTGCCTCTCTGGCAATAGGGTGGAGCAAACTGGATATGCATTCTGGGTTCTGCTTGATATCACTGGAAAAATTCAAATTGAACTTTGCTCGAGCAGAGTCAATTGGCCTATTTAGGTTTGAGATTGTCTTTCTCATACCTGGCAGCTTGATACTTGTAAACAAGGATCTCAACTCAGCTTGATTATTCATAAGCAAGCCCTTTTAGCTGTTGCAAAGCTTGGCATGTCTTCATGTCTTGTGCTTCCCGAGATTCACATATTGAAACTTATTTGCATGTGGGATTACATAGTGATTGAAAACCTGATGGAAGATCTATTCCATGAAAAAAATCTGATGTGAGACGCTGTAGTAGGATATTGTGTACTAGTTAGGAAGTTTAGGTTTGAGCATGATCTGTCTTGAAACTGTGAGTTAAATCTGATCAGCCCTTGATGTTTTCTAGAGAATCACCTGAGCTCCTCTCTGCCCTAGCTTGCTAGTTGCAGAAACTGTTTCTTCTTATACTGGTGTGAATTTGTGAACTTTTTACTGCGTTTTGATGCTCTCCAGACTTGGGTTGGCTTGAATAACATTGCCTTATAAAAAAGATATGTTAATACTTCTATATTATAGATTGCTCCACGTCGAGGGCGAGCGTCACCGGAGGCCTTGACTTGTCTTGGGAACATAGCAAAGGCAATGGGCCAAAAAATGGAACCACATGTCTGTAGTCTTTTAGAAGTTATGTTCTCTGCTGGCCTTTCTATGGCACTTGTAGAAGCTCTAGAGCAAATAACTTCGAGGTAATGTGCATTTTGATTCACTTTACGATGTTATTTTGTTTAAGAGAAATAAGTTATGATTGTCCTTTTTCTATTTATCATTTCTTATTGTTATTCAGTCATGATATAGTTTTCTGTTGTCTATTTGACTTATTTTATTGCAGTATTCCATCATTGCTTCCCAACATACAAGAGCAATTATTGCTCTGCATATCAAATATTCTCTCCAAATCTCATCATCCTCAATCTAGGCCTGCCACTGCAATAACTCGAGGGAATGTGATAAATACTCAGCAGCAATTGTCAGACCCTAGTGGTTCAGCCCTTGTGCAACTTGCATTGCAGACACTTGCTCGATTTAACTTTAAGGTTGTGCATCCTCTATAGTAAAAGAAAGGACAGTAGTATCAGATACAAAACTTTTCCAGTGATATGTATATGAATCTGTAATTGAATGATATTGTTTTATCTTTCAGGGTCATGACCTTCTCGAGTTTGCAAGACAGTCAGTTGTTGTGTACTTGGATGATGAAGATGGTTCAACAAGAAGAGACGCTGCTTTTTGCTGTTGCCAGTTGGTGGCAAGCTCCTTTTCCGATGCATCATCAACACAATTTGGTTCAAGTAGAAACAGGGTCGGGGGGAAGCGGAGAAGACTCATTGAAGAGGTATGTTTCTTTATACCTGATTGTTAGATAATAATCACTACAGTCCTATGGGTCACCTCCCCATTCTTAGCCATTCACAATCTCTTGGTTGTTTCCTATTTATAAATTTCCATTTTTAGCAGTTTTTAGGCTGAAATGGTGTCTATGAAGTGATCCAAACGCTAACCTTTGTATCCTCTGCTCAAGTTTTTCTTTGTAAATGTTCTGAAGGGCATTAATTGTATAAAATTCAACAAATGTTCCACGATATTATTGTATACTTTTCGATTCTTGAGGAATGACATCCCCTTTACGGTATCTAGGTAGATCTTCACCAAGTCTGTCAATATACGGATCAATAGTTTAACATGCAAATGACGTGCTACTCTAGGTGTCATAAAAAATATAATGTCATCTGTAGGGCTGAATTAAAACTATCATGCACTATTCGTTATAAATTTATCTGGAAGATAAGTATGGTATGTTCATACCAACTAACAATTTCTTGGATGTTATGTTCTTCGGAAATGTTACTCTTCTTACTTAGATGAATCTTGTTTTTTCTGACTTGCCTTGAGTTAGTATCATGTTATTTGATACCTAGAGTAATATTTATGAATAGTAAGTTAAGTTTGTTGGCTGATGCCACTCAATTTTTTGGGACTGGTTGGAGGGAGAGAAACAGAAGGGTCTTTAAAGGTCTGAGTTAAGATGATAATAGTCTGGTAGCAAAGGGGGATCAAGTTCTTGTTGGCTTGGCTAAATTTATGTGGTGTTCTTGGCTTTTGTAGTCTTGCACATATCTTAAGAACTTATTACTCAATAATTTAACTCTTGTTTCATTATAAAAATGAAAATTGATTGACTGGAAGGAGAGGACTTGATTGGCTTTCCCATAGTCAAATCAGGAGATGCCTTTTTTTGGGTATAAGATTATCTATGACCTTGACTTGTTTTTCTCTCATTGTGTCATAGATTAGTGTGTCTTCAGGAATTTATGACTATATAATGATATGATTGAATGATGCTGTATTATGCTGCCGTTGCATTCTTAATAACTCATAAATGGTTTTTTGCAGCTTGTTGAAAAGATACTTGTTTCAGCTGTCGTGGATGCTGATGTCATGGTTCGCCGTTCGATATTTTCTTCTCTGCACATAAATAGAGGTTTTGATGAATACTTAGTTCAGGCAGATAGTCTGAGTGCAGTTTTTGCTGCTTTGAATGACGAGGTACACTCACCATAATTGTTATACCATCAGAATGTTTTCTGTTGCTATTTGGTTCACTAAATTATTATTAAGGATTTTATTGTCACTTCCCTTCTGCTGTTGGTGCGAGAGTTCAACTATGAAGATTTATCGCATTCCCAAAAGTATAGCTGCTATAAGGTTGAATCAGTAATTGTAAACAAATCTACCATCTTCATCATTAAAATGTTAGAAAAAATATTGTTATTTTAATAAAGCCATTTTTTTCTTATATTGTTTAATTTTGATCTTGCTCCTGCTTTCGGTTTCCATATTTTCTAATTTTTCCACCTCAAGTTGTTGTTAAGTCTTGAACAATGTTTCATATACATAGCATACGATTGATTCTTTGTTCATGTTCATGATACTTTCTAAAGGTTCTTTCTTCCATATACTATATTTTGCACCTTTGCTGTCAAAACTAATAGAATCGCACACTTTTCAGAAAAAAAGAAAGAAGAAACTCTTTTTTACGTCCATTGCACTTCTTTCTATTACATGATTGGTTTGGCTTATTAGCAATAGCAGATGGCTATGTATGAATGTCATTTTCTCTTCACCTCTCAGAGGATAGACTGAGCTCAATAATGCTATCTTCTCCTTATACTAAAAAATGTCTCATTGTATTTCCAATTTTTTCATGTTTAACTTACTTCTTGTAATGGATTTATGAAAAAAAGGCTTTTGATGTCCGAGAGTATGCAATCTCTGTTGCTGGAACATTATCTGAGAAAAATCCTGCATATGTCCTCCCTGCACTTCGTCGCTATCTTATTCAACTGTTGACCTACTTGGAACACAGGTAATTAATAAATCTTCATGTTTTTCATTAATACAATTTTTTTTCTAGATTTCTGTATAACTTGTTAAATAAGAGGAATGAAAAGAATAAAATGGATAAGAGAAAAAGGAACTCGGCATATTGTAGATATTAATGAAGAAAACAATATCTGTTTAGTCTTGCAGCAGTTTTTAGCATTAATGTGATCATTGATTTCCCGAACATTGTCAGCAGTGCAGATAGCAAATGCAGAGAAGAAAGTGCAAAGTTACTTGGCTGCTTGATTCGCAATTGTGAAAGACTCATACACCCTTATGTGGCTCCAATTCACAAGGTGTCTTTCATCTTGAATGTTTTTAACCATAATGATTCACTTTCCTTACAATTATTGGTTCCTTCTGCATGCCAATAAATTCTAAATTCTAATATTTTCAGGCACTTGTTGCAAGACTCAGGGACGGCTCATCTGGCAGTGCTAATACTGGCATTATTAGTGGAGTTCTTTTAACTGTTGGGGATCTTGCTAGAGTGGTGGGTTGAATTCATGCTTTTAATTTGGCGACAATTTCAAAATTTCTGTTTATTATTCTGAGTCTTCATATACTCGTTTATACTTTCCTGGAACTAAATTAAGAAGATCCCTTAATTTGTAAATGATCCAGTACTTCGGCAAGAATAAAAGAGAGCTTTTAATGGGAAATTCTTTCTTTTTCCTTGTGAATAGTCACATGCTCACTGAGTAATTTATTGTCAAGCAACCACAAATAAGAGGAAGATACCGGGTGAAGTACTTGAATTGAGCCATAAATGAAATTCATAACTGAAATTGAGCCAAATAAGAGTTGATGACCCAAATTGAGCTATCGGTCAAGGTTCATGAATTTATCTGGGACTATAACCAACATATTAAATCTTGTTGTGCTCATTTTCACTTAATCATCTATTGGTGTTGCACTTCTCTCATTTAATGCACTCTCTTTTTTTTGCACATACATTTAATGCACTCTCTTGATTTGGCTTCTTCAGGGTGGTTTTGCGATGCGACGCTATATCCCTGAACTCATGCCTTTGATTGTTGATGTTCTAATGGATGGTGCTGCTGTTACAAGACGAGAAGTGGCTGTGTCAACATTGGGTCAAGTTGTTCGGAGCACTGGGTATGAGTTGTCTAGCTTCCACTTTCTGCGTTAAGTTGTTGTCTTGCTTCCAATAGAGTAATCTTTTTGGTTTGAATGTTATACACTGCTATCTTTGAAGTGTCATGATTAATTTTTCAATATTTGATGTACAAATTGTACCTTTTTGTTCAGATTGGCCATCTTTAATGGAAAGGTTGAGGACAAATTGTTTGTTAGTGCTTTGGTTTTTAATATTTTGGTTAGTTCTTATTTATTGAATGCATTGCAAACTTTTTTAAAAAAGGGAAGCATGAAATTTTCTTGCACTATCAAATTTCTTCTAGATTGTAATATACGGTATTGACTTTGGGATGTACATCTTTGGTATGCCAAGTACATATGATTTTCTCATTGTTAGTTAATCATAAGTGTTTTATGTTAATATCATATTTTTGTGCTGTTTTTGCATACCGCTATGCACCTTCTTGGGTGCAAGTTTAATGGATTTCTTTATTGAATGTTCAACTTTTCCCCTTCCCTTAGCCTATCTAATCTCAAAATCATGAGTAGTAGTTGCAGCACTTTATTCCATTTTTGTTGGACATTATTATTTTCTGGCTCAATAACATAGCAAGTACAATTTTCTATTACCACAGGTATGTTATTACTCCATATATTGAATATCCTCAACTACTGGGCTTGCTGTTGAAATTGCTGAATGGTGAATTAGCATGGTCAACAAGGCGTGAAGTACTGAAGGTAGTTAAACTAATTAATGGCAATCATTTATCCACTAATATCATTTTACCCTGCTATTCATATGCTTTGACTCTCTGATCGACTTGGAACTTTAATCAGGTACTTGGGATTATGGGTGCTTTAGATCCTCATGTTCATAAGAAAAACCAACTTATTTTACGTGGTTCCCATGGAGATGTTGCCCGTGCTGCCAGTGATTCTGGTCAACACCTTCAATCTGTGGATGAACTACCCATGGATCTCTGGCCATCATTTGCAACATCTGAGGACTATTACTCAACGGTATGCTAAGATTTGATCCATGAATAATGTCATTTCCCCTTGTTTTCTTTTTTCTTTGAAAGTTTCCCTCTTGTTTTTGTATGCATGTATATGTATTTCTCTGAAATCATCATTGTACTTGTTATGGAGTCCCTCATTCATGAACTTCGAGTTCCAGATGGTCATGGTAGGGATATGCATGCTAGCAAACTACATGTATATTCCCTTTCAATGTAAAAAAACAGTGGTCAACATCCACGTGTGCTTACTGGGTGCAAGACATCAGTAAATATATATTTATAATTTTAGAGAAAAATGGGAGTTATTGAAACCCAGCCAGTTCAGTCTATGAACAGGGTGCAAATGGAAGGTAATGGCTTATGGAAGTATGTGCATAGATCTCATCACTAGACTTATATTGGCTAGTGAATCGGGTACTTAAAGTTCAATCAACTTCTAGGTGAAACCATGGCACTTCTTGATTTATTTTGTTTGGCTGTTCTCATTGTTTTTGCTGTATATATGCCTCTGATACAAGGAAAATGTGGTATTTTCTGACAACTGAGTCCAGGTTGCAATAAATTCCCTCATGCGAATTCTTCGGGATCCCTCACTGGCCAGTTACCACCATAAAGTGGTTGCATCTCTTATGTTCATCTTTAAGGTATTAAAACTGTATTTCTTCATTTGTAAACGTAATACTTTTACTTGCCTCTTGTGATGTTGCAACTGACCAGTCTCTTTTTTCCTGGAATATCAGTCAATGGGTCTTGGTTGTGTTCCATATTTACCAAAGGTAACAATCTTAATTTAAGCTGAATTGTCTTTATTCCTCTTCAACTCATGTGAATGGTACTGAACTGATTCCTCTGTTTCCATGCATCCCATTTTTCTCTTTACCTCTATATATTCTATATTCACTAGAAAATTTTCCTATAATGGATGCACTTTTACATGGTGCAATTTATATATTTCCACTTAGTTGTAGTTTACTGGGGTAATTGCCTTCCCCACCAATCCCAAAAAAAGTCATCTATACATGATTCCACTCTTTTAAGTACAATGATCTTTGAACTCATCATAGAACTCCACTAAATTGGCATAGTTTCCTGATATGATACCTCCTACTAACTTTAATAGTTTCCAAAAGTTGCCCGATCTTGTTCCATCTGATACATTTAATTTATGTTCAAGGAGTACAGTGAATATCTCAATTTGTAAAAAACTTGCAGTAAGCATCTGGATAATTTTAGTAGTTTTGCATATGTTGACAGGTTTTGCCAGATCTCTTTCATACAGTTAGGACATGTGATGATACTCTAAAGGACTTCATAACATGGAAGCTTGGAACTTTAGTTTCCATTGTCCGTCAGGTATATTCCTGAACTAATATATTATACTCCAACAGAGAACAGTACATTTGAAATCAGAAGGTACAGTCTGGTCAGTTATCCCATGCCCAAGTATGGAAGATGTCCCATTTGTGGTTAATTCTTAAAGGCAGGTGTTAAACATGCAGCTTGTGATGCAATTCTTGTTTCTTTTTTTTTTTTTGCACTACAATTCTTGTTTCATGAATGTGGTTTTTACGAGTAAGATTTTTCCAATTAAGAAATGAAAAGCAAAGAAGATGTAATGCTACTACACATTAGCTCAAGCATTTAGATAGGACATTAGCTCAAGGTTTTAGATAGGGCATTAGCTCAAGCTACGGAGAAGCCTTTTTTAATTTCCAGTATACATACAATTTATCCTCACCTTGCATTGATCTTTTGTTTTATTTTCTAATTATAACAACTTGGCAGATTTCTCATGAAAGAAAAAGAGAAACGTAATATTCACGTGGTTCTTGCAGCATATCCGCAAATACAGAGCAGATTTGCTTTCCCTTATTTCTGAGCTATGGTCTTCACTAAGCACTTTGGCCATCAATCCTCCTACTCGGGGCTTTCCAGTATGTCTGCTTTTTTGCTTCCGCATCTCTATGCTGCAACTGTGAATAGGGCATCTCTGATAGCTTCATATATTGACAGGTTCTGCATCTAGTGGAGCAGCTCTGCTTGGCGCTAAATGATGAATTTAGAACATATCTTCCAGATATCCTCCCATGTTGCATTCAAGTCCTCAGTGATGCAGAACGGTGCAATGATTACACATATGTCCCTTATATTCTCCACACTCTTGAGGTCTTTGGTGGTCAGTGCCTTTCTGTTCTCTTTCTACTTTTGTTTTAAAGCAGCAAGCTTTGCTTAAAGAGAGATTTAAAGTAATGAATCTGATTTAAATCACCTTGTTATATTGTGTTCTATTAGAGTGATGCAATTCCGACTAGTGGATTTAAATTTCATTTTAAAAGAAAATTTTCATTCATTTTTTGAAGCTGTTGTGCTCTCTCTATAATTTCATATGTTTTGGTTGTAGGATGTGTTTCCCGAAGCTGTAAACAAAATAGCTCAAATTTTATGATAATCTGGAAAAAAATTGAGTGGTTTCAATTGCTTCATACATATTTCATGATGGGTCATCTCTCATTGTGTTATACAGCTAGAGGCGATTGAATCTCTGATCACATTTTATCCTAGCGCAGGAACTTTGGATGAGCATATGCATTTGGTTCTCCCCGCACTTATTCGGTTGTTTAAAGAGGATGCTCCAGTGGATAAAAGGCGCTCTGCAATTAAAACTCTGACTAGATTAATCCCCCTTGTTCAGGTTGTTTCCAGTATTTTCTAAGTTGTGTTTAGTCAATAGTTCTGCACCTTCTAAGTCTGTAATGGCCCTTGTTTGACTTCTGATAAAATCTTACCGACACTAGGTTCATCATTATTTATGCAATTTATCATTTTAATTGTGGCAGGTTACTGGTCATATATCTTCTCTAGTGCATCATCTGAAGCTCATTTTGGACGGGTTAGTAGTCATGACAGAAAAGCAAATTAAAATTTTCTTTATTGATGCTCAACAAACTTTTCAATTCTATTTGACTCCTGATATATTGAAGAATAGGGAAGTATGCTATTTTCTCTTTCAAAAGCCATAATTGTGTTGAGAATTAAGGGTGACAGAGGTTTCTCTTTGAAGATATGAAAAAATGATTGCTACACAATGGATGATAGTTTTTATGCTATATCTCTACTGTAATAGTGATCTGATGTGTGAAAATTCTTCTCTTTAACGGCTTCCATTGTAGAAAAAGTGATGAGCTCCGGAAGGATGCTGTTGATGCACTTTGTTGTCTCGCTCATGCTCTTGGGGAGGATTTTACCATCTTTATTCCCTCGATACATAAACTTGTATTGAAACATAGATTGCGGGCATGTCTCTATCTTTAAGACTTTTTTTAAAGTTTTCACTTCTAGTTCATATATTAATGGATTATATAAATTTGTTTGCAGCATAAGGATTTTGAGGAAATTCAAGGTCATTATCAGAGGCGCGAGCCTCTGATTGCAGGGAGCACAGCTGCACAAAGACTAAGTCGTCAAATTCCTGCAGAAGTTATCAGTGACCCCTTAAATGATATGGAGAATGATCCATTTGAAGAGGGCACCAGTTCTCAAAGACAACATAGAGTTCGTTCGGTAAAATTTTCATTTTCTACATCTCGTAAATTCATGTGTTAACACTTCACATCATTTCCTGGTTGACAGTGACATTCCAAAATCTTAATAAAGGTAAATGTTGGCCGGCTTCTTGCTGCTGGAGAAGCTTCTCAGCGTAGCACAAAAGAGGACTGGGCCGAGTGGATGAGACACTTTAGTATTGAGCTTCTAAAAGAATCTCCATCTCCAGCATTACAAACATGTGCAAGATTAGCACAGTTACAGGTGAAGTTAGCTATCGGCATGTAGTCATATCATTATGATCTTCATTGCTAATGAAATAGTTCATTGGCACAGCCTTTTGTTGGAAGGGAATTATTTGCAGCTAGTTTTGTGAGCTGCTGGACTCAACTCGCAGAAACTAGCCAGAGGCAATTAGTCCGGAGTCTGGAAATGGCATTTTCTGCTCAGAATATTCCTCCTGAAATTCTAGCAACTCTTCTTAATTTGGTAATACTTCTCATATTATTCTGCTCCTTATCTAAGTTTATGGGATCCCGAGCAGTAACATTATTGTTGCTTTATTATTTGTCTTTCCTAAATGATTACAAAAGTGTGGTTACCTTTTGAATTTTGACATCTGGAAATTTTTGGTTATTTCTAACATAGCAGTGCTGCTATAATTTTGACAACCCTGATTCTGCAGGCTGAGTTCATGGAACATGATGAAAAGCCTCTTCCAATAGATATCCGACTGCTTGGTGCTCTTGCAGAAAAGGTGTGGTTTTCTCAACCTTGTTTATTTCATTCATGGATGTGGATGAGATCTAATAACTGATACAGCTGCAGGTTATCCCTTTTCTTTTCCCTTTGTGCGCAAAATATAGGTGCAAGTTTAGTATCACAGTTATTTAAGCCAGATAAATCTTACTAAGAAATGCTATGCGATAACATCTTCCCTCATTGTCATTATCTGCCATCTTGATCTCTCTTTACTTTTTTCGTCATTTACAGCACTAATTTCCTGTTTGTTGATTTTCTATATGCATTTCTATTGATCAGTTCCGGGCATTTGCTAAGGCTTTGCATTACAAAGAAATGGAATTTGAAGGTGCACTCTCTAGAAAGATGGATGCTAACCCTGTTGCTGTAGTTGAAGCTCTTATACACATAAATAATCAGCTATACCAGCATGAGGTATGCTTTGCTTCATATTTATTTACTGTCTGTATCTTTGGTACTATAGATCTAGTTCTACTCTTATTATATTCTTGTATGTAGGCTGCTGTGGGGATTCTAACCTATGCTCAGCAAACCCTTGACGTTCAATTGAAAGAATCATGGTGTGTTGTGAATTTCCTTCTGGCCAATTTTGAAAATTCCTTTCTAAAACCTTATTGTGGTGGATTGTGGAATTAACTCCTCACACTCGGTGGTTTCTTGTGTCTTGATAGGTATGAGAAATTACAGCGATGGGATGATGCTCTGAGGGCATATACTCTGAAGGCACTGCAAGCTACTAGTCCAAGCGAGGTTTTAGATGCTACATTAGGTGATCTTTCGTATTAAACAACAGTTATTTGGTTATAGGAAGATATGCTGACAAGAGATTCTAATTGGATGGGACAAAATGTAAAGATTCTTAGTGAATTGTTTCTTTGACAGAGAAGTTTGCTTGGAAAATTGGGTCCCGTAGTAGTCATATATCTTCCTAAAACTCAGTTTTTGTTTTTGAGTGAATGATCCATGCCACTGCAAATCAGATATGAAAATATACCTTCATTTGTTGTATGAACTTTTTCTCCTTTTCAAGGACCTGTGCTTTATAGAGGACTGGGGGTATTTACAGGTCTCCAAGATCTATTTTTTTAACAAAAGTCCTGCCTTTTAGCGAGTTCATCTTGAATAATGTCTTTTAGGTGCTATAAAGCATGATAGCTATTTAGTTCTTCATCCTCAGCATCCTCATGAAAGTAACAAGACATCCACGGTTCTCCTTGCTAAATTTACTTGCTAATGCTGGCTCTATATTGCTAAACTTTTCTTTATCCTAATATGCGGATATCTTATGTTTGCTTGAAATCTTACCTAGGGCGGATGAGGTGCCTCGTGGCACTGGCACGATGGGAGGAGCTGAACCACCTGTGTAAGGAATATTGGACTCCAGCAGAGCCTGCTGCTCGACTGGAAATGGCACCAATGGTTAGCATATAGATTCCTTGCCATCAACTTCAAATCATCATATCTCTTGTTTGTCTTTTGTGGTTTTCTCCTCTTGTATTTTCTTGGAAGTTTCTGGAGGAATAATTGGTATGCTTCATCAATCAGGCAGCTAATGCTGCTTGGAACATGGGAGAATGGGAACAAATGGAAGAGTACGTCAATCGGTTAGACGATGGTGATGATACCAAACTCAGAGGGTTAGGAAATAATGCTGCTAGCAGTGATGGAAGCAGTAATGGTACATTCTTTAGGGCAGTTCTCTTAGTTCGCAGGAGGAAGGTGATATACATTTTACAGATGTTGTAGTGCTCAATTGTTTTGGAATTCTTTCAGTGACTTGTATTTTTATGTCAGTATGAAGCAGCACGTGAATATGTTGAGCGTGCAAGAACTTGCTTGGCAACTGAACTTGCTGCTCTGGTGAATATTCTGAACGTCTTTACTTATAATGCTTTTATGATTACTTGATTCCTTCATTAGGGAAGGTTTCTGGCATGTATTTCTCGTTTTCACGCTGGGGAACTTCTATATTTTTATGGCCAATGCAACAGAGCGATATGCCACTTAGCATATTACTGTCTTAATTATTATTGAAATTAGTTTCCCCTTTAAACTGTGGATATATGGACTCCTAACTAGGTTTTGGAGAGCTACGAGAGGGCTTACAGTAATATGGTTCGCGTTCAGCAGCTGTTGGAGTTGGAAGAGGTTTGAAAACATTTTTTAATTTCTTTCTTTTAAGTATTTTACTTGCTACTAAATTTCTACTTATTGATTACTTTATGAAAGGTAATTGACTACTGTACTCTTCCAATTGGGAACCCTGTTGCGGAGAGTCGACGGGCCCTTATTCGCAATATGTGGTATGATCGCATTAAAGGAGCAAAAAGGAATGTTGAGGTATGATGAGATGATATAGCCATTTAATTTTCCACACAATCTGTTTACTAAGCTACAGTAAAACATCCCCCTTCTGAGGATAATGCATTGGATAGTACTTCTTGGCTGGAAAAAAGTGCTTCCGTGCATTTCAACAAGTCAACTATGAGTAATTTTGTGTGACTCATCCAATAAGAACTAGTCTAGTTACCGTTCTGGAAATCTTTTATATTATCATTGAAGGCATGGGTGCTTGTTTTAAAATATTGAATTAGGATGATTGTTGTGATTGTAAAATTGTGGTCAGATGCTTATTACATGTGAAACTTCTATTGAAAAAAAGAGATCTCAGATGTGTGGAAATGGTTTTTTTTTTTGACATTTTGTTTTGATACACTGAACATTCTCTATCAATGGTTTCTTGGATTATTGATGATGCTTAAACTTGTAGGTTTGGCAAGGCCTCTTGGCTGTCAGAGCACTTGTTCTTGCCCCTACAGAAGATGTTGAGACTTGGCTTAAGTTTTCTTCTCTTTGTCGAAAAAGTGGCAGGATCAGTCAGGCAAGATCCACCTTGATCAAACTTTTGCAGGTAAATGGTGTTGATTTACAAAAACAAACAAGGATGATGGTGTGGTTTTTAGGATCTCAATTTTCTTATGCATTAAAAACTGACAGTTTGACCCTGAAAATTGCCCTGAGAATGTCCGATACCATGGACCTCCACAAGTAATGCTGGCATACTTGAAATACCAATGGTCCCTTGGTGAAGATCTTAAGAGAAAGGAAGCCTTTGATCGCTTGCAGGTAAATGTCTTACCATACCTGGAAGAGTTCTTGTCTTGAATGCATCTATAGTTTTATCTGTTCACTGTGATCTATAATAACTTTCTTGATGGGTGGATTTGGTACTGTAGAATCTGACTATGGAGCTGTCGAACATGCCAATTCAGTCAGTTTCACCTATTGGACTTATGAGCAGTAAAAGTCCCAGTGTCCCGCTTATTGCACGTGTGTATCTCAAACTTGGAAGTTGGCAGTGGGCACTTTCTCCTGGACTAGATGAAGAATCCATAAAAGGTTAAAACTAATGCCTTGTCTTCTCATAAAATGTGTCAGCTTAACTTTTCGGATGAAACAACCTTGATAGGTGTCACAGCCTCTGAATTATTGATTACAGTATAGGGCGCTTAGTTTTTTTGCTGATTAATTTTCTTTAATTGTTAAATTTGAAATTTGCAGAGATTCTTAATGCTTTTGGTGCCGCCACACATTGTGCACCACAATGGGCAAAAGCATGGCATACATGGGCACTGTTCAACACTGCTGTGATGTCACATTATACTTTAAAAGGATATTCCGGTGTCGCCGCACAGTATGTTGTAGAAGCAGTAACTGGATACTTCCATTCAATCTCATGTGCAGCAAATTCCAAAGGTGTTGATGACAGTTTACAGGTGAATATCTGAACAAATAAATTGTATTATATGATTACATGTTAGAGATTATATAAGGGAAGAGCACTTTTTCAGAATTCAGTAAAGTTCGTAAAAGTTTTCAAAAATATTGACAAACTTCAGTTAAGTCTGCCAATAAGTATTATGATAAAATGGTTGCAAATTCCAATTTGCAAGTTTGAGTGTAGACTGTCTTATCTGGGATATTTTTAACCTAATCTGTGAAGTTGTTTTGGCCCACCTAATCTATGAAGTTACATAGACAAATTTACTCCAAAAAAGCTCCACATCTTGTGCTGCTGCAATATGTTCTATGAATATAAAAAGTAACATGAACAACATAAATTAATAAACAAATAGTAGATCAAGAAATTCAGCTTCTCTGCAATACATTTCATTGTTCTTTCGCATTATTGAGAAACATCTTTCGACATTTCTTAGGATATTCTTCGGTTGCTTACATTGTGGTTCAACCATGGAGCTACTATGGAAGTTCAAAGGGCATTGCAGGAAGGATTCTCACTTGTAAATATCAATACATGGCTTGTTGTATTACCCCAAATAATTGCCAGGATTCATTCAAATAATCGTGCCGTTAGAGAGCTTATTCAGTCACTTTTGATTCGGATTGGACAAAGCCATCCACAGGTGTGATTTTCTAGTTTTCTCTCTTCTCCATATTTTATATTCTTATTTTCTGTCATTACTGGGGTGAGTCATGTGCAAATTTTCATTTTTTGGATCTTTTTTTAATCAGTAGAGGGTTTTATGTTAAAGGGAACTAAAGAGGGTGAGAGTCACATGATAAAAAGAATGAAAAAGCTATACTGAATAAGCTCCTGTGGTTCTGGAATTTTTTTTCTTTTTCTGACCTCTCTTTAGTTAGATTTGGGAGAGTTGCCTTTGCTTTTTTTTACTATTATTAAATAATTTCATCATAAGAAGATTGAGCTTTAATATGAAAATACTAAAAGATCTATGAAGTTACACTAGGTCGACAGACAATGTCTAGTATAAATTTGTACTTGAACTGTCGCCACAGAATGTGAACCATCATCCTGTTGACTTTGTATATAGTAAAGATGGATTCGTAATACATGACTATAAAGTATGGTCTGTGTGAGAGCATGAGATACATTTCTAATTTCCTGGTATTTCACATTAAAAGAAAATGAAAGAGGCTTCCTCTGCTATTGACTCGATTGTATTGTATATACTTAATATTTCCAGGTGTTGTAATCACCTTCAGTTATTTTTTTAGGCCCTTATGTACCCTCTCCTGGTGGCATGTAAATCAATTAGCAATTTACGGAAAGCTGCAGCTCAAGAAGTGGTTGACAAGGTTCGCCGACATAGTGGCGATCTTGTAGATCAGGTAGTGCTATCAGAAACAATAAAATAAAATACTGGTGGTTCACTTTATCGTGCGAGGAAGCAATATCTGTCATATCTTTGCAGGCACAACTCGTCTCAAGGGAGCTCATCAGAGTTGCCATACTTTGGCATGAAATGTGGCACGAGGCATTGGAAGAAGCTAGTCGCTTGTACTTTGGAGAGCATAACATAGAGGCAATGCTGAAGGTATTGGAGCCTCTTCACGAGATGCTTATGGAAGGGGTTATGAGGAGGAATACGTCTATAAAAGAGAGAGCATTTATTGAGGTTCTGGCCTTTTCCACTATTTTATAAATTATATATTCTCTTATCTAGAATTTGGGCTTATCTCATAAACTTAATATTTGCAAGTAACTAACTAGCTATTCCATCATCATATGTTAGTTTTCATTAATGACACTTGGAGAACTACTTTATAGCTGTGGACACTTGGAGAACATGATGCATATTTTCTGGTGTACTTTGGGTCAATATTCATATAATTTACTTTTTCCTGTTTTAGGCCTACCGTGTTGAATTATTGGAAGCCTATGAATGTTGCTTGAAATATAAAAATACTGGAAAAGATGCTGAGCTTACACAGGTAGCAGTTCTAATTAATTTTATTCGAGGAAGAAAGCAAATATATGCTTTAGATTTCAGATAATCTTCTAATGTTATATGATGTCAAAATGTTGTGCCCTATCTTTTGCATTATATATTGGGCAGGCATGGGATCTCTACTATCATGTGTTTAGACGCATTGACAAGCAGCTGTCAAGTTTAACAACCTTAGACCTTCAGGCAAGAATAATATGGTTTATCTATTTCTACTTGTTTAGTAATAATTATAAAACTATAAATGTCTTGATATACACGACAAAAACAGTCTGTTTCTCCTGAGCTCTTGGATTGCCGGGACTTGGAGCTTGCTATTCCAGGGACATATCGTGCAGGTGAAGTGATATCCAATTAAGAGTAAATGCTTTGCTATTATGCTTAATGTTTTAACTTATAACAAATTTCTGTTCTCTTCGTTTTCAGATTTGCCAGTCGTGACAATTGCATCATTTGCACCTCAACTTGTTGTCATTACTTCCAAACAACGACCTCGGAAGTTAACTATCCATGGCAGTGATGGTGAAGATCACACCTTCTTGCTGAAGGGACATGAAGATCTACGCCAAGATGAACGTGTGATGCAGGTTACATTTCTTGATTTCTTGAGCTTTGATTTGTAGTTGGAAGCTATTTGCAAATTGTATTTTGCTTTAAGTTGAGCTATGTCTTCTCAGCTCTTTGGTTTGGTGAACACTCTCCTGGAAAATTCCAGAAAAACCTCTGAAAAGGATCTGTCCATTGAAAGATATTCCGTGATCCCATTATCACCGAATAGTGGGCTGATCGGATGGGTTCCAAATTGTGACACATTGCACCAACTAATCCGTGAGTATAGAGAGAACAGAAAGGTCAGCTGAACTACATTCAATCAATGACTTGTAGATGTATTTATCTTCTGCATATTTCTGCTTCATTTCTCAAGGGATTCGTTTTCACTAGCTCCTTATTGTGCTTAACAGATCACTCTTAATCAAGAGCATAAATATATGCTTAGCTTTGCTCCAGATTACGACCATCTGCCCCTAATAGCAAAAGTAGAGGTTTTTGAGTATGCATTGGATAGTACAGATGGTAAAGACCTCGAAAGGGTATGCTATTGGAAATTCTGCTTGTCCTTTATGCATTCAGTTGATTCTCTAGTTATTTACATTTTGGGTTTTGGCTTTTGTTAGGTTCTTTGGTTGAAAAGCCGGACATCTGAAATTTGGCTTGAGAGGCGGACGAACTATACCAGGAGTTTAGCTGTCATGAGCATGGTATCCTTCTATTTTCTCTTTATCGATTTTTTTTATTGAATATAGATAATTTCATGATCATAGATTAAAATTCGTCATACTCACAAAACCTTGGAATATGCACTTCCATTTGGGCTATTAAAAATGTGGATATTCCTGTTATAGGTTGGTTATCTCCTAGGATTGGGCGATAGACACCCTAGTAATCTTATGCTTCACCGGTACAGGTTAGTCATCTTCCAGAAGACATAATATATTGACGGTTCATTTTATTGTCTGGCATATTAAGCTTCTTTTTGTTACAGTGGGAAAATCCTGCATATTGATTTTGGTGACTGCTTCGAAGCTGCAATGAGTCGTGAGAAGTTCCCTGAAAAGGTAAGTTGCAGAGACAAGCCCCGTCTTAACTAGGCTATGATTATTATCGACCATCCACTCGAGTTGGTTTCTGAAATCATTTCATTAATTGGCACAGGTGCCTTTCCGCTTGACAAGGATGCTTGTGAAGGCGATGGAAGTTAGTGGGATTGAGGGTAACTTCCGATCCACATGTGAAAATGTTATGCAAGTTCTTAGAGCAAATAAAGACAGTGTCATGGCCATGATGGAGGTAAATCTTTTACTTTGAAGAGATGAGAGGATGAAATTTCTGCACAAATTATTAAATGACTGAAAACTCTGCTGCTTTGGCTAATTTAGGCCTTTGTCCACGATCCCCTTATAAATTGGCGTCTCTTCAACTTTACCGAAGTCCCTCAAATGGCAACCTTTGCAAACTCGCATGCCCCGCCTGTTGTCAATGTGGAGGAATCTGCCCAAGCTAAAGAACTTGCTCAGCCTCAGAGATGTGCCAGGGAAAGGGAACTACTTCAGGTATTGAACACACTCCATAATCATATTTCATGTGCAGAAATGTTGTTTTTCCTTTGGCAATGTAAATGGGAGATGGATGAATAACAGTCTTCTTTTGGGACTCTCACCTTTTTCCCGATAAACCAGGCTGTTAATCAACTCGGTGATGCAAACGACTTCTTGAATGAGCGAGCTGTGGTGGTGATGTCTCGTATGAGCAACAAACTCACCGGGCGGGATTTCTCAGCCTCGTCTGTTTCTGCTTCCTATCCTCAGTACTCAGTGGACCAACACAGCAATTTAATCTTGGGTGATTCTCGGGAAGTCGAGCATGGCTTATCAGTTAAATTACAAGTTCAGAAGCTAATAAACCAAGCTAGATGTTCCGAAAACCTGTGCCAGAATTATGTCGGGTATGCTGCTCATCTTGGACACTCTATATACCTGATTCTTACAGTCTTCCTCTAAATGAAGAGCCAGTCTTGCATAAATCATACAATTATGAAACTTTTTCTGCTGTCTCTTGAATTCCTTGTGGATTCCCCATTCCTGAGTTGGAATTAAGAAGTAAATGTTATTCTTGATTTCTCCAAACAGGTGGTGTCCCTTCTGGTGAGGTGAAGACACAAGGCAAGCTGTACATATATGGTACATAAGCTATAGTTTTCTTGTAACTTACCATGTAGGGACATGCTTTTCAGTAGCTTCAAGAACATGATTCTTACACGGCTGAATCAATAAAATTCATTATGGCGGTATGCAAAACTAGTTTGCAATAAACAATGCTTAATGTCCACGAGTGATTGATGCCTCCACTGAGCATGCTCAAGTGTCACTGTGAAGTAGAAATGGCTGAGCTACTAACTGATTTTGATAATGTAAAAGGGTATTATCATTTCAAGACTTAAGATTAACAAAACCATGGATCTATATGATTGAATTCTGTGAACATAAGAGAAGACAAAAGCAGAGCATGTAAACAAAGCAAACTTAGCTAAGCAAATATATACATTATTTATAAGAAAACCTCAAATGCTATTACTTTCCCCTTGCTTCAGCTGTGGTAAATGAACTGTGTGTGCAAGCATATCATTCGTTACCTGAAATCTACAGCGTCAAAAGAGCCAGTTGACAGCAATGTTTCCAAGCCATGGAAAGAGTGGGAATTGGGCGAGGGCGATGAAGAGGAAGAGGTAGCGGTGTCTGCTCGAGTCATGGATAGGTGAACAGCAGCACCCTCTTCATCGTCCTCACCAGAAAGATCCCAGTGCGCAGGCAGGTCCACAGCACCACGGCATAGTAAGTGTATCTGACTAGGATTTTCCTGAGAACTGCCATTGAAAGATCCGTGAAGGTATACCCTGCATAAGCCACGATGTCCAGTAAGGGCATCTCCCCACTCCCTAGTGAGAGTAGAATCATCTTCAAGAGAGAAACTTGCAGGAGCCACCCCGCCAGTCCTTTCACAAATAGCCAGTTGAGAGATTCAGGGCTGAACCTGGAATCGAGAACAACCAATTTTCAAGGGATTATTCAAGTACTCGGTTTCCCAAGTAAATGTGTTGATCAATGAAATTCACACACATAAAATAATGGAGAAAACATAATCATACTTGCTTCACTCGAAGCCCCAGAAAGAAGCCACAAAGAACTACATAAGTGCCGAATGCCATAAACGGGATGTACATGTCAGGGGCATTGATGTCATAAATTGGATGTTTATACGAAAGCTTGCCTCTCACAGGCTCGCCCATTCTTGTCCAATGACCCCGAGTATAGAAAGCACAGATTATAGACACCCAAAAGAAAGTTACATATATATTGAGCCCAACATGAAGCCTGAGAAGCTCACCCTGTGAAGAAATGGAAATAAAACCACCTTCAACTTGTTCCTCACATATTGGTCATTCACTTGGAAGTAATACTGCGGATGGGAGAAGTACCTACTAATCTGTAACAGAAAGAATAGATGTTGAATGTCCTTTCAAATGTTTCATTCCCATAGAGTTCACATGAAAGTGGAAGATCATATGCTTTCAGAGGGATAGGAACCTAACACAAGGGACCTCATTAGACAATATTTTGAAATTAGAACATATGGAGCTTCTAAAAATAACAGGCAATATGATTAAGACGAGTATTTCAGGATAAAACTTCAACGACAATAGGCAAAATACACAAATTGGGGCAGAAAGTATGAGCTAAATCTCAAATAATATTTAGCCCTAAATATATAATCTGCATTCCTGGCAACAAAAGGGAAAATCTTCTATGACATCTTATTCTACTGCTGACTCCATGCAACCATATTACATTCCGGGGGATAAGTGAGCTCTTCCAGAAAAAATGGACCAAAGAGTGCTCACCTCCGTGACCCATAAAGTGTCTGCATCTACTACTAAGACAGTAAACTGCAATAAGACTCTCAACTTATCAGAGCTAAAGCTCATTTTGAGCAATAGATGCTGGTCGGTCTCGAAGAAATCAGCATTTTGTATTGGATTTCCAAGAAAAAACACTATAAAATCAGAAAAGTTCAGGCAATTTCAAGTGAGATAGCAAAGATAAGTAATACTCGAGCCACTAATCTACTTGACTAGCAATCAAGACGATCTTTTTCAATATTGATATTTCACTTACATTGCTTTGCATGTATTCAGAGCTAGAACCCAATATTTTCTCCCCATATGCTCCAAGCCCCCCTTTTATAAATCCTGATTTTGCTTGGTCAAATGCATTTCCCAATGGACTGAACTGAGCAGCAGTCCCTGCTTGCTGACCTGCAGTGTTGTACATGGCTGCAACAAAATGCCAGAAAAAACACAAAGTTGAGATCAACAAAAAATGCAGGAGATGAGAACCTATTATCAGAATTACGAATACACAAATAATCATCCTAATTACATAATGAATTTCAAATGACAATCATTTCCTTGGTAAGCCATTAGTACTATACTAATATCCAACCAAAGTTTTTCCTTTTGAGATCCCACAAGGATATCTAGTCTCTGAGAAAAAAAATGTATAACGAATCCGAGTGTAAACCGATGAAGATCCAGTTCATAGAAGGAAATCAAGCAATGATTCATCACACTCTCTGAATAATCTGCAAACAACTAGGCGAATCAACAAATTCTCCATACAGTAGCTTATACGATCCTAATCCACCAAGTTTTCGGTCAATTGATCACCATCCTCACCAAACATAGCCTGACTTATAAGCAACAGAGCACTAGATCAAACAGAGACAAAAGAAAAAATACTAGCTATGACAGACCGTACCTCATCCAGAGACGTGAGTTTTGAATACAATCCGATCGCTGAATTCAGTTTCTTACATGCTTGAAGCTAAGTCAAGATTGAGATCGAAGCGGCAAAAGATGACGATCAAGGAGAACGTGAAGAAGATACGAGTAGACGAGATGAAAGGAAAAGGGAAAATGGATCTTCTTACTCCCCAAGAAAGAGTGGAATGGAAAACAGTTACCTCTATCATTGGTCCTCCAATTTATACCTCTTTGATATTAATCCCCAATATTTTAAATATTTAAATTTTATTATTATTATTAAACGAATAAATTCAAAACAATTCTACAATTTATCCAATTTTTTTTTATATATACTCACACAACTTATCAACTTATACGAATCAGTTGTTACTATTTTCTTATCGTGTTATAACAATTCATTCGATTTAAGTATTTTTTCTCAATAATTGTGGAATAGATTTTGGGAATATAATTATATTGTAAGAAGGTATTATATAATAATAATTAGTTATATTTATCTAATTTATAAATAATTAAAATTTTATAACCTTATAAATTTACTAAAACTTCCTTATTTTATCTAATATCTTATCCTTAAATTAGTAATTCTCTATTTTATACCACAAAACTATAGAACACGAAAAGTTGCCACCATGAATTAATATTCTCTTTTAGTCGGTACATAAATCAAATGATCAAAATCAATATGTATCATTCCTTCCTTCCCTTTACTCTACTTTCCTTCACAACAAGTATAGGAGACAAACCCCACTTGAATACCAGTCATCATCCTCACCATTCCTCCAAGGATGAAAGTCGCTCCTCATGATCGCTTATGAAAACAAAACCCGCATCCGGCGTAAAAGGCCGCATGAATGAAGTCGGGTGCTCGTTGAAGCCATCAATCCAACCCTCATGTGGTGGCGGTGGGGCGAACTCGATTTTTGCCGGTTTCCAGAACGCATCATTCCGTGCATCGTAGAAGATGAAAAATGTGTTGATGTCGTCAGGCGTCCATGCGAAAGCCAAAACTTCGCCTCTTCCAATGCTCCCTGAAAATCTGAGCCGCCCGTACCTCGGCAAGGCTTCGCTCGACGGCAGCTTCACTTCTTTCAATCTCCAGCCACAACCTTCCTCCAGAATCATCAGATGAACGGCGTCCACATTCTCCGACGTCACTGAAAATTTTCTAGGATAAAAGACAGGCGTATAAACTAGGGCTACCCTCCCGTCAAAAAATTCAGTCAAATTCGGCCCTTGACAGTGGTGATCCGGAGGCTGAAATTGGACGAGCTTGAAATTCTCGCCCCTTACGTCGAAGCATACCAGATGCTGTGTCCTCTGAAAATTGTGGAACACTGTATAGTACAATACTCCATTAACGCACACCTCGTCTCCACAATGGTGTCTGATCATCTCAAAAGGGAGACCATGATCAAGCTTCCTCCAAGCCTTCCTGCCTGCTACAAAAACATGATAATGTGTCGTATATACCCATAAATCCCTGAACGAGTCCAACACCTTGTGTTGTTTACCAACAGGATCATAGCACAAGGACGTCCACCGATGGTAATTGTACTTGTAGTAATGGTCTCGGCTGAGCTTCCTCGGAAGGCACACATCCTCGCCGGTGGTCGGGTTGTAAATCACTATCGTCGTCTTCATCTTCAGACACACCAGACCCATCACTGCCCTAGGAACCTCATAATCCCTCTCCAGATTGTAGTCAACTTGCAGAAGATGGTAATCCATGGACGGAGCGGGAACCTTAACCCCGCTAGCATCTTGCTTCAGACTCCAATCACCCCAAGTGGATACCGAGTACATGAACCTCTTAGTCCTCTTGTAGTAACCCAGTTGGTCTTTATACGAGGTTATAACAAGAAATCGAGGGTGAGACAACAAATAAATCGATCGGGAGGAGACGAACCAGTTGTCGAGTACGAAGGATCGCCATGTCGGGTCACGTTGGAACTTATGCAGGGCTTCACCGGGCAACCGCTTCAATATCTCAACGAGGATTTCGATTGGCAGGTAGCCATTATAATAACTAGCCATAGCCACAGCCGAAGAAGAAGATGAATCCATAGATCTGCAGTAACTCTTCCTGTGCTTTCCTTGTGCCTGTGTACCCTAATACAGAATTAGTACTATAAATAATCTATAATTGTTGCAATTTATATATAGCTTAGAGTTTACTTTGATTTCAAACTATATAATATATGGTAACTAAATGTATAGAGATCCTTAATTAGCCAAGTTTCCTATTTTGATTTCAAACTTTAACAAAGTATTGTATGTGGTTGAATTATATCTGCTTAAAATTAATAATTTTAATTAGTGTAACATTTATAATCTTATATACGAGTAATAATTTTTTAATTTATCTAATTTGGATTATATTCTTAACATCTACTAAATACACTTTTTCACTTACAATTTTAAATATGTAATAAACAATTATTTACAAACCGGTCTAGAACGAGCTTAACAATTTCCTTAGGTATTTTTTATTTATACTAAACAAGAACACAAAATTAGGTTTACAGTATAAACTTTTACCCTGATAAAATTTTATATAACAGTAATGGTTCGATCTCATATATACTTAAAACTAATCAATATTAAGTAAATATGGGATAAATTAATTATTGATACACAATTTCTTAAATGATATGAGAGAGTTGATATTCAACACTTTCTGATAGTATATAATATATGGTATCTCAAATATGTTTTAATTTCATGAATTAGTAAGTTTGGGGTCACTTGATCATCATCATCACCCGACAATCTGAGAGATATCACCATAACCATTGAGCAATGATCAAACTGAGAATAAAGAAGGAATACTAGTGAGGACCGTACACGTACCTCAGCCAGATACGCGAGTTTTGGCTGCTGAATTCAGTTTCTTCGATCCGAAGGAACGGTGAGGAGTACGGCCGGAGGAGCCGCGATGAAAGGAGAAGGACTGCAAATGGATCTTCTTCGTCCCGAAGGAATAGTGGAAAGGAAAACAGCAACACGATAACATTGCTCCTCCAATTTATCCCTTAGTAGTCTCCTAAATTTTAAAATATAAATAATTAAATCAAATTAATTTTGGAAATAATAATAATATTATTATTTGTTATTTTTTTAATGTAATGCAATATTTTATATGGGTATTCAATAAGAATAATATACTCATTTTATTATATCTATTAGGGTATCATTATTTAGTCAATATTTTTGCATGTAAAAAATGTAATATCATTTTATGTTTATTTTGAAGTATAGAGAATAATTTATTAAATTATTAATTATGTGATATGTAATTTGGAAAAAATTTGTATTATATTAGATATGGTCAAATTAGTAAATATTGTATCTATTTAATATATGAACAAAATATTGTACTAGATTTGATAAGAAAATATCTATATTGTTTTTATTTAAAATATGTGAAAATTTTGGGATATAATGTTTAAATAATAAATTATTGTGTTTGAATAGTTTATTAAATATTTCTTCTCCGTGATATTTTTTTTAGTATTTTCTAAAAAATTGTTGTGAATAAATGACTTTTTACAAATTGCTTTGGAACATTTTTTCACCATTGGATGGCAAGCACACCATTAATAATTTTATTATTATTTTTATAATCGGATAATATTTTTAGTATTTTTTATGGATACTAGTATATAACAATAAAATATTATATTTATATTTACTTCAAAAAAATAAATTATAAATGAATAATTTTAATATAATTTTTATTTTAATTAATTTGTGAACAATTATGTTATTAGGTAAACTGATGAAAACAACCTTCCTTCTTTTTTCTTCTCTTTTTTAAATCACATTTTCCATTTCTACGTACCTATTTTTATCTTTAATACTACCTTTTCAATGTATGCTTTTTCCTTTACACGTTATATTTTAGTACTAAAAATTTAGTAAAATTGACATTATGTACGGGGTAAGGAATTGAACTTAGGTTTACAATAATAAATCAAATTTACTTTATATAATAATTTAATATTTATGCTATAATTTAATTTATATGTAAATATTTGATCTTAATTAATTTAAATTAATTAATTATCTTACACGATTATAATACAAAACTATATATATGTAAAAATTATGTGACCTTTGTTTTTTTCATTTAGCAACTTTAGCCGAAATAAAATTAATAGCTCCAGACAAGTAACGAAGATTTATATTCAGTGGGACAGTATATTAATATATTGGTACTTTGAAAATTGAAATTACCGCTATAATTTTTTATGGACAATTAGCTAGAGAAACATAATTATAGAGAACGACTCCGCTTAATTATTTCAAAAAGCAGTATACATGTAATAAAAACCGAAAATTTGTTTATTTTTAGAATTAGTTTTAAGTAATTTTTATTCGATTTAATCGATTTATATTTAGTGTGGTTAATAGTAAAACTACTTGATGTGTCAATTATATTGTACGAAAATACTAAACAATTCGTTCAAATAAGTGATTTACTACTCTACCGATTTTTTATTAAATTTATTATTTTAAAATTATGAAATATAATAATTGGAATATTTTAATAAAATACACTAAATTTTAAATTTCTAATATATAAATTAGTTTATTTAACAAAAAAATCACCTCATCCTATGTTTGAATTTAAAGTGAGTGAAACATGTATTGCATAATTGAATTTTAACAAGTATCGTGTGCTAATCTAAGTTTTAAGGATGAAGTAATATGATATTTGGTAAAAAAAATATATTCTTACTACGAAACCCACTTATATTTTTCTTAAAAAAAGAAGATATAATGACATTAAATATGGATTTGCCAACAAAATTCATTTGCTAAGCATGTGTCTAACTCACATTGCCTACCAAAATCTGTAAACACATGTACAAATGGCTAGCCGGTAGGAGAAAAGTTGAAGTAATATGTTAAATATTGTGGCTGCATTTTTAATGAGTTTGAATGAAATAAGTAAACCAAGGTTGATGGGATGGTTAAAAAGCATAAAAAACACATTAGTACACATTTTAAGTGGAAAAAAATCTATCATTTCCTAAACTGGCCACATATTTTGTTTGATTTATAAAGTGCAAATTATTTTGTTTCATATTGATTAAAGAAGGTCATTTTTGTCTCTACAAGACAAAAAAATTGAACCGACCCACCCATTGGACAAGACAATTAGGTAGTGGGTTCATTCCCTAAATGGAATACTACCCATATGAAACTTGGCACCACAACATTAATTTCAATTTATTTTTCATATTTAATATAAATTTATAACATTTTATCCATATTTAATATTATTAATATAATTTATGCATTGATATGGTTCAACCTTCAAATCAATGAGTTCAAATGAGAGCCTTATGAGGGCTAGTGGAAAGTTGGATGGGTTACATGTTCATCTTCTTCCACCCTTGTCTTCATTCAGCCAACAGAATAGACCATGTTTTTGCGTGTCTGTCGATATGTCACCATTGTACGACTTCTGCCTCCTGCATCCATCCGAAAGTCAAAGGGTTGGCCTTATGAGGGCTCCCTTGGATGAGATTTCTTATGCTTATTCCGAATTCAGACTTCCATGGCATGTCACTGTGACACTGGTCGGATTCAACCTTGGTCACCGTCTAATGAGATAAGCTTATTTGATGGCAGTGTTGTGGAAAGTAAGTATGTTGAGCACGTGCTGAGAAAGTTGGGTCGCGGTGTCTCCTTTTCTGGGTTCTTTTTTTATTCGAAATGACTAATGATCCGTGCAGCTGCAGAGGATTCTGAATGCTAGAACAACCAACTGCTAGTCCACCAAACGATCTTCGGAGCAGAGGTCCCTTGTTTGGACTGACAGACCATAATCTCCAGTTGATTTGTGCAGTTCTACAAATCATTGACTTCCATGTATATTTGTGCAGTTGGCCTCGTTCCTGGCCTGCAAGATCAGTACTCGACCACCATACATGGCTGTCAGCAGCGCCCACTCGCAGCGGCCGGAGGTGGTGGCCAGAAGGCGGCTCGGGCGCCATCTAGGGGCGGTTCTGTTGCTGTTGCTGTTGCTGCTCGTATCGACCTGCAGCAGCTCCGTGTCAGCGAAGGCGATCGTGGAGACATTGCCTGGCTACTCCGGCAAGCTCCCGTTTAAGCTCGAGACCGGGTGAGCACATCGCATCACTGTTTCGCTTTAATTTTTTTTTGGCTCGGAGATAATTTCTTGGGGATGTGGCTGATGATTTATAGCTCTGTTTAGATATGTGACTGTCGGCGACATGGATGAGATTGAGCTTTTCTACTACTTCATCGAGTCGGAGAGGAACCCGGTACGTGACCCTCTCCTCCTATGGCTCACCGGCGGCCCCGGATGCTCTGGCTTCTCCGGTCTCGTCTACGAAATCGGTGAGCACCCTTGGACAGTCTCGCAGTAGCAGAAGAAGCTGTTGCTCAAACGTTGATTTGGAGGTTGCCGATGCCACGCTTCACCACCTAACAGCACTCACCTCCATCCCCACAGATGGAGGGTGGTTGTTGTTACCTCCCAATAACCAAAAAAAGGATCATCGATTCATTGAAAGCTGTGAAAACCTGCAACATTGATGGACTCGTACATGTCTAACTCACTCTCGTGACTGTCTGTGACAGGTCCATTGGTATTTGATTACACAACCTTCAATGGAAGCTTCCCTTCGTTGCTCTCCAACCCGCATTCGTGGACTCAGGTGACCGATCGGCAACGATGACGAAGCATTAACGATAGTTACATGTATGATTGATTGATCAGATCAGTTAATCTAATCACACTATTCATGAGGCAGATCGCGAGCATCATTTTTCTCGATGCGCCGGTGGGGACAGGCTTCTCCTACTCAAGGACGCAGTCCGGCTACTACAGCTCCGACACACTGTCCGCCAACAACACCTACAAGTTCTTGAGGAAGGTCAGCTTAATTTCCATGGAAAGTTTCCTTCCTTTTATTCTGATCGGAATCGAGCTAATCGGATCCATCTCCTGCGTCGGCCAGTGGATCGTCGATCATCCGAGGTTCAGCAAAGTTCCTCTGTACATATCGGGCGACTCGTACTCCGGGATGATCGTCCCTCAGGTCACCAAGCTTATCTCTCAAGGTGAATGAAGTGAACTGCTCATCATTCTATTTGGTTGAATCGAGCTCATGTGTTTCCTGATCTTTGCAGGAATTGCCGCCGGGCTCCAACCGACACTGGAACTCCAGGTGAGCTTGACATTCATTCAATCTGCAGATCTCGAACATGCTCCGGTGATCGGATTTTTCGCCTGATTCTTCCAACATTTTCTGGTGTAAATCGATCAAGGGGTATATACTGGGAAACCCTGTCACTGCATTGCAGAGCGATGAGAATTCAAGAGTGCCATTCATGCACAGACTGTCCCTCATATCAGATGAACTCTACGAGGTAATAAACAATGTTCTAGCTATGTAAATCGAACTTGCAGAGCGGTAATTGAACTACGATTCCTGATCTATGGAAACTTTCCGGCCTCTGGAATATCTCGTCATCAGTCAGCCAAGCACAACTGCAAAGGAGAGTACTTCGACCCAGATACCTCGAACTCGACCTGCATCGAAGACATCGGACAAATCACACAGGTAATCCGTACTATGCAGATCATCCTACTGTATGATCTCGTGCATATATAATATTGGAGATTAACAACAGTGCCGAACCCGCAGTGCACGATCAAGATATGCGATGCGCAGATACTGGAACCCAAGTGCAGCTACTCGAAACCGAAGCCCCCAGGTTTGAACTGGGGGAGGAAGTTCTTCGACGAGGATGCGACGCTGGAGCTCCTCCGATCGCCTACTAAACGCGAAGAGAACTGGTGTCGGGTATGCCCATCCATCGATCTATCAAACTGCCTGTATGTATACCTTTCCGTGTCATCTGCCGCCATTGTAATGCAGGAGATTGATGGCCTTCATTTCTTGCAGAACTCCAACTATGTCCTCTCCTACATGTGGGCAAATTATGACACAGTTCAGGAAGCTCTCAATGTTCGGAAAGTAGGAAAATTATTCTGCTTGATCTTGCTGCATTTATTACTGTATTACGGAAGAACTACAAGAAATGGAATGAAATTCTACTTGCAGGGTACAATTCTGGAGTGGATGAGGTGCAACAAGAGCCTGGCCTACGACTCCAACCTCAACTCCACCGTTTCCTACCACTACGACCTCCTCAAGGATGGATATCGAGCTCTTGTCTACAGGTGAGTAAACTATAAAACCATAGCAAGTACAGCACAAGCCAAACCAGTTAGGTTCCCATGGAAGCTGCTCCGGCAAGTGGTCCATAGCTTCCATCTTCCCCAATGCACTTTTTTTCTTCAGAATTGACTTTCGGATTGGGCAGTGGCGATCATGATATGCTGATTCCGCACGTGGGCACCGAGGGTTGGATATATTCACTGAACATGACGGTCGTGGACAATTGGAGGCCTTGGTTCGTCGACGGTCAGATCGCCGGGTCAGCTTCTTCCTGCAGACCCACCTCATAAATGTCTCTCTTTTCCCCATGTAAAGCACGCGCCATGAAATTTCTTGCTGGGTTCTTTGTTGCCGACAGGTACACGACCAAATTTAAGGTATATTTAGGCGACGGATTGACTTACAACACGGTCAAGGTACTAAGATTGTTCTTTTTTTTCCCAGAAAACAAGTGCTTTTTCGGCAAAAAAAAAGATAGCATTAAATTTGGGTTTTCTTCTTTTTTTTTTGTGCCGGTGGGAGTGCAGGAAGGAGGCCATACGGCACCAGAGTACAAGCCAAAGCAGTGCTTGGAGATGGCGGATAGATGGCTGTCTTATTATCCTATGTGACTCTTTTTGGCCAAATAATTTTGTGTAATTAAGATCGAGATTTTGAGACTCATAGAAGATTATGGTCCAGAAGCATAATCCATCATAATAATCCTCACCTTCTTTGTGGAAAATAGTGGGTGCTAGTAAAGGCCCATCTTTTGGTATGTTGTCTATGGTCGACCTCGGGCCTCTTTTTGTTCAGTGTTGCCCCAAAGTGAACCATTTTAAACGTTGGTCAAGATCATGAGCCTTGTCCACGCCCAGCCCTAGATCATCATGCAAGCTTGATCATACCAAATATGATGGTAATACTTTATGCCACTCCAAGGCATCGCAAACAAATACCACAACATATGATTTTACATCCATATAAAGTTTTCATGTAGTTCTAACTTTTTCACTTGATTTACTAATACTAGAACCAAATAGGTGATCAAGGCTTTTAGCCTATATAGTTAACAATATAGGCATGGAATGTCCAACTGCATGTTCCTACCCAAGGGTTTCGAGTAAATAGACAAGATTGCTTTCTTTTGTGACAAAACAGGGGACATGGAGGTCTTGTCCATGTCAGAAGCATGGGCCGTGTGTACTTGAAGTCCTTTGTACAGCTAAGAAATTGCTGTCTTCTTCCAATTTCAAAAGTCTATTAGATTTTTTTTATTCCTTAGCCCATAAAATGTGACATTTAGTCAATTAATTATGCAAATCCTCTTGACATCCAATGTTTGCTTAATCAAAATTGAGGGTATGCACAAGAATAGCCTAATTGATTTTCCATAGACAAAAAGATAAAGATCGTTGTGTTAATCACCCTTCTGTCATAAAGGCTATTATCATTTATTGATCAATTTAGTCTCAAGTCAAATTAGTAGTAAAATTATAACATTATACCTTGTTTAAAGAGTAAGCAATGTCCAATAATATATATAGGGTTGTTATTAGGAGCATGAACAAAAGGAATGTTATACAACCAGACAAATAACCCCTTTTTAGAATCTCTGCCTCACACCAGCAGTGCTTAGTATCAGCACCACAAAAGTGCCATTGATTCAGCTCATCAAGTAAAACTCTAGGAAGCGCATCAATCAAAAGTACGTTCATCTGGATCAGAGCTGTATATGGTCACAGAAATGGCCATTCAAAGCAATTATAATATCATTCATCCATCAAAACTCAAAAGAACGATGGAAAAATGCAGAGAGAAAGTGAACGAAAACATGCTATTTCACTTGGGGGTGGAAGATAAGCCACACCAGGGTCGATGAAAGCTTTGGAACCTCTCATCTCAGACCCATCTTCTTTCTTCCAGCCCTCCTGCAATATCAGAAACCAAAGCCTTCAATGAGTAAATAAATATATCATAAATTTGATGGTAGGAATATATATATGCAATAGAACAGATCAGATGGAAATGGAAAGTGGAAAGTACAAGGCCAACTGAAGTTGATTGCTTAACTGGTTATTCTTTTGAAACTGGTGCGAGGAGAAAGAAGAATGTAAGGTGTCAAACTGGTGTTGGAGTGCAGATCTACCCTGCTAGTAATCAGTGCAGAGAGATCCATCAGATAAGAAAAGCATGAACTGACATCCATGGAGGAAGAAATCACAAACTCAAGAGGCAGGAACACATGCAAAGTAGGAAAAGGCTCACCACAAAATCTGGTCTTGGGAAGCCATTGGAGTGCTGCAAGACCCTGTTGGGTAGAGTTGCACTATCTGGCAACACGAACTCCTACCAAATAGATGAAACATGGTAAAAAAGACAGACCCAACAAGATGAGGAAGCTTAACCATGGCGGATCTAAGAATCTTTGATGGATAGGTACAATACAACGTAAAGGGAAGGGGTAATAAAGTGTTGAAGTACTCACATTGGGGAAGAAGTTGTTGAGAGGAGAGCTGGCAGTGTCATCAAGGAGAGAAGGACGGTGGTATTCTCCCACCATCTTCTTCCTCTTGCTGGAGATCCTGCACTTCAGGGAAGCAGATTTTACCTCTCCTTCATCCGCCACAGAATACTTCTTCTTGTTAAATCCTCCACCACTATTTCTGCTCAAGCACACTTGGCGATGATACCGGTGGTGGTACTGATCTTCCTCTTCCTCTTCCTCGTGAAGATGAGGAGGCCCAGAGGATGCATCAGAAACCATGGACAAGTCCTCTTCCTCCACTTCATCTGCTGCATTAATATTGTCGATAAAAGCAGCTCCTCTATCATCCAGAAATAGAGGAATATCCCTGTGGGAAGCATCATCCATGGAGTGCTCCAAGTAGAGTGTCCACCCCGACTCACACCCACTGCTACATTCTGAAACCAACATATTCATCCTCTCTCTTCTCTCTCTCTCGTTCTCAATATACAGGAATGAGGAAGAGAAGGCATTGATTGACACAAGGAAGCCTGACTCTATATCCACATGCTGGGACAGCTAGCCAGGACACTGTGTCGCCCTGCTGCCTCTCCCTGCAGTCCTTGACCCAACATCTCTAACTTGTGCACAATTGCCTATAGTCAATTTGGGGTTACACCACACTATACCAAGGAGGAGAGAACAAGATCCCCATTAAGATAATGAGACCTAGTTAAGCTTTTCATGGGAGCTACTTAGGTGGCAGCTTCTCTCCATGACACTGCACACTGCCCTGCATATTCTATGCCTTGATATAATGGTCCTGTGTCGGCCAGCACGCACATATTCATTTAACTATACGCATCTATTACAAGCTGTGACCATTGGTTTGGTAGGCCAATGAGAATTTTTCAGACATAGACAAACATGGTGTGATCTGTTTGAAGCCATTATTTTATACCCGACCCAGTACACATCTCTGGCTCCCAGATCTGAGAACACACACAGTTTTTTGGTCTGTATACATATATATATATATATGTACGGACCCAATAAAACCCTAGTAACATGTGTAATTAGATCTAATCTAATAGCCTGAGATATGCACGTGTATATGTGGAGGCCCTAATAAATGATATTTGAATAACAGACTATTCATCTATGGAAAGCTTCAAAACTAGTCATGGGCTGGGAATTTGGGACTGTGCACAGAAACATTTCTTGGAGGGTGTGGAGAAGCTTTCACTTACACACAAAGGGGTGCTTTGACCGAGATTTTGACAGTCATAAGTGACATATATATATATAAATATGTATATAGATGATAATGCATACATATGCAATAACAGTAGACACAAGGTCTGAGCAGTGTCACTGTTAGCAAAGCCATATTATTAAAATTAAGATGGACGTTTAAAAGGGGTTGAAAAGTGAACTGAAGGCACTTGAACACGTGTGCATATGGTGGCCATGCAAACTCGAGCCCGGTCTGGATCCATCAGGCTCAGGCTCAGGCTCACCCCCATACATGAGGCTCAAGACACGTGTGCACACGTGAGACACCAACTTCAATTCCACACCCCCAACATCTCTTTCTCATATTCTCCGTTTCCATGCTCTTGCTTTCAAGCTTTCAAGCTTCCAAGTTCATATAACACACAAATATAATGTATATGTGCTTTATACATACACATATTCAAATTATATTTGCAAACAATTGTATGTGGGAAAATGCCAAAACTATAAAGTATGTGCAGAGGGGAGAAGCAAGTTGCTTATACTAGATTTACAGAAGTGGAAATGCATTAAACTTGTGGATAGATGATATTATACTCAATGTCAACTAGCTATATATTAATGAAAGCTATAGCTAGATAAAAAGCAAGCGTGAATTATGTATTTGAAAATTTTCACATTATTATCTAATTTAGTATTATAATGATTGGCAAACACGAATTCTACTCAAATATTTGTCTTCATTTCTAATATTTGAAAAATTCGACATTATTGTGTGATACAATATAAAAAATAGAATTGGTAATATAAAAAAAATCGAATTTGTCAAATATAAAGGTGAAGTTACTAGTTTTCAATTAATTTAAAATAGAGTGTAATAGATAAATATTTTGAATTTATTTACTATTTATAAATTATTACTTTTAAATGAATTTATTTACTATTTATAAATTATTATCTAATTTAGTATTATAATGATTGGCAAATACGAATACTACTCAAATATTTGTTTTTATTTCTAATATTTGAAAAATTCGATATTATTGTCTAATACAATATAAAAAATGGAATTGGTAATATAAAAAAAATTGAATTTGTCAAATAAAAGGGTGAAGTTACTGGTTTTCAATTAATTTAAAATAGAGTGTAATAGATAAATATTTTGAATTTATTTACTATTTATAAATTATTACTTTTAAATGAATTTATTTACTATTTATTTATTATTTATAAATTATTATCTAATTTAGTATTATAATGATTGGCAAATACGAATACTACTCAAATATTTGTCTTTATTTCTAATATTTGAAAAATTCGACATTATTGTCTGATACAATATAAAAAATGGAATTGGTAATATAAAAAAAATTGAATTTATCAAATACAAGGGTGAATTTACTGGTTTTCAATTAATTTAAAATAGAGTGTAATAGATAAATATTTTGAATTTATTTACTATTTATAAATTATTACTTTTAAATGAAAATGTTACAAATACCTTATAAATACAAATTATTCTCTTATATATATATATATATGATAAGATTCTTGGGTAAAAAATATAAGTTTTGGGCATTAAAATTAACCAATATATAGATTTTTAGTTTATGCTTGTTTATATAAACATAAATGTGTATATATATATATATATGCATATGATAATATTTAAAAATGAATGTTATGCCTTCAATTTGAGGTTTTCTTTAATCAAGATGAGAGCTAGCTAGCAAGCACAGTTCCAGCGGTTCCTCCTCAAACCTATCACCTTTTACTTTACTATATATATATAGCAGAAAATGAAACATAGTTTTATATCAAACAACCTAGTTTTGAAATAATGTTCTTGGGGAGGGGTGACAAAAAGGACATGAGCTGACCTGTGGGACTCCATCCTGACCATTTGGACAAGACTTGACACGGATGCAATCATTCTAAGGGTCACGTCAAGGTCCACCATATGGACAAGAATCCGATCAGATACCAACCCACTCACGTTGGGATATCAATTCACATAATAGTCTTTATTGGCATACTAATTCATCTCATCTATCTCCGTTCCAATTTTTTTTTCACCAAATCTCCATTCAAATTCTAACCCACCCCATTCTAATATCCATCCGCCCCGTTCGGACCCCACTTGATCCAAACTCTGGGTCCGTCTCAGGTACGTGTCTAGAGAACCTGCCTCCGGGTCGAGTACGAGAGGACTGCTAGTAGCTAACAGCTCGTCCTCTGAGCGCGACGCCTGCATCTCTATGGGATGGGCCGATATGAGCAGATGATGGGCCTTTTTTCTGATTCTAGGGGGCCCAATATATATCCATGGTATTAAAAGTCTGGTCCAGTTATGTGCTCGTACAATTGCATCTGAAAAATAGTGTCCGGTTTGGTTGGCCAGCTCAAATCAGAACCCATCTATATCACAAAACTTACAATATATTCTCTATTTATTTACTATTATTATATTCAATATTATATCTATTAAAAAAATTCACTATTGATGAAGGAAAGAAGATACAGTACCTACATTATTCGTGCGGAGTTGATTCTGAATCCAATGACTTCAGAGCTTCACTATCACTAGCAATCATCAGTAGCATGCCATGAGGAACCCACCAGATATTCGGCAGAAAACTCTGGGCAGTTCTGTGTGAATATCTGCATGACAATTTAGATATTAAGTAAAAGGAACATAGAAGCAAGTTCTGTGTGAATGTCTAAAGACAAGTTTTCAGATTACCAAATAACACATACCATTTCATCTACTAGTCCAACAAACACAGCTTTAGTGCGAGAAGAAATGGATGAATATGATAGTGATCTGGAAAGCAGTCTAGCAGCTTTAATATACTTACTAAGCAGCCACTTTTCCAATACGGGTATCTACCGACACTATAACTTAGCCTTTTGGCTACCCATTTATCACAATGTGGTCCATCATATTTATTTATTCATATTTTTACTCCCTTCCTATCTTGTACAATCCAGGAGTAGATTTGTATGAGATTTTAAATAAATTCAAACAATAATATGAATTTATCAAATGAGCATTTGATCTAGTGGTATAATTCTTGCTTAGGGTGCAAGAGGTCCCGAGTGCAATTCTCGGAATGCCCCTTTACCATTATATTTTGCAAATTATACATTTGTTTAGTTGCAAGTTGTGCGGTATTTTTTTCTACAACTAGTACTTTTGAATCCCCTAAAATCTATGCAGGATCCAAATGACTCCTCACACCAGACATGCATCCATAAACAATCTAAGAAAACCAGCATGGATAATGAAGAATATGTAGGCATATGTTACCCTCTATAATCAAATAGATCAGCTAAATACGCACATTATCCACATCTTACTTTTTGCTGTTGGTGTATCATAAAATTACCTATGTTTTGCTTCTTGCTCTTTCCAGTAATTTAGTTATCCTTCTTTCCCCTGCAAAATGATTTCTCAGAAGATAGTTGGCTGCTCATCAGAAGATATGAACGTGAATAGGAAATATCCTGAAAACTTTCAACTACACATTAACTTAGTAATAAAAGATAACCAATAGGGCATTTGGTCTAGTGGTATGATTCTCGCTTTGGGTGCGAGAGGTCCCGAGTTCGATTCTCGGAATGCCCCAAACTTGGTGGAGTACAGATATATCATTTCACAAAGTTTGAAATATTTTCACTCATTTGCGCAAAAAAATGAACTAGAGAACTCCACGGAGTACAGATAAGCCATTGAATGTTGATAAAAAAACTGTGGATTCATGGTGGAGAAGAACCAGAAAAAAGAAAAGAGCCGGCCACCACAAATTCAGATAAATAGCACATCATTATTTCAGACTCCGAAGCAAACAAGCTCATCAACGTTCAACATTTGGCATACACATCACATATTTTTGGTCACACAGTTGACTAGACAGGTATGCATGCTCTCGTAGATAAACCCCAAGTGGAAAAACACTATCCCAAAGACAATACAGTGGTACTAATAGATTGTCAAATTATCCTTCCTTCAAAGATGAACATGTCAACTAAAAGTTGCAGGCATTATCTTGGTGAAAAAAGAACCAGAAGATTTAAAGGAGTTGACTTATCACTGCAGCTACATAATTGACTGCATTTTTTCACCACACCAAGTGGTGTAAATATTCACCAGAGGAAACAGTTGATATTTCAACAAAATAAGCATTTGGTATAGTAGTATGATTTTTCGCTTTGGATGCAAGGTACCAATGTCAATTCTCGGAATGTCCCTCATCTCACTTTTTCAACATTCAAGTAAAAATTCCTGCTTAATTCTCCTACTGCAACACAGGCAAAGCCAGAAGAAGTTTACCTACACAAAAAAATACATCTTTAACTGACAACTTCAATATGAATTAACCTCCCACACTTCAAGCAAAACAAGGAAATTCTCTCATACCTAAAGGATGTTCAAAATCTCTCTAATACCAACGCTTTTATCTACATGAAATTCAACTTTAAGCCTAAAACAATATTCCTCCTATAATTAAGAACATTACTCTTACCCGCAAAAATCACTGAGACACACTTTACTCCCTAAGCATCTAACATTTACTTCAGTCATATGAGCATTGCTAAACCATGAATTTTCAAACCAATTTCCATAGCATCATAATTAATTTAACCCAATCTAGCATCCACAGGACATCAATGGACCAGAACTCATCAATGAACCAAAGGTCCTCATCAAACACATGTTGAAGCACATGTTCCTCTTCAAACTCAAAAGAAAAGTAATTCTCTCCAATGGGGTCAATATTAACCACAGCAAACTCATTCCAAACCCATTTCAGGAATTATTCCCCCAAATTATACATTTGTCAGAAATCATCTTCCCCACCAATGCATGTCTAATCACATAGCTATCTAGTACCGAAGACAGCACAATGGCTTTAGAAGATTCATTCAATCTTACTAGATTTGCAGCTCTAAGACTCCTCATCTGTCTTATTTCTACCATAAGTAATGAGAGACCCTTCTAACAGCAGCAAACACAAACAAGCACATGCATAAAGGAAACTATGAATAAGAAAGAAAATAGGTTCCACCCAATTTAAGGAGCTCACACTTTCCAGACAAGCAGCCACTGTATTAGGCACAAATATGTGAATAATCATAGAGTTATGTATGATGACGGCAGCTGGAAAAATCTCTTCAGGCCAATGCAGCAGAACATTGAGCTACACCAAAGCTATTTGAAAAAATGTATTCATCCGATTGAATTACTGGCGTCGCCGGACAAGTAAAAAACTCGCCTACATTAATGCATACCTGCCAACTATACGACTCTCTTTATGCATCAAGAAACTAGTGCCACTTGTAGAAAGCATGAAAGAACTCAGGACACTAATCAGGACTGAAACAGAGCATCGCCATAATGCCTGATGCGAATGTGAGTATGGAAAACAACCGATTCTCTGCGAGCACTCGAGGTTTCAAAATCACGAAGAAAGACAAAAATAACCGTAAGCTCAAGCATGATCAATTAACAATGGCCGCAGGAAGTGATCATAATTCTCCATGGAAGCATCGTCAATGGATGCAAAAGCAGTCCGAAGGCACTCCACTCCACTGGCACTCAGAGAGAAAACCTACAAATTACATCAATAAATTAATCAATTTAATAACTAATAAATCGATTTATATAGTTGAATTTCAAAATATTATTATTCATGCAGGGCCCACACGTGCCACGGCAACAGGATCATTGAAGAAGACAGCAGAAGGAAGCATCCTGGAAAGCCCATAGCATACTTCTTCTTCTTCTTCTTCCTCGCTGCACACAATCACACAGCATATGCTTCTCCTCCATGAATACGTCATCCCCTTCAAAAAATCCCCCCTCCCCTCTTCATCTCCACCCGCGCTCCCGATTCTCACATGCTTCCCTTCTCCCTCTTTCTCACTCACTCAGGCAGCAGCACCCACATTGCCCTCTATCTCCCACTGCCGCCATTAACTGTATCTGGAAAAGGAGTATAAATCCTAAGAGAGAATAGACAGAGTGAGCTCCCTCGTCCTCTCTTTACATACACATATATATACATATAAATGGCCATATTCCCGGGGGTACTCAGCGGGATACGCCACTTCGCCACGACGCTGTGGGATTTGCAGGAACTGAGGTTCTCCAACATCCTGGATGATGCGGCCTATGTTGTAATCACCATCATCATGGCGGCGGTGTCGTGTTTCTTGGCTGTTCGGCGGCTCTGATGAGTCATTCTCAGGGTTCGCCGTCAATTTCTTCTTCCTTCCACTTTTTTTACACCCGATGATCGTGAGGCGAAGGTGTCTGCAAGAGAGTTACAATGTTAGACTGTATCATACGCCACTCTTTCTGTTAAATAAGCTTTGAACTACCTTCGGCATCAATGGCCTTCCAACTTTTACTGGACTCTAGAGTAAGCTGACATCTGCAGATGACATCCTTAAGTTAGATGCATTTCAGAAGAGGTGCCATGAAGACAGAGACGTGCATTTCTGGAATCATATAATTGAATCCCCATCATCATCTCCATTCATCCAAGGATGGAAGAAGCTCCTCATGATCGTATATGTAAACATCATCATGGTAGCCGAAGGAGTGGCACGAACTCTGTTTTAGCCAGTTTCCAGATGAAGTCATCTTCATCAGCCTTCCATACTAAAGCCAAAAGTTCACCCTCTTCTGATGCTCCATGAACCCGACTTGTAACCCGACCCGACATTAGATATTTACTCCCCAATACTTTTTTATTTATTTCACATTGGTCCATCCCTTCCTCCCCACATGCGGATTTGTAATGTGTGATTCTGTGGTCTGCCACGAGGTCGAGGCTGGAGAGTCGGGCGAGGTGCTCCGCCTCTGAGCGACCGTAAGAAGGTAGGAACATATGCCGGAGAAGATGTTGATGCCGGCGTCAAGAATCGTCTCGATGTCCTCCTCGCCAGCCCCGACCCTCCCGAATCCGAAACCCTCGGTCAGGCTCCCGAGGGATGGCGCCGGTGGATCCATCTCGGTGCCTACCATGGATGACATCCTCGCCGCCTCTAGGGCTCAGAACCTCGACCTGAGTCTCGACAGGCTGGGGCCATTCTTCAGGATCACGGCGAGGAGCTCCGTGACAGGAAGGGAGCTAGGGAGGTTCGAGGGGCTGGTGAGGGTCTGGAGTCGTGGGAAGATCCTCCACCTGGACTCGATCAGGCTGAAGAAGGAGACGCTGGGGATGGAGAAGTCCATCTTCGGAATCGGTGTGTTCATCGGAGCTGTCGCCATTCGCCATGGGTACGATTGCGGGTGCCGAATAGCCGAGCTGCTTGCAATCAATGATTCGGACCTTTACCACTCCAAGGTTACCCCTCTTTTCGAATTCGAGAGCTTTCATGATCTGTCTGTTTATGGGATGCCATAATCCTTTTACTGCATGGAGTTTCCAGAATAGAGCTCTTCTGCTGCTTGAATGATGTCTGTGGTTGAGTGTTCATGATGATTTCTCTGCTATCTTTCCCAGCTTGTTAGGTTCTACACTAGAATTGGGTTCAAAGCTGTGCATGAGGTGACAGGCTCAACCATGGGAGACCTAGCTCACATGCTCGTCTGGGGTGGAGTGGGGACCCGAATGGATGCTGACATAGATGAACTTATGGTTAAGTGGTGCTCACGGTTCAAGCCCCGGAAGTAGTCCAACACCGGACCTAAAGCCTGCTGTGAGATTGGTCATTGTTGCTCTCAGTACATACATAATATGAGTAGCATTCCTCGGAGCAGGAAGAGGAAGAAATCTGGCTTCTGTATCTGCCATGGCTCTGAGTTGAGATCTCCAGCTGGAGAATTGATTAAAGGTGAATGTGTCAGTGTTGGTGTTGTGCTTTGCATTGACCAGATGTGGTTGTGCATAATTTTTCAATGGAAACACTGTCTTCTCATGAAATAGACTGTACATCTGCTGCATTTTCTGGATGGATCAGGGATTGACCAAAGTGTTGATTCCAAAGGAACCAAATGAAGGAAAATAACCCAGTTTTGGATAAGAACTGATCTAGCGTCTGAACTTGCCATGCCAACATCCTCCAATAACACAGTTGGTCATGATATTGTGCCCAAAGGACTGATCATCCATTAGAAGCTCAGCAAGCCAGAGGTTAAGACAGAGAAAGGACACCATCCAGGTATTCATGCATTTGAATTCAGAATATCTGGAACTGATCATGGCATTAAGACAGAGAAAGGATACCATCCATCATATTGGGGTTTAAATGAGTTCAAAGTTGGAAGAAGGTAATTACTTACATCATGCCGTATCTTGATGCACGTAAGATTTCCAGTTACAGTCCAATGCAATGACCGGATAGATGAAAAAACTTGTGTAGAATGGTGAACACTGAGCAGGAAGGAGCACTAAACCTTTCACAAGATCAACTTCTCTTCATCCCAGCCGGGGAATAGGCAAGCGTGAAAATTGAATATAAGGATAGATTTGAACAAGCATCAAACTATCGCTGCTCATCATCAATCTGATCATCTCCAAACCCCCCTTGTGCGATTCTGTAGTAAAGGATGCCCATTGTGGCTAAGCATGCCCTGCAGCAGGATTTCCAAACCTCGGATTAGTAAAAGAGTTAATTTCATAGTTTAGTTGAGATAAACTGTTCACTTATCCCCTTGTTATACATTCTTCAGGTTAAGTTTGAGGTACAAAAATTACATGAGTGCAATGACCAGAAGCATCTTCCGTGGATCCATCCTGGAAGGCCTTTGATGCCGCACAAGACCTTCTGAAGCATCATCTGCATTTGATGAATCTTTACGGGGAGGTGCAGTGACTGGTAGAGTAGGTAATGAACTGGACCAGAAGGGGAGCAATGCTCTGAAGAACTTATGACGAAAGGAACCTGCAAAGAAATAGTCCATGAATCCATCAATGTAGATTAAGATGTCAGGAAAACTATGTAGACAAGATATGAATATGTATAATCAAAGTATCCCAAAACCATGAAATTACCTCTTCGATTGTACTTTCTCCTATTACCATCTTCATCATCAGAGTCATTTGACATGCCAGAAGTTTTCTGGTCAACAGGGAAGGCACTCTTTCGTGTTGTTGCACCAGCCTGAACCGCGGTACAATTAAGACAACATGAACACCAACATTAAAGATCTATCTTCTATACAGTTGTTTTTCAAATGATGCATCTGCTATACAGCAGTGCTTCAAAGTGAAAATCACTTGATCAATTCCAACTTGAGATGCAGAAGTTTACCAACATAATCACTTACACCAACTGGGCTAGAACTTTTCATGAAGGTTCCAGCAGAACTAGGAACATCTATCTCCATAATGTCTGACACTGACAATTTAGATGGCTCCATGCCATTTGCAGTTGTGTATCCATTGTTTATATTTACACCAATGTTAAGAAGCGAAGCTGATGAGGATGAAGCAGATGGATCCGAGGAAGTTTTAACCAGTGGATGGTTTCCAAGCAAGTTCTTCTCTATGCCAGTCTGCAAAGATTTGAATAAAATAATGTTAGTATTGTTTCAGTACAAATTATGCTCTACTCATAAAGTTCTCTTAACTAGATTAGATAATGGACAGTAACAAATTGCCACTTCTACTACCAGCTTAGATGCTCAAAACCCGTAATGCTCCACATGGCTTGTTTTTTTTTTTTGCACAATCACATGGCTTGTTATTACACGAACACAGTGGCATATTTAACTAGGATATATAGGGGTATAATAACAAAGATGCACGAAAAGTGTGGACTATAAAATAGTTGCATAATATCTTTATGAAAAATTTGGCATAAGCGAACCTGCATAATAGCCTCTTTCAGCTGTGAGTGTAAGCTTGATCCTGAATCTTTGAAGTTCTTGGGAGGCCATAACTAAAGCAGCAAGGCACGTTAAAATGGCCCACAGCAAACAAGCAGTTGTTAGATTAAAATATTAACAAAAGTTGCATCCCAACTATAAAAATAAAATCAATTTAACCAAGCAGGACAACCATGTGATATCCGACTAACCAGAAAATTCTTACCAATTATCAATTAAGAGAAAATAACAGAATTAAGTCAGGACAGCAATCATATAACTTCACAGCTTTCTTTCACAGCAAATGAAAAAACCAGTGTTGAATTTATTTGAGAGAAGTCTGAACTTACTGATGTGGAACATGCAGGGCATACGTAGCCAGCTGGTGCAGTATGTGGAGGAAAGCTTTTGATGTGTGAAACCAGACAATTTGTATGTATAACATCTAAAGTAAGCACACAAAAAGGAAGACCCATCACACACTGAAGAGTGGAAATTGTAGTTCCTTTCGCTGAATTTCTTAAATATGGATCACGACCAGGAAAAGAAATTGCAGCATACGTAGGCAACCCAATCGAGTAATTTGAGAAGAGTTCCCCTCTTCAAGAACGGATTGACACATGCAACAATTAGGAGGCCAGTCATATTCTCCATCAAGGACCCATTCTGAATAAGTACGAACCTACAGGCAAACAATTAGTCATAAAATTCATAAAATTGAAATCTAGATTTACAAAGAAGACACATTAAATATATATATATATATAATTAGGATAAAATCATCCCTTTTGTAGTCTGATAACATCCCAATATCAAGGAAAGATATTGAAAATTATGAGCAGAAAAAGATCAAAAGAAGCATCCCATCAAATTTACCACACATATTTGATGCTCGGGAAAGCAGATGCATTCTCCACAAACTGGGGCTTTGTGTACGAAGCAGTACAATTTAGTAGCCTGCAAACCAAGGCATGCATGAATTTAAAGGGATCAAATAGGAAGTGAGCCTCCGATCACGGGAGAAGCATAATAACAATTCAAAAACCATGACATAGTTGAAATCAATTTTTCTTCTTTGTGTTTAACGGCCATATATTTGACTCATGTAACTGCTACATCCCCGAAAGAAACCAATTCTCATCCTTTCTTATATTAGAATATCGAGCTCTAATCAATCACTCACCAATATGATTTGCCATAATGAACCTAAAGATAGCATAATCAACTCAGGAAGTCAAGGAGTTCAAGAAAATTTAAGCAGATCTAGATCTCCAGCTCAAACCACCATGCACTGAATGAAAGCGTACGAAACTAATCGAACATTACGGATGCTGAATTGCACGCACCCAATTTCCAGAGTCTAGCAGAATCTATAACCGATGGATTACTACCTTTCGGCATTTGCAGACCACCATTGCAGTGACCAGCCAGCAATCAGAGACACGATTGAATCAGCTGCCACTAGCCGCCTACAGCAGGGATCCGTGTATGGTTAATCTGAGCTGAGCTAAGAGAAACCTCGTAATGGTTAATTAGAGCTCGACTTGAACCAGCAACCGCAAGCAGAGAAAGATCTGAACTGAAGCAGAGCTCGATGGGAATTGGGGCGAATGGTTTTCCTTCCGACCGCTTGAGACTTGCAGAAACCAGAGTGGTCGAATTTACAATTATGTCCTGTCAGATGAGTCCATTTCGGTTTCAATCCATTACATTTTCTTAATTTCAATTCACCCCTCAAACTATATATTTTATCTCACATCACTCCTTTGTGGATTAGAACTCTACCATGACAATGATCATCTCTTGCTTACAACACATCCTTTGTAGTATATCAGATGAACATGAGAAAACTAGAGCTAGATGGATAGTCTCAAGGATGATATGGAAGACTGATCTGATGAAATCTATGATGAATGTAAGCAGTCACCCAACAATTTAGTGAATGTTTTTCAAGCCCAGGTTTCAGGCTTGCAGATTACATTGCAGGATGACCAAAAAATATGAACTTGACATTTCACCAAGGTGACATCAGCTTTCACTAGTTTCAGTATACAATGCAGTTCATGTTTTGGCATATATCAAGAATACTGTCTGTTCATCAACATAAACAAATCAAAGATATTCTCTGGTTAGTATGGATGCAGACTGAAGTTGAGTCTATCAATTTTGGTAAAAGAGAAGATGCAGGAACAGCAAACAGTTTGGCAGCTGGCTGATCAATTTTCCCCTTCTCTTTGATCTCTAATCCACTTTGTTGCGACCCATTTCTCCCCTTTAGTCACCGGACAGCTTCCGTGAAGAGATGACTGAAGAATAATAAGGAAAACAAACTTGTAAGACAATTGCAGTAGTAGTCTGAAACATCAGAACCCCTGTAGATTAAACCCGAGCCATTTCTTTTAAGTGCAAAGAGATGAACTAATTACCAGATCAATTGTACCATTTGGGAAGAGTGAATAGAACAGTAGTCCATCTCCTTGCCTTGGCTTCACTTTTAAGCCAGTGCACTGCTTGAAACTGAAGCCTCTACCTATGCTTACGCCATTCTGTGGAGCAAGGACCATGATCAATACCTTGGGTCAAACTGTCCAGAAAATGAAGGGGGAGAAAGGAGATAAACATTCGAACCTCAAGGGGGAACACAGTTTCTCCACCTTCTTCTACATTGGATAGATATAACAAAAACGAAGCAATCTGAAAAAACAGGCATCAATATATAGATGAACATCCAATCAGCTCTTCGACAGATTCTGTATATAAATTTCTTTTGATGCCAATGCCAGTGGAGAGAGTATGTACCCTTTGGCTACTTTGAGGACCATATTCAGAAGGGTTGAAAGCATCGTAGTGGGAGTCATATTTCTGATCCACCTCATACCGCAGAATGTTGAATGCCTGCAACATGGTCATATCCTACCATTATTCAGGCTTATATCTGAAGACCTGTAATGTGAGGTCAACTATTTCAATGAAGATGGAATGCATTTTAAGTTTTTGAGATAATTGATTTGATTGAACTAAGAATATTCTGAGACGGATGTGCTTATACTGGAATTAACTATCACAAATAATGCAGGTGCAGATGCAGATGCAGGAAAAAAGTACATCAACTTCATAATCACATTGATGAAAACAGTCAGTTTCTCCGGGATTAAGATTGAAGATTCTATTGATCATGCTCATTTCATCATTGTTGTCACCGAGCATCACCTGCATCTCTCCAGGCAAAGAGCCCGCTTGTTCTGTGACAGTGTAGGCCTAGATCCATTGTACATGTCTTAAGAATCACATAGCAAACAAAAAGGATAAAAAGGTCAAGTTCATAGCCAGAAGATCTCGTGCAGGACAGATCACTGCAACATAGAAGAATGTGCCTTAAAACTAATGGGTATATCCAGTGTTGAATTTCCAACATGAGAAATGATGACTTGATTACCTCTCCATGTGCCCTTGGAATCATTGTAGCTCTTGCAATTTTTTCCTCAATGTAACCCAAAGTGCCAGTCTTATCCTCGGATGCACTAATAAATGTGCCTGAACTGTTGAAAGAAAACAAGGATGATCAAGACCTAGCAAGTTCAATGCAACTGTTCTACTTTGCAAGCTTCATACAAAAAGGGATACTCGATGTTGAATAGAAGTGGAAGAGTAAGCATTTCTTTTAGCAAAAAAAAACCACCATTTTATTCAAGGTTTGAGGTCACTAACATGGCTAATTAAGCTAGTCTCTATTCAGCCAAAAGAAAAGGCGTTCAGTGGTAACTAGGAACCTGCTTCTAAGGAGTGATCATACAACCTAGTATGCATATGTAGTTGGCTCAATGGAATCTTGATCATTGAAATTTTCTAGCACGGGGAGATGCATCCCAGAAGAAATTACACACATCACGAAAGATAATATGTCAAGAGAACAAAATGAGTTATAAACTTAAAAGCATGCCTTGTCCTTGTCCCTTTAGTGCTCTCAATTGTTTCTCCCTTTCTCAAAGCCAAACTTGATGGTTTCAGACTTGCTTTTGCCATTTTTACAATAATCTGGCATTCTTCTGCAGTCGCAAAATTTGGAAAATACAGAGCCCTCGGTTTCCAACTCAAAACCTGTTTTGAGAAATGAGATAGCTTAAGAGTGTAGACTTTTACTGAACTATATCAAACATATTTGTCCAATCATTCCAAAATCTTTATAAAAACAAAAGCAGGAAACTCCTAATCTGAAATTGTGGGTTTGTTTCTAACTTATGCTCCAAGTATATCACATATCGAGTTCAACAATCAAAATGATATTTGCACCCTATTAATTTTGCAGTTCCGATGCCTAACAAAACTTTGAAAATTGATCAATCATGTCAAATCACAATCAACCTGGTCAATAAATAAATCTAGTTCATATGAACCAAACTGGAACTATCCCGCAGAAAATGATACATGACTTCAATAAAGAGCTGAAGAAACACCTGAAAAGGGATTGAACCAATGGCGTCTTCACCCGATTCCCCATGTGGTATGGATTTGTGACCTTCCTCATTCACAACTTCAAGCAGTCTCAGTCTGGGTTTCACAGTGGGTGCATCCTGCAATGCCACCCATCATCAATGTATCAGTCCAATCTAGTTGATAATCACGAATTCAGCATTTCCTCTCGCCAGAAAACCCAAGGAAAAGGATTCAACTATGCGTGCCTAACAAATACATTTGAATGATCATAAACAAGCACGATTACCATCTCTAACCCAGCACAAATTCTACATTCAGTACTAAATCAAACACCTCCCCAATTTTTCCCTTGAATGCTTGCTCATTCAATTGGGAGAAGGTAAAAACCTGAAAAAAGATCGCGGAAGCGAAGAAACCGGCGATGAAGAAGAACAGACACGAGAAGACGACGATCGGAAGCCCCAGTTTGGGCCGAGAGCTCTTCGCCTTGATCCGCATCTGCAGGGGTAAGCTTGTCTCCCTCCGGGCAAAATTTTGAATTAACCGACGATGGCTGCAAGTTCTTCAAGATCGAAGCTTGTGGGGATCGTTCTACGTGCCCAGTTGCTCAAATGGTCCTTTTTCTTAAGATGGTCCCTGGAAGTGGTAGCTAGTAGGCCTTGCAGTGCATTAAAGGAGGGACGGAGCATGCTAACGCTGCACCAAGCTCATGTCGCCGTGATCTGCTCTGGTTTGTTTTAGGGAGACGCCTAAGAGACGTGAATTCCTTTGCTTTCTTCGATTTCCTACAGCTTTTCCATTCCTTTCTTAGTAATATTTGCATCTTTTCTGATTATAGAAATAGAACTGGATGCAAAAGGAAACATCCTAGAACTCCGCTCAACCCCTTTCCATTGACTTTTTTTTTTTGCTCATATCCCTCTTCCGACCAGGTATTACCGGTCGTACCCAACCTGTTCCGACCAGGTATTACGGGATTCCGAGCTCCTTCGCGCACAGGTTCGGGTACTTAAAACGGATCTGAGATCCGACAGTCGTGGTCGGATCTAACTGTTAGATCCACTCGTTCCAACAGGATAAATCTCTCTATAGCAATTGTTTTGTTTTTACCTTGAAGTGACTAAAAATAAAATTGTAGTTGAACGAAAAAAATTAATATTAATATTTATAATAAATTAAATTATATATATAATCATGATTTTTTATTTATATAAAATATTTAATTATTATAAGATGATATATTATATATAATAATACTAAATTATTTAATTTTCGTATATAAATTACAAAAATTAATTATAGTATATTATTTAATGTATATAAATTGATAATGTTATAAATAAAATAGATGATGTATAGAAATAAAAATTTTTATTTATAAAAAATATGTATAATAGATATATAATTATTATAAATTATTTAATTAGAATAAATTAATTTTTACACCACTAAAATGGTTATTATATATAAAATTAAAAATTTTAAATTATAGTAAATTATTTATATTACATAAATTAATATTATTGGAAATAAAATTATAATTTTATACTTATAAAAATATTTATTATATTATAATTTGATCAATTATATATAATTACACTAAATTATTTAATGTAAACAAATTAATTTTACTTCACGTAAAATAATTATTATAGATAAAATTTAAAAATTAATTATGTAAATTAGTTTATTTACATAATATTGTTTTATATAAAATAATTTGTAAGTAAATTTCATGATTATTAATTATATAAAATAGTTATTAAATATTAGTTGATAGTATTGTATAATTATTTAATTGTATATAAATACATTAATCTATTAATATAATTATAGTATATAAAATTAGAATTGAAGGGTAAAATTAATCCGATTATTATATGATAATTTACTGTGTATCGTTAATAAGTCGGATTTATTTATAATTAAAAGTAGTGAAAATTTTATAATATTTGTAAGTATATAATATTTTTTTTATTTTATATAATTTAGTATATCTTCCCATCCCGCCAGTAATAAAATAAAATTAGTTTTTTTATTAAGATTTTTATGGATTCTTATGTCATATTCTGTAAATGTGGGATGATTTCCTTATTCACGCTCCTTGAAAATGTATGAAAAGGGCATTATTAAAAGCCGGTCACTGTCATTTGATCAAGGCAGCTGGAAGCTTAGATAGAGATTAGAAGATTTATTTGAGTCATTTTTACCCTGATTCTTCTCTGGGTCAAAAGTATTTTTAATGGCTGAAGATTTTGAAGATTGATTATCCACATTGAAGGTTTGCTGGACTTAATGAGTCATATCAGGTTATACTTGGATCTTGACTGAGACTAATGAGTAAGGCAATGTGCTTGTAAAAGCTGTACACAAGCTTCAAAATCGAGTACAATATATTATACTAGATCTGCCTAAGGCCTTTCTTGACTTTGTAAGCACTGAACTTCAATCCTTGTTCTTTTCCTTCTTTGATAGTTGATAGCCTATCATTGAAATCCTACAAGGCTATGCACTGTGCTGATATTTTGTAGAAAAAGAGCAAAATTCAACTCATAATCTTCTTCTTCATTTTGTTTTCTAGATATAATAGGCAAATCAGCAGAGTTCAAATTTGAATTCTTTTCAAAGTCTAAATAGTGTTAGTGTCTCTTAAATCAAGTTTGAGCCAGTTTGTTTTGTTTAAGTGAACCATCATGTTTTTTTGTTTATCTTGTGCCAAGAAAACCCATTATCTAATGTGTTGGACTAACCCATTCTATACGTTTGAGTGACAGACGCGTCTGGTATGACCCAAGTGGGGATGATGGCATATAATTCTTTTGACCAACAAAGACTCTTGTGTGCAAAGTGAAGAAACCATCCTTATCCTTGCTTGTTTGCCTTTGCTAGGCAACTATGGTGTTTTTGCAGACCATCCATCCTCATCTTATTTCAGTCTTCAGAGTCCAACATTGACTAACTCTATACTGCAACTTAAAAATTACAAAGTCCATACTAAGTACACACTTTACCAATGACCAAAATGCTCTTAATAGTTGATGGGGATGGTGTAGAAGACCAAGTCCATTGCCAATTTTAAGAGATCATGGAACTTACATATATATTTGTAATGTTGGATTTTAATACTATTGGAATAATTACTATATAGAGTATCATACAACTTGGGTATACCATTAAAATTCATATACCCATTGAATAATTAGATTAGATTTATGACATTTAAATTAGTTCTAAGTACCATGGATATGCATGTAGACACACCAATTTTGGCAATTTGGTAGGCCTTGAGTAGACACTAGGAAGGTCGAAGGAAGACCAACTGTATACTATTTATTGTCGAATTTAAGGCTAAGAGATATTTGTCTTTTTTTTTTTTAATAATTACAAAGAAAAATGTTGTTCAAATAGTGAAATTTCATTCATCTTCCTTGTTGGTGCTGTTATGCAAAAACGCGTATCTATGCTTCTATCTGTTGCTTAACCATCTCTTTCTTCGACATCTCCTCACAATAGAAGAATCTCGCGAAATCCCACCAATCCTATTCTAAGATCGGCCTTTTTGTTCACAAGGGGCACCCCTTTGTGCCCTTTTCTTTCACTGGGTCGGACGATGATGGCGCTGAGGTCATGTTGTAGGTCTCTGGAGAGGTGTTTTGGGAGGCTCAGCGGAGGAGGAGGAGACGGGCTGCTGTGGGACATGGGGCTGAAACCCCATGCTCTTGGGGATTACTCCATAGCTGTGGTTCAGGCCAACTCCAGCCTTGAGGATCAGAGCCAGGTCTTCATTTCCCCGTCTGCTACCATCGTCGGAGTGTATGATGGCCATGGCGGACCTGAAGCTTCGAGATTCATCAACAAGAACCTCTTCCCTTACATCAACAGTGAGAAAAATTCTCCCTTTTGCGCTTTTACTCGCACCCTTTAATCAAATCTCCTCCTCTCCTATCTTAAACTAATGTCCAATTACTCAAGAAGACATCTTGGATTTTGCATGAGTGAAGATTTTGTCCTAATTAAGGATTATTTTTTGCAATGTTATTATCATGAATAGATAGACTGCTTGGCCTGATCTTACTGGAGGTCTCAATTTCGGGCATCTTACATGGTTATAGAATTGTAATGACTTATCAAAGTATGAACACATGGATAATGTATGAATCGATGTTTGCAGAGCAAATGAGAATTTTACTAGATGAAATTGAATATTGTTAGTCTGCAATGAGCTTCATGATTGATCTGAACTGAGTTTGGTTTTATCTTCACAGAATTTGCAAGCGAGCAGGGCGGATTATCCACAAATGTGATCAAGAAAGCCTTCGATGCGACTGAAGAAGACTTCCTGCATCTTGTGCGGAGATCATTTCCTGCACAGCCTCAGATTGCTTCTGTGGGTTCTTGTTGTTTGGTTGGTGCGATTACAGATGATGCTCTGTACGTGGCTAATCTCGGGGACTCGAGAGCAGTTCTTGGTCGAAGAGTTTTGGATGGTAGTAAATGTCCTGTGGCTGCAGAGAGATTGTCAACTGACCACAATGTCTCTGTTGAGGAGGTTAGGAAAGAAGTTGTGGCTCTTCACCCCAATGATTCTCATATCGTGTTGTATTGCCATGGAGTTTGGAGAATCAAGGGCATAATACAGGTATAGTGGCACTGGTCTGGTTAACATCGGTTTTGTATCTCAAAGTTTCCTTTTCATGATGGTGTTCTAGTATTCTGTTGAAGAAGGTTAACAAGTAGTACAACTATTTCAGTTCCTTGCTTTGCTTATGCCATGATCTTCTTCATCATCCCGGGATTCATATGCCTTGTTTATTGCAGATTGACTTGTAAGCCTATACTCATTGTTAGGAAGTTTTGTCGTAATTTTTCATCCATTTTTCCCATAAGCTTCTTCTTCATATCTGCAAATTTTGATACTAGATTTCATATCTTCATCTCCTTTCCATGGCCATGTTCTAATATTCTGCTGATGCACTTGGAAGACGGTTAACAAATAGTACATCTCTTCCCATAAGCATCTTCTTTGCCCCAATCTTGGCACTCATGAATCATGATAAATCCCAAGTTTTGTGCTTGGCTTTGCAATTGATAGAAACCATGTTTGTTTTCATGACCAGGTGTCAAGATCTATCGGCGATGTATATCTGAAGAAACCGGAAATCAACAGAGACCCGATGTTTCGAGAATTTGCAAGCCCGATCCCATTGAAGAGCCCGGTTATGTCAGCAGAACCATCTATTATAAAAAGGGAGCTCAAGGATGAAGACATGTTCATTATATTTGCATCAGATGGCCTCTGGGAACAGTTGAGCGACGAAGCTGCTGTAAAGATCGTCTTCACCAGTCCAAGATCCGTGCGTTTCTCGCTCGAAACAATCCCGATTTCCATGATTGATTAATAACATGCCATGTCTAGACTGTTCTCTTCTTCATCCTGAAGTGTTTTTCAAATCTATGGCAGGGCGTTGCAAAGAGGCTAGTGAGGGCAGCCCTCCAAGAAGCAGCCAGGAAGAGGGAGATGCGGTACAGCGACATAACCAAGATCGGGAAAGGGTCGAGGCGGCATATTCACGATGATATTACCGTGGTTGTAGTATACCTCGACCACCATAAGCTTGCTTCAAGCAACCGATCCAGGCATGCTAAAGTCGGGTGCATCAACGCACCCACAGACATCTTTTCCTTGAATTCAAATGACCCTGAAGGAGATCTGCTTCACTCCTTAAGCTGAATATGTATGAATGTAGGTGACAGAACTTTACTGGAGGGATTGGCTTAGATTTTCTTGTTATTTGCCTTCTTGTGGTCATTTTTGTTCTGGGGTGCTTAGTAGTACAAAGAGGGAAAGGAAATAAAGCAAAGAATTGGTGTTGAAAAGCTCTAAAGAGTACAGCACTAATTTAGTCCTTAAATTTTTTTATTTAATAAAATATTATTTAATTAATTTATCAAATTAAATATAATATTTAAATACTATTTAATTAATTTATCAAATACTATTTAAAATACTTAACCGTAGTAATTAATACATTCTAAAAATCTAATTTTTATGTATCAATTAATACAATATATTAAATTTATTTTGAAGTATAATAAATAATATTGAAGAGTATATTTATATTTAATTATAATTTTTTATTATTTTACAAGTTTTAATCCTAAAATGTGCAATAAAATTGGGAGTAGGTATGAAAATAGAATATGAGACCCGAGCTTCAGGTCCCTACTCCAATATGAATGTACTCGAGGAGTCTCGGGTTTATATTCGATTTCGGGTATATAGATTGGATCTAAGACCAGATCATTGGGTCCGTATGGTTGGATTCTGTGTGCTCGGGTTCCGCTATTAAACCCGAGTTTCGGGTCCAGAAAAGTGGGCTTCAAGTTGGGCTCACACTTTAAAATTTTTTTATTTTTAATTAAAACACGTTGTTTAATTAAATTTAAAAAAATATTAGAAAATTTTAATAAAAAATATTATTTAAAAATTATTCTATTTTTTCTATTATTAATATTTTCTATTAAATACTAATAAATTATTTTTTCTTTATTATAATATAATATATTTATAAATATCTTATTACCATATTATATTACTTATTTTTTTATTAAACCCTAATAAATTATCTTTTCTTTCTTAAATCTTAATAAATTTATAAATAATTCAAATAATTATAATAGAAAATTTTATATTATATTAAGTTATATTTTTAATTAACTGTATTATTTAATAATATGTAATTTATATTCAAAATTTTAAGATAATTAAGAGATTTATAATTTATTTTTAACTAAAAAATTAAATTTAAATTATATAAATAAAATTGTATATATTAATGATTATACAAAAAAAATATCAAATTAATAAAAAGTGTTAATATGCCCACAATATATAAATTATTATTTTTTATTTTTATTTATATAAATAAATATCAATATTTAATTCGTTCTTATATCCTAAATTTCTAATTATTTTTTATTATTTGTAAATTAAATTTAATATAAAATTATAATAGTAATTATTTTTTATTATTTGTAAATTAAATTTAATATAAAATTATAATAGTAATTTATTAAGTAAAGTAAATCTAATAAACATTTAAAATATTGAATTTTTAAATAAATATTAAAAAATTTATATATTACAATAATTTATTTTTTATTTTTAATAAAAAATATATATATTAAAAAATATAAATAACCGATTAGCGGGTTGAAATCCAACTTTTAGGCGAGCTCTGTCCATTCTAGATCCAGCAGACCCGATTTTGGGTCGGATCTGGGCCCGAACAAGGAGACCCGGACTCGGGTTGACTCAGGTGCTGTTCTGCTAGGCACAAGCTCGGATCAGGTGCGAATCCGCTAAAACCTGCCCCTACCCGAGTTATTTACTTCCGTTCACTAGTTCGCATAATATGAATTTCTTATAAATGTATCAAATAAGTAATTAACATTAATCTTAATAATTTAACTGGCTAAACTTATATTTTAAAATTTAACAATTTAATCCAAATATTTTAAATTTATCAAATAATTAAGTAATTTTAGTTTATTTTCCACCAAAAAAATATAATACATTAACGATATAAACATCACATAATTAATACATTTAAAATTAATTACTTATTAATTAATATTTAATTACTCCCTAATCGGATTTTCTCTCCTAAATACGCGGACTGAAATGATGTTTTGCACAAAGTTTAAGGACCATGGCGAATATATGTACTAAATACCGCCTGCAGACCAGAGCTCGGCGTGCCATGGTGGGGATGATGGGCATGAAGGTGGCGGAATCGGTGTGGAGGAGCATCGAGTCATCCGGGTCAGGTCGGCTCGGTCACTTCTCTCACAGCATGTTTCGATCGCCTTCCTCTCTTCTACACTGCACCTTGACGTAATTGAGTCATCGATTTCATCTCCACTGACCCGTGTTCTTGATTTTGCTTGCGCCGGTTCCGGGATTGGTCGACTTGAATGGGGGCAGTGACTGACGAGCATCTGTCGATGTATGTTGGTCCTCTGTTCCTCTGTGCGTAATTGATCGATTGAGTTTCGGCGGCTGAATGTCTGCCTCTCTGATTTTTGTGATGCGTGAAGCTTGCATTTTTTGTTCGGCAAAAATTTCGAGAGCGCCACCAGGATTGTGGATCAGGGGGGCGTGAAGAAGATCTCTGGTGAGCCGAGTGGCCGCTCCATATTTCAGGTCCTTCCTTTGTAAATGATCTGTTGACAAGAAGTGATTTACCTTCTTTCAATGAACTCCCACTCCCATCATGGTCAATCTTCCTCTAACTTAGCATCTTCATCTCATCAGGTTGTTGGAGAATCTCGGAGAAAGGAGGAGTACTTCTGCTTTGCTGAGAGTTACTGCGCCTGCTATTCCTTCTTCTATGATGTTGTAAGCCGAGGGGAACAGTTGTGTGTAAGATCCATTTCTTGCTTACCCATCTGATTGCACTGGTGCAATTTTTTTCCATCTGCAATTAAACTTTGGGTTCTCGAATTTTCAGTGCAAACATCAACTAGCTGCTAGGCTTGCTGCATCAATAGGATCCTGCAAAGAAGCCAAGATACCTGATGAGGAGCTTGCCATCCTGCTTTCAGAACTGTAAGAGGTAGTAGAGCTTATTGATTCACTTAGATATATCTATGTAGTACTGCCACTCCAATCCTGGTATGTTCATTTTCTTGATCTAAAACCTGCAATTAAGGCTTAGAAAGTGATCTCCTACATCTCTTTTTGTAGTGATCATGGTAATGTCTACATACCTTTTATTGTTTCTGTGCATTGGATGACTACAAGCTGCTCCATCTTCTTCAGGTCAAGACATCATAGCAATTTGAAACTGATCTGTGGAAATTGGCATAGCTTTAGTTGAATTTCTCCAGCTTTATGTGGTCAATATTCAGCTTATGACTTTACAAGAAAACCAGTTGCCATAAGCTAAAACATGCAGTGCTTCTAATCATATACTCATTATGATTACTGGGAATAAAATGAACTAACTGATAATGGCATGGGCTGGGTTTCTTTTGTTCAACTATGAGGATAATGAAGCCCAAGGAAACCACTTGAAGAAAGACAGACATTTACATTTGGCACCTAGGAATGAGCTGTGGCAAAGCAATTCAATGGAAAACTTCCCATTCTGACAGTAACATTATTGGATTGATAGAAATTGCCCATAAATTTTGAGAGCATTTTTTGCTGGATGTGGGCCAATAAGTCTGATAGCATGGCCATGAGAGGAAAGCCAATAATGAAATGCATCCACACGAGGGACTGGGACTATACCTTGCCCTTTTCCTTAGTTTTTAATCAGAAAGAAGAAAGATCCCCCAGTAATCCACTTGCCATGCCATGAATCTTTGACCCTTTTCATCCCACAGAACACAAATCATTCTGGCTAATAGGAAGCACTGCATATTTTTTCAATTATGAACAATTTCTTAGAATTTGATTTATGAGATTGGTCTAGCACTAGCACTGATTCCTAGACAGGCATCTTGACTTATAGCTGCTAATTTAGCTTTAGATGCAATCCAACTTCTAAACTTGCATAAAAAAGAGGGTTATAGGTTAACAAACAAAGGCTTTATATGGACCACCCTAGATTCCTATCCAAGTATTATTTTTAATTCATCTTTCTCTTCCAAGGTAGACTAGATGGATTATTGGGTCATCTCTTTTTCTTGAGGTATTGAGGTAAATATTCAATATCTTACTAGTTAAGCTCACACGCTGGAGATAAGAAATTCAATTTAATAAGAGATTTACCAATTATACCAATAGATTTATAAATTATACTAATAGATATATATATTACACTATTTTAAATTTAATAACATCTATTATGTCGAAAAATCCTGATAATTGATGTTTTATAAGTGAGTTTTTAATATTTTTTAAAATAACTTTTTGTAAAGTGAAGAGAAAAAACGAACAATTGTCAGTTTCAGTATTGAAAAAGAATATAAAATTATAAATAATATATTAGCAACAATTGTCCGTTCTAATTATATGGTATGATAATATATCAATAACTTATTTAACAATTCAATTTTTCATGTTAATACTAAATAAACTGAGATAAAATTCGTGAATAGTGAGCAGTGAAAAATTTTAAATTTCTTTTATTGGTACAAAATCTCAAATTATAAATATATTTATAAAATATTTCTATTAACACTATTTGGCACACTTACCTTCAATCTCAAATATTGAGATTTTTATCAATTTAACATATTTTTTAAACAATATACATTCTAGTATATTTTTTATATTATTTACTATATAGACATTGAGCTCTTCAACGAAGAACAAGGTTCCCTCGGAATGAAGCAACTTATTACTTCCTAGAGCTATAGATTGCCCTTTCATGCAGGCAGAACTCAGCAATGAATGATGGGAAACTGACCACTCAGGAGCCCAATAAATCTGCAGAAAGAATTGATCATTGAATATTCATTCAATGTCCATGGTAGGGCCAAGGAGTAGGACTAGCTTCTTCCATCATTCAAGACTAAGACTTTGAGTGCTGTATTATTTATTTTATCATCATCTTCTTCTGATTTCACATTCACCCCACAATAACTTCATGCAACCTGCTGGGTTCATTCAACCCTAAAAAACTCTAAAAAATCAGCCATACATATAGTTTCATAGATTGTCTCCTAAATTGCTAATAAATGGTGTAAATCTGGCCAATAGCCCTAGAGAAACAATGCCATTAGTGTCCCATCAATCCCCACATCTACTTGTTGGTACTTTTATTGTAAGGTCCACATCCTGCTATGGTTAATGGCCAAGTTGAGACGGTCCTTTTAAGAGTGGGTGATCTTTCAGGCACAGAAGCTGTAAATTTGATGGGTCATTGGAACCCAACGAGGAACTCGTTCCCCTGCATACCCTAAATGCCAAAGATGCTCTCTAACAACCGATCTACGAGAGGAGGAGCTAAGTCAGCTGAAGATGTTGAGCTGATCTTGACCGGATAAAGATGGAATATTCTCTGATCAACAACTGTGGTCTAGTATAGGAAAAGTCTGAGCCTTTAGAGATATGGGATGATTCTACATCTATGGAAAGCTTATAATGCACTGCAAAAACCATTTCCAGGCAAAGATCTAACAAACAAATGTATCAAGGTAGGTAGCAGTTTTCTGCTACTACCAAACACTTCAAGACAGACCTGTTACATGAAACTAATGTTCAAGTAGAACCATCACAATTAATAAAGCCAGTAGGCCCAATATGGAAGATAATATGATTGAGAAGAACCACCATTGCTCTAATTCCTACTTGGAACACTGAGCTCTCCACATGGTTCTAGGCCAAAAGAGTATCAAGCTTCAGCTATGCCACCAGAATTGATGTTGAATGCCTATGCTCTATTTACAGACCCCCCCCCAAAGGAAAAGTTATGGTCCTAGCAAAGAGATCTAATATTCTACTTGGTTAGTTGGCCAACTAAAACTATGAACCATCAACCTAAAATCAACCTCAATCCTACTTATTAAGCTATAGTCAATGGGATTTCTCCAAGGCTGCAACTTTGGCCCTATGAGCCAAGGCTGAGCTGCTCTTGGTCCGATCTTCCTGAGGTAACTCACATACCTCACTGATTGGTCCCGACTTTAGGTCCCCTGGAGGGATGAAGCATTCTTCAGAAAGGCCTGGGATGTTGAAGGCAACCTCCTCAATGATCCAGCTCTCCTCCATCCTGGTCTTTGTGTGGCTCATAGCCATCTCGCCGAAGCGAAAGATGGTCACAATTGAACGCCCCGAATGGGCAATCATTATCCCCTCGACAAGCCGGTAATCATTGAGGAAAGAATTGGTCGTGGTTTCCCAGTAAACAGCATCCCCTCCACTTGTCTGGATTCGGGTCAAATGAGAGTCCTCCATATAGACGAGGAGGCCAGTTTTCTGGCTGAAGTAGCCAAACAGTACATGCCTTATGATTTCTGCAGGAACCTCGCTCCGGGCCTTCAGCGTGAGAGGGTCTGCACATAGCTTCAAGATGAAGCAGTCCTCTCCATTGAGATTCTTCTCACCAATGCATTTTGCATCTGCAAATAGGCTCATCGTTGTCCTCGGATCAAGACCCTGGTAAGAAATGCAAGTCACCAAATTTAATAGATGACTAGTGCAAAAGTTTAATTCTCTTAACTTCTCTAGATCTTCCACCCGGGTGTTCTTTCCTCAACAAACATTTTGCAGTTTCAACAAGTATGGTATTTCTTGTATTTTCATCTTAAATGAACTTCCAATTCAAGAAATACCAAGGAATTGATCACTGAAGCTTTCGAAAGAATTTGGAACCTGAAGAGCTCGACGGAGTGGGCGAACGGGTCCTTTGGCAGAGTGAGCACCGAGCCACGGGGTGTGTCTCCACACAAGCTTCCCATTACACCCAGCATGGACCTTACTACCCCCAACAGAGAGTTCAACATACCACATGTTGGGATCCATCTGCCAAAGGACAAACCCCCCAGTCTCAGCAGAGTTCCTGTTCTTGATCACTTTAGCAGTGGTCTCAAACTCGGAGTTGATCATCTTCAACTTCCCCAGTGCATACGAGTTCCTGATAGAGTTTTGGAGCTTTTGCCCACCTGAAGCAGCCATGTACTGCTGGAGAATGTACTGAGCTGATGAAGTTTCCTGCAAAATGACAGAGCAAGTCAGTTTCTTGCAACTTCATAAGATTGTTTTCCTTCATAATGAGAAGCTCCAACTGGGAATCTCCCCTCATCACCCAAATTAGCCAGTAAGCAATCAATCTTCATTTTTTCAGAAAGAATCAACAGACATGAATATTCTCTTCCGCAATTTGGTGTCTTATCCTATGAATCTACAACGCCTCCATCCTTAAGGTATATACACTGGATTTTTACAAGATCAGAGTCATGTGAATCCCATGGTTGAAGGAAACCCAAAAGGGTGTTAAATCCCATGCACACCAGAGAAAAATGAGCAGATCACCACTTCAATTTTGAAAGATGAACCCAAGCTCAGCAGTAGGAGAATTAGCATCCATGGTGGAACTCAAATTGGACCCAGAAAAAACAATTCAGATGGCCAGCAGCTGGTAGGGTAAATAGTCAATGACAGAGTAGGAAACATCAATTACACAGTCCAGAAGAGATACTGACAATGGGAGTGTCCTTGATGCTGAGGTGGGGCAGCGGATCCAGTGCGCTAACGTGCACCGGAGCCAGTGGCGCACCCATCACGCCCAGCAGCAGCCTCAGATCAGCCTTCGAGCAGCCACTACGGCCGCCTGTGCCGCCGCTGCTGCTACTGCTGTAGAGCTGGCATCTAACCCAGCTCCCAATGCGCGATCCGTTAGCGTTAGCCCTACGCCTCACCGGATCCTCCATCCCCTGTTCGTCCGGATCCGGGCCCTCCATCACCGGCCTGAGGCTACCGGACCTCCAAATGAGCTGCTCGGCGGCTCGGCCCTCGATGCGATTCTTCTTCCAACGGGACCAACGGGGGCTGGCGTGGCGGGAGCGGGCCGGCGAGAGGGTACGGAAAACCTCCTCCTTGAGAACCGAGAAAAAACCCGCCTTTTTCTCCATTTTCTCCCACACCCAAAACGAAGCCACAGAACACCCTAAAAAAACAGCGAAGATCAGCCGAGAGCGCGAGGTTGGAACTTAGAAGGACAGTTCGGATTGTTGAAAACTAGATAGCGGTGGTGAAGGAGCTCAGTGCATTCATACACATCCACACAAGCAGCATAAAGAAAGTTTGGTTGGGTTTAGGAGACTGGCAGTGTGTATGCGAGGGAGGGAGAGACTGGAGAGTGGCTTTTATGCTTGACTGCTTTGTTTGGCTGCAGAGAGAGAGAGAAAGGTGACAGATGCCCAAGTTGAGGGACAAGACACAGCAAATTAGACAGACTGAGGGAGGTAAGATTGGCCAAGAAGAAATTTTTTAGATCGGTAGGAGTTCAAAAATACCATTTCAGATGGAAAAAAAAAAAAGCCATCTTCATATAGATCTTACATGGGCAACTCCAAGAACATTGGTAAACTAGCCTACTAGATCTAAATGAATTTCAGTGTAGATAGATTTACAAATAGTAATCAACAGTACTTAGACACGATTATGAATTATAAAGTGGACAAAATTCACTTTGATGTTTGGTGAATGCATGATTGATGGGTCTTTGTGGACTTATTATATTATTTGTGTAACCTAACTAGTGGCAAGAATTTGAGATTTTAAGTTTATACCATCCAACAGTTTTCTATTTTTTATAATTTAAAATTTTATTCTAAAAAATCGAAATTAATACCGAATTTCTAGTATCGGTAACAGATATTAGTACAATAACTCTAACCCTAATACGATGAAAGAATTTATTGTTTACACATAAACTTGGAGTTATTAATATTTTAAGTTTATATAGCGCCATTAAATATTCTCAATAAATACAAAGAAACCAGCAAAATCGATACCAAAATGGGATTTTTTTTACAACAATCTCGAGCCATAGATCGATCTCTAGAGCAAGCTTCCATTGAGGGCGACAGGCCATTTCACCGGACCACCACCCTCCATCAACTCGAAGCTGCCAATGCCATTACCAGAAAAAAAAAAAAGTGCAGGAGCAACAGTCTAGGGAATTTAGGTTTCTTGCAGACAAAGGCAATACTCATATGATCACCACCATGGATTCATCCCCCCAAAAGAAAGATTTTTTCTCTTAACGGGTCATGCATCCCCACAAATTATCTTATTCCAGACGCACTGTTCATCCTTGTACTATCTGCAGACCTTCATGTCGGGTCTTGCATATGCCGAGGATGCCCCCCACATAATAAACAACTATATCCTTTGGAATAAGTGTAGAAAAGACTGAGAGAAGAAGAGCAAGAGCAAAGCCCTTCATCTTCACGACTTCAAGAGCAAAGGCACGTGCACTTTTGGTGCTTCTTTTTATCCCGAATGAAGAAGGGTTTGGAGAAGAAGAAGAAGAAGGAGATGTTGCCTTCTTTTTTCATAAAGGAGACATTGAAGATGATGTCTCTGATCTTGCCACTACGAGGGCTGTCGTCCACTTTTCGCGTGCATGGAGTCAGACAACATGTGAATATCCCAATTGGAAGGTGAAAGCATCCCAAAAAAAAGCTTTTTTTTGCTCTAAAAACATTATATTAATAATATCAAATATTTATAAAAAATATATGATATTTTGTTATCAATGGTTGAAAATGTTTGACATTAAAAAATATTTAATATAAATTACTATTTTTGTACATTTTTTTAATATAACAGTATAATTTAACATTTATAAAATATTAAATTATCTTACACTACTATACATTTTAATTTTAAAATACAACAATCACAAGTGGAATATACAAGCTGTCTTACTTTACCTCACGTGCTATTAAACAATATGGTAAAATTCAACCAATTTGTGTTTTATTAGACGTGGGCTTTAAAGATAAGAGGATGAAGGTAGAAATAAAAGAGAATTAAAAATAATTATGATAAGCTCCTTAATTGGATTGGGTCGAGTTTCACTACCCGAGCCTTAATTTAATCTCGAGAAAATTAGGTCGAATCGACCTTAAATCGAGTTTTTGATACCATATTTAAATTTAAGGAAGAATATAAGTTTAGTAGATGAGAGGAGTGAAATGAGTTTAATAGCCTATAATATAATATACAATAAATTGCTGGAATAACCCAAAAATTCTATTCTCTGGACCTGAGATTTGACCTGTTTGGATTGACAGAGGACAATGGGCCTGAGATTTGACTTGTTTTGATCCAGAACCAGTCAATGGACGGCTCTCATAGGGTATATACATCGTATTAAACTTCGGGGCTTACCGCATATTATCTACCAGACGAGAATGTATTTTTATATTTTTTATCTAATAATTAATTTAATAGAACCTTTTTAATATTATAAATTAATAATAATTATATATTTTATTAAATTTATAATTTTATTTTAAATAACAGTTTAATAATAAAATTTAACTTATAATTTTAAATATTTAATTGACAAATATCTAAAAATCGTATATAATTATTTCGTTTTGGTACGAAAGTAAACCATAAATTCGAATGGAATATTTTTCGTTAATAGTAGTATAAAACGATTTTAAATATTGAATCAAATAGAACCCAATAGAATTTAAAATAGAAATAGTAATTTATTTTTTTATATGTTAATGTGGATGTTGATAATATCATCATAGGTTTAAAAAATATAAAAGTGTTGTTATAAAATTATAATACTTAAAACTTATTAAGTTTATAAATTATTTACTTATTATCAATTTACAATACATTCTCAAATACAAGAATAAACAATACATTCTCAAATAAAATAATAAGTTATTAGAATATACGGCTCAAATAAAAGAATATACTATTACACTGTACAGTTTATGTGTTCTGTTCTGTACTACCTGCCCTGTTTGTGGTTTGCATCTACTAGGAAATTGGTGCTGGCTGTTTTTTTTTTGCATAGTCTTACCATGGTGGCCAGTATATGGTCCTCTTCTTTAGTCTACATTGCTATTGGTCTTCTTTGGACGTATTGATAATGACCATGAAAGTCACCCCAATTGATCTTTCTCTTTTTCTTGTTGGAATGTGATTCTTAATCCATTGAAGTTGGCTGATTGAACGTCACAGTAAAAGAAGGGTCGTCTTTCTTCTGATGTTGCATCCTACAGTGACCGGAGCATAAATGGCTGTAGTAGACTCCATTGTGTCATGCACACGACCTCAGGGCCTCACAGTTGTCTTCAGACAAAGCTGAGTGAGGATATTTGGACTCTACAACTACACAGAATTCTACGGCCTTCCCTCACGAGGGTCCATTTGCAAATGCAAATGCAAATGCAGCAGCTCAGAGATCTTTTGTTGTTTCCTGACTGGTTGGTTGTCTTGTTGATTCACCTTTATGGAGAAATGAACACTTACTGTATTGGTGTTGCTGGACACAAAGTTGTCAACTGGAGCTGCCCTGGTTTCTTCTGCTTTTGTCCAGTCAATGCCCCTTGAGGACCATTGGATCTACACATCACATGGAAAACTCAAGTCTTTATCCTAGTGAGAAGCTTGAGAGTAATTGGTATGCAGCCATGGACAATCTGGAAATGATAAAAAGAAATTCAAAACTCGTGATCATGCATTAGGATTGAAGTTAAAAGCTGGTTTTGCACTTTTCTTTTTCACCTTTGGACCTCTAGGGTGGTTGAAGCTTCTCATGGAGCTTTACCACTACATCTGAACAGGATATCAGCAAATTGAAGAGATGTCTGTTTCTTCATCTTCTCCTATTTGCAGTTACTGATATCAATATTCATATTAGCTGCATGGAAACTAGGAAGGTCAGAGAAATAAGATCTCTTGAAGACCTCAAGTTCTGATGAGTTATGCCCATAGTTTCCTTGTCCCACAATATATATATATATATATATATATATATATATATATATATATCTTGCATAAAACAGTACAAGACGGTTAAGCATCTCTGGCACTTTAATTATTCAGGAAATTTCCCCTGAATCAGCAACTATCCACAGCAGTAGTTACCTTGCTAGTTCTAGTTCATTCGGGGAGTGGGGGAACTTCACTGACATGATCAAGGGGGGGAAACAAGAGCTATGAAGACGAAAGAAAGGAGAAGAGAAAGCAAATTCAGACAAATATTTCCATCAAAAACCGCAAAGGGATGAATCAGATTCTGTCAGCTCAAAGACCCAGGTTCAGGTCGAGTTTGAATGGCTCGGTTGCACCTGCTTGGTGGTGTTGGTGCTGGTGCTGTTGTTGTACCTGCTGCTGAAGTTGTGGTGGATCCAGCCTGAAACTCCCTGGCCACATCATATCCTTTGCATCCTCAATCATGAAAGGATTCCATGCCATGCCATAAGCAGAAGTGGGCTCATTGAAGCGCGCCACAACAGCAGTGGTAGCTCCATCCCGAATTGGCTTGTGCACCAGGGAGTGAGGCCTGATGCCCAGCCCCATTATTGACATCATCCTTTGGGAGGTGTGGTACCTCCTAACAGCCCCTCTCTCCCTCTTGTGTGCATTCTGGTGTCCCCCAAGAGCCTGTGAGCTGTAGAACTTCCTCATACAGAAGTTACAGGAGAACACCTTCCCCATCCTAGGCGGCCCTGGTTGTGGTTCAGGCTCTCCCCCACCAGCTGTTGAAGCCAAGTTCACCCCTCCCAGGCTCAGATTCAGCCAGTCTTCTCCATTCCCATCTTCTGATCCAGTGCCTTGATTGCTTGTAGCATTATTGCTAAGGCTACTTCTGTTTAAATCGATGTCATTGTTGATGTCGAACCCTTCTTGCAGATCAATCTCAGCATCTTCCACTTGAGAGATCATCTCAAGGAATTCAATCAGAGAAAAGCTGAATAAGAGATTGTTCTGTGAGCACATAGAACTGAGGAGCCTTTAGGAGATGAGAGTGAGCTGCTGACCCCTAAAAAAGAGGCTCTTTGATCAAAGAACTGCAGAGGAAGCATAATTGAAGAGTGTGAAGTGAACAGGCACACCTAGTTATGAAAAAAGACATATTTTCTTTTCTTTTCTTCCACTTGCTCTTGTGACTAACATTCACCACAAACCACAAATGCCCAAATACAAGTAATTACCCTTATTCATCTTTGTTTAACTGCTAGTTGGTGGGCCAAGTTTACTCCACCATTATGTTCACTGCTGTTGTTGCTTTTGTTTGTCTGAGCCTAGGATTCCCTGTAGTTGCTTTTTTTCCTCTTCCTGGAAAATCTTTCAAGCTCTCACTTTTCTCTTCTGTCCTCTAGATCATGATAACTTTATGAAGCCATTCCCTCTCAGGGTCACCAGAGAACAAAGTAGGATAACGTCAACTAGATTCGAAAGAAGACGATGCCACAAGGCTTAGGTTCAGAATCATTCACAGTCACCTTCACCTTTGAAGGTCCCCCATTCCTGTCTTTTCCACAGAGTCCAATATTCAGTCCCTTCTTATATATGAGACCCTTGTGACGTGATGGAAGCTACTGCCCTTTAACTTTAGGAGTAACTAATTGCTCTTCCTATGCTTGTGGCTTCCAGGATGTTGAAAAGCATTGAATAATGCAGAATGGTTTACAGGTATGAATGAGTGACTGATTAGCTCATAAAGGGTGGATGCAGCTCTTGGAAGTGAGTGGAGGCAGGGTCTTATTCAGGTTCTATACAGAAAAAAGAAAAATGCTGTTTGATTTAATGGGGGAGGCTATGGGACCCATGGAACTGCCAATAATGGAGGTGGAGAAGTGGGGTGGAAATTGAGACATATGGGATGCGGTATCTCACCAAATACTTGAACTATTTTCTTTCTGGATCTGGATTGGTTTGATCGGTTCTTGCTTCAAGAACAAGAGCATATTTGCAGGGTGACCCCATCATCAACCCTCCATCTCCAATAGGAAGGAGGCCTGGCCTCCCATAAATCTCATTGAACTTTGTTGCAGCAAAGGGTTCTGTTGGGTGCATCATTCACAGCTCCTCTGATATCTTTTCCAGAGCATATAGTGTGTGGAGGGCAAAGGCATGTAAATAGCAGGAGGTCCATTAAAATAGGTAGGGAGGGGCCACATGGGTGGATCTCATGTCCATCCTCTTTGGGCATAGCTGGAATTTCCCTTCCAGTGGACAAAAGATGCCAACTCCTCCATGAAAGGGGGTGCTTGCTTTTTGCACTTCCTCCTGCTCCCCCTCTTGGACTTAGACTCAGATCTCCATTTGCTGCTATTACCCCAAGTCAAATATTGCCATCCTTTTCTCTACCTTGTCACACAAGATTGTGAACAATGTCACTGCACTGAAACACACTAATTCTATCTCACTTATTTCTAAAGTGGGTGACTTGCATACACATCCATGGATCTACATTTGTATGTGGACATCCATGCCCAGGTGAGTGGAGAAGGTGAATGGGCCACTTTTGAAGAAAATGGGAGAGCACTGAGTAGGAAAACTTTCTTTCATTGCTCTGTGGAGGAATCATCTATCATTCCAACAGTAGTCAACCACAGTGGAAACTTGTTATGGATGTGGGAAAGGGAAAGAGACACTGTATCTGTGCCGAGGGTAGCCTCATGGCCATCCTCATGATCACCATCCTTTTCTCCACCCTTCTTCCACATTTTCCTTTACTGACATCCAGACCTCGAGCCTCAAAATTCCCAATAGCCACCTACCTGTGCAGTAATAGCTCTATTTTTTTTACCCAAGCAACCTGCATCAAGGCTGGCCCTGTAAGTTGAGGGCACAAATGTCTCATTCTACTGTGACACTGTTTGGGAGGAACAAGTGGTGGAAGCTGTTAGCATTTACAATATGGAGTCAGGTGGCGACTCCGTGGAAGGTCGAGAGGTCAAGAACAAGGCCAGTTTTGATTTTGTTAAGTTCCCTGACAGGCAAAGAGTGAAACTTGTCCCTTTCAAGCAAGCTGTTTTTATAGGATTTGGCAGCAAGCATTGAAAGATTCATTTCCTGTTTTACCTTTGTCCAGGACACACAGAATCCAACAGGAAGCAGAACATTGCAGAGGCAGCCCTTCTCTGAACAGATGTTGGTAATACCTGTGAGTCGAAATCAAGATAATGGATCAGACCACTGTTAATCATCTACTTTTCAGCAAGGTACATGAATCTATGAAAAGCGTTGGAAGGTTAACTTGCCTTTCCCACTATTATCACCAATACTGCTAAAAGAAAGAAGCCCCGAATGAAAATGGAGGAGGCCCACAAAGGATAAAGACATTATTACTCTATGGCAGAGCATGACAATGACCTGAAAGAGGCCTGCTGTAGTTTTGAAGCAATTGATCAATCAGTGACCGTACCAACTGGGAAAACTAGTGGCCTTGAGGGGGATTCAGCATTGCTTCCTATATTTGGAAATGACAATATATCACGGGGGAACTGCACATTGGCTCTTGCTGGTGCTACAAGAGCTCAAAAAGCTCAGCAGATTAAATGTCTTGTTTGTCTGTTGGATATTCAAAGAGCTCGAACTGAAGTACTTAGCCAAATGTTCATTAACCAGAAGGAGAAAAAAGGGGTCACCAGCCAACATGGGAATCGACAAAACCTGCCAGATGAGGGACCAATGACAACAAGCAGAGCAGAGCAGGGCATGACAGGACAAGACCCCAGCTTAGGTACGGCGTAGATCTCAAATCTCGACCGCTGCGTTGCTCATGGGCCACATGAAATAAACACAAATTAATGCGCACAGCATGTGAAATATAGTAAAAGGAGAAACTGCAGAGGATCAAGTTTCAATTCATCATGGGAACTAGAAAACTTAAAATATGTCAAGAATGTGTGAGCTAGTGTGGGACACCCACCGGGGTCAGCTGAGAGAGGCAGCCCTCGTGCCCTTATGCAGTCCACAATTATATGCCAATGCCCAAACAAACCAACCACCACCCAACCTTCCAACAGTAAACTAACATGCGGTCAATTCTCCAGCAACAGTTCAGTCTTGGGCATCACAGTGTCTGAGTCCCTCTCCCTTGGAAATCTTTGCTGGAGGATAGAGTCAAATGGAGAACCTGCACAGGATAGAGGTACAAAGATCTAGAAATATTTTACCAACCAACAGTAAACTAACGTGCGGTCAATTCTCCCACAAGAGTTCAGTCTTTGGCATCACAGTGTCTAAGTTCCTCCTCCAGTGGAAATCTTTGCTGGAGGATAGAGTCAAATGGAGAGCCTGCTCAGGATAGAGGTGCACAGATCTTGTAATATTTTACCTATATTGTAGTGGCAAGTTGTGACTTAGTATCTACTGAGGGTCAAGTCTCACACGCAGTCCACAGTGGTTATGGGCAAGTTGGTAGCACAATATCTACATTTGAATCAGAATACACAGTATTCCAGTGTAGGCTCAAAGTGGAAACTGGAGCATATTGAAGCAGCTAACAAATTGGCAACAATTGTATGTCTAATCATCTCTTGTCAAGGCCATCTACAGTAGGAAAGACCACAGAAAATGAACATGAAAATCAGCCTGAGAGACCAGCAGAAGAAGAAAAACTTGTTATTCTATTTCTCCCGGTATAGACCAGATGCTCCCCTTCAAAGCATCGCATGCTCTGTAACTTCACAGCTGAAAAGTTGTGCAGCTGATTGTGCCTACCCAACCATTTCTGTCAAGCACCTACAGCACAAAAATTGAAGGATCAGCTCAGAAGAAACAAACCAACATTTGATGCACTTATCCTAGGGAGTAATTCAAATAACAGTTAATTGTAATGTTTCTCTCGAGGTATTTTCCCACATCTATGGTTTCTACTTCCCATGTTCCAAGTCCTAAGGTTTTTTTTGGTGCAACTTAAAGAAATGGATTACTAGAACAAAATACAAATGCTCATATGGAAGTGTCAAATGCTTTTAATAAACCACATTTCTTATAAGCATTGAATCCGTCTCTTCAGATCCAAGAAGACCTTTCAAATTATGTTAATGAATCACATGAAGACGTTATTAATTTTGAACACTTAAAAGCATCTTAAACTAAGAAATGCAAAGTACAAAAATCCACGAAATTCATTTTGTAAATTTATTATATCACATGAATTTCTAGCTTCCCAGAAGTAAACTGATGTCTATATTATTAGCAATGAAAATATTTATATTTTAAAAATAAAAACATGAAGATAATATAAGGAAGAAACATGATGACGTTTTCATTTCACTTACAATGAGATATTTATGATAAAGTTATGCATATGGTTGGAAAAGTTTAATTCTATTAGGAAAGAAAAAGAAAGGGAGACAAGAATAATCTACAGTCCAGAATCATTATTGTGCCTTTGGATGATTAAAGGTCCCTCTGCTCCACCATCTTTTCCTTTTTTTCCTACCTATCCAATTCCCAAGTTCTCTTCCTTATTAAGTAGAAATTACTACGGAGAAACAAATTTTTGCAACAAGGAAAATGAGTATGTAGAAATTGTTTTTTTGCCCAAATCTGTAGAAATTGTTGCGTGTATAAAAGGAATAGGATATTTTCACCTAAAAACCCATCAAGCTAATAGGTTGTGGTACCCACCCTGTTTATAAACCCTCGACATTTTTTTTGTTGGACCATTTTGCTAGAAGTCATTAAATATCAACCCTCAGCAGCTCTCTACTAGCTTTAATACCATGTAGAAATAATTTTGGGTAAGATACTGCATGATTCCACCTAAACTTCGAAGCCAATAGTCATTTTTCTTAAACTTTTAATATGTAATCATATTCTCAATAGTGAATATGAGCAAACAGATGAAAAATGGAGAACAATTTCAGAAGTTTCTCCACAATAAATCAGTTGAAGGGTCTACCCAATGCTCTCTAATATTTGTTTACTGCTTTTTTGTGAGAATTCCAAGCAACAACTCTCATCATTAGTCCAAACTGCTTAAGTTAGCAATTTTTAAGCCATAGCCTTCTGCAAGCTACAAACATATCAACTACAAATTATAATTCACCTCTTTAGTGGCATGACTCAGGTCTCAGAACAGTGAGACCCACAAGGCCAACTTATGTATAAGAAATGTGTAATATGTAAAAAGATAGGTCTCTTTGGCTGTAAAGAGTCCTCTAGTGCTTTGGGTTTCTCAAATTTGTGCAAAAGATGTGTTTTCCAAATGAAATCAATGAATTCTAAATTTACATAATAAACTGATGGCAGGGCTGGCATCAACTTACTTCTAGGCCAAGCATGATGCAAGGTGCCATAAACTGCTGGGACTTTGGCAGAAACTGAACAGGAATATGAGGATGGGTTGTGAACATGGTTATTATGTTGAAAGGTATGACAAGATTGGCAAGAAACTAGATGAGCTATGGAGTTCATATATACGACAATATGACTAGGGTATGACAAATACAAGTATATTGCTAGTATCTGTACCCATAACAATTTGACTATCAAAATATATGTGCAGAACAAGTTCGAAATGGTAGATTAGCAAAGGCAAAGCAATTGTTGATTTTCCTTGCTGGTAGGCATAGATCTGTTATAAGGTAGATGATATACAGCCATAGCTCATATGGAAACTGGCTTGATCCTTACACATACTGAATGTAGATCAAAGCTTTGCAGGGATTTACTAGGTTTCCCACAGTCATAAAGGTCTATGCTTCCAAAAAATGATATTCAAACCATATCAAGTCAAGGCAGCAAGGGGCAAGGTATTATTCCATGGGAAAAGACTACACAATATACTTGTCCAAGAAAACCCAGAATCTCTTTCCAGCTTCCAAAAGGGGAAAATGTGATCCAAATTGGTGTTTTTTAAATTACTGCACATCCCGAATTGCTAACACAACATCCTCAATTGACTGGAACTTTCGCCTCTCCTTCATAAGCATCTTTGCAAAGTTAAGAGCCTTCCGCTCACAATCTGCACGTCTGCTTGCATCTTGGATCGATTCAAAATCTTCAACATGAGCAACCCCTACAATCCTCCTGCAAATAAAAATTGTAAGTGTCAATGAGAGCTGTAACCATTTTAAAGCTGAGCCACTGGAGGAAGGGGCAGCAGAAAATTAGCAACTTCAAATTTGAGATGAAACAATTCAACCTCACCTGATCATTTTTGCAGAACCAAACCCAAGAGTATCATGAAACAAGTCTGTCATAAATTTCCTCTGCACAAGCTGAAGAAGCTCACTGTTGTTATAGATGGCTGGAAGGTATGCCTCTCCATAACCCTCCTTGTGCTTATTCCAAAGGGCAACAAATTTCATTTCAAATAAATTCCAGGTCTCCCCAATGGTCCGTAAGATCCATTCCTTACAATCCTTCATATTGAACATACCAATTGGTTATGCGTTAGTATTACACCCCTCGAAAGTTAAGACTGAAATTTGTAATCAAGAAGTCCACTGAAGAGTGCATAGTTGACAGTGTCCTCACCTTTCGATCGTTCTCTTCATTTGCATGCCCTTCTTGTGAAAAGAAAGATAAAATCAAGTTTCCAAGATAGGCTCCAACATCAAAACCCATTGGTCCGTAAAAGGCAAATTCCGGATCTATAACCTGTGTTGAAACCTGAGTAACCATGACAGATCCTGTGTGGAGGTCTCCATGTATTAATGCTTGAGCTCTTTCACAGAACCTGAGACCAAAGCTCAAAAGAAAAAGATTATCAAACCAAAGTGAATCCAATTGAAAACAATAATCTGGCCCAATTTCATGATGTAATTACATTGATTTCAGCTCAGCAACTTCAAGCTTTAAGGTATTGTCCTCTCTAACTGCTTCGGCATCACCGTCAAGATAAGGGGTAGTCCACCTGTTGTACTGAGACACTTTGTAGGGATCGGAGAAAACAACCTGCTCAGTCAGCCTGCACAACTCCACATTCCCACAAAACTCCGCCACTGCTCCCAAAAGAATCGATGTCAGCATTTGTATAGACTTGAGCATATATGAAAATACAGATATGATTGCAATGTAATTTACAAACCAAGAGAACTAAGGATGAAAAGAAAATCATATATCTTTATACCATTGCATATTCATTGATTTGCAAGAAAGGGCAGTTGAAGTAACTAGATGTCTACCATGAACACTAATTCACAGATTTATATGCGCAAGTTGAGATCTCATGCACAACCAAACGCTAGATAAGATCATTAAGCTAAATTTCCCTATTAAGGGTGCTTCTGGGGCTGATGACTCCTAGAAGCTTGCATATGGATCAGATAAAATAAAAGAAAAATTGCAAAATTAGTAGTCAATTCTATTTACCAGCACTTTTATGATCGGTAGTGGTATGGTACAGAAGGGATGTGTGAAAAAGGGTATGTGCCATATACTCTGACATGTGCTCGGCCAGTAGAGGGTACTCAAGTCCAGCGATCAACCCCTTTCTCAGTATAATATGTGGTGGCTCCAGGTATCGCATGCCAATTAGACACATTGTCCGGTCAAAGTGATAGACCTCAGGCACATGATCTGGGCACAGATGGCCATGCTCCCTCAGCGCTCTTGTCTCAAAGTAAGCTCTCTCCTTGGTCATTGGCCAAGACTCGCCAATACATCGAATATAAGGAATTGCCTATAGTTCCAACAGTTTTAATTCAATCACAGAACACCACCACTGAATAATGTAACTAAGCAGTGTCAATGTTGAGGGACAGACTTCAGTTCAGTTTGCAATTCAAACTATAAATCTAATCAGACCAATGCATTCTATGCCTACAAACATAAGGAGTGGGAAATGTAGCCCCAACAGCAAACAGATTCTTTAATTGTTCATAAGAAGGACAACATGTTGCCTGCCACCACTTCAATATTCTAAAAGAAGCCATGTCAGACAAAGTTCTGCAAATTTGCAGGACTTGCAGAGTGAAGTTCGAGCTCAGACCAGCACTTCTCAATTCAAGTAGGCTAATACACAAACAATTTCCCGTTTATTTCAATATTCAAGCTCAAATGACTGGAATTTGAACGAACACGTGATTACCCAAGTAAGAATATCTGAAAGCTCGCTCCTTTAATTGTTACAGACTGAACCCAGATGATGCTAGATCAGAAAAGGAGCCACTGACCTGCTTGATGACGAGAGAACCAGAGGATCCGACGACAATGTAGACGAAGTTGAGGTTGCCGTCGCCAACTTCCTTGATATCCAGGTCGTCGAACTGGTCACCCAGCTTCGAGGAGAGGGCGGGGGTTGACTTTATGTACTCCACCATCAGTGCGCTATCGCTTAGCGGCCGGAACTCGGAGAACGCAGCCATCCCTATCGTACGGACGGTGTGGTTCGAAGTCCTGCAAGAGAGAAAGAGAGAGACGGAGATGGAGATTGGCAGAAGCAGAGGGAAGGGAATATTGTTGTGGGGTTTAGAAGAAAACTGAGAAGAGGCACGAATCGCGATGGGCCAATGATTGCGACGGAGGAAGACGCGTCCATGAACCTGGCCTTCCTTTTAGGAGATGGGAAATAAGAAATTGAACGCTAAAACGATTCCTTTCATAGAAACATCTTAATAAAAAACACAACACGAAAAGACTTCTGCTTCCATGGCCGAAAAGGACTCATGGTTTACTGTCCGCCATTATAGAGCTCAACCAATAAGCTAATTTCTGCCTTCATTGATATATGCCACCTGCCACCTAGCTCGAGGGTTCTTAATAACTTTCCTTCCCATCACGATGTATGACTGTGGAATCATAATGAACATGAAGTTTATGATCAGTTCAAGCCCTTGACCTCACCCGCATACCGTGGATGGCGTACCGAGAGAATCGATGCATTGTCGGACACCGTGCCCACAAATGAGACCTCGGCGAACTGCAATCAAAGCCCTAGTCGTTGTATCTCGAGAACTACGGTCATTCTGAGCCTCAACTTGAAGGAAGAGATCTACAACTGCAGGATTGGATTGGATTGATCTTCTCGGAGACCTAAAGCGATCCTCATCGGATGCATAATAGGTTGCAGTTATTCAACAGTCTTGTCGCATTGGATCGGGTCAAGAATGATGGGTCGGACAAACCGGCCCAATGATGGTAGAGTTGCGATCCGGTCGGGACGGCTCAGTAGGTTTAGCACGGACCGGCCCGAAAGACTTAAACAAACCCTAACGTGATTCTTCATACGTCATCTCTGACCACGCGAGCACACCTTGCCTCCAAGCCACGCGCCGGCTCAGCTCTCACCCTCGCTCCCGGCGGAAACTTCAGGTCTGTCTGCCCTGACCTCCTGCATACTTCGATCGAGCTGCTCTGCAATTTTCCTTCTTTATTGCCCGTTTGATTTTATCCATTTTTTTCAACTTTGTAAAATTTTCTGTTGCTATAGAAGGGGGAGGAGAAGAAAACAGAGCATGCAATTCTTAGTTTTGATCGAAATTTCTTATCCGGGTAAATGCGAAAAATTACCGATTGAACATTTTTCAGCTCCTCTGTCTGAAAGGCGAGTGATTTTCCACCCCATCTTCACCACCTGCTTGCAAGATTCGCTGGTTTGAATACCCTTTAATGAACTGTTGAACCGTTCTCTTTTCGCCCGTTGTTTGGCTTTGGCTGATTCGATAAGGTAAGCGTGCCGTCTTTGTGTGACTCTTGCTCATGCTTAAGATTTTTTTTTCTGGAGTTTTCTTGGTTTCATGTTCATATTTGAGTTTGGTTTTGTCATAAAATGTCGGATTCTGGCATGAATCAGAAGATACATAGGCAGAGATGTTTATCTTTCAAAAATATCTTTCAGAAAAAGAAGAAGAAGAAGAAGACTGAGGCATCCTATTGTTCACACAAACAATCCATTCATACAGGTTCTCTCATTAGTAAAAATGGGAGTGATAAAAGATGGCTCTATTTCTGGATATCTTCCAAGTGTCGAGACATTTTCTGTTCACTTCCCTGGATATCCTTCATCTTCATCGCGTGCTATGGAAGCTCTTGGTGGAAGTGAAGGTATCCTAAAGGTGAAATTTTTAGTTTATTCAGCCACCCATAGTTAAATGAGCTTTCCAAGGGGAAATGGATTATGAGTTAGGACTGTGAGTGTCTGCAGGCTCGTAGTTCCAGTTTGAATCGATTGGAGCTCCGCTTCCGTCCAGAAGATCCTTATTGCCACCCTGCATTTGGGGACCTTCATGTTTGTGAGAATACATTCCTCCTAAAGATATCCAAGAGAAGCAATGCATCTTCTGATTCATCTGCAACAAAGACTCAGGATAACGAGAACAATCTGGGTGCTAGGCAGCTTGGAAATCAATCCGAAACTTATGTCCCCAGCAATACGAAAGAGGATCAAGCACATCTGTGCGCGGATGTTGTCACACGCATTTCCGAGGCATACTCTTTTAAGGGTTGGGTATCTTTATATAGTCTTCTAAATTGAATATTGCCTGGCCAACTTTGTCTCGGTTTTAAAATGAAATATTTTTCCTAGGTATGGTTGATTACCAGCACGTCGTTGCGGTTCATGCTGAAAATTCTCGAAGGAAGAAAAGAAGCTGGTCCGAAGTTGAACAACAGAAATTTGGTGAAGGTTCTTGCTTTTGTGATTTTCTCACTTTTATTAATTCTGCAATGATTACTTACATTTTAGCCTCTTGCTATCAATCTTCAGAGAAAATTGGCTTCATGGACATGGATAATGAAGATGTGATGTTGCTAGTACCTCCTCTATTTTCGATAAAGGATGTGCCTTCTTCTTTAGCGTATGAGTTCTTGTCCCCTTATAGCCTTCTTAGTTCAACATTGACACAGCTAATATAATTTTTTATGTCCTAATTACGAGAGAATTTATCACTTGTATCTTGTATTGGTATTTCAATAATTTCCTATAATTAGGTAGGTGTTCATATTAAATGACCGTCTCCATATTTACATATCCGTATCACCGTTTCAGTTAATGCTGCTTTAGGCTGAATAGTGGTGTCTCCCAAATTCTTCAAAATATACTAATATTTTAATCATAATGAGGTATAGTTGAAACTAAACGAACTTAGATCTTTGCTATCTGGAAATAAAAGCATACCATAGGGAAATATAGGTGGTATCATAGACAAATTAGACATAACACAGCACAGCAAATATTTAGAAACTAAAGTAGTGGGGGCCCCGCATAGAAAATAATACCTGTCTATAGATAGTGTACTCTTATGGAGACTAGAATCTCTTATGTATAAGACATGGTTTGAATTTGTGGAATTATTGCATGGAAAAAAGATTAGGCACAAATCAATTTGATCTCGTGTTTGTTCCATTTTTAACCACTTCTCTTGGTTAGCTGATATTTGTTGTGATTGTTATGCAGTTTGAGTCGACCACCTGTTGCATTAAACATGAAAAGGTCAGCTGAGACACTTGAAGATAGTTTTCAGGTAGATACTGGGATTGATCTGATAATTAAACTATTTATTGATGCTGTTAAAAAAAATAACAATTTGCTTGCCATATGAAATATTTTGCAATAAGCTAAGCAGAAGTGGATGCTAGGGGAAATTTCAGTAGCTTTTTAAAAATGAGATTAAATGGAAAATCAGTGTTAAATAAACTAGCTTGTGAGAACCATAAAAGATTCATTTTAATGCTCTTTTTCCAAATTTCGTTGTTGAATCTCCTCCCCAGTTGAACTTTTTGGGCTTATTCCGGGGACTTTGTATCCTTGTGATAGTTATATATATTTAGCTGTGAATTATGTTACTTGGAGAACCAAAGTAATCCGGTTGGCTTGGAATGCTGCAGTGCCAATTGAAGTATATGACTGTTAATCTTGATTAGTTAAAATTCTCTTAGAATAGATGGTTTTATGAACTTGTGATATGTATTCTGCAAGCCTTTATTATGAAAAGCTCGAGGCCATACTAAAGTGATAGAGATAAAATGTTCTTATTGATAATGTAATACCATGACAGAATTCACAATTAACAAAATTCCCATGCTGTCTCTCGCAGGTTTTCACTGAGAAGAGTGTGGCACTTGATTTCAGGATTAAAGATATCCTAATTTGTGTTTGGATAAATTGTTTAAATATTAGATATCACTTATCATCCATCAGATTTCTTAACGGAAATATTCTATTTCTCTCTCTGTTTTGTGCTTAATCTCTCCATACAGATACCTAAGAAAGTAAAATGGGAGGAACGAGTACCTGAAGGGTCAGATGAACGGGAGAGGCTGATGGCTATTTATAAATTGTTCGAGGAGCGCCCTATATGGCCCAGAAGGGGGCTGATTGAGCGCTTATGTGATGCAGGATTGGAGTTTTCAGAATCCATCTTTAAGAGGTTATTTTCATTGGGAATTGTTTTGATATCTATTTTGTGTGTTCTGTGGGAATTTACCTCTTTCCAAGGATTACATGTCATTACAAATAATGGTTGATGGATCTTTCAGGTGTATCATTAACATAGCCTACTACTTTAATAATGGACCATTTATCAGATTATGGATTAGGAAAGGATATGATCCTCGAGAAGATCCCGATTCTCGCATGTGAGACTTCTCTGTCTCCATAATAGATTTTTTTGAGGATGTATATGTATTATCTTATTTATCATTTGTAGTTTTTATTTATCATTAGTGTAAGAGAGTTCTTTAATAGAAGAGCATCCTCTTGGCTCTAGGTTGGACTCCCATTGTTTATGCTGCCTTCAGAACCTGTATTTAAGACCTATTCTGACCTTCAAACAGATATCAAGGAATTGAATTTCGACTTCCACAACAGTTGCAGAATTTTGGCAATCGGGTTGCAACCAATGAGTGAGCTCTTTCCTCTCTCTATTTATACATAAATTGGGGATAATGTCTTTTTTCATTATAACATTCACACATGTCCATTCTCCATTCTTGCCCGTGGCTTCTTGCTGCCCTTATGCCCTCCTGCTGACTCATTGCTGAACTATAAACATGAACCACTAATAACTTTCTTCATTCTCGTAAGGTTGAAACAACGATGGGAAGATATATGTGCTTTCCGAGTTTCCCCCAACAAATTCCATATTACTCTGCAACTTTACGAGCTAGAGGATGAATACATACAGCAAGAGATAAGAAGTTCTCCAGCATACCACACTTGCACAGTGAGCCCCTTTATATTCAATTCCTCGTATTTTTCTCACAATATGAAAGGCATATCATAAAAACTAATTGAAGCTAGATGGTATGTTAGGACGATTCTGGTGATAAGCCTTAGTTTCTAGTTCTCATCTATGTTATATCTACGTTTTTTGTGTTATTCCAAGTCCTATCTACACAATTGGCTTGGTTACAACTTACAAAGAGGGTATTAGATCATTCTTGATATTGTATTATTGGTGGGCATCCTGTAAGGTCAATCTTTGTAGGAAAATTACTTTCAAAGATGGTTGGGGAGTCAGTTTCTGGATCAGAGCTTGGTAAATGCATGCTCAATTTTATTTTTATTGTCTTCCATCCCGTATTATGCCATCGTATATATCTGATAGAAAAAACGGGGGTTTTGCTGGTCCAGCATCTTGCAATCATTTTTACCTTGTGTAATATTCTGATGTGCTGCTGATTTGATCAATATCTATAAGTTTATGACAGGATTATAGTTTGGGTCCCTTTTGTAAAGTTTTCAAGAGTCTTGATAGGTCTGTACTTTATATTGTCTTGATTGAGAAGGGTGAGTGCCAATATCACTTGCAATTTTGTTGTTCCGAGGTAACAGAGCTAATTCTGCCATCTACTTTGCAGTTGAAATCTGGATGGTTCACGGATCACATGGTTGATAGCTTCAGACAACGTGCTATGGTTAGGTTCTTGTCGATATACTCTAGCCCTGGTGTAGAAGGACTTCTAAAGCTAGCCACGGAACGCTTTGAAAAGTCAAAGAGGATGCGTTTTACAGTCAACCCGACTCCAGACAAGCAAAAGGACCAGAAAGCAACTGGAGGTTTGTGATTAATTTACAATCCCTTAAGCAGAAGAAACTGGTATTAACTGTTGTTAGGAACTTGGACCATTCACAAATTCTGCTCCTTGCAACTATTCCCTTTATCAGCAATTGCACATTCTTTAGTCTTTTCTTTTCCCTCCATGACTGAATTATCTGGTTGCTAAACTAACTTCTGGGCTAGACAATGAAAGGAGAAATGAGAATGAAGAAAAGAATGATGGTGAAGATTATGATGATGGTGAGGAAGAAGAGGTTGAAGATGAGGATGAAGAGGAAGACACATTTGATGAGGAGGGGGATATCTCCCTTCAACAATATTGTATCCTTTTGTTAATATATATATATCTGATGCTTTTTATTTGTGGCAACCATATGCTTCTGTGTGTATCTTCTGACTGTAAGATTGTTATGTTTACTCATCTTCCAGTCTGAAGTTGTCTTTCCTATACAATAATCAGATCCCGATCCAGATAACATATCAAGGACATACTTGCAGGATCTATTTGGTAGTTTTCCATCTGCAGAAACTCGTGTAGATGAAGCAAATGAGGATCTGAGCGATGGAGATTATCAAATATATGAGCAAGATAGTGATAATAGCTACTCTGATGATTATGAAGATTAATGTCATCTCACTCTCCAAGTTTCTGTCTCTACTATTTGGTAGTTTTCCATCTGCAGAAACTTTGGCCTTCTCTGCAAGTGTGCATGTGATCTGATGCTCACTGCCATGATAGCTTGGGTTGGAATTGTTCTCTGGTCCGGTTGCCATCTCCCGATCTCAAAATCTTTCACATCTCCATGGAAAACTGGAAGCTCCACAGCTGATCTCATAGAGCCTCCATCCTCCTAAAATGCAGAGAAACTACATAACCAAGCAAGGTGCCAACAACAATCAACTATGGGGCTTCAGGAGAGAGATACAAGCATAACTTGACAATACCAAATCTGAGTGTTGCTTTGCAGAGCCAACAACTAGAAGAAAACAAGCACAGGAGAAAATCATTATTCCTTGATGCCATGCATGGGATGCCATTAACGAAAAGGGTTTCCAGTCAGATGGAGATTGCCTGAGGCACTAGCCGGAAAATGGCCGGAGAACGGATACTGCGGCAGCGTTGGCACGTGGGTTTTGAACCCTTTTTGTGGCCCCGACAAGGTGACCAGCTAATGTTCAACTTGATCGATAAAAAACAAATTAGAAGGGGTAGAAACGTCAAAAGGACGAGATTCTTAGATGAATCGAACCCTAAATGCCCAATTTTTCTGCATATTCGTGACAGCAACCATACGTCACGCCCTTTAGGCGCAGCGCTCTTATTCTCGTCTCTCTGTCTATCTCTTTCCCCATTTCTCTCTCGCAGTTGCGACTCTATACCTTGCACAGCCGCGAAGCCTCCTCCGGCTGCCGGCGTCTCCCTATCCCCTCCGCTTCTCTTCTGACTCAACTTCCCTCTCCTCGACCTATCCACAAATCAAAAAACACCAAAAAAATTCCTTCTTTTCCTCCGATCGTCCGGTCTCTCGGCTACCCTTTTTGCCGTTGTAGCTCTTCTATCCTTATCTAGGGTTCCGCTGCCAGGGGAGAGGGAAGAGAATCCTGCAGGGAAAAAAAAGGAAAAAAATCGAAAAATCCCCCTCAAAAGGACAAAAAAAAAGGAGCGTCTTTTCACGACTAGGGTTTTGTATCTGAGAAATGGCGCAGGTCCAGGTTCCAGTTCAGGCTCCGGCCCAGGGCGCGAATCAGTTCGTGACGACTTCCCTCTACGTCGGGGACCTTGACTTCAACGTCACAGACTCGCAGCTCTACGATCTGTTCAATCAGGTCGGCCAGGTTGTCTCTGTGCGGGTCTGCCGGGATTTGACCACCCGCCGCTCGCTCGGCTATGGCTATGTTAATTATAGTAACCCCACTGACGGTATGCTGAACTTCCATCAATGCACTTTTCTGATACTGTCTTGGCTAATTTTGGAATGTCTCATTTTTACTACATTTAAATATATTGTGTAATTTGTTAATTAATATTCATTCATTTTATATATAATTAAATTAAATTGTATTAATAAAAATATAATGTCAAATAAACTATGTATAATTATGATATATATGATAAATAATATATATTGTATTTTTATCCTATATTTCTATTGTACAAAATAATTGGGTGATAGTTATAATGAGAAAAATGGCTTAGTTAAATATTTTATATAATAGAATATGAAAAATAATATATAATTATATTATAAACTATATTATATATCTACAACATATATTTTTATTTATTATATTTTTATCATATAAAAAATATAATCAGTAAATGAATGTTAATTATATAATAGTGTTTTATATATAAATATTATATAATAGTAACAATAAAAATAATATATTATATATATATGATGAATTATATTATAGATGCACATAATGGAGATATAAAATGATATATGTATGCATATGAAAAAAAATATATTACATAAAATGGGAATAGGGAACTAAAAATGAGAAAAATAAAAAATAAAGATGAAAAATAAGAAAATTAATATATAATGGGGTGTTATAATATTTAACATTCTTTAAGTAAAAAAAATTATAATTCCTACACATCCCCAGTGTGGGATTGAATTTTAGTTTAAATGGCTTCAAGCACCTCTCACTCTTAGTTCATGCCATCCCAAACTTGGACATTGTTATAATCTTGTACAATTAAAAGATTTGGTCTTTTTAGCATGTAGATTCTTCTGTTTGCTCCACTGGTTTTGTCATATTATTGCAACTTCTAATGTTGCCAGTTGCTGTATGTGGATTGGTTTGCTTTATAAATCCATCAAAATATAATTTTTCTGGGAAATTCTGTTGGCATACTCCATTGTCTTGAGGATGGAAATTGGTATCTTGGCTTGGACGATATGAATTTTTCGCCCGGGGATGATATTCTCTGTTTTTTAATTTCTTAGTAAGTGCAGATTTTGGCAATCATAATATTGCATGTTCTTACTCATATTTTGTGTCAGCTGCTAGAGCTATGGAGATGCTGAACTTCACTCCTCTCAATGAGAAACTGATCAGGGTTATGTATTCCCATCGTGATCCCAGCATCAGAAGGAGTGGTGCTGGCAACATATTTATCAAAGTAAAACTGCTATATTTTCAGTGCTGATTCTTCTCTTGTTGGTGTTCTTCCTATTTCTAAAATATTTTTTACTGATTTTTTTGGTATTGAATCTGCAGAATCTTGACAAGTCAATTGACAACAAAACATTGCACGAGACATTTTCTACTTTTGGAAATATTCTCTCCTGCAAAATTGCCACTGATCCATCTGGTCAGTCTAAAGGATATGGCTTTGTACAGTATGACAATGAAGAATCAGCTCAGAAGGCCATAGAGAAGCTGAATGGTATGCTAATCAATGATAAGCAAGTGTATGTTGGACCTTTCCTTCGCAAGCAGGAAAGAGAGTCTACCTCGGAGAAGACCAAGTTCAACAATGTCTATGTTAAGAATCTCTCTGATTCCACAACTGATGATGACTTGAAAAGCATCTTTGGGGAGTTTGGAGCTATTACTAGTGCTGTTGTGATGAGAGACGCTGATGGGAAATCAAAGTGTTTTGGATTTGTTAATTTTGAGGATGCTGATGATGCTGCTAGGGCTGTGGATGCATTGAATGGGAAGAAGTTTGATGAGAAAGAATGGTATGTCGGAAAAGCTCAGAAAAAATCTGAAAGGGAGGTCGAGCTGAAACAGAAGTTTGAGCAGAATAATAAGGAAAAAGCTGACAAATTTCAAGGAGCTAACTTATATGTCAAGAATTTAGATGATACTATTGATGATGAGAAACTCAAGGAGATGTTCTCTCCTTTCGGTACCATAACTTCCTGCAAGGTACAATGGCTTCACCAGGATGTACCCTTTATAGTCCCCTATATTCATTCCACTGTGTCATGTGACTACCAATATCTAAAGATCAATATTTTTGGTCAAGATCTTTTGCTTTTTTGAGCAATGCTTAAATTTTCTTCTTTTATACTTGATGTTTAAAGTGATTTTTTGTGTGCATCTCTGACTATGCACCCTTGTTCTTGGCAGGTTATGCGGGATCCTAATGGGATAAGCAGAGGATCGGGTTTTGTTGCATTCTCAGCTCCGGAGGAGGCATCTAAAGCTGTAAGTGGATAAAGATTATGTAAAGCTTCACTGGGTGCATTGACAAACTCTACTCTATTTACAGATTATATTTTGATCAATCGTTCCTTGTTTCTTCATAGCTTTCTGAGATGCTTGGTAAAATGGTATCTGGCAAGCCTATATATGTTGCACATGCGCAGCGGAAGGAGGATAGAAGAGCCAGGTTGCAGGTTATATTTTGATCAATCGTTCCTTGTCTCTTCATCATTTGTTTTAGATTTTTTTTCATCTGGGTAAGTTTTTTTTTGTCTTAACAGTAGATCGGGCTGGAAGCTTTTATATTTCTATGCTAACTATATAGTTGTCACTTTTGGACAGACTCAATTCTCTCAGATGAGGCCTGTCACCATGGGACCTTCTGTTGGTCCTCGAATTCCAATGTATCCTCCTGGAGCTGCAGGCCTTGGGCACCAACTAATTCCAATCTACGGTCAAGGTCCGCCTGTTCTTCCACCTCAGGTGAATATTCTTCTTTGATTTTATAAAGTTTGCTATAGCATCTCAGAATAGTAGCAAGTAGTTCATGGTGGTTTCTCTTTAGTTATCCTATTATTTAGTGTTACTGAAGTGGCTTCGCTTTCAGCCTGGATTTGGTTATCAGCAGCAGCTTGTTCCCGGTATGAGGCCCGGTGCAGCTCCAATGGCAAATTTCATTGTGCCAATGATGCACCAGGGGCAGCAAGGCCAGCGTCCAGGTGGAAGACGAGCAGGGGTTGTTCATCCTTCCCAACCTCTCCCAGTGATGCCACAGCAGGTTATTTCAATTTTTTTGACGCCCTCCAAATATGAATTATTTCAATGTTCGTGTTTTTGAATTTGTGGTACAATCCATTTTTTTTGGGTATGTGTAGATGATGGTGCCTAGAGGTCGGGTTTACCGACAGCCACCTGGCCGGGGAATGCCTGATCTCCCAATGGCTGGTATACCCGGTGGAATGATGTCCATGCCTTATGATATGGGTGTTATGTCAATGCGCGACTCAGCTCCGTCACATCAGCCCGTTCCAATTGGAGCTCTGGCTAGTGCCCTTGCAAATGCTACTCCAGATCAGCAGCGGACGGTAATCATTCAATTCTTTTTTCTACCAAAAAAAACCGTTGATGTTTCCATGGTCACCCCACCACCATTGGCAATGTAACCAGATGAATGAATTAGCATGGAAATGGAAGAGGTCTAGAGCTGTAGGGTGGACTGTTTTTGTATCTTAACCAGTTTTCTATCTTTAAACGACCCGAATACTTGTGATTTCTGCAGATGCTGGGTGAGAGTCTCTATCCTCTTGTGGAGCAGCTTGAGCCCGAAGCAGCTGCAAAGGTCACAGGGATGCTCCTTGAGATGGACCAGACTGAGGTTCTACACTTGCTCGAGTCTCCAGAAGCCCTGAAGGCCAAGGTGGCCGAGGCCATGGAGGTTCTGAGGAATGTTGCTCAGCAGCAGGCCGGTGCTGCTGCAGATCAGCTGGGTTCTCTTTCCTTGGAGTGATGATGTTCACCATGTCTGGATGAGCACTGGCATATCCTGTGTGAAGGGATGGATTTGGTAGAGTAATATACACTTGAAACACTGTCTATGGCGTTCTCCTGGTTGGATGGTCATGACATTTCTTCTTGTTGGGTCAAGACTACTCACTCTGTTTTGAGATTTCCCTTTGAGTATTTGCTTATTTATTCCATCATCATGTTCATGTCCATATCATCCATTCATCAACTCAGATTTATATTACTTGCTTAGAGCTCTCAGGAAAACAAATCATGCATTAATGGCCTATAAGCACAAGCAATATTAGGGTGTACTTTGCCAGACAGTTTCTGATATTAGCCCAGTAAAAAATATAGTACTTGTATGCACATCCTAGCTAATAGACGGGTGCCGCAAGCAATTATGGGGATGGAGCCTCGGGCAATCTCAAACCAGCACCATCATCTTCCCAGTCATCCCTGATTGGAGCCCCAGCATAAAGGCCAACAGGTGAAGAGTTTGAACCTGAATCTTCAGCCTCACTCTGCCTTCCCCTGTCCCCGGAGTCCTCCCTGAAGTTATGGAGCCTCATGCTACCTGCCTATTTCAACGCCTGATTCTCAAACCAGCACCATCATCTTCCCAGTTATCCCTGACTGGAGCCCCAGCATAAAGGCCAACCGGTGAAGAGTTTGAACCTGAATCCTCATCCTCATCCTCACTCTGCCTCCCCCTGCCCCCGGAGTCCTCCCTGAAGTTATGGAGCCTGCGGCCGATCAGGTAGCGGTCGTCCCGTATGGAGTTGTGGAGGTTTGTGAACCAGACGTGGAATCTCTTGGCGCAAAAGCAGATGAGGCCAAAGACAAGGCAGCCCAGCCAGGCAAAGCGGTAAACTGCCGAGTTCACCACCAGTGGATACCAAGCACGGGGAAGACTCCTCGGGCTAGGACGTAGGGTACACAGAGAGCAGTGAGGAGCTTCATCATGATTGGGAGTACGATCTCTTGGAGGACCCACAGTCCCTGGAGCCTCGAGAATCCATCCTCCCTCACCCGCTCGAACTTCCACCGCCAGCTCTCATCCACAAATGGCAACATCTGATCGAACATAACCTGTTGAAGAGACATGCATGTAGATGTTTAGATTGGATCCAAGCCCCCACCAATGTAATAATCCTTTTCCAACAAGAACTGGACCCATCAAGTATAGAAAGCTCATTAGAAAATGATAACAAGTTTGTACAATAGTTTGATCATAGGAGAATAAACATAAGATCGTAGTGCAGAAAAAAGACAAGAAACTGAAAAGTTGTTTAACAAATTAAGGGATCATATCGGGGACTAGTTTTTGGTATGCATTGAGCTCCATTTTATATGCAGATATAAAAGTGGCATATTAACTCACCAGCCTAGTCCAGATCTTCAAGAAAATGAGTCCAAGTGCCCAATCTTGATACAAGAGGAAAACAGGGCTCTCATCCATAGGCACCCGCATTGGCACAATCACTAAAAGCTCAAATAGCAGGCCGATCAACACTGGAATCACAAAGACCTGCAAGAGAGAATGATTGGATTAAGGTTCAGCTTTGCCAAGAATTTGAGGGACACCATAATACAGGCGACTTAGCCCTCCTTACCCATATTGACAAGAGTGCAGAACTCTTGAAAACAATGCAACACCACTTCGAGATTTGGGCCAGCAAAACAGCTGCTCTTTTTGATCTGATATGTTCAATGGTATACCTTACTCCAGCTAAGGCAGTCTAGATAACATAACTCCCAATGACAAAAGCATACAGATCTGTTGCAATGAAAAATTAATCATTTACTTCCATAGAACAAAAGCCACGGATAAGAAAACACAAAGCAATGGGTAAATTGCATTTTTTACCATGAATTTCATCAAATTGTTCCCCTCACAAACATTAACTTTTTGTTACAAAACTCTACACGAACTTGACTTTTGTTTTATTTCTACCATATAAACATTATCCATCAAATGTAAACATTGAGCAAAACGCAAAAACAAAAAAAAAAAACTATCAGCCATCTACACTGGCACACTTTCATTCAGTACTCTCATTGGATGGCTATAATAAAGGCATTAAGGTAGATATCTTACATTCATTTAATGGTAAATTTTTATGGAAAATATTTATATGATAAATGTGGCACAAAAAATGAAATTTATGTAGAGCTTTTCAATAAAAAATCTGTGGTAGATATGGGAATTTGACTAAATTTCATGGTAGAAAATGTAATATACCCTAGAGCAAAGTGCTCACCATTGCACTTGATTCCATGAGTTATTGGAGAAAAGGTATGGCATTAAATAATTTGCGCCCTAATGAAACTGGTACCACTATTAAAGCTGAATTGAAGATAAGCAATGTCATCCAGGCCATCATCGACAAGAGTATGATTCTAAGGACAAAACTGTACCTGCTAGAAAACAGAAACCAAAATATTATTATAGTGGTTCAAAGGGGGATTCCACATAAATTACAAGCCGCTAGGTTAAAAAATGACTAAATAGGAAAACTAGTAGGTATGATAATGTAAAAGTCGGGCTCTCATGCATTATGCTAGGCTCATAAATAAGCATAAGGCCAGGTATGTCCATCAGTTCCTTTAGTATCAATTGGATATGTTGGCAGGATCAGATAATGCAATAAAGGCTCAAACATATGATATCAGACACATACTATTCAGATTATCAGATGCATAATTCTGAGCAACATGACCTAATTGACTCAAAAACAAATACAGCAGCTGAAAATAAAATTCTGAATAGTAAACAAACAGCAGAAATATTGAACTAAGACATAAAAGAAAATACCTGCCAGAGTGGTCAAATTGGAATGTATTAATAAAGAATAACTTTACAGGATTAAATTCAGCGCAGCAGTATAATAACTTACTCAGAATCAGACTGAACATCACTGTCATGATCTTCAACAGTATCAGTATTACACAACATAGCACCACCATTAGCATTTCCAGCAGCTGCCACTACAGCCATTGCTCGGTCCTGTCCACCATGTGGAACAGCCTGGACCCGCTCCTGCCTGGAAGGCTCACCATTTCCATTTTCCTGAGCAACATTATCATCAGGCTTTGGCAATAAGAAATCAGTCAAGCCTAGAGACCACCCAACAGCTGTGAACCAATAGTGCAGAAGACATTTGATGGTTGAGCGCAACTTAAAATGCTCAATGGCAAATGGGACACATATCTGAAAGAGCAGCATGATAGCAGGTATTTCAGTAAATGGATCGGAAACTCTGCAAAAAACAAATTACTGGAAATTAGCTTGGAACTATGATAGAACATTGAAAGACATGCAGCAGCAATATCTGAACAAGTAGAATATAGAAAGTGGTATTTAAATTGCCAACTTACGATATATCCAGCGGGAAAATGGAGGGTGTCATTCTCATAGCAAGTTTTACTGGTAAAAATACTAGCATCACAATGAAGCTCCCATACACTGTAACTGACAATAGAACCCTGCAAGCATGTTTATGCACAGACAGGGTTATCAATGAAATCACGGAATGGGTTATAGTTTGGATCGGCAGGATCACGTAAGAAATATAGCACTCCATTTCGCAACACCTGCAGAATGATCATCAAGGGAAGAAAACTATCATATTAGGAGAAAATTGGCTAGTTACATTAGAATGTGCATTACATGAAATGAAGATGAAAAAGAGAATACCCCGCGTAGAAGACTGACAAATGTGCTTATATGCAGCATGTACACGATCCCCACAACCCAATGAAAAAGTGAACTTGCCAAAGGAGAAACCGTAAAGAATTGAACCCTATGGCTCATTGATTTCCCAAACATCCTTACTGTGCATATATCGAGCCACCAGCCACACATCAATGGAAATACCCCCAATTCTATCACCAGAAGAAATGCAACTTTAATCATCGTCATCAAATGCCTCATTGCAGCCAAGAATTGCCTAAATAAACATGGTATGGTCCCTATTACAGATGCAATCCCATAAAACCTACTAACTGTCAAAGGCTCTCCTTTAGTATACTGAATTAAGACCATCATCCCCAGGTAGAGTATCAATCCTGAAAAAATAAGCAAATATCCAAATGCTAGAATTGCTACATCAGAAAACCTTGATGAGCCAACACCAGCTGCTTTCAGGACTTCTCTTGTGAGCTGCAATGTTAGGCTGTTTGAGCCTTCATTCAGCCCAGCCATGCTTGCATTAAATGTTTCTACAACTTGGTTTGCCATGCTACTATCTAGTCTATTGGAAGATAAATTTGAAAGAGCATTCAATGAATTCTTCAATGTGATATTTGCAAGAGTTAGGACTGAGTCTGCGAGGGGAATGGCTTTTGATAGCACGTGGCTATTAGAAAAATGCCAAGACATGTAATACATTGTTAACCGGCCCAAAGAAAATGGAAGGAAGAATATAACTCCAAGAAATATCATGTTGCTTGTCAACACCTGGAAGGAGAAAGCATGCCAATATTAGCATCCTGAAAGTAAGGATCAATTGAGAAGCAGAGAACAGGGAAAGCACAACAATCTAAGTCTCTACACAACTAAATTATGCCGCTCCAAAAATTTATATTTTCTGAAATATATACAGGATGTATATGTTAATTACCATTCCTCCGTGCTCATATATAGTAAAACTAATAATCCATCCTATTAAAGTAAAAGCAACATATGCCAGTGTAGTCCTCAGCCCTGTATCTTATCCATCAATTCCACAGAATTAAAAGAAAAAATCATTTTTATAATACCTAATATGCTAAGTTCTAAATTCGTCAAGTTGTACAAAATATTTATGACAAGGCTGGCTAAAGTAGGGTCATTTAAAACAAAATATCCAATAAATATTTGATAGGCTGTCTAAAACAATTTACAGCAACTGTAAGCATTATATCCATCATGGAGATATGTAGCAGCCATCAGTAGGAAAGTTTCACTTACAGTAAATGCATTTTCAACCAAGTGAAATACAGGACCCTGCATACCAACCAACTCATCGAATGGTACCTCCTCTGCGCCATCAGCATCATCTAGACCATCAAACATCTGCTCAACATGAGCTTCAAGCCGAGCTGCCTGCATCTCCCACCTGACTGCAACATTTTCTGCATTCATTCCCATCATTTGACCAGGGTCAACAAGCCCTTGAGCATCAGCAGCATCCTCACCATCTACATCTCCTGCCACATTCTGATTAGGTTGTGCAGCTAACCTTCTTTCTGCTCGGGCACCATTCCTATCTCTAGCATTTTCTCTCTCAGCATCCTGACCTCCAAGCTCTCGTAAGTTCCAAAAGTAATCTCTCAGTGAAGTAGCCCCAAGAAAGATAAATACAATGCTAGCAGACAGAAGAAAACCATGCAGACAATCTGTAAGGATAACTGTAGTGGATAGGTGGCTAAGAAATAGTCTTTGAGCTTCACTGAAAGTCCTCACAAAAGCCAAACGCCAGATCCAAAATGTGATAAAGGGGATGATGATGAGCCAGACTGAAAATACAAAACTGAGGTGCAAGAAGAACTTCAGAACATGACAAGCTTTCACTGCCATTCCAACAACAAACTCCTGGAATGGAAGCCTTACTGGGGCATTCTCAGCATACACAGGAGAGAACGAAAATGCATGCTTGCATACCTGCAATATTCCGATGGTGTACATCAACAAACACCAAACTTCACCATTTATAAAGTCTGGATAGGCAGAGAAACTAAATGCTACAATTTATAGGACATGAACACCATTCAGATTAAGTAGCTAAATGCAGTCTAACAAATTCTACGGATTCATACACTCTGTAAACCCAAATTCTCAGCCCAACAGCCAACAGTGCTCTGCAGAACCCTGAGTAGATAGGGCCAATCTTGCTGCCCTCGCCTCCCAAATAATAAAATCAACATTCCAAATAATAACACAGTTGAGATAGTCCCTAAAGCCCAATAGAGAATTAGTGATAAAGAACATAATCACAGTGTTGAAGCCATTCTCTCATCGGAAACACAATTTATCATTGGGGATAAAATCAATTCAAACTAAAAACCTACAAAATAGGCAATCCAGAATCCAAAGGTCAGACAAACAAGCAATCTCTTGTCCAAAACCGAATCTGGGAACAAACCTCGCATTGCCGAGCATTACTGTGGTCAAGCCATTGGAGGAGGCAATCCTGATGGACGAACTTTATGCTTCCACTGCAGGCGCACGGGTACCGGAGAGGGTTCTCCGCATCGCCAGGGTTCCGGCAGATCCGGCAAACGTCCCCATCATCATCATCGTACCTAGCCGACAGCCCGCCCACCACCGCAGAGGAAGCCGGCCCAGACTTCGATGATATCGATGCTTCCCCGGCAACGGAGGACGGAGATGCATCCGCGGAGGAGCTGGCGCCGGGGGACGCTGCCGCTGGTGATATCTCCATGGTGAACGACCTGGTGTCAAGTGGGTAGCGATCCGGGCCAACTCGGTCGGGCCGCGGCGGCTCTCGGATGAAAATGGACACAGATAGTGGAGACTTTGAAGAAAATAAAAGAGCCACGGACCACGGGCGTGATTTCCCAATAATACCCCTTATCGAGTCACCTATTACCTATCAGCCTTCCCTTATCCTATATATAATGAGAGATGAGGGGCCTACGTGTGGGGTGATGTGGAAGCGGCAGCCTATGACCGGAATTTGAGTCGTTAGTCGAAGTCGGCAGGCTCCGAAGTCTGAGCCCGTTGATAAGTATGGCACGTCCGTAATTAAGCAAAACTATATGAGCAATTTTGTGGTAGAGGCTGGGCCAATTTTGTGATAAACGCCGTGGGTTTCCTTTCTTTGCAGCTCCAGCTAGCTAGCTTAACCAGCGAAGTCTCGAAATTATGCCGGTGGAAGCTGTGGAGTCGGTGCAATGCTCCGGCCGGAAGAAGACAGCGGTTGCCGTGACCTACCGCAAGCGCGGCCGCGGGCTGATCAAGGACGACGGCGTCCCCATCGAGATCTTGGAGCCGGAGATCCTCCGGTTCAAGGCGTACGAGCCGATCCTCCTCCTCCGCAGGCACCGTTTCGCCGATGTCGACATGAGTATCCGCGTCAAGGGAGGCGATCACACCTCGCAGGTATAAGATATCCGTCAGAGCATTGCGAAGGCTCTGGTTGCCTTCTACCAGAAGTACATCAATGAGCAGAGGAAGAAGAAGATGATGTACATCTCGATCAGGTAAGAAATGGTTCCTTCTACCTGAAAATCCCCATGCTTGGGCCTTTCCAGTTGACCGTCGTAAATTTTGAGATATGATCACGCGATTTCACGCAACCAATGATCTCCGTCTCAATGAATTGATTTTTTCTCTGTTCGCATATATTTCCGTGTACCTTCTTTGAGTTTAATCCTCATCTCACCACTCTCACCTGCATTCACCACCTGCAATTATCTATACTTCATGATGTTGAGAACTGGAAGCGCATTTTTTACAGTGTCAGGCTGCAAGAAATTGGGAAAATCGATTCACTCATATGGTTTGTGAAGTTAACTACGGACTGATCTGAAGTGCCTGTATTTGCCTATTTGGATGTATTGGTATACTGTACAAGCAATGCTTGAAGTATGGTGTTGTTGGTTTGGTGGTTATGGCCAGGAATGTTAGGACCGTTCTTGTTGCCGACCCGGTGCGAGCCCAAGAAATTCGGCGGTCATGGCGCTCGTGCCAGGTTCCAGAAGATCTACCATTGTAGTTGCTGCTAGTTACATTATTGTAGTTTTTAAATTTCAGTTATTATTTTAATTTTCGAAGGCAACCTAAATCTCGTAATTATGAGGATATTGTTTTATAATTTAATGCTATTATCAAATTTGATAAAGCAGTTAAAAATGATTCTTAAATGGGATATTAAACCAATAAAGTTTGACCTTATACCAAATATGCATGCATATAGCATCACATTCATACACGTATCATCGTCTTCCTTGTAGGGTGGTACCGGAGCTGGTGCTGGTGGATTCATGGCCGATGTAGTAGAGGGAAATGGGCCTTCGTGGATGGAAGCCGAGCAGAGCGACCCCATAGATAGTCTTGATCCCCTGGGAGAGGTCGTTCGAAGATACACCAAGTACATGCTGCGCCATCTTCATGATCAAGCATTCGACTCAGGCCGTGTTCCACGGCAGGATGGACCTCCCCCTCCGCCGCCGGTAAGTGGTCCGAGGGTTCTTTGCGTCTTCAATGCATTAACCAGCTTGGATAGTGGAGTTTGTTTGTGTACTATTTACTAGTTGTTTTCTAAATCTTTGAGTTGACAGCACAAGCGACCAACCTTCGGGACCCACCAGCATCCTCGCACAGAAACCCTTACCCAGACTCATCGGAGTCCCCCGAGCATCGACTTCACCACCGTGGGAGACGTCGCCTGCATCAGTGTTCGCTGCATGGATAAGCCCGGTCTCCTCACCAGCATGTGCCCCATGCTCCAGAGGAACAAGGTCGAGCTCGTCTCCATGGAAGTCTCCTCCACCGACGAACGGCGGATCTGCTCCTTCATTCTCAATATCCGGGTACGTGGGTCAATTACCATAAGTACATGATCACTAGGGTTTGTTTAGAATCATACACACCACATGATAGATAAAACTCATCTAGCTCGAGTTTTGGTAAGACAAGTTCGGATCTTTTGATAACCCTAATCTACACCGACTTACTCGCTCATTGATGCAGTCAAGGGGGCTGAGACCCGACCAGATGCTCGCCGGAATCACAGTGAATGATATATACGACCGAGTGGTCGAGGAGATCCGCTCGAGCCTTCAATGATCTTCAAGTTGGAGATTCAAGACCTAAACTTTGTATCAATGAAGGATGACATGGGGAGAGTCCACCCACCCTCTTTAACCTAATGTCCATTTTTTTGGTGCTCTTTACTTATAGTTTAAGGGTAGATATACTCAAATTGTGGGGCACTCCGACCTTCCATGGTTATCCCACCACCCTACAAATGATTGTCCGTAAATTGAGGGGTGGATGAAAAATTAATTAGAGAATATAAAATTATTTATTTTTCCATATATATATTATTTATTTTATTATTGAAGAGTTAATAATATGGTAAAAATGTAAAATTTGAGGGAAAATAGGACAAAAAGGGTTTGTACGTCAACTACCCCGAAAAGGTCCGGAAGAGGGAGAGTTGAAAATTCAACGGCAATCGTAGATCGCCATTGACTTCATGTGAAGAAAAGCTTTGCCTTGGCTGACCTCTGTAGCCGTCTTCTCCTGGGAGTCATCGATCAAGCTCCCAATTTTACCTGTCCAGGCTACTCAGTTCTCTCTTCCACCGTTGAAGATCAGTTCTTCATGGAGAAATTGGTGGGGACCGGATTGAATCAGAGGGGCCCGAGAGAGTCCCCGCTAATCGCCGACGGAGCCCCCATGCAGCAGCACAAGGGAAAATGGTCCAACATCATGCTTTTGTTCGTGCTCCTCGTTGTTGTTGCGGAAGTCGCTTTCCTCGGTCGCCTGGACGTGGCCAAGAACGCGGCTTTTGTCGATTCATGGGCTGATTTGTTCCACCGGTCACCGGCGAACACTAAATCGCCCGTGGGCGGGACTGGAAATTTGCACGCGGGGGTTGAGATGCTGGATGGAAACTCAGGATGGGAGGCGGGCAGCTGTGAAGAGTGGTTGGAGAAAGAGGACAGGGTAGTATACTCCAGGGATTTCAACAAGGACCCTATCTGGGTAGCAGGTGGTGAGAAGGTTTGTCATCTCTCTGATTATACCCACTGCTGAAATTTAGGGGAAAAGATTTGGCAGCAAATAACTATGGCAACTTCTCTGGTGATTAACACCATTTTTCCTGGCAATACTTAGAATTCTGGCTTAGTTGTTTAGTTTAGGAGATGTAGTGGATGCTTCATTAATTTTGTGCTACTGTGCTGTGCTTGTGTACCCTAGACGGATGGTAATCTCTTGTGGAACCTATGGCTTGCACTATTAAGTGATGGTATGCCCATGAAGTAGCCTTTTAGATTGGATTCTGCGGCCTGTTTTTGCTCTTTCAACTGGGGAAGGAATTGATTTCTTACCTGTTTCAGTGGAAGGAAGTGCATACTTGACATCATAGGTATGGTGAGATCTTTGGTTTACCCTACAAAAAAGAGTATGAGATAGGAAGGAGGATTAGTCCTTCTGGAAACAAGAAGGAAATTTAATGGAGCTCAGGGAACATGTGCATTAGCCTTCTATAGGTTCTCTTTTGAAGTTGTGATAAAGATATTTGCAGGGTATTAACTTCTAGTTCCAAGGAAGGTCTACTCTATTGTTTGATTTGCAAAGCTTCCAAAAATTGAGTGCAAGTACTATGTGTATTTCTTTAATTAGGTTCTTTTGTATTTCTTTAGTTGAAAGGATTGCACCATTTCTAGTAGTGCATTGTGGATTTTGGTAACTTTCGGACACTTTATTGTCTTGCTATGAAGAATTTGGTGGAAGGGCTTCCCCTTGCAGTTGCATTTACATTATATTTTCTAAAACTTCCTTTGGCCCTTTTTGTGCAGGAGTGGAAATCTTGCTCTGTAGGCTGCAAATTTGGGTTCAGCTCAGAAAAGAAGGCTGATGCTGCATTTGGGGTTCCTCAACCTGCTGGAACAGCTAGTGTTCTTCGATCTATGGAGTCGTCACAATATTACATGGAGAACAACATTGCTCATGCACGACGGTGGGTAAGCATGATCTTAATTACATTTTTTGCACAGAAAAAAAAAGAATTAAGACCAGCTCAAAAAAATCTTGCTCTGTAGGTTGCAGATTTGGATTCAGCTCAGTAAAGAAGGCTGATGCTCCATTTGGGGTTCCTCGAACATGATCTTAATTCACTTGGCTGGATATATGACTTGTCAAATTTTTGTTAGTTATAGAGCCTTTTCTTTTTAATGATACCAGAAAATTCAAATTACAAGTATTAATAATCATATAAGTATGCTATCACAAATATTTACGGTTATCCACTAGAGAGTATATAAATTTGCAAAATGAGGTGGGACTTTTCAATATTGAATTAGAAATATTTTCTTTTTATCAAATTTACCTATACTTCTCTGGAAAATGTGTCATCGCCTTTTATCTGTCAAACAATTGGTGTTGGAAGGAATATCGATAACTCTTTTTGAAGGACTTATTCATTGTTGATGTTCACGGAAAGTTCTTCCTTGCTCATGTTACAGGAGGGGTTATGAAATTGTGATGACAACCAGCCTCTCCTCAGATGTTCCTGTTGGGTACTTCTCATGGGCGGAATATGACATCATGGCACCAGTGCAGGAGAAGACGGAGATGGCCCTTGCAGCTGCTTTTATTTCGAATTGTGGAGCGCAAAACTTTAGGTTGCAAGCTCTTGAAGCCCTTGAGAAAACAAAAATTAAGATAGACTCTTATGGAGGTTGCCATCGGAACCGTGATGGGAGAGGTCAGCCATCTGCTGTTCAAAATCTACAATAATATGAGAGTTTTATATCACCCTTCTGCTTATACATGTTTCATAGTAAATACAGTTTTACCCTCTATCCTTAGAATTGCATGCTGGATTTGTGGGGAGTGGAGTCAGGATGAGATACCTTCACTGTCAGAAAGAGTAACCTTGATATATACACGTCACACATTGAATTGATATCTAGAGGCTGACAGTAGATCATTAGGAATCTGAGTTTTGTGTTCTTTTTTGACAGGGGGTTTATATGTAGCATACAGTTTGCTTTGGTTGAAGAGCACACTCTAGTTTCTCTAAAGTCTATAATTGTGTACTCCGTTTGAATTAATAATAGAGGTCACTCATTGAGAAAAAAGAAAATGTAGTCACGCAAATCTCTGATTCATCTGTCTAGCTGGTTTGAAGACTGTCAATTTTTGTTTGCTATAGTGGGCTAATCATCCTCACTAAGCTTTTCACTTTTGTGCAGTGAACAAAGTTGAAACTCTCAAGCGCTACAAGTTTAGCCTAGCTTTTGAGAATTCAAATGAAGAAGATTATGTAACCGAAAAGTTTTTCCAGTCTCTTGTTGCTGGTATGACTGCACAACCCTCAGAAGGAATTAATATAATGTTTTTCTGTTCAGTCACACTGAAACCTTTGAGTTTAAAATGTTCATTCTGAAAGAATTTATCTTCTTGATATGGGTTCTTATATTACCATAACACACCTTACTTTATAGGTTCTGTTCCTGTTGTGATTGGTGCTCCAAACATTCAGGAGTTTGCTCCCTCCCCTGTGTCACTTCTACATATTAAGGAGTTGGGTGATGTTGCTGAGATTTCCAAGAAAATGAAGGATCTCTCTGAGAATCCAAAAGCATATAATGAAACCCTGAGGTAACCTCAGCTTGTGTGTGAATGAGCTCATACTACTCGTCATATGCTCCCAATAATCAAATGCCTGTGTCTCAGGTGGAAGTACGAGGGCCCGTCGGATTCCTTCAAGGCCCTTGTGGATATGGCAGCCGTCCATTCATCCTGCCGTCTCTGCATTCATCTTGCAACAGGGATTCGGGAGAAAGAAGAGAAAAGTCCTGCCTTCAAGAAACGACCCTGCAAGTGTACCCGAGGTTCAGAGACAGTCTACCATTTGTATGTCAGGGAAAGAGGAAGATTTGAGATGGAATCCATTTTCTTGAGGTAAGGAAGTCAATTCCCGTCAGTATAGAAATAGAAAAGAAATAATTCAAGAGTTGCCATGATTTATGATCGCAATTTGATTATGAAGTTCTTGAACTCTTGTATATTTCATTGAAATATTGCCTTTCAAATATGAAATTTACTTCGTTGTAACTAACTTATTCTAAATGTTCTCAATTACTACTTGAATATATTTTTTCTAGCAACTTTTCTTTTTTCACTTGATCCGTAAATTGAAGATTTAATCATGCCCTAGCTGGAAAAATGATTCTTGAGCTGAAATCTGAATGGGGAGATATCTATCCAACCCATTTTCCAGTCTGAAACTGGAGAAGTTTGGCCAGAAGGGTGATAGGCATTAACAAGTTTATCTTCAGTAAATCAACTTTTGCTTTTCTGTTGTATTTGATGGATGGCTTCACTTTTCTGAAAAACTCAAAATGGTCTTTTCAGGAGCTTGACGCTTGAGGCCTTGGAATCTGCAGTACTGAAAAAGTTCAATTCTCTGAAACTTGTCCCCATTTGGAAGGAAGAAAGACCGGCAAGCATCAGAGGAGGAGACGGACTCAAAGTTTACAGGATATATCCAGTGGGTCTGACCCAGCGGCAGGCCTTGTACACTTTCAGGTTCAACTCGGACTCCAGCCTTAGGAGCCACATCCAGAGCAACCCATGTGCAAAGTTCGAGGTCATTTTTGTCTGAAGCAAAGAACGGCTCCTTCTAGTCTACGTATGCCTCATCAGAACACAATACTTGCGTTTTCACCTGGAACATGTCCATCAAGGTAACCGAATATTTTTCTTAGGCAGGTGCTACTGTCCTATAGTTGCCCTGCATGCTTTTTCACCTTAGACGTCAGGAAATTCAACAGATTCTTGTAATTTCATTGAGCCCATCAGTGCCCATCATTGTATTTACACCGACCATGAAACTGAAGCTACAAGATTGTTTTATGCTTGATGATGAACTTTTTGAGCTCTTTATATATCATAGATGGTGAGTTTCAGGGCTGTGGCTTGCTGTTGTAGAAGAGGACCATTATAAACTGATGTTATGTTTGTACTATTGATAGCAAACAAGAGAAAATTGTGTATCTTTTAGGATCTTGGTGAGAGAACATATCCTCTTGCTGCACTATCATCCCATTCATAGGTTGTCTTGTACTCTAGACATACAAATCACAAAAACCTCCATTGATATATCCCAACCTTACGGAATATTACAGATTTTATCCTTTTTTCTCTTTATCCATTCAAATTGAACATCCATAGTGAGCAAGGGGAGGAGTACGACGAGCATCCCGTGAGGAGAAGGAGGGAGTTGGAGGGGTATTTTTGGCTTTTCCCGTATATTAGTCTTTTTTTATCACCTCCCACATATTAGTTGAAAATCGATTATTGTAATAAATAATTAAGTTAAATTATTTTTTTAATTAGATTAAAAAGGCCACCGCCCTTTTCTTCGTATCTCTTGCTGTCACTGTGAGAACAGAGTCATAGGGAGATTCTAAGATCTCTGCTGGCTCTCCAATCCAAAGCTACTGTCATCATCATTCTCCATTACGATTTTCGGCGGGAGCATTGAGGTGGATGATCTGTTGATAGATTGATATACATCTTCTCTTAGTAGTCGGTTTCATTATAATGGAAGAACTGTGGACGCTGCATCGATCGGTGGATTGATATAATCTTCTCCCAGTAGTCGATTTCATTATAATGGAAGAACTGTGGAGCTGCGGACGGATTTCAATGTCTCTTTAATGTTGCACATATGTTTCGTAAATCTCACATTTAAGTTAAAGAAAAATTAAAAAAATAAACGGTTAAATCGAATAAAAAAATTAAATTAATTTATATTTAAAAATAAATAATATGAAAATTTACAAATTTCGGATGATATAAATAGTATATTAAATTTTAGAAAAAAATTTAAGATAAATTAGAAAATAAAAACTAAATTGGTTTAGTTAAATTAAATTTTATAAGAATTTTAAAATTAAGCGTGCTTGTATAACAGTAGTAGTGTGAGTATGGGTGAAAAGTATAATTTTTTTTAACCCAAAATTTCGGTAAAATTTTATTAAAAGGTACGGTTTATCATAAATAGCTATAAATTAATATATATTTAATTATTGTAATTAATACCAATAATTTAATACATAAATTAAATTATTAGAATTAATACAAATAATTTAATACCGAAATTAAATTCAATTAATATCGAAATTTAATTATTAGAATTAATATCAATAATTTATTACAATATTAATACTATTAATAAATCTTATCCATTTAATACACGGGTTTTACGCCTAATGTTATCCCCATTTCATTTTTCTCACAACTGCTACATTTCTTGGTAAAATTCGAACTACATCTTCAACTTGAACAAATGTCAGACTATTTAGAACTGTGGAAAAAATAGCTATATGATAGCAAATTACAGTAAATCTGAGAATTGTTGGGGAAGCGCCGACATTATTGAATAGTGAAACAACTCTAACGAATCGAATCTGCCCTATTTCATCCAAGCTGAAATCGGCCATTTCAAGCCCTTTTCAAGCCAAACCAAGCCCTCCCAACACTTACTCAGCCTTTCCACGACCAAATTAGAACCGAAAGGTAAGCGGCTCCCCTTTACAATTTTTGATCGATGCTAGAGAGAGTAGACCGAATTTCAATGACGAAATTCTAATCCAATTCCATATCAATTGATGCAATTCTTAATTATAGGATAAATCTCAGGATGAGATCTATCTGCTCAGATCAAAATCTTGGACCGTCGTGCCTTCACCAGTGAGTAATCGAAGCTTTCTCTCTCTACAGGCTATTTTCCGACAAAGCTTCGTTTGATCTCGTTCCGACGTTAAAATCTACAATTCGAAGTTTCTTATAATTGTATAAACATGTAGGAACTCAATTTCAACTCTAATTTCAATAATTAGAAGTGTTTAATCGGTCAATTTGATGAAATCAAATTCGGTAGTGATGAAGAGTTGAAATTAGGGGAAAATTTTGGGGATTTTCAAAATTCAAAGGGCCAAAATACAATTTTATGAAATTGAGGGTCAATTGGGAATGAAAATAATGTTGGATGACCAATTGAGGAATTTTGGAATTTTTGGGGTAGAACTTACCATTTTTATAAAAGAAGGGCAAAATGGTAATTTTAGAAAAATTGGGGGATCAAATTGGAAATTTGGGAAATTAAACTCCTTTTTGGTGAAATTGAATAAATTGAGGTGCCAGAATAAATTTTAAAAGTTACGGGACTCAATTTGAGGAAAAATCGACATTAGGGACTTAAAGCGAAATAACTTTAGGGACCTAATTGCAAATAACTAAAAGTTTGGGTTTCCTCATTCATTGGAAATAAATGAAGGCTGTTATGCCGAGTAATAATGAAAAAGGTTGTTCATATCATGTAGTAACACAAAATACTGGGAACACCAGCAAGGATAAGCTCGCGTGAATACAAATAACCAGTATAGTGGAATTCACGGCATTAACAGGTAAGTGGGTTTACTAACATCGTATCCAGTTGGGATGATTAGCACACCTTATAATTTAAAAACCACTTGCCGGTTGTGAGTGGGTTTACTAATATCATACCCAGTTGGGATGATAAGCACAAGTTAAAGTTAAAAATCACTTACTGGTTGTGAGTGAGTTTACTAACATCATACCCGGTTGGGATGATAAGCACAACTTAAAGATAAAAACCACTTACCGGTTGTTAGTAGAAATTTTATATCATACCCGGTAGGGGATGATAAGTACCTCGGTATAAAAATCCACTGTTTAGTGGTATTTTAATTATCACCACTTAGAGAAAGTGATGTAAAAATTATGCGAAAAAAACTACTTATCGATTGTAAGTAGATCATACCCGGTTGGTATGATGAGACTTCCTCGAAGGAAGTTGAAAACCCGTTCATCGGTTATGAACGGAGATGTCCTTATACAGGTTGGTATAATGGATAGTGAAAACCTATTTTGTCGGAAGTGTTCTTCCCTGACTGTGTGCCAATGCTTAAACTATTTGTAAGACCTTATCGATGGGAGCTCGAATAGCTCTGATAGGTCAGGGGCCTCGGTTTTGGAACTTGGGGGCTAAATGCCCGATTTTGAAAATCTCGTACAGTGGGCCCAAGGCCAGTTGGTACAAGCAGGAGCTCGTAAACGAACATGATATATGTGTCATAAAACTTAATAAGTGAATTGTTTAGCCATGGTACCAAGATAGGACTGACATGCTCAGTCAACTAGCGGTAGTGCGATATGACAGGTCGACGGACTAGTCAAGACAAACAGCTGCGGGTTGAGTTGAGAGTCGGGGCCGTTAAACTAGTGGCACCACAGATTACATGGCAATATAAGAAAACATTGTTTGTGCATGCACTTTGAGTACGAGATCATCAAGACGCCCATGAGGGGTAGTGATGCGTTCTAAGGGCACTGGACGACCTAGTGGCTATAAGGGCAGTTCGTCGTTCCAGGTGTTTGTGCGAAATCTGGAGTAGCACGAAGCGCATGAGACCAGGTTGGGGACAGGATGAGGTCTCTGTCCTCATACAAACATGAAGAAGTGATTTCGGAATTGTGGGTCGGATGTCACGTACATCCACTCATTACCAGGGTAGAAGTGGTTGTACTTCTATCCGGGTAGCAGGAAAAGTCACTCCGAAGTCACTAGCGGGTTCAGTAGTGATACTGACTTGTGAATGTGTGTAACATTCATGATAAAGGATGTGTGTTGGGTGATTACACACCGTTAACTAAGAAAGAATGGAAAAACCCAAATTTTTAAATGAAGGGATTTTTCAAAAGAAAGAAATTAGGCACACTCCATATAAATATTTTTTCTTAAAAATTAAAAGTAGAATTTTAAAAACCTATTCACTGATTAGTTGTGCTCCCCTTTTTTATATCTCTTTTAGTAAATCCCGGGAAGCCTACCCTTAAATACCGTCAACTAAGATGTCTGTAAGATAGGTAGGAAAAGTTTTAAATTTTATACAGTTTTGATTATATTATTTGAGAAAAAAGGTGAAAGTTAAAGTACGTCTTACTATTTACCGTTTACAATAACAGAAACCATTTAATAAACCGGGAGAGTGACGGGTTGTTCACGGATATCCGACCAAATTAGGTCGGGAAGTGACATATTTCATACTGTTCCTATATATTCCGCCAGCTTAATCGTAACACGAAGCTTTTTGTATGTAATATTTCCATGGAAATTTCGCCAGACGCATCTGAGAACCTGCGGCTATCTTAAATACGAGAGTGGTGGGCATTGTCTCTCTTTCTTCTTGATCTTGAAGTGAAGCTCGCTCTTTAACCGGAGGAATTGTCTGCTTTCGTTATTACTTCTGAGGCCTATCTGATGCTGAAATTGAAGTTTTTGCAAAGTGCCTGATGTTACATCTGGGGAGGGATTTATATTAATTCCCGTGTCTTTTCATGGCTCATTCTGCGGCTAATATTCTTTCCCTTCTGGGTTATCAGAGCAGTGAGGTTTACTCCATCACTGCATGCTTCTGAGCAGGCACTCGGACAGCTCAGTTTTGAATTCTTGCCTTTAATGTGCAGCGATGACATTCAGCAGTGCTTGCCACTACATGAAACTTATGGCATTTTAGTGTAATACTTTTTCAACACAATGTTGTTGACACTCCTTGTGTTCCATGTCTACTGGTGGTATCACATCTGTTCAATGATCAGCGGCAGCTCCAGAATCGGGGCAAAGTCGGAGAAGACATTAGATCGGGTAAGTCATCTGCTTTATTACTGTTAGTATATTTTGGAAAACCTGCCGGGAACCCATATGGTAGTATGAATTTGACTCTATGCCATTCAATGTTGGTGATGCAGGATATTCTGTGAAGTGTACTTGACTTGCTTGAGTGATAGATTTGAAAATTCTCTCATCAACAAAAACAACACTAGCATTTTGTATGCTTGCATTGATTCTTTACATTTCAGTTGTCATCAATATTTCCTTACGGAAGACGTGTTTCCTAATACTGTCTAATCTTATACAGACTCCGAGGACGATAACTAGCTGGGGATCTTCTTCACTAGCCAAAATTTTTCTTGCGCTCAGTGTTAACAAATGGGAATATGGACATTGCTGTAAGACCCTATGCATGATCAGCAGTCACCTGTTTGAAGGAGTGGGGTGAAGTCATATCCATCTCCAATTTTGGTTTTCAGTGCTTCTGATATGCGGAGGTAGGATGAATGTCTGCTGGCCTGATTCTTTTGCTTGTATTGCCCGTGAGGGTACATATAGATTGATGCTAGAAACAATTCATGTACATTATTCATTTTTCCTCCAAAGATTGAATATTTTGGAGCAAATTCTATCAATTCTTTGTATTATTGAGTCTCTGCAATTTTCATGTCATTGGCTTCTTTGTCACACCATTTTCGATGAAAATGGTGAAGTCATATGATCGATTCTATAAACAGATCCATATTGTACCTCTACAGAGCGGGCGGATCAAGAGTTTGATTATATAGAGGAGCACCTCCTCATCTATGGGTGTCTGGCTTCAACTTTGAAGCAAGAAAAGAATAATAAAGTTGTAGAGGTAGGTGTCATGGCAGCTACTGCAAAATTTTTGAATCATCATCTTTTGGATCTGCACATAACTGCCCTACATCCTGCTTTTGCAGGAAGCATAAGAGCTTAGGTCGAGCTTTTGGACCTTCTTGTCGATCTCATTTACAGGTCAGTAGACCTACCAGAAGCTACTGCACTCTTATTGGCCGATTTTGACAGCAAATTTCATTCTATAATGTGGAAGCCAGCTTGCAGGCACTGAGCGCAGGCTACCTGTGTGAGCTTCCCATTACCCGCTGGATGCCTGTACGCTTGATTGAACCCCACTGTCTTGAGCTTATGTGTAGTAGTTAAAGCATCTTGATCTGCAGATCGATGAACGGATCCCTGACAGCTACATTGTACGGTGACCCTGCCTTGAAGTGATTGGCTCCATTGCATGCTACATGCACCGTGTCGAAGTTACAAGGACCCAGGTGGTCAGGAGCGTTCGCAATCAGAAACTCTGCAGCAAAAACAGAAGAGAGTAAAGGCCAATATTTCAGGTGGAATTCTTCATTTTATTGTCTAGACCAATTGCCATGTCCTGTCACCCACTGCTCTCTTGAGTGTCGCAATATCGTTGGTTATATAGACATCATGCTCTACTGATCTAACCACCCATTTTGACCCATTCAATGCAGAATCTTGTTCTACTTGAGGATCATTGCCATTGCCAAAGGGATTCTTCTGTTTCCTCTTGGATGGTTTATAGACATGCAGCAGCAGCAGCCATCCGTAGCGGCTCGCTGCTCCATATTTTTATCAAGCGGGTAAGCCATTGAGGAATCTACGGGGAGCTTATTCATTTTCTTGTTCCAAAGTCAGAACTTTCTATTTTTGCTATCTTCAAGCTCATCCATTGACGTGTCCGACAGCCATGAGACAACAGAAGTCATCGCCCTCTACCCTCTTTCACGGCCTATCATTCTTTCCGTCTCTCTTCACTTGCAAAATGCAAAAATTTCCCCCAAAGTTCAATTTTTTCCTTCCATTCCGGGTGGCAGAGGAGGAATCCTCGCCGGGAAGACCGAAGACATGTCTGCCCTCCTCTTCCTCCTCTGGCTCGTCAGCATCTCCTTCCTCTCTGTCAATTCTCTACCAGCCCCCAGAGGTAAATTCTCCATACAAATTTTAGCATTTTTGTTGGCGTTTCTGTTTGGCTTTCTTCGTGGATCCCTGTGATAGCACTGCACAGTTTAATCCTGCAGAAGTTTGAGTTTCAGGGCATTGCCACTTTTGATGGAAGAGCTGGAATATGAATTCGTTTAAGTAGAATTAATTTTATGATCTGCAGGATTCCTGATAAGCTGTGGGGCATCGAACTCGACGGCCTCAGGGGACCTGACATACGTACCTGATGACGAGTTCACGGAAGTCGGTAACAAGACCACCATATCGGCATCGAACGTCATGCCGATCCTTCGGGACCTCCGGTTCTTCCCCGACAAGTCGGCTAAGAAGTACTGCTACGCGGTCCCTGTCGTAAAGGGCAGCAAGTACCTCGTCAGGACCTCCTACTACTACGGCGGCTTCGACGGCGGCACCACCCCACCGATTTTCGACCAGATTATCGACGGCACCATGTGGGGTACCGTTGACACCACTGAGGATTACTCAAACGGGCTCGCGAGTTACTACGAGCTCGTGGTTGCAGCCATGGGGAAGTACATGAGCGTCTGCCTGGCTCGGAACTCGGCCACCGTGTCGGACCCATTCATATCGCTCCTCGAGGTCGAGTATCTCGACGACTCGGTGTATAACTCGACCGACTTCAAGAACTACGCCCTGGGGTTGGTGTCTCGAGCAACTTTCGGGAACAACAATTACACAATCAGGTAAGGCTTAATTAAGGATGCATTCATTCGTTGCTAAACTGATCTATTAGGCATGTTTTAGGCTCAGAGTTAGGTAATTGTGAGTTAAAATGATATCTAAAATTATAATTTTACATTCGAATAATATTTAAAATAATATATTTTATAATGTTTAATTTATATGTAAAATAATTATAAAATGAGAAAAATAAGGACAATATAAAAGAAACGTAAAATATTTTAATAACATATTATTAGGATGTAAACTTATTTTTTTATTGCTGTTAAACATGTATAATTTTTTATAAATTGGACCAATTAGCTAACTTATATCTATATATATATTGCTTTGTTATTTTGAGTGGTTTTTGTATTGGATTCCATTGATGTGAATTCAAATGATCTCCTAGCTATCCGGAAGACCAATACAACCGGCTCTGGCACCCCTTCAAGGACGACAACCCGGCAGTCGAGAGCAAGTCCAGCGTGAAGATGTCGAGCTTCTGGAACATGCCTCCAGCTAAAGTCTTCTCAACGGCCATAACCACCAGCCGGGGGAAGACCCTAAAGGTCCAGTGGCCGCGGGGGTCCCTGCCCGAGAGCCTCTACTACGTCTCCCTCTACTTCCAGGACACCCGCACCGAGAGCCCCTACAGCTGGAGGGTCTTTGACATATTGGTGAATGGGAAGAAGTTCTACTCGGATCTCAACGTCACGGCCCATGGGGTCATCGTGTTTGCTGCACAGTGGCCCCTCTCCGGCCAGACCATGATAGAGATGACCCCCAAAGATGGCATTCCGGTGGGGCCTCTCATCAATGCCGGTGAGGTCTTCCAGTTGCTCCCTCTTGGAGGAAGGACACTCACCAGGGATGGTAATATTTTAGCCAGCCCAATATCTTATGGCAACTCCTCTGTATGTTCATAAAGCTGAAATTTTATGACCAAATAAGACACTTTTCAAAACCTTTTATGACTGAAGGCAATCAAATTATTAATAGAATTCTTTGAAAAGCTTTTAAGGCTAAATAAATTATTTAAAAACTTTTATGACCAAATTTCAGAATTTGTGGATAAAATCTTTTAGGATGTTGGTTGAGAATATATCCAAAGCTCAGTTGAACTTAGTGAGTAGGTCTTTTAAACTCGTGCGGATGCATTATTTGGCAAAAGCACGTAGGGCAAGGTTAAGTAGTAGTACATAGTGCAAAAAAAAGGGTTCAAGTAGTAGTAGCTGCCTTTTTATTACATTTGATTGAGGATAGGACCCCATTATTTATGGGGAGTTGGGGAAACCCCCGTGTCTGGGAGTTTGACTTGAATACTGTTTGTGAAGTGCAAAAAAAGGATCATACCTTTGCTTTTTCTCCAGTTATGGTAATGGATGATCTAGCACAAACCTTAGACAAGCTGCCTTCAGATTGGTATGGAGATCCATGCCTTCCCAAGGATCACTCATGGACTGGAGTTACCTGTTCCAATGGAAAACTTGCTCGGATCATTGCCATGTAAGTCTCATCAGAAAGTGATCTGCAGCATAATAATCTGAGTATGGCTTCCATTCACCGGTTTACTTCTGCAGGAACTTCACCGGGATGGGGCTTTCTGGGTCTCTACCTTCCAGCTTGGGGAACTTAACTGCAATGACACACCTGTAAAAGTCCAGTCCCTTGATCAAAATCAATCATCTTTCGTTTATTGCGAATCACAAGCCATACTTTTGCAATCACAGGTGGCTCGGAGACAATAAGCTCTCTGGGAAGATACCCGACATGGGAACCATGAAGGGACTTACAACCCTGTATGTCCATCCATTGGAAATAAAGCTTCTTCTTCTTCTTCTTCCATTTTCCCTCTTTGCTAGTTGTGTCTTTCATCTGCTAAATCAGATTCTGTTCATGATCACTTGCAGACACTTGGAGAACAATCAGTTTGAAGGTCCAGTGCCCAACTGGCTCGGCAAACTGCCAAGAATTCAGGAGATGTAAACTTCTCCCCCTGTTTGTCCTCACAAACATAAGAAAGAGACATCTCTGAGGACTAAAGTCGGTTTCCCTTTTGGGTACTTGTTATGGCCTTTTTTTGCAGATTCCTCCAGAACAATAAGCTGACTGGTGGCATACCTAAGAACCTGCAGAACAGAACCGGCTTAAACATCCAAGTGTTTTGATGTGATCAAATTGTATCTCCTTTTCCAGGGTATAGCCAGGGGGGACATCCATTCTTGTAAGATTTCAACTGCTACTTAGAGAGCAGCTGAATCAAACAAGCAAATGATATGCTGAGGCAAGACAGAGGAGGGATGATCTTCATCAACTCTCTTCAATTGAGTTTGCGGTATGGAATGTACAATTCTGTCAACTGATATGTGATATGTACATCTATGCCAGAGAAACTGATAAAACACAGCAGGATCCTATTTCTTGCACTAAAAGAGATTTGTCTGCAGTTTTTTAGCTCTTGAACTCTTATCATCTTCTAAGCATATTGCATTGAACCCTTAAAAAAATTGTCCATCACCTATAAAACTGGGTTCGGGTCCATCTTCTTGGACCCGGTCCCAAGTCCAGGTCTAGCTAAGACCCAGGCCCCGCACTGCCCCATTTTTTTTCAGTTTTGAATGAACACAAAAATAACATTATTTTGATAAATAGGGGATTGAGACCATTTAGAGATTCTCTCAAACATATATATATATGTTTAAACTATTAATAATATACATTACATTTATTAACAAACGAAAAAATCATGTAAATAATTTATTATTATAATATTTAACAATAAAATTTAAATTGGAATTGTAATACCGAAAACTGTCGCATATTGTACTTCAAGGACAAGGGGTGGATCCAGGTGCGGAGACCCGAATATAGGGCAACCGAATACGGGTCCGGTGCGGGCCTGAGTCCCCTTGGACCGGGACACAGCCGGGCTTTTGACCCCATTGAGTTTCACAATTTGTTAGAAGAAATTCTTTAATTACTTGAAAAAAAAATTTTAAATATGAGAATTAAAAAGAAACCAAATGCTGTCAGTGGATAGATAAAGGCGGTACTCTAGCCCAAAAAGGCCAATCACTTTTCCTTTGGTCAAAATTTTCAGCTGCTCATTCCTTTCCCTTTCCTTTTCAATCCCCACTTCTTGTTTACTTCCAATTTAATCCCTGAAGCTTTCAGTTCCATTGCCCATTTGCCCATAAGCTCACTTCACCTGCAAGAGAGCTTCAACCTCCATTAGCCATGGAGGTGATCCAAGGCCCTCCCTTGGACTTAAATTCCCTCGGCGCAGCCTCCTTTCTTTACACCACCACCCCTTCCAGCCTGCCCTTCGGCCATGGCAGCCATCATCACCACAACCTCAATGCTCCCACTAGCCCAACTGGATCCTCCCATCTCGACAACTTCTTCTGTGAGACCAACTGGTCCAAGCAGAAGTCCATCTCATCAGTTCCCTTCAACTGGGAGGAGAAGCCTGGGGTCCCTAAACACCGAGCCACACAAGGTATCATCTGAGATCATGTCTACTTCAAGTTTTGCTCAAAAAAGTGTTTGTCTTCCCCAGCCAGTGCTTTAATCATATGCAAAATCAGAACTTGCTATTCCTGAAACTTACCAGGTGCAGATGATGATGTGACAAAAGATGATTTCAAATTTGAGTTTAGTGGGCAGTTAGATATGAGGGTGTCAGCATCTGCTGATGAGCTGTTTTGACTGTGGCAAAATCCGACCCTTGAAGCTGCCACCCAGGCTGCAAGTCGGGTTTGGAGCTAATGAGTCTGTGTCTTCTAACACGTCTCCAAGGACACCGACGATCCGCTTTTCTCCAATGAAGAAGCCAGCTCAAAGCAAGGATTTTGATCCCATTGCTAAGGCATTGGAAGAGACCCGAAAAACCGAGCCTTCTGATGAGCACACCATCAAACACAATTCACCGCCAGTCTCACACTTGTCCAACCTCTCATCAGTCTCATCCTCAAAAGGGTACCGTGAATGGAGCTTGAAGGACTTCCTGCTCTTCCAAAGTGCACAGGAGGGCAGAGGGACTGGCCAGAACCCACTGAGGAAAAACCCAACCTTGTTGAGTAAGTTGGCAATTGCTACTGCTGCAGAAGATGACAAGAATTGCAGCTTCTGGTCTATTGACAGTGCCAGCTTCTCAAGGCAATCAAAGCTGAGTTTGCCAGCTCACAAGTTCCATTACACAGAGAACAGGGCAGACTCTGAGGGGATGAGCAAGAAGAACCTCTTGCCTTACAAGCAAGGGCTGTTTGGTTGCTTGGGGATCAATACAGTTACCAATGAACTCACAAGGGGCGCCATCGGCTTTAAGAGATGACATGCAGTTGATCCATCTGAAAAGATTTATCTCTCCGTTCATTGAGAAAACCAGTGGTCTGCTTAATGTAATCTTTCACATTACTCTGTCCATCATATATATTTTCACCCCTTATCTTCCTTCTCTTTTGACTTCATGCTCATTTTACTGCAAGATTAATCCCTGTGGGCTTTAACCTGTGATCATTTTGAGTAAATTATAGAGGTTAGTCAGATTTGCAGTATGCAGGAGATATATTATGACATTGCAGCAAACAAGATGACTTGACATTCATAGAGCAAAATGAGGCAAAGTCTAGTGGAAGGAAGCAAGCCTCCACACAAATGTGAATCCAATGAGATTTCCTATTTCCTATTTTCCCTCATCTATGAAGGACAAAATGACCTCAAAAAATGTAGAGAGGAAGAGGGTGCCCAAAATGAATTAAAGATTTAGCAGTATGGCATCTTTATGAAAGGCATTGTAAATTTGGTTGGCATTTTCCAATTACATGATGGACTCCAAAATAAGTGTCAATATCTATATCTATGGGGGTGACTTACCTACAGTAAATTGTCCAAATCTGCCTCTGTATTCTGGAAATTTAGCCTCACAATTCATCCAGCACTACGGGTTGCAATGATGGGGTGTATGGAACATTTTTGAAAAAGTGTGTGCTTCTATCACCAACAACCAAAATAGCAAAATGTCCTAATAACTGACCTGTCCCCTTCAAGGCTAAACAACTCAATATTATGATCACATTCATCAATATTCATGCAATATTAACTTAAGCATATCATGTAATGACTGAAGAATTGACACTCACCGTAATTGAATTTTGAAAGCAGGTAGAATCACATCAAGGGGGCATCCACCCTGTATTTTGGACCAAATTAATTATTAGCAGATAGTTGAGTTACTCAACGACCCCAAGCATACTATATAGCAGGCAAAGGCAGACTGTGAGGGAGAAGTGCCAGCGTGCCAACAGAGATGAAGCTCAAAACTGACACACTCAACACAAATGAAGGGTAAGATGAAGGTGCCCTGCATTCTTTCCAGAATGTAAGGACACTCTGGATGAGAACAGACTATGCAAATGAGAAATACAAAGGAATTTCAGTAGGCAACAGCATCATGCCCAATTCTTTCAATTATAATAACAATCTTGTTTCCAAATGGAATGGATAAGAAGGCATAGTGCATATAACATTTAAAAATCCTCTATAATTGGAGGCTTATCTTTTCCAGGGAATAACATAGGCAAGAAGTTTCAGACACACCAGAGGAAGCCAGAATGAATATTCGTCAAGCCTGTTGATTTCATGCATTAGTACTGAGCAGCAGGTTTTCTCCCCCAGGAATGCAGAAAATGAAGCTCACAGCAAAGTGAAAAGTAAATAATCATAATACTACCCTCCGGTATTTTGAAACGCTAGGTCAACCAATTAAGGACTAGGCATTCCCTGGAGGTAGAAAAATAGTCAGGCACTAATTTGTGATAAATATCCAATCAGTGGGGTCTGTAAAGCCCTTGCTTTCAGGGCTGCCTGCTCTTCCTTAGATAAGAACTTTGGCTTGTCATTTTCTCTCTTCCTTTTGACAGCAAAAGAAGAACGGGCTGCACCTTTGACTGACCTCATGGGATTTAAAGAGCCAGAAACGATGGGCCCAGGAGGAGGCTCTTTCTTTGACACACAGTTACCATCTTTTTCTGTAGCTTGGCCTTCCCTTGATGATGAAACTAGCTTCCCAACAATGGGTGTCTTTCTTTTAGAGTTAGATGGAACAGAAGTACAAGCATACGCCTCCTCCTGTGTTACCCACTTTCCTGCATAGTCAAACCAGGTATTCAGCATGACAAAAATATCTGTCAAGTGATTCTAGAGATACCCAAAGAACAAGGACATTAGTCCCATTGATACCTATTGCATCAGAATAATAGAAGCCCGAGTTTGGGTCATAGTATAGTCCAGAACCCTGATCATAGTAATAGCCTGAACTGTCATCAAATTTCCATCCTGTAAAAAAGTAGCCACGTGTTAGATTCCAATGACCCGACTAAAACTGACAATATAGTTTCTAGTCCTTAAAGCTAACATTGATTACCAAAATCCATGGCATCTTGAACCATCATTGATAAAAAGCTAAACCAAATTATTATACTAATAAGAGAAGTATCATGTCTTCGAGACTTACTCTCTTCACCATCTACTCCAACATCTAATGCCTGTGCATTTGTATCCCTTGTCTCCTTGAAAGATTCTACATCCTTCTGGTAGCTTCGCTTAGCTTTCTGGTGCAGAGAGATATGAAGTTAAGAACAGAAATATGACTCACGTGCATATATTATATTTCATTCTATACAATAGCACAATGTCACGTCAAGGCTGTTCTAGTAAGAACAGAACATTAGATGGGATCATTTTCCAATAACAAGAGGCACCTATCCTAAACAATACTCATGACATCTTCAATTTCCAATAGCAAAAGCAGGAACCATCAACAACTACTTACAGCTTCAATCTGCTGAATAGCACGAGCTGCTTCCTGCTGTTGCTTCTCTTTGGCAGACTTCTCTTTCCTAATATCAGTGAGCCTCTTATCAACATTATCCTTGTGCCGCTGACCAAGTTCATGGTTTCTAATGGACGATGGACTATTTGATATGAGGATCTTGCAGAAGTCGCACCATTTATTGCCCTGACTCACCCAATACTGCATGAACATACAGAGAACAACCAAATCATACATCAATTGTGACCAACTATAAAAAAAACTGAGAAGCATGGCCAGCATTCAATCTGCAGCATACCTGAAAGTTTCAAAATTCTGGAATTCAATATTATCAAACTATCAATGAAATCCAAACTAAATGCACAATAAATGACAGGAAAAAATGAACCATTGATATAAGCCAGACCAAATCAAGATGTTCAATTAGAACAAATTCCCACAAGGGTGAAACACAACATGTCCTGAGGAGTTCAGGAGTTCGATACATTTTTCCCTGCATTTTCTTCTTTACCAAGATCTCCTAACTTCATCATGCCCACGCAGCAGATAGAACGAAGAAAACCGCGCACACACTTCATCGTGCAGCAAAATTAACTGAAATAAAGTATGGAATATACAATTTCTCTCGGCTTTACACAAACTATTCCATCCAAAGCTTGGAATTCCAATCTCGATTAAAGCGATTAAGTCTTACCTCCGTCACGGTTGCGACTTCGAAGTTCCAATTTCAAGAACAGCCACCCGCCTCCGAAAAAATCCTTCATACTTATCGCTTGCGCACTACTTCTAGGTCAACCAAAGAAGAGATTCACACCGATTATGAAACCCTAATAGCTCGCTTCTCCGCCTAGGAAGTCACTCTCCCAATGATGTTCTAGAAGGATAAACTTCATCATGCACCTGCAGCCTGAATGTATTTCAAATAACTATCTGTACTTCTACTTATTTCTATTCCAGTCCCTATAGTTTAGTATATAAAATATAGGACCTGCATAATTTTATTTTTATTGGGGTTTCACACCGATTATTAAAACCCAATAGCTCGCTTCTCCGCCTAGGAAGTCACGAAGGAGAAACTTCATCATGCCCCTGCAGCCTGAATGTATTTGAAATGACTACCTGTACTTCTACTTATTTTCATGAAAGTCCCTATAGTTTAGTATATAAAACATAGAACCTGCATAATTTTATTTTTATTTACACGAATAATATCGAAATATCTTAAAATTTATTAATTTATCGAATAATATATTACATAATTAGAGAAATTCAATGGCTGCCGGCAGCATTTTATAATTATAAACAACTTGAAAGACAACAGCTCATCCTCATCCTCCATTGCTCTTCCTTCCTGTCATATCTTCACACTTCTCATCCTCTTTTCCTGCAGAGCTGTACCATGGAATCCGAGATACTGCACGACCTTTCTCCCATGGCTCGGATATACAAGGACGGCCGAGTGGAGAGGCTTCTGGGTACAGCCATGGCGCCTGCTTCGCTCGATGAGAAGACCGGGGTCAATTCCAAGGATGTTGTGATTTTGCCGGAGACGGGGTTGTCTGCTCGTCTCTACATCCCTGACTCTTCGGCCTCGCGGCAAAAGGTTCCTTTACTTGTCTATATCCACGGAGGAGGCTTTATGACTGAGTCGTCGCAGTCCCCTTCGTACCACACTTACCTGAATATGATCGTCTCTGAGGCCGGGGTTGTTGCCGTGTCGGTTGAGTATAGAAGAGCCCCGGAGCACCCTCTTCCTGCTGCTCATGACGACTGCTGGGAGGCCCTGGGGTGGGTGGCTTCGCACTCCGGCGGATGTGGGGCCGATGAGTGGCTCAATCTCTATGCCGACCTGGATCGGGTGTTCCTGGCAGGGGACAGCGCCGGCGGGAACATAGTCCATAGCATGGGGATGAGGTATGGTGCTGAGAAGGTGGATGGGATTGGGCTGAGGGGGATGATTCTAGTGCATCCGTTCTTCTTGGGATCCGAGACTCGTGATCCTGAGAGCAGTGCCCGGATGGCTACCTTTTGGAAGATTGCCTACCCGAGCTGTGTAGGTTTGGAAGATGACCCGTTGCTGAACCCGGGGAAGGACGCCAAGCTGTCAGCTCTGGGGTGCTCCCGGGTTCTGGTGTGCGTGGCCGAGAAGGACCGACTCAGGGACCGGGGCTGGCGCTACGGCGAGCTGCTGAGGAAGAGCGGGTGGGGAGGAGAGGTGGAGGTGATGGAGTCCAAGGGAGAGGGCCACGTGTTCCATCTGTTCGACCCCGCTTGTGATAATGCTATGGACATGAAGAAGAGGGTTGTGGCCTTCTTGAAGGAGGAAAAGTAGAAGCTCCGGTCACCGCTGCAGCCGTTGGCTGCCGCTAGCTCTTTCCAGCACCACCGAACCAAGACTACAGCAATCCCCATCAGCCCAACAACCTTAATCCTTTCAAATGATTTATCCATATATCTATATATTAGTGTAATTTATCCATATATCTATTATTAGTAACTAAAGCTGGAAGTTGCTGCAAGGCAAGCTTGTCGGTTCCTTTGTGGCGAAGGATGTTGAAAATTGGATCTACCAACAACAGCATAAACAAGTGCAGGGTGGACGGTGTTCCTTGGGTTGGATGTGCTGACTGGTTGGGCCGGTGAGCGGTTCGGTCTTTAGGCAAACCCAACCGGTTCAACCATGGTTCAGTTAATTAGGAGGGAACACTAAACAAACCCTAGATTGAACGGAAAGCATTGTATCAGCCCTAATTCTTCCAATTTCAAATCCCGAATCCCTCGAACCCCAAATTCTTGCAATTTCCTTTCAGTTTCCATTAATCGGAGCATAGGTTTAATCACGAAAGTACACTCGATCCCCTCATCCTCCATCTCGGCGCAATTCTGCTTCTCCCCTTATCTCCTCATCCATCACAGGGGAAAGTGCGGAGGAGGAATTCAGGAAGCGTCCGGAGTTGGAGCAGCTCCAGCGAGGTATACCACATGGAAGGTACGCCGCACCCCGTGCCCAGGACGGTCGAGGACGTCTTCAGCGATTTCAAGGGCAGGCGAGCCGGACTTATCAAGGCCCTCACCACTGGTTCTCTCCCTCTCTCTCTTCTACTCCCCCACCACATATCGCTGAAGAAAGACATGCATGTTACTGCTGTTATTCCGTGCCGGCTGATTTTTTTTCGGGTCGTGAATGTCCTAGTGCTGATTGGTTTCTCCTGCTTGGATTCTCGCAGATGTGGAGAAGTTTTACCAGCAGTGCGACCCTGGTACGTACAGTTCTCAGTGTTCGGATAATTCCTCCATAAATTGAACTGACGTATTATGCTTTTGCCGAATACCTCAGTGGGTTTCTGGCCCCTGTGTTTCTTGAACGAGTCCAGGGAAAGTTGGATAGCCCTTCACTCTGCAATAAGAATCTTCTCTTTTCCGACGCAATTATCTCTATCCTCCATGTTAACTGGGAACATCACTTGTTCTGGCAACGGCTTTAGGATATAGGTTATTCTTTTGACGTAACCTTTTGTTAGTTCTCAATTGGGAACTCAAACCTTATGGTGCTGTATTGTGAGGTTTGATTCCATCTCAGTTGGATTTACCCATTTAGTATGACTTCTGCCACTCCCACCCCTAGTTATATAGGATCATTGCATTTATGTTTAGCTTATCTTTTATCATACCACAAGTTGTTTCAGTTAGTTTGTTGCATAGTAGTCTCATCTGCCTTTCATTTTATTCAATGCTTGGAACCCTGTTATGGTCAGTTAAGTTACATGTGCTTTGTCTTTTTCCTTTTATAGTAGGATGCACTGCCAATTTCTCACTTCTCTTACAATTCCTATTGGAATTTCTTTTTGTAGCATGTATATGTACTTGGGGACCTTCTCTAAGGGGATAATAAATATTCAATAGCTGAATGTCATAGCTGATTGCTTACACTGAGTCTCCGGCTCACTTGCTATAAAAAGAATTAGAATAGTAGAACTTCAAGAAGTTAATCCAAAACCAGAAAGAACACAAGAGGAATTTTTGGGTCTTTCTTCTTTTCGAAGGCAATTATTGCCCTTTAATAATGCTATTGTGTTTGAGAAATTATGTTTTCTTCAAGGATTTAACTTTTCAATTGCAGATAAGGAGAATTTATGCCTTTATGGACTTACAAATGAAACATGGGATGTTAACTTACCTGTGGAGGAGGTCCCACCTGAGCTTCCAGAACCTGCTCTTGGTATAAACTTTGCTAGGGATGGGATGCAGGAGAAAGACTGGTTATCATTGGTTGCTGTGCATAGTGATTCGTGGTTGCTTGCTGTTGCTTTCTATTTTGGTGCACGTTTTGGGTTTGGTAAGAATGAAAGGTATGATTCCTTTGGAAAATGGTATAGAAGTATAGCTCAAGTTACATCTATTATCATTTATAGATGTATTTTCCATCTATTGCCTGACTTTGAATGCCATATTTTGCTGTAACTCGGTGCCACTTCACCAAATATTAAATTGAAGCAATTATTCTACTTTGTTGGAATAATTTATCATATCTAGTATTGGAAAATTTGTACATAATATAGCATCCAGTAGATGCATCATTGTATATGCAGTTCTATACAATGCTTTTTTTGGTATCCATGATTCATTTCTCCCAGCATTACTCACTAATATAGAATATATATATATATATATATATATCTGTTTATGGTAGCTTGGTGTAAAGCTGGCGACTGTTGTCTGTAGATTTTTGTCAAATAGCTTACTGGAGAGCTGGAAGAGGGTCTGGAGGAATTCGATAGGCAATTGCTTTTACTACTAATGTTGATAGTTGAATGAATATTCTCCACCCTAATGCAAAGATAGATAAAAAGAATGAATCACTTCATTCTATACAGTTGTAGATGGTTGCTTTCTGGAAGTCAACTGCTTAGTTCCTTCATAAGTTTTTTCTTCTATCTGTCAGCTCCTCCAATATGAATCTGGATGGATGTGAGGACCTGGTGTATTATTGCAGTGGTAATGCAATGAGCTACCGATGATATTAGATAGACAAAAGAACGGCTTAAGTTTTATTTCATTACATTGGAATGTTAAGGAGGAAAACTTGATTATGAATAGTTGATATAAGAAAACCTGGCTTGGGTAGATTTAGGATTTTGGCTGTAACTTTCATGGTGGTTTTGATGTTTCAGAAAGAGGCTTTTCCAGATGATAAATGAGCTTCCCACAATCTTTGAAGTCGTGACTGGAAATGTCATGCAACAGAAGGACCAATCTGGTGGTCAGAACAACAGCAAAAGCAAATCGAGCTCTAAGATGGTAAGCATTGGCTCCTTGCATGATAACCAAAAAAATCTCCTTTATTTAATTGTATTGATGATGCATTAATGGCTTCTTCTGGTTTCAAATTTTAAGTCCTGGAAACTTGTTGAGAGATGATGCTTTTGCTATGTAGCATCATGGGCAATCTGAGAACCAATTGAAGGCAGTGAAGGCATCTCCACCACCTAAATACGAGGAAGAAAGTGGAGAAGAAGAAGATGATGACGAACAGGGCGCAACTTGTGGAGCCTGCGGTGACAACTACGCCAATGACGAGTTCTGGATTTGCTGTGACATCTGCGAGAGATGGTTCCATGGGAAATGCGTGAAGGTAACTCCGGCAAAAGCCGAGCATATAAAGCAGTACAAATGCCCTAGTTGCAGCAACAAGAAGCCCCGTGTTTGAATACCCACAAATGGATTAACCGACGAGGTAGAACTGGCCTTACTGTTAATTGAGATGCAAAAACCCAGAGTCATCTGGGCACTCTTAGCTTTATTTGGCTCGACTGCAGATGGAACCTATAGATGTTTTTGCTCCCTAATCACTGTTTTTTTTCTTGTTTGTTTGTTTTAAACAAACTGTAGAAGTTGTTGGCAACTCAGAAACATCATTTATACTGACTTATGCAGCAACCTGAAGTCTGTTGACAGCTTGCTCTGCTTCTTCCTCTCCGATGATGCCGAAGTACAAGTCTAACCTCTATACTTCCTCAGTATTTTATTTTGTATCCTTGTGAACAAAGGCGATACTTTAATGGACTGAAATGAAGCACAATGGGCCATAGATATAAAGCATACAAAGCCCAATGGGTCACATATATAAAGCATACGAAGCCCAATGGGCCACAAAGATAAAACATATGAAGCCAAATGGGCCACAAATATAAAGCATACGAGGTCCAATAGGCCACAAATATAAAGCATACGAAGCCCAATGGGCCATAAATATAAATCATACGAAGCCCAATGGGCTATATATAAAGCATACGAAGCCCAATGGGCCATATATATAAAGCATTTGAGCTCACGATGAACTTCATTCGTCTGTTTGAATCTCTCTCTCTTCAGTTCTCTCTCTTCATCGTCGAGAATGCAAGGTGAAGAAGAGCTAACCATAGACGATCTCGCGTCGAACCTCTCCACGTACAAGGATCAACTCCGACAGGTGGCCTACTTACTTTGCTCCCTTTCCTCTCAGAATTCTTCCTCGGTTCGCTCGCTCATGCTTTATGCCTTATCGAACCGGCGGAGCGATGAATTGAGTTGTTGGCGCGTAATTTTTATCAATAGCACCATGTACTTTACTGATCGAGTAGTTTTTGCTCTCTCTTTCCATGATTCACTTCTTTTTCGATATATGAAATTCATCGGCGTTTATCAGCTAAGAATTAGGGTTTTCTTGTTGCTTGAGCGGACGGAATGAGTTTCTATGGTTTTTAAAATCGTAATTGATTGTTGATTACTTTGTTCTCTGTGTAACCATATGAAGTTTAGGGCGGCGTTTCTGGCGTTAGGCTTTGTTGCTAAGTTCGTGGAATTGGTAGAAAACGCTATAACTGTGATCTACCAGTGAATGATTTTTTCGGTTCTCCATATGATATCTATGTAGCTGCCGTGATGAATTCGATCAGAGTCTATAATGATTCATATTCAATGGGATGTTGCTTAGTTGTAGTTCTACAATGACTTTTCATCATTTGTTGGAAGCAAGTTTATCTACTCCTGGTTTGCGTAATATTAAGATAAGGAAAGTCTTTCCTTTTTTTAATAGCCATTTAGTTCCATCAGTCCACGTGGCGCTTGCAAGATTTTTACATTGGTTTGTACTTGCGCTCACACTTCATATCTATTGTTAACCAGTTCGGATGTCTTGGCTTCATGTGTTGGCAGGTTAGGCAACTATTGGTTGATGATCCTGAAAATGCAGAATATGCTGATATGCAGAAAGAACTTGAAGAGGTGATGTAACTTAGAATATATGCCCTTAACAAGGAATATTCATTATATATGAAGCAAAATTGGTTAATGGTTTGATTCAATGTTTGGTGTGCTAATGTTTATTGTCAATCTAATCATGCATGCTATGTTGCTTCAGCAAGGAAAAAGTATTGATATGATGATTAGTTTTCTGTAACTTATCTCAAATCTATTAGAAGGTGAGTATGGGTTTCTATTAGCACATTATGCTGAGCATGAGCTACTTTTAGGTATTGGGAATCCGGAACCTTTTGAGGGTTATGAAAATTTTCTAATTTATTTCAAGTGAACATCGGTAGCCATCACCTTCTATATTTTGGTTCCTTTACAGGTCTACTTGGCTGTGGTGGAGAACCTGCCTCCCTTTCTACCATGATTTGAGATGTTCAAACTGTGATTCTAAGTTCGATTTTTCACAATATTGAGCCTTTGTAAAATGAACCACCAGTCTACATGGATTATTTACCTAACACAGCTTTTATTTTTTTTCCTTTTTTGACTACAGGTAATAGCTTTAACTGAAGAACTTCTCTTAACTGCAAGACAGAATGAGGTTTCTGCACAAGATACCCATACAAATGCTACTGAATCTCTCAGTTTATCCTATACCAAGGGCCATGCAAATGATAAAGTGGTAAGATTTTATTATGAAACACCTATGAATTTCTACCTTTAGTATCTAATCGATAGTATGTACAACAGTATGTCCTGGAAGCATTTTTCTTCTTTTGCAATATGGTATTATCATATAGGCGTTACAGCTTTCCTGAATAAAAAAAGTAAGCTACTTTTGATACTATGTTCACTTAAAATTTAAATTTTTCTTCATAAAAAATATATGGTGTATGACCTATTGTTTATATAATTAATATAGCTTCTATCTGTTTTCTACCCAAATAACTTATTAATTTTTTTTCCGCTCATTTTAACCCGTTTTCTTCCTTCAAGCAATTGGAAGGTTTCCCTGGTCTTGATGAGAAGCTACCGATTGGATCTAAAGTTCAGGCTGTTTATAGTGAAGATGGTGAATGGTACATGAAATCTTGAATAGTTCATTTTTTCCATTTATGTTTATCTTATTTTTTTTACGTTTGCATGATTGGTTGAATTTTACAGGTATGAGGCAACCATTGAGGCTTACACTCCCAATGGATATTATGTTTCCTATGATGGATGGGGTAATAAAGAAGAGGTGAGGTTTACCTGCAACAATTTTATTATTGCCCATAGCTTTATCATTAGGATTGTTTTATTTAATGTTTGATTTATATTATGTTTTGTAAATGGTTAGTATGTGTTCAATCAAAAGCAACTTGGTAGTTCACATTATAGATGGATGAATAATGAAAAGTTTGGAGGCTCAAACTTATATTCACTTTTATGGAATATTTTTTGTTGGCTGGCTGTTCTTTCTTTGAAGTAGCACTGTTTATCTTGTGCAACTGTTAGTCCTTGGTAAACTTTTTCATGGTGTCTTGTGAAATATGTTTTCTTTTGGTTTATGCAAAGTGTGTCATATGTTGTTTGGACCTGAGTTGACTGGCATTGATGGTCTCTAGTGAGTAGGTTTTTGTTTTCTATTTCATGTGAATCAACAAATTTAAGGAAGTTGCATTCCTTGAATATTTAAATTTGTCCATTCGCTGTATATCTGGCTGGGTAGGTTGCATTGACACATATTGTTGATGATACATTAATGAAGTTGTCCGATTGAATATTGAAAAAAGATGAAGTTTGCTTCCATTAATAGCCAGGCATTTTACATTTTGTATCATAGTTGAACCACATCCAGTCGTGATGTATTTACAGCTGATCTTCTATGATCAAAGGTGGACCCAGACAATGTAAGGGTAATTGAAAAAAGTCCTGTGAATCCCTTGCTGGAAGCAGAGCGAGTGGCAGAAGCAACAAAGCAGGCCATCAAGCAGAAGATTGCTCATGCTGCTGCTGTTGATTTCCAGCCAAAGAGGTTGCCCGAAAAGCTCCAAATCCAGCCTGATGATCCTGAGGATGTGGTAAGTCCGTGCATGCGCAGCTGATCAATACCTGTGGTGGAAAGTTATTGGTCAAACATAACAGCAGTCTTTTGACCAGATTTATACAAGTTTTTTTTTTCATGTTGTGAATGATTAAGTGAATATGGAAATGATGGACAGAGAGCGGCAAAGAAGAAGAAGATTCATGCATTCAAGTCAAAGATGAGGTTGGAAGAACGTGAAGCTGCGCAGAATAAGAAGCAGAACGCGTGGCAGCAATTTCAATCAACCAAAGGCAGGACAAAGAAGGTACACACACACACTGGATGGACTAGATGTGGGATTCACACATGCTTTGATTCACAAGGTTTAGCTCCTCTTCTTAGGAATAAAGAGTGTATCTGCCTATCATAAATCTGTGGTCTGCAGGTTGGATTCTTTTCAGGGAGAAAGCGGGAAAGCATATTCAAGTCTCCCGATGATCCAAACGGAAAAGTGGGGGTGACTGGAAGTGGGAAAGGCTTGACGGAGTTCCAGAAGAGGGAGAAGCATTTGCACCTCAAGGGCGCCAACGCTGAGACGATTGATGACTGAGGATCCACCTAAGAATCTAATCTTTACATTTCGTTCCTTGTTCTCCCCTCTATCTATCTCTCTCTATCACTCCCTCTTTTTTTAATCATGCCACTCAACTACAGTCTTTTAACAGTGCAGCAACTGGCATTCGGGAGAAATTGTAGCATCATCATCATCATAGTAAGGAGTTGTCTACTATATATTCCCTATGATTTGGGTCGGACACACTTGAAAGTATGCTGATGTCCGCAAGGTGGACTTGCGTTCTTAGCGCGGCGATTGGCCATGCATTAGACGGGCAGGATTAAGCTAATCGAAATATGGTCAAGAATCGGGGGTTACAAGGAAAAGTCCCATCTCCTAGAACGTGCTCCCCAATCGGTTAAATCGTAAAAAAGCCGCTGAAATATGATCTTTGCACGTGATGAGTGAGTGCGCCGCTGTCTTTCTACAAAACCAACGAATCAACAGTACCGTGGTGACATTCTTGCTCGGCTCATTGTTTTTTTACGACTTGATCTGCTGAACAAGCTTCCTTAATATGGAAACAAGGGAAGAAGCATCTTATCGCGTTGATCCCCAACCCCGACAGGCACCCTAAGAATCCCCCACGCCCCGATCTCTCCCTTCTGTCCGATGGTGCCGGAAGAATCACCGCCTCCGGGGCTGCGTAAACCGGGTCTTCTGGAGCCGTGTGCAGCTGGTATTGATTAGAATCGGCGGTGCCAAGAGTCCTACTCGAGCCGGACTCGGCGGTGCCAAGTGTCCTACTCGAGCCGGAGTCCTCTTGGACGATCGTATCGGAAGGGGCGTATTGGAGGAGGATCTGCTGCTCTGATTCGAGCCAGGGAGGTAGGGGCGGCGCTGAGGGTTCGTACTGGTAGGACGTCGGCGAGGGGGCTGAGCAGGAGCAGCGTCGAAGGTTGTACGGCATTGGGTCTAGGTAGAAGTAAGGGTGCGGCTCATTGGCCCAGATCGAGGAGGGTGGTGGCCTCTTGGTCCTCTTCCTGGGAGGCCAGAGCTTCTTCTTGAGCCTCTTCACCGTCTTGACGAGCTTGCTCTGCGGCATCTTTTGGGGGAAGAGATGAATGGAGAAATGGAGAAAGAGAGCTCAACAGAGTGAAGAAGTGGAGGGGAGGAGCGTTTGTTAAAAGCTTCGTTTATTATTTGTTAAAAAATTTATGCCCGTTGCAAAATCGCGTGTGTGCTGTCACATGAGAAAAGGGGACCCATTGTGCTCCTTTTTGCCTTTGAAATTGGAGCAATTTTGGGCAAAAAAAATGGAGGAGCAACCCAACAGCCTCGTGATGGGAAATAAAATACAGGCTAAATTAGGTAAGAAATATTATATTTCAATATTAAATATTTTAAAAATACCTTTTTAATAATAAATATTTATAAGCGTGAGAATTTATTATCAATGTTTTTTAAAAAAACACACTTTCAACAGTGAGCATTTCATAAAATAAATACATTTAATAAATGTTGATTTTAACACTCAAGTTTATTTTATCAAATATCTAATACTACAGTATCAATTTTGATCAATATTTTATACCATCAGTATAATTTAACTAAAACACTTGACACAAACATTTTTAAAAAATTAATTCAAGCCATCAATTTCACAAAAAAATGTAATATTAATATAATTTAACCAGATAAAAATGAGAATTAAAATTAATATCCAAAGTGCGCATTAATAACATTCATTATACCTAACAATTATACAAAGGGAATATAGATGAAATGTGAAGGCATAATCTCTTTGTATAATTGCTTGAATATAGATCAAAGGAAAAGGAAACTAAAATTCAAGCACAAGTCTATGAAGAGGAAAATATCTTTTCACTACGAGAGAGGTGATGGTGTGTACAATAATTATGCCCGCCGCCGCAAATCCATGGCCATAACCCAAAAGATAAATCGCGGGAGAGGCAAAAAAAACAGAGAGATGGAAACAATATGTAACAGTCCGCCGTAGCAAAAGGAATGAAGGAAGGAACCATCCGCCGCTTCCACTAATCATATCCAACAGATAATATGGAAGGGGCAGCCAGCCATCTCCAGCAAAGCGCTGGGTTTGGTTCTGAGACTCATCATCGGAGGACCCAAAATGCACGAGCCACCGCCAACCAACCATAGAGACATACATGTATGGGATGGGTCATATACGGTGTGTACCTGCTGCTGGCCGGGTACTTGACTTTAGTATCTGTAAGCTGAACTGAGGGCCTGTGGGGGAGGAGCAGGTCGGAGCCGATTTGGAGTTCTTCGGCCCCCGTGGCTTGAGCCATTGTTGGAGTCTCCGTTCTGAGAAGGGTCGCTGTATCGGCGGCCATGGCTCGATCCAGACCTTCCTGGATCGACAGATCCGTTGGCGGCTGCATCAAATGCCGATCTCCAGTCATCGCCGGATGACGGCCCACCAGTTCTCGGGCTGCTTTCTGTGGATTATTGAACAACATTATAGGCAACAAAACAGAGCTGGTTTACAAGGGAGATGAGAGAAAACAGTGGTAAAAGGAGTTACCTGTGCTTGCACCACTGTCGTTCCAGCTGGTGGCAGTAGAAGCCCGGTTGTCGTGAATACTGAGCACCCTGGTCAGCTTCGAGAGAAGAGAGGATTGCTTCTGGATGCGTTCTCGTTTGTGCTTGGCGTTCTGGTCTTCTTGGAGGAGCTCTTCAATTTTAGCCGAGCTCTGCGAACTATCAGACCATGATGAAACAAGAACTCGAATTACTTTCCACAGAATGACAAGACTATGTAAATAAAGGCTGGAGGCCAATCATGCCAACCTGACTGAACTGTATAATTGGTTAAGCATGTCTTCCTTTGCCTTCTCGACCTGACAAAGAACAACAGCCTGTGCAAAGCACAAGCATGAGCAGAGGGGAAAAAAGACGGATTCTAATGGAAGAAACAAACCATTGGTTAGAAGAATGGAATCACCTTTGGAACATTGGCAGCTAGGCTGTTGAGTACAGCCTCCACGTAACCGCGAACTTCTTGAGACATCCACCGCAGTTCTTCTTCTGGGTCTGCGGGTCTTCTAGTCATGGTATCCTACATGACATGCCAGAATACTTGAGATAATATACCCTCAACAATGGCTTCCAAAAAAAATTAAAGCACAGAAAAAAGAATATCAGCATGGGCAAGATAATATGCCACCAAAATCTTGCTATTTTGCCAGAAGTATTAGTGCAGTTGTTCGTATTCTGAAAAACTAACCAGAGAACCGTCAGATAGACTCTGTCGCATATGTGGACCAGAGTCTCCTTTCATCTGACCTACTACTCCCGAAGGTTGGGCGATATTTCTCAACTTATTCAACCACTCAACCTTATCAGCCGCATTCTCAGCCTTCAAGATCACTGCACTGTGAGCTGCCAAGCAAATTAGAAGGCACGTGAACAACTCAGCAGGAGGAAGGGAAAGAAATATGAGATTGTCCCAACCAGTTTTGGAATCCTGGTATATACCTTTCAGAACTGTCTTGTATTGAACCTTGCTGGTTATCTTGAAAACAAGGCCGGACTTTTTTTCAGGGCCATTTGATTTTTTATCCTTGGAACTCTTTGACAGAGGTTCTTCATCTTCAGAAACTTCTTCTATATTGCATTCCTGTGCATTTTCATTGAAAGTCAGATTCCATATCTGAAAGTAGATATATCATTATATTTTCTATATCTAATTATAACAAGCTCATCAATGAAATATTGCGCTACTCTTTGGCAAATGAAGCAATCTCAAGTCACATCCATCACACCTGCTATTTTTCCTCTTTTAATATCGAGGAATCCTAAAATACATTTTTATTATTAAAAAGTTATCATATAATTATCTGTTCTTATATCCAACTGCGATCAACTTATATATGATCTGTGCAACTTTCAAAACCTAATGGTGTACCTCTAAGCTGATGACACCTCGGAAATGTCGCTCTTCTTGCTTTTTCGTGTATCCCAGCTGCAAGACAAGGAAAAGCACCATAGAAGCAAATTAGTTTACAAGCTAAATGGTGCAAGGATGAAAATTGAATAACAAAAATAAGATTTATCTGAACATGTGATGATGTCCTCACTATCTCCGTGTTCTAGAGATAGAAATGAATAATACGATTCAGACGAAGCAGTATATGTACTTATCAAAAAAATAAACATTATAAAGTTCCAAAGGTCAAACATGTAACATTTATTTCTATACTGAAAAATGAAGGTTTAAACATAATCTGGTTATTTCGCTTGCAAAGTTAGGGCCAAAGAGGGAAGAACAGATAAATAGTCACTGTCAAACTAACCTTGCCAGTCTTTTCATTTAGAACAAACCATCTCCTACTCCATCCATTTGTTTTTGCACTTTTTTTCAACAAGAATCCTGCAAATAAATGAAGCATAAAAGTAATTAGTTTTGACACGTGAAAGGTAAACACATTGACAAAAGAATTAGAAAAAGAAAATTTTGATATTGTAAGAAATTATGAAACTAAACATATATCGGCCAGCTAATATAAAAAACAAAATGATCAATTGCTTGAACATATGCTGAGAAAGCATGACAAGAAAGAAACAATTCCCTGGTAGAAAATTTTCAAATCACTAAGAGATCAAGAATGTGACATTGTTCTTGAAGAATCATGTAGGCCTGCAGCATCTTTTGTTACCATCAACAGTTAAATAGTTTGTAGACAAGAGCCTAAGTATTAAACTGCAAAGAGTTTCAGCATAGGGAAGTTTGTGAGTGGATTGCCTAGTTTAATTGCCTCCCAGGTAATAGTTGCTATCAGTTTTCTCAATGTGTATAATGACCTGCAGTTATTTCTCCACCAGGTCCAGCAGTCTTGAGTGTTGATTCTTCTTGGACGTCCTTGTCTTGCTGTGAGGATTTATCTTTCATGGGTTTTAAGCTACCTCCACTTTGTTGACCCCCTGTTTGAGGGCTTGTAGCCTGGGAAGAAAAGGGCAAGGTCATAATTTGTGCAGCAATTATCCATGAATAAAGCATCACTTGGCATATAATACAAACTGAAGCAACATAACCTTTAAGCAGTGAATGGTTCATTGTTCATACTCTGTTTAATATAGACTGCTCAGCTTCTGTAGCCTTCTTGGAGGAACGATTCTTCAGTTCTTCCTCTCGGCGCTGCCTATCCATTCTGTTAAGACCAAGAACCAGATAGATCAATGCATGGTAAGATGCTGTAATAGATAAGTTCATTCAAACTACAAGAAAATTACTTTTGACAAAACTGGAGGGAATAATATCTCGGGAAGCCTCAATACGTGCAGATATTCATCAGCATCTGATATTTCATTTAGCTGGCATTATGTATAATACTCCATCTCTTATTCACATTATGTTAAACAAAGCAAAAAAAAAAACAGTTGGAATAATTTTCACTGAGATAAACATACCCTAATACCCCTTACATAAAAAATAATTTCTAGAGTAAATAGAAGAAAAGTCAACCAACAATCTGGAAATACGGTGATCATTGATCCTCTACTATGAAACCTGCTATGATTTGCCATAATGAAGAGGAAAAATCCACTCCTAGAACTATTTGATCTTCTATTTCTTAATCCATATAGCCATCATGGAAATCCAGCTGCTCCTAGTTATTTTTATAAAGTGATTTTATCAGATTCAGAATTCATCCAAATGCTACATAGATATAATATGTTTACCGTCTTTGCACCAATCGGATGAAATGCTGAGGTGGAACAAAAGCACGTTCCATATCCACCAGAGCAACCACCATTTTCTTGGATTCATTCTTAAAATTATCCAAAGCAGCACTGGCTAGTGCAACAATCTATTAAAAGATAACATCCATAAGGATATAAATATATGTTTTATTATTCTATGCTTACAAAGGGTACAACAATGGATCAACAAAACCAATACCTCTCTCTTGAAAGGAGGATATCTTCCAAGCCCAGGTGTAGAACTTGCGGCAGCGGATACTATATCCACCAGAACATGGTGCACCTAAGTGCCAAAAAAATAGGATGTTGTCCTAAGATCATTAATAGTAACAGTCTCCAAGTCAAATTTCATGCAAGCTTGTTCTTAGCCATCATGACTCCTTTTGTCTCATGACTATGAGTAAGATAACACTACAAACCATAACAAATCTCGTGAAGGGAAATAGTTGAAAAATAAACAGATGCGCTGCAAAAAAGGGATTATAGTGATGATGAGATCACCAAACATTAAAATAGGTAACTAGGATACGTCAAAGATGATGAGATGATAAAAGGTTACAACATGATTATGATCCAAATAGAAGATTACCTCATCAACGCAGAGCTTTGCTGGTTCTTTAGCCATCTCTAACACAATTTTAATCAAGGATCTTAGACCTTTCTCGGGAGATATAAGATAAGGTTGATATCCATCTGCTTCCAGCACAACCTATTCCAATCAAAGATTAGAGGGATATGAAATTACTAATACTCCATGAGTAAGGCATGTAAATCAAAGAACAGAAAGTTATGTAACAAAAATAAAATTGAGAGATACCCTTTTGACATTATTTATATCAAAATGTCTGTCCAAAGGAAGCTGCTTGATCCGGTTAGGAAAATTGCCCTCAAAACTTGCAACAACTTTCCAGCCACTACCCTGAAAATTGACATAGCAAAGTGCAGCCATAACAGTACATCAGGGGGGAGGGGCATGTTCTGGGATTCAAGTTCAAGGATGCTAGATTAATCCAAATATCCATATAAGGAGAAAAGCATATATTTTCTGATTCCCGGTCACTATTCATTATAGATATTAATACTAAGTTGCTGAAAGATATATGAACACATATAAATACACAGATACATATTTTACCAGCCAAAACATTAGACAAGGATCCCCGATAGATACATTCATAAAGAAAGATATAAATATATAGTTTACAAAGCAAAACTACTTGTACATAAAATTAGAATTAGAGAACGATCTAAGTATTCACCAAGGACTTAGGAAGAACATAGTAGTATGATATCTGACCTCCCCACTAGTAATGTGCTGGAGAAACTTGTCCTCAAATTCACGACAAAGCTGCAAGGCTAGAGCCCTTGTACCTTCAGCACTGTCAACCATTTGTTCCCCGAGCCTTGACAATTCATCTTGAACAATCTGAGACTTTCCTTGTAGCCTACATCAGAGACAAGAAAATTATAAGCATGAAAACAAACAGAAAATCTATTTCAAATCATTCCAAAATTTCGAATTTAAAATAACTAAAATTTACTCAAAAAGAAACTACTTTTTTTTCCTTTTTTGATTCATTCCAATTTTTCCAAAAGAGTATGATAACAAGCTAATAGCATTCATATGACATGAGAGAGCTTCACATTAGCATATGTATCCATAATAAAGTAGTTGAGCTATTATAAAGGAAATGTTTTAAAAGAAACAGCCAGCATTATCGTAGACAGAGATGGTCTTCAAGAAAATTCAACAAGAATGTAAGAGAGAAGACTGTAAACTATGAACCTGAGCAAGGCGAAAAAAGTAGTGAACATACCCTGACAAGAGATTTGGGAGCCGAAGTTTCATGCGGTTACCAATCTGGCTTGCTAGTGTTTCAACCAAAGCTATCCTACCAAGTTTGTTCTGTGGAGCTCCAGTTAATATGGATTTTAGACTTTCACTCTCAGCTCTCCATGCAGTCTCTAAAGAGCCTTCACCAGACTGTGAGGAAGCAATAGACACAGATTGACCAATTAGAGCAATCCATGGAATATCAGCTGTCTTTGGTGGTCCTTGATTTGATAGAAGAGCCTGAACAGCTGCTAATGCTTTTGAGTCTGAAGCAGCTTGATCAATTTTACTTAGAACACCAACAGTTCTGGTACCTAAATAATAAGGAATCAGAGAATGGAAGTATCACCGTGATATTAATAAATGTAAAAATAAATGCCACATCATGGCTTACAATCCAAATAGTAAGGTCACAAAGGCTGTAAGGACATCTCACTTTCAGCATCATGTTCCTTAGCGATTTTAAGGGCACGAGATGATGAGATTTCTGGCGCCTGACTGGCAGGTATCACAACAAGCAGAATGGCATCATTGCGCTCAGCATACTCTCCAATCTGGAGAAGGCATAAGAAATGAAAGAAGCAAGAATAAAACAGAGCCTAAAGATAACTGTAAATAGCTTTACTAAAAACAAAATATATGCACCTTACAACTACATCTAAGAATTATCTGAACTATTCAATAATCACACACATATCAGGTGAACCTGAAATCAAGCCCAAGAAAGCAATCAATTACAGACCATTGAATCATCCACAAATCTTTGATCAAGTCCTGGTAAATCGATCAACTTTAAAGGTGGAGCTGCACCAAATTTGAACAAAATGGTCAGGGATCAAAATGAAATAACTGCCACGCTTCTCATCTTATGTATATGCTGCTAAAATATCTCTACAATAAAAAACTAGCACCTCAACATACAAATACACATAAAAACAAGAAACAAAACATTAAAAAAAATATAGCCCTCCGTTCAGACTCATGCATACAGTCAAAATCATACTTAAGATCCCATTCACAATTAAAGAACAACCATAACGGTGCTAAGAAGAGCCATTTTCTCTACAAACTAACCACTAATTGCATATATTTCATTTTTTTGCACCATTCAAAGATGCATATTACTACATAGGCCACCTTAGTAAAACAGATGTATTTACAATTTCAGGACCGCAATTCTAACTAAAAATGGCAAATTATAAGTGCCAGGTATGACCGTAATTCAATCAACTAAAATGTGCCACAAGGGTTCATTCCCAAAATTTGCATAATATACATCTTACCTGTGCCAGTGCGAAGTTTTAAATATATTTCATCACGGCGTCTTCCTGATGAGCCTTTGCTTAGCCTATCTTGAAGAGAATGCCTAAGAGCACCTGAAAAAAATAATTTCAAACATATACAATTATATTACTCCATTAGCCATCCATGCTTACATACTGCAATTATCAATCAACTTATAACCTTAAAAGGGGTAAGCAAAAGGCTTACTTGCAGAAACCTGTTGAGACTTGTTCTCAATTTGTAAAATGATTGATTTGCTGCTTACAGATTTATCCCTAGATAGGTCAACTGCTATTGGAGCTCGAGTAGCACCATTTTCACCGGTAGGCTAAAAATACAAGATTTAGGTTTCATGTTAAATCACAAGAAAGAATAATAATTAAGCAAAATGCCAAATAGAGCCAACTTACAAGAATAGGATGCCCTATTAGACTATTTAAAACAGCAGATTTTCCAGACCCCTGCTCATTTGATCAACAATAATGAAGAAGTCAGATGATCAATGATCAGAACAAAATTACAATCGATACAAGAAGAATGCAGTGCTTGTGTCACACCAAAAATCGACTATAACGCATGCAATTTAGTGATTACACAGATGTCAGAAAATGGTGCAGCTTCTGCTAAGAAGAGAAGCAGTTCGCTGTGTACGTAGACAGGGAGAGGAGTGTCGTGAAAGATATAAATCTGATTGGAAAACCCCCCCACCTATAATCTCCTCTATATTGGACAAGGAAGTGGATGTGAAAGGCATAAAATCCAGCAGCACCAGCTATCCAAGAGATTCGGAGGACCCTACTATGACATCTTCAGCCCCTAGCAGGATTTAATACTCGGGGAGTGGAAGTCCAAATCATCTCATTTCCTCATTAATCCCACATCCTTGGAGCTGAAAGATTTATTTCCTAGTCATTCCCAGCACACAAGGTTTCGACCGCACCTCCACTTTCTTCGGATCAATCCTTCATCAACTACCCATAGATCCAAACTTCGGAAACTGTACCCGAAACACAGATACAGGATGCCAGCAGGAAGAGAAATGTACTCACAACGTTTCCTAGGGCGACAGCGTTGAGGAAGGTGGAAGAGCGCCTGCTGGATGACGATGAGCTATCGTCAATGTCTTCGTCGGCGAGAACGGCAGATGCCTGCCGGATCGCATCGGCGAGCTGAACCAACTCCTCGATCGCCTCCATGCTGAAACGCCTGATTCGATCGCCCGCTCAGCTGATGCCCGGCCACAGGGAGAGGAGAGATCGATGCTCGGACGGCAGATTCGTCGGGAGAGAAAAAAGACACGGGAGTCCTCCAGCAAGAGCGGACGCGATCGATCGTAAAAAAATAGAGATCTAGGAGTGGACTAGGTTTCCAGCGAGGGGCCGGCCAGGGAACAGGGCCGGTGGCTTGAAATCAACGGAACTTAGGAGGAAGGAGGTCTGGGGAAGGCGAATGAGGCCGAATAAACCTTTGCAACATACTAATTCAAAACTGAGCTCGAACGCAATTTCCATGTTTCACCGGGTAATAGTAACAAAACCAGAGCTTTTTGCAATGTCGCCCCCGTATTTTTACATCACTTACATATACCACCGATTACTACTTATTTTCTCATTTCAGCACCAACTCGAGCCCTATGTGAATACTGTGTCCATGGAATCATTGTGGGATGATCCATGGGAGTTTGGCTGGGCATAGCAAGAAAGAAAAGGAAAAGTATTATCATATGCAAGCTTTTTAAAATTGATCCCCCAACAGAGAACCATTTTCTGCTCCTTTTTACTCTGTTCTTTCTGTCTTCTCTTCTAGATATGCAGAATTCACTGAAAAATTGAAAGAAGAGAATGACAGTTGACTGGAAATAAGGTTGGGTGTGCATGCTGTACCATCATGAATACCAATATGACCAAAAGAGCTGAAGAATTGATATCATCCCAAGTTAGTGATAGTGTTGAAAACAGGAAATAGCAATAACATTATTCGATATGTATATATAGAAGAGGAGGCAAAAGCATAGATTTTGGTATTGAATAAGCAAGCTGATCGGATACAATCACCTGAGATCCCTGGCTCAACAAAATATGCTCTGCAATAGACCTAACTCATTGCACTTGTTTTAAATTAGTGTGACTCAAATTTTCATCCCACCTATAACTGAAGAAGAATAGAGGGAGTTTGTTCCAACTTATAAGCTGAGCTTGGGGATCAATATGTTGTCTGCCTCGCAGTCCATGGATCCTCAGATTGTCCATCCATGGGATAAGAACCCTGCCTGCCTTCACTGGATGGATACGAGTGGCCCGATGACCCAAAGTTCTGCTGGAACCCCAACTGCATTCCTTGTGGTCCACCCACCTCTGAAGGTCCAGCATATCCATTCACCTGTGATGGACTGAAGGACTGAGGGGACCCTGGCAACACTCCTTGTGAAGATCCCATATATCCATTCATAGGGGACGATGAGTACCCTGCTGACCCAAAACCTTGTGAGGCTCCCCCCAGTGGCATTCCCACTTGAGGTGGATTTAGAGGTTCATTAATCGGAGGGTAACCTGATGCTCCAGCCATTTGAGTATTGCTTAGTGGCCGGGGGATTTGATAAGGCATTTGTGATCGAACCCTCGGCGCATATCCCCATTTGTTTGTGTTCAGAAGCCTCTCAATCTCTTCCCCACGACCTGCATCACCAAAGGCTGCACTTACAAATTCTCGCAATGATGGAGTCAAACCAACCCCATACCTTACCATTTGTCCTATCATGTCTTGAGCAGCATCAAGTGAGCCTTTATTGCACAAACCCCGAACCACAATCTCATAGCATGTCGGATCCGGCTTAGGATCTTTCTCTCCCATTTTCGTCAAGATAAGCCCGCAATCCACTGCCTTACCATCCTTGATCAATTCCTCAAAAACCCTATTACCAAAACTTGCCACAACCCTCAATCCAGCATCCACCATTCTGTGGAACATACTCAAAGCATCATCGATCCTCTCTGCTTTTAGGTACGCCTCAATCATAGTCCGGTGACTTGGGACATCAGGAGCCAGAGACTTTGATGTCAGTTCCTTGAATAGATTATCGGCCTCCCCAAGCATCCCATGCTCACAATACCTTGTAATGATGTTAGTATAACCAGCAACATCCATTGAGAAGGGTCTCGAACCAGCCTTTGTCCCCACCTTCCTGAAGGTGGCAATAGCTTCCTCAAGCTGTCCATTCTTGAAACACTCATTCACCATCAGATTAAATGTGTCCGAATTCACAGCCTGGAAGTTCGGAGGTGTGTGATTATCGAGCATCTGATCAAACATTGCCCAAGCCTCCACCTTCTTCCCATGCCGAAGCAGAACCTCGATGAGTGTATTGCAAGTAGCAGGAACCATCCTAAATTGCCTATCGAGTAGTGATTTGTACGAATCCATAGCTTCCTTCTCCCTACCCTGTTTGAAAAACCAATCCATGAACGTAGCATTCACAACCCCATCATAGACAAGGCACCTCTCCTTGAGCTCATCGAAAAGCTCATTTGCCTTATCCAAGTTCCCCAAATTCAAAAATCCTGCAATTAAGTTATTATAAACCAAAGAATCCGCACCATGGCCGTTATTCAGCATTTCACGAAGAAGATCCAGGGCATCCTCTATCCTACCCACATCAATCAATCCTTTGGTCAGATGCCTATACGTCACTGAAGACGGACTAAATGGTGCGCTGGCAATGATATGACGGTAGACTTCCAGACCAGTATCCACGTTCCCCATATCGCAGTGGGAATTGATCAAATTATTGTAGGATACAACGTTGGGGACAATGTTGGACTGATTAAAGAAGAATTGGAAGAGAGCGATGGCTTCATTGTACCTCTTGGCCCGATACATGGACGCGATGATGGCATTGCACGTGAAGACCGTCGGCCGGGTGTTGGAGAAGACGGAGTGACGGGCGACGGCGGAGGCAGCATCGAGGTCTCCAGCTCGAATTAACGACTGCACGCGGTTGTGGAGGTTGAGGCGAGGGCCGACTAGAGCCGAGGTGGAGTCTGGGAGGCGGGGAGCGTTGGGATCGCGAGGCGGAGGCGGGTAGTTCTCGCGGCGGAGGGCGTGAAGCGGCGGCTCGATACGGAGGCGACGCTTCCGCCTGCGTCGCTCAGCCGCGGCCTCCTCCGCGGAGCTGAATGCGAAGGTACGGTGCTGGAAATGGGAGTAAGAATGGGAGGCGGAGGCTGGGACTAGACGATTGTCGTGACGGAAGATATCGGTGAGGGGAAGGATTGTGGCGGGGACGGCGGTGCCGACGGGAGTGGAACGGCGGGGGAGTGAGCGGAGGAGGAAGCGGTAGAGCGACATGGCTGGTAGCGTCTCACAGTCTCAGTCTCACTTGGCTCTTGATCTTAAACCCTAGGAAAGATGCAAAGAAGTCGGAGGAAATTCATGCTAAAAATAGCAAAAGCGTATTATAGCAGCCCAATAGTTTTTTTTTTTTTTTTGCACGGCCACATGTTAGAGGCTTTTGACCTCTGATTCCCCAGACATTTACATTGCACTTCTGCATCAGCTGATACTTGATGGCATTGTCCCCTATATAGACGCCGGAGCTCCGGCTCCCAAAGCTGATGTAGGCGGGGCATGTGACGAAGATGTGGTAGCCGCCCAAAGCATGGCCGAGCTTCTCTGCAGCTGTGATGGCGGTCCTCCTAAGCCTCGCTAGCACAAGGAGGACAGTTTCTATGCAGGGTTGGACCCGGCAAGCACCCCTAATTAATGGTTAAATTTAATTTGAAAATAATATAAATTATTTTTTTAAATGAAAATTTTGGAGGCTTTTTGAGAACATTACACTAATTATCTAAAAAATATTTTATACCATAAATTTTGGGTAGTTACTAAGTATATAATATATCATTAAAAAGGTTAAATTACATATTTACATAAAAATATTTAAACAGAGTGATATTTTGCATTAATTTTTTGAAAGATTACAATTATTCATGAAGTATTTTGGTGTTATTTTTAACTTATGTAAAATGTTGTAGGGATATTCTACTATTCTAAAAAAGAGTTTTTTTTGTGTAATCAATTTAAAATAGTAAAGTTAAAATTTTACTCAAATACACATATAATTTTATCTAGTACTATAAATATATTAAATTTAATTTATATGTTTATATCATATCTTAATATATATTATTTGACATTTTAGTTGCTTCCAAAATTTTATAATTAGATAATCACACGTGTATATGAGTAATAAGTTTACATATTTAAAATTAATTACATAAAATTTTAATTAAATATTTTATTTAAAATTAATTTAAATTTTTATATAAAAGTTTGAAATCAAACGGATATCAAATTTTACCACATCAGATTCGAATCGTACTAACTATAATGATGCTCGTTCTCTATTAATCCAATTTATATTAAGATACAATTTAGTACGTATCATATTTTTTTCTATTCAATTTATTTTATAATTATATTATTCTAACTCTAATTGGTATCGAGCATATACACTTATTTTAAAATAAAATTGATATATATTTTATAATAATTAATTTTATATTTTTATAATATAATTCCAATTTATAATTGTTTATATATTTTTGTAAATTATATAATTAGTAAATTTTATTATTGAAATTTGTTATTTTATGTTTAATTTTAACACATATTCATTTATTTACAATAAATAATTTATTAATTTTATAATATTTGTACGTAATTATATAAATAAGTATTTATAGAAAAATAATTTATGTAAATGAAATAATTAATTATAATTAGATAATTATTTTATTTATAATAATATTAATTTATTTATATAATTAAAAATGATAAAATTTATGTAAAATATATTTTATATATAATAATATAAATTTATGTATATAAAATAATTTATAATAATTTTAAAAAATCAAAATTTTTATTGTAGTCATATTATATACAATAAAATTAATTTATATAAATCTAAATTTTGAAAATTTTTGGTACAAGAACAAAAAAAGTAAATTTTTTTATAATGAGGAAAAAAATTATTAAATTCATGTTAACGTCATTTATTAAACTTAAAATTATTTAAAAAAAAGTATATTTAAAACTGCAATCTAAACTTAAAATTTAATAAAATGTTATAAAATATTATTTAAATATATATATATTATTATAAAATAATTGTAACACTAAATAATAATACGTGTAAAGAAAAGCTCTATATTGTAGTTGATAGAGTAGTCTATTTAATTGCTTTACCAAATAATATAGAATAAGTTTGAACCAACCCATCATGTTTTATGAAAGATTCATTATTTGAATATCCACTCCCAGGAGAGCACGTGTCACATGTATTAGTTGTTTATAGTACCAATCATGTAGACAAGTTTTTTTATAACACGGTGGCTGAAAATTAAAATCATATAGAGTAAAATAAGAATTGAACTGTACTAACAATGAAAAATACAGCTATTTTTTTTCTGTACAACAACCAATAATGGCCATGTTTTTTTATCCTTCGTCGGTAATTTTATTTGGCCCGAATGTCAGTGGCTGGGTCCCTCGGGTCTACCCGAACGGGCACTTTTACCGGGTCCAAGAGCTGGACCCGAATCTAGGCCGGGTTACCAAACGCACCTGACTGAACCCGGTGGGATCCTGTGCAACGAAGGTGTGATAGTCATGTTGAGGCATCCTCACGCAACAATCTGCAACAATCCGGTGAGCGGCTGCCCATATGACTTCAAAACCCTACAGTTTCAGTTTCTGGATGCGATGCAGTGAACCTCATTGCCGTGCTGGTGTGCACCTTCACCTCTCCCTCCTCTAATGAGGATTCTTGTGATTGGTGGTGCTGCCTGTGCACCTTCATCTCATGGATCACTCTATGTTGACAATATAGATGGTCACACCAGCTAGAGCCTGTTCATGCTTATGTTCTTCTGGCTCCCCATATCAAATGAGTTCTTCCAATATGTTCATACGAGAATGGGATATTGTTACCATTTTATTCAACAGTTTTACTGAACACTTTTACAAAAGATCCATGCAGAAGAAATGACGTACAGTGGTCTAAGTTTTCATGCTGCAGATGTCAGTGATGATGTCAAGTGTCAAGACTCCATCCAAGAAAGATTAGGATACCACACATCCCAGAACTGTAAGAATGCACCATATTCATGTTTTCTGATCAGATTGAAACTGAAAAATGAATGGCAGTATGGCTTACGAAGTTTTTGAAAACATGGAAAAATATTTTTTCTATTTACATGCTAAGGAAAATAAGAATCAAGATTTGTTCAAATCAGCAAGAACGTAGGAGTATCAAAAAAAGGAAACCTTGAAATGGTGACATAATCATTCTTGGATTCATCTGACCTCTTCTTGGGAGAAGTTCAGGCACCTATAATCTTCAGCCCTTGTCATAACCAGAAGCTCCCCTTCTTGTAATATAGTGGGTTCACTTCCTACAATTCATTTTCTTACAGAGAAAACTTGAGGGAGTCTACTCTTGGCAACCAAGACATGCAGTCTTTATAATCTTTTATGCCATGAATCCTCTGGGTTTCCTTCTACATGCTACACCCATTCACAGATATCTTGAATGGCTTTGGCACTGATCCCATGAATCCTCTGGGTTTCCTTCTACATGCAATTGCTTTAAAGAGAAGAGCTCTTTTATTTGAATGATGAAAGTAGTCTGTTTAACCAAGAAGATGACATCTTGCATTGCAAGCGTTTGCAAGTAAGTAGCACATCCTGCTCCTGTGTACTTCCAATAAATCTGTACCCATTAAAATTGCATAATTGTCTTAAAATTATTTCATATTTAATAAAAAAGAGTACCCATTAAGTTTGACCGGCCCCTGGAAAAAGTCAAACGGATATGCCGAGTCGGGTCAAGTTGCTCTCTTTCGCCCTGCCCGGAACAAAAAAACTCTAAATTGTCGTCTCCTCCGGGCAGCCAAAACCCTAATATAGCATGTGGACGCAGGGGAAGCTGGACGAAGAAAACCAATGAGAAGATGAAGGGAAACGCAAAGCACGCGATCGGCATTCCGTCTGAGAGCCCTCAGAGGCCGTTAAAGGTAGCAAAGATCGAGTCCTGTAACGACGAAGAGGTAGAACCGGATTGCTCTGCCCAGCCTATGGTACAGAAGCCTGGACTTCAGAGGTATCTTGTGGCGATTGAGTACATTGGGACTCGATTCTCTGGGTCACAGCAGCAGCCCAATTGCAGAACGGTGGTTGGTGTTCTTGAGGTACGCGGGTTATGCACCTTTCAATGTGTACGGACATGCCGATAGAGTTCAGTTGCCATTTGTTAGATGTCATTACTTTTCTCTATCATGGTGTGAGCAGCTTAGTAACGCTGATCTGAATTTCCTAGCATGAAATGTGGTTTCGTGAAGTTGAGTTTGTTCTTATTCAGTAGAGATTGCCTTGTTTCTGATGTTGATCATTTGGTACATTATCTTCCATGCTGATGCAGGAAGCTTTCCTCAAATTTGTGGGGCAACCAGTTTCAATTTTCTGTTCCAGTCGTACTGTAAGTCATTTATTGCCTTATATTATATACACACACACAATTGTTTTTCATGGTGCCCTTAGCCATGTAATTGTTCTGTATTGGGGTTTCCAAAGAAAAAACCATTTTTACATTTGAGCATCTTCTGGAATGCTCGGATGGATTGAACTGTAGCACCGGTTGCCAAGAATCTCCAAAACTCGATGTTCTGTAATCATGCTGTAGTTTGATAAAATGAGTAGTTGATAGGAATATTATCACAAGTCACGGTCTTATATAATTCTTACCAGAACCAAATGCTTGGTTTGTGCCTCACATAACTGAGCATGAAGAGAATAAACTCTGATGGACAAGAGGCCTTACAATGCAATATCAGAAGCACTCTTGGTGCTAAAAAATGATTATTAAAATCAGAAAAAGTTATAATCTAAGTTGAAATGCATTCCGGGTAATTTCTAGAGTATAACAGAATATTATCTAAACATATGGGATTTTAGACCATATCCCTTGATGAAAAGTTTTTATGCCCATTTGTTATTGCATGTCCTACGTGAATTTTCATGTTCTTCTGCTGGTAAATTTGTAGGATGCAGGAGTCCATGCCTTAGCAAATGTTTGCCATGTTGATGTGGAGCGCATCAGCAAACGGAAACCTGGTGAAGTGGTAGGCCATCCAAAATGTTTGATAATATGCCTGTGAAGATTGGACTTGAGCTCGCACGTTGTTTTATCCACTTCCCGTATACTATTATGATATACCCTCTGGTATAGTCCATGCCAATTTCTTCTCCTCACTGAGAAGGTGATATTGAAAATCTCGCAGTTACCACCTCACGAACCTTCTGTGGTTAAAAGAGCTATCAACCACTTCTTACAGGTATGTTTTTGTGACTTATGATTCACACATATAAAACTTCTTTAAAACTAGTTTATTTTATAAGGTAGCCACCCTTCAGAGGCTTGCTCCATATGCATTTTTTTTGTTTTCTAACAAGTTCCATTGTTATCTACCAGAAAGATGAAGGAGATATAATGGTAGTTGATGTTCGATCTGTCCCTTCTGATTTTCATGCCCGATATAAAGCTCGTGAAAGAACGTAGGTATTGAACTTAGATGCGGTTCCTTCAAATTTCTACAGTTGTGCTAAAGGGATATTCTCATTCATATAGGTCTCTGACAGTTGGATTTTGGCTTGGTTTTTCGTTGTTTTATTCCATGTTTTGCATTCTTAGACAAATGTAAGAAATGGTCACATAGCCATGTTATCTATTATTCTTTTGAATCTTGATGCCCCTTGAGCAGTTTCAGCTGAAAGTCAAAAGATGTAGCTGAGATTGTCTAGAAATTCATTAGGTACTTCTATCGATTGTTGTCGGGGTCGGAGCCTCTTTCAAGTTTTGAGAAAGCCCGAGCATGGCATGTACCAGAAGCGTTAGATGCCAAGGCCATGCAGGTATGGTAGTTGGTGTTGGAAGTATGATGTTATGGTAATTCCACGAGACATTCTCACTTACCATTGTCATAAACAATTATGCACAGGAAGCTTGCAAAGTTCTTGTTGGACATCATGATTTCAGTTCCTTCAGGGCAGCAGGATGTCAGGTAGTTATTCATATTATGGCATTGCAGCTTTGGAGATTGTTTTTAGATTAAAATTTGTTCTAAACAATTGATAAGATAGGTACTTCAGATCAGATTCATTAGACAGCTGTAGTAAGCTATTGACTGAAATTGGTTATCATAAGATTTCTTTTACATGTCTCTCTTAAATTGTTAATGCGCTGATTATTTGCAGGCTAACTCACCTATTAGGACACTAGACGAATTAACTGTTACTGAGGTTGCTTCATCTCCTTATTTTCCTTCGGTTGTGGATAGTAGAGAAGAGGATCTGCTGGATGGAGATCCTCACACATCTTCGGATACTCACAGTGTGGAGCAAACTACCAAGATAACTGAGCTTGAATTTGGCATAAGGAAGAAGCACCGGTGCTTTGTGGTAAAAGCTCGTGCTCGGTCATTTCTATACCATCAGGTTCGGCATGTGATCTTTCATTAGATTTTTTCCTGACCTATATCTCTCTCTTGAAATCCTCTGCACTTGGATCTTCAAATTTAATCGCATCTCATGGGTGATAGAACTGTCTGGTGTTGAACTACTCGGGAATTTTTCTTTTGCTTACTCAAGTGGAGTTTCTCTGCGGACTAGTATGAACAATTGCGTGTTTTACATTACTGCCCTGAGTGGTTATATCTTCGATTGTGCTGAGAATCTTATAAGAAGTAAGGCCGAGTGATGTTTGCAAGCTAAAAGATTTTGCCATGCATACTCTTTGGCATCTAGTTGATGGGTTTGGCAAAAACTTGAATAAAATGTATTTTAGGCAAAACTTCACATGATGAATTACTGATCGAGGCCCTTCTTTTCTCTTCTATCAGGTTAGATTGCTCGTCGGTGTTATCAAATCTGCAGGGACTGGAGATTTGACAACTTCCGATGGTAAGCTGTCCTTCCTTGAGCTATCTCGAGAATATCAGTGCTCTTTGGAAACCCTTTCCCTTTTGAATAGGGAAGAAAAAAGATTATATGGTTGTATATTGGCCATGGAGCTGCTCATATCATATGATGGATTCACTGTTTTCAGTCAAAAGGATTCTGGATGCAAAGGATGTGACCAAGGCAAGTAAGATGGCTCCTTCCCACGGTCTCTACCTTGGGCATGTGAGATACGATCTCTCTGGGCTATTATGATCATCTCATCAAGAAATTACCCACTGTCACTGAACAACATCCAGGTAAAATCTTCAATGTTTAAGTTTTGCTATTAGACCCACCAACCATTGATCCATGTTGTTGGTATGGGCTGCAGACTGACTGAAATCTTCATAGTGAGAAGCAGTTGGAAATGAAAACATATAAAAGCTTGCAGTTCTCCTAAACATCTACTACCTCTGCTAATGCACTCAACCTCATTTTGGCTTCAGATATGGCTATCTATTGCCTGGAATCAATCTTGACAAATGACAAGCTTGCTGGTGTGGCCTGCTGTTGTGTTTTTGCTTCAATCTTTTACTGGTTACATCATTACTTGTGAGTGTTGAGTTTCAATGTCACCATCCCTTTTCATGCCTTGGCTTTATCTTTTATGTCTTCTGGGGTAGCTGAAGATAAGATAAGAGGAAGATGACGACTTTGAACATGTGTTGTCATAGATCTCCTCACCACCTCCTTGTCGCCTCCACCTGCAGCTTCCTCCTCCGGTCGGGGTCGGTCGGGGTCAGCACAGCTGCCAGTGCCACCAACGAGCCCCCGCATATCGCTGCGATCGTCGCTCCGTCCACCGACGAGAAGTCGGCTTCCGAGGCCCTGACGGTAAGGGTTGGGCATTCTCGATGGCGTCCTGATTAAGCAGGGGTTCAATGCAGCTGCTCCGGTGGCAGATTGGCGCGACTATAGCCAAATTGGCGAGGAGGTGGATGAGGACGACGACGACGAGGACAGTGAGGCTGAGCAGGCCATGGCCAGTAAATGCCCCTTTTCTCTCCGGCCGGCGATTGAAGCTAGTGCGGAGCTTATGCTCCCTTCGTCGTGGCAGGATAAGGCTTATCTAACGTTCAGCTTCAGAGATTAATTTTACACCGTTAGATCAATGATTCGAGACGATCAATCCTTGCCTCCTGATTTCCGGTGGGTCCCAACCCCATCAACATCAATGGCAGCGGCTTATCCTCACCGTCCTCTCTTTCCTCATCTGCGGGAGGCCCAGCAAGGTCGCGCCGACCATGTTCAGCTCCGACGGCGGCCGGAGGTGGACAGCTAACGGTAAAGACCGGAACTTGACCAGAATCTGAACAGTCAAATATGACTAGACCAGAATCATCTATAACTTGCATATACTCTCAACTCAGAGCATCTCCAAATAATCCCAAGTGCTGCGTCTCCTTCTCTGCCTCCTACAACAACACCATAGTCCCCTACCATAGTGCAGCTGCAACTGTGGCCACCTTTCCGCACACGAGTTTCTGGCTCACTGAGTAAATCATCCAGCCGGAGGAAGTTCTTAGATGGTGGGGTTGCACATCTCTTGGCTTCTGCACTTCTATTGAATCATTTAATGTGCTGGGAATCAAGTAGTCAACATGAGCAGAGGAAAATACCATTTAAATTGAATATACAATTTGTACTTAATTGGGTTTTGAAAAATATGAACCAAATCGATTACAACAGTAAATATGAGTACCGTTACACACTTAGATCTACACATGACAGATTTTCTGGAATACAATCTCTTGAAGTCAAACCTTCAAACCTTGAAATGGTTGGGGTACAATTTCTTCTGCAGCTTTCTCCACTGCAGCAGGATCAAATATGGCAGATTCTAGTTGATATCAACTGACGTACCAAATTTCAAAAGAAGCTGGTAATTTTATTTACCATCATCCCAAGCAGCAGGTATCAACCAAGGAGCTTCTTCCACCTTGCGTATCCCAAGACCAACATGAAAAGCAAGAAACAGACAGCCAGGAAACCTCCCACCACAAAGCCAAATATCCCATTTATGTTATATAGTGGGCAAGGGATGTTCATACCAAATGCACCGGCTATCAAGGTTGCCATAGCAATTGCAAATGATGAAATAGTCAAGATCAATTGAAGCTGAATCAGCTCGTTCCTTTGGTTGTCCAGTTGAATATTGACGTAGTCTTCAGTATCATCAATATATTCCCTCACCTAAATAAATTCAAATTAGTGAAGTCATGAACTACATCTACTAAAACATTGATGAACAAAAAAAACATTGGTGAACAAAGGACAAGTTCATGAGTTACATTGTCTTGCACATATATAATTATTCACCCCTAATGTACAAGAAAAGTGTTGATTTCAAGCATATCATAAACACCTTAAATGCACATATCAAGCAGCTTTGGTGAGTCCAAAATTGAACATTTTTTATCATAAGAATCTACCTTTCACTGCACATTAAAAAGAGAGTTTCTTGTTCAGAAGCAATCCAAAATTCACAGTTTTTGGTTATTTATGATAAATAAACAACTTAGTGCAAACTGGTGTTAAACAATGATGATGATATGTCAGCAGAAATTTTCCTCTAGGTCATTTTCTTCCACTGTTCCACATCACACCCAGTCCCAGAACCAATTTTATGCAGAACCACAATAATATGTCAACAAGAGAGCAGGAAAAAGAATCCATTTTCTGCTAAAAGCTCTAGAGACAATCTACACACTGCTAATATGTAAGATAGAGAACTGATATACAACAAAGACTTCTTAGAAACCTATCAAGACCAAATAAAAGAGAGTGCTCACTGAAAGTATCTTGTTACGAGTTCCATCAAGCTGCATAAAATATGCTTCTAGAAGCATCTCTAAATCCTCAACATCATTATCATTTGAATAGTTACTGGTCGCTATACTGCCACTTCGAGTGGAGCTGTTGTGACGCAGAGGAGGCACAGCAAGTGAGATACTATTTGTTGCCCCACTTCCCAACAGAGCCTCAGACTGCTGAATTTGGGTCCACTTTCTCGAGAGATATAACTGTGCCATATCTTCATTGTCATCCAACAAATGTTCAATCTCATCCCTGACCTGGAATTGCAAACATTTTACTTGTATCAGGAGCAATAAGTTAGAAATATTATCAATCAATCCTCACAGGGCATTCATCTTGAATAAGAAGTCTCTCTAACCCAGAATAGGCTGTTTATTTTGATGTGGCGAGACATTTGTCAGAACAGGATAATTGAGAAAGTTCAAAAAGTTGGGTTAAAGAAGTGGGACATAATCAGCTTTCACAAACAGATACAAATAATGGTAATTTATAAATCAAAGATTTAGCCACAAAATTGAATTTCAGGAAAACACTGTCAAACCTAAAAAATACCTCCTACCTAATCTGAGTAAACAACAATAAGGTCTAGAATTCTTTTAAATCTGTGCAAGAGTAAATTTCCTTTTGTCAACATAACTTGTTTGATACTATTATCTATTGCTACCATACAAATAATTCCGGAAACTTAAACATGATATTTTAGGTAAACATCTAGTCAAACTCTTTAACAGATCAAAAGTCAACTTGTACTTCATCCACTATCATTTCAATCAGTAGAGGGGGTTAAAACCATAACAGATGGAGAGATGTTGCCATGCACATACAATGAGCAGATACCTTTTGGACCCGTGCTAGCAAGCGAGTGAGATTACTTTTTAAACTTCGGACACGTTCAAGATTTTTTGTACTAACATTTCGAGCCAATTCATCTAATATTGGGTATGCATCCCTCTCAAGATCTGCCACATTAGAGTCCAAATATGTGCAGATAACTTCCAATGCTATCTCAAGAACTTGAAACTCGAATGGGAGCTCAGACTCCTGCACCTCAGCAGCCACAGGAGCAGGCAACCATCGTCGTCCAGCAGAATCGTGCATTTCATCATTTGCAACATCTGCTGAACACCCCTCTTGGGTTTTAGATGTGGTTTTAGGAGGAAGCTGCAGCCTAAGCTGATCCACGAAGGGAACCACCTCTTGGCCAAGAGGATCAAATATCAGAACCTCTTCAGCTGTAACTATAGCCTTTATAAATTCTAAGTTAACAACCATAGCTTTCTCCCTGGCTGCAAAATTTCCGACAGAAAAACAATTTTTACATCACAAAATAAGCTTAATACAATGACAATGAAAACTAGTGCAGTAAAACATGCAGATACTACAGAAGAAAATCAATATTTGATTTAATCCATGAATCTTCCAAAATATAGGATATTTCCCAAATCAATATGGGGAAATTTCTTTCTTGAAAGATTTAACTTTCTGATTCTCCCCATTTCACCTCAAGCCTTGAAGTTTAACCATGAGGTGCATAGATAGCATGATTAATCTATCAGCGGTCAATGTCAGGATAACAATGAAGTGACAGAAATCCAAAGAAAATAATAGGATTATATAACTCAATAGCAGTTAACCTTGCCAATTCATTTCGTCGATGTCTTTTGTTGAACAATCAATGGCTGCAAATGATATAGATGTGTCTACTCTGAACTAAGGTAGCGATTAAAAATTCAGTTTCGTATACCGGAGAAAAGAGGAAGATGCAATCCGTGCTGACAATTTACTCAATAAAAGAAAACTCAGAAACCAATAGATGAATATGCTGGAATTTGAAGCAGGCAGCAGGCAAGTTTGGCTTCTCAACTCACCGAGAATATTGGAAGAGTGAGAGAACACGGGACCGAGCACTCTCAAGTCTCGAGCAGGGATAGAAACCCTGCGTACAATTGCGTTCTTCTCACACTCGAACAGCTCCGACTGCCCAGCCCGATCGAATCTCATCCACAGCCACTTCCTCGCTCCACCAATCTTCTTCTTCCCCTTCCCTACTCCTACCACCATCGCGCCATCGCTGCCAGAATTTCCAGCAACGACCAAGCCGTTCCTGATACTGTTGTCGCTACTGTTGACATGAGCCTGCTGGGAAGGCTCCGAGGGCTTCTTGAGGCGGTGCCGGCTGAACGTCCGCCGGAAGCACAGGGAACCTTTACCCATCCCGCTTTCTTCCCTGTGTCTGGCACACGGACAACCGAATGCTAGAGATACGAACTTGGAGGGCTGATCCCAACCGCCTACGGCTAACGGACTGAAGAGAGGCGGCGACAGCTATCGTCTACCTCTGCTTCTCCTCCGCCCCCCCTTTCCTCCTTCCATAGGAGGGTTTCGTCAACCCTTGCTCAAATCAAATCTATGGATTGCTTTTTGGTTTATTTTCAAGAAGGCATTATCCATTTGGTAAGAATGATAGAAGGTATTTGGAAAGTGTTTTTACCGGGATTTGGAAGTAGGGAGCGGCGAATCGGATGGAACCAACCGGATCTAGGTGCACTGGATTAACCGGTCTAGTAGAGAATTTGAAATTGTTTAATAACTCATTTAAATGGATTGAACAATTAAAGAGAAAATAATGAATATTTTTAAAACTTATGGTGTATTTTTTATTTAATTTAAGTAAATTTATATTTGTTAGAAGATATTTTAAATCGAATATTTTTAATTAAAAATTATTATTTATAAATAATATAATATTTTTTAATTTATAAACTTATAACAATTATATATTTTGTATTAAATATTTATATATAATTTCAAATTTACTCTGAAGGGTATATAATTTTATTATTATTATTCCAATTTTATATGAGAGAAAATAATGTATTTAAGTTTAGTATTTTTATATTTTTAATTTTATATCGGGTACGATTGTTGCTTTTGTAGAAAAGTTATTATTTATTGATAATATATAATATTTATATTTACTTAAAATTAATAATTTATAATTAATATATATTTACAAATTTATAAACTTACCAAACTTATTTATTTTAAACTCGTTCTTATATACACTTTTTAAATTCAATTTTAAATCTGCTATAAATAAATTTGTATAAATTAATTCGGTATTGAATAATTAGAAATAATAGTAATGTATTTTTACCCAATAATTAAAAATAATACAAACCAAATTTTTATTATCAAGTTAGACGAATAAAAATTAATGCTTATTTTTTTTAAAATCAATTAATTATAATTAATTTAAAATTTATAATATTATAAATACAAATCACTTATTTAATTTATTATAATATTATCAACAATATTAATTAAATTATTGCGAGATAAAACTTGTTCCTTTCAACAGCAAAAGCCAAGACATACAAACAGATGTGCCGATAAAACAGCACGAGCTTTAGTACTAAGATGAGGGAGAAATCAAAGACACATGAACACGCTGGCATGGCTGGGGAAAAGCATTAAGCATAATGTGAGCCGCTGTAGCTGATCATCTCAACTCAACCGGTGAGCTCCTCCTCCTTGTGGGTCTCGATGACCACGTCACCCGTCGGGTAGGCGACGCAGGTGAGGCACCACCCCTCCTCGATCTGGTCGTCGTCGAGGAAGCTGCCGTCGGACTGGTCGACGTTGCCGGATATGACCTTGCCGGCGCAGGAGGAGCACGACCCAGCCCTACAAGAGTAGGGCAGGTCTATGCCGTTCTCCTCGGCGTGGTCAAGGATGTAGACGTCGTCGGGGACGTCCAGCTCCACCTTCCCCTCCGGGGTCACCAGGGTCACCTTGTAGGTCGCCATGGCGACCGCCCGCCCGCCGCGCGCCGGCGCCTTTAGCCCGAAGAGGGCCTGCCCGAAGCTCGGGCTTGACTTGAGGGATGCCACCGAGGGACTCCTCCTCACGAACGACGTGCTCATCACCGCGCCGGAAAGGGTCGCCATTATCTCTTCCTCTCGCCTCTTATGTTTCTGGCCGGAGACTGAAGAGAGAGGTGAGGTGGGAGGAAGGTACGAGAATATAAGGACAGGAGGGAGGAAGAACGTAATGGAGGTCATGGCGCCACGTGGCGAAATCTGGTGGGTTGAGTTATCTCTTTATCATGAGGAGTTGAGTTGAGTGGTCGTTGGTGGCTGTCACTGAGGTGTGGCCTCCACATTCCTTCCGGTTTACTTCGTTCGGTTAGCTCTGTATTTTTTTATTTAAAAAATAAAGTTTAATTAATTAGCCACTTATTAAATATTATTTATCATGAGAATAATATAGTTTTATTTTAATAAATAATATATTTAAAGTTTAAATTTTATAATAAAATTTGTTCTATTTTTATTTCCATTTACTTTTATGTTTTTATATATATATATATTTATTAGAATCGAAAAATCAGGATTCCTGTGAGCCGGATCGACCAGTTCCAGGCTCGGTCCAGCGGCCCGGTTGGCCATTCCCGATTCACGACTCGCGGATCGGTTTGACTAAAGTCAAAGTCCACGTGTCTCCAATTGTTCCTCAGTTTTGCTCGGACAGCCTGGCCGGCGAAACAGCTGATGCATTTTCGTGGGAATGCTAACCTCACGTGGCTGTGACACTTTTTACAATTCCCACGTCTTCTTCGGTGGAATCCCTCGCCTTCTTCTTTCTCTCGGACCGCTTCTCAGAGGTTCTCCGTCGCCGCCGTCGATGCTCCTGTTCGGACGTCGTTACAGACATACGTTCAGTCTGTCTCTCTTTCTGTCTCATCTGCTCTTGTTGTTGACTCTGGATCTTTGTCCGTCCACCACGGAGCTGAGGCTCTTATTCTCAGACTAGGGTTTGAGCCATTCAATACCGCCGCTGGCATGGACCTCACACACTCGCCGTCGAATCTCTCCCTCGGTTTCATGCCAGCTTCACCTTCGCCTTCTCACCAAAGCGAACAATTTTCTGAAGGCCAGGCCCAACCGATCCAAGCACTGGAGCCTCTGCAGTTTCAGAAGGTGGAGAATGGAGAAGACAGTGGTGAGGATTCCGATGTCGAGTTTCGGATTCTGGGGCACTGCATCAAACGGAAAAGAGAAACTGAATCCATGCCATCTTCTTCCAATTCGCATCCTTCAAAGACTGGCTTAACATCATCGCCGGAGCAGGATATGGAGACAAGGCAAGCGGCTGTGCGCTCCTGGGGTAATCAGTCTATGCCGTCCGCAGACGCGGAACTTTTCGAGATCATGGAGAAGGAGAAGAAGAGGCAGGTGAATGGAATCGAATTGATTGCTTCTGAGAATTTCGTATGTAAGGCGGTGATGGAAGCTCTCGGCAGCCATTTGACCAACAAGTACTCTGAAGGAATGCCTGGTGCACGCTACTATGGTGGAAATCAGTTCATTGATGAGATTGAAACGCTGTGTCACCAACGTGCTTTAGCGGCTTTCAACTTGGACCCTGAGAACTGGGGTGTCAATGTCCAGCCATACTCGTGTACATCTGCCAATTTTGCTGTGTACACAGGACTGCTGCTTCCCGGTGACCGTATTATGGGGCTGGACACTCTCTCTGGTGGAAACACGAGTCATGGGTACTATACACCCAATGGGAGGAAAGTCTCTGGGGCTTCGATTTTCTTTGACAGTTTGCCGTACAAGGTGAACTCACAAACCGGTTACATTGACTATGATAAACTTGAAGAGAGGGCATTGGATTTTCGTCCCAAGATTCTTATTTGTGGAGGGAGTTCATACCCTCGAGAGTGGGATTATGCAAGGTTCAGGCAGATTGCAGATAAGTGTGGTGCTGTGCTCTTGTGTGACATGGCTCAAATCAGTGGCCTTATTGCAGCAAAGGTCCGGTTATCTTTTAAGTCCATGCCTGAGTTCTTAATGTGCATGCCCTTTTTCTATTTTGAAGAATGATCAAAATCCAATGTGTTGCTACTGAGTCCACACCTTTATTTGAATGAATTTTCTTTTGTTTGCTTGTAGGAATGTGTAAGTCCCTTTGATTACTGTGACATTGTTACTTCAACAACTCATAAAAGTCTAAGAGGTCCCAGAGGCGGAATAATTTTTTACAGGAAAGGTTCAAAGCCAAGGAAAAGAGGATTTTTATTGTCTCAAGGAATTGAATGTGAGCAATATGACTTGGAGGAGAAGATAAATTTTGCTGTTTTTCCATCACTTCAAGGGGGTCCTCACAATAATCATATTGCTGCTCTAGCAATTGCCTTAAAACAAGTGGCTATGCCAGAATTCAAGGCATATATGCACCAAGTGAAGAAAAATGCCCAGGCATTAGGATGTGCTTTGCTTAAAAGAAAATGCAGGCTAGTAACTGGAGGCACGGATAACCATTTGTTGCTTTGGGATTTAAGACCTCTGTATTTATCAGGTAAGAAGGCAGTAACACACTGTTCAAATTTCGAATTTTACTCCTTACTGAAATGTCGATCTGATTTATGCTGTTATATCACCAATTTTCAAATGTTGGTACTTGAGTTTTGTGCAAGAATCCATGGCTGCTTTCATTAACATATTTGTTGAATTGGTTTTCAGCATTGCTTGTGGACAATCCTTCAAGTTTGTACTGTATGAAACTAACTGTGGATTTTATACATACATGATTATCTGCAATTAATGATTTTCTTTTGGTTCCTTACACAATTCATACACATTTCTGCAGGTAAGAATTATGAGAAGGTCTGTGAGATGTGCCACATTACCCTCAATACAATCGTTTTCTCCAGTGACAATGGTTGTATCCCTGGAGGTGTCAGGATCGGTGAGTAAAGAAAGCATGATGGAATCTGCAGACTTGATGTTCTCGACATACACTTTCAGAAATTTGTCTCTAAAGATTTCCATAAACTTTTTTTCAGGTACTCCTGCTATGACAACAAGAGGTTGTCTTGAGGGTGATTTTGAGACTATTGCTGACTATCTCCTTAGGGCTGCCCAAATTACTAGTGCGATCCAAAGGGATCATGGAAAGTCACAGAAGGCTTTCTTGAAAGGTCTTCAGGGCAATAATAAGGACATCCTGGAGCTCCGCACTCGGGTGGAAACTTTTGCTAGCCAGTTTGCAATGCCAGGTTTTGACATGTGAATGCTAACATCCAGAATTTTCAAAAGTTGACAGCTCGTCAACTTGCTCTGCACGAACTCAGTGAACATCAGTCATCTTGTCCACGAAGGTCTAGAGCATGAAGGGCAGAGTTCTTCTGCCCCTTCTGATGCGAAGAGTTGGTGCGTGACTGTGGCTCAATGCTGAGTTTTGATCCTGGTTTATCCTAAACCATGTGTTACTCGACCCAGCTGACAAAAATCTGGTTTCAGCAATCGTAATGGATCCTCCATATGGGAAATCTAAGCTGAGATCAGAACCTTCCGAGCTGAAGAAAGATCTGAGCTTTTATGGTGATCCTATCAAATGCTCTTGCACACTGTGATTACAGCTCAGACTTGGACTTGAGTCATCTTCTAATGAGCCATCTACATTTGCACTCTTTGGATCCGGCTCAGCAGGTGACTGTACTGGCACTTCGAGATCGGGTTCATCTCTGAGTATTTTAGCAGTGAACACTTGGGCTTCTGAGTCCAGATCTGTCCATTGGGGCACTATTCTCCTTGCATCCTCTGTGGAAGGCAGCACATGAAAATTCAAGCCATTGCTATGACTAAATGAAAGTAAATAGTATGGAAAGCTAAGGTTGGTTTTGTGATAAAAAGACATACTTGAAGCTTTGGTTTTTTGGACATGGGATTGTTGCAGAGATCAATTGTCTTTGCCATGGATTTTGTGGCAGTGTCACACCATGGCACACATCACAATCATTCTTGGGGTACGGAGAAAATGGGCACATTATGCCGAGTATAGTTTGTGTGAGAAAATATTGTGCACCCATAAAGGTGTCTCGATCATACCTATTTTTACTTAAAATTAATTATTTGTAAATAGTAAATGTTATAAATAAATAATAATTTTATATTTTATTTTATTTTATATTATATTTAAATATTAAATTTCACTTAATTAACTTGAGTTATATATTTTTATTTAATAATAAAAAAAATGAGTCAAATTTAAAGTATCAAATTATATAGGAGAGTAAATCGATAATGTTGAACTTGTACTAGTAATTAATTTAATATTTCTAATTTTATAATTATACTAAACTTTTTTATATTATTTAATATTTCATTTTATTCTCAACAATAGTACTATTTGTAAAGGGGATATACTACTCAATCAACACGTGTAATTTCAAAACTGTACACAACAATATTTTAGACTTATATTATTATTTTTATTATTATTTTTGCACAAATAAGACCTGTACATATCAATTATATATTAGGCTTATATTATTTTTCCTACGAATGAGAGTGGGTGGAATTGCAACCCCAACAAATGATAATTGAAAATTGAATTTTCCTAGAGCATCTGCTTACAAGTCAGGCCATCTACATCTACCTTTTGACACAAATCTCCAGTAAGCATTAACTCCAATTGTTGATCTAATTTGGTGCCTTGCAACTTCCATTCCTACCTTTGTTGATCTAATTTGGTACCTTTGCATAGCTCACCTTAGCATGTCGACACTGTGCAGCTGGGGGCCGCTCAGCGCCGGTGAAATGCTGAAAGTGCTACCTTCCCTCAAAAAAGAAGGGTGCCCTAATGGGGCCGGCCGATCAGGAATCGGCGGGACTTCGATGTCTCCCTCCAACATCTTCAGCGCATCCATAATTGTCGGCCTCAGAGCCACCATCACATGGGCGCATAGGACCCCCACAAGAACGAACCTCTCCATTATGCTCTTTGGGTTCGAGTTCACAGACTCACCATCTCCCCGCAGTGAAGGATCCAACGCCTGATCCATCTTCCCTTCCTTCGCCAGGGACCAAACCCAGTCCGTGATCAGGAAAGCTTGAGGCGAGCCGGAGGAGGACAGGTCGAGGGCTTTCCTACCGCACATTATCTCCAGAACAACCACCCCGAAGCTGTACACGTCGCTTTTTTCCGTCAACTGTCCGTAAAGGGCGTACTCGGGGGCCAGGTAGCCATGCGTCCCGGCGACCCGAGTGGTCAGATGGGACTGACCCTCACGGCTCTGCTTGGCCAGCCCAAAGTCAGCCACCCTCGCCCTCATGTCCCTATCGAGCAGAATGTTCGTCGCCTTGATGTCCCGGTGGTATATCGCCGGCTTCACTCCATAGTGCAAGTAAGCCAGCCCTTTGGCCACATCCAGGATGATACTCTTCCTCTGCGGCCAAGTTAGAGGCTTTCTCCTCAAGCTCTGACCACTGCCGGGCGGCGGCCGGAAGAGATAGTCATCGAGATTTCCGTTAGGCATGTACTCGTACACCAGAAACCGCTGTCCATCTCGTTCGTCGTAGTAATCTTCGTCTCCGTCGACCACACAGCACCCCCTGAGGGGGACGAGGTTCCGGTGCTTCAGATTGCTGATGATCTCGACTTCATTGCAGAACTCGGCATCCGCTTGGAAATCCGACTCGATGATCTTCTTCACTGCAACTTCAGTGCCGTCCGGCAAGGTCCCCTTGAAGACTACTCCAAAACCTCCGCGTCCTACGAAATTCTTCTGCGAGAAATTGTCGGTTGCCTTCTCCAGATCCTTGATCTTGAACCAGATCGAACCTACACTAGGCCTCGGCCTCGTTCTAGATCCAGATCCATCCATATCGGTCTCGATATCATGATTAGACCCTGGAAGCTTCTCCCTCACCCGCCGCCTCTTGTTATACCAGAAGTACAGCCCTAGCAAACAGCACATAACAAGCACTGCAACTCCGGCACCGGTCAATCCGAACACGAGATTCGAGTGCCGATTGCTGTCTGAACCATTGGGGGAGTTGATCGGGAGACTAAATATACAGGTCATGGCACCGTCACTCTCAGGCCCGAAGGAATTGGCAATTCCAGCAGCATACAGAATGGCGAAATAGAAGCAGTTTCTGGCGTGAGAGGTGTTACGGTCGATCTCGATCAGCTGGGCTTGGACGCGGAATCCAGCCGCCACGCAGGTGTCGCAGCTGGTCAGGTCGGTGAGGTCAGGCCGGCAGGAGGAGTCGAGCTGGGTCTGAACCCCCAGTCGTGCTTCCCAGTCCTGAATCGACTCGATCCCTGCGCACACGGAGTTCGATATAACGAACTCATCGGGATCGAAGCAGGTAGAGACGACGGCGTGGGGGAGGGAGAGGGAGTCGAGCTTCGACTGGAGATCGTCGAGGCAGGAGGCGGAGGTGTTGAGGTCGGGGAGCTGGAAGAAGGAGGTCTCCTTCAGCCGCCGCGAAAGGGCAATCCCGTAGAGAGAGAGTAGGGTTTGGCAGCACAGTGTGTTGTTCTGGACGGGCGAAGAAGAAGGCGTATTGGACTTGGGGGCTTCGCAGCCCGAGCGGTTCCAGGGGACGGTGAGGACGTAATTGAGGTCCAGAGGGCACGTCCCCGACGATGAGGAGTTGTCGGTGGCGCCGGCGGCGGAGATCACAGTGAGGGAGAGTATATGCAAGACTGTTACGAGGAATAGCAAGATGATCTTCATGGTGTCTGTGTCTCCCTCTGGTCTTCTTCTCCCCCACCTTTCCCTCCGGTTCTTCTTGGAATTGTAAGCTCTGAAGAAGAGGAAAGACATGTCAGTCCAAGCAATCCGGGGATGACCTTCGAGGATGCTTCCATGAGAGAGGAGATTGGTCAAAAAGGCATATATCCTTTTCTTTTCCGTCAACCAGGGCGGCCGCCTGCACTATTCACTTTGGAAACACACAAAAAAATAATCTTTATAAGATATATGAATCATCTGTGTCCATACTTTCTGGAAATGGCTGGTCAAGCAGGTGTATGTACATTGGACAAGGAAGAAAAGTTCATAGGTAAAAGGCACAATCAATCTATGAGGATCTACTATACAGATTCCTGCCCAGATTCATATTGCACTGCATCTATAAACTCGTTTTCTCTGCTCTTCCTAACTCCTCTGCCTTCATCCCTTTCTCACTCCACCTCCTTGCTGGAGGGGGAGGGAAAGCTGATTGACGCAGGAGAGATTTTGAATCACATTGGCATATCTCACTTTTGTATGTCATAGTTGTTACCTACTGCATACATCCAAACTTGTATTCTCCTGTCCACCACAGCTGTCCGGGAGAGTCCTCTACTGCACGTCCTCGTCTGCGCTACCTTCCTGTCCGGGAGGCTCCGGGAAGACTTGTCCCTGGTCTCTCCCGTCTCTGAACAGTGAGAATATTGAGTTGAGTCCTTCTGTGGAAGCCCCACCCAGAATCCACAGCAAGAGGGAACTAACCGAGTTCATCATGCCAGGGTTAGCTCCTGCCTCTGCCTGCTGAATTCCATTGTGATTGTCGCCATCAGGTTGTGCCCTCATTCTGAATACATCCTGGGTTCCGCCTGTTTGTGCTGCTTGATTTGGGTCGGGCCTTGTATCTGGATTACCAGGCACCGAGTTCCTTGTGTTTAATCTTGTAATGTGGAAGGTTGACGCTAGGAAAGTGGACGAGGTGATGTGGAAATCAGGGTGCTGTTGGAGCTGTGCGCGGCGGCTCTGCAGGAATCTCTGAAGGGCTGGGACCTGCAGACATGAACAGAGTATATCATAAAGTTTTCTCATTTTGTATCTACGAAAAAAAATTGCAATTCTTGTTGAATAGAGAGAACGTAAGATTGAGGGTCGGATATTTATATTTAAAAGTTATGATTTATAAGTAGGATAACTTGCACCCTTATAAAGTTAAAATAATTATTTATTTTATCAAATAAAAGAATGTATAGATACATTTGTCATTTACAATTTTAAACCCGCCCTTAATAATCGTATACCAACGGGATATTATTCTTCCGTTCTCGGACAATGTGGAACAATAGTCTCGAGTTGGGTATTTTTTTTCCATACTCGAGCAGACCACTAGCCTAAGTCTTCAATCTCGGGTCGGGTACAGGTGTGAGCCCACTGTTTTTAATACCATTTAAAAAGGTATTGTGTACCGATAAGGGGTCGTACCCATATCTATTTAAGTATACATGGCTCAACCTTTTATCAGTACACTATATCTTCTCAGAGTTGGTTACTCGGACAATTACCTCAAACCGGTTCCAGAAGTATAGGATGAGGTGTTGCATAAATGCTGCAGCTGTCGACAGTGCCAAGTATGAAAAACCTGAACAAGAAACAAACTCATCAATCATCCTGATCTATTCAACCAAGTATTTTCACAAAAAAATAGCTAGGTAAAAAGACAGCATACCATAAGTGTATGAGAAGAAGTAAATGTGAAAAACCAGGAAATAAAGCAGAAAGAAGCGAGGGAAGAACTTCATCGATATTGGTGTTCGGACACTGCAAATAAAGCAGATGAAGTTGTTAGATACACATGAAGAAATAGCAGATATATACGTACAAGGATTAATGGGGGAGAGAAAAACCTTATTAGTGTAAAGAGTTCACAGAGCCAGACAAGAATTAGGACCATGAAAGCCAGCAACTGATCATGGTAAAACTCAAATAGGAAAAACAGGATGCCGATCATAATCTGCAAATTTCAAAACATACATGAATTCAATTAAATCTATTGACAGCAGAACATAAACTGGACGGGAAAATGATTTCAATAACCATTACAAAACACTAGTGCTTACTGGCACAAAGACAAGAGATTCAATGACATGGACAAAGATCAGCTGGAATGTTGGGAGTCGATGCCTTGCATGATGTTGTAGTTGAACTGCAAAATTCCCGAGTTTATTTTAAAGAAAAAACGAATTATGAAATGAAAAGCGACAAAGGATGCACTGATGCAATATCACTGCACATAGAAATGGCTTAATGCAGGGGAACCTGTGAACTTCAGCATTCGACTCTGGGTCTCCCTTAACGTGTATGATACAGACATGGTGGTTGTGAAGAAGACAAACAGCGACATCATAAGTACTCCACATTTTGTCACAAAGTAGTCTGAAAGAAAGGCAAGTTAAGTTAAAAACTTGCCCTCTCCTAAGGAGTATCTGTATGAAGGTCATAGTAAACGTAACTTTAAGATATCGATAAAAAGAATATAAACTAATATCATTCTAAATTTAGGCTATCATTTACTAATAATATTTAGGTTTCATTACAGCATGGACTTCGATAAGGGTAAGAAACTGACCTCCCAATTTTGCCGGACCTTCTGGTCGTTCGTGTACATAGCTAAGATTGAACAACTCCTTTGTCTGATAATCATGAAAATAACCTACAGGACGTGTAGGCATGTTGGTGAGATGTACATCTTATTTTATTATTAGCATCCATTTCTTGTAATATGAAAGAAACCTTTTCTTGTCATGCTCATAATACTTTCTGGAATATACCCTAATGCAGGATACAATGCTAAGAAGATATTGCACTAGAGGGATTGTAAATTTATAACTGTAGGTCTACGCTAGACATAAAGTACCCTTCACCAAAAGATGGAGATAATCACAGCATTGGCTAAAAGTGCATACATACATCATATAAAGGAAACATTCTTCTAGCTTTTTCAAGGGTATACCTTGACCAGGAGAATTCCGCAAACTGTTTATCAAGATCGTATCATACCCAATAAATCTGTTAATGAGAATTTGCTGCCACCTGTAATAGACATAAAGAATAATTACTCTCTCTCTTCAAAGAAAAAGGAAAGAGAAAACATAAAAATGCTTTTCAATGAGCACTCTATAATTTGAAATGAGGCAAAGTGGCAGATTGGTAGAAGGAAAATCTTAAATTTATTAGGTTCAAAGATCATCATCTTACAGAACAAGAATATTCCATGACTGACCCCAAAGAATCTATTATGAATATTATCTAATATGATTTTCTTCCCTCCAGCCACACAAACTACAATACTAATATAGGCAAACATCAAAATCCTGTGCTCCAAATCACCAAGTGTGGTTAAGATTCTAGGGTAGAGTTAATGTTTCATAAATAATATTGCCTTTCCCAGTAAAGTGTGGTTGATGCCTCTATTAATGCAGTACACATAACTGGCATAGTAACCGTTTAGCACATAGACCAAATATACGAGACACTTGAAGATCACAAAGACCTGTGAATATCTGAGAAAGGAAAGACAACTGAGAAATTACCAGGTAGAACCTAAAGCATGGCAAACAAAAAATAAAATCAGATATGGAATGTAACCTGTTTCCAAAGCAAGGATGCCTAGCTGAAATGCTAATATTTATTGTATGGATATTGTGCCGAGCTTTAGCTTCTTCTGGTAACATGAAATAACCCTGTGAAGGAAGCATTTATTAGTGAGAGTGATACTGAAAATTCTCACTGGCAGAGCTATATTGAGAACCTGTGACCCAACATGTAGAGATAAGAAAAATCTTATATGTCAAATGGAAAAGAGGGGAAAGATAAAGATGCACCTTTTCTGTGGTGTACAAGTAAGTTGGTTCAAAGGATCTGCTTCTCTTCTCGAGAAACTGCACTGCAATTATCAGATGATGTATTGAGAATAAGAACCACATGATATCAGTAGTTTGATCTCATGAAATTTAACTTGTAAGATCAATGGGAAGCGGTGAAACTTTAGATAAATACTGTTCCCCTACAGTATCAAAAGGAATTAACTTTGACCTTATATCAGAAAAATAGAGAAAAATGTTGCATTCCTATCTATGTTAAATGAAATGACTACAAATTCCTATTCACAATTCTTATAAAAAGCTGTGGCATTGACCACATGCTTAAATAAAGGTTGAATAATTATCCAGAAATCATTACTTGCATAAGATCTAAGCTGCTCCATGTGCTGCAGAACACACAACCACTTAGGCACATCAAGATTCAAATGTGATCCTACAATATCCTGCACCATAAGATTCAATCTCAGCAAGAAGAACTACCTATAAATTATTCTATGCATGTCCATTTCTATTGTGAGTAAAAGAGAAACCAAGAAGAAACTTGACTGAGAGCAATATACTCTTCAAAACTGAGAAGAAGGAAACTAAAAAAGCAGATTTACTATTGTATATCCATGATGGGGCTTGTAGCTTCAGCCCCATCCATAGAAAATGGTGGTCATAGGTTCATGATAGGCAGGCATGCCCATAAAGCCAGGTTCTAAGAGAACTAGTTAGCTTTATCCATAAAGTAATATTGTATCTCACCCACAACTTCCAGTAGCTTTGACCAGTTTGCTTTACGTGTTTCCATATAAAAGTGATGCGCCTGTGCCACTTCCTACCAAAATGAAGAAGTACAGCTCTCAGAGTTTCCTTGGCCGATATAAAGAAACCATAATGTTGGTTCTCGCTATGAGCTTTTCCAACTCCTTCAGTAACTGGATCAAAGTTATGACTGCTGGTAGAAGTTTCTGTTTGATATTCTACAGGTTCATCATTGATGTCCCAAAACTTCGAGGCAAAATTTTCTCCCCTATCACTTGATCCGGTCCGGCTTAGCCATGATTTTGCAGTCAAAAGTGTGATTCCAGTTCCATCAACTTTCCGAGCTTCCAACTGACCAGGTAGATTTTTAGTATCAGAAGCATCTATCTCATCAAATCCCGTCTCATTCTGGAACCACAAGCCTGTGCTGGTAATCTATATCACATAAAAGAAGTCAATGTGTTGAGGATGAGTGTCAACATAGTGAACATTGACACAAAATATTCCATTATCAACTGTCAAATGAATGAAGTCCTGTCCAAAGAAAATGACTCAGTAATATGTTCACTGGCACCAATTTAGAAGATACAAAATATGAATGTCCGACTATTTTCCACTCCCATATACATTCAGAAGAGATTCCAAGAGAATGAGAAGGACGCATGAAACATTAAGATTGAAATCCTTTTTATTCTAAACTGTGTGAAAAACGAAAAAAGGCCAGCTTCCATTGTGTGAATCATTCCTCCCCGTGATCCACATGGACAGGTAGATGAAGGGTTGACAATCATCCTGAAATATGAAATAGCCACAAGGATGATTACCTTTATGTGGATGATTTGCACATCAGCTGTCTCCACTCCAGCAAACTCACTCGAACAGCCAGGCTTTAAAATCAAAGAGAGTCGAATGATATATAAGCACGTGACATGAAGAGTCAAAATTGAAGAGGTTGGGATATCTGTGCAACAAAGCCTACTAAAAAAATTGCATATTTATCATCACTATACATATCCCAATAATAAAACACACGCCACTTCCAGTTCCAGCACCTTGAATTATTAATCCTTCCTAAATACACCTCAACATCCAATCATCCAATTACAGAAGATGTTCGGTTGATTAGCCACAGAGGTTGATTAGCCTAGAGGTTGAATCATCCACTTCAACTGGTACACCACCTAGTGTATTCCAAATTATGAGGACTAACATGGAAAACAAAAGCTTGCAACCCAGCAAAATCGTCCGAGAAAGCTCAAGAAAGTGTGGGGAAATAGAGGTTACCTTTTTTCGATAAGCAGAAAATAGGGGTTACCTGTTGGACATAATTGGCGTGCATGACAACGAGGATGCAGAAGAGAGTGATGGCTATGAATAGATAGATATACTCCAGAGAAGCCCTCAATCGAGGGGTCAGGATTTGCGAGAAGCGCTCTTGAACCCTTATGAACGTCTCCTCGGGATCCATTCCTTCCACTCTCTCCCTCTCTGCCCCCCTTCCTCCCTCTCCTCCTCCTAAACAGCCGCACTGAATCCCCGACTGAGTCGGTCCGAATTCGTCACTTCCTCTTGACGGGTCTGCGAAATTTTGACTCAGATAGGGCGATCGTTTCACAGAATTCGTTATCGATCCTTCGATCGGGGTCCAACAGAGAGGAGAATGAGCTTTACATGAGTTGAAATTATGCCGATCCCCCAGAACTGCTCGATCACCACCAGGAAGGCGAATTGATTGATCAGATGGTACTTGTCGCTGTGGTGCCCTCCTTCGCTTTGACTCTCAACCGCCAATCTTGACCAGACCTTATATTCATTATATTATTAATAAATATATAAATTAATTAATCTAATTTATTAAAATAAATGTAACAAATTGAAAAAATGTATTAATAAACAAACAAATAATAATATACTATTATAAAATAATTTCTAAAAATAATAATTTCTAAAATAATTATATAATAAATAATATATATACAATCTTTTGGGCTCGTGGCCATAGTTTGTTTGCAAAGGCCCAGCTAATGTACTTCCGCCTATAAAAATCAGAAACCCTATCTTGTCCCTCCTTTCAACAATCGACAGTCGCGCAACTGTTGCCGCCGCCTTCCTTCCTCCACCAGCGATGGGTCGCGTTATCCGAGCGCAGCGTAAGGGTGCCGGATCGGTGTTCAAGTCCCACACACATCACCGCAAGGGTCCCGCCCGCTTCCGTAGCCTCGACTTCGGCGAGAGAAATGGCTATCTGAAGGGAGTCGTCAGCGAGATTATCCACGATCCCGGCCGTGGTGCGCCGCTGGCGCGGGTCTCCTTCCGCCACCCGTTCCGCTACAAGAAACAGAAGGAGCTTTTCGTGGCTGCCGAGGGCATGTATACCGGTCAATTTGTATACTGTGGGAAAAAGGCCACCCTCGTGGTTGGCAACGTCCTGCCCCTCCGTTCCATCCCCGAGGGTGCCGTCGTCTGCAACGTTGAGCACCACGTTGGAGATCGTGGTGTCTTTGCTCGTGCATCTGGAGACTATGCCATCGTCATTAGCCACAACCCTGACAATGATACCTCTCGGTATAAGCGTTTGAAACTCCATTTTTTCTCATTTTCCGGATCTAATTCTGGATGTCTCAGTTTGATTTCTCCTTGATGAAATCTTGTGATATTAGCTGCGTGCCATCCAATTTTATCTGCAAAGACGCATTTTATGTATGTTCAAGCTTGTGTAGCTGCTGAATTGCTTGTATTGAAGGAAAACTCCCTTATAGCCCATTGAATTGCTTGTGCCCTAAATCATCAGTCAGATTGATCATATTTATAGTGTCCATTTACTGCAGCAACAATCATGCATGGGAGGCAGTTTTTTTATTCCTGATTGACTTCTTCTTTTGCTTGGTTGCATCTATGTATCTTAGAAATGGTGGAGATCCATAGTTCTTAGTCGCACAAGAAAACTACATTCTGACAATTGGGTAATGAATTGTGTTGGCAGCATCAAACTTCCATCTGGCTCCAAGAAGATTGTGCCTAGTGGCTGCAGGGCCATGATCGGGCAAGTTGCAGGAGGGGGTCGCACTGAGAAGCCACTCCTCAAGGCTGGGAATGCCTACCACAAGTTCCGGGTGAAGAGGAACTGCTGGCCCAAGGTCCGTGGTGTGGCCATGAACCCCGTGGAGCACCCGCATGGTGGTGGTAACCACCAGCATATTGGTCATGCCAGCACTGTCAGGCGTGACGCACCACCAGGACAGAAGGTGGGTCTTATTGCAGCCCGCAGGACTGGTCGGCTTCGTGGGCAGGCTGCTGCTACAGCTGCCAAGGCCGACAAGGCTTGAGTGATCTCAATCCATCCTATCAAAGTTTGCTTCCAGCTCTTGGCTGCGCTGCTTCTTTCTTGGAGTCTAAACTTGCCATCTGTTACAGCTCTTTGTTATTGAAAAATTTTCTACTGTGGCCTTCTCAGTGCTAAGAAATATTGGGTGATTGAATGGAAGAGTTATTTGGTATTGATAATGGATGAAGTGACAAGATATCATTTGTCAAACAAAAGGAAAAAGCTTGCCACTATGAGATTCAATGAATGGATGGATGTTTGTGCTTGTATTCAAGATCAGTAGCTTCCATTATTGGCATAAACTATAAATCAGTTTGTGCTTGCTTGATCTTCTTCTTCCTTGAACTAACCCCTTTCAAATGCTACTTTGGAGTGGCACTGAATTTTATTTGATTTAATATATATATTAATAATATTAATTTAATATTTGTTTACGGTATTAAATTTTGTATATATTTTAATATAAGTAAAATATTTATATTTATATTAAATTATCGTATAAAATATTTTTTATTCAATATTTTAGTTTTAATTTAATTTAATTTTTTAAGTGGAAAAGATTTACAGGGTCATTACTCTGAAACTTGGCCAATCAGAATGCAGAGTTCTCTAGCCCCACAAATCCTATTGGTCAGTGGCGCTCACCTCCCACGGTTCCACCCTTATTTTTAAACTAAAATTATGAATAAAATAAAAAAAAGGTAAGAATAAGAGTTCAGATTGACATTGACGGTGGCGGAGACCGAGAACGGTGGGAAGAAGTCTTGGAGTTATTACAGGATCTACGTTTCACGGGGAGAAGAAAGAGGAGGGCTTTGAGATGGGGGGACGTAGGGCTCCGGCGACCTTGGTGGCGGCGGTTCCTCTGATCGCGGCTTTGTTAATGTTTTATTTCGTGGTGGAGGCGGAGGGGATTTGGCTGAACCTGCCAGCAACGGGGACGAAGTGTGTGTCCGAGGAAATTCTGCACAACGTCGTGGTTCTGGCTGATTACGTCGTTGTATCGGCGGATCATACCCACTACCCCGCAATTTCAGTCAAGGTGAACTGAAAAGTTTAATTTGACTCCAGTTACTAATTCGGCATTTCTCAGGATCTCTGGACATTCTATAATTTATTAGTTCATTCACTAAATCTTTATTATTTGATTGATGACAAGTTTGGGATATGTTCATCTCCAAGTGTGTGGAGCTGATTGATTTTGCAGTAGTTTGGGTTGAATGATTGTTAAATAATCGGAGCTTCTCAGAAGTCTTTACTGAGTCGGGAATTCTAATTTCTTGCTACTGGTAGACCTTGAGCATTTACCTTGTGGTAATAGAAAACGTTGACCTAAAAATAAAGGAAGACTTCTAGGTGCCCCTTGTGAACTGATGTGCGGAAGATATCTGGGGATGACTTTGCTTATTGGATTTATAAGTTGAAATGAAGGGAGTAGGGCAAAAGTTTTTTAGGACAAGCGTGGAAGATTTGACAAAAGTCGAGATTGAGGAAGGCTGAAAATCTTATGATAACAAAAATTCTTCCATGCAATACAACCTCTATGCCTATCGGCAAGGAAAATTTTTAAGTTATGGTATTTAAGAATCATAAAGAGCATAATTCATGTTCATGTTTGTAGTTATGAAATGTAATCCTCTCAAAACAGCCGTAGACTACCTTATCCTATGCAATATTCACTACAAACCATTTACCTTAGCTCCTGGTTCTAGATTTTTTTCTCAGTCACAGGTTGATTCCTGGAATAACTTGAGAGGATTGAAACTACATGGTCTGTAGGGCTAATCCATAACTTACTAAATTAGTTCTCTGTATTGTGTGATAGCTGCCTTCTTTTTTTGTTTACTACACTAAAAATTTCTTTGAGCCAATAACATATAATTTCATTATCTGTTTTAAAAGCATCAAATTACTTTCTGGGAGAGTATAAAACAATCATCAACTAGCCTACATTTTGTTTGTCATCCTGTCCATGTTCTAATAAATACTGTTTTTATAGGTCACGTCACCTTATGGGAACAATCTTCATCACAAGGAGAACGTAACACATGGTCAATTTGCATTTACTAGTGATGAAGCTGGGAGCTATTTGGCATGCTTTTGGGCTGACAATCAACATCAAGGAAGTGAAGTAAGTGTTAACCTTGACTGGAAAATCGGTATTGCAGCAAAAGATTGGGAGTCGGTTGCCAAGAAGGAGAAAATCGAGGTAAGCCATCAGATATGTATCATGCGATTTGATTTGATCTGAACTGGACGATCATGTGCTGGGTGAAGCTGATGGGTTTTATCTTTTTTATGCATCAATTTGTTCAGCTAAATAGTTAGTGCAATGCTAAAACAATATAAACTGAATCTCTCATATGATGTCTCTGTAGAATGACTAATGAGATAATTAAGACACAAAGTTAACACCTTTGATCTGTGGTTCATGTTAAGAAACGGCTTTGCTTTAGTTGAAAAGTGTAGTAGAAAATTTGTACGAACATTTTATGGCAGAGGTTAATAACATGAGAGAAAAGGTGTGATTGAATGAAGGCCGTCTGTCCTACCAGTTCTGTATCTTAAATTTCTTCATTTTCTGATTTTCTGTCTTGTGTATGATGTAACTTTCCCGTCCATTGAAGGGTGTGGAGCTTGAGCTTCGGAAGCTTGAAGGTGCAGTAGAAGCCATCCATGAAAACCTTCTTTACCTCCGGAGCAGGTACTCATAATTTTTCAATGGTTATGAACATTATCTTAAACTCCAATGGCAAACAATACTCATTAGAGACTTTTGTTTTTGGTTGGAATAACACGTGCAGAGAAGCTGATATGCGGATAGTGAGCGAGAAAACGAATGGTAGGGTTGCCTGGTTCAGTATCATGTCTTTGGGTGTCTGCATTGTTGTCTCAGGTCTTCAGTTGTGGCACTTAAAGCGGTTCTTCCAGAAAAAGAAGCTCATATAAATCCCTACTGTTAGATTTCTTCTTTGTTTGCTGTTTTCACATACTTAAGTCTAGAATAACTTTTCACATTCTGATTAGTGTCTTAGAGATAGAAATTACAGTTACTGCAGAGAACATTCTGTGCAAGTGTTTGCCTAATTTCTTATTGCATAGCTCGAATTGACTCGACATGGTTAGCCAGTATGCTATCCCACAGTGGAGGAAGCACTGTGGGATAGACTCCTTTTTATTGTACTTGATGAAACTATTGCATTGGATCCATCAAATCCATCCTTGAGTTGACCCCACAAGGCAAACTCTTGGTGGATGATGATATTAACCCATTATATTAAAAAAGGGATGAAGGTTACTACCGAAGGACCACATCCCACAATGCCCATCTTCGTTTTCTTGCTTCTTTTACCCCTTTAACATGAGATTGGCCACACAACACTTTGCACTTCTCTACTTTTCTTTTCTTTTTTTAGTTTATCCTCATTCATATCCTTTCCTTCCACCCCTTCAAAAATTCAAAATTTTAGTCAAATTGCTTCAATAACCCCTCCCAAACATACCCTTAATAATTCAGATGCCATTGAGAGCCTTTCTTTGTCACATAGTAGAGAGAGAAGGGCCTTAATTAATTTTAGTAGTATTTAATAGGAATTGCATTCTCACTCTCCCACCATCAACACTAGTCTCTTCCATTCTTTCTTCCTTCCTGGTGAAGGTGGTCATTGCCAGTGCTCTTCCCTTCTAAAGAGAGAACTGAATCTGTTTCTTCCCTTCATCGATGCCCTGTGCATGGGGAAGCTCCATCAGCAGTCAAGTCTTCGTCAACTGGAAGGAGACCGGGAACCTTCCAGGATCTTTTTCTGGAGATGTCCGGTGGAATTCCGCTGGATCTCTCAGCAGCTCAGCCTCCGATGCTCAGTCGTTGTGGTCCTAGGCCTTACCGTCTTCCTCTCCGCCGTATTTTGGTTCCTCCCCCTGCGCTCCAAGAGCCTTGGATTCGAAGCTAAGGACTCTGTAAAACTCAGTGGTACTGGTGGACGCGATTTGACGCTTAGTTGAGTCCATGAAGTTTGCGCTGCGGTCACGAGATTCTTAGGGTTTCCTTAACCTACAAGCTTATACATTAATTAATGTTACGGTTTCAGCGTTGAGTTTAGGATTTGCCGTTTTATGCATTTCTCCAATGGATCCAAATAGTTGAAAGGTCATGACGAGAAGAATTTGAGTCAAAAGTCGGGTGCCCTGCCCAGTGTTAACTTAAAGTCACAGTTAAGTTGCCATGTGTCAAATCAACTTATCCTCTCGTGCTCAGTGATTTTTCAGTTCTTGCAATTCAACCTTGATTCCATTTTATGTAGATCAACCCGCTATGTTGTAGGTTCATAAGTCGAAGAATTACGATCTTGAAAATTCTTATTGGACAGCGTTGTGTACTTCTGTTAGTTCGGTCGTTGGTTACTTATTTTTCTCTTCTTAATTTTGGATTGAAATTCTTATGGTAGTTTCGTCATTTGTGTTTGAATTTCTTTATTCTATCAGCTTAACTTTATCTAAAATATCTCATATCTGATGTGTTGTTGATTGATTTCTTTCCTGCAGCCACAGTTCAGGCATCCTTCAAGCTGAAAAAACCAGTTTCAGAGCTTATCACATGCATCGGAAGATTAGAGTATGAATTATATGGTGAAATAGGAGCTCCAGGGTCTAAGGTCATTTTCTCATGTTCTTACCATCTTATGTAAAGTTTTGTGAAATTAAAGTGAAACTAATGCATCTGGATTTGCTTGACAGGTGGCCGTTCTATTTATGCACCAAGCAGGTTCATCTAAGTACACTGATGTTGTGTTTGGTGTTCTTCCAGATCCACCAAATGTTCCAATTGATGAATTATCTCTAATATTGTTGAGGTTTTCTATAGTTGAGCTGTTCCTGCAACTAACTAATTTGACTCTGACTGCAACTACTTTTGGGCAGACATCTGATTTTCAGATATTAAAATTTCCTGGGGGAGTTGCAGTAGTTCCTGAGCGATCAACATTCATAGGGCAGATGCCCCAGTTTTTATTTAATTTTTCCCTGAATAACTCTATATATGACATAAAGGGAAACTTTATCACTTTCAGGCAACAGTTGGAGTATGGATTACGGCTGGAGCCATATGAGGTAAGTCACACATTAAGGATTGTATTGAGCTGCTGGTGGATATAGATTTACCTATTGAGCTATGATCAGACATACAGAATATTGATGTGTCTCTTGATATCTGATTTCAATAGTATGATTCAGATTTCTGGATTTAATACATCTAAAATTAGTAATGTCAGCAGAGGAGTCTAGTAATTTCGTTCTTTTATGCAGAATGTCTGTGTGGTGGTTACAAATGCTAAAGGCTCTACACTAGCTTCCTCGGTCACAGTTCAGGCAACAGTAGTGTCTGACATGGGGAATCTGTTGCCAGAGAGAATGAAGGAGTTGGCTGAAACTATCAAAGTCTCCTCTTCAAATCTTGGCCTAGATAATTCACAGTTTGGCAAAGTGAAGAGTGTTATGCTATCATCCTATCTCAATAGGACAATAGCGGACATCTCTCCTAGCCCCTCTCCTGCCCCATCACCAGGGTCAAGCTATGAACATGGGCTATCAGCTTCCCCAAGTCCTGCCCCTTCTTCTTACCCACCTGTTCCATCACCTATCTACCATCATGTTCCCCACTGTGTGAACTGTGAACTTTCTCCAAGCCCAACTATGGAGCCAAGTTCTTCAGTACCTTATTTTCCACCAGCCCAGTCTCCTGATTCCCACTGTCTCTTCAGTCCTAGAATTTCTCCCCAGGATTTTCCATTCAATTCAAATCAAGCTAGTCTTCATGTCTTTCCTTGTGCCTATGCTCCAGCTACGCCTACCAGGAATCAATGAAATTCAGGGAGCTTGGTGTCTCCCTGTCTACCTCTGTGGGAAATGTGCATTTTTGCAGCCTGGGCAATTCAGCATTCATCCAAGTAGATCTAGCTACTGGGATTCTGTGTGTTCTTAGTCCATCTTCTTGTTGCATATACCAATAGAAAAGAAGGAAAAATCTTCATTTTCTCACCTAATTCAGAAGGCAGGGATTCCTCGCAGTGAGTAGCTCTTTTGGAGGCCTCCTTTGACAGCCTTCTCACTAAACAAGCAGTGGAGAATCAGTATAAAATCATCTTCAAGTGATCTCGAAGAAGAATTTTTTGTCAAAGCCAGAAGATTGGCAGACCAAAGTTATTTACACTTCTACCTCTCTAAAGTTTCAGCAGCAGCACCTCGTGAAACTGTTCACATCTGTGCGTTTAGATGGTGGTTAACAGTTCAAGTGTCTTTGATCATCCAATAAAAGTGTTACATTGCAGATCTCAAAGGGCGACTCTTCCTTCAAATGTAAAAAATACTGGAGAATTCCCTTTGAGCGTCTGCAATACTGCATAGATGTTTTAAGATTTTTTTTATCCTCATTGATGGCATAATTCTGTGCATATACCCAACCGAGAGTAACTTTATATGGCATATGTTTTCTGGTGTGGCTTACAGCTTCGGATTGACATGGGGAGTTTCACGTGTATTATTGTTCTAGGTATCAAGAGATCAACATTGACGCTTTTTGCTTAACTACACTATTGATTCAAATTATTTATTACCCATGAGATGACTCTTACTGGTGTTTCCTTCATGTGGTTCTTCTTCCAGATCTGGCCCTATGCAGATGACTCAGTTTTTTAAGAACAAAACCCTCTATGAACGGATCAGCAATGAGACATTTGGGTGTATTGCTAAGTAATAGAGATTAGAAGAGTGAATGCTGCTGTCAAATTGTCAATGAGTGACGTTCATCAGATATTATACACGTTGTAAGAGATTGATAGATAAAACAGAAGCAGTGGGCTGCCCCCAACAGAAGCAATGGGCTGCCATACGGATCCCAGCACATCAGCGCCTGCAGCTCTCATAATGCAATCTTCTGTGAAGAAAGAAAAAGGGAATCCTTGCATCAATTACACACCATAATGCAGCAAGAGCTATGAACTATGATATGAAGGTATAAGGTTGATTAAGTGTTATCTGCAGTTGATTTAAATAATGAACCCTTGGTGAACGTCATTCATTTAGCTAATCATCCATCAATTGGATCCCTTTCATGGCAGGAATATTGACGAGCCCAGATAAAGAATAACAACTTGAAGAACGTACCTGATTTGCTCTGGTACCTTTCATCCTCACACACACTGTCACAAGAGTCTCTATTGTTGGGTATGTATTCTCTTCTACCTTGAAATTCATTTTTCTATAAAGAGCTTGAAATTCATTTCAGTGAATACATCTTTGTTTTACTTTTGTGGGACTACCTACTTGCTTGATTAGTATTAAGGCATACTTGCTGGTACATGGAATATATTTCAATTCATAAAGTTGAGAGCTTGATCCATTCTTTATACACATGCCTTCCGAATTCATAGAAATAACCAAGAGCGCCACCAGGAGTTACCTACAAGAAATCAACAGCATGTATGGTTCTTTCTTACATGAAGTTTAGTGCCAGATGTTTTTTTTTTGCACTTAAAAGTTCCAGATGTTTTGAGCTGAGCATTGAGCCATTTTCAGTAACTTACCCTGGCGAGAAGGTCTGATCCTGCTCTCCAGAAAGCTGAGATTCCTATAAAACCAACCTGACAAAGCACCAAATGGCCGAAAAGAGAAGAGCTGGCTCCACCATAAGTTAAGGCCACTCCAGGCATCTTCACCAGTGAACTGCCACATATCATCATTTTCCAAGTCATTGCCTGTAGAGTTCCTCAGCTCGAAGCGGCAAACGGGACAAGTATTGTGAATCCTCAGCCAAGGGATGATACAGTCTGAGTGGTAGAAATGCTTGCACGGCAACTCTCTTGCATCACCACCCACAACAAACTCCTCCTTGCAGATGGGGCAGTGAGGATCAGCTGTCAGATGGCTCTCTGTGATCTTGATGGTCGGTAAGGCCTCGATGTCCGAATCATGTGCTGGAGGTGGCCCGGGACGCTCGTTCATAGTCAAGTCCCCGATGAAGTTAAAGGGGTTTTCATAAGTAATAATGTTGGGGTCATCGGTGCCATGGACGAGCCTTGGAGGCCCTGGTTCGAGCTGGGGGCTCGGAGCACGAAGCCTCGGCGGTCTGTCAAATTGGAGGGTGATCCATGAGCTCAAAGATGGTTCATTCGCTTCAGTTTCCACGCTCCAATGTCCCCGTCTGCTTATCGGGGCATGCGGCCTATCATCGGGAGGGTCTAGCACAAGGGCCATGTCATTGAGAAGCCTGACCAGAAAGTGAGGGTCCCTTTGGGCCCTTAATTCAGGTTCCATCGGCCCTGGCTCAGTTCTAAGCTCCCCGTAGCAGAAGGGACAGAGCCTCCCATAGAGAGTCATAGAGGAAACTCTCACCGTGCGCCTGCAGTGGTTGCAGTAATAGTAATTGAACGTCCGGATTCTTCGCGTCGAGCTGACGCTTATGACGGGACGACGATCTGCAGAGGCCATTTCCTTTTCGAGAAGGGCAAATCTGGATGGAAGAACATTGCAAGGAGATGAATTTATAAGGTTAGAAAGTCTGTCTGTTTTTGTCTTCCTTTGTTGTGTTTTCTCCTTGAATTAGAAAGGAAAGGTATGGCTTTAGGGTGAATAGGGGAGAGATTCCTTCTGTGGAAGAGATCATTGTTGCCATTGCTGATTTCCTTGCCTGCTGCCTTCTTACATCTCTTGCTTGATTGGCAAGGCTGCTCAGGACAAATAAAAAGAATCTGAGAGATTTGTGCGCATAGCTTGGCCAAGAAGGTAATAAGATGAATTAGCTGTCACTGTTTGATGGGTCGATTCATACCATTCGGATCGGTTCCAATCTGATTCAGGGGAAAATTGTGATAAAATGTAAAGTTTTGAAAGGTAATTTAACTCAAGGGAAAGGTTAGGGGAATTTTTTATTTCTTTTTAATTTTTAATTTAGGTGCACGGGTTAGTCCATATTTGCCTTTGGGTCACTGGCTGAGTTTTGTTACAATTTTGCCCAACTCACTAGACTTCATGTAGCCATGTGTAGGTATGCAAAATTTTCTGACCTGCCCGCCCTATTATGGGTAAACTTGACCCGAGCTAGTGAGGGGTGGGTCTCCCCTATTCGGACAATTTGGGTCCGGGGCGGGTCCAGGGTCCAATCTGGTCTGATATATGGGTCGGGCCTGGTTACAATCGGATTTAGTTTACAGTTGACAACAGGGCGGGTAGGGTCCACATTTCCTTGCTGACCGATTGAAAAGAAAAATAGGGTAAAGGTACAGTTTTGCTCCACAAATCTTTGATCATTTTTTCAATTCCATCCTAAATATGTTTTTGGTATGCACTTCACCCTCAATCTTCTTTGGTATACATTGAATTTCTAAATAATTGAAGGACCCGTATCCAAATTATAATTTACCAACAAGGTCACACTCATAAATTTGCTAGTCACCTTAGCGTTTTTTTAAGATTTATCACAATAAAATATTAAGCTTCCATGATATATACATATATTTATGACATGACAACTGACAGTGTTTCCTTAATTTGAAATTGAAGAAGCTTATAATATGGTAATTAAGTATAATCTTGCATTAATTATGAACCATTAGTTTAAAGAATTAAATGCAATGTTAAAGTAATTAAAGTCTTACATGTGTTGGTTGCATTATTTAAATGCTTAATTAGACATGCCATAAAACTATGCAATTTCTCTGCCAAAATAATTAGTGTATATTTAATTTAAGCTTATGGAATTTTTCTCTGATGCATTTTTTAAGCAAATCCTTACTTTTCTTGGATAAGCTAAACTTTTTTTAATCAATGGATAAGTTTAATAATGATGACTTTGTATATGAGAATTTGGTAAATGGAAAATTATAGTACATGTATGAATTTTTAATTTAATTTTATATAGAAATATTAAATATTTTAAAATAAATTATTGAATATCAAGCATTTATGCCATATATTTATTTACTAAACTTACAACAATGATTTTACTAAACTATGTCTAAAATTTAGAAAGTTTGATTAAATGTCAATGTATGTGTAACTTAGAGATATTTGGGCTAATTCACATGGATTCAAACCCTAGTTTGGATAATATGAGATTTAATTGGTGATAAGTTAATAAAAATATATTGATTTAAATATAAATAAGCATAATTTTATGTTATTTTCTAATTAATTTAAATAAATCTATATATATATATATATACACTGACAAAATATAGTAATAATTTCCTAATATTGTCTACAATTTAGTAATTTCAATTAAATGTCTTAATATTTAAAAGTAATATTACACATAAGTCAAAAAGTGAGTAAATCACCTAAAATTACTTGGAGTACTTTTGTACATTTAGTTGATATATCATAAAATTAAAAAAAAACAAAAGAGAAAAATATTAATACTATACATGATGAGATCTGACAATGTAGGTTGTCTCTCTGCTTATTATTAATGTAACCGTGTGTCTGCTATAAATATCCAAATTTTTACGAGCAAATGAAGAGAGTTTGCTGTATTTACATATATATATATATATATATATATAATATCATTGAAAAGTAAGAGGTTGCAATGAGAGCAGCAAGCCATTAAAGTATTGCCAACATGTTCTTCCAATGAGCTTACTTGGCAAAAAAAGTATTATCTGGTTGATGGTTTTCTTCCTTTCTCCGTGTCTTCCACCACCAAATGTATCTTTGGTGAATTTGATCTAAAATAGTGCAAAGTCAATGTATCTCAACAGTTGCACAATTCTATCCATATATATATATATATAGGCACATACCTATCTATGTAGGAGTGAGGGTAGTAGGGGTGTAAAGTATATTCTCATGTACATTAGTCATTTGTTGCTATTATATCCATCACAATCAATATATACACATATTATATATATGTGTAAAAAAGAATTGGTGCAGTATACTAGACTATGTGTAGATGTTGAACTAAGCTTCAGCCATTTGTGGAAACTAGCATGTCATATACATGTTTGGTAGGGTTACATCAACATGTAGGCATGGTTGTAGTGATTAATGTTGAGTTTGTGGGGATTGATGATAAAACATGTTATTGTGTTAATCCTATGGAGAGAGTGTTACAAAGTTGAAATCAACTAAATTTCTTATTTTCTATCAATCATTTAGTCTCCGTGTCTTATATGGCTAATTTGACTGGTCACATCCAAAATTTTATTTTGTTATCACATTAATAGTACTTTAGTTACAAGTAACTATTGATGCAAATAATAGAATACTCAGACGTTATTCTAAATTGATATTATACCTATATCTAAATTATAATTTTTAAGTTGATATAGATCTGAATTGTTATCAGTATATAATATTTTCTATATAGTATCAAATCCAATAGTCTCGCACTTGTATCTGACCCGAGACGGCTTATGATCTGCCAAATTATAGAGAAAAAATACCCAACTCGAGTTAATTATTCTATTTATCCGATACCGAAATAATAATATCCTACTTGTACACAATTATTGATATTGGAAGAATAATACTCTAATACCTGTACCGATAATTAGTCGAACTTATTTCTACTTATAACTTATAACTTTTAAGTAGATATAGACCCGATTTTTATGGGTGCACATTATCTTCTTACAAAAATAACGATAAACAATAGTCTTAACCTTCTATGTGCTGTCACATGTGGATGAGGTTGACAGTAAGTAGTATAGACCCTTTGATTAGTAATGACTACATGGATTAGGGTGGTCGAGATCCGACCAGATTTGTCGCCGGGATAAAGTATGGAGGACGCCCAAGCACATTTCCCCCAGTTGACAATGGAGAATGAATCGGGCATCTCGCCGGGCTCATGTACGTTTACCATGCGAGAACATAAAAAAAAAGGGGGCGCTGGAGGACTTCTGCTGAATTTAGAATCTCGAAGCATAATGTAAGGTAGCTTGGGAGAGTGTAGTTTAATGGAAGCTTGTTTTAAAGGGTAATATAAAATTAGGGTTTGACAGAAATCAGAATGACACACACTATTAACAAAGAAAGAAAGGAGTGAGGGAGAAGGAGATGGCCAGGTCTAAGGTCTTCCAGTTGACCATTTCCAGATCTGATCGCATGGATTGGATCCCAATAAATACAACTTTAAAAACATTTTCTTATTATTATTTTATTTGTTATGGGATTTCGTACAGAGCACTAATTATGACGACGGATGATGCCCTGTAATTTTTATATGAAATTTATGAGTGGAAGATCATATGGGCATTTGCCCTAGGGGACCTCGATTATCGTCATGGAGAATAAAGTTGTTCGGAATTTAATGGAGTCGGGCAATTGGCATGTAGGAAGTTAATGGAGGGGGGTCAAAAAGTTCCACCCCCTAATTCTATGCCTCATTTATGTACTGGCATGTGTGTCCTTTGTTGTGTGTGTGTTTGTGATCTTTTACCAGTTTACAAACCCTAGCAAGTGGACCATCCATGGCGACACTATGCTGTGGTTTCACAGTGCATTGAAATTCGTGCTGGCTGTCAAATGAGTTGCTTTTCATGCATGTATACCTCATGAACATTGCAGATGAGAGAATAGCATTATTGCTTCTAATATATATATATATATATATATATATAAAGTAGAGGAATTTGTTTATATTTAATTAATTGTGTAAGCGAGGTAAAGTCAAATCTTAGATGCGTCTCTGGCCAATGTAATACTATTAAACTACTAATTGATGATGGAGTCTCAAGTTACAGACTATAGACTTGGAGATGGAGATGGAGAAGGAGGGCGTGACTTTGGTGCCTCAAAAGCAGCACACACCAGAGCCTGCTGAGGGGTCAAGATAGATTCTTATATATGTTTGTGTGTGTGTATGTTAGTTCTTAGTGTTGAGTTTTCTTGTTGAATGAATCGATGGAAGCAATGGATCTGTCTCTGAAAATGGATCGGTCGGAAGGAAAGTCAAAAGAAGGAGAAGGGGAAGAAGATAATGGTGGAGAATTAGTGAGTGGAGATAATCATGATCGAGAGGTGGAGGAAGGATGCAGTGATGAAGTTGGAAGCGGAGTGGAAGTGGCCACCGCAGAAGCTGAAGAAATCGGAGGAGATGAAGGAGAAGAAGGAGGAGGAGGCGATGGTTCATTTCATCTGCACGTTCCTCAGCAAGAAAGTCGCAGCAAATACGAGGTGCGTATTCATCATTAATCGTGAGAGTAATTTCTGCGTTCATCAGCTTTTAGTACTCTGATATGTTGGATTTGCTGAGTTTCTGATCTTTCTTCTGTATAAGATTACTGCTGTGTTGACACCTTGGATGAAAATTCGAAAATTTCCTCGAGAATCTGTTGGTTCTTCAATCCTCCGATGATCATCGTGAGATTTTGTTGACGAGTTTTTGTTTTCTGGCAGCTGAACGAGCTGCAAGAGGAGATGAGCCGCATAAGAGAAGAGAACAACGTCTTGAAGAAGTTCGTGGACCAGACAATGAAGGAATACTGCGATCTCCAGATGAGAGTCGCTCTGATTCAACAGGCCAACGACGCAACGGTACCGTAAACGTAGAAGAAATGAAGGATCGGTCTCACCAGCTCAATGAATTAAGCTTTAGGTTTTTGTAATCATGACTGACTCTGCGTTTCAAATTGTGCTCAGGATCGCCAGAACATCCTGTCGCTGGCCGGAAACCTTAGCGGCGAACAGACAACCGCGTGTAATTCTACGGAGAAATCTAAGGAGATGACGCCCTCACCTTCAGGCGGCAACGGCGATGATCTGGAGCTGTCGCTGATGTTACAGACAACTACGACCGGCAGAAAAGATTCGCCGATCGGTCGGCAGGGGATGATAATGAGCAGTAAAGGTAGTCATCTAGGCAATAGATTGGAGGAAAGATGTAAGATGGCGAGGGTCGATCCCGGAGGTGTTCCTAGCCTGAGCAGCCTGGTGTCGTCGAACAGATCGAAGACGAGGGTTTCGGTGAGAGCGAGGGTCGAAGGAGCAACAGTCAGTCACCGTCTTCCCTCCACATCCGTTTGAATTGGGCATATCAATCAATAAGTAATCGCATATTCTGCATGTTTTGACAGATGAATGATGGCTGCCAATGGAGGAAATACGGGCAAAAGATCGCCAAAGGGAACCCTTGCCCACGAGCTTACTACCGCTGCACGGTGGCTTCCGGATGTCCGGTCCGTAAACAGGTATCATCTATTCGGGTTGAGAATGTACTGTATATCGATAAATATTTGATTAAATTTTTATTTAAAATTATAAACTGTACCAATAAAAATTTATCTAAATTTTTATTGAAAACTTATAAATTATAATAATTAATTAGAGTTAATTTTCGTTTAAATAATATTATATCCGAATAAAAGTTCCGATTATAAATTATAAGCTTGATTTTTTGCAGGTACAGAGATGCCTCGAGGATATGTCCATACTGATAACAACCTACGAAGGAACCCACAACCACCCTCTCCCCGTGGGCGCCACTGCCATGGCCTCGACTGCCTCCACAGCTGCCTCGTTCATGCTGGTGGACTCGAGCGTCCCCAGCCTCTCCAACCAATACGGCATCTCCGGCAGCAGCCTCTCCAACCAATACGGCATCTCCGGCAGCAGCCTCAACCCTTCCCTCGGTCATCACTCGCAGATCAGTTCACCTAGTGTGGCAAACGGTGGTGCCAGTAGAAGCAGCTATATAAACCCTAGTGACCCATCTAGAGAATTCATCTTTGGCCTCACAAGGATCCATGACCCCGAGCATCCCATAAAACAATTCCCCATCGGTAACTCCTCCGATTCTCTATCAGCCCAAATGGGGTTCCCGTGGATTAACCCCACGAAATCAGCAGCCTTATTAAGCAACCTTTTCCCGACCAAAGACGAGCATTGACCATATGGGCGACTGTGTTAGTCTATTGGTAACCCACCTGTGGGATCGGGGAAGAAGGTAGAATGAAAATGTGATTCAGCAGATGGCGATTGATTGTAACTTTTTTGTTCTCCGTATGGACATTTCTTCTTCTTCTTCTTCTTCTTCTTCTTATTATTATTATTATTATTATACCAATAAAATATTTAATACATTTTATAAAATGTATCATAATAACTATATACAAACTATATATTATTCTTCCCGTATCGCCCTATAAAAATAATATACTCGAATTTTATATTTTTCACGTAATAGGAGTCGAGTTTATCTCAAATGAATTACGGTTGTAAAGCATTTATTATTATAATATGTGAGAACGTGTACCTATAGAAATTTTTAATTTTATAAATTAAGAATATTTTTCTATTTTATTTAATTAATATAAAATAGATAATAGCTTAATTTTCTTCTGTTTGGCATGATACATGATATAACTTATCCAACAACAAAAAAAAAACAGAAGAAGGTGATAAAGCACACTACATGCCTATCTTGTCTCTGGGATGCTCAATTACTGGCATTGGTGTCCGCAGAATGCTCTTTGGGATGATCAATCCCACTTCCATCAGTTGTCGAAGTGATGACAACCGAAGTTGGCTGGGATTCGGGTTCTATGGAGACCTTGGAAGGCAGCAGCACCGCACTCATCATCTTGTGTTCCTTCCCTTTGCCCCACAGCACCACGTACAGTCCACATACGATCAGCGTAGCTCCCAGCACACTGCCATTGACACAACAACAACAAACCAGACAAGGTGAATGGGTGAGTCCCTGCAACAAGAATCTGGCCTTGTTCATCGGCCTGGTGTTTTGATCATGGATCATTCATGTTGGGCCCATTAATGGTACCTTCCGAGGTGGAGCTTCTCATTGAGGAACAAGGAGCCGGCGATGGCGACCAGCACCAGCATCAGAGGGTTGAAGACGGCGGTGAAGAGGGCTCCCCTCTTGCGGGCGCACCACGCGATTAGGGTTACGCTCATTGCCGACCCAAAAATCCCCTGTAAAAGCCCTCACTGAATCACACTATACATCGAAGAATCCATTGATGATCATCGTAAGGTTTCCATATCTACATACCGAAAAAGAGACTGCGATGAGCCTCACGTTCCACCCCAACTTCCACTGGCTCCAGTCCCTCTCAGTGCACAACCCGAACGCCACCCCCTGTATCGACGCCATGAACGTCATTAGAGCCGTGCTCGAGTACTGGCACGGGTACGTCTCCATCATCTTGGCCTGATTAATCACTTTTAATTAGAAATGTATTTCACCAGCGTATAATACCTTTTTACATATTAAAAGAGCAAGTGGGGTCGCCACTGTACCCGACCGTACCTAATACTATATAATCCGTTCATGTTTGCTGGTATGATAAGTATAATCACGTAATATATAACAGAGAAATGTTTTGAATCTATAATATCGAAAAAAAATTTATTTTAATGTTATGTTATTACACAATTGATATAAAGTTTCTTTTTACCTGGACGATCAACCACAGGGCGTAAGAAAGGCAGCTTAAGACGGCCAGCATGGAACCCAGCAGGAGCCGGCTGGTCTCCGGGTGGTCCAGGGCTGCCCCGGCTGCACCTTTAGGACGGTGCATCAGGTCCAAGTTGGTGGACCAGATGTCTAATTCGACCCCCTTGTAGAATGTTAGGAGCATGGCCCCACAGATTCCCAGCACTGTCCCAACCACTTTAGCCTTTCCGGCTCTCGTGCCCCAGTTTAGCCTCTCCAACCTGGCCCAAAGAAATATATAGCAGAGGCAGAAAGTTAGTGCTTCAACTACGCAGTCTTCTGAGTGCACATTCGCCGGTAATAATATGGTTTTTTTTGTTATTATTATTCTCTTGGCAAGTGGCAAATATGCTTAATCACATGATGTACCCGAATGAAATTGCCAGTACGAAGGTCATTCCAGGGATGAGATTAGCCATGGCGGATGCATAAGTAGCAGACGTCATGGCCAAGCTTTCCAGATACAGATTCTGCCCTAACGAGCCCCTGCAATCGATCAAATAGTTGAAAATATTATTCCCATAAAATAGAAAAGTGTACGTGTTTTTAATGTTGAAATTTTTTTACTAATTATAACTGACTAATTTTAATTAAACATGATTTCGAACTTTTTATGAGTATAAAATAAATTCTTACATATTAGATTAAGTGGGCTAATACTCGTACCCAATTCACACAAAACCTAAACAACTCTAAAAAAAAATCTTTCAAAAATTTCACTCTTACTTTGCCCTAATATAGAAAAAAAATACTTAACTCGAACTATTAATCTATTCATCCAAAACCTTAATAAATATGTCCGGATCCTATTAAATCGTTCATAATGAGTTTAAAATTGCTACTAATAAGTATATACACTTTTCACATTAAAACGGGTATTAAAAATATGATACTAATATTAAAAATATTAACTAATTACGTAGAAATGAACGCCAATATTGATCCACCATCTCCAACTACTAAATGCAGGAGAAAATTGCGAGTTTACCCTAGTAGTCCACAGAAAAAGGCTTGGAGAAGGATCATCCACGTTATCTTGGGTCTCTTGTTCCTGCAGATGGATTAAGAAGACTCATATGACTCATTCTCAAAGTTATCCAGCATGCGTGCTATGCTATGTTCATCGTGTACACCTACCTCTCCATGAAGAAGGCGAGAGGGGCCACGACGGCGGCAGCAAAGAGGAACCGGTAGGCCACGACCAGCCTGAGATTCATCCCATCATTGGCGGCTAGCTTGTAGACGATGTTCACCCCAGCATAAGCCACCTGCACCATCAACATCACGACCACGGGCTTCATATCTGCCATGGCCATCTCTTTTAGTCTCCTCCTACCGCCCCTTGATTGTTGGTTGGTGCCCTCTTGGCAGCACTACTTGAGTGAAAAGAGAGCCGGAGAGTGGAGAGTGCATGAGACTGAATGGACGGAAAGAATGAAGGAATGTGTATTATATATATATATATAGAATAATGGATGTCCCTACAACCAATACTATAATATCAATAGAAAAAGAATTTGATACCCTGGAATTCCATTTATTGATGCAACAACAATGAGTGATGGGTGGGGATGCCATCCATGGAAGAACATGCAAGGAAAGAGACACGGCTTTGACAAACATTTCCTAGCACGAGCATCAAGTTCATGGTGGGTGAGTGAGTGTGCCTTGACATTGGCTGCAAGAAGAGGCATGGATGGGTTCATTGGCTCATGTCCTTATCAATATCTTTTGCTTTATTTAGATTAGGAGTAGTAGTCATCATCATGCATTAGTAGAGAGCATTAATCATACATGGACGGATAGTATATATAACCCTGAACATTATTTCCTTTTCCGTCTAAATACATACTATTATAAGTTGCCTTAATTTTATGCCCTTATATTTATAAATCACTGCATTAAATAGAGTTTTTAGAGGGTAAATTAACACTAATTAATCGATTAATAGATTTATTAGCATGTTTATATAAAAAAATAGTGTATTAAGGAGTTTAAATACTGATTTATTCGATAATATTATATATATTATTGATAATAATAGAATTATTTTATTTTATTTTATTATTATATCAATATTGTATATAATTTAATAAATTAATGAAATAATATTTTGTTAAAAAAAAACTTTCTTCTTAAGATGGATTTTGATTGAGGGACTCTCATAAAATAGAGAAATTTAGAGTAAAGATATAATTAATAAAAATGTGTTAATTATAATATAAATATAAATATAATATTGTACAAATTTCTTAATAAGTTAAATAGTTTGTCTACCCATCATATATAATTAAATTATACTATATTATTAATTATTATATTGTATATAATAAACTAAAATATTATATTAAATAATATATATAGTTATAATATAATTATGTTATATATAATAAAGTTTATTATAGCTAAAAACTATATAATTAAGTATTTGTTCATATATAATAAATTGTATATACGAGTATAAAAATTTTAAAATACAAATGGGTTATTATTATAATAAAAATTAAACATTATAAAAATCATATAAATTTCTTAATATTGAAAATAAGATAATAAAAATATTATATATATATATAAGACAAAAAATGAAATAGGTTTCCTTTAAAATAAAAAATATTAATTACTATATTTTAATTTTTAAAATTGAAGTCAATAAATATTTATAAATCGAATATAATTTTTTGATTTATAAATATTTATTAAACATAAAAAAATAAAAATGAATATTTTTTCGTATTTATCCTAAAATTACAAAAGGTAAATATTTGACATTTATAATTTCTTAATCCTATATTATATTCACATAATATTTTTTTTATTTTAATCAATTTAAAATTGCCTTAAACTTATTTTTTATTTATAGAATAATATAAATATACAAAAATATCGATAGATTTATCTACAAAATTATAATGATAAATTTGATATTAAGATTTGATTAATAGGTTATGATACATATTTATATCCAAAATATCACAAATAATTAATACATTTTTTATTCAAAATTTGGAAGAGACGTATTTATTTGTCTTTTATAAAATAAAATAATTTTAAATTACTAAATATATGAAATTCTTGTAATTGAAAAAAATATATATGAAATTAAATATCATAAAATAAAAGAAAAACTATTCCACAAAAAGACTCCTGCCATTGCTAAAAGAATATAGCTTTAAGAAGTTTTCCCTCTTTCCCCCTTTTCCTTTATCAGCCAAAATCCCCTAATAAGATATATTAAGTCAATATTCTCCGCCCTTGCTCTCATCTAAATTCCAGGTTCATCTTTGCCACTTAAAATCATGGACAGACGTTACTTAAAAAAGAACCGCTAATGGATGAAAATATATATTTAAAAATTATAACTTAAAATTAGTATAACTATTACAAACTTATAAATTTATAATATTTTTTTATTTTATTTAATTTGTTATTTTATTTTCAACACGTTATTATATTTATACACTTTACATATACGATACTCAATAATTTTCTATATCTCAAGTTGTATATTTTTTTGCTATAATAAGGTAGAATAAGTTTAAGAACGAATATTAGTTCGAAATCATTAACTTTAACAACTTTTAATAATGTATTGAGTACGGATAATATAAGGGATTAAATATATATCTACTTAAAATTAATTACTTATAAATATTATAATAATTTCGATCTTATAAACTTATACCGCTTTTCTATTTAATCTAATTTATAATATTATTATCAACAATTCTCTTTATTATTCGACTAAAAATCTAACACAATCCAACAACACATCATGCATAGTACTCTTCATAGAGTACTTTTCTAGTGTCCTTCAATAAGACAACTTTACTTGAATTTAGTTAAATTTGGTTACATGCCAAAAAAATATTTCTACACTTGAATTTTGAATTTTGAGTAGGATGGTTTGTTTTAGTGGCCTTAATCATGGAAGTTAATCATACTCCTAATCTCGAAGCACTAACCTACTTTTGTATATTTAAAGTTATTTGAATCATAATTAATATAAAATTCGAGGTATTGAACGTTTTTAAGTAGATCTTTTTCCCTCACTTTTTTATCATGGAATCGAGTATCATCTTTCTTGAAGCACTAACTAAGTCGTAAGCCAAATTGTTCTCCTCCTCTCGGGCGTCTGTGCTCCTGGAAATGGAAAAGTAATCATAATATATATAACAATTTACAGGAGAAGCCACTAACTAAACTAGAAACAATGTGTTTTCCACCCAGATATGACTGTGCATGCCCCCACAAAAGGGCAAGGCCTCAAACCTAACAAAAATTAGCTTTAATCAATGTTTGTAATACACGCATCTGCAAGTTCAATGTGGGTGAGTTAACAGTAAAAAAAATATAGGGTTTTTAAGAATGAAGATGATTCAGATTTGAGGGAATTTTAGATTATAAATGCAAGTAATAAAATAGAGAAAAAAGGAATGATGATTGCAACAAATGTGCAGAAGATTATCACTCTCCATTTTCCTATGGGCTTTGGCCATTTTTCCTTTCCTTTCTGCCATTTCCAGGTAGTAGCCATCACAAAGCAACCTTTTTTAATATTAAAATGCAGGAAATTCACACCAAAGAATAACTTGGGAGGCACCGAAAATGGAATAAGTACAGTTTGAGGTAAGCAATGGGCAGGTTGAGTGGATCCGCACATGGAGTTGGTCGATTTTTCATAGCACTGATCATTTTGTTTGCTGATTGCATTTCATTCAAGCTTGTGGAAGTATCTGAACCACAAGTATCAAATTTGCAGTACAAATTATCCAAACATATGTATAGGGAAAGAGTATATAAGCGTACATTAAATTAAATTGTAAATATTAATTAATGTTTATGAGTTATTTGAACTATTTATAAGAAATTTAGGTAAATAAATTATAGTTAGTAATGAACAATAATATTTATTGCGTGCTATTGACACTTGATTTTATTGCCCACGGGAAGTGAATTCATTAGCCCTATTGTAATTACTAAAATTTAAATAATAATAATAAGAATAATTAAAAATTATAATTAAATTTGTATTCTTTATTATACTTTAAAAGCAGCATTTAAAATTTATATAAATTATTCGCACTTATAATAATTAATCGATTTATTAAATAAGATTTTTAGAGTTTCAAATTATAATATTTAAACAATTAATCAACTAATTTTTACATCTATTAACATATTTTTACGGTAAAAATTGGCGTTAAAGAGGTGAATACTGATTTATAAGATAATATTGGATTTATTATTAATAATAAAATAATTATTTTATTTTTATCTTATTATTATTAGTATATTTTATTTTATTTGATAAATTAATTAAATAGTATTTTATTGAAAAAAATATTTGTGAAAGTTGGGCTTGGTCCAATAAATTGAAGTTGGCCCATGTATAGGCCCACCGGCCCGACAACGCTGTACTCTTCTAGTCCAGTGGACCAACAGTCTGTACCTTCCTCCGTTACTCCACAGTACAGTAGTCAGCGTGCGATAGCGTGATGATGTACGTATGTGGCGCACGTTAGCAAGCTCCCACGTACTTGGGCCGGCCGCGGCAAAAGAAAAACCTAAGAGGACCGTTATTTAACTCGTCGCCATGGACAGTCGATCGATTAATACTTCCTCGTCTGCAGCTGCGAGTCATTCGTTGGAGCCTGCAGATCTTGAGGTAAACTGCGTGGAATCAGATCTGAATTTGGAGTCTCTGAATTTTGTCGGTTGAAGCTGCCTTCACTCGTCGATTGGTCGTCAGTAGTGTATCCTCTCGCTGTCCTGTTTTTATTTGGTTGTGATCGAACTTTGGGATGTTCTTATTGGCCTTTTCTTGTGAATTGTAATTGTGAGCTTTGATATTAGCTTGATTGCGGTTGCGGGATGAAACGGCCGGATTGTGTATTGAGGCTCATATGTTGTTATCTGTTTTGAATTAATATGTGGAGCGGTTTCCCAGCTTCCTGAAATGTTTGTTGATAATGTATCTTTGATTGGGATGATCCATAATGTGCATTTTGAACGCTCAAAGTGGATGCAAGTATTCATTTGGTACATCTCCCTGATATGTAGTGGGAACTGAATCTACCAATTTTAACCGGAAAGAAAAATTGTGCAACTTCGGTGGAAAATTTTATTTTATTATTTATTTTTGTGATATAGAAATGATGATTGGATTACCCTATGCTGGATGTGCCTCCATTTTTCTCATTTTAGTTATGTAATTTGATATTTAATTTGCTCTTGATATTTTTCTACTTGTCCACTGAATTTGTACAGGTCACAAATAGTGCACTTAGTCAGATTTCTCTCTTGAATAAATCCTATGTAAGTACTGGTTTTTACAGATCCTTCATTTGATTGATTTGAACATGTCATAGACATACATGTGAACTCAGAGTTAATCTCTTTGTATCGTACATCTTATCTAATATGTATTTTCTGATAGTCGTAGACGGCCCTTCTGTGCCACCTTTCATTCAAATCTTTTGTTACATTAGTTTTGTGCCACATTGCCCTAGAAGACTGTAGAAAGAACTAAGGTTGTGACAATGTACATTACATATCAAGGCTTTCGGGTATAAACTACTGGAAGAAGCTTTTTGTCCAGCTGAGTTAACTGACTAGAGTCATGGTCATCTCTAGTTGATAAACAGAGATGGCATGGGGTGATGGTGAAGACTATATTATATATTATGTTGATCCTACTCAGAAGCTATAATATTTGGATTGGAATTTTGGAAAGCTTATCATGTGCTTCGAAATTTTGCAGAGATGAATTTTTGTTAGTTCATTTGTTAATCACGCGTCTGCATACATGTTTGCAATCTTGTTGTTGTTTCTAAGGAGATTAATTGTGAGTGCCAATTAAGAGGATTTTAAAGGACAAGTGGGTTTTATGTTTTATGTATAAGCCGATGTTTACTTGATGATTTAGAAAGCTTATAAATGATATATCATATTAAGATTTGGTGGCTTTAGTATTTTTGGATAGAAAATGCTCAAGTAAAGGCAATTCCAAGGTAGCCAAGTAACTTTCGGTTTAGAAATGCTAAGAAGCATTCAGGAAATTGATTCATTGATCCATATGTGATAACACCTATTAAGTTTTGGATTTGCATACTCAGAAAAAGATGAGGGTCTCATTTCATGTTTTGTTATATTTGTCGGATACACTGATCTATGCAAGGTGAAAGTTTGTAATCTGGGAGAAGTTTTGAAATAGGGAAACGGTATGTATAAACAAGGAATCACTGTGCTTGTAGGCACAAATCAATTTGTCTAATGCATCAGTCTCATAGCACTAAAGAGTAATGCTCAGGTTGAGAGTGAGCTTTCATCTCCCAAAGTTAAATTAGAAGATGTGAAAATATAACTATGCCTATAGTTGGTGAGCACCTGGATGTTTATTCTATTCTAGAATCGGGCTTTTTTATTAATAGTTGGAACTATCTCATGACAATTTCTTCACCATGGTCGTTTACACCTCACTAACATATCTATGCGTGATTTATTTAACTCAATATAGGGCGGATGAGGAGCCTGTGGATCAGAAAAAATATCTTGAAGATTTGTGCAAGCCAAAATGTGTGAAACCTTTACGAGAATACCAGGTTTAGATTCTAATCTTTGGAGTAGCAAATAATTGAAGCTGTGGTCATGTTGCATTTCCATGTCGCATTTGATTAAGCTATAAGATAAGTGAGATAGTCAAATCATTATAAGCTCATTTGGTGATTATCATTGATGCAGGCATGTGTGAAGAGAATCCAAGGAGACGAGAGTGGCCACAAGCACTGCACTGGGCAGTACTTCGATTATTGGACGTGCGTCGATAAATGCGTGAGTATACCACTATCACAAAATGGCTCCATCTAACAAACAGCCCTTCTCTCTAAAGTCTGATGTGAGAGAGATCTGGGTGTTGAATTTGCAGGTTGCGGCTAAACTATTTTCAAAACTCAAGTGACCATCAGACAATCATGTGCTGCAAGTTGAATTTGTTTATTCAGAATTTCAAGTAGGTGGAGTAGGATGGTGATCCTGAGCCATCCAAACATGGAAATGCCTGTCCTCAGCTGTTTTGATACACCCATCTCTGGAAATAAGGGCTTCTTAGTTCCAATATGGAGTGTTACAGCAGTTTAAGTCTTCTTCACTCTTTAGACACATGGAATTTTTCTTTGTGATAGTGAAAGTAAACTATTAATGATTCGAATTAAAAGGGAAAAAGGTTCCAATAAAAAAAGGTATAGCTGATTGCCTCACCTCACGCGCCTTGCACTATTAGGACGGGTTATGACCAAAGAGTTTTTATAATAAAATAAAAAATTAAATGTCATGCCAGCGCGTGGTGGCCACGCGCTTACCACAACTTTAAATTGACTGTCTCCTTTTATGCGGCTCTCAAGTTTGGCACGTATTACCTCACTTTCGGATAATAAGAGGAATTGTTTAATTTAATAATTAAATTACTTTAATATTATTATTTATTTTTATTTTTACATAGTTTAAATAAATTTATATATTAATAAAATTTATATAAAAATATATAACTTAAATATATAATAAAAATATTATATATTAAAATTATCAGTATAAAATATATTTAATATATTTTAATTATATATATAGTAATTAATTAATTTAATTAAATGAGTAAATTTATATTTCTAATTTGTTAATTAATAATTACTTAACTTAATTCAATTTCAAATTTATCACTTCAATTTAAAAAATCCATTAATACCCTAATTTCGAATTACTACAAAACACTCAATCTAAAAATAGTTGAAGTGTTCGGTTAATCTAATAATCTGATAGTCGGATTTTGGTAGGCATGATCAGATTGTCAACTACCTTTTCTTTCATTTGTTTTAGGATTAATAGGATTTTATGTGATAATAAGGTTGTTTTGGAAATAAGGTAAATAAGTAAAACTTTAATTTAATAATAATTTTATTTTGCCCATTAGTAATTTTTATATATTAAAATATATATTATATTATAAAATAAAATAATTAAAAATTAAAATTTGGGCAATAAAATTGATTTATTTATTTATTGAATTTAACTAACGGGTCTAGTGTGAACGCGGAAAAGATGCCACAGAATAATTAAAAGTGGCTATCAACTTTATGAAATTCCCAAACTGGCCCCCACTCAGCCTTTCCTTTTCCCTAATTAAAATTCTCTATAAATAGTGGCGTGTGCCCAACACACTCCTCATCCCGAACCCATACACAATCTCTCTTCATCCTCTCTTTGTGACTCACAGATTTCACATTTCCCACTTCCTTCAACCGATGGAATCGACGACCGGCGACCACCGACCCAACGAGGATGTGGAGCTCGGCATTGACTCGGAGAAGAAGGCCGTGGAGGAGGTGGAGTTCCATGTCCATTTCTCAAAGCGGGCGCAGTGGCTCCGTGCGGCCGTGCTGGGGGCCAACGACGGCCTCCTCTCAACGGCCTCCCTCATGATGGGCGTCGGCGCCGTCCGAACCGATCCCAAGTCCATGATCCTGTCGGGTATCGCCGGCCTTATCGCCGGAGCCTGCAGCATGGCAATCGGGGAGCTCGTCTCGGTCTACTCCCAGTACGATATCGAGCTGGCCCAGATAAACCGAGACGTCTGTGCCGGAAGGACAGGGCCGGAGCAGGTGGCCGAGTTGAAGAGTAACCTGCCCGGCCCGTGGCAGGCCGCCGGAGCCTCGGCCCTCTCCTTCGCCGTGGGTGCGCTGGTGCCGCTCCTGGCCGCCCTCTTCATCAAGAGCTACTTGATTAGGCTGGAGGCGGTGGTGGCAGCCGTGAGCATGGCGCTGTTGGTGTTCGGGTGGCTCAGCGCCACCCTGGGTAAGGCCCCGGTGATGAAGTCATTGCTTAGGGTTTTGGCCGGTGGGTGGGTGGCCATGGCCATCACCTTCGGTTTTACAAAGCTGGTCGGTTCCTCTATTTGAATATGATATCACAAATGCACCACTTTGAAACAGTCCATGTAAGAGCTGTGACCAGTAACTAACTGATGCTCTGTCACTTTTTATTTTTATTTTTCCTTGTTACACTCAAGCAATATTAAAATAATACAACCCCTTTCATTTACAATAAAATTTGATCATATGAAAAAATATAAATTTTATTATTTAAATTATTACTAACCCACATTTCAATAAATAAAATTATTTAATAAACACAACTTTCCCAACATTAAAGGATAATAAATTAAATTGGAACTACAAGATATTAGTATGGATAACAAACCTAACTCTTAATAGTTATTAATAAGTAATAATACTAATATAGCCACAAAAAACTGACAATTAATCGATTGAAATAAATATATTAATATAATGCTATATTTTTATTAGATTTTATTTATATATTCTTATATTTTATTCATATTTTAATATATTATATCTATTCATTTAAAATATTTATTAAACCTATATAAACCTATAATATTCTAAAAAAATTAAAAATAAAGCATTACAAAAATAATATTATACACATATTTTATATCTACCCTCTTCTCTTTTTTTTGTTCTTATTTAATAAACACAACTTTCCCAACATATACTTATTTGTTTTATTTTCTTTGACCTAATGAATTTGAAACATCTTAAAAAAATAAATGGAAATCCAATTATTGATAGATACTTTATAATTTAAATATGTATACCAAACAAATATTTCTCCAATATTAAGGAAATGCACAAAAAATATCATTTCATATTAGGAACCATTTTTTTAATTGTATAGTTTTTTTATTAGATATAATATAGTTTTTAAACATAATATTTTAATGTTATATATATACCCATGTTTTTTAAAATATTTTAAATCTATTATATCCATAAGTAATTTTATATTTTTCTAAATACATAATATTCTCTAGCTATCCTACTTAGGTACATAATAAATTTTTTAATTATTTAAGAGATGCTTAAATGGTTGTATTAAGTTCGGAATTATTGCCAAATGATGTGTTTAAAAAGAGTGTTAATCCCATAATTAAGATTTCTATCTTCCTTGGACAAATGGAGTCAACAACTGGTGGCGAAATCTGGTCCAACATTGTGCTCGATGTGCATGATGAGCCCACCTACGGGAAGGGCGACGCCGGGGAGGCTGTCGACATGGCGGAGAGTCCAGACTCGGAGGTGGAGTTGTCTGTGCGGGCACAGTGGATTCGGGCGGCCGTGCTCGGCGCAAACGATGGAATGGTGTCTACAGCCGCCCTTATGATGGGTGTAGGCGCTGTAAATACTGACATCAAGTCCATGATCGTGGCGGGGTTGGCCGGCCTCTTTGCCGGGGCATGCAGTATGGCTATCGGAGAGCTTGTATCGGTATATTCCCAGTACGACATCGAGCTCGCGCAGATAAAACGGTGTATCCAAGCGGGGACAAGTAAGCGGGAGGAGGCCGCCAAGATGAAGAAGAAGCTCCCTTGCCCATGGAAGGCGGCCATAGCATCGTTCCTGAGCTTCGTGGTGGGAGCGCTAGTGCCGCTCCTAGCAGCCGTCTTCTTCAAGAGCTACGTGTTAAGGGTCGGGATGGTGGTGGCAGCAGTGAGTGTGGCATTGTTAGAGTTCGGGTGGCTGAGCGCAAAGCTGGGAAAGGCGCCGGTGGTGAAGTCGTCGGTTAGGGTTTTGGTGGGTGGGTGGTTAGCCATGGGCATCACCTTTGGTTTTACCAAGCTGGTTGGCTCCTTAGTTTAAAACTTTTGTGCAACTTTTACCCTACCAAGCATAGTTCATAGATCTCCACGGCCGCCGGAGGGAGGGGCAGCCGGCGAACTATCCCTCATTTATTTGATTTTATTATCCATCAACAAAAATACTAATGCAATGATTGTCTTATTCCCCCTAAAGTCTCTTCTCTTCTCTTGATCTTCCCTCTTTTTTTCTCACATATTTAGCATTCTCATCTTCCTTCTCCCAATGGGATCTACAACCAGTGACAGAACCGGAAGGGAGACTGTCGATCTGCTAGAGGAGCCGGAGGTTGACTTCTCGAGCCGAGCACAGGTGCCAATGATGGGCTGGCCTCTACCGCCGCCCTTACGATGGGTGTAGGCGCCATTCAGACTGACATCAAGTCCATCACCTTTGGCTTTACCAAGATGGTTGGAGGGGGCCCTTAGAGCCCTAAGAGACATAGTGTGAAGGATTGATTAGATTACATTTCCCATCTTATTTTGTGAATAGAGAATTTATCAATTGATGATGATATATTGGCATCCAAAAAAAAAGTCGAGAAATCTTGCAATAATGATATGGAAGATGGAATATTCAATTCAACGAGAGTAACAAATGCTAATTGATGCTCACTACTTCCAAAGAGGGACTACCGATGGACCATGGACAAGGAAAAGCCATACATACAGACATAAACAAGACTCCATTGCACTGGCTTGATCTTATTCCACCCATTTTCAAGCTTTTCTTGGACACTTGAATCATCACCCACGATACAACCAATCATAGATAACAATACAACATAATGATGAACCAACGGCACTCGAGCAGGGTGCCCTACTACCTTTGTACACGGGAGATCACTATGCAGTAGATGATCAACAATCAGGAATATACCAGAGGGAGTAGATTTGCTAGCTTCGGCCAGCCCTGTTGTTGTTCAGATTCTCACCGAGGAGAGACATGAGCCCTCCACCGTGGACCCGTCCCTCCGGGATCATGGAATCGAAGCCCTTGATCACAGAAGAGCTTCTTCTTCCATCCTCAACTGGCTTAACAGAGCTGTGGAAGGTTGAGAAGGATGAAGATGACTTCATGGACAGAGGCACCAAGACCTCAGGAGGAATGAGATTCTGACACTTTGTGGGCCTCTCCAGCGACTCTATGCAGTCAGAGGCCGTGCTTATCCCGGAGGACGACCTATTATTGTCCAAAGTCGTAGAAGAAGCAGAGACAAGCCCTTGGAAGAGACCAGGACCGATAAGTCCAGCACCGTTGGTCTCCCTTTCAAGTGCCATGTTTCCATGTGCAGCACAGAGGCCACTCTTTCCCCTGGCGAATTTTTCGCACTTCTGCTCAGGCCAAGTGCACCTCTTGCCACCACCGTGAGCCTTGCAGAAGTCCGTGCTTCCCTGAGCACTCTTCCCGCAGCCAGCGTACTTGCACCGCTTTCCTCCACCATGCTTAACACAGCAATCAGTCCTGCCCCTTGCGCTCTTTGTGCAGCCAGTGACAACGCACCGCTTGCCTCCACCATGCGCCACACAGAAGTTGGTACCACCATGTACACTCTTGGGACATATTCCCCCACCATCGAATAGACACCGCTTGCCCCCACCGTGCCCCTTGCAGAGAGGTGTGCTACCCTCAGCTCCCTTTGTGCACCCTGAAAATATGCATCTTTTTCCACCGCCGTGGGCCTTGCAGTACATGGTGCTCCCTTGAGCACCCTTCTTACAGTCTGGGAACTGGCAACGGCGACCACCACCATGGGATATGCATAGGCCTGCTTGCCCCTCTGCGCTCCTAATGCAGCCCTCCATCTTGCAGCGCTTCCCCCCACCATGCCTTATACAAAGACCGGACTTTCCACGGGCTGCCTTGGTGCACCCATCTGAATGGCCGCACCTTCTACCCCCACCATGAGCGATACAAAAGTCTGTCTTCCCTTCAGCACCCTTTGTGCATCCAAGATGCTGGCACCTCCTCCCTCCACCATGGGTTTTGCAATAGGCTGTTCTGCTCTCTGCACCCTTGTTGCAGCCCGGCTTCTGGCATCTCTGCCCACCTCCATGACCAATACACAGTCCTGATGCCCCCCTGGCTCCCTTTAAGCATCCTACAGACATGCATTTCTTTGAACTGCCGGATGCATGGCTCAAAGATGTGTTGGCGGTAGTTTGCTCAGACACAGTACCTATCGAAATCTCGGCTGAGGCAGACAGGTCGCTGCTCGTTTGCAGCTGTGGAGGCAGATAGCATGCTGTTGTCCCGAACTCCAGCGGCTCTTGAGTCAGAAAAAGCTTACTGCCATTCATTCTCGGTGCCAAGAGAAGAGATGGCATGTAGCCACCCGATTTCTTCGCTGTAGTGGATCCCTCATCAACAACAGGGATCGAAAATCTACTGCTATTTTCATTATGAGACACGCTGAAGTTATTTTCAGTCATGGCAGGACCCTTCTGCGGAGAAAAGGCTTCCTTTGTCACCCCAGAGAGCCCAAGCTTTAATATTGAATCACCTTCTGAAGCTAAATTATGCAATGAAAACGCACCAGATTCTCCTCCCTTGTTAGTACCATGAAGACCATTATAACACGCACTGGGTGTTGGACCCAACCCAAGAACCAACCTACACCCATCATCAGATGAATCCGTGAACTTTGCCCCGCAGAATCCAGAATTTTTCTTAAGCCTCAGCATATCACTTGCACCATATCCAACACAGTTCAGACTAAGAGCTGTATCCCCAAAGTCGTCCATTTTTGTCATATTTCTGCAACAACAATCCCCCTTCTAGTAAAAGTTATCTGTCTTTTCTGCACAGGTATATCAGTGTTACTGAAAATCAACAAGCCTTGTGAGGCAACGATATCACCCTTCGCTAGTGGCTCTAAGTAACGCGAAAGAAAGCCAGCTCATAGTATCAATGTGAGCTTCCACTGCTTACAAAGCCTGAGGTATCTGACCTATCCATTTCATTTGATGGAACCTTAAAACTTGGCTTGTTTTCTAGGGATATCTTATTACTTTTCAAGGACAGAGGCCCTTTATAGGAATTGCCGGGGCAGAAAGATCTTCAGAGCAATTTGTACGACTATCCCTTTTTCATCCAGCTTTATCAATCCTGAAGAGGGAAAAACTATAAAATATTAATATTTAGATTAAATTGCAAGTACAATCCAATGAATTAGTAGACGGATCATCAATCAGTTGAATCCATAGAAAGGCATCTGAAGTCAACCGAATTAACCATTCATCAATTGTGAATTTGATGTACACCATTGCAGTAGCATCATATAAAGATGAGCAGAAGTGCAAGGTAGATATCATGGAAAATGAATAACAAGAAAACATGAAAATAACTCCATCTTTTCCAACATGGATATGAATCATAAGAAGTACTTATGGACCTGAAATACTGAGAAGTACAAGCCATGCCAGGAGACACTGTGAAAGGCTAACAATTTCCACTGGGCACATCTCTGACTTCAGATCTAGTTTTTTATTGCTAAAACATATGTATAACAAACATGGAAAAGGAAACAGAAGGAGACACCGTTGAAATGAAGGTAAAAAAAGCTTCCATACAGAACAAATATGTGGGATTCAAGGTTCCTATCCAGACATATCAGATGGAGGAGTGAACGAATTACGTAAGTGGTAAATTAATTCTGCAATCAAACCAATAATCTCAAACAAAGTGGTATGCAAGTTAACCAGAAAAGGAAAGAACGTAGTGACTATCAAAATTCACACCCACATATCAGAGGTTCAATCCATGATACACTCTGCAAGAACAGAAGGTAAAATAGCCAACCATAGAAATGAATTGACGACAAGCGAAGCAAGCTAAACTGAAATTACAGCAGCTTATCAGCATCCAACCGAAAATTGAAGCCCACATATACAAAGGAAGAGTGAGAATTCAACAAGGACTTTTCCAAAGCAGTTCAGCTCAGATACCTTCAAAGCCATGGAGCTAGCTAGCTTCCCATACTACAAAGAGCAAGGAATTTTACACACAGAACGGGAAGGGAGCAGGGAAGGGTCACCTCGAAGATGGACTCGTGGGATCTGGTAGGCAGTCGAAGGCGTAGAAATCCAGAGCGGAGACGGTATTGCCTCTGGGACAGTTAGCAACTTGGCAAAAGTACCCATATATATATAATAAATAAATAAAATGGGAAATAGTTTATTTTGTTCGATGCAAAATGCCACAAATGCCCCTGCCTCAGTTTGATTATATAAGATTCATTTAATTTTTCAATTAAATAGATCAGAGGATACTCAATTAAATTTTGCAATATAAATATGAAAATATGCCGAAAATAATTATCATAACTATTTAATTTTGTGTAAAAAGATTAAGTAGGTTTTAAATATATTTAAATTAATATAAATATATATAATATTATATCTATATTGGACAATTTATTTTTCACACTTTTAATAGTTTACGAAAAATATTTTGAATATTTTATATTATTAATTAATTTTATATAAATATTGAATTTATATTTATATTATTTATTATAAATCATCCGACAGGCAGCCGTACGAGGGAGCTGGCGGCTTTTCAGCAGAAAAGGATGGCTGGCGATGGAGATCCAGAACAGGTCCACTGCTGGTCAGTGAGGAGGACACTGTGAATTCACTCCTCAATGGCATGGGGGATATGAAATCCCAGAATTGCCCTCCCATTGAACCTGTCCGCATGCGGGGCGTTTCGGTCTTTCTCCGTGAAGAATTGGGGAATATCATCCACTGCCGAGTGAAGAAATCAATGGAGGAGAGGCTTTTGTCGCCTACTGGGGTCCCCACAACGCCAACCAGGTGGTTATTATATATGCTAAGCCACCGTTATTTTCTGAATTTTCAAATAATATTATTTTTTAATTTAAATAAATCAAATATATAATTTAATTTTGATATATGATGGGTGGCATGACATGGCAGCAGGTGAACACACAGGGAACAAACATGGTGCTGACGTCAGCTAAAACAAAATACCACGCGGCTGTCTCCCATTTGGTACTTGGCAGTCAGTCAGTCCATATGATTTGATGACTTTAAAAACAAGAAAAAAAAAAAGAAAGCGACCTACTTACGTAAAAGCCTCTTATTGGCGACCACATTCAATACATTGAAATTAAAATTGTCTTTTTCTTGCTCTGTAGTGTGCCAGCCCACACTTGGCATTTGGGAATTTCGTCACCCAACATTATTAATTACAATTAAACTACATTAATCCGTGAATTAATAATATATTACTACAGTTAAATTAAAAAATACTAAAAAAATCTATATCAAATTAAATTTATAATTTATAAGTGGTGAGATTAATAAAATTTATTAAATGTTATTATTAATTTTCAATATACACTCTTCCTTAACGGGGTTCATCAGCTCTGTTAATTTGACCGTTTGTTTGAGAGAATCTGAGGGAGGGTACTTTGGTCATTTGAGGGTTGGCCATCGGCCTTGCCATCCCATACCTCCGCGTTACAGGCTTAAATATTTAATTAATAATCAGTGTGCCATTTGAATTAATTTATTTTTTAATTGTTAATTAATATTTATGAATAACTCTGATTGGCTGATTCTTATCGAATTTCAACATTGGAATCAGAGGGTGAACTGTGAAGTGAACCAACCTCTAATTTTGTATTATTATTCCATAGTGTCCTTTAAATGGGCCATCATGGCTAGGCCCATTTGGATCCTGCGTTTTACTGAGCCTTTTTTTCTGGGCCTGGTCAGCATATGCTTACAAATACACAATATGAAAAGAAACATCTCCATTTCTTTCCTCCCAACGCCCAAGGCAGGCCTTGTGAGATGGCTTCGGCAATGGTACATACTACACAATCGAGAACGGTGCAGAACCTTGTAATTCACATCAGCTCTAGATATAGGCAGTACATTTTATATTGCAGTAGCCCTAACTTCTGGTAAACGCCCACTTAACCAATAATGCATCTAGGGAGAAGGAATCTAATCCTGGTTTTTTTTAAAACAAAGGAAATGCGAGATGGTAGAACAAATCCAGTTGGGAGATCATACGAGGTTAGGTACAAACTGATATTATGATCCATACACATGATTTTGAACTGCTACGAGGCTTGGTTGGCAATCCATTGCTGCTCGCCTGATCTTCACTTCCTACCGGTAGTCCCTGGACGTGGCTTTCCTTTAACCTCGGCCTCCTGCAGCAGATAACATCATATGCTTAGGTATGGCATTTAAAAGATTAAACTCCTCAGAGCATGATAATGTCACAGCTGGACCTCCATTTGGGTGTTAAAGTGAGAGTACCTGAGGAAGGTGAAGGAGAATAGAGGTCTTTGAGGTTGCAGGATTATGATTCTCAGCCCCCTTGCTCCAGTCGTAACATACCTGTTGAACAGAGGACGGATGAATCATTTCATTCTGCACTGGTAATTTTGCAAGTATACCAATATCTTGTAAGAGCTTTGCTAGAAATAAGTTACACTTGAGGCAAACCGTGGAATTGAAATTAAACAAAATGATTGACATTTCTCATGAATAAGAGAGCAGATCAATTTGAAATGGGGCATCTATTTTTTATCCCCACAATGGCAGTTGCTTGAATAAAATATATTTGCCAGAAAAGGTAGCTTACAGCATATGCATATATGGACCCATCATTGTTGAAGGCACTGCAGGGTATAGGTTGGTTGCATCTTGCCATAGCCTGAAACCAGACAACCATACCAATGAAAGGTAACTGACACTACCATGCTAAACACAGGATTTTTCTTATTGGTTGAGGAAAGAAGATCATTATGCAAAGACTTAATCCAAAGTGAAAAAAAATCAGATACACTAGAATCTTGCTCAGTTGAGGCATTTCAAAAATATCATGACAAATCTCCCCTTCAACTACCACTGCCAATGTTCATGCAATTAATTAACTATAAAGCATATGCACCAGGAACTGGAAGAAAACAAAAAAAAAACATTTTACCCAGTTGTCTTCATAAATGCAGTGAGCTATTTATATATTAGTCATGATACTTTGAAAGCTGGTATCGTATAATTTTGTTGAGAAGAAATGAAGGTAACAGAATGTAAAAAGGTTATATTAGTAAAATAAATAGAATGTACAAAACAGTGCACCTGTATCTCATCTGAAAAGGTTTCAGACAAACAATTTGCAACACTTTTTAATAAAATATTACATTTATCATGTATTCTAACAACAAAGCTGTAGGAAATTATTGATAATTATCAATTTATGATTTATTATTAGTTAAAATATAAGGGCATTTTAAGGGAGTAACAAAGTATTGTGACAGTAATTCAATGCATTGATCAGAAGAAAATGATCTTCGGTCTCTCACATGATCAACTTAATGTCAGTAAAGATATATGTCATTACTGGATACCAGGAGAAAATGTGAAAGCAATAATAAGCACCTTTAGTCTCTGTTTACTATCCTTGTCCCAAAAATTGAAGGCACCATCAGAACCAGCAGTTGCAAAAGTATGGAAAACCTGAAACAACCACACTTAAACTTCAGCCTAGTAATGAAAATATCTATTTTAGAAATCTCTCCAAAAATAAAACAAGAAATTAAATGTTGCAGATTTGTTCATACAGGGTGGAAGTTCAAAGAATTGACGGAATATATATCATTCCCATCCCTGTGGCATTTGAATGTGAAGTTTTTACTTTGTTGTGAATCATCCAAATGATGAACACCAACCCTTCCTTCTATAGAGCCAACCTACATAGATCAACCAGCATAGTCAAATATTTCATTTGATAAAAAGAATGAGCATTTTCATGGTTTGAGTTCAATTTGATGATTGCAACTAGATATAGGCAAATAAATAAGAAATATTTGAACATAGTATGTAGCATAACATGAAAATACAAATGACCCAATCACATCATAAACTAAAAAGTCAGTGTTTAAACAAAGTAATATCTTCCTCCAGCATTTTGTTCAAGGTCAGGTTGCTACAGAATCATCAGGAGAACTGCCACCATCAGATATGCTATTACTCACTAAATCCTTATTTACAACCAAAAGAGGAGACATATCATTGATCAACAATAGGAGTATATTGATGCACAAAATGTAAAGGGCTACATATTGCTCACCAGAAATCCTTGTTGGTCAGGGAAGGCAGCAAGACACCTTGTTTGATACTTCAGTGGTGAGGCGATTCTCTTGAACTCAGTCTGGGCATAACAGAGTAAATAAGTGGATATAGTATACTGGCCAAATCAAAGTTGAAACAAGGTAAACCCAAAATTTTGGTTCAAGATGGCTGAAAATCATATTCCAAAATAACAAAAGATATACCAATCTCAAAATACAATTCAAAGCAGACACACATCCTCCAAATAAGTCAATGAAAGTAGAAATTGCAGTGGTACACATATCAACTCGCACTTCACAACCTATCAAGAAACTCCATCCACATCCATCAGATCATCATCACAGCTATCATATATGAGATTTTATGCAAATGAAAGTATATTCATTATATAAATCACTGCTAGAAAATGTTTCAAATTTTTCGTACTATAGCCTACAAACGTCAATTCTTTACAACCAGAGGACTCAAGTTTCACTTGCACAGGTTTGTCCAATAACAAAAAGCAAATTAGGCTACCCGTAACTATCTACAGCATGTCAGTAAAACTACCTAGGAAAGGTACATCTAGAAAAAAGAATGGTCTTGAGCAAGAACAGAAAACAGAATGGTGAAAATGGGACCATGAAGATGCTCCAAGACAGTAAATACAAACAAGCTGAAGACTTTACTAGACCTTTGATGTAGTAATAAAAATGGTTGGGAAAAAAAACAGATAAAAATACCTGTGGATTTTGTAGGTTAAAAAGAATCAAATTTCTGTCAGCAGTTCCAACAACCATTAGCGGATGCCTCACTGTTAGAGCATAGCAGCGTTCAGGAAGTTGCTGGGTATGCACTGGCTTAGGTTGCCTTGTATCCCAATACCTGGAAATATGGCATGCAATTGATTAAGGAGCTGCACAAATGTGTAAGCAAAAATAGTAATAACTTCTGAGATATATGCAGTCCGTCGACCAAGGGATGAACCTAGCATGACAAAAGTTTCCATTTCTCATTCATTATAAAATCAATTCTAAACATCCATTTCTCCTTCTACGTGAACGCAGATCTATTACAAACTGAAAGCCTCTGTAGTTCTAGAAGTGAATTACTTGACCAATATATATCTAGAGTCAAAGTCAGTACCTTAATGTTTTGTCCCAGCTACCAGTAACTAAAACATTCATCTCGGGAATCCAAGCCATTTCTTTAATCGGTGCATCATGCATGGCAACAGTAACTGCTTGGCCACCTGACAACAATGGCCACATTTTTGCTTGCTTATCACATCCACCAGAAAATACAGTTGATCCATCGTCCTTCCAGGCTGAACACAAAACCTGTGCACAATAACTCTGTTATCTGAACTTTCAACACAAATCCAGTTCACGAAGACACAGAGCATATGCTGAAATAAATGGAAAGTCAAAGTGGCTTCATATTGCAAGCAAGATTAAAATGGAACACTGATAACTAACATTGTCTAAGTGTGTCTGGCACCAGTCTTCGACATTTTATAATTGAATCTAAAGAAGAGGCACAAGTTATCGCTTGTGAAGGCCTCGTCTATTAATTTTTAAACACATTTTTCATGGTTTGCATTGACAATGACATGAACAAGATATCAATATAGCTTAATTCAGTTCTGAAAATTTATAGAAAACCAGATGTGGTATAAGAATCTATTACCGGCTGGTCATGGGATATAGAAGCCTTGGGCATGCTATTGACATTTATTCCACTTCGAACTATTTCCCAACATCTCACCTGCAGGTATAAGCACGAATTAAATAAGATCAAAGCACAGATAAATTTTTCCTTTACAACTAACTCTGCATGGATACTACCAAAACACGTGCACAAGAGAGTGGCATAAAATTCTAACTTTTGTTTCTGAAAGAACTATAGGCCTATGCAGAGACCTCATAAAAATATTCACAACATTTGTGAATAGTATAAAAATAAACCATTCCCATTTAAGCTTCAGCGGTAACCGATTCACACGTTATCCTAGGTAAGGTTTCTTTGAAGTATTCGTCTGACGCATTTAGACTACTTCCATACAGCATTCCACTGCGAAGGGATAAGGTCCCGGCGAGACTAGTTTTATCAACATTGGAAGAAAATGGAGAAGGCAAACCTGGTTATCCCATGAAGTTGCCACAAGGAGGTTAGCCTTGGGGCTGAAATTTAGGCTGGAAACTGAATCACTGGGAGGTTGAATCACCTGCAGTTCATCACAAGTACGGACAAATTAAAAAAAAATAAGTCGCCACAGAAATTTCGAGCTCGCGTCAGGTAATCCTCCCCCGCGGAGGAGGAATCGCTTCAGACTTCACGTAAGCAGCAGTGATGGTAATCGGAATGGGCGAATATCAAAAGCGAGGTCATTGGAAAGTTGCAGTGAATGCGAGAAGTTCAAATACCTCGTAAGATTTGTTCGGATTCAACATATGTGAAACAAGAAACGGGAAGTACTCTCACGATGGAGCGGAAAGAATGCCTGGGTGCAGTGATCTGAGCTAGGCTCCGGAGTCCGGCCTCCTCAAACTCTGAAGCTGTATACGTCGGCTATGAGGTATGTTTGGATCGAGGGTTTTGGAGGGAAGTGGGGATTTGGGAATTGGGAGGACGCCCAAAGGCAGCAAGCACTTAATGATTTATTTGTATTTTTTAATTTATAATAAATTATTAAAACCTTAGTATTTTTCATTTTTAATAATTTATTACGAGCTTTACTTTATAATAAAATAATCACAAATTTTAGATTTATGTCACAGTATATCACAATTAACTTTTTATCTTAAATAAATACTAATACCATTAGTTCTGTGTTAAATTAACAATTAAAAATAAAAAAATGCTATTAAATTAGGATAGACTGTCAAATTAATTAAGAAATATTGAGATAAGTAAAATATATTACATATTTATATTATATATTTAATTAATTAATTAAAAAATAAATTGATGATGCATGTGGGTATCCCTTAATGTCTTTAGTCAGTTGACTTAGGATATTTAGTATAAGCTTTTGATCCCTTCTTCCATCTCGAGGAAGTCTGTGTCCAATCCAATCCACTCCACATTGTCTTCTCTTTTTAGTAATATGGTGAAAGTGTAATTTGTTCCCAAGTTTTTGCAAAAGTAAACTACAAGTAGTTTGCAGGTCAGCACTATGGCGGTGACTTTGTGCATAGTTTGGATCTCTATCACCTTCCTATAAAAATAAGGGTAGAAGGATCCTTATTCATCCTCTTGGTGCTGGGTCGATCATTACTCCTCCACCGGGATGAGCAGTCGGATTTCGATCGAGAATGCTCAGTGGGGGGCGGCGGCTCATCCCCCGCCGTACATCCACAAGGTCGGGAAGCCTCCGAAGAAGAACTTCGTGGAGGAATTCACTGCCACCATGAGGGAGACCCTCTTCCCCGACGACCCTCTCCGGCAGTTCAAGGACCAGCCCTGGTCCAGGAAGCTCTTTCTCGGGATCCAGACCGTCTTCCCGATCCTCCATTGGGGCCGCCATTACAGCCTCGGGATGTTCAAGGGTGACCTCATCGCCGGCCTCACCATCGCAAGTCTCTGCATACCTCAGGACATCGGGTACGCGAAGCTAGCCGGCCTCGACCCCCAGTATGGCCTATGTGAGCAAGCGCACTTCATCATCACCATGATCATCACCCTCAGCAGCACGGCCATTGATGTGTCTTCAATGATGTTCTTTTTTGCAGATAGTAGTTTTGTTCCACCGCTCATCTACGCCTTCATGGGTAGCTCGAGGGATATCGCGATAGGGCCGGTGGCAGTGGTGTCTCTGCTGCTCGCTACTCTTCTCGAGAACGAGATCGACTCGAAGAAGAACCCTCATGATTACAGGCGGCTCGCCTTCACTGCCACGTTCTTCGCCGGCATAATTCAGTTCGCCCTCGGGTTCTTCAGGTCACAACCCACGAATCTCCCTTCATTCAACTAGGCTATAATATCTATATCTATATTGATATTAACTGTATTTTTTTCAAAATTGATTTTTGTGGTCTGATCGCTGCAGGCTCGGGTTTCTGATCGACTTCCTGTCTCACGCTGCAATAGTCGGTTTCATGGCCGGAGCTGCCGTGACTATCGCTCTTCAACAGCTCAAGAGTCTGCTCGGAGTAAAGAACTTCACGAAGAACACCGACATCGTATCCGTCCTGAGATCTGTACTTAAAGCAGCGCATCACGAAGAAAGTCTTCCCTGGCTCTCCTTGATGATTCTTCCTCCTGAAATTATCCTCATCTCTTCTTGTGTGCATTTCTCTGCAGTGGAACGTGCAGACTATTCTTATCGGGATCTCATTCCTAGCATTCCTTCTACTCGCCAAGTACATCGTATGATCTTCGTATATCCTGCATCTCCTTCATTGTCATCTTGAATCTGGATCGGCTTTTCATAACGGGGATTTTCCATGCTGTGATCCGATAGGGTAAGAAGAACAAGAAGCTATTTTGGATCCCTGCGATCGCTCCGCTGATCTCAATTATAGTCTCCACCTTCTTCGTCTACATCACTCGAGCCGATAAGAAAGGCGTGGGAATTGTAAGATTGAATTTCCACTCCATCGCATGTTTATCATCTGTCAGCGATCTGCAAATACAGTGCATCCTGCAGTTCTTGCCAAAAGCTTACAGGTTCGACTTACATTTCTCCAATAGGTAAGACATATCAACCAAGGCGTGAATCCATCGTCGGTGAATGAGATCTTCTTCGCAGGCAGTTATCTGTCCAAGGGCTTCAGAATTGGACTTGTGGCGGGCATGGTCGCATTAACAGTAAGAAGCAGCAGCAGTTCAATTTGTTGCTGTAATGTTCACATAACTTGCAATATCATCCGACGGTAAACGACAGTTTCCGGCGTTGTAGGAAGCTGTAGCAATCGGCAGGACATTTGCCGCCATGGGAGACTATTCGATAGATGGAAACAAGGAGATGATCGCGCTTGGGACGATGAATATAATCGGTTCGATGACATCCTGCTACATAGCTACAGGTTTGGAATCCTTGATGGAAAAATTACAGTACAAATCGAAGAAAGAGGTTACCAATATTATCCAATTTATTCTCGTATTTTTTTTGCAGGATCCTTCTCTCGATCTGCAGTTAATTTCATGGCCGGCTGCAACACGGCGGTGTCCAATATCGTGATGTCCGGAGTTGTCTTGCTAACGCTGGAGTTGATCACTCCGTTATTCAAGTACACCCCGAACGCCATTCTCGCCTCCATCGTCATATCTGCTGTGGCAGGTCTCTTCGATTTTCAGGCCGCTCTTCTGATATGGAAGATCGATAAGTTCGATTTCATCGCTTGCATAGGAGCCTTCTTCGGCGTGGTCTTCATCTCTGTCGAGATCGGCCTCTTGATTGCCGTAAGTACTGCTTTTATCTGATCCTTGTTTGTAATGCTTGCAGATTGGATAGCTACTATGATTGAGCGATGATCATCATCTCAGGTATCCATCTCCTTCGCGAAAATCCTCCTGCAAGTGACGAGGCCTCGAACGGCTGTTCTTGGGAGACTGCCAAGATCGACGGTCTACCGGAATATTTCGCATTACCCCGAAGCCGCAAAGGTCCCCGGAGTTCTGATCGTGAGGGTCGATTCTGCCATTTATTTCTCGAACTCTAACTATATAAAGGAGAGGTACAAGGATAAAGCCGATCAATCAGGATATTACAGCATAGAAACTTCAGACTTTTTTTGGATATACCTGATCATTATTCCTCGAAAATGAATCCTTCCTGCAGGATCCTGCGATGGCTTGCTGATGAAGAAGAGCATCTCAAGGAGAACCACCAGCCTGGGATCCAGTTTCTGATCGTCGAAATGTCTCGTAAGCCATCCTCCTAGGGTTGAATTTCTAGCAATAACAGGAAGAATGATCACGTTGTAACGAAAACCATGGGGCTTTTTTTACTGCAGCTGTGACTGACATCGACACTAGCGGGATCCAAGCATTGGAAGAGCTGCACCGGAGCTTAGAGAAGAGGGAAGTTCAGGTAATGGTTAGGGGCAACTGCTCTATACGATGAAGCAGTAATAATAATAATTGGTTCTCTACCTTAATACCATTGCCGACCCTCCAGCTTGTTCTGGCAAATCCTGGGCCTGTGGTGATCGACAAGCTCCATGCTTCGAAGTTGGCTGATCTGCTCGGAGAAGAACATATCTTCCTCACCGTTGCTGACGCTGTCACGATTTGTGCTCCGAAGAATGAGGAAGCCTAGAACGTGAGGAGGCGCATCTGGTGAAAGAAGCTGGTCTGGTCCCTTTCGGCCTATAGATTGATTTGTCTTCAGATATTCCGCTTTTCACAGCTTGTAATTGAAGAAATGTCATACTCCGTTTCCGCTCAAGAAACTCATACCAGATCAGATGAAAAAAAGAATTAAAATTGTATTAAATTTAAAAAAAAATGGATCAAATGGGCTATCTATCTGCCTCTCAGTATCAGGCCCATTTGACTCCGCCCACCGACGTTTTTTCGGGCAATCCGGTAAAGCCATGGAAGGGAGGAGGAGGAGACGGAGAAGGCAACAATGGAGGAGAAGGGGACAATGGAAGAGAAGGGGAAGGGGGACGAGAGATGGACGGCAGCCGTCACGAATCTGACGGAGATGTCTTCCAATTTGGAGTCCCTCCAGAAGCTTCTCCTGAAGAAAGCTGTCTTCGTCGACGAGGAGACCTTCGCGCGAGCCTCCCTCACGTCCGACCAAGCTCGCACCATCAAGGTTCCTTCGATTAATCTCGAATCAGTCCATCAAAGTTTCTGAATGGTTGTGTTCGCCTTTGTCTGCAACTCTGATGTGTGTTTGGATTCCGTGTTATTTGATTGGTGATGAAGGACTGCATAGTCGTATCCTTCTTGACTTCGTCTTTTGTAGTTCGATCACGGTGGTGAATTGGGGATCTTTACTCTTGTGGATCTTGTTCAAGGACCCAAGACACTGAATTCTGTGACGAAATTTCTCTTTTGGGTGGAAATAATCTTGTGTCCGCTTGAACTAGGATTCTTGCCTGATGGTGTTTATTTGCCTTTCTCATTGAATTAAACTGCAGAATCATGGATCGGTTTGAATTTTCTTGGGTTTGAATACACTTGAGGGTATCTGCATCTCCTTAATTTGGATTCAATTTTGTGTTGATTAAACACTCTCAGAAAACTGCTATCCTGATGTGTGTTTTTTTCTCGGGAATACCGTATGTTATATTGATTATTGAGTCTTGAATGGTAGATTACCAGAAATGTCCGTGATAATTGGCTCGATGTCATTTGAGCTCCATGGTTGGAGCTATGGGGGAGCTCTGCTGTATGAAATGACAAACTTGTTACATACCCTGAAAAATCGGAGACTCTTATTTTTGTACTTGATGAATTCCAATACTTCACGCATGATTTGGCTTGAAATCATTCATCCAAATTACTGTTAGTTGTTGATGTGGTATGAAGGATTTCTTTCAAGATCTGATAGCACACTTTGCACTTCTATCCTGCCATTGTTTTTACAAAAGATTTCTGGTATTAATATTCCAAGAATAGTTTTGCAGGATTGATGCCTTATGGGTTGAGCTCTATAGGACTCATAAATGATATATGGGTTGGAGTACCAATTTTCTTCACCCACCCATTATTATGGGTTAATGGTTTTACTGCATCTGCTTATAAGATTACTCACAGTTGTCCTTTTTTATACCATTGAAGATAGAAGTTGAAAATTGTTGCTAATTTTCTGTGTAGGTACTTCAACAAAGGGTGGAGACTTTAGAAAGAGAACTCGATGCAGCTATAACAGCTGCTGCCCATGCTCGGACAGAGAAACGTCGGGCTGAGGCATCCCAAAAGGCTGCAGAGTTACGAGCTCAAGAGGTCACAAGAGAGCTTGAGAATACCACTAGTAAGTCTAAATATATCTGGATGGTCGCAATGGATGTTCATAAAAGCAAATTGTTCTACCAAAAGCTTGCTCATGTGATAATAATTATTGAAAATAAGGAGGTAAAAAGAACATGATTGCATATGCCATAAAGTCAGTTCGATTATAAATGTCCCAGGAAATGCTTCAAATGCATCTTTTCCTATTTTATCTGTTGTTTTGTTCTTTATCAAGAGGAAATCAAATATCTAGGAATGAAATTCTATATGTCGGTATACTCATATGTGATAAAGAATAGAAACTGTGATGCTACAAACTGTATGTTTTAGTTTACTTGGTGGGATTTTTCTCTGTTGGAATTTCTTTAGTTATAAACAACTAGGTTAAGCTTGAATAAATTTGAGGTGTATTGCTTGATTCATGCCTGTAACACATTTTATCGCTTTCTAAAGCTGTTGTTTGGTGCAGAGGTGTTTGAATTGCACATGGAAGAGTTGCGAGCGAAGCAAGAAGAGATTGCAAAACGGGATAACGACATCAAACTCCTAGAGTCTATAATTCAGACTCTTGGTGGCAAGGAATCACACTCGTGACAACAGCCAAGAAAGGTTTTACCACTACTTGTGTCATAGAGACTGTTGTATAAAAGAAATAGCTGATGATTACCCCATCTTGTCTTTAAGGCGTGAGCACAAATAGGGACTGGTTTAGTGTTTCATTTCGGGCTTCACAGGATGTGCTTAGTCTTACTTGGGAATTATCGTTGCCATTGGGTTGGGATGCTCTTGCTGCTACTCTGGGACAGTTCTTCCTTGAGTTTCATTACATCAATGAATTATGATGAGTTAGCTCACTATCTGGAAATAAGTTGAGACTCAATGTACAGTACATAAATATACAAACAAAAAAACAAAACATAATATGATACCTAAGGTCTCATATTTTATGTCACTTTGATCTGGTTAAGAAGTGATCTATTGGTTGAGGTGATCCTCATCTTGCTTGGCCTCAGTATCACCAGTTCTAGCTTGTCTTCTGCTGGCATTTCCTTACCATTCAGTGGCTGCAGAGATTGTGCAGCAGATGATAAAGATATGGAGGAACACCAAGAAGACGAGGAGGTTGAGCTCGTCATCCCCTAGGGATGGTGACCCATCATTGTCTTCAGTGCCACCGCTCCAAAGCTGTAAGTGTCGCACTTCTGGGTGACCTTCCTTGTATATGCAAGCTCTGCAATGGCAGTTAGCTAATGAGATTTGGGGTTGTGGACTGAATCAGGGAAGAAGACGAAGCGGACAAATGAAGAAAACACATTACCTGGAGCAATGTAGTCAGTCATATCCATATTCATGAGGTAAATATCTCAATTTTGAAATAAATGAATACATTTATTGAGATTATACTCAAGAAGGCTCCATCGGTCAAGTCCATGTCACGTGGTCGTATATTAAGTGTGGACCATGTTGATGGGATTTCAGGCCTGATGCGGGTCGGATCCTGTATCCGGGTCTAACCTGCCATCCCTGGCCAAGGCCAAGCCAAGACGTTTCTTTTTTGGGCGGAGCAAAACCACACAACTGCTGATTTTTTTGTTCGTTTTTTGGTAGAAAACAGAACTGTTGATTTTGGTTGTCATTCACGGGCGTATGTCCTCAAAGGTGAGAGCTTTCTCCTCATCCTTCGTCTCTACGCCTCTTATCAAAGCCCTCTTATTTTCGGCTTCAGTTTCACCGATTTTGCAGAAGGGGCGAGGAAGAAACCGCCCGAGCTCGGTGACTCTAATCCCCTAGACCTAGAAAGGAATTGCAGAGAAATCAGCCATGGGAGGCTCTTCCAACACCATGGCCCCGCTCCTCCTCCGGAACCTCGTCGGCCCTATCTTCATCTTAGCCGATAAGTCACTGATCAACCTCGCCGAGTGGTTCAAAGCCCTCGATGTCCTCCGCTGCTTCATCGTCAGCTCCTCGCTCTTCTTCATCCGTCTGCTGCTCTCCTTCGCCCCCTCCGTGAAGCCTGCCAATTTCGGTGAGAAGTTCCCTGTCGAGCGCAAGCATGGTATCGAGGAATTTCAGGCCCAGCTGCCGGTCGGAGTTGGGGATTCCGGCATCGCCCGGTCACTGTCGCAGCTCCTGGCTATCGTTAATAACGTGCCTGTGAGCTCCCGCAAGTACGAGGCCGTCCGGTCGTTAGCCGAGCGGCTCATCGACGAGAACCTACGGGAGAGCAACGAGGCGCTTCGCGATGTCAACCGTAAGGTCATTTCTGCGGCTTTCACGAGGACTCTTACGCAGCTTGAAACCACCATGATGGAGCAGGAGCGTGCCCTAGGTAGTGGATTTAGCGGCAGCCCTGCAGGGTCTGCTGCTGTCCCGATTGACTACTATGGTCTGAATCGGATTCTGAGAGCGATGAAGTCATTCAGCTACATGGCCTTGGGCGGATCTGGGACCCCGAGGGAAGGCCTGGCTCTGGAGGGTTGCTCCTCTGAGAAGCTTGCATCTGAGCTGCTCTGGTTGGCTCAGAAGCTGGTGGCTAGTGGGTGCGCTGAGGAGGCCGTTTGTCGGTGGTCCACAGCTTCTAATATGGCATGGCTTGCAGTGTCAGCAGAACCTCGGCTGCAGGGCTTGCTTGTCAAGGTTTCAGGTATGGCTGGATGTTTTTTCCCGCTCTGCGTTTCCTTTATAGTATAATTTCCATGATAAGAGAATGAAGAGAGGAAATGCTGATTGTCGATTGAATGTGCTTCCTTCTTTCCGTTCATTAGCATAACAGAGATCAGGTTCTCTATTGACTAACACTTGATTGACGAGTACAATATTAAATTTGTCATAGTTGATGAATCTAAGACTTCTTATGCAATTTGACTGATGAGTATGAAGAGGAAGAAGGCCCTGAAATTTTCCTTTGTCTGGAAAGCAATCTCTTTTGAGGCTAGCACTTTTCTTCATAACCAAATGCAAACTCATTCTGTTGCAGATAATTTCACATGGCTTCTATTAATTGATTGGTAACACTAGAGGTCTTCCTTTCAATCCTTAGATGGTATGCCCATATCATCTGTAATATAAATCATCCTAGAGTTTTGCTCTTCAATCTCTCTTCTGCTCATTTCTATGGCCCACACTCTGTCAAACTCCAGTTGTCTTCCCAAATTTCCCGTTTATTTCTTGTTTGTGCTTTTTACTGCATCTGTTATCTTTGTAAACATCACTTTTTTCTGCTTATTCTTGAGCTGAAGTGGTTAAAATGCTTCCAGTCCTCTATAGAAAATTCAACAGAAAAATTTACTCTTTTGTTTGCCAAATATTTTACTTTGTATTTTAAATTTGAATGTCCATTACCAACCGTGCTGTAAAATTTGAGCCTGTTAGATGAAGAGAATTATTTCACTTGTGTAACAGTTACCTTGGTAATTTGATGCTTGAACAAGAAAATCTCTTGGGAGTGCAGCCTAGATCAGCTGTTTGTATTCTCACGATGTCATCTGCTTCATGGTTTATGATCACTTGACTATGATCATCTTCACCTGCTTCCGGAGTTGTCTGTCTCCTAGCTTTTGAGACAAGTCGGTCTAGTTGAATATTGCCAATGATAAAAAAGTAGAATTCTGCCATTTCATTTTCATATTAATCCTGGTCATAGAATGGGAGAAGCATATGAGTGACCCTTCCATGGAGAACTTTCAGAAACACAAGGGGTTTTGCTTTTATAGTTGTATATGGAAATGCCTCGATGTCTAAGAATCTGAACTGCTTAGGCACTCCATGCACATTCCATCTAATTGTGTATGTTCTATGCAGCATTTTTGTTCAAGCAAGCCAAGGATCTGACACTGAGTCAGACTGATGATGAGACCGAGAAGGAGCAGCAAAGACAGATGAAAATGAAGATGCTAACGTCGTGGCTCCCTCTGCTCTGCCGAGCAAGCAATGGCACTGATGCTCCTGTCCTAAGTATTGGAGAAAGAGCTGAGCTGGAGAGAGTGTTGGAAGAGACCATAGAAATGCTGGAACAAGAAGAGGAACAGGAGCAGGTTCTATCTCAGTGGCTTCATCACTTCATGTACTGTCCATCCTCAGACTGGCCCAACCTTCACTCCTCCTACATCCGCTGGTGCACTGCTTCTCGTAAGCTCTTCCTCTGCCCGGGAAATTCTGAATGACAACTTGATGGGCTACTGGAGACCCGGAATTGTGCATTCAGGTTCCTCTCCCCCCTCACAAGGCTGATTATTCTGCTGTATGATTAAATAAGAACATTCAACCTGACATTCTGTTCCAGTAGAATTCTGCCTGTCAAAAGCAACACCACAGAGATCAAACACTTGGTAATATAGAAATTATATATATCATACATACTTGGAAAAAAACTCGTAATTTTCGAATCTTGAGTTTTATCCAGTATTGTCGTGATTCCTTTTGGATTGGTCCGACTAGATCTAAAGCAGGCTAAAGGGAATCAAAAGCGCCGACCACGCAACAAAAAAGAAGTAGAGCATATGATTCCACGAAGAAATTTCAGCCCAGAATAAAGGCTATAAATGCAACGGAGTCCTCTTTGAGAAATTCACAAGGCCTCTAGTACTACTCGATGGCTACCAGAAGGGGGAGATGCGGCTACTGCGGAGCCCAACTCCTCTTTCCTAATAATGCAGAATCGGTGCAGTGCCCGGATTGCGGCTCCATCTCCCTGTTCCACCAGGAGAACAACATTGGCAGGGGGCTGATCGGCAATGTCCCGAGTAACATCAACTACATGACCGGTGGTGGTCCTGTCACTGCTGGCAATCGCTTCGGTTATCCCAGGCCGGTTGCGCCGCTGAAATCCTACGGTTACAAGCCTCTGCCGGCTCTAGTGCCTCCTTCCGTGCATGGTATGTTTCACATGAAGATTCCAATGTCTCGTGAAATTCCTGCAGGTAGGAAGCGCGCGGTGTTGTGTGGAGTCAGCTACTATGGAAAACGGTACAGGCTCAAAGGGAGCATTAACGATGTTAAGTGCATGGAGTATTTCCTTGTGGATCGCATGGGTTTCCCTAGCAGTTCCGTAATCGTCCTCTCTGGTAAACGAACCGACGCTGCCAATCGCCTCCTTCCATATACTTATTCCGATGAGTTATTGATCGCCTCTCTTCGATGTATATATTGTTATATGCAGAAGAAGAGTCGGATCCTAATCGGATTCCGACGAAGCACAACATCCTGGCGGCGCTGAGGTGGCTGGTGCACGGCGTCCAGCCAGGAGACTCTCTGGTTTTCCATTACTCCGGCCACGGGTCGAAGGAGGCGGATGAGGACATGGATGAGATCGACGGCTATGATGAGTGCATCTGCCCGGTCGACTACAAGAAGGCGGGGAAGATTCTGGATGACGAGATCAACTCGATCCTGGTCAGGCCTCTGCCTCGGGACGCTCGGCTCCTCGCCCTCATCGACTCGTGCTACAGCGGGACCGTGCTGGATCTGCATTTCCTCTGCAGGATCGGACGGTAAGGCCGACGGCGATGAGAAATCGCCGTCTTCCATCCTTATATCATCGCAGAATTACCGTACTAAGCACAGTTCTTCGAAGGAATAAAAATTGCATAATTGCTTGATATTTTTCTTTGCAACATTAATCAAAACACATTCGATCTGGATATGTTCACTCCTGCTGTTTCCAAGGGACGGAAGCTACAAATGGGAAGATCAGAGACGGCCGTTGGCCGCTTACAAGGGCACGAGCGGCGGTGTTGCCGTCTGCATCAGCGCTTGCGATGATCAAGGAACCTCCTCGGATACGACGGTGGGTTTACTTACAACAAAATCAAAAGCTATTGCGCAAACTTTGCCCTATGGATGATGACCACATTTCCCGGTGGGGATTTTCTGATGAAACGCAGGCCTTCACCGGGAGAACGGTGACAGGAGCGATGACCTACAGCTTCATCCAGGCGATGGAAAGGGAGCGTTCTGGCCGGCCGACGTACGGCCACCTGCTCAATGCGATGCGCGTGGCCATTCATGAAGCCAAGACCGGGATTCACCTCAGCGGCCCTATGGCCTCTCTTGCCAGTAGATTACTCGGCAGCAAACTATCCCAAGTAAGATCCAAGTGCATAAACTTACCATAAAGCGTGCTTTCACCTCAGACTCTTCTGCAGAAGTTACCATCATGAATTTTATGTCCTCATTTTTGAGGTGACTGCTGGGTGAGCAGAGACAATCACATGGCAACTTCAACTTTGACATGACTGTGTTGCCTCGCTTTGCTTGTTCTTCTGCAGGAACCGCAGCTGTCTTCCTCGGAGACGTTTGACCCCTACTCGTTCAAGATCGCACTGTGATTTAAGCATGATAAGTTGGGGAAATAAGGTTTTCTGTAATCAATCAGTAAAGGTGAACTCTTCGTGCTGTTATGGCTCTGTCTGTCCATGGATGGATGGATACTGTGACTCTTATAGTATCACAACATACTTGATAACTTATCAATCCATGTGGGGTGTATTTATGTTATAATTGAAAAAAATAATAAATTAAATATAATATAAAAATATTACATGTTACTGAACCGGTTGTGGATACCCGACCCGACCCGAGATTTTTCGGGTTCCGGTCAACATCAATGCTACCTTAAAGCACTGGTCAATCTCACCTGCAATTCTCATTGATGGATGCATTCACTCAGCTTTGTGGGAATGTTGGTATGAACTTACTTATGCATCATCATGTTCATGTGCTTGCTTGCTCTAAGTTTTGTCTACCATTAAGCCCTTTACTAGAAAATGTGATTGGCTTTGGCAAACTAATAGCTTCTCCCTATTAGGTTTGGTGTTAGTAACAACCTTATTCATATTCACGGTTCCCTTCCTCATCACAATCCATGTCGTCGTCATCATCATCGTCCTCCTCCTCTTGGTCGTCCATGTCGTCGTCTCTGTCATCATCGTCGTCCTCCTCTCGGTCGTCGTCCTCATCATTAGTATCATCATCATCAGACTCGGAGGTTGAGTCTGTAGCTTGATGAATGTAAATAAGATCACCACTAACAGTAAAATCTTCAAAATTAAGGGCAGTAATGTCCTCAAGAAAATTCCAGAATTCCACTTCATCATCTTTGTCACCAACATTGTCATCATTTTTGTCACCATCTTCGTCACCATCTTCGTTACCAACATCTTCGTCATCAGCATCTTCCTACGTAGAGAAAGCAAGCAAGAACAGTACATCAAGGGATGTATCGTGGACAAGTGAGAGAAGAGCTAGATCGAGATTGACGGTACTACCTACCTCGTCTCCAGCGTCCTTGTTATAGAAACAGCAAGCCACATATGGTAATTTCATAATCTGAGAGGAAAAAAGTGAGTTAAATATAAAAATTTACTGACAACTAACTACGATTGTAGAGAAGATGAGAAGCGGAAAGGTTAGGGTGGTGCTTACATCGTGGTGCTTACATCTTCATCTTCAATATTGCAGCCACGGATGTATTGAGGTTGGATGCGATATACATCGGGGGTGTCTCCCGTCATGGTCATACTTCTCTTAACCACTACGATTCTAGCGGAATATCCATTATCAATCCCGTTCGAGAACGGATTAAGTTGAGAATTGTACGTTTTGCACATATTGAATAAAATAGTGAAATTTTATTATTTTATAAAGTTGAAAAAGTACCACTATTTACAATTTATAACTTTTAATTAAAAATAAAATCGAACATTTATCAGTAAATAATATTCTTTTTATTTTGCTAAAAAAGGAACCATATATAATATTTTAGTACAATATTAGTATTAGTGCTCACCCAAAATAATATTTAAATCTAACTCAACTAAATTATATATATATATATTATATTTTAAAATTATAAATCAAAACTTAAATAATTATTTATTATTATATTGATAAATTATATATATTAAAATTTTTAGAATTTTAAGTTATCCCATTTAAACGGTTAAATAAATATTTATATATTTATTAACAAATATATAGGTAAATAACGGTTATATAGTGTTAGAAAATATATGTACCCACTTAAATTTTATAAAATATAGGGTTATTAGAATGTAATAAGTAAACTCTTAAGTGCTTAGTAATTATTTAAATTGAATAGATAAAATTTTAATGATGAAAATTTTAATAGTAGAATTTGAGTTTTTTTTATAAAATTAATAACATTTTTAATATTTTATATAATTAATTTAATTTTTTTAAATATATAGATAGATCAATTGGTTTAAGAGTTATTTTAAATAATATTTTATTTCAAATATATATCTATAACTATATTTACTCTTGATGAGTTAATGAGTTAAGTTAGGAGACAGATGGAGCTTCATTGGTTAAATTACATATATTTTACTGATTAAAAGGTTTGAAGTAATATCTTAATTGAAAAATAATATAAATAATTAATATTTTTAATAAATATACTTAATTCTCATATGATAAGATATATTTTGATACTTTATTACTGTTATTTACATGTATTTTTATAAATTAGTATAGTTACTTAATTTTAATTCACTTACTAGTTATTTATTTGAATAGATAAAATTTTAATGATAAAAATTTTAATAGTAGAATTAGAGTTTTTTTTACAAAATTAATAACATTTTTTTATAATATAGCATTTTTAATATTTTATAAGATTAATTTAATTTTTTAAATATATAGATAGATAGGTCAATTGGTTTAAGAGTTATTTTAAATAATATTTTATTTTAAATATATATCTATAACTATATTTACTGATGGGTTAAATTACATGTATTTTACTAACTAGAAGGTTTAAAGAAATATCTTAATTGAAAAATAATATAAATCTATAAATTAATAATTTTTTTAATAAATATACTCAATTCTCATGTGATAAGATGTATTTTAATACTTTCTAACCGTAATTTACATGTATTTTTATAAATTAATGTATTTATTCAATTTTAGTTGACTTACTAATTATTTGTTTAATAGTAAAAATCCAATTTTGGTTGACTTATTTTCTATTACTTATTTGTTAATGTAGATTTTTGTTATCAATTAATATATAAATATTTATTTAATCATCTAAATGTTGTATATTAAAATTATAAAAATTTTAATATATATAATTTATCAATATAATAACAAAAAATTATTTAAGTTCTAATTTATAATTTTAAAATATAATATATATATATATAATTTACTTGAATTAGATTTAAATATTATTTTGGATCAACACTAATACTAATATTACAAAGTATTATATACCACTTCTTCGTAGAGAAAAAAAATAAGGTTTATATATCCACTTAAATTTAATAAAATATATAGTTATTAGAATATAATATAACAATGGTTATTAGTATTTATTTAAATTGAATAGACAAAATTTTGTCGGTGAAAATTTTAATAGTAGGATTAGAGTTTTTTTACTAAATGAATAATATTTTTTTTATAATATAGCATTTTAATGTTTTATATGATTAATTTAAGTTTTTAAATATATAGATAGATAGATTAAATAGTTTAAAAGTTATTTTAAAAAATATTTTATTTCAAATATATATCTATAACTATATTTACTCTTGCCGAGTTAACTCGTCAAGTTGGGACACACATGAATACTCGCATGTATAATATCTTAATTGAAAAATAATATAAATTTATAAATTATTAATTTTTTCAATAAATATACTCAATTTTATATTTCATTTGATAAGGTATATTTTGATACTTTCTAATAGTAATTATTGGTTATTTGTTTAATATTATAAATATTCGTTAGGTAGTGCATTAATATAGTTATTTTTTTAAAATGTACTTAGTTTTTATTACCTATTTGTGAATGTAGATTTTTAGGTGTTGTCAATAAATATAAATATTTATTTTATCGTCTAAATATTTTAAAATTTTTAAAATATAATATATATATATATAATTTACTAAGTTAGATTTAAATATTATTTTGGGTCCACACTAATACCAATATTAGTAGAGTACGCTCATTTTTTAGAGAAAAAAAATAGGGATTATGTATCCACTTAAATGTAATAAAATATAAAATGTAATACATCAAAATTTTCATAAATAGTATATATTTAAGTCGAATAAATATTGATGGTGAAAATTTTAATAGTAAAATTAAAATTTTTTTACAGAATTAATAATATTTTTATTATAATATAGAATTTTTAGAGTTCTATATGACTAATTTAATTTTTTAAATATATAAATAGATTTTTCAATTGTTTTAAGAGTTATTTTAAATACGTATGTAGAACTATATTTACTCTTTATGGGTATAATATTTTATTTCAAATATGTATGTAGAATTATATTTACTATTGATGGGTCAACTAGTCAAGATGGGAGCAGCTGGCTTGGTCAAATTACATGTATTTTCCTAACTAAAACAATTCGAGTAATATACCAATTACAAAATAATATAAATCCATAAATTATTAACAATAATTGATTAATATTAAGTAATATTGTGTGTTTAATCCCAAAATGATAGTTTTTTTTATAAATATTTAAAATAAAAAATATATATAATAGTAATTGTTGAGAGAATTAATTTTGATTTAACTAAAAATAAGGAATATTATAAACTTAATATAAAATTGATAATTTTGTAAATATTAAAAAAAGACTATATAATTTTATTAGAGAATTTTTTAGATTTGAATTAAGTATGTTAAAAATACTCTTATTATATAATATATTAATTATTATAAAATAATTTTATATATAATAAATTAAATATAAATGTATGTTATAAAAATTATAATATTATTTTATTTTTATTTTAAATAATAAATAATTATATTCCTTGGTAAGTTTTACACTTCTTTTCTCCTAAAATTTCCTTATAGTTATACCATTGCGAATATCTAACCTTAATTACATTCCTTGATACCATCTTCTCATTCTTACCTTTACCCTTGAGATTTTACGAGTACTTCTCGTCTATCTCAACTCATTCTCACTTGCTCCAAATACTCATCTATTCCTTTAACGTGGAGTTTACATCCCCTTTGTTTTTAAAATCTCTCGTTTATCCTGCAGAAAATCTATTTAACATTTTCATAGCTTTTGGGTCATTACTCCGATTTTAGCCATTGATCTCTTTAAGGCTTTCCTCTTCTCTTATTTCTCAAAGGTTTTAGTCTTTTCACCCTTTTCTTCTTTACTAGAATTGTGACTTTCATAAGGGTCAGTTCGTTAACTGCCCTACCCGTATTATCCTCTTAGTTTAATTGTTTTGAGATGGTTGTCTCTCAAATCTTCGTCTCCTTTGTATCCACCCCTTTGCCTTATTTAGGGTGTACTCCTTACTACTCCCTAGTTCTTATTAGAGTGTAGTTTATTCTTCCAAATGATTTGGTTATTATGGGTTATTTTCTTCAATTGGATTTGTCTAAAATCCCTATTTGGTTCCCTGCTCTCTTACAAGTAGATCATACTTGGCCCTCTAGGTATTTATTTAGTCGCCTATGTCCTTTAATAAGATCCTGATTCCTGGTCTAGTTTATGATATCGCATCTGTTGATTACCTTAGATTGGAACTTCCTCTTTTCCATGACTCCACTTCTTATCTTCATTCTTCTTCTAGGGACTTCCATCTTGAAATTTTAACGTTCACTTTCCTCTATTTCTCCTTGAAAGTTCTCCCTTCATTATTTTCTTATACTTCCCGACCTTTGTATGGTGATTCAACTTAGCTTTCTTCCTTATCTTCTATTCCTTTTTGTTTCACATCCTTATCTCCAAACAGAGTCCTTTATTACTATCGAGTTCCTAAGGATGTGTGTCCTAACTCTTTTCCAAGTATTGGTATTATTCCAATAGTTTTTTTTCTATCGCACTTCTTTCCCTTCTCCTTTCTCTTTGTCCTGTCTTAATTATCTTAACATCTTTAGTGCTTCCCCTAACCTTCCTTCTTTCTTCCCGATCAACTTTCATTCCTTTGGTTTTCCTTGGAATAGTCTATTCTTATTTGTTTTCTTCACTTTGTTCCTTTGAACCCTTCCTTAACTAATTCCTCTACTCTTTAATGCTCACTTCCTTTTGTTCTAACTTCTTCTTCCTTCCCTTAGCTAGGATTCGTCTTCCTTGGGTGACTCTAAGAATCTCTTCCTTACCAAATTTTTATTGTACTTCTGAGGATAATTTTAAAGATTGAGGTTAATTGGAAATAACCCATTTTCCTTCCTTGGGTGATTTCCTATCCTTTTATGTTGATCTTTATTTGCATACACTTATTGTTTGAATTTTTCAAGGAAATTCAAAAGTTTTAGGAAGAAGTATTTAACTTTCATTCATTAGAGAAATATTTTCTTGGCTTATTATAGAAATTTTCTACCCCTAATCCTTTGGGGTCATAGGTCGAGAGTTAGCCTTAGAATGGTTATGAGACTCTTGATAAGAAGAAGGCTTTGAGGAATTAGTTGGAGTCCATTTGTATTCCCTTATGGGATGAATTTCATGTATGGCCTACAATCCGTATCGCCTTAGTACATCTACCTCACACTCATATGTCCACTTCATCCATTGGGAGTGATTAAAGCTGGACTGAGTAGGTGGGGGTACTTGGTGGACCTTCATGAAGGTGGCATACGCATCACAGTAGTTGTCCTAGACCTCCTTCTTGGTTGGATTCCTCTCCTGTTGTTGTGGGGTTGAAGGAGGGGTTGGGCTCCTAGGAAGAGGTACAAATTACTTTTATCTTGGAGGAGGGTATGTAATGCCTTCTGGTTCCAATAAGGCTCCCACCAGTTTATGATAATCTTCCACCATGTCCTCGGGTACTCTTTTCTCACCTTTTAAGAATCTTTGAACGACTGCCTCCCTTGGGTTTTGTGTCTTTTTTAGGGTTATGGGTGGAGGATTGGATTTCACAGCGAAGTTCCTAGGGATTCTCCTCCCAACATGAGAGTTAAAGTTGGATTAATGTCAGGGCATAATATTGATAATTTTTCAAGGGAACTTGGCTCTGATACCACTCAAGTTGTCACGCCCCGACCCGGTTTGGTCAGATCCTCGTGAACAACCCTGGCCTGATTTGGCTAGGGTCTGATGGACAACCCGCCACTCTCTCGAACCTCAAGGAGGGCTCTTTGGGGTCAAGAGAGTCAGACGTATTACTTGTCATGCTTTTCCTGGATAACATTTAACAAAACTGAAACTTTTAAATTTGTGTACCTGGTTTTGGGTCTGAGGGGAAAAACCGGTGTAATTGTATTCCTTCTTGAAAATGTTTAGAGGGAGGGGTGAGGTAAACAACTTAGTGACTGGGATAAAATTCTTTTCTGAAGGTTTAATCTACCAATTTCAGTTATTTGATGATTCACTTATTTATGGGTGGGTTTTACAAATTAACAATTGCCCTCCTCCTATCATAGGAGGGGTCACACATTCGTAGAACAGTCCTTGACTACGCCACCTGTGGATCGGAGCGCCTTTACCGTCCACCCTGATAGAGAGATACTGCCTCTACCCGGAGTTTGTGCAGACATCAGTAGTTCGGCCCTAAACTCAAGATCTTCCACCATGTCCACTCAATGGGATGAGACCTCATTCCCCCTACTGCCTTGGTCTCCGTGCGCAGTAAGCCTTCGGCTTCACGACCTACTAAAGGACAATACTGCCCTTATGCTACCTGGGTCGTCTAGCAGTCCTTGAATCCCATCACTACCTCCTGCTAGGTGTCCTGATGGCTCGAACATCATGCTTCATGCACAATCAACAAGCTTTTTAGGTTATAGCCATTATCTTTGGTCCTCTCGCACAACGGTCTGTCAGCTTGGCTGCGGCCCCACCACACGTATTGACCCAACATGTTTGACGACTTGGCTTTAGTAGAGCAGTGGTTCGGCCCAACAAGCTCGACAACTCAGCTTAGCTTGATGGGTATCACGCAAGTTCCCATTATTCAGATCTTTTAGACTCATGTATCACATGTCTGTTTTGTATAGGTCAGTGCTCGTATCCACCAGCCTTAGGCCCACTAGCATTTAGAGTCTAAGCTCGGAATTAGCTCCCAAATGTTTTAAGCAAAGGTACCTAGTCAGGGGATATTAATTCCAAGAAAATAGTTTTACAAAGCTTAAGCCATTATTCTAACTGGAATGGACGTTATAGTTGTTTCCACTCACTCGATGATTGTGGCGGGATCACACCAGTGGAGTTTGGCCTCGCGGTCTCTCTTCCAGAAGTAGGTGCTTGAATAGTTAGTCCTTACATGGCACGAATGTCCTTGTTAGGGTATTGAACTAAGAAATCGCACTTCTTGGCACATTTGCGTACATGCCTACAGTTGAATTAGAGCAAAAAGGTAAGCCAATTTGACTTCTCTTTGTAAATTCCAATCGGTGCTAGAGAGAGAACCGATAGATCTTTACTGACCAAATTCTTCCTCAATTCGACATGAATTGAGGTGATTCTTGATCCTAGGAGTAGCCTTAGGACAAGAGCTATCTGTTTAGATTGAAAGCTCGGACCATCGTGCCCTCGATGTTAAGCTTTCTCTCTCTACGTTCAATTTTTGGGCAAAGCTCCGTTTGAGCTCATTACGACATCAAATTGTGTGATTCAAAGTGCAATTGGATTGTATGAAGGTGTAGGAACTCCAATCTAACTTAATTTTTAATAATTAAACTCATTTGATTGGCTAATTTGATTAAATCAAATTCGGCTGAGTTAGAAGGTTGAAATTGGGTGAAAATTTGGGAAAATTTTGGGGATTTCAAAAATTTGAGGAACTAAAGTTCAATTTCATAAAATTTAGGGCCAATTGGGCATGAAAAAGATGTTTGAGGACAAATTGTTTAATTTTTTGAAAATTTTGGGGTGAAATTTACCATTTTTGTAAAGTAGGGGCAAAATTGTAATTTTAGAAAATTTAGGGACCAAATTTGAAATTTGGGAAACTTGAACCCCTTTTATGATTTTGAATAAATTGAGGCAGTAATGTCAATTTTAGAATTTTCAGTACTTAATTTGGGAGAAAATCAACATTAGGGACCTAAAGTTAAAGAAAAAAACTTTAGGGACCTAATTGCAATAAATTGAAAAGTTTGAGTATTTCATCCATTCACAATAAATGAAGGCTATTATGTAAACCCTGCACTTTTGAGTTAAGGAAAACTGGGAAAAGAACCGATCAAACCAAGTAAAAAAATCGAGCTGGTTTACATTTGGGAACAAGTAATATGAAAATTTACAACTTACGGGTTATTCAAATGGTTCATTAAACCTTGGAAAAGAAACTTAATACAAATTAGAAGTCAAAAATCAAATTAGTTCAGGTGAACGAGATTCCATAAGAACTTTGAAGTAAAAAATCAACTTGGAAGTATGTACGGCTTATCATAAATAGCCATAAATTAATATATATTTAATTATTGTAATTAATACAAATAATTTAATACTGAAATTAAATTATTAAAATTAATACCAATAATTTATGGCAATATTAGTACTAGTAATAAATCTCTCCCATTTAATACACGGTTTTACACCTATATAAAGAGATCATCCCCATTCATTCTCCTCACACCCGAACACTTTTCTCTCTACTACTCCATTTCCCGATGAAGTTTAAACCAGAGCTTCGACTTGTACATTTTTCTTAACCTCGAAAGGAGAGGTCGGGCTCTTTAGAACCTAGGAGAAGTCATGTAAAACCCGCCCTTTTGAGTTAAGGAAAATAGGAAAAAGAACCGATCAAAACAAGTGAGGATTTAGAACCGGTTCACAAACCCGATCATTTCTGAATGGGCAATTTGGGAATTTACAACTCTCGGGTAATCCAAAGAGTTCATTAAACCTTGGAAAAGAAACTTAAGACAAAATAAAAGACAAAAACCAAATTGGTTTAGGTGAATAAGATTTCATAAGAACTTTGAAGTTAAGCATGCTTACCCAAAAGTAATGTGAGGATGGGTGACCTCCTGGGAAGTATGATTTTTTTTGTAACCCGAAAAAATTTTATGCGGCTTATCATAAATGGCCATAATATATATTTAATTATTGTAATTAATACCAATAATTTAATACCTAAATTAAATTATTGAAATTAATACAAATAATTTAATACCGAAATTAAATTATTAAAATTAATACAAATAATTTATGTCAATATTAATACTAGTAATAAATCTCTTCCATTTAATACACAATTTTACACCTATATAAAGAGGTCATCCCCATTCATTTTCCTCACACCTGAACACTTCTCTCCCTCTCTCTACTACTCCATTTCCCGGCGAAGCTCGAACCAGAGTTTCGACTTAAACATTTTTCTTAGCCTCGGAAGGAGAGGTCGAGCTCTTTAGAACCGGTGAGAAGACAACTATCTGATAGCAAACTCCAGTCAATCCGAGAATCGTTGGAGAAGCGCTGGCATGATGGAATAGTGAAGCAGCTCCGGCGGACCGAAGCTAACCTATTTCGGTCAAGCTGAAATCGGCCATTTCAAGCCCTCCCAACACTTCCTCAGCCTTTCCACGGCTGAATTAGGACCAAAAAGTAAGCCAATTCGGCTCCCCTTTACAATTTTTTATCGGTGCTAGAGAGAGAGTCGACTGAATTTCAATGACGAAATTCTAATCTAATTCCGCATCAATTGATACGATTCTTGATTCTAGGATGAACCCCAAGATGAGAGCTATCTGCCCAGATCGAAAGCTCAGACCGCCGTGCCTTCACCGGTGAGTAATCAAAGCTTTCTCTCTCTATAGTTCATTTTCCGGCGAAACTCCGTTTGAGCTCGTCCTAGCATTAAAACTTGCAATTTACATTTCTAAAGAATCGTATGAACATGTAGAAACTTAATTTTAACTTCAATTTCAACAATTGGAAACGTTTGATGGGTCAATTTGATAAAATCAAATTCGGCTGTGTTAAGAAGTTGGAATTGAGGGAAAATTGAGGATTTTTGAAATTCAAAGGACCAAAATGAAATTTTATGAAATTGAGGGTCAATTGGGCATGAAAATAATGTTGGAGGACCAATTGAGGAATTTTGAAATTTTTGGGGGCAAAATTTACCATTTTTGTAAAGGAAGGGCAAAATGGTAATTTTGGAAAAGTTGGGGGACCAAATTGGAAATTTGGGAAATTAAACCTCTTTTATGAAATGGAATAAATTGAGGTCCTATGATAAATTTTAGAAGTTTCGGGACTCAATTTGAGGAAAAGCCGGCATTTGGGACTTAAAGTTAAAGATAAATAACTTCAGGGACCTAATTGCAAATAAATGAAAGTTTGACTTTCTCATTCATTTGGAATGAATGAAGGCGATTAGGCCGAAGGATAATGAACCAAGTTGTTCATATCGTGTAGGAATACGAAGTACCGGGAATGCCAGCAAGGACAAGCTCGTGTGAATACCAAGAATCGGTTTAGTGGAATTCACGTCATTAACAGGTGAGTGGGTTTACTAACATCATACCCGGTTGGGAGGATGAGTACAACTTAAAATTAAAAACCACTTACCGGTTGTGAGTGAAAATTTTATATCATACCCGGTTGGGAGGATGAGCACAACTTAAAATTAAAAACCACTTACCGGTTGTGAGTGGAAATTTTATATCATACCCGGTTGGGAATGATAAGTACCTCCGTATGAAAACCTACTATTAAGTGGTATTTTAAACATCACTACTTAGAGGAAGTGATGTGAAAATCATGCGAAAAAACTACTTACCGATTGTAAGTAAATCATACCTGATTGGTATGATGAGACTTCCTCGAAGTAAGTTGAAAACCCGTTCATCGGTTATGAACGGAAATGTCCTTATACCCAGGCAGTATAATGGATTGAGAAAACATATGTTTTGTTGAAAGTGCTCTTCCTTGACTGTGTGCCAATGCTTAAACAATTTGGGAGACCTTCTCGACGGGAGCTCGAATAGCACTGATAGGTCGAGGGCCTTGGTTTTGGAACTTGGGGGCTAAATGCCCGATTTTAAAAATCTCGTACAGTGGGCCCAAGGCCAGTTGACACAAGCAGGAGCTTGTAAACGAACATGATATATGTGCCATAAAACTTAATAAGTGAATTGTTTGGCCATGGTACCAAGATAGGATCGATATGCTCAATCAACTAGCGGCAGTGCGACATGACAGGTCGATGGACCAGTCAAGACAAATAACTGCGGGTTGAGTTAAGTGTCGGAGCCGTTGGACCAGTGGCACCACAGATTACATGGCAATATGAGAAAACATTGTTTGTGCATACACTGTGAGTACGAGATCATCAAGACACCCATGGGGGTTAGTGATGCGTCCGAAGGGCACTGGACGACCTGGTGGCTATAAGGGCAACTCGTCGTTCCAGGTGTATGTACGAAATTTGGAGTAGCACCATGCGCATGAGACCGGGGTGGAGACAGGATGAGGTCTCTGTCCTCATATGGACACGAAGAAGTGATTTCGGGATTGTGGGTCGGATGTCATGTGCACCCACTCATTCCCAGGGTAGAAGTGGTCATACTTCTATCCGGGTGGCAGGAAAAGTCGCTCCGAAGCCACTAGCGGGTTCAGTAGTGATACTGACTTGCGAATGTGTGTAACCTTCATGATAAAGGATGTGTGTTGGGTGATGACACACCATGGTAAATAAGAAATGGTGGAAAACCCAAATTTTTAAATGAAGGGATTTTTGAAAATAAAGGAGTCTGACACACTCCATATAAATGTTTTTCTTAAAAGTCAAAAGCTTTTAAAAACCCATTAACTGAGTAGTCATACTCACCCCCTCCCTTATATCCCTTTCAGGAAATCCTGAAAAGCCTCCCCTTAAAGACCGTCAACTAAGATGCCTGTAAGATATGTATGTAAAGTTTTAAATTTCATACGGTTTTGATTATGCTATTCCAGGAAAAGGTGCAGGTTAAATGACGCCTTACTCTTTACGATTTACAATAAAGGGAAATCCTTTAATAAATTGGGAGAGTGACGGGTTGATCACGGGGATCCGACCAAATCGGGTCGGGGCATGGAAAGTCAACTATCTGATAGCAAACTCCAATCAATACAAGAATCACTAGAGAAGCGCCGACATGATGGAAGAGTGAAGCAGCTCCGGTGGACCGAAACTACCCTATTTCAACCGAGTTGAAATTGGCCATTTCGAGCCCTCCTCAGGCCAAACCAAGCCTTCCCAACACTTCCTCACCCTCCAACGGCCAAATTATGACTAAAAGGTAAGCCAATTCGGCTCTCCTCTACAATTTTCGGTCGGTGCTAGAGAGAGAACCGGCAGAATTTCATTCTAACTCAATTCAGCATCAATTAATGCGATTCTTGATTCTAGGATGAACCTCAAGATGAGAGCTATCTACCTAGATCGAAAGCTCGGATGCTGTGCCCTCACCAGTGAGAAATCGAAACTTTCTCTATGTACAGTTTGTTTTCTAGTGAAGCTCTGTTTAAGCTCATTCCAACGTTAAAATCTATGATTCAAAGTTTCTTAGAATCGTATGAACAAGCAGGAACTCAATTTCAACTCCAATTTCAACAATTAGAAGTGTTTGATCAGTCAATTTGATGAAATCAAATTTAGTAGTGTTGAAGAGTTGAAATTGGGGGAAATTAGAAGTGCTCTCCCCTCACTGTGTGCCAATGCTTAAACAATTTGGGAGACCTTCTCGACGGGAGCTCGAATAGCTCTAATAGGCAGGGGGCCTCAGTTTTGGAACTTGGGGGCTAAATGCCCAATTTTGAAAATTTCGTACAGGGGACCAGTTGGCACGAGCAGGAGCTCGTAAACGAACATGATATATGTGCCATAAAACTTAATAAATGAATTGTTTGGCCAAGGTACCAAGATAGGACCGACATGCTCAGTCAACTAGCGGCAGTGCGACATGACCGGTCGACGGACCAGTTAAGACAAACAACTGCGGGTTGAGTTGAGAATCAGGGCCATTGGACTAGTGGCACCACATATTATATGGCTTGATAAGAAAACATTGTTTATGCATGCACTATGAGTACGGGATCATCAAGATGCCCATGGGGGGTAGTGATGTGTCCTAAGGGTCTTGGACGACCCAGTGAGTATAAGGGCAGATCGTCGTTCCAGGTGTCTGTGCGAAATTTGGAGTAGCACCAAGCGCATGAGACCGAGGTGGGGACAGGATGAGGTCTTTGTCCTCATACGGACACGAAGAAGTGATTTCGGGATTGTGGGTCGGATGTCACGTACATCCACTCATTCTCAGGGTAGAAGTGGTTGTACTTCTATCCGGATGGCAGGAAAAGTCGCTCCGAAGCCACTAGTGGGTTCAATAGTGATACTGACTTGCGAACGTGTGTAACCTTCATGATGAAAGATGTGTGTTGGGTGATGACACACCGGTAACTAAGAAATAATGGAAACCCCAAATTTTTAAATGAAGGGATTTTTTAAAAGAAAAGAAGTCTGGCACACTCCATATAAATATTTTTCTTAAAAGTTAAAAGTAGACTTTTGAAAAACCATTCACTGAGTAGTTGTACTCACCCCTCCCTTATATCCCTTTCAGAAAATCCTGGAAAGTCTACCTTGAAAGAGCATCAACTAAGATACTTGTAAGACAGGAATGTAAAGTTTAAAATTTCATGCAGTTGGCCCTCTTACGACTGAATTAGAACTGAAAGGTAAGCCAATTTAGCTCCCCTCTGTAATTTCCAACCGATGCTAGAGATAGAACCGGTATAAGTTCGATGATAAAATTCTTACTCAATTTGGCATCAATTGATGTAATTCTTGATCCTAAGAGTAACCTCAGGAAGATAGCTATCTACCAAGATTGAAAGCTCAGACCGTCGTGTTCCAGACAGTGAGCATTCGAAGTTTTCTCTCTCTACGTTCTATTTTCCGACGAAGCTCCATTTGAGCTCGTTCCGGTGTTAAATCGTGCGATTCAAAGTGCAATTGAATTGTATGAAGATGTAGGAACTCCAATTTAACTTCAATTTTAGCAATTAAACTTGTTTGATCGGTCAATTTGATGAAATTAAAATTGGATGTGTTGGAAAGTTGAAATTGGGGGAAATTTTGGAGATTTTGAAAATTCGAGGGACTAAAATATAATTTTATAAAATTGAGGGCCAATTGGGCATGGTAAAAGTGTTGGAGGACCAATGGAGCAAATTTGGGAATTTTTTGGTTAAAACTTACTATTTTTGTAAAGTAGGGGCAAAATGGTAATTTTGGAAAAATTGATGACCAAATTGCGAATTTGGGAAACTTGAACCCCTTTTATGAAATTTAATAAATTGAGGTCCCAAGAGGAATTTTAAAAGTTTTGGGACTCAATTTGGGGAAAACCCGGCTTTTGGAGCCTAAAGTAAAAGAAAAAGAACTTTAGGGACCCAATTACAAATATTTGAAAAATTATATATTTTTAGTTATTCATAATGAATGAAGGCTGTCAAGCCAAATGATAATGAACAAAGATGTTAATATCGTGTAGGAACACGAGATATCGGGAATGTTAGCTGAGACAAAGTTCACAAAGGGCGAAAGCCGATTTAGAGTAAATACACTACATGATCGGGTGAGTGGGATATTTAATATCATACCCGGTTGGGATTATAAATATCTCGAAAATAAAAATTCACTACTAAGTGGTATTTTAACCATCACACCTGAGAGGAGTGATGTAGAAATCATGCGAATAATTATCGGTTGTAAGTAGATCATACCCGGTTGGTATGATTAAACTTCCTAGAAAGAAGTGGAAAACCCACTTATCGGTTATAAGTAGAGATGTCATCATACTCGGTTGGTGTGATTGACGACTGAAAAGTTTATATTGTTAGAAGTGCTCTCCCCTTACTGTGTGCCACTACTTAAAATTTTTGGAAGACCTTATTGACGGGAGCTCGAATAGCTCAGTTAGGTCGGAGACCTTGGTTTTGGAACTTGGAGGCTATTATGCCCGATTTTAAAAATCTCGAACAGTGGGCCCTAGTCCAGTTGGCACGAGGAGGAGCTTGTACAAACATTATTTTAAGCCATAAAAACTTAAGTGAATGAATTGTTTGGTCATGGTACCGAGACAGGACCGACATACTCGATGGACTAGCGGTAGTGCGACATGACAGGTCTTTGAACTAGTCAAGATAAACAACTACAGGTCAAGTTGAGGGTCGGAGCTGTTGAACTAGTGGCACCGCAGATTATGTGGCTTATGTGGAAAAATTATTGATTTGTGTATGCACTATGTTGCGCCCAAGAGGGGTAGTGATGCGTCCTAGGGCTCTGGACGACCTGGTGGAGATAAGGGCAGTTAGTCGTACCAGAAGTCTTGATAAGCTCAACGTAACTTCATGTGCATGAGACTGGGGTAGGGATGGGATGAGGTCTCTGTCCTCAAATAAACACGAAGTTTGGTTATGGGATTGAAGTTCGGATGTCGCGTACATCCACTCATTCTCAGGGTAGAAGTGGACGTGTTTCTATTTAGGTGGTCGGTAAAGTCACTCTAACACCACAAGTGGGTACAATGGATAGGCTGGCCTACGAATGTGTGTTACTTCATGATGAAGGGCGTGCGTTTTTTGATAAACACCGTTGTGATGAGAAATGGTTATAAAAATTGAGATTTTGAAATAAGAAAATTTAAAGGAATTAAGTAGTCTAGCACACTCCAATTTGAAAACTATTTTTATCAAAACTTTATTTTTAAAAATACTCATTTACTGAGTTATAGAAACTCACCACTCTTTTTATTCATTTTCAAGAAATAGAGAAAATAACTAGGGATAACACCAAGGCTTACCCTCTGTTAAGTATGCTTAATTTTTTATAAGCTTACATTTTATTTGATATATGTCATTTCAAGGAATAAGGTTGAAAGTACGTTTGGCTCCTCCTTAGTTAAAGAAGGAGGAAACTCCTCTTGAATCAGAACGGCGGGTTGTTCACGAGGATCCGACCAAACCGGGTCAGAGCGTGATAACTTGAGTGGTATAAGAGCCTAGTTCCCTTTAAATATTATCAATATTATACCATGACATTAATCCAACTTTAAACTATCATGTAGGAAAGAGAGATCATAGGAAGTTCGCGGTGAAATCCAGTCCTCCACCCATAACCCTTAAAAAGCCACCTAACCCAAGTAAGGAAGTCATACAAATGTTCCTTAAAGGGCAAGAAAAGAGTACCCAAGAACATGATGGAAGACTACCGAAAACTGGTAGGAGCATTTTTTAAACCGGAAGACATCATATACACTCCTACCAGACAAGAGGAATCATTATCTACTCCTAGAAGCACAACTCCTACTACTCTAATCCGACAACAAATAGAGAGAAATCAAAATAAGGAGAACTCGGATAATTACTGGTATAGTATTGACATCTCTAGTGGTATACAAGGAAGGAAAATAGTTTTGCACCATTTGCCCAAAAGATAATAGAATTTAGAATGTATTTATATATATATATATATATATTAGATTTAATTTACATTTTAATTATTAATTTGGAAATTATGGGTTTAGATTTTTTTTATTTTCTTTATTGATTCCCTATATATATATATGATCAAACACAACCGCACTAACTTTCTCTCAAAAACAAACACAGCTGACCCCTTCTTTCTTCCCATCACTAAATCTCGAGAATTTCCACTGAAAAGTGAGAAAACATGGTCAAATTTAACCCCAGCGAACTGGAACTTGTAATGAAATACTTGAAACAAAGATTAATCGACCACTATGAGAATAGGATGCCATTCACCTACCATCACTTAATGCCTGACTTTGACCCCATAAGTATGCATCCCAAGGATATACGGGCTGAAATTAAGAGTAAATCACTCACTTCCCATACAAATCACCTTTTTTTTGTTAATGAAGATTATGATTGATGTAGAATATTTATGTTCACATGGTGGTCCACTTTTTGGTGTGAAGGGCTTGTGAACGTCAAGTCCAAGGGAGTATCGTTCTTCTTCTGGTCCCCGAAGAGGACCCAGCGAGGCACAATCAAGTGGAAGGTGTTGAATTGCGGTTTGTGGAAATATGGCTGTCGTGGCTTTATATATGAAAAGGACACGCCTAGAATCGTAGCGGTCAGGAGAAGTATGTACTTCTACGAGAAATCCCCCGGGAATAAGAACAAGACCAAGACCGGATACGTCCTCATTGTATATCGCATCCAACCTCAATACATCCAGGGCTACAATATTGAAGATGAAGATGTAACCACCACCCTACCTTTTCCACTTCTCATCTTCTCCACAATCCACAATCGTAGTTAGTTGTCACTAAATTTTTATATTTAACTCACTTTTTTCCCCTCAGATTATGAAATTACCATATGTGGCTTGCTGTTTCTATAACAAGTACGATTCAGACTCAGACGAGGTAGGTAGTACCGTCAATCTCCATCTAGCTCTTCTCTCACTTGTCCACGATCCATCCCTTCATGTGTTGTTCTTGCTTGCTTTCTCTACGCAGGACGATGATGACGAGGACGATGACCACGACGACAATGATGATAAAGATGATGAGGAAGGTGGTGACAAAAATGATGACAATGTTGGTGACAAAGATGATGAAGAGGAATTCTGGAATTCTCTTGGGGACATTATTACCCTTGATTTTGAAGATTTTACTGGAAGTGGTGATCTTATTTACGTTCATCAAGCTACAGACTCAACCTCCGAGTCTGATGATGATGATACTAATGATGATGACGACGACGACCGAGAAGAGGACGACGATAATGACATGGACGATCGAGAGGAGGAGGAGGACGATGACGACATGGACGACCGAGAGGAGGAGGACGACGATATGGACTATGATGGGGAAGGGAACCGTGAATATGAATAAAGTTATTACTAACACCAAACCTAATAGGGAGAAGCTATTCTATTACTGTTACTATTACTAGCACCAAACCTAATTGCTAGAATAGACTCACTCCTCAAATCAAATTAACTGTTCTATAAAAGAGAACGTCACAGTTACTTATATATTTACATATTGCACCCTCAAACTTGATCATCCACCCACTTATTTCAACACTTTAAATGTTTTCTTCCTAAATTTCCAAAATTTATCATATTAATAATTAGGTTTTACAGATTTTTAATTTTTTTTATTTGTCAAAATAAATTCTTATTAAATTATTAAATTTAATTTAATATCCATCCAATAAAAAAAATAAAAATAATATGTTTATCTTTTTCTCAATAATAAATATAAAATTATTGTATAAATTATTATTAAAATCAATTAATTATCGATTTTTTTAATATAAATATATTATTTTCTCAACAAAATACTATTTTATTATTTTATCAAATTCGATACAATATTCGTATAATAAAAAGGTGAAAATAAAATAATTTTATTATTTTCAATAATATATCTAAAATTAAGGTATAAAAGTATTTAAATCGCTTTACACTCATTCTTACTATAAAAATATATTAATAGATATGTAAATTAGTTGTTTAATCGTTTAATTAATATCACAATTAACACAATAAACACTCCAAAAATATTATGTAATGTAGCTATTTATCAATATAAGTGCGTACAATTTATATAACTTTTAATTACTTTTTTACAAGTATAATAAATAGTAATAAAGAGTGAAATTAAAATATTATTTTAGATTATCCTTTTTATTATGATTTTAGCTTGTTACTCAACTTTCAATAAGTGTGTGCAGTAACTAAGGAGTAGTAATTGTTTCCACTACCATATCAACTTGTGTTTTAGAATGAAAGTGATAATTATAATATTTTCATTTTCTCGATGATGAGATATATTTCGATACTATCTAATAGTTATTTACTTATATTTCTATCAATTAGGGTAATTACTTAATTTTAGTTGACTTACTAGTTATTTATTTAATTATGTAAATATCGAGGAAAAAAGAAATTCAATTCCTATTACCTAATTGTTAAAGTAATTTTTCACGTATTTCTCAATAAATATATAAATATTTATTTAATAGTTTAAATAATACACCTTAAAATTTTAAAATTTTTAATATATATAATTTATCAATATAATAATTAATAATTATTTAAGTTCTAATTTATAATTTTAAAATATAATATATATATATATAATTTACCTGAGTTAAATTTAAATATTATTTTGGATCAACACTAATACTAATATTGCACTAAAATATTATACACACCTCATTTTTTTAGCAAAAAAAAATATAGAGTTATTAAAATATAATAGAGCAATCTCTTCATTGGTGGGGAATTATTAGTATCTATTTAAATTGAATAGATAATTTTTTTATGGTGAAAATTTTAATATTAAAATTAGAGTTTTTTTTATAGAATGAATAACATTTTTATTATAATATAGTATTTTTAATATTCAATAGGATTAATTAAATTTTTTAAATGTATAAATAGATCAATTGGTTTAAGAGCTATTTTAAATAATATTTTATATCAAATATATATCTATAACTATATTTACTTTTGATGAGTGAACTAGTCAAGTTGGGACATGGAGCCTGGATTTGTTAAATTACATGTATTTTACTAACTAAATGGTTTCCATGAATATCTCAATGGTAAAATAATAAAAATTTATAAATTATTAATCTTTTTAATAAATATATTTAATTCTCCTGTAATAAGGTATATTTTGATAATTTATAACCTTTATATATATGTATTTCTATAAATTAATTTATTTATTTATTTTGGTTAACTTACACTTTATTTGTTTGATATTGTAAATATCCCTTGCATAGTGCACTAAGACATTTGTCTTTTAAAAAATGTACTTAGTTCTCATTAAATATTTATCAATGCAGATTTTGGGTTGTTGTTAATAAATATATAAATATTTATTTAATCATCTGAATGTGTATCTTAAAATTATAAAAATTTCAATATATATAATTTATCAATATAATAATGAATAATTATTTAGGTTCTCATTTAAATATATATATATAATTTACTTGAATTAGATTTAAATATTATTTTGTATCAACACTAATACTAATATTACACTAAAATATTATATATAGCTATGAAGCAAAAAAATAAGGCTTATTTATCAACTTATAATAAAATGTATAGTTATTAGAATATAGTAAATAGTAGGTAATTATTAGTATTTATTTAAATTGAATAGATAAAATTTTGATTGTAAAAATTTTAATAGTAGAATTATAATTTTTTTTACAAAATAAATAATATTTATTATAATATATGATTAATTTAATTTTTTAAATGTATAAATAGTTTCGTCAATTGTTTTAAGAATTATTTTAAATATGTATGTATAATTATATTTACTCTTAATAGTATAATATTTTATTTCAAATATGTATGTAGGTCTATATTTACTCTTGATAGGTCAACTAGTCAAGTTGGTACACACGTACAGCCTCACTTTGTCAAATTACATTTATTTTACTAAATGAAAGATTTGGAGTAATATATCAATTGAAAAATAATATAAATTAATAAATTGTTAACGTTATCAATAAATATACTCAATTCTCTTTGTAATAGTCAAGTGACTCCAACTATAAAATAATATTATTTTATATAGTTTTGTTAAGTGTTCTTTGGGTGAGAAATTTATTTTAAATAATTGATTAATATTAAGTAATATTGTGTGTTTAATCCCAAATTGATAGTTTTTTTATAAATATTTAAAATAAAAATATATATAATAGTAATTGTTGAGAGAATTAATTTTGATTTAACTAAAAATAAGGAATATTATAAGCTTAATATAAAATTGATAATTTTGTAAATATTTAAAAAAGAGATTATATAATTTTATTAAATAATTTTTTAGATTTGAATTAAGTATGTTAAAAATACTCTTATTATATAATATATTAATTATTATAAAATAATTATATATAATAAATTAAATATAAATGTATGTTATAAAAATTATAATATTATTTTATTTTTATTTTAAATAATAAATGATTATATATATATAAACTTCGGATTTCTCCGTCAGAAAGTTGAGGTGCTGGTACTGAAGGTGCAGGAGAAGATCGGAGGCACCACCTCGGCGGCCCTAAGAACTAAGAACTCTGTTGCCGTCCCTTAGAAGAAAAACATCTTCACCAAGAAAGAGTGAAGCGTCTTCCGGCGGTACGATTCATCCTTAAGAATTCGATGAATTCCAAGTACTAAGACGTCGTCTTTACTTTCTGTTGAAGAGTCTTCCCTCCCTGATTCGAAAGTGTTTTCTATTCAAGTTTCTTCTGACCAATTTACTTGGCAAGTGCTTTTGTTTTGTACTACTACAATTAAGTGAGAAAAATCAAACATTTATATGCCAAATGACTCTGCACAATGGTTGTTCTCGCGGGAATTTAAGTGTGCTTTCATGGTGCTGGAAACTCCATTTAACCATCTTTCGTTCATAGTCTTTGACATTGGGAGTGGAACCTAAAGAGACGTGCATAAAATTGAGGCATTCTTTTTTCTTGCTACACAACAGAGTAGATGGTTGACAGAAAAACAAGTGTGAGAATTTGCAGTGAATGGCTTAGGCAACATGGATTGAATGCATCAATGAAATGAGGATGCTTCAGCTTCTTCCTGACCAAAGCTGTATCCTTTGTATAGAACAGTACCCACCTATACCATTAAGCAGCATATCAAATCAGAAGCACTCCTTGCAGTTCATCGCCCCTCATGACAACTGCAAGCTCTATCTTCTGCAAGCCAATTTATCTCCATTCTCCATCATACTATGGCTGATGAATTGGAAAGTTTGACTACCCTACGCATTTCATATTGCAGGGCAATTGAAAGGTTGCGAATCTGTCCAGCTTAAAAAGTTTGCAGTTGCTGGTCATCAATGGATGTGAAAAGTTACAGGGACTTGAGGGACTAGAGAATTTGGAGGCATTGGAAGAATTAGATATACGCGAACTCAAATCATCAGTTCAAACTTTGCCTAGACTATCAAAGTTGAAGGTATTAGAAATTTTATGTACTGAGGGCTGTGAGAATCTACAAGGATTTGAGGGTCTGGAAGGTTTGGACAGGATGCAACATCTAGAAATTTCAAGATGCAAAGCAATTGAGAGATTGCCAGATTTGTCCAACTTCAAATTACTTCATTTTCTACATGCTGAAGATTGTGAGAAGCTACAACAACTCCAAGGCCTTGGTAAGCTACAACATCTGAGGATGTGTCTATTACAAGGAACCAAAGGCCCCCTTAGTCATCTTACCAGGATCTGTGCCTTCAGAGATAATGATGAGCTTAATGTCGGAGAGGAAATTGGCGACGAGCTCCTTTATGCTATTAAGCACTCCAATATATCCATACCCATCATCTCAAAGGATTATGCCTCCAGCAAGTGGTGCCTAAAGGAGTTGGCTTTCATGATGGAGTGCAGGGAGACACAAAAGTCTGATCGTGCTTCCCGTGTTCTACAAGGTGACTCCCAATGAAGTCCAACTCCAGACAGGGGAGTACTACACCACAGCCTTTCAACAGCACGCCCAAAAACAAGATTCTAAAACAGTTGAAAGGTGGACGAGAGCTCTTTCTAAGGTGGGATCCTTAGCTGGTTGGGAGGAAAAGAATGAGAATGATAGGTAATCCACTGAGTAGTACTCTAGAATCAGCATTCTTGTCTTATGCTTCAATTTCCAGATTTAGTATAAAGTCTCAATCTTGGAAATAATCAATCAAATCATAAATAAATCGCCAAGCAGTTCTAGCTGAAGTATTTACTCTTTACTCCCATATGCATGAAATATGTCTACCCACTTCTCTCAATTCCTCTTTTCCACCTATTTTATCCTCGATATCACCACAGATAATAATTCGTTTTTTCATGTTCACAAAATGATGTTCTTTATTTTTTGTGTGTGTATATAACTGTGACAATAAATTGTATCTTACAGATTTCAAGAGAAATTGATAAGCATGATTGTCACAAAGGTTTTGATGGAATTGAAGATGACTTATGTTTCCCTCAACAAAAATCTAGTAGGGATTGATGACAAGCTTGAAGTGGTCATGAGAATGCTAGCTCTAGAGGCCCAGGATGTAAGGTTTGTCGGGATTTGTGGAATGGGTGGCATTGGAAGGACAACTCTTGCAAAGTTAATTTATAATAAGATCTTGATTGATTTTGATACTTGTTGCTTCATTGAATACATTCAAGAAACATTGCCTGGCAGTGCTAATGGTCTTCAGCAATTGCAAACTCAACTTGTTGTTGACCTCATGAGGTGCAGCAGTATAAACTTTGCTACCATCGAGGAAGGAATCCATGTACTCAAGTGGAGGTTCCGTGAGAAGAAGGTGCTCATACTTCTTGATGATGTTAGCCGTGTTGATCAACTCAAAGCACTGGCCGCTGAGACTGTTTGGTTTGAGCTAGGAAGTAGAATAATCATCACCACTAGAAGCAAGAATGTCTTAAACGAAGCTCAAATTCATCATATCTATGATGTTGAGGAATTGGGAACAACTCAGGCCCTCCTGCTTTTTTGCAAGCATACCTTAAGGAGTAAGGCCCCCACAATCAAATTAAGACACTTATGAGAATAAATTGTGAAGGCAACTATAGGCTCTTTTTTGCATGGGAAAAATGTGGCAGTGTGGAATGCCACATCACAGAAGTTGAAGAAGGTGCCGAACACCGAAGTGGAACACAAGCTCATGATTAGCTATAATGCATTAGATCATGAACAACAACAAATGATTTTAGATGTCGCGTGCCTTTTCATCAAGGAAGACAAAAGAACAGTAGCTTACTTCTGGGAAGATAGCAATAAGTTTTCATATGGCCCTGATGCTGATATTGATGTCCTTCAATTGCTATCTCTCATTAAACTTGGGGATGATGGAAGGCTGCACATGCACAGTCAGCTTTGGGACCTTGGGAGGCGCATTGTTCGACGAGAAAATTATGATGAACCAGGGAAGAGGAGTAGGTTATGGGGTCAGGAAGCAATTGATGTGCTGCAAAGCAGACAGGTATTTTAAAAGTGCTTGAAACTTACCATCTTCTTCTATTTGCTCCTTTTTTATCCATGAAAATGTCTATGGTAGAGAAACTTTTTAATAGTTCCATTGAGGGGGTACAAACCCATTTAATTCTTTATTCACTTTCTTAGACAATGTTTAAATGGAGCAGGGATCAAACGAAATAAAGGCTATTCGACTAGAATATCTTCATGGTTTAGAGGACTGCTATTTCACACCTGATCAGTTCCAAAAGCTATCAAGTTTAAGCTTTCTCCACCTGGATTGTGCTAATCTTGATGGGAATTTTGAGCATCTTCTACCCCAACTCAAATGGCTTCGGTGGAAAGTATCTCGTTTCAGATACAGGGCAACAAATCTTAGTCCAAAGAGTCTCCTAATTCTTGATCTATCAGGTAGCCGTGTCACTCACAATTGGAATCTTTGGAACACAATTGAGGTATTGTTCTGCCTTATAAAATTATAACTATGTCGTGCTTATGATTATACAGCACAAGTTTGATGAAGTCGTTTTGGTAATGATTAATAAATAGAAAAACTCATATGCAGATGGCCATGAAGGTGAAAGTTCTCGACCTCAACAATTGTGATGAACTTTTGGGTTTAGAAGGCTTGAAAAGACTGTACATCCTGGTAATCTCAAGATGTAAAGCAATCGAGAGATTGCCAGATCTGTCATACTTGGAATCGCTTACTGAGCAAGCTACATGTTGAAGATTGCGAGAAGTTACAAGCACTAGAAGGCCTTGATAGGCTGTGCAAATTGGAAGAATTAAACATTAAGGGATGCAAATTGCTCCAAAAGTTGCCTGATCTATGGAATCTAACACTCTTGAGATATTTTGATGCTAATGGATGCGAGAAGTTGCAGCAAGTACAGGGGGTGAGCGCAACGAAAATGGTTCGACCTCCTCTGCAGAATGGTTGGGACCTGGAAGCTGATGCAATAGAGAAGCTGCAAGAACTAGGAGATAAGTTATAACCGCAAGGCATCTAGGGAGGGAGATACTGGAGGGTTGGAACTTAGGGATACTAAGGCGATGGTATGCTGATGGCTGTGACAACATACCTCAACTTGAGAGGCTGGAAGAATTGGAGATGTATCACTTACGGGTCAATCCACACTCAAATGTTGTGGAAATATATGAACCTTGTACAGGTTTGAGAAGGCTCTCTTTATTTCTGATGCAATAAGGAGTATAAGTCATGTGTTGGCTTCAAAAGGAACAAGAAATTCTGGAATTCTCATTTCGAAAATGGTAATTGTTGCACTGTTCAACACCTTAAAATAGTTTTACACCATTTGGCCAAAATATAATAGAATTTATAATGTATTTATATATATATATATTAGATTTAATTTACTTTTTGAATTATTAATTTGGAAATTATGGGTTTAGATTTTTTTAAAATTTTTTTGTAGATTCCCCATATATATATATATATATATATATATAAATGATCAAATACAACCGCACCAACTTTCTCTCAAAAACAAACACAGCTGACCCCTTCTTTCTTCCCATCACTAAATCTCGAGAATTTCCACTGAAAAGTGAGAAAACATGATCAAATTTAACCCCAGCGAACTGGAACTTGTAATGAAATACTTGAAACAAAGATTAATCGACCACTATGAGAATAGGATGCCATCCACCTACCATCACTTAATGCCTTACTTTGACCCCATAAGTATGCATCCTAAGGATATACGGGCTGAAATTAAGAGTAAATCACTCACTTCCCATACAAATCACCTTTTTTTTTGTTAATGAAGATTATGATTGATGTAGAATATTTATGTTCACATGGTGGTCCACTTTTTGGTGTGAAGGGCTTGTGAACGTCAAGTCCAAGGAAGGAGTATCGCTCTTCTTCTGGTCCCCGAAGAAGACCCAGCGAGGCAAAATCAAGTGGAAGGTGTTGAATTGCGGTTTGTGGAAACAAGGCTGTCGGGGCTTTGTATATGAAAAGGACACGTCTAGAATCGTAGCGGTCAGGAGAAGTATGTACTTCTACGAGAAATCCCCCGGGAATAAGAACATGAACAAGACCGGATACGTCCTCGTTGTATATCGCATCCAACCTCGATACATCCGGGGCTACAATATTGAAGATGAAGATGTAACCACCATCGTACCTTTTCCACTTCTCATCTTCTCCACAATCCACAATCTTAGTTGTCACTAAATTTTTATATTTAACTCACTTTTTTCCCCTCAGATTATGAAATTACCATATGTGGCTTGCTGTTTCTATAACAGGGACGATTCAGATGAGGTAGGTAGTACCGTCAATCTCCATCTAGCTCTTCTCTCACTTGTCCACGATCATCCCTTGATGTGCTGTTCTTGCTTGCTTTCTCTACGCAGGACGATGATGATGAGGACGATGACGACGGCCACAAAGATGATGACAAAGATGATGAGGAAGGTGGTGACAAAAATGATGACAATGTTGGTGACAAAGATGATGAAGAGGAATTCTGGAATTCTCTTGGGGACATTATTACCCTTGATTTTGAAGATTTTACTGGAAGTGGTGATCTTATTTACGTTCATCAAGCTACAGACTCAACCTCCGAGTCTGATGATGATGATACTAATGATGATGACGACGACGACCGAGAGGAGGACGACGATAATGACATGGACGACGACGATGATGACATGGACGACCGAGAGGAGGACGACGATGACGACGACGACATGGACTATGATGAGGAAGGACAGTGAATATGAATAAGGTTATTACTAGCACCAAACCTAACAGATGGAATACTATTCTAATGGACGGACGATATTTAGACTTACTCCTCAAATCAAATTAACTGTTCTATAAAAGAGAACGTCACAGTTACTTATATATTTACATATTGCACCCTCAAACTCATCATCCACCCACTTATTTCAACACTTTAACGTTTTCTTTCTAAATTTCCAAAATTTATCATATTAATAATTAGGTTTTACATATTTTAAGTTTTTTTTACTTGTCAAAATAAACTCTTATTAAATTATAAAATTTAATTTAACATCCGTCCTATAAAAAAATAAAAATATGTTTATCTTTTTCTCAATAATAAATATAAAATTAATGTATAATTTATTATTCAAATCAATTAATTATCAATTTTTTAATATAAATATATCAGTAAATATATTTTTTTCTCAACAAAATACTATTTTATTTCTTTATTAAATTTAATACAATATCCGAATAATAACAAAGTGAAAATGAAATAATTTTATTATTTTCAATAATATATCTAATATTATAAAGTATAACAATATTTAAATGGCTTTACACTCCATTATTACTATAAAAATATATTAATGAATCTTTATAATAGTTAATTAATCGTTTAATTAATATCATATTTAATTCTCTAAAAATATCATAAAATATAACTATTCATAAATATAAGTGGGACAATTTATGTAATACTTTTTCTTAAGTATAATAAATAGTATAATAGAGTAAAATTAAATTTTTATTTTGGGTTATCCTTATTATTATGGATTTGGCACATGTGAAATAAAACCCGGGGCACTAACTCGTAATAGATTGAAAACATGGTGTATAACTAAAAAGTAGTCATTGTTCCCAATTTTACATGAACTTGTCTTATATAATGAGAGTAATAGTAATAATCTTTTTATTTTTTTTCCGTGACCAATTATGTTTCTAATAGTTATTTACCTATATTTCTATTAATTAGGGTAATTATTAGATTTTGGTTTACTTACTAATTATTTATTTGATTCTACAAATATCCGGGGAGACAAGTAATCCAATTATCTTTATTTGATTATTATCACCTATTTGTTAAAGTAAATTTTCACCTATTTGTCAATAAATATATAAATATTTATTTAATCGTTTAAATGGTATACCTTAAAATTTTAAAAACATCAATATATATAATTTATTAATATTATAATGAATAATTATTTAAGTTCTAATTTATAATTTTAAAATATAATATATATATATATATAATATAATTTACCTAAGTTATATTTAAATATTATTTTAGTTCAACACTAATACAAATAAATATTCACTTAAATACTCCTCTTTTTGAAGTAAAATAATAAGGTTTATATATATACTTAAATATAATAAAATATAGAGTTATTAGAATATAATAGAGCAAACTCTTCATTGGTGACTGATTATTAATATCTATTTAAATTGAATAGATAAAATTTTGATGGTGAAAATTTTAATGGTAGAATTAGAGTTTTTTTTACAAAGGAATAATATTTTTATTATAATATAACATTTTTAATGTTCAATATGATTAATTTAATTTTTTAAATGTATAGATAGATCAATTGTTTTAAGAGTTATTTTAAATAATATTTTATATCAAATATATATCTGTAACTATATTTACTCTTAATGAGTCAACTAGTCAAGTTGGGATAGGGAGCATGAATTTGTTAAATTACATGTATTTTACTAATTAAAAAGTTTGGAATAATATTTCAATTAGAAAATAATATAAATTCATAAATCATTAATGTTTTCAATGAATATATTCAATTTTTTTGTGATAAGGTATGTTTTAATACTTTCTAACCGTAAATTACATGTATTTCTATAAATTAGTGTACTTAACTTACTAGTTATTTATTTGATAGGACAAATATCCATTGGTAGTGCAGTAATACATTTATTACTCCGTTCTCATTAACTTTTTGTCAATGCAAATTTTTAAGTTATTATTAATAAATACATAAATATTTATTTAATCATCTAATTGATGTACTTAAAATTATAAAAATTTTAATATATATAATTTATTAATATAATAACAAATAATTATTTAGATTTTAATTTATAATTTTAAAATATAATATATATATATATATAATTTACTTGAGTTAAATTTAAATATTATTTTGGATTAACATTAATACTAATATTACACTAAAGTGTTATATATGGCTCCTTTTTTAAGCAAAAAAAAATAAGGCTTATTTATCTACTTAAATGTATTAAAATATATAGTTATTAGAATATAGTAAACTATTCGATGTTGGGTGGTTATTAGTATTTATTTAAATTGAATAGACAAAATTTTGATGGTAAAAATTTTAATAGTAGAATTAGAGTTTTTTTCACATAATAAATAATATTTTTATTATAATATAACACTTTTTTTATATAATTAATTTAAATTTTTAAATGTATAGATAAATTAATTTAAAAGTTATTTTAAATAATATTTTATTTCAAATCTATAGTTTATTTACTCTTGATGAGTAAACTAGTCAAATACATGGAGCATTGCTTTGTCAAATTACATGTATTTTATTAATTTAGAGCAATATCCCAATTGGAAAATAATATAAATTCATAAATTATTAATTTTTTTAATAAATATACTCAATTCTCATAAGATAAGGTATATTTCGATACTTTCTAATTATTATTTATCTGTATTTGCATAAATTAAGTAGTTACTCGATTTTGATTCACTTACTAATTATTTACTTAATATGGCAAATTAGTTAGATAGTTTAGGAATAAAGTTGTCTTTTCAAACACGTATTTGGTTCCATAATCTATTTGCGAATGCAGTTAATAAATATATAAATATATAAATATATTTATTTAATCGTCTAAATAGTATATCTTAAAATTATAAAATTTTTTAATATATATAATTTATTAATATAATAATAAACAATTATTTAAATTCTAACTTATAATTTTAAAATATAATATATATATATATATATAATTTACTGATTTAAATATTATTTTGATTCAACACTAATATTAATATTACACTAAAGTATTATTATATGCTCATTTTTTAGAAAAAAAATAGGACTTTATATCCACTTAAATATAATAAAATATAGAGTTATTAAAATTTAATAGAGCAAACTTCTGGTTCGTGAGTGGTTATAGTATATATTTAAATTGAATAGACAAAATTTTGATGATAAAAATTTTAATGGTAGAATTAGAGTTTTTTTATAAAATAAATAATATTTTTATTATAATATAGTATTTTTAATATCCTATATGATTAATTTAATTTTTTAAATGTATAAATAGTTTAGTCAACTGTTTTAAAAGTTATTTTAAATAATATTTTATTTCAAATATTAGGTAAAATTATATTTAAAGATAAGGTATATTTCAATACTTTCTAACTATTATTTACCTGTATTTTTATAAATTAGTTTACTTACTCTATTTTAATTTACTTACTAGTTATTTATTTGATACTATAAATTAGTTGAATACTTATAATTTACTTATTAATTATTATTTGTTTGATACTGTAAATTAGTTGAATAGTTTAGAAATATAAATTATTTCAAACACGTATTTAGTTTTTATAACCTATATAGTAGAATTAAAGTTTTTTTTACGAAATAAATAATATTTTTATTATAATATAGCATTTTTAATATTTTATATGATTAATTTAATTTTTTAAATGTATAAATAGTTTCATCAATTATTTTAAATAATATTTTATTTTAATTATGTATGTAGAATTATATTTACTATTGATGGGTATAATATTTTATTTCAAATATGTATATAGAATTATATTTTCTCTTTATGGGTCACTAGTTAAGGTGGTACACACGTGCAGCCTCACTTTGTCAAATTGTATGTATTTTACTAAACGAATGATTTGGAGTAATATATTAATTGAAAAATAATATAAATAAATAAATTATTAAAGTTATCAATAAATATACTCAATTCTCTTTGTAATAGTTACTTCACCCCAACTATAGAATAATACTATTTTATGTAGTTTTGTTAAGTGTTTCTTCCGTAAGAAATTTATTTTAAATAATTGATTAATATTAAGTAATATTGTGTGTTTAATCCCAAATTGATAGTTTTTTATAAATATTTAAAATAAAAAATATATATAATAGTAATTGTTGAGAGAATTAATTTTGATTTAACTAAAAATAAGGAATATTATAAGCTTAATATAAAATTGATAATTTTGTAAATATTTAAAAAAGAGATTATATAATTTTATTAAATAATTTTTTAGATTTGAATTAAGTATGTTAAAAATACTCTTATTATATAATATATTAATTATTATAAAATAATTATATATAATAAATTAAATATAAATGTATGTTATAAAAATTATAATATTATTTTATTTTTATTTTAAATAATAAATGATTATATATATATAAACTTCGGATTTCTCCGTCAGAAAGTTGAGGTGCTGGTACTGAAGGTGCAGGAGAAGATCGGAGGCACCACCTCGGCGGCCCTAAGAACTAAGAACTCTGTTGCCGTCCCTTAGAAGAAAAACATCTTCACCAAGAAAGAGTGAAGCGTCTTCCGGCGGTACGATTCATCCTTAAGAATTCGATGAATTCCAAGTACTAAGACGTCGTCTTTACTTTCTGTTGAAGAGTCTTCCCTCCCTGATTCGAAGGTGTTTTCTATTCAAGTTTCTTCTGACCAATTTACTTGGCAAGTGCTTTTGTTTTGTACTATTCCTTTTAAGTGAGAAAAATCAAACATTTATATGCCAAATGACTCTGCACAATGGTTGTTCTCGCGGGAATTTAAGTGTGCTTTTATGGTGCTGGAAACTCCATTTAACCATCTTTCGTTCATAGTCTTTGACATCGGGAGTGGAACCTGAAGAGACGTGCATAAAATTGAGGCATTCTTTTTTCTTGCTACACCACAGAGTAGATGGTTGACAGCAAAACAAGGGTGAGAATTTGCAGTGGATGGCTTAGGCAACATGGATTGAATGCATCAATGAAATGAGGATGCTTCAGCTTCTTCCTGACCAAAGCTGTATCCTTTGTATAGAACAGTACCCACCTATACCATTATGCAGCATATCAAATCAGAAGCACTCCTCGCAGTTCATCGCCCCTCATGACAACTGCAAGCTCACTTGGCACATTGACCCACAATTAGTAACTCTATCTTCTGCAAGCCAATTTATCTCCATTCCCCATCATACTATGGCTGATGAATCGGAAAGTTTGACTAGCCTACGCATTTCATATTGCAGGGCAATTGAAAGGTTGCCGAATCTGTCCAGCTTAAAAAGTTTGCAGCCGCTGGTCATCAATGGATGTGATAAGTTACAGGGACTTGAGGGACTGGAGAATTTGGCGAACTCAAATCATCAATTCAAACTTTTCCTAGACTATCAAAGTTGAAGGTATTAGAAATTTTATGTACTGAAGGCTGTGAGAATCTACAAGGATTTGAGGGTCTGGAAGGTTTAGACAGGATGCAACATCTAGAAATTTCAAGATGCAAAGCAATTGAGAGGTTGCCAGATTTGTCCAACTTCAAATTACTTCATTTTCTACATGCTGAAGATTGTGAGAAGCTACAACAACTCCAAGGCCTTGGTAAGCTACAACATCTGAGGATGTGTCTATTACAAGGAACCAAAGGCCCCCTTAGTCATCTTACCAGGATCCATGCCTTCAGAGATAATGATGAGCTTAATGTCGGAGAGGAAATTGGCGACGAGCTCCTTTATGCTATTAAGCACTCCAATATATCCATACCCATCATCTCAAAGGACTATGCCTCCAGCAAGTGGTGCCTAAAGGAGTTGGCTTTCATAATGGAGTGCAGGGAGACACGAAAGTCTGATCGTGCTTCCCGTGTTCTACAAGGTGACTCCCAATGAAGTCCAACTCCAGACAGAGGAGTACCACACCACAGCCTTTCAACAGCGCGCCCAAAAACAAGATTCTAAAACAGTTGAAAGGTGGAGGAGAGCTCTTTCTAAGGTGGGATCCTTAGCTGGTTGGGAGGTAAAGAATGAGAATGATAGGTAATCCACTGAGTAGTACTCTAGAATCAGCGTTCTTGTCTTATGCTTCAATTTCCAGATTTAGTATAAAGTCTCAATCTTGGAAATAATCAATCAAATCATAAATAAATCGCCAAGCAGTTCTAGCTGAAGTATTTACTCTTTACTCCCTTATGCATGAAATATGTCTACCCACTTCTCTCAATTCCTCTTTTCCACCTATTTTATCCTCGATATCACCACAGATAATAATTCGTTTTTTCATGTTCACAAAATGATGTTCTTTATTTTTTGTGTGTGTATATAACTGTGACAATAAATTGTATCTTACAGATTTCAAGAGAAATTGATAAGCATGATTGTCACAAAGGTTTTGATGGAATTGAAGATGACTTATCTTTCCCTCAACAAAAATCCAGTAGGGATTGATGACAAGCTTGAAGTGGTCATGAGAATGCTAGCTCTAGAGGCCCAGGATGTAAGGTTTGTCGGGATTTGTGGAATGGGTGGCATTGGAAAGACAACTCTTGCAAAGTTAATTTATAATAAGATCTTGATTGATTTTGATACTTGTTGCTTCATTGAATACATTCATGAAACATCGTTTCGCAGTGCTAATGGTCTTCAACAATTGCAAACTCAACTTGTTGACCTCATGAGGTGCAGCAGTATAAACTTTGCTATCATCGAGGAAGGAATCCATGTACTCAAGTGGAGGTTCCGTGAGAAGAAGGTGCTCATACTTCTTGATGATGTTAGTCATGTTGATCAACTCAAAGCACTGGCCGCTGGGACTGGTTGGTTTTAGCTAGAAAGTAGAATAATCACCACCACTAGAAGCAAGCATGTCTTAAACAAAGCTCAAATTCATCATATCTATGATGTTGAGGAATTGGGAACAACTCGGGCCCTCCTGCTTTTTTGCAAGCATACCTTAAGGAGTGAGGCCCCCACAATCAAATTAAGACACTTATGAGAAGAAATCGTGAAGACAACGGGAGGTCTTCCTTTAGCTCTTGAAGTTATAGGCTCTTTTTTGCATTGGAAAAATGTGGCAGTGTGGAATGCCACATCACAGAAGTTGAAGAAGGTGCCAAACACCGAAGTGGAACACAAGCTCATGATTAGCTATAATGCATTAGATCATGAACAACAACAAATGTTTTTAGATGTCGCGAGCCTTTTCATCATGGAAGACAAAAGAAGAGTAGCTTACTTCTGGGAAGATGGAAATAAGTTTTCATATGGCCCTGATGCTGATATTGATGTCCTTCAATTGCTATCTCTCATTAAACTTGGGGATGATGGAAGGCTGCACATGCACAGTCAGCTTCGGGACCTTGGGAGGCGCATTGTTCGACGAGAAAATTATGATGAACCAGGGAAGAGGAGTAGGTTATGGGGTCAGGAAGCAATTGATGTGCTGCAAAGCAGACAGGTATTGTAAAAGTGCTTGAAACTTACCATCTTCTTCTATTTGCTCCTTTTTTATCCATGAAAATGTCTATGGTAGAGAAACTTTTTAATAGTTCCATTGAGGGGGTACAAACCCATTTAATTCTTTGTTCACCTTCTTAGACAATGTTTAAATGGAGCAGGGATCAAACAAAATAAAGGCCATTCGACTAGAATATCTTCATGGTTTAGAGGCTGCTATTTCACACCTGATCAGTTCAAAAAGCTATCAAGTTTGAGCTTTCTCCACCTGGATTGTGCTAATCTTGATGGGAATTTTGAGCATCTTCTACCCCAACTCAAATGGCTTCGGTGGAAAGTATCTCGTTTCAGATACAGGGCAACAAATCTTAGTCCAAAGAGTCTTCTAATTCTTGATCTATCAGGTAGCCGTGTCACTCACAATTGGAATCTTTGGAACACAATTGAGGTATTGTTCTGCCTTATAAAATTATAACTATGCCGTGCTTATGATTATACAGCACAAGTTTGATGAAGTTGTTTTGGTAATGATTAATAAATAAAAAAACTCATATGCAGATGGCCTTGAAGGTGAAAGTTCTCGACGTCAACAATTGTGATGAACTAATCAGAACTCCTGGCTTCCACACGTTTTGCAATTTGGAGAGGATAAATCTACAGTACTGTGGAAGAATAGAGGTGATTGATCCATCCATAGAGAAGCTCAACCATCTCTTTCCTAAAACTTGAGCGTTGATGGCTGTGAGAAAATTGAAGGGCTTTTGGGTTTAGAAGGCTTGAAAAGACTGTACATCCTGGTAATCTGTCATAGTTGGAATCGCTTACTGAGCAAGCTACATGCTGAAGATTGCGAGAAGTTACAAGCACTAGAAGGCCTTGATAGGCTGTGCAAATTGGAAGAATTAAACATTAAGGGATGCAAATGGCTCCAAAAGTTGCCTGATCTATCGAATCTAACACTCTTGAGATATTTTGATGCTAATGGATACGAGACGTTGCAGCAAGTACAGGGGGTGAGCGCAACGAAAATGGTTCAACTTCCTCTGCAGAATGGTTGGGACCAGTGGCTCGAAACTAATGACATAGAGAAGCTGCAAGAACTGGGAGATATACTGGCAATGACGGGTGAAGGCATAAGTTATAACCGCAAGGCATCTAGGGAGATACTGGAGGGTTCAAACTTGGGAATACTGAGGCGATGGTATGCTGATGGCTGTGACAACATACCTCAACTTGAGAGGCTGGAAGAATTGGAGATGTATCACTTACGGGTCAATCCACACTCAAATGTTGTGGAAATATATGAACCTTGTACAGGTTTGAGAAGGCTCTCTTTTATCTCTGATGCAATAAGGAGTATAAGACGTATCATGACATTTTTACTGGATATGATTTTCTACATGTGTTGGCTGCAAAAGGAACAAGAAATTCTGGAATTCTCATTTCAAAAATGGCAATTGTTGCACTGTTCAACACCTTATAATACCTGCAGTCAAAGCAGGTCATGTCAGGTAAGGGCATCCTGCATGTTTACTCCATTGACATGTCTAGTGGTGGTATACAAGGAATATACAAGGAAGGAAAATAGTTTTACACCATTTGGCCAAAATATAATAGAATTTAGAATGTGTGTATATATATATATATTAGATTTAATTTACTTTTTGAATTATTAATTTGGAAATTATGGGTTTAGATTTTTTTTAATTTTTTTGTAGATTCCCTATATATATATATATATATATATATACACAAATGATCAAACACAACCACACCAACTTTTTCTAAAAAACAAACACAGCTGACCCCTTCTTTCTTCCCATCACTAAATCTCGAGAATTTCCACTGAAAAGTGAGAAAACATGGTCAAATTTAACCCCGGCGAAATGGACCTTGTAATGAAATACTTGAAACAGAGAATAAGCGACTACTACGAAAGCCATTCATGCATCCTAAGGATATACCTGATGAAAATAACAGTAAATCACTCACTTCCCATACAAATCACCTTTTTTTTTTGTTAATGAAGATTATGATTGATGTTGAATATTTATGTTCACATGTTGGTTCACAAGGGAAAATCGTTCTTCTGGTCCCCGAAGAAGACCAACCTACGCACAATCCAATCCGGTGGAAGGTGTTGAAGTGTGATGGTTCCTGGGAAGTGCCTCTTCCTTTAATTTGATGTGAGAAGTATGTTTCCCTTTATATGATAATTGATCCATATTGAGTAATATTGTGTTTAATCCCAAATTGATGATTTTTATAAATATTTAAAAAAACTTATATAATAGTAATTGTTGGGAGAATTAATTTCAATTTAAGTATAAATAAGGAATATTATGAACTTAATATTAAATTGATAATGTTATAAATATTTTTAAAAATTATATAATTTTATTAAAGAAAATTTCAGTAGACTTATCAAAATTTTGGGTCGGGCGGATTTTAGCACCACACGTTACCACGTACCCGATTCGAAGGCGGGTCCAACGGACCCGCACCCGAAGTTCGGATCAATTTGAGCGGGTGCAGACCCGCCCCTCATCCCCAATTTCAGAAACTGCCATGTTACGATTTACTGTTTGTTCGTCGATTATAAACCAGAGGGTATGAAAATTGTTTATTCCAGATCTACCTGTTGCTTGCTTCTCTCTAATTCTCACTTCCACGAACAAATGGAAATTGAGTCGTATGCTTCTGTCGATAAGAAGAGAAGAGGGAGTGCAGAAGCGGCATCGACTACTTCAAATGATGACGCTGCTTCTCAGGGTCCCGGAATCCACCTTCTAAGAGCTTCCAGCTCCTCTCCTTCCACAAGCGGCCAGCCGGTCTACGAATACGACGTCTTCTTGAGCTTCTGGAGAGGCGGTACCCAGAAAGGGTTTACGGATAGCCTTTACGCTGACTTCAAACGTGCCGGGATCCGTGTCTTCATGGATAATGAGGAGCCTGATGTCGGAGAGGAAATCGGCCATGAGCTTCTTTATGCAATCAAGCACTCCAATATATCTATAGCCATCTTCTCGGAGGAGTATGCCTTCAGTAAGTTGTGCCTCGAGGAGTTAGCTTTCATGATGGATTGCTGGGAGGCAATGGGGCAGATTGTGTTTCCCGTCTTCTACGATGTCACTCCTAATGAAGTCCAACACCAGACAGGGAGGTACGCCACTGCCTTTGAACAACACGACGAAAACCAAGATTCTGAGACAGTTCATAGGTGGAAGAGATCTCTTTCCAAGGTGGGATCCATAAAGGGTTTGGAAGTAAAGAATGAGAGGTAATCCACTCAGTACTCTAAATCTCAGATATAATCAATCAACTCAGAAAAATAATTGAAGCAGTTCAGGCTAAATTTACCATCAGGCGACGGAAAATCCCTTAATACTGGGCTAGTGGTTCACTTGGGTGGTGACTACAGAGACTTTCTGATAATCTTCTTAACAAAGCGGGTTAGAATTTGAGAGATGGGATATATGATTTCTTTTTGTGAGTGGGTTGTGACAACCATTTGGGCATGAGATTAGGATATATCTATGTAAGTTGCAATATCATATTTTTGATCTTGTGGATGGATTGATTGCTCGTGAAAAGTCCTCGATTTTATCTAATGTTTGTGTTTTCTCTTAAGTCTCTGCATTTTATTCTGCTGCTATCTTGAAAACAATTTGGGTCTTTTGGCTTAATCACAACAATTATACTTATATATGATGATAACTTGTGTGTTACAGTTTTCAAGAAAAGATAAGCACCATTATCACACTGGTTTTGAAGGAATTGAAGACGGCTTATCTTCCCACCAACAAAAACCTTGTAGGGATTAATGATAAATTTGAAGCAGTCATGAAAATGCTAGTTCTAGAGATCCAGGATGTACGATTTGTTGGGATTTGGGGAATGGTTGGCACTGGAAAGACAACTCTTGCAAAGTTAATCTACAATAAGATCTTGGATAAATTTGATGCATGTTGCTTCCTTCAAGATATCCGGGAATCATCAACTCACAACTACAATGTTCTTCTTCAATTGCAAGCACAACTTGTTGCCGCCCTCTTAGGGTGCAACCGCCCCAACTTCTCTACTATTGATGAAGGATTGTATGTACTTGAGCGCAGGTTTCGTGAGAAGAAGGTGCTTATCCTATTGGATGATGTTGGTCATTTTGATCAGCTCAGAGCACTGGCTGCAGAGAATGATTGGTTCGGGCAAGGAAGCAGAATCATCATCACCACTAGAAATAAGAATGTCTTATTAAAAGTAGCTCAAGAGCAGGATATATATGAGCTTGAGGAAGTAAGGGAAGATGTCCCCACAGAAGGAGGTTCTTTGTTGTCGGAGAAAACTGAGCAAGTTTGTAAACCAACATCACAAAAGTTGAAGAAGGTGCCAAATAAAGAAAACGAAAACAAGCTCATGGTTATGTACAATGAGTTACAGTATGAACAACAACAAATGTTTCTAGATATTGCATCCATTTTCATAGAGGAAGACAAAAGAATGGTATCTTACTTTTGGGAAGATATCTATAAGTTTCTCCCTGATGAGGATATAGAAATCTTGCAAGGATGCTCTCTCATTAAACTTGGAGATGATGATAATAGACTAAGAATGCATGATCAGCTTCGAGCCCTTGGCAGAGAAATTGTTCGACGAGAAAATTATGATGAACCGGGGAAGAGGAGTAGATTATGGGGCAAAGAAGCAATTGAAGTTTTGCAAAGCAATCAGGTATTGCATTAGTGTTGAAAATTTATCGCCATCTATATTTTCCAACACCTCCCTTCTTTAGCAATGAAAATGGAAATAGACAGAAATCATCAATCACAAAGTTATGCAGTTAAATAAGCTTGATTTTTTGGTCTGAAGTATGTGATAATGTTTACATGGAGCAGGGATCTAGGAGCATAAAAGCCATTCGACTGGAATATCATCGTGGATTAAAGGGGCGCGATTTTAGATCTGAGCAGTTCAAGGAGCTATCAATGTTGAGATTTCTCCGACTGGACAGTGCTAATCTTGATGGGGATTTTGAAAATCTTCTACCAGAACTCAGATGGCTTCAATGGAAAGTAACTCAGTTCAAATGTACGGCTACAAATTTAAATCTGAAGAACCTGCTGATTCTTGATTTGTCAGATAGCCAAGTTACTCATGATTGGAATCTTTGGGACCGGATTCAGGTAATGTTCTATGAATTTGTAATTTTGCCTTGCTAATGGTCTTAGGATCTTATGCTAAGCAATATTGTATTGTTACTTGATAAATATTCAACTTGCTTGCAGATGATGGCACCGAAACTGAAAGTTCTTGATCTCAGTAACTGCAATGAACTAAAAAGAACTCCCGAGTTCCACGCATTTCCCAATCTGGAGAGATTAAATATGAGCGACTGCAAAAGCCTAGAATTGATTGACCCATCCATAGGGAAGCTCAAGCATATATCTTTCCTGAATTTAGATGGTTGTCGTTACATCAAGGAGTTACCAGAGCAAATATGGTGTATGGAAATGCTGCAGGAACTTGTCATTGATTGGACTTGCATAAAAGAATTACTGAAGCTAGACGGTTTGGAGAATCTTAAGACCTTGAGTGCCAAAAACTGTCAACACCTGACTAAGATTCCGAGTTCGATTGGCCGGTTGACTTCCCTCACTGATCTTATACTTGATGAATCCAGAATTACAGAGCTTCCTGAATCTATTGGAACATTAGATACACTAAGACGACTCAAATTAGCAGGCACTCCTGTGGAAGAGTTACCAATTTCTATTGGCGGTTTGAAGTCATTAGTCGAGCTGGGTTTATCAAAAACCAAGATATCAATTCTTCCTGAATCCATTGCTAATCTTACAAATCTGGAAGTGCTTCAGATTGATCGTAGTTCAGTGTTCTACTTGCCAGGTGCTCTTGCACAGTTGCAGAAACTTAGGTATATTGATGCTTCAAAGTGTCGTATGCTTGCAGAAATTTCAATTGAGCTTGGAGGACTACCCTCTTTAAAGGTCCTACTATTACGCCACACAAACATCAGATGCATCCCTGAGACAATAATGGGTCTATCTAGCCTTGAGACCCTTGATTTAGGATGGTGCACCCAGCTTCAAGCTCTTCCTGAGCTACCGAGCAATTTGAGTAGAATGTCAGTGACATGCCAGTCATGGGTACCACTGCCAAATCTCCGCAGCTTGCATAATCTGAGGAAGTTAGAATTAGTTCGATGCACAGTTCCTAAGGAGGTTGTTGAGATACCAATGCTGGAGGAGCTGCGGATTTCTCGTTCAAATGCTGTCATCCTTCTTGATGAAATAGGTGCTTTTAGCATGCTTAAGGAACTCTTTGTTAGTAATATCAATCATGAATGTCTCCTCAGGTTTCCATCTGGTTTGCGAAAGCTATCTATTTTAAGATGCCATTCACTTGCAAGGCTGGCAGAGCTTTCAAATTTGCAAAATTTATCAGAATTATTGATATACAGCTGCCCTAAGCTTGTGGAAATGGAAGGCCTAGGGGATCTAGCATCAGTGAGAAAGTTGTCCATTTCTTCTTGTGGAATGTTAACTGAACTTTGCGGCCTTGAAATGCTTGGATCTTTGGAGGAGTTGCTCATTGAAACCTGTGAAAGTCTTCATGAGTTGGCAGATCTATCAAACTTGAGTGGAATAAAAATGTTGACTATTTATGATCTGCCAATTCAATCTGCGAGGGGTCTATCTTGCCTAAAGTCATTAGTGGATTTGCATCTTGAAAGCTGTATGAAGTTTCAGGGACTTGAAGGAGTTGATGAATTGGAAAGTTTGACTAGCCTACGCATTTCATATTGCAGGGCAATTGAAAGGTTGCCGAATCTGTCCAACTTAAAAAGTTTGCAGCGGCTGGTCATTAATGGATGTGAGAAGTTACAGGGACTTGAGGGACTAGAGAATTTGGAGGCATTGGAAGAATTAGATATACGAGAACTCAAATCAATTCAAACTTTGCCTAGACTATCAAAGTTGAAGGTATTAGAAATTTTATGTACTGAAGGCTGTGAGAATCTACTAGGATTTGAGGGACTGGAAGGTTTGGACAGGATGCGACGTCTAGAAATTTCAAGATGCAAAGCAATTGAGAGATTGCCAGATTTGTCCAACTTCAAATTACTTCATTTTCTACATGCTGAAGATTGTGAGAAGCTACAACTCCAAGGCCTTGGTAAGCTGAACAAATTGGTAGGATTGAATATCAAAGGATGCAAATCAATTGAAAAATTGTCTGATCTATCAAGTTTGACATCCTTGAAATATTTCCATGCTGATGGACGTGCTGAGTCACATCTACAGCAAGCCATGGGTGTTGGGGCCGGATTTCTCGAGGCCAATGGCATTGAGAAGCTGCAAGAGTTGGACGATAAACTTGGAATGGGTGACAGATCTATAGAATGCCATGGTCATGGGAAGTGGATGGAGGTACCTAACAAGTCAAATTTGGGAATATTGAAAAGGTGGTATACTGATGGCTGTGAAGGCATAGCTGAGCTTGAGGGGCTTGAAAACTTGGAAAGATTTCACTTACGCAGCAATTCATATTCATATCTTGTGCAGATGTATTCACCTTGGCCTGCAACTTGACTCTCATGTGGACCTTCATTTTTTTTAATTGTGTGCATTCAATACTTTAAAGATGGGCATCCATACTGGATCTTAAACTGTATAAACAGTAAGCTGATGCACTTGAGTTCCGTTCCTGGGGGCTTGAATCAATACTTAATTCACCATTAGTGCGAGATTGGGTCTGTGTATCCGAACTCAGTTCGGCCGTAAGGGCCCGAATGACAAATTACCAAGCAACCCTGGGACGTGTCTATTACAAGGAACCAAATGCACCTTAGAATGGAGTGGTTTGTATGGGTAGATAAATCCATAATTTGTTTAAAAAAATGAAGGGGTTTGTCACAGATTGTATTATTTATTTTTATTCTTATATATTTTAAATAAATTTATACACATTAATAATATTTTATATAAAATTATATAATATAAATATTATAAATAAAAAGTTATCGTACATAATATTTTTCATATAATTTAATTATATATAATAGTTAATAAATTCTTTAATTTAATTTAATTTATAATTTTTTTTAAAATTTTTTAATTAATAATAATTTAACTCACTTAATCTCAATTTAAAATATGTATTATTAAATATTTTTAACAATTACAAGATTATATTTATATTAAGAAGTTTGTAATAATTTTATGGTGAAGTGTTCCGATTCTAGTAGAAGTGAAGTTATAAATTTAAATATGTTAAAAATTTTTAATAACTTTTTGTTTGTATTTGGGTAAAATTAGGTTAATAATTATTAATAAAAAATTAAAAATAAAATTTATCATTTTAATTAAATTAAATAATATATTATCTATTATATATAATTAAATTATATTAAAAATAATTTTTATTTATAATATTTATATTATATAATTTTATATAAAATATTATTAATATATAACTTTATTTTAAGTTTATAAAAATAAATAAATAAAAATATTAAAGTAATTTAATTAATAAATTACACATGCTCCAAATACTACCACAAATTAATTACTTAATTTCTACTACAATCAACTCCCAACACTTCACCTATATAAGTCAATACAAACTTATCTTAGTATCGGATTTCTCTCTCTTGCTTTTCCAAAATTAGTTCAGACACCTTCCTATCTTTCTTCAACTTCTGCCCTCCTGAGTACTCTCCCTCTTCTTTATCTGATTTTCACTTCCACGGGCAAACGGAAATGGAGTCGTATGTTTCCGTGGATGAGAAAGGGATACGGAGTGAAGAATCGACATCGACTGCTTCAAATCATATTGTCGTCCGTCGGAGTCCCAGGAGGCGCGGCCGAAGGGCTTCCAGCGCTTCCTCAATCAGCGGCCAGCCGGGGTATGAGTACGACGTCTTCTTGAACTTCCGGGGAAGCGATACTCGTGAGGGATTTACTAATAGCCTCTACACTGCCCTCAAAGGTGCCAGGATCCGTGCCTTCAGAGATAATGATGAGCTTAATGTCGGAGAGGAAATTGGCAACGAGCTCCTTTATGCTATTAAGCACTCCAATATATCCATACCCATCATCTCAAAGGACTATGCCTCCAGCAAGTGGTGCCTAAAGGAGTTGGCTTTCATGATGGAGTGCAGGGAGACACGAAATCAGATCGTGCTTCCCGTGTTCTACAAGGTGACTCCCAATGAAGTCCAACTCCAGACAGGGGAGTACTACGCCACAGCCTTTCAACAGCACGCCCAAAAACAAGATTCTAAAACAGTTGAAAGGTGGAGGAGAGCTCTTTCTCAGGTGGGATCCTTAGCAGGTTGGGAGGTAAAGAATGAGAATGATAGGTAATCCACTGAGTAGTACTCTAGAATCAGCGTTCTTGTCTCATGCTTCAATTTCCACGATTTAGTATAAAGTCTCAATCTTGGAAATAATCAATCAAATCAGAAATAAATCGCCAAGCAGTTCTGGCTAAATGTTCTCAATAGGTGGAAACTATAAGAGGAAAAAGCCTTGCATATATGTAGAGCCTTGCATAATAAAGGAACACCAGCTGCCATAGACAGAGAGGGATCATTCATACTCAGTAAATGGCACAACTCTTGGCCATAGTTCTATAAATAACGGAGCTGTACAGTGTATTTCTTAAATTAATCAGAGAGAGGGGAGGATTTATCAATAAAGTGTTTACTCTTTACTCCCATATGCCTGAAATATGTCTACCATCTTCTCTCAATTCCTCTTTTCCACCTATTTTATCCTCGATAACACCTTAAAATTTCCTGGGATAGTATTGCCACAGATAATAATTCCTTTTTTCATGTTCACAAAATGATGTTATTTATTTTTTTTGTGTGTATATAACTGTGACAATAAATTGTATCTTACAGATTTCAAGAGAAATTGATAAGCACAATTGTCACAAAGGTTTTGATGGAATTGAAGATGACTTATCTTTCCCTCAACAAAAATCTAGTAGGGATTGATGACAAGCTTGAAGTGGTCATGAGAATGCTAGCTCTAGAGGCCCAGGATGTAAGGTTTGTCGGGATTTGTGGAATGGGTGGCATTGGAAAGACAACTCTTGCAAAGTTAATTTATAATAAGATCTTGATTGATTTTGATACTTGTTGCTTCCTTGAAGACATTCAAGAAATATCGTCTGGCAGTGCTAATGGTCTTCAACAATTGCAAACTCAACTTGTTGTTGACCTCATGAGGTGCAGCAGTATAAACTTTGCTACCATCGAGGAAGGAATCCATGTACTCAAATGGAGGTTCCGTGAGAAGAAGGTGCTCATACTTCTTGATGATGTTAGTCATGTTGTTCAACTCAAAGCACTGGCTGCTGAGACTGGTTGGTTTGGGCTAGGAAGTAGAATAATCATCACCACTAGAAGCAAGAATGTCTTAAACGAAGCTCAAATTCATCATATCTATGATGTTGAGGAATTGGGAACAACTCAGGCCCTCCAGCTTTTTTGCAAGCATACCTTAAGGAGTGAGGCCCCCACAATCAAATTAAGACACTTATCAGAAGAAATCGTGAAGGCAACAGGTGGTCTTCCTTTAGCTCTTGAAGTTATAGGCTCTTTTTTGCATGGGAAAAATGTGGCAGTGTGGATTGCCACATCACAGAAGTTGAAGAAGGTGCCGAACACCGAAGTGGAACACAAGCTCATGATTAGCTATAATGCATTAGATCATGAACAACAACAAATGTTTTTAGATGTCGCGTGCCTTTTCATCAAGGAAGACAAAAGAACAGTAGCGTACTTCTGGGAAGATAGCAATAAGTTTTCATATGGCCCTGATGCTGATATTGATGTCCTTCAATTGCTATCTCTCATTAAACTTGGGGATGATGGAAGGCTGCACATGCACAGTCAGCTTCGGGACCTTGGGAGGCGCATTGTTCGACGAGAAAATTATGATGAACCAGGGAAGAGGAGTAGGTTATGGGGTCAGGAAGCAATTGATGTGCTGCAAAGCAGACAGGTATTGTAAAAGTGCTTGAAACTTACCATCTTCTTCTATTTGCTCCTTTTTTATCCATGAAAATGTCTATGGTAGAGAAACTTTTTAATAGTTCCATTGAGGGGGTACAAACCCATTTAATTCTTTGTTCACTTTCTTAGACAATGTTTAAATGGAGCAGGGATCAAACGAAATAAAGGCCATTCGACTAGAATATCTTCATGGTTTAGAGGACTGCTATTTCACACCTGATCAGTTCAAAAAGCTATCAAGTTTGAGCTTTCTCCACCTGGATTGTGCTAATCTTGATGGGAATTTTGAGCATCTTCTACCCCAACTCAAATGGCTTCGGTGGAAAGTATCTCGTTTCAGATACAGGGCAACAAATCTTAGTCCAAAGAGTCTTCTAATTCTTGATCTATCAGGTAGCCGTGTCACTCATAATTGGAATCTTTGGAACACAATTGAGGTATTGTTCTGCCTTATAAAATTATAACTATGTTGTGCTTATGATTATACAGCACAAGTTTGATGAAGTCGTTTTGGTAATGATTAATAAATAGAAAAACTCATATGCAGATGGCCATGAAGGTGAAAGTTCTCGACCTCAACAACTGTGATGAACTAATCAGAACTCCTGGCTTCCACACGTTTTGCAATTTGGAGAGGATAAATCTACGGTACTGTGGAAGACTAGAGGTGATTGATCCATCCATAGAGAAGCTCGAGCATCTTTCTTTCCTAAATTTGGAAGGATGTCGCCACATCAAGGAGCTACCAGAGCAGTTAAGGTGTATGGAAACACTGCAGGAACTTGTCATCGACGGAACCCGTATGAGTATGGAAAGGTTGCCTAAGCTGGACAACTTTAAGAAGCTTAAAATCTTGAGTGCTAGAAATTGTGAATATCTGACTAAGATTCCAAGTTCGATTTGTCACTTAACTTCACTTTCCCATCTCATATTTGATGAATCAAAAATCAGAGAACTTCCACAGTCAATTGGATCATTAGGGATGCTACGGCGACTCACATTAGGGAGCACTCCTGTGAAAGAGCTACCAACATCTATTGGAGAGTTGAAGTCATTGGTTGAGCTGAGTTTATCCAAAACAAAGGTAGCAATTTTGCCTGATTCCTTGGCAAATCTTAGCAATTTGGAAGTACTTCGGATAGATCGAAGTTTGGTCCGCTGCTTACCAGCTGCGCTTGGTCAGTTAACAAATCTTAGGCATATAGATGCTACTAAGTGTCTTATGCTTGGAGAAATTTCATCCGAGTTGGGGGGGCTATGCTCTCTAAAGGTCTTGCTATTGCGTCACACAAACATCACTCGCGTGCCAGAGACAATAACAGGTTTACCTTGCCTAGAGAGACTTGATTTGGCATGGTGCACTAAGCTTCAAACTCTTCCTCAGCTCCCAAGCAATCTGAGTAGTATGTCAGTAACGTGCCAGTCGGAGTCATCTCTTGCAATGTCAAATCTCCCCAGCTTGATTAATCTGCGGAAATTAGAAATTGTTGGATCCACAGTTACTAAGGAAGTCTCTGAGTTACCAAAGCTGGAGAAGCTGTACATCTCTCGATCAAATGCTAGCATTCTTGTGGAAGGGAGTGGTGCATTTACTATGCTTAAGGAGCTCTTCATTGGTAATATTGATCTTGAGTGCCTCCCCAGGCTTCCATCTGGTTTGCATACCCTATCTATCTTTCGGTGTCACTCACTTACCAGACTGTCAGGGCTTTCAAATTTGCAAAACTTATCAAAATTATTGTTATTCAGCTGTCCTAAGCTCATGGAAATTGAAGGCCTAGGGGATCTGCCAATGCTGGGAACATTGCACATTTCTTCTTGTGAAATCATAACTGAACTCCGTGGTCTTGAAATGCTTGAACCTTTGAAGGTTCTGCATATTGAATCCTGTGGAAATCTTGAGGTGCTTCCATATCTATCAAGGTTGAGTGGATTAAAATGGATGAAGATTTACGATGTGCCCACTAAAACATTGAGTGGTCTGTCTTGCCTGAACTTATTAAGAGAATTGCATCTTGAAGGCTGTTCTAAATTAAGAGGGCTTGAAGGGCTTGATGAATTGCAAAGCTTGGGTAGCCTCAACATTTCATATTGCAGGGAAATTGAGAGGTTGCCTAACCTGTCGAGATTGAATAGTCTGCAATGGCTGGAGATATACGAGTGTGAGAAGTTGAAAGGACTGGATGGGCTAGAGAAATTGGAATCATTCAAATTTTTGAGAATACAGGAGTGCAAGTCAATTCAAAAATTGCCTAACCTGTCAAAATTGAAGTTGTTGCAATACTTGAGCGTTGATGGCTGTGTGAAACTTGAAGGGCTTTTGGGTTTAGAAGGGTTGAAAAGACTGGACATCCTGGTAATCTCAAGATGTAAAGCAATCGAGAGATTGCCAGATCTGTCGTACTTGGAATCGCTTACTGAGCTACATGCTGAAGATTGTGAGAAGTTACAATCACTAGAAGGCCTTGATAGGCTGTGCAAATTGGTAGAATTACACATTAAGGGATGCAAATCGCTCCAAAAGTTGCCTGATCTATCGAATCTAACACTCTTGAGATATTTTGATGCTAATGGATGCGAGAAGTTGCAGCAAGTACAGGGGGTGAGCGCAACAAAAATGGTTCAACTTCCTCTGCAGAATGGTTGGGACCAGTGGCTTGAAGCTGATGACATAGAGAAGCTGCAAGAACTGGAAGATATACTGGCAATGACGGGTGTAGACATAAGTTATAACCGCAAGGCATCTAGGGAGATACTGGAGGGTTCAAACTTGGGAATACTGAGGCGATGGTATGCTGATGGCTGTGACAACATACCTCAACTTGAGAGGCTGGAAGAATTGGAGATGTATCACTTACGGGTCAATCCACACTCAAATGTTGTGGAAATATATGAACCTTATACAGGTTTGAGAAGGCTCTCTTTATCTCTGATGCAATAAGGAGTATAAGTCATGTGTTGGCTTCAAAAGGAACAAGAAATTCTGGAATTCTCATTTCAAAAATGGCAATTGTTGCACTGTTCAACACCTTATAATACCTGCAGTCAAAGCAGGTCATGTCAGGTAAGGGTATCCTGCATGTATACTCCATTGACATCTCTAGTAGAGGTATACAAGGAATATACAAGGAAGGAAAATAGTTTTGCCCATTTGGCCAAAATATAATAGAATTTAGAATGTGTATATATATATATATATATATATATATGTGTGTATATATATATATATATATTAGATTTAATTTACTTTTTGAATTATTAATTTGGAAATTATGGGTTTAGATTTTTTTAAAATTTTTTTGTAGATTCCCTATATATATATATATACAAATGATCAAACACAACCACACCAACTTTTACTTTCTCTCAAAAACAAACACAGCTGACCCCTTCTTTCTTCCCATCACTAAATCTCGAGAATTTCCACTGAAAAGTGAGAAAACATGATCAAATTTAACCCCAGCGAACTGGAACTTGTAATGAAATACTTGAAACAAAGAATAATCGACCACTATGAGGATCGGATGCCATCCACCTACCATCACTTAATGCCTGACTTTGACCCCATAAGTATGCATCCTGAGGATATACCGGCTGAAATTAAGAGTAAATCACTCACTTCCCATACAAATCACCTTTTTTGTTAATAAAGATGATGATTGATGTAGAATATTTATGTTCACATGTTGGTCCACTTTTTTGTGTGAAGGGCTTGTGAACGTCAAGTCCAAGGGAAAATCGTTCTTCTTCTGGTCCCCGAAGAAGACCCAGCGAGGCACAATCAAGTGGAAGGTGTTGAATTGCGGTGGCTGGAAATATGGCCGTCGTGACTTTATATGTGAAAAGGACACGCCTAGAATCGTAGCGGTCAGGAGAAGTATGTACTTCTACGAGAAATCCTCCGGGAATAAGAACAAGACCGGATACACCCTCGATGTATATCGCATCCAACCTCGATACATCCGGGGCTACAATATTGAATATGAAGATGTAACCACCACCGTACCCTTTCCACTTCTCATCTTCTCCAGAATCGTAGTTAGTTGTCAGTAAATTTTTATATTTAACTCACTTTTTCTCCTCAGGTTATGAAATTACCATATGTGGCTTGCTGTTTCTATAACAAGGACGCTTCAGACGAGGTAGGTTGTACCGTCAATCTCGATCTAGCTCTCCTCTCACTTGTCCACGATCCATCCCTTGATGTGCTGTTCTTGCTTGCTTTCTCTACGCAGGACGATGATGATGATGAAGAAGATGACGAGGAAGATGATGACGAAGATGGTGACAAAAATGATGACAAAGATGATGAAGAGGAATTCTGGAATTCTCTTGGGGACATTACTACCCTTGATTTTGAAGATTTTACTGGAAGTGGTGATCTTATTTACGTTCATCAAGCTACAGACTCGGCCTCCCAGTCTGATGATGATGATACTAGTGATGATGACGACGACGACCGAGAGGAGGACGACGATGATGACAGAGACGACGACCGAGAGGAGGACGACGGTGATGACGACGACATGGACTGTGATGAGGAAGGGAACCGTGAATATGAATAAGGTTATTACTAGCACCAAACCTAATAGGGTATCATATCCTATTCTAATGCACCATATTTAAACTTAGTCCTCCAATCAAATTAACTGTCTATATAAAAGAGAACGTAACAGTTACCAATATATTTATATGATCCACTCACTTATTTCAACACTTTAACGTCTTCTTCCTAAATTTTAAGAATTTATCATATTAATAATTATGTTTTATAGAATTTAAGTTTTTTTACTTGTTAAAATAAATTCTTATTAAATTATTAAATTTAATTTAACATTCGTACGATAAAAAAATAAAAATAGTATCTTTTCTCAATAATAAATATAAAATTATCATATAATTTATTATTAAATTCGATTAATTATCAAATTTTCTATTATAAATATGTTAATAAATATTTTTTTCAAAAAAAATACTATTTTATTAATTTATCAAATCCGATATAATATCATTATAATAAGATTAAAATGAAATAATTCTATTGTTCTCCATATCTAATATTATAGGATATGATAGTATTTAAATCACTTTATACTCAATTCTTACTATATAAATAAACTAATAAATCTATACAATAGTTGTTCAATTATTTATCTAAATAATGTGTGTGTTACTGTTCATTTATTAGTATGAGTTATATTCCTATATTTCTTATAATTTATATTCTTTCCTTTCTTATTAATAGATGAGTTATTCAAATTAATCTTTTTATTTCTTATTAATAGATCAAATAAATTATCCAAATTAATCTTAACAATTGTGTTTGCTTCCGTATTTAAGCGAATTTATCTTATTTCCCATTTTACCCATCCTAAAAATAGAGTTCTATTTTTTTTTTCTTTCATATATGATATAACATATGAGAAATATACACTTAATTACTCTTATCTCATTTTTTTCATATTTTAAATTAAATAACTAATATTAAATCCATTTAATTAATAACAAATCAACAAACTTTTTAATTGTCACCCGACAAGTTGCAAATCACGTGTGCATTTAACTAATAAATGATTTATTATTTCCACTTCACTACGATGGTATAAATTACAAAATATAGATTTTTTTAAAAATAACTTATTATGAACAAGAAAAATATTTAATATTACTCTATTAAACAAATTTCTAATTTTTAGAATGTAATATATATATTAAATTATTGTTCACATTTTTTTATAATTAATGAAAAATAAAAAACTCATATAAACTCAACCTATTTTCTATCTATAATAGTTATAATATATAACTGTTATTTACTTGTATTTCTATCAATTATAATAATTACTCGGTATTGATTGGCTTACTAATTGTTTATTTGATAATACAAATATCTTGAGTTATTTTTTCAAATAAGTACTTAGTTCTCATTACCTATTTAATAATATAGTTATTTTGTGGTTATTAATAAATATATAAATATTTATTTAATTATTTAAATGGTGTACCTTAAAATTTTAAAAATTTTAAAATATATAATTTTTTAATATAATAATAAATAATTATTTAAGTTTTAATTTATAATTTTAAAATATAATATATATATATATAATTTATGTGAGTTAGATTTAAATATTATTTTAGGTCAACACTAATATTCTACTAATTTTAGAGCAAAAACAAATAGCAATTATGTATGTATCCATTTAAATGTAATAAAACATAAATTTAACAAAATGTAATAGAGCAAACTCTAGATAAAATTTTAATGGTAAAAATTTTAATAGTAGAGTTAGAGTTTTTTTTTATAGAATAACATTTTTATTATAATATAGAATTTTTAATATCCTATATGATTAATTTAATTTTTTTAATGTATAGATAGATTTGTCAATTGATTTAGCAGGTATTTTAAATAATATGTTATTTCAAATATGTATCTAGAACTATATTGACTTTTTCTTAAAAAATTCTAAATCTCTAATTTGATTAAAAAATTAAGTGATTTGAACTTCTAAAAATTATATTTTAATAACTTTATATTTTATTACATTTAAGTGCATACATAAGCACTATTTTTTTTTGCTCTAAATCCTATAGTATTACTTAAAATTAATGCAGTATTAGTATAAGTTTTTACCCAAAATAATAATGTCATTTATTGCATAAATTAAAAATACAAATTTATCATTTATATTATTATTTATTTTTTTATATACTTTAAATATTAATAATATTTTACTAATAAATTATTTAATTTAAATAAATGATAAATTTATATTTTTAATTTTTTAATTAATAATCATTAATCTCACTTCAACTCCAATAAAGAATTATTAAAACCTTTTAAAATCTTCAAATTAATCAATTCACTTCCACTTGAATAACTTTTTCTCCAAATCTCTCCAAAACCATTACTCAATATAGTTTTAATGGGTCAATTAGTTAAAATATAATAAAATATAGAATGCATTTATATATATATATATATATATTAGAATTAATTTACATTTTGAATTATTAATTTGGAAATTATGGGTTTATAATTTTTTTAACTTTTTTTTGTTGATTCCCTATATATATATATAAATGATCAAACACAACCACACCAACTTTCTCTCAAAAACAAACACCTAACCCCTTCTTTCTTCCCATCACTAAATCTCCAGAATTTCCACTGAAAAGTGAGAAAATATGGTCAAATTTAAACCCAGCCAAATGGAACTTGTAATGAAATACTTGAAACAGAGAATGATCGATCACTATGATGATCGGATGCCATCCACACAACGTACAATCGTAGTTGTGAGTAAATTTTTATATTTAATTCACCTTTTTTCCTCAGATTTGACAGATGCCATTTGTGGCTTGCTGTTTGTATAACAAGAACGCTTCAGTCGAGGAGGTAGGTAGTACAGTCAATCTCGATCTAACTCTTCTCTCACTTGTCCACGATCCATCCCTTGATGTGCTGTTCTTGCTTGCTTTCTCTTTCTCTAAGTAGGACGATGATGATGACGAACATGGTGATGATGATGATGACGAACATGGTGATGAAGATGGTGACGAAGATGATGACAAAGATGATGAAGAGGAATTCTGGAATTCTCTTGGGGACATTAAGTTGCCTAATAGTTCACTTGCCTTTGATTTCGGATATTTGACTGGAAGTGGTGATTTTATTTACATTCATTAAGCTGCAGACTCAACCTCGGAGTTTGATGATGATGATGATACTAATGATGATGACGACGATGATGAAGACAACATGGACTGTGATGAGGAAGGGAAAGGTCAATATGAAGAAGGTTATTACTAACACCAAACCTAATAGGGAGAAGCTATTCTATTACTATTACTATTTACTATTATTAGCACCAAACTCACCATCCACTCACTTATTTCAGTACTTTAACGTTTTTTTCGTGAATTTCCAGAATTTACCATATTAATAATTAGGTTTTAAACCTTTTAAGTTTTTTTTTTACTTTTTAAAATAAACTCTTATTAAACTATTAAATCTAATTTAACATCCGTAAAATAAAAAATAAAAAATAATATAATATATTTATTTTTTCTTAATAATAAATATAAATTTAAGTATTATTTGTTTAATAGTCTAATTATTAAAACTATAAAATTTTCAATAAATAATATAATAATTTATCACAAATAAGTATTAAATTTCTGATTTTTAATTTTAAATATAATATAAATATAATTTACCATTAGATTCAAATATTATTTTTTGTATTCTCATAATGTTAAGTATTTCTGTATTATTTGATCAAAAAAATTATAAATTGTATATCCACTTATAATACATATATAAAAATGCTCGTTATTAGAATATATTTTGTATTAATAATGTGTTGTACTCATTTTTAATTAAAATTAATTAATTATAAATAATAAAATATTTTTAATATTATAACTATACAATAATTAGCAAACTATTCATTAGTGTTCATGATTTCGGTAACTATTTATTTAAGTTGAATAAGCAAAATTTTGATTGTGAAAATTTTAATAGTGGAATTAGAGTTTTTTTTTCACAAAGTAAATAACATTTTTATTATAATATAACATTTTATAATGTTCTAAATAATTAATTTATTTTTTAAAATGTATAGATAGATGGGTTTGGGAGGTATTTTAAATAATATATTATTTCAAATATTTATCTAGAACTATATTTACTATGAATAAGTCAACTAGTCAAGTTGGGACGCATGTGTCGTCTCTCTTTATGAAATTACTTTTATTTTACTAACTAAAAGGTTTGGAGAAATATTTCAATTGTAAAATAATATAAATACATAAATCATTAATATTTTCACTAAAATACTCAATTATCTTTGTGATTGTTGTGCCACTCCAACCATAGAATAATACTATTTTATATATATTTGTTAAGTGCCCCTTTATTTTGATGTGAAAAGTATATTTCCCTTTATATGATAATTGATCCATATTAAATAATATTATGTGTTTAATACCAAATTGATAATTTTTATAAATATTTAAAATAAAAAAAATTATATAATAGTAGTTGTTGAGAGAATTAATTTCGATTTAAGTAAAAATAAGAAATATTATGAACTTAATATTAAATTGATAATTTTGTAAATATTTAAAAAAATTATATAATTTTATTAAAGAGTTTTTAAGATTTGAATTAGGTATGCCAAAAATACTCTCGGATTAATAGAACCTGACCCAAAGTCTTTTGGGTCTGGGTCTATAATCGGTGTAAGTCTAAGTTTTGGACTCAACCCCAGAAAATATTCGGTTCAGTTTCAGATCTAGACCCAAAATTCGGGTGTATACCCGAAGTTCAGGTACTGGACCCAAGTGGAGGGTTTTGGTTGCTGGGCAGCTTGGAGAGGACCAACAACCAAGAGAAGTGGGGAAGCTTCCCAGAGTCCAAGTGCTAAAATTGATTTAGCATGATAAAGTCCAAGAGTCACAATCCCCATTACACGAGAATATATACACAAATGCGGGGAGAAAATGCAGGCCAGCAGTCCTTAAATAGCTTCCTTGGCTGAGCAACCAAATTAAGAACAAGCTCAACCCATAATTCTTAATATATATTATCATCCATCAATGGTATTCTTTCTTGCCTTCTCTAAGGGGCAAGATAAGTATGACACCCCAACATCAAGCCCAACACTGAATACTTGCGGTGCACCAAATGGCTACAATGGCGGCCTTAGCACCTTCTGGTTTTAAATAAGAAATATACACTCCAAATAGCAAACTATGTGACTGACCATTGACAACTATATGCGTGAGCATTTTATTAAGATAAAATGTGCATATGTTGACCAGCAGAGCTTGGAGAGTTCAAAAAGAAATAAGGTCACGAAGGAGCATAAAAAGTAAATACCCATTCAACACGAGGAAACATCAGTCAAATTAAATAGTCTCATCAGAGGCTAAAATACCCTCATCCTGTTTTCGCACAAATATCATGGAGTCTTCACGTTGGATCATCATGGTTGAGAAGAAAAGAGACTATCAGAGAAGGGCATTCCTCCATTCCCAGAGAGAATCCCACTATCTGAGACCCTTAGTACTGCAGTTTCAGTAATAGGGACTGTATCGCATTGACATTCGGAATCTCGGGAATTTCCTGAAAGGGAAAGTGATGCTTGTTACGGTTTGTATCAGAGAAGAGATACATACTTGGAGACAAGTGAAAGGCTACAGAAAAAGAGATTGGGCATGGGTACCCATATCCATAAGGAGAGTAGTAAGGAGGCATATATGGACCCCTAAACATGTAAGGGTTAGGTCGACGAGGTCGAAACTGCTTCATCCCTGGTACATTGGTTCTTTTAGCAGTAACCTGAGAGTAAAATAAATTAACTGCACAGCTTAATAGGGGATGAGATGATTTATTAGAAAGGGGGAACATGAACTGTGAAACATGCATACCTTCAATTGACGACCATGTAGTTCAGATTCATTGAGCAGAATAGCCTCTTGCACTGCTTCTGGTTCCAGGAACTCAACATAGGCATAACCCTTTGGCTGTCCATATTTGTCAGTTCTGATCGTGACTCTGTTCACAGTACCACATGATTGAAAATGCTGCTGCACTTCCTCAGGAGTACATGAATAATCAACCTGTGAAAAAGAAAGGATAGGACCAAAAGATTAAATTTAGTAAATTGGATGTAGAGCTATGCTGGCAGAAAGTTTTGGAGATCGAAGCAGCCAATTTAGAATATTTATTTTGTTTGAGGAATAGAGACCATGATACCAATTACTTTTAGGAGTAGTGAAATGTTTGCTAAAATTGTAAAATTCCATGCCATCAGTTATCTAAAAGTACTTTGTTCATCTCAGTTTTAGCAAAATATTTCAGTAGAATCCGAAGCTTCATCTCCTGGCATAAAGCCCATTACCCATCTACATTTGCTATGACAGCAATTCTTTTCAAAGAAAATCAGCTAGGTGGGTGGGGTAGATCTAATAATTCACCAGACCAATGAAGTAAACACATTGATGAAACAAACAATTCACACGTATATGGCGTGTAATTTAATATCAAAGTATGTTTCCACATCAAAAAGTGTTAGTCCCATATTACCCTATTCAAACTAGGACAATATCACAGTGAAACAGAGAACTCCAAATTTCATAATCCGAAATTACTTATAAATAACCTTGCCCCAAGCTGAATCCCTGTGTTTTTTATTAGGGGTTAAGATATATTTCATTGTTCACTCAACAAAGTCAACAAGAAAGTGACATCATTTAATGACAAAGGAAGTAGCATCAACAATGAACTGTCATGCTATTCTAAAAAATTCTCCTCCTTTTGAGCATTATGAATGAAATTTTTTATCCAGTGCAACAGACAAATATTCCCCAGATTCTCAATATCCTTAATCATGCTGCCAGATCATATTACATGATTCTGTGACCCATTCATTAGTTAGTACATAGTGTGTGATAGAGCCACCAATCCTTAAAGGAGGACCCTCTGCATATTCTAAATATGGGTTATAAATTATTCACCAAAAAAAAGAATGAATTATAATGTTAGTGGATCTATTCAAAGTTCCTACTAATGAGATGCCTGTGACTTAGTCATGCAACTCAAAGGAAGGGTAATTGGTTGAAAGACACCTCATTCAACCTAAGCACATTCCTATATAAATTCATAAAGCGCCCAAACAAAATGCTTAAATTGCAGAGAGGAATCACAAATTAAACCTACTCAGTTGCATCATTTAAATTGCTGCATCTAATATGAAACTACAGATTTGCCGAGGAAAATTGAAAGGAAAGGCCTGATAGGAACAGAGAGCTCACATTACCGACAAAAACAGATCGAGAGTCTACTTCTTCTCTATTTGCTTGAGATGCAGTGGCACTAGCATCTACATTCAAAGTACATGAAATGAGAACACAACACTAAATCAAATAAAATAGTTGATCTCGGCTCAAGTCAACAGTTTTATCTATGTATATCAAATGAAGCAAAGCTAAAATATCTGATGAAATAAATGCACTATGAGAATTCACTGTCTCCATGTTTCTAGAGCAAAAAATCGCCTAGTTTTTCAAATATCACTCAAGTTTAAGAAAATTTGTAATGCAACTTTTGCAACCAGCCCAGAAGAATATAATTCCCACAATGGCCCTACTGTGTTGATCCATATTTCTCCAATTTTCCATTGGTATGTGAATCCTTCAACACTTACTCATAGATCGAGACCATCAAACTAGAACGTCGTTGCTCCTAAGGCTTTAAGCAAACAAAGTCTCAATCACTAATTCTAGCTTCCATACGTAACCATTAGAAGTGAAACAGATGAGATTTGCAACTAAATACGTAGATTTTCCTATCAATTTAATACGCATTCAGAATTGAAGATAAACATGAACGTAGTTGGAGATAGAAGCATAAGTACCTTGTCCCGAGCTCATCTCCTTCTCAACTTTGGCTTGCATCTCGCGTAGTGCAGCCGCCTCGTCTTCCATCTCCTTGAGTCGCCTCTTCATATCGTCCAGCTCCTGCAATGCAGGAAATTTCCACAAAAAATCAGCTCATAAAGAGCTAAAACATTAGTTCGATCACGGAATCCGACGCAGAACGAAAGCGATCCCAGGCGTAAATAAGAAAACCAAGCATTCATTCAACCGAAGGAATCGCCATTGCTGAGCACCCATAGGATGGTCAATAGAGGGAAAAGGGCACATACTGTCTCGGTAGTCTCCGGCGCCGTCATGTCCACGTCTCCCGCGTCCATTTCTCCCCTCCTCCCCTCTCTCTCTCTCTCTCCCCTCAATCGCACGCAGGGAGAATCTCGCGGAGAAGAACCCCTTCTCGTTCAGAAGATGAAAAACCAGAAAGAACAAAACTATGAGAACATATTCGGGTCGGATCTCTTCTATGGGCCATGATTCATCTTGGGCCCTTATATTTTACAATAACCCATGGTACGACCCGCTCCGACCCGTCCCATACTCTCTCCCTCTCACCCATATTAAAGTCAAAATGTTGGGTTTGTATATTATTATCATATGATCTAATTAATTTATATTTGTAAGAATATATTTTTTAGGGGTAATATTAGTATAAACCTATACTTAAAAGTGATATTTATAAAATAATTAAAATTTTATAAATTAACAATATTTTTCTATTTTATATAATTTAAAATTTTATTTTCAACTCGTTTATAAAATATTATTACACTTATAACCTGTGATTTTTAAAATTTTACTTAACAAATTCATATAATTCATGTATTATTATTCTAATATCGAACAAATGACAATAATAATATTGAATTGAATATTTTTCTTATATATCCGTAAAAAATACGAGTTAGTTTTACAATTTTGTATTATATAAATATGTAAGTTCACTCAATCTAATAAAATGAGAACATATTGTATAATTATAAATGTTTCTAACTATTTCTACTTAAAATTTATTAATTTTAATTAGTTTAATATTATAATATTATAAATTAATAAAATTTTAGTATTTTATTTATTTTAAAATATTTTTCTTAGAAAATGTCAATTTTAATAGATATAGTTTTTTAAGTACTTATAACTAAATTATAAGGTAAATTTGTATTATATATATTATTTTTATATACCTTTAGAATGATTAATCATATCCGGGCCACTCTAATGGAGTAATAACGGGTCGGGTTGGACTAACCTACTTCTCATTTGATTAAATAATCAAGTTGGTATGTTTCACATACCTATTTTTTAAGTTATTTTTAAAAATAAAAAAAATAAGAGGTTAAACACTTATATTCAAACGCTAAAGTTTATACCAATTCACTAAATATTTTTTTTAAATTAATAAAAATATAAATAAATATCATAAAAATAACATTTTAGAGTTATATATATATATATATGACTGAACATATAAGAAAATATATCTAATACAATCATAAAAAAACCCTAAATATTAATAATATTCTATTTAACAACATAAATTTATAAAATAAAATTTGAGTTTAAAAAAAACCCTATAATGGTGGGATTCAAAATTATAAACTTAAACACAATAATTGAATACAAAATATAATATTAATATTTCATTCATTTTAAATTATTGGTTCAAATCTTATTGAGGAAACTTGTTCATGATGTTCAAGGAATAAGAAAGGAAATTAGTAACTATAATTAATCAACTATATATTTAGTGTTTAAAGGGATGGTATGGTTGTGCTTGATCCTTTGTACATTTTATAGGGATTATTTTGCATTTTAAGAAAATTAAAATTTTTAATTTCGAAATGATATTCATAATATTAAAAGTAAATTAAATACCAATATTAAAGCTGAAATTACCTTTATATATATTAAAAATATTTACAATATTAATTTTTTATTATTTAATGGTGAAATAACGCATCATTTTTTTCCAGTATAGGAAGATAATAATGGCAAAGAACTTAGGGGTAAGAGAAAGAGAGGTCGTGGAGTATGGGACGGGTCGGAGCGGGTCCAACCGGGTTGTTGTAAAATATAAGGGTCCAAGTTGAACCATGGCACATGGGGGAGATCCGATCCGACCCGACCCGAATATACTCTCATAGTTTTTGCTTTTCCGCGAGATCCTCCCTCCCTGCGATTGAGGGGAGAGTGAGAGAGAGGGGGACGGGAGAAATGGGCGTGGGAGACAGTGGACATGACCACGGAGACAGTATGTGCTCTTTTTCTCTATTGATCATCCTATATCCTATGGGTGCTCAGCAATAACGATTCCTTCGGTTGAATGAATGCTTGGTTTTCTTATTTACGCCTGAGATCGCTTTCGTTCTGCGTCGGATTCCGTGATCGAACTAATGTTTTAGCTCATTATGAGCTGATTTTTGTGGAAATTTCGAGCATTGCAGGAGCTGGACTATATGAAGAGGCGACTCAAGGAGATGGAAGACGAGGCGGCTGCACTCCGCGAGATGCAAGCCGAAGTTGAGAAGGAGATGAGCTCGGGACAAGGTAACTTATGCTTCTATTTAGTTGCAAATCTCATCTTTTTCACTTCTAATGGTTACGTCTGGAAGCTAGAATTAGTGATTGCGACTTTGTTTGCTTAAATCCTGATGAGCAACGACGTACTAGTTATTTGATCTATCAATAAGTGTTGAAGGATTCACATACCAATGGAAAAATGGAGAAATATGGATCAACACAGTAGGGTCACTGTGGGAATTATATTCTTCTGGGCTGATTGCAAAAGTTGAATTACATTTTTTCTTAAACTTGAGTGAAATTTGGAAAACTAGGCTATTTTTTACTCTAGAAACATGGAGACAATGAATGCTTTGCTTCATTTGATATGCATAGATAATTATATTCTTCTGGGCTGATTGCCAAAGTTGAATTACAATTTTTCTTAAACTTGAGTGAAATTTGGAAAACTAGGCTATTTTTTACTCAAGAAACATGGAGACAATGGAATGCTCATAGTGCATTTATTTCATCAGATATTTTAGCTTTGCTTCATTTGATATGCATAGATAAACCTGTTGACTTGAGCCGATATCAACTATTTTATTTGATTTAGTGTTTTGTTCTCATTCGTGTACTTTAAATATATAAATTATTTAAATTTTATATATTTTTTTAATATTTTAAATTTCTCATTCATATAGACAATGTATTGAATTAACAATTATCGTATCGATCTATATTAATTTTAACATATTCTTATATTTATCTATTAAATATTTAGAAAATATTTTTAAAAATATATTATTTATTGCCTAAAATAATATTTAATTTAAATCATATTTATTAACCTATTTCATGTTATTATTTATCTAAAATAAATATTAATATTATATTGAGCTAATATAAATAAATAAATAATAGATAAAATAATTTATTATTAATAACATAAATTTTACCTAATTATAATTAACTTTTTCACGGAATAAATACAATCCTAAATATAGGCCAAGTTATGAAAAAATTACATCCTTAATTGTCCGTTTACCACAATCTTGTTTTATTATGGTGCTATAAATAAATTCTTAATTTCATGGTGCAGAGATAGGAGGGGAAAAATGTCAATCCCACACTGAATAATTCGCAATTCAATGACGTTTTTATATAGTTGGATCCAGACCCCATCAATCGCCGAGCTTAGTAATGCAAGCTTGTAACCCAAATGGGGGCATTAAGATGGTGGAACAAGATCTTTGTCAAATGGGCCGAGTTTGATAGGGCTGTACACTGACCTGCCCATTCCAAGTTGGGAGTTTGGTTCTGGGTTCTAGGTGAAGGCCTGGGGCTCTTGATCACTAGAGTGGAGGGCAAAGCGTTAGGCTGGCTTCACAGAGCAGCGACCACCTCCCTCTTCCAACGGTGGAAGGATTACAAGTTGGAGCCTATCAATCTCTCATGGGTCCAGTTGACCTAGTCCTTGAACCACCATTTTTTGTGGCTCATATATATATTTTATTTTGCAAAAGAAATTATAAATTATTTTATAATAGACTGAGAGAAAGTCGGTATTGGTATTGGGTCCAATGATTTGATGCCTAGATCTTAGAAGGGGCCTAAAAAGGTACATAATAGTCAAGCAAACCTTTTCTGCCCTCCCTCCAGGTTAGTTATCTATGTCGTGCTTCTTGATTGGCAATGATTTTGACATAAAAAATGATTTGACCCACAAGAACTAAGAATGATAATAAGGACAATGAAATGGAAAATTGAAAGTTACCTTGAGATGATCCTTGAAAGCAGAATAGAGCACATCATGCAAGTAGGGGCTTGTGCTGAACCTTGTCCATATGACCATTGGTGAGAAAAATTTTACAGACTCACTGGTGAGTTTTCCACCCCAAGGTGAAAGCTGCAGAGAAACTATATTAGCCATGAGAGCTTGGTAGGCTCCAACCTGTATTCCATCATTCCCATGAATGCTCAAACTTCGAAGAAGTCTAATCTTGGGTGGTGCCTCATAAGCTAGCATGTCATGGTTAGCTTTTCCATCGAAGGCCTGCATGTTACTGAACTTGTCCTAAGAGTACATTGAAAAATCAAGACAACACAAAAACCAAAAGTTGGACAAACTTTGATATGCCACAGAGCAGCTGAAGATGGACCCATCAATCAGACCACAACTCAGAAATGGAAATGGAGGTTACCTGCAACTGTGACTTGTCCAGATAGATAAAACGGTTGGTCTCGTCCACCGCAAACTGGACAAACTTCTGGTAAGAGAAAGGAGGGGTCTGCGGTCAAATAAAAGAGAAGGGTTTGCGATTGCGCCCGCCCTTTCTTCCACTACCGAGACTGACACATACATCATCAGTTTTGCCCAGTAAGGGTGCCCTGAGCCTTGAATCCCACTGCAAAGCTGTTAACGGAGGAGATTCCATTAATGGGTCACATACTCCTTCAGGTGTTCTTGTTTGATTGTTGTTTTATTCCTAGTTGTTCTTCTGTGAATAGTATCTCAGTCATTCTCATTGCTTTGTCAAGATTGTCCAAGTTGGTTCTTGAGTTCTTTGGCGATGATCCTCTTTCGTGAAAGTACTGCAGTTTGTAAAACACTTCCCCTCTTTCTTCTGGTTTGAAAGCTTGTATTTCTTGTTCTACACTACCTTCCTTTTTACATAATACATAATATAACCGTTTTTATGTTCATTGAACTTGTAATATTCCTATGCTTATTTACTCTTATTATATTTCAAATGTTCAAATTACTTAACGACAATTTTATTTTTGGTAATAATCCCTCCCATGAGTGGATTCTTTCTATGAATATGATCAACTTAGTATGCAAACCCACATTGTATGATTTAATTCTATTACTTTGTTTTGAGCTAGCTCTCTCAAATAATGATATACGAAATCTGTATACTTATCATGCAATATTAGATTTTTAGACAATTTTATAGCATATTAATTGTTATAGTATATGTTTATTGCATTAGTTTTTACTCATTGAGTAATTGCCTTAGCAACACAGTTTGAAATACACAATTGTTTGTTGTTACATACTCAGCCTATTTAGTAGATAATGCTACAATTGATTATTTTTTAGATAAACAAGAGATGCAACTATTTTCACACGTATTCTTATTTACTTTTCATTTATTTTATATTAATAAAGATAATATTAAATAAAAAATAGCAAATAAATAAATAGCACTTATAATATCATTTATATCTCATATTTAATTATAATTCAAGGTGCTTTCAATTTTACAATTCAAGGTTTTAAAAAATATGTATATCATTAGTTACATACATATTTTTTGTCGGCTTAGCCAATTTAATCAGTTTTTTTTACATGTTGAAGATTGTTTTACACATCTTTACTAAATTATTAATCCGTATTTAAAAATTGATAGTTATTTTATAATTGTCATTCGAATTATTTTTTATACTAGGTTTTCCACTCACAAGTACAAATAAACATTCAAAATTTTTTATAAACACAAGTATTAACATTAACAATCGAATTCTACGTCACTAATACTACTTACCTGAACTTGAGAGTTTTTTACTCAAGCATTCGAATCTTGTCTCGACTACTTGATCGGATAAATCGTTCCGCCTACAATTATCACATTTCTAATTATAATTCCTGTTTTACTACTCATTCCATAACTTTCTTTAATTTATAAATTTATTAAAAAATTTACCTTATTTGCGTATAAATCGTTAAATTTTCTAATATTTATATTTAGTTCATTAAAATTCTCATTTTTACATTTTTACATAAATACCGAAACTACCATTCACGGATGGGAAAACTTCTGATACTGGAAGACTTTTGGTTGTGTTTATAAAATTGAGCAACTATTTATAAGTTGTTATTTATCTATTGAATGTATAATGGGAACATTACACCATTGGTAAGTGATGATACAGTGATTGATGTAATTGACTACCCTTCTTTTGCATGGATGAAGTGGTTTGAGATCGTAGGGTTATGGATAACAATCAGATCATGCGGCAACGGGAAGCGGCAGAGAGGGCAGGCATGGTTCACCTTCAGCCACTTCAAAATACACCTCCGGTGGTACTTATGCGAGCAGTGCATTATGATGACGGATGATGATGACGACGATGCCGACCCTTGATTGGCAATGTGGCCGTACTCTTCAGTGCAGATAGGACAGCAGTCATCAGCTTCTAAGCTATCTACCGGAATGGTCGTCAGTGCTTGGACGGACGAGAGAGTAGCCCGTTCGTACACCGTAGTGTTGGGGATTTCTCTTGCCTCGGCTTCTCTCTGCCGGAAAATCTCCAACAGAAGGGGATGGCCGCCCTCATCGGGCTTGATGGCTTTTAGACTCCCCACTATGATCTCAACTCGAAGAGGTGCAGTGACAGTCGACCGCCCCTCCTGGTGGTCGTTCAGATACTTCCCCACCTGGCCGGCAATCCACGTCAGCTGCCTAGACGTTTCTCCGGACCAAATTTGGGGGACGAGGTCGGCAGCCAGAGAGGCGAATACCGTGGCCGTTGCCGTCAAGTCATCCGAGCCCAGTTCCCTTCTTCTGAAATGCCTTCTCGTCCTCCTGCAGAAGCACTCCTCCTTGATATTCCAGAAATCGAAACTGCCATTTTTTTCCTGCGGCTTAGTGACGTAGTTCTCGTATCGAATCTCAAACAAGATTAAACCATCGTCCTCATCCTCATCCTCTGAGGCTGCTACTTGGGTGTCCCATGGCCGCATCTCCGCTTTGACTCGAAATACCTGGTACATGATGCACTGTCCAATGGAATCACATTCAACAATGCATAATTGTTGACTTGTAAAGGTATCTAGTGCTTCTTCTGTACCTCCACAAATTCAGAATAAAACCCTAGCTATGGAAGAATATCATACACAAAATTACATTACATAAATTATATTGTTTTTCCTAATATGCTACAATTGTCCATCATTGCTATTTCTTCTCATAAGATTAAGAACATGTTATGGAATTTGAGTTTAGATCATAAATATAGACACTTTAAACTGTGTTTAGATTAAAGGTTTTTAGTGATTTTAAAATTAAGTGTGGGAAAGTTTTGGTAGAAGTAAAGTGATTGATTTTAAAAATTTTTAATAATCAGATGTATATACAATATTATTAATAAAAAAATTATAAATATAAATTTATTATTTAATTAAAATAAATAATTTATTAGTTATTATATATAATTAAATTATATTAAATATATTTTAAACAATAATTTTTTATTTATAATATTTGTATTATATATTTATGTTATATATATTTATATAAAATATTATTAATATATAAATTTATTTAAAGTATATAAAAATAAATAAATAAATAATAAATTATGTTATTAAAGTAATTTAAATAATAAATTATATAATTATTCCAAATAATGAAATATTATATTGGATTATAAATTGAGTGCTCCAAACCCTATTAGAGTGGTTCATTATTTTTACCAAATTTGGGATTTATTCACCAATTTAAATAACTAACTCATGAGAATAAATAAATTAAAATTTAAAAAAAAATAAAATATCCATAAAAATCTCACAAATGTTGAATGACAGAAGATGCTAGAGATAGCTGGCAGATAGAGCCCATCTAATGATACACTAATGACATAATTGATCACTATGAGACTATTCCGAAGGGTTGGTACGGCTTGAGATCGTTGGCTCATGGGCAACGACGACATCATATGGCAACCGGAATCGACAGAGAGGGCAGACATGGTTCATCTTCAGCCACTGCAAAATACACCCGGAATGGAAATTATGCTAGCAGGGCACGGTGATGGCGACTTCGAACGACGATCCTTCATTGTCGGTGGAGCCATACTCATTGGTACAGATAGGGCAACAGTCATCAGCTTCTAACTCATTTGTTGGAATGGTCGCCAGTGCTTCGACTGATGAGAGAGTAGCCTGCTGATAAACGGTGGCGTTGGGGGTTTCTCTTGCACTTGCTTCGGCCTGCCGGAAATTGTTAAATAGCTGGGGATGGCTGCCGGCGTGGGCTTGGCCAGTTTACGAGTCGTCAATTTGATATCAACTAGACAAGGTGCACTAGCAGAAGGCTGCTCTCTGAGGAGCTTCCCCACCTCACCGGAAAACCAGGTCAGCTGCTTGGCCATCTCTTCGACCCAAATTTCGGGGACGGTGGCTGCTGCCACAGAAGTAAGTTCCGTGGCAGTCGCCGTCAAGTCATCAGAGTTCATCAGCTCAGTTCTGTGGAAGTGTCTGCTGGTCATCTTTAAGCAATCTTTCACCACATAGTTATAGTTGAGATTTGTTAAAGAATTTGTAGGTATGTGTTTGGATTATTTTTATTTAAAAGTTATAATCGATAAGTTGCGGTATTTTTATAATATTAAAATTTAAAATAATTCTCTATATTATTCAATATATTATCATATTCTCAAATCTACTACTCATATGTATATATATATATTTTTATCAAATACAATTCTTAACTACCGTACTCACCACTTATTTAAAAGTCAATATTCCTTTTCTTATCCTTGGATTTAAGTATTTCTTTTCAATATAGTACGAGTATATTTTTCCGACACCATGTTAGATATGTTAGATAATGTATTATTATCGGTTGAATATATATATAATTAAAAATTATAACTTATAAATAGTGTTACTATTAAAATTTTATAAATTTACAATAATATTATTATAATTATTAATGATAGTGTAGTTCTCCAACCTCAAATAGGATTAGACCGGCCTCGTCCGATGATGTTGTGGCCGGTACATGGGCGCTGTGGTGCCACACCACAGCATGGGCACAAAATGTATGGAGCGACATGTGATTTACAGAGGCTAATTGCTGGGTTATAGAAGTATGTAATTGAACTCAAGCAGACCAAACTTAAATAGGACAGATTACACCCACAAATTTAGAATATATCAACTATAGAATAACATCGTACACAAAATCATATTACGTAAATTACAGGGTACGATACGAAATGTCAAATTATATACTAAATAATAATAATATTATATATTAATAAAGTTAGAGGATAATATTATAGAAAATATAGATTTTGGACTTATAGGTTGAGTGGCCATTGATAGCATGGTTAGGTAGAAATTTAAAATATAGGAGTGGAAAAGGTTAAAAAATAGAATTGTTAGAGTATACTAATAAGAACTAATAATAATGGATTATTGATTAGTAACTTAATAAATTAAATATAGATTCACTTATTTATAGTTTAGGTTAATTTAAATATATAAATATATAATACGAGAAATAATATAATAATATAATAATATATTTTAATATTTATTTTTTACATTTAAATTCAAATAGAGTTTATAAGTTTGTTTAGAAAAAAAGAGAAAGTAAGTAAATTATAAAATTTTGATGAATGGATCAACTAGTTTAGTATTAGTGTTCATAAATAAATATTAAGAATACTATAATTGATTTGTTAACAAATAAAATGATCTATTTATTTAGTACTAGTATGAAAAATCGAATTTATCGTAATTTAAATAGTTTATATGTGGAAAGTGATATATTAAATTATTGGATAAAATATTATATCAAAATAAGTTTATATATTTTATTAGTGAAACTTTTATATTCAACTTTTTATTATAATGTATTATTTTTTTTAAATTATAGAAAATAAGATTGCAAAAAAAAATAGTATATTTATTGATAGAAAGATGATTATCATTATTACCATATCAATTGAAATAAGAGAATTAACTGAAAAAGGGTAATATCAAGATAAATAGTTTATTTAATTTAGCGAATTATAATGTTCACAACAATTTAATTAATAGTGATAATGAGATACTGAAATTAATTCATAATTTGACAATACGAAGTGTAATTCGAAAAATGTGCCGCAACCTTGAGTGAGAGTCGTAATTCATAAGCAATAGTAGATAAACACTTATAAGTATATATGACAAATTTAGATAATAAATCTCGAATGTATTTGAATGGAGTGAAATAAATACTGTTAGCATGTGGATTTTAATATTAAGGAAATGATATAGATAATTCATATATTTGAGAATTGGTTGTAGAGTATGTATAGTGGAGTTGAGAGTGATATTGAGAAATATAGTAATAATAATATTATCAACATAGATAAAAAAAAATAATTAATATAAATTTATAATAAATAAAAAGAGAGCTAACTGTAATATAATCATGAAAATTCAATTGAATAAGAAAATAGCTAAGACATATAAACCAAGTGATGTACATCTGCTTGATACCATAAAGTGATTTACGAATTCAGTAAAAATAATTAGAAAAAAATAGAGTTAACGAAACATGCTTGTTGCACGTAAATTTCTTAAGTAAGATCGTTATGAAGAAATGCGTTATTTATATTCAACTAGCTAATAGTCCAATTAAGTGAAACAATAATAGAAAAAATTATTTTAATGGTAACTAGCTTAATAATATAAAGTTCTTATCATAATCAACCCCATTTTACTAGAAGAATATTTTGGACACGAGATGGGTCTTATATCAAGTAATAGGAAAATAAAAATCTTCTTTTATTTTGTAAAATTACTTGCAAGCGACAATGGGTCTACTAGACTATGCAAGAATTAAATCACATGTATAATTGTGGAGAAGGAAAAATAATTCTTCTTTCATAGCATTCTTTCAAGGGGCATGACCACATATTTGTGTGTAACTACGAAATTATTGTCAAATAGCAAGAAATACATAAGGGTCAATAGTAAAAGGTCCTGAGGAAAGAGAGCTATCTTGCAAGCAAGTGAGCATACGAGTAGGCGACAACGGGCTCTTGGCAGGACAGAGAGTGAAACATCAGAGCACTCTACGGAAGCGAAAGGAGGCGTAGTGTGTATTGAGAAGGGAAATATTGTTTTGTTAAAAAGAATAGTACTATAGGTGAAAATGTGATCACAACATAAATCTAAAACGTGGTATTCGAAATAATTAGAAAGATAATCGAGAAAAATACAAGTAGTAGAATGATGCTAAAGTTTGTGAGACAAGTAGTGACGAAGGTAGAGAAAATTGAGACACCCAAACACATAAATAGATTTATAATCAGGAGTGGTATGATAAAATACCTAATAAGGAGAATGAAACTCCATGGACCGAGTAGTATGACGATTTATTAGATAAACATATGTATCAAAGATAAAATTCTAAAATTTTGATGGAGTAAGAGGATAAATTAATAGAGTGAGTCACATGTCCATAATATAACGATGTTTAAGTTTAACTGGTCTATTTTGTTGGGGTGTATGAGCATTAGAGACAGTTACTAATGTCGACAAATTGAATTTCAGATTAAAATGATGTAGAAATAAATTTATTAGTACCATAAGAAATTTAATTTTACAATCAAACAAATTTTCAACTTTTAAACTAAATGCTCAAAAAATATATTGAATATTTGAACGTTTTTTCATAACAAAAAATTATTAGAACTTACTATAGTAACTAAGGAAATTAACATATTAAAGATAAACTATATGAGATGTAATAGGATCGGATCCCTATATATCGTTATAAATTAGCTTAAGAGAACACATAATTAGTTAAAGGGGAAGAATGCTGACATATTTTGCCACAAAAACATAAATCACATGATGATAAAGGGGAGATAGATTTAATTGATAAATATTTAGGTATTTTGTACCAATAAGGGCTCAAAATCATTTCTACTTAAAAGACATGATTTATAAGTAGTGAAACCTTTTCAACCTTATAAACTCACAACACTTCTCTATTTTATCCAATATGGGATCTTATTCTCAACAACTGCCCTCATGTGCAACGTGGATACACTTATCACGTGCAATTTTTTAAAACTGCACTTAACAACTATCTACGAGACAGGTATTATTCTCTTGGTCTCGGACGAAGGGGAAAGTAGAGGAAGGGATCTTGCTGGAGAGACTTGGAAGGGGAGAATAATCAAAGAGAATGTATGATAGAAGATAATAGGTAAGGGGAGAAGAATTAGACTAGAGCCGGGTTTTTAGTTTTGGGTCAAACACGGGTGTGAGCCCATTGACTCTGATACCATATTAGAGAAGGTATTGTAAATCAATAAAGGGTCAAACTCATATTTACTTAAAAGTTATGCCAGTAGTGAAATTTTTTCAACCTTATAAACTCACAACTCTATTTTATGTAATTTAGAATTTTATTCTAAACACTAAACATTGATGTTATAATAAATTTGGAAGGTATAATGGTTACAACTAGTACCAATACAATTAATTGAATCAACTTTGGATGAGAAATAATATATTTGATAAAAAAATTAGTAGGATAAAATTTAAAATAAAAAAGATTAATTTTAGTAAGTTGATACATATATATTATATATTATAGTAACTAAAATAATATAATAATATATTTTTTTTTTTTCAATTAGGAATGGGAAATTTGAGAGAGAATTATATTTGTATAAGGACATTAGCTTGTATTGTGAGAAATAACTGTGAGAATATATTGGGTACCCATAAGGGTCTAAATATATCTACTTAAAATTTATAACTTGTAAATAGTATAATTTTTTCAAACTTATAAACCCACAACACTTATTTATTTTATTCAATTTATAACACCCACACTCCGCACTCAACAACTAGGAGTCAAGTATTATTCTTCCTGTTTATGGGAAGAATATGCTCGAGTTAGGTATTTGACTCTAATACCATGTGGAAAGGTATTGTGTACCGATAAAGGGATAAATATATCTATTTAAAAGTTATAACTTATAAATAGTGAAACGTTTACAACTTTATAAACATATAATACTTCTCTATTTTATTAAATATTAGATTTTATTCTTAACAGCAAATGATTTATACGAAAGTATGATGTTGCCCTTTACGGCATTATAGATGTAGTAGGACCATGCTATCTTAAGCCTATCGCATCACGAATGTATTCAACTAGAAGTGATATATAAGTCTACGCCATTAGGAATGTATTCAACTAGAAGTGACATATAAGACTTATATTATTGATGGAAAACTTATTGTCTCTCAAATATAAAAGTGCACCAAAAGAGGTATTAGGGGGTACTATCAAGTGTAATAACATGGACAAAAAGATGAAATAAGACAAGTTGGAGTATGCATAATGAGTAATGTTTTTACATACTGATTTGGAGTAGTGTGGGACAATTGTATTAGATATTATAGTAAAATGTGTGGTAAAATATATAAAAAATTAGGTTAATATTTATTTTAAATATTCTAATCATTTATATTATTTTAGATTTTTATTAGAACACGATATTCTAGGTTTTAGTAAAAATGAGTTTATTAAATTGAAATTATTTATATATTTATGTTATTGCCCATTTAGTTAAATTACACTAACATAATTTTTATTGATAAATAACTCAAAAATATTATATAAAAATACACATATAATAATATAATAAAAACTAATATAAAAATAAATAATCTAATAATATTATGATAATTTTTTTATAAATATTAGATTATATTATTAAGATAATATTTCACATAGTTATATATTTGATATAATATTAATTAATTAAGATTATATTATTTATTTTTATTTTTGTATTATGATAAAATTATAAATAATCATATTTATAATATAATTCATTAATAATTTATCATATTATCTCTTAAATCTATATTTAATTATTTTGAATTCAAGATTGAACATACCAAATATTCAGTATATTTAAAATTGCATCCCAACAATCTAATTAAAAACAAACCCTTTTATATATGGGTGACATGTAAAATTGATTATCATTGCGTCAAGTAGGACGGAAACAACACTATTCCGACCACTATTCAGACGGAATATAGTACGTGACCTCCGGCTGTTCGATAGCTACCACATCATGTGGCAACTCAAATCGACAAAGTGGACAAACATGGTTCAGTTTCAGCCACTCCAAAATACATCTCGAGTGATACTTATGGGAGCAAGGCATCATGGTGATTTCTTCCGATGATCCACCGCTCTCCGTGATGGTGCGGTCGAACTCGTCCACGCAGATGGTGCAGTGGTCGTCATCCTCTAAACGATCTGCCGGAAAGGTTTCCAGCGCTTGGATCGACGAGGGGGTAGCGGGCACGTACACCGACGGGATGCGCGATCTCGCCTCCGTCTCTAAGTCTTCGAAGTTGGGGCCACACTCCTCCGCCTTGGCCAACACCACAGTAAGCAAGTCGACCTCAACTAGAAGAGGAGCAGCAGAAAGCCGCGGCCCCGTTGCGAGGCCGTCGTTTAGCCGGTTGCCCACGTGACGGGCCAACCATGCCAGTTGCTTGTCCAACTCTTCTACCCAAAGGTCGGGGACGAGGTCGGCGGCTAGGGAAGTAAGTGCCGCCTCCGTCGCTGTGTTGTCATCGAAGTTCATCAATTCACTTCTGCGGAAGTGGGTACTGACCGTCCTGTCGACGCATTTCTCCTCGATCTTCCTGCCAAATAATAGACGCCTTACCGGCGTAAGGGACCGGTTCCTGTAAAAAATCTGGAACAAGACTAAACCATCCTCCTGCTCCGATGAAGAAACTCCGGGAATGTCGCTCTCGTTCAGCCTCACTTCGGCACTTAATACGATTAGATGGAGCGCCATATATGTTGATAGCCGTGTGCTGTCCAACGATAATCGCATTTAATATATAAAAGAATTTGAAAGAATTCATCACCTCAATATGGTTATTGTATATGCATTAGTGTTACTAATGCATCTAAGGATAATATTATGTCACTTTCTCAAATCTACCCGAACCCATTTTTAGGTGTATTTTATATGGAGTATATTATTCACCTTTTTTTTTAACTTAATTTCCATGCATTTTCATTGGTTAAAACTAAATAATAAAACAAAAAATTATGCATAATAAATATAAAATGATATAATATTACATTAGACTACATAAAATAATTTTCATGATAATAATACTGAATTTTTAAATGTGGGACAACCATACCACTTTCATAACATATATGATATTATTCAAAATTTGATAAATATAAATAAACTTGAATTTAACTCTAATAAATGAATAGAAATAATATAATCACATGGTAAATAATTATTTTAAAGTTAAATATTTTGGTAGGCAAATTAATTATTAACTTAATATAATCATTTATGAACTTATATTTAGATATTATAATTATTTCTTTTTGTATGGAATATTTAGATTGAAAAGTAAGTTTTGTTTTATTTTATTAGGTAAAAATTTTTATATGTTATAAAGTAGTATATATTCCAAATTTGACTAGTAAATCTATAAGAAGACTTAAAAGTAATAGGATAATAGAGAAATAATTTTAAAAAAATAAAGACATTATAAGATTGTGGAATTTCGTTCCTAATTTGGTACAATGTAGACATTAGATGGAACCTCTCAAATCAAGAACCCTTGGAAACTTACATGGGATGGGATATCATCATCTTCACTCCTTCTATAGTATACTCATAATTATTATTAGATTTTATAGAACCGATGAAATTGGGAGGTGTAGTCCGTTCCGTTTATATAGTGGAAAATTAAATTAATATTTTTGAGTTGGGAAATGGTTCTAGTATATATAATATATTTCTTAGAAATAGATAAATGTTGTAGATTTGTATTAATTATTGGTAAATAATATTTATGTTATGCGATTTAATGATTTATTTCATATGAAGAATAAAATTATTTCTTATATATTATGTTTTCTCTTAATATTACAAATTTAGTAAGTAATTTAGTGTGAATTATTTTAAATTCTTATGAAATTCCTAAAAATAAAATGTTAATTTTTAAGTATTATAAAATTTTAATTACTTAGTTGTTGATTTCACTCAAACCACTAAACTGATTTGGTTGAAATACTGTTAACAATTTATCATTACTTCTTATACTAAGTCGTATCTCTACCCTCATAAATAAAAAATGTTAAATCTCATAAATATAAATATTTTTTTAACAAAATTTATCAAATAATTTAATATGATTTATGTTCTCTTGATCTTATAAGATCTAAAAAAAATATGTATGAAATCAACATGATGATAAATTAGTAAAATTGATTATCATTGCGTTAAGTATATTAGATCTTATCTTAGATATTTTGTTTAATTTTTATATGTGTAATACTCTCAATATAATTACCTAAGTATTAGGGATGTTGGATAGATACAATTTACAATAGCAGTTACTAGTATAAAATTATATATAAGTATATCGTTCTATTATGTAAAATTGTGAAAAATAAAAAATTACAAAAAAAAATAGATAAAATATAATAGTTTGTTTTACAATGTAAACTGAAATTATTTTTTATTAGCATGCTAAATAAATACCTGCACATTAGAAAATATGGTTGTTCTTATCTATAAGTAGATTATTAATTTAGTTTAGATATTATTTTTAAATATGTTGAGATTGTGATGTTTTATATTTATTTACTGATATATATATTATATGTGTTATATTTTTTTGTACATAGATTTTAAGTTGTTGAATAAGGTTATCATGGGAAAGAAAGAAAAATAAGCTATGGTTGTTAATCTCATATATTTTGTTACTTTTGATGATTTTTTAAAAATATTATCGTTAAAATTATATTCTTTTATTTTAAATAAAGAAAGAGAAAATTAAAATTGATATATTAAATATAATTATTAATAGTGAAAATAATTTAATTTAATTAGAATGGGACCAAAAACTTTTTTAAAAATTGTGTTAATGGTTGAAAAGGTATGAAATATACCAAATATAAAAAAAATATCAATTAAGAAAAAAGTTTAAAAATCACTATATATACTAACAAATTTAATTTTGGTTTCCAAGATCTAGAGAAAAAAGTCCATATTTTGTTGAAATTTATAATTGAAATAAAAAAAACAAATTATTTGTCAAATGATAAAAAGATTTCTCAACAAGTAGATTATTCCCATATTTTAAATTTATAAAAAATTTGAAGTAAAAATAATATTATAATGATTTATTTTATATATATCTATAATTTCAGTATTGTATTAGTGTTATAAATGTGACTTATTCTCGTATTAAAGTATAAAAAATATTGAATGTTTTAGAGTTGTGATTTTGAAATAAAATTTACGTATATTCTAATTCGGTGTAAAGGAACTGTATCAAATTAAAGAAGTATGAATAATGCATTAAAAACTAAATACGTAAAGTAAACTATATATATAACATAAAATATTGTTTTTAATTAATAATAAATAATCATATTTTTAATATAAATAGGTAAATATTATTTTGTAATAATATTATCTTGTTTAATTTCATTTTCAACTTTAGACATGTGGATATTGCATTTGAAGTGATACACAAAATATGTACCATAAAATTGAGAACTATTTAACATTCCTTATTGGTAATTTGATTGAATAAGAATTTGTTATTTTGAAAAAATAATTTCCTATTATTACACGTTCAAAATAGCCTAAATATGAAGTACAAACTCACAAATACATAATTACAACTTTTTATATTTTAAATAATTATCTAATAAAGGTGAAAATAAAAAACTTATTTATTAAGTTAATTTTTAGGTTAATAATATGAATTATGTTGATATTAAATGCAATACCCACGCATCTAAAGTTGAAAATAAAATTGAACAATAAATTATTAAAGAATTAAGTTCGATAATTTTGTAATGATATATTTATTTAAATATATATTATATTGTTGTTATATTTAGATATTAATATATCAATTTTATAGTATTTACCACTATTATGGTAGATTAATAGAAAAAAAATAATTAGATCTATGGTATGGTCGTTACTGTGATAATAACAATTTGTGAATATTGAAATGTGTATATAAATTTAGAGATATATATTTTATTATATATATATATAATTATTTTAAAATAATTAATTTAAGAATTTAATAGTATATTAAATCCCCTCTAAATACAGGATTACCTCACCCTAAATCTATATCATTAATCTATTTAGGATATTAAATTCAAGATTGAACATACCAAATATTAAGTATATTTAAAATTGCATCCCACCAATCTAATAAAAAAAACCTTTTTATATATCCATGACATAGGAGCGTTGTCAACTATTTGTATTTGTTAAGAATGAGTGTCCAATAAAAGAGGCCGGTAAAATTAAGATCTTATAAGATTGATAAATATGTATGAAATGAACATTATGATACACTGGTAAAATTGATTATCATTGAGTCGAATAGGACGAAACACCACTATGGAGAAGCAATATTGTATGTGATCTCAGGATCTGCGATAGCTAACACATAATGTGGCAACTCAAATCGACAGAGTGGACAAACATGGTTCATTTTCAGCCACTCCAAAATACAGCTCGAGTGATACTCATGGGAGCAAGGCATCTTGGTGATTTCTTCTGATGATCCACCGCTCTCCGTGATGGTGCGGTCCAACGCTTCCACGCAGATGCTGCAGTGGTCGTCATCCTCTAAATCATCTGCCGGAAAGGTTTCCAGCTCTTCGATCGACGAGGGGGTAGCGGGCACGTACACCGACGGGTACCGCGATCTCGCCTCCGACTCTAAGTCTTCAAGGGTGGGGCCACACTCCTCCGATTTGGCCAACATCACGGTAATCAAGTCGACCTCAACCAGAAGAGGCGCAGCAGAAAGCCGCGGCCCCGTTGCGAGGCCGTCGTTTAGCCGGTTGCCCACTTCACGGGCCAACCATACCAGTTGCTTGCCCAACTCTTCTACCCAAAGGTCGGGGACGAGGTCGGCGGCTAGGGAAGTAAGTTCCTCCTCGGTCTCTGTGCTGTCATCGAAGTCCATCAATTCACTTCTGCGGAACTGCGTACTGGCCGTCCTGTTGACGCATTCCTCCTTGATCTTCCTGCCATAGACTGTAGGCCTTACCGGCATAAGAGACTGGTTCTTGTAAGAAATCTGGAACAAGACTAAACCATCCTCCTCCTCGTCCTCCTCGTCCTCCTCCTCCTCCTCCTCCTCCGACGAAGAAGCTTCGGAAATGTCGTTCTCGTTCAGCCTCACTTTGGCACTTAACATGAATTGATGGAGGGCCATATAATATGTTGATAGCCGTGTGCTGTCGAATGGAATCACATTTAAGTGAGTGATGATCTGATATATAAAAAAATTTGAAAGAATTCATCACCTCAATATGGTTATTGTATATGCATCTAAGGATAATATTAGGCCACTCTCTCAAATCTACCCTAACCCTTTTTTTGTGTATTTTATATGGAGTATATTATTCACCATTTTTTAAACTTAATTTCCATGCATTTTCATTCGTTAAAACTCAATAATAAAACAAAAAAATTATCCATAATAAATATAAAAGGATATAATATCTATATTAGACCACACAAAATAAATTTCGTGATAATAATACTGAATTATTAAATGTGGGACCACCATGTCACTTTGAAAATATGATATTATTCAAAATTTAATAAATATAAATAAACGGTATACCGATTATGCTAGATTTAATAAAAGGTGAAAATATATATTGATGCAGTCATAGTAAAAACTTTTGTTTCACCGTACACAAATGAATTCGGTCTAGGTGGCGGACTCACGGTACTCGTTTCCCGGGAGACCGGTCCAACCGAAATTGTTGGAATCCTACCGAAATCGGGTGTCATCGGTCTACTCATTGCTCGGGCTAACTCGAATTGTACACATATAGTATATTATGGGATCCGATTCGAATTTTTAATAAATTCCGTTAAAAAATTCTAACCCCATTCGAATTTAAATTAATCAATAGCAAAAAAAATTTTAATACGATGAACTAAAATCTAATTCGAATATGTATTAACTCAATTCAGATTTATCCAATTTATGTTGATTTGGACATTAGTTATCTAATTTATATTTATATCATTATAATTAATTTTATGCGAGCACGACATCATTACGACCACTTGGCATGATCCATCGCTGTGGTCGTACTCGTCCTTCCAGATGGCGCACTGATCGCCAACTTCTAAGCTATGTTCTGGTCCGACCTACGAGAGGGTGGCCTCCTCTCCTCAAGTTGACAACGTAATTATTCTTTCGGTACGGGATGGAAAAAATAGAGTATTCTCGTCATTTAGCTCTAATACCATTTTATAAAAGTTAATATAAATGATCGTATTTATTTATACTTAAAAAATATTATATATAGGTAGTAATAACTTTACAAAAGTATAAACCTACAATAATTTTTCTATATTATTTAATATGGAATAAAATAGTTATTTACCACAAATTATACTGTTATACTTTATAATAAAATAATTCAATACCTCAATTTAATATTTATGTTTTATATACATTAGGATTGATTGGAAAATATTAGGTCCCTTTTACAAATTTACCTCAACTTTTTCTGTATAATATTTACTTTTTTTACTGAATTTGGATACATTTTATTCATACAAACCTACATGATAATGCAAAAAAATGATTTATAATAATTATAAAATAAGAATATATATATAACATGATAATATTTTTGAATTACTATACACTATAAATATATAATTTTGATAAAATATATACATCATAATCAATTTGATATATATAAATAAATAATGTGCATATTTAGAGTAATTATACATTTTCTTTGGTGGAAACTATTTATAAACACATTAAAATAATATACAATCCATAGAAAATGATATGGCAACTACATTATAAGAGTACATAGATACTTTCTCAAATCTAAATGATTTACTAAAAGGAGAGCTGATCCATATGAATATTTATATTTATATTGTTTGCTACCTATATTTATATTATCCTGTAAAAGAAAATGAAATATTATTTTAATAGAAATTTTTTTACCTCAAAATTTTTTGAACTAATATTAAGTTTAGGAAATTGCAAAGTAAATTTTATTTTCAAGTTAAATATTAAGGTAAATAATAGTGTATAAGTAAATATTTTTCTCACATACCTTATTTTATAAATGTTTTGAGATAATAAGAATATGTTAAAAAAATTTCCAAAAGATGGAAGTATTGGTCAAAAGTAACATTTTTATTAGATTCTATCTCTATGAAAGGAATCTTAATTTTCATCATAAATTTACTTGGATGTGAGAATTTTTTTATTGCATTATATTTTATAGAAAAAATAGTTAATTTCTTTGTTGGCCTAAATTGCCCAAGTTTTTATGTGTATTATGATCCATAAACTTGTAGGTTTAAGGTTATATTATGAAAAACTCATGATAGTAGGTACAATTATATATTTTAAAACCTTAAACAAGATTTATTACATAAATAATATTTATAGTGGAATAATGAGGTATTTAAAGAATTTACTATTAACCTAAAGTGGGTTTCACGTGTTAGGACGATAGTACAAATATTTTTTTTTTGTATTTAATTATGAACGAGATGATACTTGATTTAGTTTAGCAGGGATTATATTACAAATTATCGGAGGATAAAATATTAAGGGAAGATAACACTAGTTTAATAGGCCTATAATTTTTTAAGTATTATGTGTATTAAAATTGATAGGATAAAAATATCTATTTACTAAAATATGAACATTTTATTCAATATGTTTGGAGTAAGCAATAGTGTTCCAAGAGACAATCTAACAAGGATACATTAGTTTGTACAAATGTGTGGTAAAATGCGTTCTCGTATAAGGGTAATTGATAAATTAACTTTAAATTATAAGTGAAAAATAGGGAATATTTGATTTATAACTATTATTATTTAATGGTGGAATATATATGATATGATTAATATATATTAAATATATTTGAAACTTTATCATTTATATCATATAAATATTTTAAATGATATGTTAAATTAAGAATATTAGATGAAATCAATTCTATTTATTGAATCTTATATCTCATCCCTCAAATACCAATCGGAGGAAATCAAACCTTAAAAAAAAAAACTAAAACAAGATTATAAAAAATAATAATAACCTTATATTACTTATTTCATTCATTATTTAATATCAATATTATTTATTAAATCTATTTTCTATATTTCAAGAGATTATTTTAGAAAGATTATCTCAACATTTTTTTTTCAACATTAAATCATGTTCCACTAAGTGTGCCTATAGAAAAATGGAATAATAGTTTGATATTTTTTATTAATAATTAATTTAATAAATAATATAAAAGCATGCATTATTATACTCTTACAATAATATTAAAATAAAAGTAAAACATATATAATATCATAGTAGAATTTTAACATTTGTAAAATATATTAAATATAATAATTATTTAAAATAATAATTAAATAACTTAGCATAATATTTCAAGACTATGTTTTAACCTAAACAATTGTTTATCAAGAAAAATCATCTATCATTTTATTGATTGCTAACACTTAAAACTAAGTAATAAATAACTATTTTAGTGATATAACAATATTGTCAATTATTATTTTTATATTTATTAATCTCATATTCATACTTAACTCATTCATTTGTAGTACACAATTTAACATAAAATTAAGCTATTATAAAAAAATAAAAATAGTTGTAAGCATGGCTCGTATAAAGATGTTGAGCGTGGATGTTAATAATTGTATATAGTAAGTATATTTAATAATGGCGGTGGTTGATAATAATATCTTAAATTAAATAAAATACTCACTCATACGAGAATAATATAATAATATACGACTTATTTATCGTTATTAATTAGAGGTATTTAAAATTGTACATAACAAATATATATAAATTATATACGAATGTAAATAATAATAAAAATATTATTAATTTATAATATTTAAAATATTACATTATATATAAATTATTATTTTTAAGTAAATATAAATTCGACTCATTATTATTATTATCATTATTATTATTATTAGAGAGTTTTGTGTAATGGTCGCTGTCTTCTAACCTATCTTCTAGAGCAGTTGCCAGTGCTTCGACCGACTAGAGGGTAGGTGGCTCGTACACCAACGAAGTAAGCCTTCTGGCCTCCGACTCCAAGGTTTCGAAAGTGGTAATCAGGCGAGGATCCCTTCCCTCCTCCGGCTTGACCACTGACTGAGCAGTGGCGTGGACCTCCTCTAGAAGAGAATCAGCAGCCGTCATGTGACCGCAGCTCAGGTGATTGCCCAGGTGGTGGGCCACGCATGCCAATTGCTTGCTCATTTCTTCTACCCAATGTTTGGGGACAAGGGTAGCTGGCTCGTCCACCTACTGGGAAAGGGTTCCGCGGTCGACTCCAAGGTTTCGAAAGTGGTAATCAGGTGAGGATCGGTACCCTCCTCGAGCTTAACCATCATTACAGTAATCAAGTCGACCTCAACTAGAAGAGGAGCATTAGCAGCCAGCCGCTCCATCACGAGGTGATCGCTCAGCCCGTTTCCCACCTGACCAGCCAACCATGCCAACTCATTTGTTGTATATACATTAGGGTTTATAACACATCAAAGCCTAATATTATATCATTTTCTCAAATCTCATATTTATAATATTTATTATATATAATTGTGAGAGAAAGTATTATTTATTAATAATTTGTCAAAACTATTTTTATTATAAATAATCGGAGAAATTAATATTTTTCATTAATAATTATGCAGAAGACGAACTAAATTTTCAGTAGAGTATCGGATAAGGGGTAAACGTGTGATCTCACTTTTTCTAATAAAATCTGAAAAGGTATTATGTATCAATGATGATCGGATTAATATTTAATTAAAAGTTATTATTTATAAATATTATAATATTTGGTGAGTTCTATTTGATACGAATTGAGATTTTATTTTCATATATAATAAATTATCCATCTTCATCTTCTCTTATAATAAACACATTCGCACAAAGTTAGGCTTACTCGACTAATGAAAGTCCACGTGCAGTGAAAATCAAAGAGGAAGTAGGACTAAACACCACTATGCCGAAGCAATATGGTATGAGATCTTAGTCTCACAGATAGCGAACACATCATGGGGCAACCGGAAACGACACATTGGGCAAACGTGGTTCATCTTCAGCCACTTGAAAAGACATCTGGAATGGTACTTATGGGAGCAGGGCATCATGACGACCCCTTCTTCTTCTGATGATGATCCATCACCGTCGTACTCATCCATGCAGATCGCGCACTGGTCGCCGGCTTCCAAACATTCCGGGGGGATCGTCGCCAGTGCTCCGATGGACGAGAGAGTAGCCGGCTCGTACACCAAAGGGGTATACGTTCTCGCCTCTGACCCCAAGTATTCAAGAGTGGTAACCAGGCGAGGATCGCTAGTCTCCTCGGGCTTGATCAACGTTGTAGTAACCAAGTTGACCTTAACCAGAAGAGGAGCAGCAGCCAGCGGCTCCACCCCGAGGTCACCCCTCAGCCGGTTGCCCACGTGGCTAGCCACCCATGCCGATTGCTTGCCCATTTCTTCTGCCCAGAGTCTTCTGGGGACGAGGGTTATGGCTAGACTGGCAAGTGATCTCTTGGCGGCTACCAAGTTATCAGAGTTCATCAACTCACTTCTGCGGAAGCACCTGCTGGCCATCTTCTTCATGCACTGTTCATCGATCATCAAGCCAAAGAGCTTCTCTCTTTCCATCTTGAGGACATACCCGTATTGCCGCCATAAGAGACAGGTTCTCGTAAAAAATCTCGAATAAGATTAAACCCTCATCCTCCTCCCGTGAAGGAATATCATCCTCATTCAGCCGCCGCCGCACGGTTGCCGTTAATTTGAATTGATGGAGCACCATAGTGTATATGTATGCATATACATTAGATATAATAGAGTTGTTGTATATGTATGTACACATTAGAGATAATAACACATTTAAGGATAATATTAGGGCACTTTCTCATATCTACCCCAACCTTTTCAGTGCATTTTGCATTAAGTATAATATCTACTTTTCTTTAGTGAATTTGGATACATTTTCTTTGGTTAAAATTACATATTATTATTTTTTTATGAATGTTATTATTTTTTAACCCATTAAATATTATTTTTGTTTATTATCATGAAAATACATTTAGTATATCAATATATCATTAGGGATATGAAGCAATTCCTTATTTTGAAAACGAGGTCCTTAAACTTCTTTTTATTCTAAAAATTAGTCAACAATTCCTTATTTCTCAAATTTTGGTCCTTCTTTTCCACGTGGGTGCCAGAAAGGAAGCAGATTATTGTGGTCGTCGGGCCGACAATGTCATGGGACAGTCCGATCGGAGGCGGATCTTTCGAAACCCGATTGAGGATAGACAGACCGTGAAAGGAGAAGGGCATGGACTGGCTGCTGCACTGGGAAGGGATGGTTCCTCGACTACGCGACGGGGAAAAAACTGGTCACCCGATGCGCGCCGGGGAGAGCTGACCGTCGGTTGCGTGTGTTTGGGGAAAGGATGGAGGAAGGGGGCTCAGAGTGGCCTCCGTTCAGGGCTCCGCAGAAATGAAATGTTCGGCTGACTGCAAGAGAAATGACACATGATGCATGCAGTAGGTGGCACGGTGGGAGGAGAACACGAAGCAGCGCGAGGAAGACGACAGCTGCTGCGTGTCAGCGAGTCGGAGAAGAAGGAGAGGCGGTCGTGCGGCTGGGAGAAAGAGGATGGCTGCTGCTAGGGTTTTTGAGGGTGAAAGGCATCGATGGAACAAATATAGGGATCTAACTGTAAAATATGGGAATTTTGTAGGGGGCATTGTTTGAGGAATTCTATAGTTTTGGGGTTTTATGTAATTAAATACCAACAAGAGAGAGATCAGGGTTTTGGGTCGGCCCCTCTTATTCTCAGATTCTCTTCCTTCCTTCCCCTTTGTTCTGACTGAAGCTTTCCGCACAGCAAATGCCAAGTGCTGTCTGTGAATTTATCCGATAATACAGAAGACGCATTTTTCTGGCAAGGGTCATTGAGCTATGGCCGCGCGGAAATTTCTAAGAGATTATCTGGTCAAAAGGGTAGCTTCGGGTTCCATTGGAGGAGGCATCAGACGTTACTCCTCCTCTTCTTCCTCTGCTGCTCCAGAATCTTCTCCCAGAATCCCCCATTTCTCCAAACGAGTATGTTTAAATTTTTGTAAGCTTCTTTAGCATATAGCTGAATCAGGAATACCTTTTGCCGTTCAAGTTTTATTATTTTTCAGTTTTAACGGAAAACTCTGCCTGTGCAGCTGCATACTTCTAATGGTATTTACTTTCCAATTAATGCGTTTCAAGTAGATAAAAATTTCAATTTTCATCATACTGAACCTGAGGTTGTCTTACACGAAAGAAGGGATCAAAGTTAAAATTGGATGAAGGTATTCTTCTTCTAGTTGTGGTGTAGTATTCTGTGAACTCTGTAGATTGCTTTTTAAGCATTAGTGTTTTTCAGAAGGATTAAAGTACAATATTATTTTTGAGAATGGGTTATCTTAGAAGATGGAAGGAATTTAGTGATGGGTATTGTGAATCCTTTTTATTCTTATTTAATATTCCCGTGTACATATTTATTTTTTGGCCTCAATCTAACATTTTAAACAAGTATGATGAATGGAATATGTTTATTTATGCTTAAATTAAGCATTTTGACTGAAGGTGTAGAAATGATTAGTGATGGGTATTGTGAATCCTTTTTATTCTTATTTAATATTCCCGTGTACATATTTATTTTTTGGCCTCAATCTAACATTTTAAACAAGTATGATGAATGGAATATGTTTATTTATGCTTAAATTAAGCATTTTGACTGAAGGTGTAGAAATGATTAGTGATGGGTATTGTGAATCCTTTTTATTCTTATTTAATATTCCCGTGTACATATTTATTTTTTGGCCTCAATCTAACATTTTAAACAAGTATGATGAATGGAATATGTTTATTTATGCTTAAATTAAGCATTTTGACTGAAGGTGTAGAAATGATTAGTGATGGGTATTGTGAATCCTTTTTATTCTTATTTAATATTCCCGTGTACATATTTATTTTTTGGCCTCAATCTAACATTTTAAACAAGTATGATGAATGGAATATGTTTATTTATGCTTAAATTAAGCATTTTGACTGAAGGTGTAGAAATGATTATGGTTGTGTTATTTTCTACAGAAATGTGGAACAGAGTGTACCTCAAAATGTGTCTCATGTATAGCATGATTACCAACACTTGTGCGCAGTGTAGAGGTTATTCATTTGATCCTTGTTATTCATAGGGGAGACTTCTCACAGGGACAACCTTAGGACTTGTAATAGCAGGAGGAGCTTATGTGAGTACTGTAGATGAGGCAACTTTCTGGTACATACCAATCTCTAAATATAAGTTTTCTTCTTTTTAGCTAATTTAATCATGATCAGCTTTTTTCCATAGGGATTTTCATCAAGTTTTTCTACTATATTCTTTTTTATGCCAGTGGATGGATCTTCTCAGCCAGCGAACTCCTCAATCCACTATTTGCACTCCTCGATGCTGAATTTGCTCATAAACTTGCCGTTGCAGCTTCTGCGCGAGGATGGGTCCCTAGGGAGAAACGATCTGATCCATCAAACTTGGGACTGGAAGTTTGGGGAAGGAAGTTCTCAAATCCCGTGGGTCTTGCTGCTGGCTTTGATAAAAATGCTGAGGCTGTTGAAGGTTTACTAGGGATGGGCTTTGGCTTTGTAGAGGTTGGATCTGTTACTCCTCTACCGCAAGAGGGTAACCCAAAACCACGAATCTTCAGACTGCGCACAGAAGGGTAAGGATCCATGAATTGTTATCTCATTTATTAATTCAGTACAAACCAGACCCATAAGGTAGAATAAATCTAATCTGTAGAGTTCCAACAAGAATTTGTTTTATAAAAGATAATCACTCGTCTTCAAATTGCTTGATAACAATCAATTTTAGACCCCTTTCTTTTTGGTGTGCAGTGCTGTCATAAATCGGTGTGGGTTTAACAGTGAAGGCATCATGGTGGTAGCCAAGCGGCTGGGTGCCCAACATGGTAAGAGGAAGTTGGATGAGGGTTCTAGTACATCACCGACTTCTGGCGATGAAGTAAAACATGGAGGAAAAGCAGGCCCTGGCATTCTTGGTGTGAACCTTGGAAAGAATAAAACTAGTGAAGATGCTGCTGCAGATTATGTGCAGGGGGTTCATACGCTTTCACAATATGCTGATTACTTGGTACGATATTCAGTTATTTCTCACTTTATTTGGGACTAGACCCTAGATAGAGCACTAGTGGGTTCAGAATTTTGCTTGGTATAATCATCCACACCCATGCATATGAAAAATGCTCATCTCCTTGAAAGTTTCCTTGATGCATTGAATTTCAACTCCTTTTTTCCCTTGACAAAATTGAAATTTATCTTCTGAAATTGAATTATGATCGCCCTAAATGAGTTGAAGTCATGTTTTGCAAATATAATTGCACTGGATAGCTGTATCTTTTTTCTCGGGGAGTTAATATCTTGTGTTGGATCTTCCGAGTAGAAGTTATTTAAGCTTATTTTGGTTCTCAACCAACTACTATCACCGTTGACATGCTTTTGCTTGAGACAAGGTGATTAATGTTTCTTCTCCAAATACCCCTGGGCTGCGTACTCTTCAAGGCAGAAAGCAGCTAAAAGACCTTGTTAAGAAGGCTAGTTTCTCAACTGATTTCATTGAACTTATGTTAGAGTATTGCAAACTAACAGCATTCTTTCTGCTTTATAATTGTTTTATTTTTTTTGTGGAAAATCAAGGTTCAAGCAGCCCGTGATGAAATGCAATGGGGTGAGGAAGGTCCACCTCCATTGCTTGTAAAGATTGCTCCAGACTTGTCTAAGGAAGACCTTGAGGATATTGCTGCAGTATGCTGCTTCTTTCTCTTTACTCCAAGTAACAGATTTTTTGGGTCATACTCTGCATCTCCTTGGTTGAATCCTAATTTTTCATCATCTATTGTTGTAGGTTGCTCTGGCTCTTCGCCTGGATGGACTGGTATTAATTTTAAGCCTCATTGAACAATTTATATATTCAATTCTGGGAGCACTTAACACCTTTCTTTTGGTTGTTTAGCTTTTTGAAACTGCTTAAATGTTATAAGAAATTCCTTGTCATTTTAAGTTCTTTGTTTGATATCCTCATATGTAATAATATGAATCACAAACAAAATTAGGAATACTTAATGAATTGTTCAACCTGGTTCTTTTGGTTGTCTAATTTTCCTCCATTAAACTCACGGTTCTACATCTCTGTTTTGTTTTGAATTTGCTAACTTGGAGTATCTTTTCATTATGACTAGATCATATCAAATACAACAATTTCACGACCAGATGTCGTCAAACAAAATCCAGTATCTGCTGAGGTTGGTGGTTTGAGTGGGAAACCTCTATTTAATATGTCTACCCATGTCTTAAGAGAAATGTACACTTTAACAAGGGTATGTTCTCTTTGACTTTCTTTTCTTGCTCACCATGCTTAGTGAGAAAATAACTGATACTAGGTGCCTTACAATGTACCTAATGAAGCATTACCCCCCCTCTTCTTGTTACAGGGCAAGATTCCTCTCATTGGATGTGGGGGTATAAACAGGTAAATGACTTGTTTCCTTTTTACTGATTAAGTTATTTGAATTCCACAAAATGCAGATCTTTCACCCAATAAATTTATTATATTCCTTGAACCAGTGGTGAAGATGCATATAAGAAAATAAGATCGGGTGCCACTCTCGTCCAGCTTTACACAGGATTTGCTTTTGGGGGTCCTGCCATTATTCCAAAGATAAAGGTACTTTGTTTAGTAAAAATATTTCTATTTATACATCTGGCTTCTGCTTATTAGTGATGATGATAATGAAAATAAACCTTGTAAGCCACAGGAGTACAATTGCTCATGTAATAACAGAAGCAAAAACTAAGAAATTCTTGACTTGTTAACTAATATTATGCTTGTTGAGTATTGCATTAATATTTGTCAAACTCTACCATGATACTATTAGCAATTTGGGGGCCACTTCTTGAAAGTTAAAGCTGAATGTGCCTGCATTATTAGTTTGGTTGTACATGAATTCTATAGTGTTTTTTATTCAAATATTTGAAATAATAAATACTTGACTTGTCCTTTAGAAAGAAAATTTCTCTAGTCCCTATGCTTGATTTGAAGGTTGTAACTAGGCTGTTTTGAATCTTGACCCAGGCTGAACTGTCGCAGTGCTTAGAAAGGGACGGTTTCAAGAACATATTAGAAGCAGTTGGTGCAGACTGCAAATAGTAGTAATATGGAGTCTCACTCTGCGACGGAAAACTCTTAAATTGAAAGATTTCTGTCTTTTTGGATATATTTTTTCTGTTAGCCATAAAATTTCATCCTATTTTGGCCGAAATCTCATTTTCCTTTGTTATTCTGTGTATGTGGTTCCAGATTATTTAACCTCTGTAATGTGATAATGTTGTCAGTGGTGAAAGAGAACATTTATGCTAGTAGGTACCTCCAATGCTGTTTTTCAATGAAGTATTGCTTCTGTGAACTCAGAATTATACTGCCCTTTTCCTGAATAAAACATGACAGGATTCAGTACAATCCACTCCCGGTTGGTCAGATCAGAAGAAACATGTTGGCAATGATCAATGAACTGCCAAATTTGGCTATGAGATTTACTGCATCTCAGGGTATAGCAGGTGCAACTTGCACACTTGCAGGTGAGGGTTGTGGGCAGTATGATGACTCATGGCTTGCAAGTTGCACATGAGATGTTATGTTGGTGATATGTGGAGATGCCAATTGGACTTGATGATTCATTAGTGATCCACTTTCTGCAACTGTGGAATGAGTGTTTGAGGCAGATTGGGTGGGGACATTTTGACACAGTCTGCTTAGACCACTCCATGACCATCTGGTATTGATCTAACTCGCAGTTAGCCATCTCTAGTGCATAACAGCACATGGGCTAAGCTGCATGGTTCCCCAGAAGGTTGGTCTTGTGCGTGGGCCCAGTGCCTTGCACTGTCCAATGAATAGCTGCACCCTTTTTTACATACTTTTTGGTTATCTGATAACCTTTTTATAGAAAGAACAGTCTCTTTCTGTTTGATGGTTGGTGCCTCCATGATCCGATAGGGTTTCTTATCTGAAGAAGAAAAATGTGGTCCACAAGTAATATTTAGAAATACTCTAAATGTAAAAAAATGGTCTCCTCATAAATGTAAAATACTCTGACAGCAGTGCTTAGTAATATAATATTCTGTCTAACAACAATGAGATTAGGGGGAGTCAAGAAGCTATCATTTCCATGTGATGAGTATTCTATTGTAAAGAAGAATGAAAACACAAATATTTCTTCAGATTTGCTGTCAGAGGAAACTGCCAAGGGCAAAGCATCTCCAACAAAAGTGGTGATGAACATCCTTACACGATTCCTACACCGTGTCCATAATATGCATGTTAGGAGGAAAATATGGAGCATCTCCTCGTGGGATGCCCAAAAAGCAACTAAACTTGGGGACTCCTTAGGTGTACCAATGTCAGAAAAAAAGCATCCTTCCTTCCTACCTTTCTTACTTACTGCCTTGTCTATCAGTGGGTTAAAGTTAATTGTGAGGAGACAGTGGGTTAAAGTTAATTGTGAGGAGATAGAAGATGGAATTAAACCATGAAGATGGATCCTTTTGCAGGACACCAATGGGAATTGGGTAAGAGGTTAACATTAAGTATGGATGGCCTTTAGCCTGATGGGTGGTCCATAAAATGAAGCATGGCACCCCACTGGTACGAAAAAGCAGGCACCAATGGAGCAAGGAGAGTGTGGGCGTTTTTCCTCCTCATCCCATTTGGGGGAAAAGAAAAATCTTAGACCAGTCCTGTGATCCATCAATACACACCTATTCATGATCCATTCCAGCGTTGGATGTCTAATGATTTTACATTTTTGGGCACTTAAAAGGGACTCTTATCATCAACAAACCAACATTGCTCGCACTTTCTATGATGAGAACACGGACCATTCTCTGGTTTTCTCGTGGGAAACCTTTTGGTTGTTGGTGGTACGCGGGCACTGTTGAAATGATGAAAAAAAAAAGTACCCATCTTTTTAACAGGTTGTGCGCCCCACTCCTGCCCCTGCAGCTGCACTCCATGTTCTGAAGTTTGAAGGGTTTCCATACGTTTCCTTTGGACTGTGATTACTGATCGTGTCCACATGTGCCGACAGAGATTAATCCCCAGAAAATATGATCATTGCATTGCTTAAGAATGAAAATCCCAAACACATTTTTCTCAAGATTTTGATAGCATGAGTTGTGAAAACTGAAGAATCTCACTGCAATTCATCAGACATTCTTCCAAGTGGCTGTATAAGGATGACAAATGGTCTTTTTCTCCCAATTTAATATGCCCACTTGGTCAAGTTGTCAGATCAGAGAACTGAACTGGAAATAGGGCTAAGGCCACTTTTTTTCCTCTTTAGCTCCAACACTTTCTGGAAATAAATCACATCAGAGGGTCTACTGATTGTTGCTCATAAAAGGAGTCTCATGATGATGGTGCTCGAAAAGTCTCCTGTTATTCCTCCAAAAGAAAATGCGTCTACAGTTGCTTTAATTGATTCCATTCTTACTACTTTTGTTTTCTGATCTGCAATAATCTTATGAGTTAATTTGATGCAACAAAGAAAAGAAAGATGTTATACCATTATTCTATTCTATGAAAAGGGCTAGCATTGCCTTGCAAAATCCCATGATCCAGTGAGTTGATACACAGGTATAAGTAGGTCCATACTTCCCCACACACTGCAAGTTGCACCAAGTCATGAAAGCTTGTTATTGACTATTTATTGCATCACTTTCCCCTCCATCTTCATGTACCTTTAGCAGTTCGTGAACTAAACGAACCCCTTCTTCTCCTTCTTCCTCCATATCCAACTCCTAGGGTTCCCTGGTTGGTTTGAATCCCATTCCCATTCATGCATTCATTGCCATTGCCATTGCCTGCTGCATCTTTCCCATAAGGAGTATTGGGCCCTTCTCCTCAAGTATTTTCTTTCTTTACTTCTTCTTTGAATGGCTGTAACTTGTTAAGATTTTGTTTGCCTCCTGGAATTTCATTAGCTGGTATGAGCTTTGGAAGTTACAGAAGGGTTTTCACTTTCCCCTTATGGCTCTGGCAGGATGAGGTTCCTTGTAGATCTCAGATCTCAACACCCATGTAGATTATGTTGTTTAAATTTGTCTGTTTGTGGTTCCTGTATTGTTTCTTAGGTTGAGAAGAGGGTAAGTAAGGATGACAAGGAAGGAAATACAGATAAAGAGGATAGAAAACCCAAGTGCAAGGCAAGTGACCTTCTCAAAGAGGAGAAGAGGGCTCATCAAGAAAGCCCACCAGCTCTCCATCCTCTGCGATGCCGAGATTGCCCTCATCATCTTCTCCTCTACCGGCAAGCTCTTCGAGTTCTCCAGCTCCAGGTCTTATATGTACTAATATCAAGCAAATGCATAAACCCAAAAACTAGATGGAGAAATTCGACCGTATGGTACTCAAAATTTACCATATTGTATTTGCAGTAATGAACAGATTATCCAGAGGCGCATAGACCTGCTGTCAGAGAAAAGCCTTAACCCTTTTCCTGGCCCACAGGCAATCAAATTTCCTGCACTTCCTTCTCTAGAGCTCACCAAAGCCAGCTATGGGGTCACTGGTCTTGTTTGTTTGGTGCAGGTAAAGGATGCTGCAGGTGCCTTGCTATGTAAGGAAGTAGCCGAGAGGACTCGTGAAGTAAGGTAAAACCTGCTGGCTCGGTCTGTATGATAGAAATGCAGATGCATAGCCCAGTTGAGTAGCCTGCTAATGGAGTTGGTCCAAGCAAAAAAGTGACATTTCACTTATACATAATCAACAGGCAGATGAGGGGGGAAGATCTTCAAGAACTGAGCCTGGATCAGCTAAAGCAACTCGAGAAGTCAATCAAGGATGGCCTGGCTCGTGTTTCCCAAGCTAAGGTTTGGCCAAATTTAACACAAAAATGCTATTAACCTCTGGTGAAAAAAGGCTATTAGCCAATTTTGCACATGGGATGATGACTTCTTGCTGTGACACAGATGGAAAGAATCACCAGCGAGATCATGGCCTTGGAGAAGAAGGTTTGACATAATTTAGTACATTAATATTATTTTTTTATTAATTTAACTTTTTAATTTATAATTTCTATAGAAATATATTTTTTGCTCAATCTAATTTAATATAACTCGATCTAATTAAGTATTTGAGTTACATTAATAGATTAACTTAATTAGGTATTTGATGACTGAATTATTAAACAATTAAAATCAAGGGACTAAATTGTTGAATACCTACACATTACGCAACTTGTATGTTGTAAGTTAAAAAAAAACAAAATTTTTTTTTAATATTGTTATTTTCTGATAATATTTTTCATGGTATAATAAATAAGGCAGAATTAAGTTTGGGAAATATAACCATTTGACTATATTTTTATATGATAAGAAATAAATAAATAGTATTTAATATTTTATAAATATATTATTTTTTGTTTATTAATATATTATTAATATTAAATAATATTGAAGTGGCTAATATAAAATATTTATTATCAACATATTATATTATAAATAAAAAAATTAACACATGATATTAAATGTACTTATAATAATACAACAATTTTCTTATTTTTATTTGTTAACAGTGTAAGCTACAATAATAAATTTAATTGATAAATGCGACTTACATAATAATCTAAGATCTCCCCTATCAGTTATATATTTACAAAATACATATTATATATATTTTTCATTTAATAAAACTATATATTATTAAAAAAATTAATTAATTTAAAATAATAAATTAAATATATTACACAAATATAATACAAAATTATATATATTTTGAGTTATTAATTATACATCATTTTAATTAAATAAATTATTATATAATACAAATAATGTTATAATACAAAATTTCACCTACAATTTTATTAAGTTAAATGTATATATAATTTCATGTTTATATAAATTTATATATAAATATTTTATTTAAATTAAATTACGCATAATTTTATTAATAACGCATAAAATATATTTATTATATATAATATGTATTTTTAAATATATTTTTTAAGTTAAATTTTAATTTATATATTAATTAAAATATAAGTAGATAGTAGATGTATTATATTATAAAAATAGTATTTTAACTAAATTAATTATTTTATAGTCGTTAAAATATTACAATATTGGGTAATATACATATTCCATATAATAATATTTTTTTAGAATTATTTTTAAATTAATAATTTGAAAAGTGCCAAAAATAATGATGAGATAGTAATTTTTTTTTTGCTCAAAAAAAAGTTTTGTAAATGGTTAAATTCATTTATTTTGTAAAGTAAGATAAGATTGGTATAAAAATATTCATTTCATATGAAATTTGATAATAAAATGTAAGATTTTAAAATTTCGGTACAAAATGTCATTTAATTCAAATATTTGGAATAATAGATTAATTTATCATTTCTTAATCTTTCCCCAAAATGTTTTGTTGATTTTAAATAATAAATATACAATTATTATATTCGTCTAAAATTATTCAGCTCCAATATAATTTGGTCGATAATTAACCCTATAAGAGTTCTTTTATTTCCTATTAGTTTAATGCTCCTAAAACTTGTATTATTTTGTTATTTAAATTAAATCAATTACTTAACTATTTTAATATTAGCATGTACAAGTGTCAATTGACAATAAAAATAATTGCAAATACAATAATTTCGTATATTTTCCAATTTTACCAAAAAAATATTTTTATTCAAAATTATAAAAAGCTTTCAATTTTTATTCAAATCTATACAAAAATGACAAAATTTGTTGGAAATTATTAATATATATGCAAAATTGTGGTCTAAAATTAACATGTATATATATATATTGAAAATTATTCAACGAACTTTATTCCTCTATTTTTTTTCTTGAATTTCTCAAGCCATTGATTTTGAAATCATGCAGAAAACCCAACTGCTGGAAGTGAACAATTACCTGAGAATGGTATGAAAAATGGATGATAATGATACGTGATGATATTTAATTTCTTTATCAATATTCATGTAAATTCACAAAAACAAATTATGCAGTTGGTGAAGATTAATGCAGCAAATGAAGCTCTAAAAAACAGACCAAAAAGGATTCCTGAAAACAGGCTTCTCTTGGTGGGAGATGACGGAGCTTGCTCCAATCTCGGCTTTGATACTTCCCTCAAGCTGGGGTTAGTCTGCTATTCACTTGCTTTTGGCCTGAACCTCAATAATTAGGCATCCATACACAGCCAAAAGGAGTGAAAATTACAGCATAAATCTCTGTGTGTGTTGGTGAGAGCAAGGTTTGATACGTTGAACTCATTGTGCAGGTTGCCATTCCCACAGTAGATTGCCAGATCAATCCAAGTAGACTTCCATTATTCAACTACAAGGGCGTCCCGTACAACCATGTGTTTAAGAAAAGAGCATTGCCTCCCCATCAATGATCATAGTGTTGAGGGACGCATATGTTTTGGTTTTGTAAATCCTTTTGCCAGTTTCAAAAATATCTTATTGCCTAAAGTGGACGTTTATATATTAATAAATTTATGAAAAACTTTGTCGTGAGTATTGGAACCATTAAAACAATAAATAGTTGTAGTGATACGTAATAAGACCTACTGTACTTGTACATAAACGATAGATTATTTATAGATTATAATAACAGTAACTAAATCTTGATTTAATTTAATGCGTATAAAGTCGGAATAAAATCTATATTTTTAATGTATAGTTATTTTTTGAGTTTAAGGATGAAAGGTTGTAAAAATATAATAATTATTAAGTAGAAGTGAATGAATTTCTAGCCATAAATAGGTACAGTATATAGGGAGTAAGAATGTGTAAATTTCCGTTGTGATGGTGATGCAGTAATATGCAGCCTTTTCCTACTATCCCCGTTTCCATGAGGAAACATGAATCAGATGTATTTGAACCCAAATGAGGTATTAAATTGGCCATGGCACCCATGCAGGAGTTGACATGCTTTTCGATCGAAAAACAGCCCAACCTCACAGTACAATATGAGAAGCAAATCAAATAAACAACAATCAGCCTTCTACCCATAGAAAGAGCTATAAGCAAACTTTATTGCAGGTTTCTTCCGTTTTGAGCATCTGCAGATCCTCTTGGGGTCTCATGAATCTTCTTATTCTTCTTCCTTTTCCCCATGTAAATGAATTTGGAATAACCTTCTTTCTCTGACGGTGTCTCTGGCTGCAGTAAAGTTGCTCTTACTATTGGGTTCCCTTGAGGAAGCTGATGCAGAGTGTCCTCCATGCCTCCTTGTCCGGCTCACACGCCCCGATATTCACCTTCAGGTCATCGGCGTACGATTCCTGATATTACACAACCAAAGAATGCATCAAGAAAGCATTCTCATAGGCCAAACAACACGGTGGAAGTGGCTGATAAGAGCCATGTCCATACGGTCTGTTCATAATACAGACCGTGATCAAAGTCTTCTGCAGGAGACGGTCAATGAGGTGGAGGAGGATGTCTTTTGTGTACTCGGGATGGCCCTGGATGCCCATGATGTGATCTCCGAACCTGAACATCTCAATGCCGGTCTTGTCCGAACGGGCAACCACCTCGACCTTTGGAGGCAGTTCCTTCACCTGCCATTGACATTATGACCATACTTCTGCACGATCAAATGGAATCGACGGTAAGTTCTTCACTGAACGCACCTCGTCGCGGTGGCATTGGATGATCGACAGCCCCAGAGGGATCCCGAGGGATGAGAAGAACGCCGATGTAGTGGACAGATTAACGGTTCTCAGCCCAATGTCCCACGATTTCGCCTGCCCGACCTTGCCCCCGACTGCGCGGCCCAGTATCTGATGTGACAATGGAACTAACTGTAAATATCATAAAGCTGAAGAGCCTGTCATGGCATCAATAGTTTACTCTAACTCTATCAGAAGCTACAGACTGGTGGCTGAAATAGCCTAATTTGATGCTCCACTGAGCTGTACATGAGTTGGAAAGCTTTTAACATCACTGTTCCTTGTCTTTTAGTATAAAAGAAACTTAATATGAATAATAATAAAAAAAAAGGACAGCGATTACCTGGTGGCCGAAGCAAATGCCGAGGACCTTCTTCTTCATGGAGTCGAGCCTCCTGAGGAAGACCAGGAGGTCGCGGATCCAGGGATCGTCGCCGTAGGCGTCGTTACAGCTCCCGGTGATCACGAATCCGTCGTAGAGCTGGATCTCCGCCTCGTCCAGGGGGAGCTCATGGCGGACGGCTCGGTACACGTGCCACTCCTCCCCCGGCGCCCCCAGCATTTCCTTGAAGATCCCGAAGTAGCCGCCGTACTTAGCCCTCACGTAGTCTGAGTCCTCCGCGCACAGCAGCACGGCGAACCTCCGCACGCCCATCTCCTCGTCCCTCCGGCCCAAGCAAAATCCCCCTCTCTCCTTCCTCTCTGAGCTTAATGGCGATCCTCTGCAGGTGGGTATTTTATAGAGGCGTAGGATTATTTTTTTTGGCTGGTATGACATAGATACTCGTGAAGTTTACATTTATAGTCAATATGGTCAGAAGTCATTTGGTGTTATATGGTAATTTTTTCACACTACTTGGAATATCTTGCTGACAATTACAGCAAAGTATATTGAAAATAAAATTTAATTTCCCTGTTATAATAATTGTTTTCAGTTTGATCCCTAGATTTCTGTCTTACCTCAAAAGTAGCCCCTATATTTAATTTACAACCATTGGCTTGCAATGATGCCCGGCATGGGTCACACTCGTATATCCCGAGCTTACTCTGCTTTAGGGCCCGGTATCTGCTTGAGAACTGGGCCTTCCAAGCCAGCTTTAGTGCAATAAAATAGCTCACATTGTACTGATTAATTACAACTGTGCCATCACCAACCACTGCAGCCGCCACAATCACCTAACCGTGCGTATGGATCTAACCGCTATCCCTCTCCCCTCGTTCCCTTCGCCGTCTGGTTTATCTTCCCGCGAGGTGCCTCAAGATCTCCAGGTGTCTATTCCCAGCTCGCCGCCTCCGCCCTCCGCCGCCTCTTTGCTGGGACTGAGGAAATCCATTCCGAATCTACAATCTCCAAGAACGGTCGAGGACCTGCGTCACTTTCTTCTCTACGGGACGGGATTCGGCCAAGTGGGGCGCTTCCTCGAGAAGTGTCGCCGCTTGATTATTTAATTCGGGGATCGGCGTTCAATGTAGCTTCTTGTTTTCGATCTCCGAGGGATTTGATGGGATGTGCTCTTCTTTCTCAGTTTCCAAAAAAGTTGTCGTCTATAGCAGGACTAGCAGAGAGCTTGGAGAGGGAGGAGGTGGAAGAAGATGGCGGGCATGGGTTGTAGAGCCGCTTAACGGTGCTGTGGGGGACCATTGCACTGCCCGCCATGGAAATTCACCACCTTGGGCGTCTCTGCGTATTGATAACAGCGTTGCTATCTCTTGACCTCTACACTAAATTCTCCCAGATTTCTCTCACGTTCAATGCATTCAAATCCTGTCCCTATTTGTCCGAGCTTCTTGATAAGAAGCTCGAGGTCGGACCTACATTCTTCACGGAGTTATCCATTGGCATTGTCCTCTTTTTCGCGCTCTCTATTGGGTTGAAAGTCCTCAACTTCAGCTTCAGGCCGAGTGGTCGTTGTCGTCTGAAGTCCGAAATTTGTAATCCGATGGGGGCGCTTGAAAGTGCCGGATCTGAATTCGATTATGGCCGTGGTATTGTGAACGGTGATTCTCGATCCATGGACGGGTCGGAGTACTCAGACAGCGAGGGATCTTTACATGAAGACCAGGCGTTCGATGAAATATCCCTGAGAGGTTTCTCTCTGGGCATTGATAGCTTGGATCAGATGGAGCTGTTCAGGAGACCCAATCCACTGATCGAGAACGAGCATTTGGTGCTGGATGACAGCCCCCAGTCTTTCCCTGAAGATTCAGAAACTGGAGAACTCGTCCCCGAAGACCGGGTGTCCGATGAAATGTTGCTGAGAAAGCTAGTTAAATCTGAGAGGCAGAGGGCAGAAGCAGCTCTGGCGGAGCTCGAAAAGGAAAGGTCAGCAGCTAGCACTGCAGCGGAGGAGGCCATGTTGATGATCCTGCGTCTGCAAGGGGAGAGGAGCTCAATTGAAATAGAGGCCAAGCAATACCGCCGTTTAGCAGAGGAGAAGCAGATGCATGATCAGGAAGTGATCGGATACCTGCGGAGCATCATAATGGAGCAGAAGAGAGATCTTAATGCCTTGGACGAGGAACTCAGGCACTGCAGAAGAAGGTTGGGTTCCCATGATCATTGCAGTTGCTCCGACCCAACTGATGGTTTTGAAGAAGAGGCTGGAAACGATGGAGATTCTACCATTGGAGGGTGCTCTGATGATGGGTTGGAAGATGAATTGATCAGCTCTCTCGAGTTCGATACATGGGCTCTATGAGTATGCATCCGTACATGTCACAGCAGCTATATTTTCCAAGTATAGTTAATTACACATGTCATATGGTATCTCCTGGATTGGGAAGCAATTAGCATCCAGATCACCAACTTGTGAAAAACAGGTCAATTCTGATAAGGGTCTTTGTGAATACCCCATGATCTTTGTACCAATGCTGTCAACTTTATGGCATTTCAACTGATTTGGTTTATCAGCTCCATGCTTTATTTCTGTTTTGATGTTGACTATTGTGATGAATATCCCAATAAGAGGCTGCTGCCCATTTCTACTTCCTGATTTGAAAAAACTTCTGGTGAAACATAAATTATAGGATTCTAGCTATAGAATATATATAGGTAAATTGTAAAATTAAAATTTCTAAATTTGTAAATATACTTGTATATTTTATATAAAATATAATAGTATTTTCAACCTAAGCTATAAAATTTCAATTTTAAATTTACTCTCAACAAATTTATATAATTTAAATATTATTTTTATAATATTTTAATAGAGTAAAAAATATACTTGAATTATGTATTTTTATTCTATATTCAAATATAATATAAGTCATATTTTAAGTATTTATTCGGATAGAGTTATAAGCACTATTATAAAATAAAAATTATATTATGTACTTCTAAATAATTATAATTATATATAATTAAAATTTATTAATTGTAAATATAGAAATATTTGTGCACTTATAAATTCAAAAATTTTATATAATTTTGTATATTTCTCATATGTCAATCTTCTAGGCCCAGTGACATCATATGGGTCACCCACAAATGGGCCAAAAATAGTCCTCTCCACCGGAGAAGAAGGGCTGGCTACCAGAACGGAAGGTTCGGCCATCTTGCTGGGGGGTAGAGAGCTTCCAAAAGGAAAAATATGATCGAAGGGTTGGAAATAAAAGTATGCATCAAATATAAATATATTAGAGAAAAAAAAGGGAATACGAGGGGAGACGGTGAAAATTCTGTCGGGAATCTCTGTCATTTCCATATACCAGAAAAGCATCCCTTTTCAAAAACCCTTATGCAGCTATGGAAACCAAAATAGGTACTGATGATTGAAGCAAGTTGGGTCATGTCATTTTTCTTTTCTGCCTGCCCGTGGAAGGACTTATCGAATAATTGGAGAGAGAAACCTCGAAAACATTGGTGTCAGGCGTGATGGCGATTTGCCATGGATGAGTAGAGCCAAGATTGCCACTACCCACGACCCACTACCATTTATTTTAATAAGATATAGTTTGCACATGGACCGTTTTGAATGTCCCCATGAATCCTAGGTTGCTCCCTCGGAGTGTCCTAGGATACCTTTTTTTTTTGCCATCCAAAACCCTACTCATCACAATTTGCCCACATCCAAGTTCAAAATTCATTTGCATCATTTCAATGTCTCCTTTCATTGTGTATTCTTTTTGCCATTATTATTGATGAGCTGCACGTCAAAGCCATGCAAGTAAATCTCAACATTTGTAATATGACATAGAGTTGTCATAAATAATTGGCATGAAATAATAAAGTGAATTCATAAATGATAATAATATTCATTTAAAAATTATTATTTGTATTTTTACCTTGTGTATTTATAATATATTTAATTTATATTAAAAAATGATACAATGCTTAACACATATTTATAAATTTTTTATTTTAAATGAGAAATAACAATTATAAATTTAATATTTTTATTTTATAATTATTGATATTAAGATAACAAATTTAATAAAATAAATAAGTTTGGTGGGATTATAATATTATATGCCATTGTTTCCACTTAATAATAATATCGAATTGTATAATTTTTTAGTTATATTTAAAATTTTTTAAGTGTATTATTAAAAATAAGATAATAAATTAAATAAAATATAAAATTTTTTATTAGTTTATATAAAATTTTATTACTTATAACTAATAACTTATAAGTAATTAACCAGTATGAATACTTTCTCACAATAATTTAATAAAACATGGTTAGAACTTGCAATTAAATAATAGTATTGTGTCCATTTAAAAATTAATTAATTAAATTATTATAACTTTATATATCAATAATAATTATAAACTCACATTCCACGTCAGTATGCTCATATAATTAAGTGGCAAACATTAGGGCAATGTTACACTTAATTAAGGTATTGCATTAATTAATATGGCATATAATTGCAACATTACTCCCATATTAAATACTTAATGAGAAGTAATCAAATTTAAGTACCTACAACTTGTTCTTTGGATATATTGTTAGTCACCTCAACACTGGCCACTCACCACTCATTAGCATTGGCAGCATTGGCTATATTGGCGAGTATGACTAAAATACGTACTCGAGCGAGTATGTTTTGTTGATTCTACCTGATACCCACATAGCAAGTAAAGCGGTTTTCGTCCAAAAGCTTGAATCGCTCCCCCTGTTTTGAAAGGCAAAGAGGTTTTGCCTCACCTTAAATAAACCACATTTTAGGCTGTCCCCCTAGCTTTGCATCGAAAGGATCATCTCTGTATTGACTCCAAGGTCCGCTTATCCTCCTTCTCGGTCCATCCAAGTGAGTTTCCAGTTCTTGCGGATTCAACTCATCGGTTTGTTCTTTTGTATTTCTGTACTCGTATTGAAGTTAACCTTCTGAGATCATCCAACTGTGTGGTGTTCTTCAAGCGATTGCATTTGCATGTAAGTGAGATTAGTTTCCCATTATGTAGGCAACAAAACCTAGGGGGTCGAAAATTCGAAGCCATGGGGAGGGGCAAGATAACCATAAAGAGGATCGACAACACCAATGCCAGGCATGTGACTTTCTCCAAGAGACGAAATGGGTTGCTGAAAAAGGCTAAGGAGCTCTCTATCTTGTGCGATGCGGAAATTGGGGTTATCGTCTTCTCCAGCACCGGCAGGCTTTACAACTATGCAAACCCCAAGTAGGTCTACATCTCCATGTCAAGTGCCTCACTAAACATGCAATATTGAAGATGACCTTGGTCGAATGTAGTGCATCTTGGGCATAGATTTGCTCTGAGAAACTCCGCCATTAACACATCAATTGGCTTGCTCTATTGATGTTCCAGTTTTACTCTTTATATGGATAGTTTTTCATCATATGTTTTACTTCTTTGGATGCATGGACTTGATTTTTCCTCTCTAAAAACTTGAGGTTATGAAATATTGTCTTCTGGGTATTTTTCATCTTGTTCAACTCACACCCAGATTATTTTAGCCCTCATGCTTGATAAGCTAGCACTTACTACCCAATTGAAAGGTTGTCCTCTAACCACCATTTGCAAGTATTTAGGAGATTTAATTCATTTTAAAAAATGTCTTATGCCATTTCTTAAATGTAATTTCAAAATGCAGAGTCTATACTATTAGTTTTACTAATTAGATTTGATACACTCATTAATCTATAATGCACAATAACTAAGACCTTGTTTGGTAAAATAAAATGAGACCCACTTTTTTATTTAAACATTAGATCATTTTTTATAATTCAAATAAAAGTAAAAATACTAAATAAACATGTTTTTTTTTGTAAATAGTTAATCTCTTTTTTTAGAGTTTTACTACCATGCTCTAGTCTATAGTCCTCCATGGATGTCAATCTTTACAAAGAGTAGTTGCCCCACTTTTTTTTTTTGTGAAAAAATATGTGGGTATTTTCCTCCTATGTATAGTGCATCTAATAGTGTTATTATTAGCAACAACCATGTGAAGCATAGTCCTTGGTGCAAACAATTTGCATCTTCCATGCAAGATGTTTCTATCACTTGATCTTTCTTGGCAGCATGGGATCTATAGTGGAACGTTATAAAACAGTTAAGGAGGGACATAGTGAGCTGCTGAATTCAGAGAAAGAGGCCAAGGTATTATATTCTTATGCTAATATCAAATATATTGTTCCCATTTTAGTACCATGTAAGCAAAGAAAAAGTGCCATGTACATGGAACTATAATAGAACTCTCTAGTCATTTGGTTCTCTTCTTTCTCCTTTCCATTTGAAGGTCTGTCTGTGAACTATGGTCTTCCCATATAATTGATAAAGAAAAAAGAGGCACATAATGAAGCTGCAACCCCAAATTTGTCATGTAGAGTGAAGATATGAAGTGGGTGATTTTATGAATCAAAAAGTAATTATGAAAATGAGATTTGAGTGTGTGAGGAGACTAAGCATAAGGACTCAAACATTCATTTTAAAGCTTGTAGGGTTCAAGTATAATGTTTTATTCTATTACAAAATTATATGAGATTTTGGAAGATGTGCACTTACTTATAGCTTAACCCACTTTTCCTTAGTTTTGGCAAGTGGAGGTAGGAGGATTAATGCAGAGTATGCAGTGTATGAATGAGACATACAGGTTTGTGCTTACTATTTCTTTTAGGAAGGTTGACCTATATGTGTCTAGTTTCTGCTCCATCTTAATAAGCCCTTTCTCCAATTCTATCAAAAATCTATTTAGTTTTTACATAGAGATTTATAGAGCTTACGTGCTAATAAAAGAACCAATGAATGCACTTTTGATATTCACATAGCCACTTCATGGGAAAAGAACTCTCCACTATCAGCATGAAAGAGCTGCAAGATCTTGAAAACGAGTTGGAAATGAGCATGAAGAGTATACGTATAAGAAAGGTACCCACCAAGATCAATACATATTTGGTTAATCAGTTCTTGATGAAGCAACACTCTTATTGATTCAATGTTTCCTCTACAGGATCAAATCATGAAAGAGAAAATTGAAGCCCTGAACAGCAAGGTAAAAAATGCACGCTTCAATTCATTGAGAAGTATACGGCTGCATGAAAAATCTTTGCCTCATGATCTATTAGTTACTCAATGCTGCACTTAAGTTAGTTCCTCAATATAGTATGTGTGATCTCATATTCACTTGTTAAACTCAATTTTGAACTGCAAAATATATAGAGAGGATATGCTAAATTAGAGTAGGAGTGGATGGCTTAATGGGTCAATAAAATCTTGCCTTTTACTTCAGGGAAACCTTATCCAGAAGGAGAACATGGAGCTGCAAAAGGAGGCAAGCTTTATAAGCGGAGAAAATTCCTTATTACGTCAGAACATGCATATGCCCGAACCCGACTTCTTAACCCTCCAGCTATTCAATCCACCCAGCACCTCTTACCAGTAAAGCACCAGCAAAAGTAAGTGAACTTAGTTTAATCCAACAGACTTGTTAGCTTCTTGCTTGCCCTCTATATTTGTTTATCACATTCAGTTCCAATAACTGGAACCATAGGCAACGGTTGCTATGGGTTCATGAACTATTCATCAATGACCTCCCAAGATTTTTGCAGGTTGCGGCTCCATGGGTGGCAGTTGCAGCAAATTTGCTGGGAATGGTTTATATGTTCTATATATCATGGGTTTGGTTTATATGTTCTATATATCATGGGTTTGGTTTATATATTCTATATGTAATAATGTGTTACCGGCCTTGTAAATTGGCAAACTAAAAGATGATGTATGTTTGTTGTGTGTATTGTTCTAGTTATGCAAAGCGTCTGGAGACATTGTCTTCCGATTATATATATATACAAGTATGTGAGTGAAGCTATGCATGATCATGAGTATATGCTTAACCTAAACCTAAACTTGAGCCTTCGTGGAGAACTTAAGTGCATACATACAACTAATGGTTATTTGATACATATGCCTTCTATCACATCTTGTTAGATCAATCAATAAGTTTGCAAACCCTAAGTTGCAAGTCCTGCAGCAGCTCTTCTGTATAGTTTCTAGTGAACAAAGGCAATATTATTAAAACTCTATGTAAGTGAATGAATTATATAAATTACAGTAGTGTTGAAATCTGAGTATATCAAATGTGCCTTTTCACAAGGTGGTGCATTGTATGATCAAACTTGTTTCATGATTAACACAAGCTATGAGTTCATCAGGTGGAGCTGATCATATCTGTCAAACTGCAGGTAACAGATACCTTTTGGACCTGTCCATGCAGTGCTTATACATGATGCTTTGCTACTTCATCCAGTTGGACATGAGAATGATAAGACCAAAGTCAATCAAAGATTCAGCCAAATCTTGAAGCTGCATAGATCACTTTGAGCACTTAAAAACTCGTTTCCCTATTCAAGCCAATTCACTAAAACATTGGACTTCTAGGTGTAGCCTTTGCATCAGAAACAAGATGACATTGACAATGCAATTTGGTTAGCTTATGCAACTTCTGGAATTAGTCCATTGCATCTTCTTCATCTAGTAAAAAAGGAATCGCATCAGTTCCATTCTTGAATCAAGCTAAACTCACTAAATTCAGGACTCAAACTGAATCTCCTACCTATATGATAATGGTAAAGTACCCTGTCTCTGTTCACAAGCTTGGCTACTGGAATTTGAATTAATTGACGAATATAACAGAAGGTTGAATGAGAGATTTAAATAGAAGGTTTAGCCATTGGAAAGGTGCAAGCTTTTTTTTGTTTGCCCAACAAGCTTTATTCTCTTTTGCTTTGCCATTTTGCTGTTTATTTTCTAGTCGGGGTGAAATAAGACTTCCATCGATTCCTTGTTGGGTGCTGTTCCATGAAGCTTAGAGGATTCCCTCGAGCACTACCTGCTATCGCATCAGCAGCAGAAGCACAAAGGGGATTCAGATCAGACGCGGCACTGGAGGCCATAGCGAGGGCGAGCGCAGAGAAGGTTCCCAACATCGCACTCTACAACTACCCCTCTTTCTCCGGCGCCTTCTCTGCCCTCTTCGCTCGCCTCTTCCACGACCGCCTCGGCGTCCCCTGCCTCGTCTTGCCTTTCTCCTCCGTCGTACCCATCAGGTCTCTTCACTCTCTCTCGAATTTTTTGTGCTTTACGTCCGATTTGCAGTTGAGCAGATTAATTTAGCTTCTTCTTAAACATTTTGTACAGAGTTGAAGATTTGTACATCGGGGGATTTGAGACGTGCTATTTTCTCGATTTTCTCGGTCCAGAAGGCTTTATTGCAAAGTTAGCCGGGCAATCTTCCTGCAAGTAATCAGCTTTATTTAATAGCGCCTTCTGTTTCATCAACCTCTAGATCTTCATTTTGAGTATGAAGAACCAAAAATGCTTCTTTTTTAGTAGGATCATAGCCTTTGATCATCGAAAATGTCTGCTTTCAAGAGTTCCTTCGAAAAAGGATTCTCTGGAGAACGTCAGCATTATTCTGAACACTGAGAAGAGTAGCTCCACTGCTGTGTATGAGTACTTCTCCATTAAACTTGCTGAAACACAGTACAACAATGTAAGTTGAGCTTCTAGTCTGTTTACATTTCTCATTCTTGAAGACTGACATTGATTTTGAGAGAAGCATCATTTTCTGTGAAGGGTGCCGTAGTTGCAAGTCTTTTAGACCCCAAAGATCGAGACCGTGTGGAGAAAGTTCTTAAGTACATAGAGGATGGAGATCTTCGACATTGGAACTTACCAGATATTAAGGCCTTTAATATTGGATTGAGCCAATGGAGGTCAAAGCTAAATTGTCTCACTAATCCTGGCATGTACCAGCAGGTTTGAATAATGAGATTTGATTGTTTATTTATGTCGGTTCACTTTTCTGTTGATTTCTCTCAATGTAACTCGTTCTTATTTTCTTGCAGTTGCTGGGGATACATTCATCGAGTTTGATTGCAAAGGGAAGTTCATACATTTCTTCTAGGATTGATTCTGCTAGTAGATTACTTGATAAAGTATTTAAAGTTCGACTTGGCAGAGGACTTTATGGGGAATGCTTGGTAAATCTGAAAAACTTGAACTCTCCTCCAAGGATTTCATCAAATCTGCAGTTTTCTAAACTTTCCCGATCTTATCTCCCATCTTGATAGCTAGTATTCTGCATCTATTTTCTTCCTGTGAATTGGAGTGATACATTTTCAGTTTTCTCATTCTTTATGCAATAAAGAAATTTTCCTCTTGGTTAGGGAGTAAGAGTTGATGGGCATGCTGACTTGAGTGATGAAATTGGTAAACAGCTCAGCGAAAAGAGTGCTGCATCAGGTTTAAGGTTAACTGTTCTTCTCTTTCTCTATGATAATCAATGTTTCTATGCTCCAAGTAATTTTGGCCTTCTCCATAACTGTCTCAGGCCTATAGGAGCAGTTGTACACATGCAAGGAAATAGCCTTAAGATGTGCTTGAGAAGCACTGACCATGCTACTGATACCTGTGAAATTGCCAAGGTTTGCATTGCTGATTTTCATATCATTTTCTTCTCCTACACCTTGTTCAACTGTTGTGGCTAAGTAAATTTCCTCTATATTTTCAATCCAGGCCTATGGTGGAGGGGGAACTAAGGTTTCTAGTTCTTTCATGATCAGGATGGATGAATATAATTACTGGTTATCAGGAAACTGACCTGGACTTCACCATGATGCATCAAAGAAGACTCGGTCCCCAGGGTATGTCCAAGGGCAGTATGGGGGAAGGTGTTGGTCTTGACCCAATGAACTGTATCAACAGAAATGATTCTATTGATGTTGGCAATGTTCCTCCAATGACAGTTACAGCAAATAACCTAAACTGATCTTAAGCATCAAGTAGCTCCATGGAATAGTTATTTTATCATGTGAAAGAAATTTTCTTGCACTGCAGAGTCCATTATACCAGGACTATGAACAAGGGCCGTGGAGGTATCTTCATGTAATGCCGGAGCTTGAAATCATTGGCAAATGATACTGCTTTGAGCTATGCTCATGTAACTGTAAGTGGAGTCTATCCTCGTTACATATTGCCGGATGCATATCATACACTGGGAAGATGATGGGTTGCTTGAGGTGACCCACAGAGGAAGTTGGCTTGATTGTCTGATAGTCTATGGGTTCATGGTAAACCTACGAGAAGTCAAAATGAACCTTTGATGCCTAAATCTCAGTAACAGTAGTGGAGAAGGGTGACGAGGTGATGAGAGTAATATGTGGACAACTCATACTGTTGCATTTCATGCCATGGAAGGAGAAAAAGACAAGCTTTGGTCGAATATATATCCAACATTCAATTCCAGAATTGATATTTGCCCATTTAGTATGATACCGATGCTGAATATGATGCCAAAAATTATGATCAAAAGTGACCAAATTGACGTAATTTATGTCTCTGGGAGGCGGAATTTTCAGTCCGGTGTAATATTTAATCTCGGATCTTTCAAACTTTTGAATGGTCAGAGCAAAGAGAAAGTTGGCTCTTGAAACAAAGGATGCTTCCTTGAAGCTTCCGATACCCAATACCCAGCTGCTCCCCGTCGTCTCCTCTCCGACTTATTTCTCTTTGTTTGACATGTTCTTTGCTTCCTTACCGGAGGCCAAAGTTTCTTGCTTTCAGCTGGGTTTTGGCCCACCTGTGCGGTCTCCCCTTTCATAGATACTGTGGAACTCCCCGGTTGGCTGTTCACCGGACTTCTCTTCCTCGGCTAGGTAATATTCTCTCCTGTCAATTTAATTTGGGTTGATGGGGTTTCGGTTTGTTGGAATTGAGGATTAAGAAACGTGAGATTTCTGGGCTGCTGGCAAGAGTTTTGTTGCGGTCTCTTCTGATATTCTTTCTGCTTGGACACTTTAGATCAACGGATATGGTTCCACTTTTGCAATCTATTCTAATTCGTTGCAGTTCTGGATACCGGAAAAGATTGTTCAGTACTGTTTCATCTTTGCTATTCTGTGATCTCGCCGACGGATTGGACAGGATTTGATTACTCAGACGACGCCTTGAAGGTAAAACTCTGCTCGTCCAGAATAATGCTGAATATCTATCAAACAGAATTTCATCATACTTATCTTCATGCCCTCCGTTATGAAATTCCATTGAGCATAGAAGATTTTGCATTCCTACTAATTCATTGACAACCTAATGTTTACTTGGCTTAGGCGATTTCGATTTATTGTGAATGATATGCTTGTTCTTTTGTTCTGTGATTGGTTTTCTTCTAGATGGAATCCCATTTTCGAGGTCGAGATCTGTTATCAAATGGTCTTTAAATCTTACAATTATGCACACTAAATTCAATAGCATTGACCCACATGTCTGTCTAATTGTTGTTGTAGATACTTCATCAACATTAAGAGTTATAAAGGATAGATCTTTAGAATCATGGACCAAGCCCGAGTAGAATCACTGAGTGACAAGGAAGAGGAGGAGCTCATCCGGGAGAGTTCTGCTGCATCTCCTCTTCAGGAGATTCGTATGAATCGGAGTCATTTCCCAGGTACAGTGAGGAAGAAAGCCTATAAATTTGATGGACAGGGTAGGTTCTGCGAGACAGCCTGGGATCTGATCGAAGGAAAAGGGGATGAATTCTGCTGGTACCATGTCGAGCTTCCAAAAGGAAATCATCAGCTCTCACAGGCTGCTAAATACCTGATCGGTCTACTTTGCCCGCCTCTAAAGCTCCAAGACATTCTCTCATTAGTCAGCAATGGACCCTTCTGTGGTTACGTGGATGGAGCCCTCATATTCCGGGTAAATTCCCCAGGTCTACCCTCTAGTGAGTGCACATTCCGGATTGCTGCAAGGGTTGTGGAGAGTTCAGTCATTACTGTATCTTTGGGACGTGTACCTCGGCTGGGCTTCTCAAAGGCAGGGCAGTCGCTTTTGTATGAGGTTCCCAGCCTGGAGAGCCCATCATTTTCAAGAGGGGAGAGGAAACAAGTGGAAGGGATTGTGATTAAGGAGCATGTTCTCGAGTTCTTCCTGAAGATGAACCACTCCGAAGAGGCTGATAACCCAGTCCCCAAATCGGTCTCAAATCTCGTGGTTCACATTGTTGATACTCATGTCGACCACATACAGGACATTGTTACAAAACTTGAGATGGAACTTGACACCGTGGAGCTGGAGTTGGATACAGGTAAAGTGCTAAATGAATGCTATAACATTTCTGTACTTGTCTGATCCTGAGAGTAGTTCACAGATTTATCCTTTTCTAAACAAGAACATGTTTTTTTTTACACAAGTGAACAAGCATATTTTGAACTGCATTTGGATAAGATTATCAAGATTTGTTTCAAAACCAAGCATAATAGAGTTGCTCATAGTTCAATAGCCTACATTGGACAGATGAATTTCTAATGGATAAATTGATCAGGAAACGAAGCAGGAAGAGAACTCTAGAGACATGTTTTGTTAGAGAAGATGAAGTTTTAAGATGCTTGCTGAATCCAACTTTTTTTAACATAAGAATGTCACTTGCACTTAATCGAATAAAAGCTCGGGACGAGGATATGCTTAAGCTAAATGGAGATCCTGTTTTCTCTAGAGGACAGTTTTTCACAGATGTTTGCATTAGACAAACTGTAAATGAACCCCCAATTTCCTAATTGCAGGTGGTTTTGATTTGAAGAAGGAGATGCTAGATGAGAGGAGATTTCCTAAAATGCACCTTGACTTGCAGCGGCTCCTGCAGGTACATTTTTGCTTTTGCAATAATATACGACTGTCCGTAACTGAAACAATATATCCATTGAATATGAACTGAAGTTACATGTGCAAAGAAGTAATCTTTATCAATGTTTATCAGGTTATTGCACACGGTGAGCAAGTCTTCCCACGAGTCAAAGAAAAGTGCTCCTCCAAGATATGGTTCTTAAATGAAGACATTTCCTCCCTTGATGAATTGATCGGTCGACTGAGAAGACTCAAAGAGAATGTGGGTTTCATAGCGAACCGTGTGACAGCAATTCAGGCTGGTCTGGACAGTTGGCAGGCTGAGCGGATAAACCGGAAGCTTTACTATCTTTCCTTCCTCTCAATAATTTTCCTGCCCTTGTCAATCATTACTGGAGGTAAATTTTCCACCATCTTGTTTGCATCTCAAGAAAATGTCTTGTGAATAACAGCTGTGGCATTGTATAATTCTATCCAATACAACATATCCAATGGTATAGTGTAGACCATTATATTTGTGCTGATGAGTCTGGCACTGCCATTGTAGTGTTTGGCATGAATGTTGGAGGAGTTCCCTGGACAGAGCAGAGGAACCCGGCAATGAAAGATGGTTTCCGCAATGTTTTATTGCTCTGCATAGGGGTGCTATTTTTCTTGCTGTTCTGCTTCATCTTTCCCTCGGTATACACATGCTTGACTTCATGGCGGCGGCAGAGGGCTGTCTGGAAAGGCTGGTCTGTCAACAGATCTTTCCTTAGAAGACATGGTGGTGCCAGAGAAGAACGAGGAGGTTACCTCAGGATATTATGAAAAAGCAAATCCAGATCTTCAGGTAAAACAAAATTTCTTCATCCAAGCCATAGTTCTGATCTCCAATTCTCTCGTCTTCTACAGGAATGCCTGCAAAAAAATCTAACCTGTGTATTACATCTCATCCAGCTTTTTCCACGGGGGATCTACCTCAAAGATGGAGTCTCCATGCCTTAATATCTTCATTGTTTGCCTCTGCTGATCTTACAGTTCTTCAGCTGGGCCGGGTTATGTACAGATTCACCCATGTTTAGAGAATTCCTGGCTCTACATATACATAGAGAAAAAGAACATCAGCAGTGCTAGAGATTGTTTCTTTGCAATCTTGGGAATTCTGCATAACACTACATTCATATCATGGGTTACAATATTTATCTGCAAACTCTGCTGTAATCTCAAGCAATGTAATAATATTATTCATTCTTCAGTATCCATATTCTCCCTTGTTTGGAGAAGAGATTGTAACTGAGTTCATGAAATTGGTTAATGGTCCTATGTTCAATCTGTGTTGAATCTGACTACTGTGCGATTTTCTTGAAAGATTAGGTTGTGGATCAAGAAGACCATGAACCCAATCAGAATCCCCAGTTGTCAGAAAGATGCATCATCTCCATCCAATCGGAGTAGAGGATTGGTGCCTGGACAATATGGGTGGTTGCTTAGCCCTAGGAGCAAAACAATCAATGGTGGAATTAGGGTCAAAACAACATCAGCAGCAACTACCCATTTATCACTGTCTTTTCCACACCAGGAATCAAATGCCAGCAAGAACAGTGACTTCTCATCTCAATCACGTGTTATTTGCAGATATCTTCCCCCGACCCTTTCACTTTCCTCCCCTTTTCATATTGCCATGGAATTTTATCTCCGACTTGTCCCCAACTACTGAACAATCCATGAATTTCTGGGGCTGGCTAGTACGTTGATTTATCATCCCAATTATGACAACTCTTATCTATAATCACAAGTATGGAGTCTTATTTTATAACTTCAATGCTTGTACTATCCTTTCAAGTCTGCAAAGTTTAGACATGAGTAGGGTTTTGGCTTTTGCAGATGATGAACAAAAGATGGCTCATTTTAATGGGACTATAAACATTTCAGATGAGAATTTTTTTGGTCTAAATTACACTTCCCAATGGCGAGTTTAGATTTGCTCAAGGTGTGTTGCTTTTCTGCCAAAAAACCCATTATTAGTTCAAAATTGGTAGTTGAATGAAAGTCAGTATGTGCAAGCAATTCAATGAATAAATGAGAGATATTTGTGGAAAGTGGGGACATGGAAATGCCTTGCAAGCAAGCCATTGGAATGTCACCACCCCCACCACACCCCCACCCCCACCCCCACCCCCTTATACAGCATTATTAAATGCCAAGGCCATGCCCGCAAGACCTTACCATTGACTTTTGAAATGCCATATCCCCACATATCTAAAGTGGGGCCCAAAATTTATTGCTAGGAATTGGCCCACACGGCCTTCTTCCTCTATGGACGAAGCCACGTGGTAATAGATATTTGGGAGAAGCACTGAGTAATTAGATATATTAGAGAGCATGATTATCTTATACACATGCGGAAAATAAAATATCTCTATAGCATAAACATTAGTCAAACTTTTGTGTCCCACGGCGGGTAGACTTGGTCGTAATTAGGTGATAATTAGTAATTATCATATCGAGCCTTGTGATACCTTTGCAATCACCTTGCCGTCCTGGCCCACCACCTGGCCGGTGGTTCTCATCTCAGGCGCCGCCATGCCTTGGTACTGCGGCGGAGGTGGAGTGGCAACCAACCCGCCCGCGGCAGTGTAGAAGACCTGCCGCCCTGTGTCTCCGTCAAACCCCACGGGAGCGTAAGCTATGTGGTCGGCCACTGCGCTGCTCTGTCGCCCCATCATGAAGCCCTCTGCGTTCACCGCTGCCGCCACCTTCTGGAGCTGCTGCAGGGACGGTGGTGCAGCCATCTGCTGTTGCTGCTGTGGTGGTGCCATATTGAACATGGGTTGGTCACTGTAGGCATCGGGCATTGTTCTCTGCGGGGCCGCATAGTAGCCGTGGCTGGGCTGACCCATGATTGCGGCTCGGGCTGCCGGTGGCGCATGGTATAACCCGCCATGGCCGGAGATTACGTAAAGCGGCTGCTCCGGTGGAGCCGACATGACTCCGGCAAAGGCGGCTCCGCCTGGCATCGGCTTATCGGGCCAGAAGCCAACTGGTGCGCTGGTGGGGATGTTCGAGGGGTTTGCCGCTGCAGCTGAGACCATATTTTCCGGCGGCTTCTGTACATAACCATCGGCCGGACCACCGAAGCTTCCTCCCACTGGAGCTGCCTCTTCACTCTTTCTCCTATACATGGGTTCCTGGCCAAGGCCACTTATCTGCAGCCTCTGCAGCTCCTGCAGTTGCCTCTGTATCTCCACCGGGCTGACCCCATGTTCCGACCCTATTGCCCGATCGTCCCGACCGAAACCAATCTGAGCCTCCCGAGCCGCCGCCGGTGGCCCGACAGGGTCGGCCGTCACCACCGTAGTCGGCAGCGGAGGAGGAGGAGGAGAGACACCTTTCTCCAGCCCGAACAGGAAATCGGCGTTAGCCGCCACGGGCTTCGGCAGCTCCCGAGCGCGAGCCGAGTTGATCGCCTCGACAAACGTTTCCTGCGCGGCGGCCTCAGCCTGGCCCTGCCCAAAAACACCTCGGCCGCTGCCATCGGCCGCCGGAAAGATGAAGAGCCGCATCCTCGCGGGCTTCGCCGAGGACCGGTAGAGCCTGTCGTGCTCGTGCATGAGGTGATCGAGATCATCGTCGTTAGTTACGGAGATCAAGGCATCGAGGTCCTCGCCGGGGAGCTGGTACTTGAAGGACACATCGGCGTCCCCACAAAGGGCGGCCAACCTGGCGATCATGGAGGAGAGCTTGATGTTGCGATCGACGGCAAGGATCTTGGTCTCGCCGCCCATGTAAGAGAGCTGGTTGTCGTGTGGGCGAGGGTGGATCTTACCGCCATAGCTACACATGAATTTGGCCTTGTAGTTAGGCGGCGGCTGTTGCTGCTGCTGCTCATCCCACGGCTGGTTGTCGAAATCAACCTCCCGGGAGCGAGGGGAGGAGTTGCCGGACTCGGGGTAGGCTGAGTAGGTAAAATTCTCCATTTTTGCTGATGGTGAAGGCTGGGGATGGCGAGGAATCAGTTTGGCTGTTTAGACTTGACCTAGGGTTTTGGGTTTTATTTGGGCTTCTCTCTCTTTTTATTAGTATTTTCTGTGATTATTTCTTCAGCAGTTCTGGAGGAAGATACACGTCTCTCTCTCTCTTCCCCCTTGAGTAGTAGGCAGTCAAACAAGAGGATGGGGACTGACAATATGGCCAATGAACAGTACCGCCATGAAGCCCTTGAGCCATCTCTGCTTTCAGCAGAACTTTGTTGATTGAATATCATCTGCTCCATATACTGATATTGATAACCTTCTGCATCCAAATTCAAAAGGGAGATCATTAGTATGTAAAAACCTCAAGCAGTGCACTTCACCTGAGAGAGATTCAGATGCAATCCCATTGCATGAGAAGATGCATTCCAACTGGGAGAGATCCCTGTAATTCTGTCATGCCCTGCATTCATTACCTCACAAGTGATTTAATGAGAGGTTAGCATGCAAAACCAGGAGCAATGTAAGTTGCCTGGGAGGGAGGCTGAAATTTGAGGAGAGTCAGAGAAATTCAGCCTTTTCCAACCCAAATAACCCTAATCAATGGACAGAAACACTAATCTGTACAGACCACCAATGGATCATTTCAGGCAGCATAAAGATGAACCAGGAAATTTTGACATGTCGCATGCCATCCGAAACGAAGATCTGACGTCGCATCCATCCAATCCAAAGCGTTGAAGCAAATGAATGAAAATCAAAGGTAAATCCTGAGTATCATGTAATCTTCCGAGCAAATCCACGGGAATCCAATTCACCTTTAGGGCGCGGGAGAGAGATTACCTATGTAAAGACTGGATCTGAATCTTTCCGAGAAATGCAAATCGAAGAAGTGCTCGTCAATCATCACTTGAAGGCCCTAACTTCAAGCTGAACTGGACGGTATTGAGAAACCGAGGGAGTCAGCCAACGGCCATAGAGAAGCGTGTCTCCGTGGTGCCTAGAAGTGAGATTGATCAGTGCTTCGTCGGCATTGATTTTGAGACGGAAACACCTCCGCAGCTCGCCGGCATCGACTCCATTGAAGTGAGTGAAAAGCTGTTGGAATGAGAGGAATGCGGAAAACAATGGAGGCTGGAGCAGGTCAAAAGAAAAGGCGAAATAGCCGGCCCAATACTGTTGAAAGCATCCACTTACAGCCCTTCTACTGAGCCGATTTTCCGACCTTATTTAAACCCTATCCGTGCCGTCTCCGTTCGTTCTTCTCAGGTACTCTCACTTCTTCAATCTCTCAGCGGAGACAGGGCGGTCCTCCAATGGCCTCATTGGGTCTCCATCGAGTTTCCATGCACTCCATTTCCCATCCATTCATTTGCTTGCCATACAAGTCGCTCTGCGCCCTGAAGATCAAAACCTCAATTTCCTGCACCGGCAAGAAGCCCTCCGATGCAGACCTGGCATGGGAGCTTGCCGCAGAGGTGGTGAAGCTCAACACGCACAAGGCCGAGAACCAGGAAGCCATGAGGAAGAGCAAAGAGGTCCTGTTCTCGGAGATCTGCAGGACCGTGGCTCTCGAGGAGGGCGAGATGAGAAAGAAGTGGAAGAGAATGGGGGAAGAAGAGAGGCGGGGGTTGGTGGAGGAGTTTTTGGGCAATTGGGGGCAGAGGTTCCATCCACTGTCTGCGAGGTCCGTGAAGGAGATGGTGGAGGAGTATGTGAGTGAAGAGGATGATCACTCGTCTCTATTCCTTGGATTGAAGAGGTGGATGGGCTTTCCTGAGGACTGGTGATATTCTTCCTTGAAAATACAACAGGTCCTGTGAAGCTCCCATGACCTTTACCTTTCTGGTTTTGAAAGAAATTTGCTTGCAATGATGATACAGAATGAACAGTGAGCTCTACTTTCAATCAATATTCAGCAGTCCTACCCTCCCAAATCATCTTGATGGGGTGATGGGTATTGGTACCTCCATTTTTGCTGGTAGTAGTACACACTAGCAGATAGAGAGTGGGATTTTCTTTTGCACTGCCTCCTTATGATTCCAAATAGTGTGGCAAGTAATCTTCTACATTGTGGCTCTGCATTTTGAACCCTAAATCAAACAAAATAAGTGTACTAAAAAATCCCAATATGCAATCATCTGTTTACCCATTTGAGGATAGATAACAATGATTAAATTATTGAAAAGTGAAATTGATAGAGAAAATTATTAAAAAATTAGAAATTAGAAGATAAAAGTGTTAAACCACTCTAGATAAAATCAAGGTAAATCACAACAAATTAATTGCCAAATTGCCATTCTTACTCGGTTGACATAATGGGGGTTCTCAAACTAAGAACATCCCAAGATTAAGGAAAAGAAGAAAAGACTTCAAACAGCTTCAAATGCCAGGAAGAAAGAAATGGTCATAGATTCATTCATCAGGATGTTATTTATGATCATTTGTTGTTCTGAGTCCCAGATTGCCCCAATTAAGCATAGTAATTTGCGTGTAATATTTCCCAACTCTCTCCCTAGTTACTGCTCATAGAGCAATGCTTCAATGGCATTGAGAAAACTCGACAAGTTCTTCCTTCCATCTGTGTCTAAGGATTTTGCTGCATCCTGGTGTATTTAACATAAAATTCAGACAGAGAGGGATCAAGAAGAGAGCTAAGATATTGCAGACAATCAAAGTGCATAATGAAATGGGAAAAAGTAAGTGGAACCCGCACCTCAACCTTTCGAAGAATACTCAAGGGGATCGTCTTTACACCATTCCCCGAGTACTTCAGTGTCATCAGCTCTAGCGGTGAATCACATAGTGGCCAACCGTGTGATGCCTTTAGAATGGCATCAATTCCCTCGGTAAAATGAGCAATGATGATACCATCTCTTTCCACGTATTCTGCAGAGTACCTGCCATGATTAAAAAGACTGATGAAATACTAGAGCGTGAGGGCAAAAGTTCTATACACAGATTGTGGAGGCAGGAAGCATAGACCGAGCCTAATTGAAGAGTTCATGAAGGAAAAGAAAATTGACCTGAATCCATTTGCATTCTTTGCAGCAGATCGCCTCAGAGTTGATATAATAATCCTCTCCTGTACTTTCTGAATGAACCATTCCAATGATGTCTGGGGCACCATGGTTTGAGACAAAAACTCCCTGTGAAGTTGCACTAGTTAAGAGACACTTTTAGGATAAGCTTGTCAATTCAGCAGGCAACAAAAAATGGGGAGAGAAAATTGGCAGTAAATAACTAAACATGTTCCTCAGATCAAGTGCACAGCTAGAATACCAGTACCAATTAGTTATGGACCTCCTATAAGAGGAAGTTTCTTACTCTGAGAAGATGCCAAATTCAAAGGAGACCCGATGAAATTCAATCAGATTTAACACAGACCCATCCTTGACACCCATAATATCCACAAGGTGTTTTTACTGGTAATTCAAGCAAATTGTTTCTGGGAATAACTCTACAGCAAATTAATTCCTCTGTCAAAACAAATTATATACTATTATGAATTTAGGGATACAGTTTAGATGGATACACTGCTTTTGATGAATAAAATACCATTTACATTAATTAGAAGTTCAAATATGTATATATGCGCATATATATAATTGTATGTTATCGCATAACACCAGGAAGCAACCTCCTTGGATAACGCCAATCTTCAACAATATATATATACACACACGTACAAAATTAGATGTTGCCAAGATTTTAATGCACAAGAGATTTTTCAAATGATTGTTTCTTTCCAGAGCTAAACTCAATAATCACATAATGACATGTGACATATAACAAAGAAAAGATGCTGTTGAATTATCAATAAAGAACATATGGAACAAAGACAAACCTGAAACCTTTTGCAGCTTCAACTATATCGACTATATAAACATCATTGGGAAATATCTGGACAACATAGCCATTAAGAGAAGAACAAAAAATACATGAATATAAGAAATGAAATAGGGTAAATCACCTAGAAAATCACATTGAATTCCAAAGTTCTCCATAATGGCTGGAGGTTCATTAACTGCATTTTAAGATGAAGCAATCTTCTTAAAATAGCAAATGCCTGAACCACTAACAAATAAAGCAAAGGATGGTCTTGAGATGAAATAATAGATAAGACCTAATGACTCGACCAGAAGAGTATATCCCAAACCTTGAACAGGAATATATGTAAGAGGGGGACATCCTCATTGAGCAATAAGTACCAAGAACCACATTGATATATTTAGAAAACAAGGAATGATCATACCTCAGCACTTTGTAGCTGTAACTTCTCATCAACAACTTCAATTATTAACTCATGATCTACTTGTGATGTCCCACAAGCAATCTCAACCTTTTGTTGCCTGTCTTCAAATTTTGGGATGTATGTTCTTAATGAGAACCTAATGCTATTCTGATCAAACTCAAGGACCTTCATACATGATAATGCATCCTCAATCTCTTCAACAATGACATACCTGGAAGAGTAAAATTTGTGATGTCTGACCTGATATGCTAGGAACTCAAAATAAATATCTATTCAAGTATAAGAAAATACCACTAACAGAACTTTGTTATACCTTTTGAATTCATAATCAAAACTTTGGAGGGATTTTAAGATGCTATTTTTCTTTTCAATTTGAGCTTGAAGGTCGAGGACCTGCAAGAAGTAAACTTTTGAAGAAACTGTAGAAGGAGCAAAAACAAATGGGCAAAGACAGTATAGGCAACTTAATCATTCATGGAAGAGTAAAATGCATATTTGGAAACTCTAAATTTGTTTGAACAGCAAACAAATTAGCACAAAAACAAAATATGTGGCATAAAATAAAAGATAAGTGATCCATCCAATATTTGAGGTATCCTAGAACAGTCAATATATGCCATTTCTACTATAAAAATCACATGTATCAAGTTTCCAGTTTACTCTTTGCATAATTTTAAAGTTTACATTATCATGTAGATAATATATTGTCAAATCTCTAAAATGCAAACAAGAAAAAAATATGCATATTTGGAGACCTTCAACTTTCTATGAACAGACAACAAGTTATTAAAAAAACTAAATGCAAGTGTCTTGAAAGAATTGACAAGTGATCCACCTAATATCTGAGGTACATAGAACAGTCAATAGATGTCTTTTCTACTATAAAAAAAATCATATTTGTCAAGTTTAAGTTTTCATTTTGAATGGAATCTACTCATTAACTCTTTGCATAATTTCAAATTTTATATTATTATGTAGATAATATATTGTCAAATCTCTAAAATGCAAACAAGCAAAAACTATCAATAGAATACTCTAAAGGAATATGAGAGAACCTGAAACTTCTGGAATGCATCTATCTTCGTTGAGCCCAATTGATTATCATAAAAGCAGTCCAAACATTTACTACTTTCCATTTTCTGCAGATCCTACAATATGAAGAAAGTATTCAGATGGGGTAGTTTTGAAATGAGATAACAGGTTCCAAGAAACATAACAGATTGGACAGTGTAAGCCACTGCATATAGAAATCAATGAGAATAGAAGGCTGTTATAAGAGGCTCATCATTCTAAACTGAGTCATAGAAGCGACAATATCTTCTATTAGCTTGACAGAAGCTTGTTGGGGAGGAATGATCTATGCAACCAAGAGAGCAAGCAGAGGCGAGAAAGCCATAAAAAATTGGCATTGAACAGGTTAAGTTTGTTATCCTCCATCTATTCAACTTACAACAAGATCAAGATAATTGTAGGATTGTTTCCAATCCGGAAATTTCATTAATTTTTTGGACATTTGGTTTTATTTGACGCAATAAACTTTAAAGCATCTAGAAGTTGCAATTCTTCTTTTTTCATTTTTTGTCTTTTTCAAATTGAGCTAGAGAGCTTGCAATCTACTTGAAAGTAAAAAAGTAACAAAAGCATTAAGGAGGAATATAATTAAAAGTATGGTTTGAAGATTTAAGATAGATATACCCTAGGGCAAATCAAACACCATAAACATGTTCAGGATAATATATAACTCCAATCAAGCAACCTGCAGATTATCTTAATTCTTTCTTACAAAAAGGCAAGTGAAACACGAGCAGTATACAAGTGAAGCACGAGCAGTATACAAGTGAAGCACAAGCAGTATACAAGTGAAACTAGTAAAAACATGACAAGAAGAAAAATAAGTAAATAAACTATCAACTAACCAGTAATTTAGTATGGTCCAGGGACCATTTCAACCATTCAAGATCTCTTTCCAGGGTTTCAGAATCTGCAAATGGTTGGAGACATCAGAAAGTTGCATTCTGAAGCATATCATAAATATGCATTCACTCACCAGCCATTACAGAAGTTTGTAGTATTTCAATTTCATCATAAACCTTCATTTTCTCTTTCTCAAGGGCAATAAGATCTTTCTTCAACTGTCCAAATAATGCACCTACGCCATCCATCAATTTGGCATGAGCACGTAAAAGTGGCGCATTAAAATACAGCATCCAAGTTATGGTCAATTTCCTAGTCTAATAGAAAAATACATCAATATCCAAGAATATTTCTGGACAAATTCATGCAATTATTACAACAAATACAGTTTAACTCATTTTATTCCAAAATGCAGCACATTTCTCAGAGAAAAAAGGTATTAAATGAGTTGAAGAGGAATTTTCGAAAAAGCATAACAATATATGATAAAGTTTTTTAACTACTGCCCAAGTCGTTTTGCTTCTATAGTTCAGGTGTAGTACAATTTGTTCCTCCCTAAATGCATTTGAGCTTCCTTTTGGTGAGCCCATAGTGTTAAATCAGGGAAAGCTTACTCGAATCTTCATGGCCTAAGGAAGCAGCGACAGCACTTTGTTCAAGAACTTGCTTTATTTTAACCTGTTCAATTGTAGCATTGGGAAGAAAAATAAAACAAACCTAACTATGCCTCAAATTGAACAAAGATGGTTGTCTAATTGGGAGTAGAACATGAATATTCACTATTACCTCAAGATCCATAGCGTACTGTTTTACCAATTTCTCCATGTCGGCGTAAGAAGCTTCCCCTCCGTTTCCTTTGTAACTTTTCATTAAGTCACTGAGCTCTTCAATTTGTCTGAATATGTGATAGCATGAGTACAAATATGAGATGGTCATCACGACAGAGAGAAGCTTTTGGATAAGCTTAAGGAGTACCTTTGAATATTCTCCATGTGTGGAGACTCTGCAGGTGGTGAAGCTTCCTCCATCTGCAATCCCCTCCTGAAAGCAAACGAAATGAAGAATGGAAGAAGGAAGCTAGGCTGAGGGTCGATAGCTTGAAGGTACCAGAGGCAGGCTCTGAGCCAGCAAAGTCGATCAGCCGTGGAGGGAACAGCAGGTTAAACCTTTTTCCCCAATTCCCCCAAAAAAAATTTCCCTCCAATCCCTTTCCTCCCCATTTCTTCAATTCAAACGACGGATAAAGACCTCAAAACCAAGCATATTGGTGGGCTTGTCGTTCAGTTTAATGGGCCTGGCCTAGATGGGAAGAAGAAAGTGATGTACTTGTGAACATGAAAAAGAAGTGCTCATCGGGATTCAGGTAGAAGCAGCGGACATGTCGCCGAGAGAACTCTGCCGGAATTTTCAGCGCGGCAAGTTCGTTTCCGACTCTCGCTTGACCTTTCATGCTTCCTCTCCGAGCAACGTCTTCTTCTTAAACCGATCTTTTCCTTTCACGTCGCCGTATTTTGTTCTGAACTTTCATCCTTTCTATTGCTCTGACGACTATCAATCAGAGGGATTCTATAGAGAATCATACGAATGAAGGATATATGGGAAGAGAAAATTAGATGGATAGGTAGTGTCAATGGCTCTAGCTTTATGTGTCTGGCCCTAGGGTTTATCTAAAACCCCTGCAAGTCAAATGGGATTTCGAAAAAAAAGGATGTAGCTTGTGAGCTTAACCATTGCAAATGTGAAGCCTGTGTTAAGTTTTATACTGCTAAATCAAATGATAAATTGGAAGTTCATTTGCAGTCAAAGTATGTGGATGGTTTGTGTATCTTAATCTGATTGCATTTTTCTGCAGCTGTCGGTATGGTGCTCAGTGTAGATTTCTTCATGCTGCACCACAGAGGCAGCAAATGGAGCAACAGAAAGCAAGTGGATTTGGGTTTGGCGCTCAAACGGGTTTTCAGCAGCAGCAGCAGAAGCCAAATCCATTCGGTTTTGGTGTCAAGGGTGGCAATCAGCAAGGTCTTGGCACTGACTCAGCGCCAAGAAGAGACCAATTCAAGGTCCCATATTGCATCATGATCTGATCAGAAGTTTTGTTTGTTAAACGTCTATGGTTTTGGCATTGTCTGATAGTTTATATGCGGCCCAGCCTTTTTCAAATCAGTGGATCCGTAATGCAACTCCTCCTTCATCAAGGCCAGCCAACAATCAATCCCAGCCAGAAAATCATGTGTAGGCTCTACACTCTTATTTGTCAGTCCATTATGTTTATGTTAATAGCTTAGTCTTCCATGTTGCAACTGATTTACCTGATTAATTTCATTGTGTAAGAAAGATGCACAGCTCCTGAGATCTGCAAACGTGTGATTTCTGAGGATTTTCAGAATGAAAGACCTATGTGGAAGCTTACATGTTATGGTCATTGGAAATAGTATGTTCTAGACCTCTTCTACTAGTGTCCCAAGTTTATGTTACAAATCTTGTTTTGGAGACCTTTTTTATTCTTCTTTTGATATTCCTGTTTCAGCTTTCCCTGTGATATTGCGGGTGACATTAGCTATGATGAGTTGCGGGCAGCAGCTTATGATGATGTCAAGCGGGGATTGAGTGTGCAGGCAATTGTAAGAATTTCTTTGCTATATGTGTGAAATTAGATTTTCCTCTTGCAAGGTTTCACATGAGGTAAAAAGCATGAAGTTCGGAAATCACATTAATTCTCTGTATCTGGGACATTTGGAATTATAGAATCAAATCTTTCTCTCTTTCCATGTATCTTTTTAACTCTCTTCGTGTTGGGAGATATGATACATTTTAATATTTTCCTTTTGAAAATCACGCCTTACAGGTTGAGAGAGAGAGGAATATGCTCAATTCCAAGTTGGCAGAGTTTGATCAACTTCTTCGCAACCCATTTGTACCTCAGTCAAACTCAAATGCTCACCAACCCATTTCTCAGAATGCCATGGCAAATCCATTCCCTTCAGTTTCTTCGAATCCTAGCCCACCTGTGGTTTCAACTTTCAGTCAAGCTGCATCACTTGGAGGAGGACTTGGAGTGAGGCAAGAACAATTAAAGTAATCAAATATGTTTATGCCAGTTTGTTTGTAATTGATTTTAACATAATGGAAGTCTGCTGTATATCCTAAAAATCTGTTGATATTTTTATTCTTTGCTGACAAAGGAACCTATTTATTCCATTTCAGGACCCCTTCTCCTGCTGTTACTGCTTTTGGAAGCCCGGGCCCCTCCTTCCCGGCTTTTGGAAATTCAAGTCCCTTCTCAAATTCAAACATGTCTCCAAGTGTATACGGAGTGAACAATTCACAATTGGGAAGTATAGGTACAATTTAACTATTTTTTTCTAACCCTGTTAATATAGACATTTGGATGTAGAAAGTAATGAATTATTCCAGACCTTCCATTGGAATAGAATTAGGTGAAAACGTGGGAACATTCCATACAATGCTGGCATTGCTCGTATGTATGCCATCTGAGTCCATTATCTAATATAATCCAAAATCTAATTTAGTTCTGTCAATATGCAGTTATTTGATACACTTGTCCAATCTGTAGCTATCTGTAGATATACACTGTAGCTACTTAGTACATTTGTGCAATCAGTAGCAATTTTTAGCTTTGGAAATCTGTGGCTATTTGGTGTGCTTGTGTATCTATAATCGTTCATTCCCCTAATATTTTTCTGGGGTAAGTTTATCTTATGAAGTTTCTGACTGTATATGACAGGTTCAAATAGCATCCAATTTCCAACATCGATGAATGTAAACTCTGTATCCTCTAGCATACAAGGTTCTAGCACCACTGGTTTTGGTTCTATTATATCTACTGCAACTGTTTCTCCACAAGGTGTTAATCCAGAAAGCGACCAGCCTTCAAATTTTGTGCCAGTAACTTCAAAAACTCAACTAATGTGAGTATACCTTATAATTCTTAATCACTTTGAATCCCAAGTCAAAGCTTGGACTATCCTTTTTATTTTCACCAATCCAGGCTTCTGATCAAATTCCTTTATCGATATGTTCAGTGAATAGTAGCATCAATTTCTCACCTAGTGATCTCTGTATGCCCAGCTGTTTTACATTTAGTTTCCATTTCCTTGTATTAATTTAAGGATGCCTGAGGAGCTTGAACTTGTGGATGTGCATTCTGGTTTCTTGAAAAAAATAGGCTTACACGATTCTATTCTCTTGTGCCTTTAATTGCTCAATTTGGAATCCCTAGGAGTCCATCAGTGTAAAAGGTGCAATCATATTAACCGTGTTTATCAGAAGTCTTTATATTTTGGCCTTTTCTCATTCCACAGAAATTCCATACAAGGTGATTCTATATCAGGAGATGCAAGTATATGGCTGAAAGAGAAATGGAATATTGGGGAGGTAAAGGAGCATTCACCTTCTATTTCTACTTTTTCTTCCACTCCTTTGTATCCTGTCATCTCATTCATGCAATTATGTATAAGAACTTGAATCTAGATATAGGCATGCTAATAAAATAATTCATGGATTTCTTTTATATCAGAAGTAGAAAAGAAAACAAGTGTTCTCCATTGGAGAGTGCATTACCACAATTTGATATAGTGGTTTCAGTCATTTCTGGCACTTAATTGTGACAGTTACGTCTTGCAGATTCCAGAAGAAGCTCCTCCTGATGCATATGTTTAGTGTCGATACTACTCTTAGGCATGCAGTGATAATATGCCATCTTGGTTTTCTGTATCCCATACTAGAAGATCTGTACTGTAGGCATAGAAAAATTACTGATCTTTTAGACTACAGGTTACTGTCCCAAAGCAAATTTCCTATGTTTGGCATAAGCTTGAAGTCAAATTTCACTGTATCTCCATTCCCCAATAGGCATGAAATGATACCACCACATTGTGTGCTATCAATCTTGATGGATTGCATTATATATGTCAGAAAAGCACTATTTAGGACTGTCATTTCTGGTTTCTCACATCATTTAAGCTGGTTCTATCCATGACTTTATCCTGGCAGTTAATCTGGTCTAAACAGAAAATGGAACGAATGGCTGAGGCGAGCAAGATGCAATGAGAGAGTATGTAATAAAATAAAAAGAATTTTGCAATATTGTAATAAGGATAATTGGTGAGGGTGGATTTTGAGCCTAATTTATGAAACCAAACGGTCCATTAATCAATCGGTGAACGGCCCATCATTGATCTGGGCCGAAACTGGGCTTCCATCTGAATCGGATCGGGTGACCCGTTAACCCGTTTCCCCATATCACTACTTAGGCCACACCGGTTAGTCGAAGCAGCAGAGAGGAGAGAGAGTGGGCTTTGTGAGAGAGAGAGAGCCAAGATGGGAGGTGGAATGGAAGCGCACAAGAACAAGTTCATCGAGGATTGGAGCACGGCGAGGGAGAACCTCGAGCATAATTTCCGGTGGACTCGCCGGAACCTGGCTCTCGTCGGAATCTTCGGCATCGCCATCCCTGTCTTGGTCTACAAGGGCATTGTCAGGGAATTCGTATGATCTTCTACTCTCCCTCTCTCACCCTCTGATTCGATTGCTGTAGCTTCGGATTTGACTTGTGTTAATACGTTCCTGCGATTGATTGGGTTTGGTGGCCAGAGATTTGTCCGTATGCTCGTAGATTCTTACTGGTGCTGCTCCTCTTGACACTTGTGAGATTGTTGTTCTTTCTCGAGTGTAGATAAAGAATCCATAAATAGAATTGACTTTTTAGCAGCAAAAGAGTCTAGATGGAATTAAGGAAGTCCATCTTCCTACACCTTGGTGGGCAGTGATTGCTGATAGCCCGTAAGGCAAGTGTTGGTTTAGCTTCTTGGGGTTAATCTGATGTGAATTGAAGGTTCGGAAGATCTACATCAATAGATTTTCACTCTTCAATATAGGAGTAGGAGAAAATAATATTCTTAATGTGGAGGTACAGTGAATTTGAAGGCATTGAGTTGTTGCATCATATGTGTTAGATTGTGCAAAAAGACTGTTGTTCTTCAGATTGGAAGATTATATTTTATACTCTTATCATGTCTGAAGACTTCTAGGCTGTAGTTTACACTGTCTGACTCTGTGTTCTGAGTGTATAGGAAATGCTTGTAAAGGCTAGAATTTGGTCTACCTGCCTTAGTTGCAGAGTTTTCTATTTTTTCGTACATGACATATGAGAACCAAGTTTCAGATAAGAAGTGTCTCTCCACCCTTTGTTGCATGCATGCATCAAATCAAATTAGACGGCTTGAATTAAAACTAAGCACTTCAGCTTGAGTCCATCACCATTAGCATATTTTTACTTGCATGATCCTCCAGCAATTTTCTAATGGGTACTGTGACTTTTTTGTTTACACGATATGCTTTATTTCAGTGTTGTAAGTATTTTGTGCTGTATATGTCATATGAGTTGCCAGATAGTGATATTGGGAGTCACCAAAAAGAATTATCATGGGTTGTGATTTCAAAAATGTTGACAATCACTCATAATTTTCAATTTATAACCATATTGTGCTTGTGTCATCATCCATATGCAGTGTGAGTTTATTACTTGGACAAAATTGCTTGAAGATATTTTTAAGCCTTGTCGATTACCGAGATTGGGATTTTGTTTGGTAGATTGAGATTATCCCAGTATGGAGCCATCAAAAGTGAAACTTTCATTTCCATCAGAATAGGTTATACCCATCAGAAGTTAAACTTTCATTTGACGCTACAATTCCTATCTCCGCATTTTTAGGCTGTGCTTATTCTGCTCATTGCACTAGAAAAACCCTAGAGGTTGTCCCTTACCCTTGAATATAATCTGTAGTGCATGATCTCTTCAAAATCTGTAGTGCACCTCCAACATTATTTTGTCCTGGTGTTGCAGTTCCAACTTAAGATTATACCATGCCCTTTTCTTTCATCATTTTCTCACTTATGATTGCTGATAAAACCTGCATGTTTCACTTGTTACTTGCCGTGTAATCAATGAAAGGAGGTGCAGTATAAATTACATTACATTGGCTGAGTTAATGACACAATTTGTTTAATCTCATGGGCAGCATATGCAAGACGAGGATAATGGAAGACCTTACAGGAAGTTCATGTGATTGTTGCAAAGATTGCAAGCTTAATAAGTGTGGATTTGCTTTGAACCACGATCATCTACCTTCTTGCTTATCTATCTCTGGAACTGTTTCTTTTTTTGGAGATCGCAGCTGCCTTTTGGGCTCATGTTCTGTTAGAAATGTTAATCCACTACAACTCTGTCACCCACCCTCCTGTCTTTGCTTGATGGGAGTTGGAGAATTCTCTTACACTGCATTTCATGCATGAGAATAGAGAATCTTGTTCTACCTATCATTTCCTTTCCTTTCGTCCAATTCTGAAAAAATTGCATTGTTGGTATAAAACCTTTACAAAAAGTGTCATTTTAGTACAAAACTTCAAAGTTGTAACACAGTGGTAACCAATTGAATTGCTACATGAAGAGCTAATGATGAAATGCTCAACTACGTGGCTCAAACTTTAGGGTTCCCTATGCCTTCTTTGGTTTTCACCATGTGGATGATCGGGCTGTCATGGGTTACCCAGTTGCTCATAAGTCATAACCAATTATCCACTCGTATTTTATTTATTTATTTATTAGTATATCTTTACATTATGCAGTCACCATCTATAATTTCTCCTGCAAGAAGAAGATAAAATATATATATATATTCTTTTTCAACGTGGATAATTGGAGAATGTGGAATTGGAAGAAGCTCATATGAGAAGCCTGCAAGTGAGAGGAACTGATTTTCTTGACTCTGAACCGATTGGCAGTTGGTTGATGGGCAACAGCAAATTACAAAGAAGGTTCTAAATGAAGGAGATACACAAAAATTGCATACCAAGAAAAAAAAACAACTGAAGCCCTACATGAAAGACACTAGATTGAGCCGTCCAGCCAATATCACATCTGCTGGCGGACGCCCCGTCCCGCCACGCCCGCCACCACCAACACCACCACTACCACCACATCAGTCCTCAAGATCCACATCTAGTAGCTAGCTGTGATTCCTCAGGGCGAGCAAAGAGAAATGGCTGTCTGTCTGTCTGTCCGTCTCCCATTCTCTTTCTCCACGTCTGCCCTCACCGTCACCCTCGACCGCCGCCGCCTCCTCCCCCTCTGCCACATGTTCTGCCGTCGGCTGTGGTATAGGCACACCCTACTAATGTGGGGCTTCTCCATAGATACCAGGGAATCTACGCACAGAGCTCGTCGGTTCTGTGAGGGATCTGAGAAGAAACTCGAAGCCCTCCGACATTCCGCGGGGGGAAATGGTTAACCTAAAGTGACCAGAGATCGGAGCTTGGCTATAAAAAGAGACATGAAAAACTTGCTAATGGACTGTTGCAGTGCAGAAACAATGGCGATGAAGGAAAAGATAAAAGATGGTTGAGCGTTTTGATGATTGGATATCTCTCTCTCTAGCAATGTCTACCTCACCATCATCATCCTCCCTCTCTCTCTCTCTCTCTCTCTCTCTCTCTTCCAAGAGATTTCAGGCTTTCAGAGAAAAAAAAGGGGGCAAATGAGAAGAGGAAGAAGGAGATGAGCGCATGGTGGTTTTGTCATCTAAGCGGAAGGGAAGAGTCTGCATGCTCTGAGCCAAAGAAATGGGGTTGGAGGGAGAGACAGACCCCCTGCACGTGGGACCGCTCCAGTCGGACCCTTTTCTTGCCGGTTCCATTAACGAAGCCCCGGTCAAGTTCGGGTTGAAGACACCTTTTGTACATCTTCAACTAAGATGACTCAGTTCCAGTGTAGTGTTTGTCGTCCCCAAACTCACTCGGATCCAAACCAAACCGACAAAAACTGCATGATTTTTTTGGACTACTATTCCATGTAACTTTGGCCCCCCTTTTTTTGACCAACTGAGCGTCATTCATTATCATCATCTGGTGCAAGTGCATGCACACACCAAGCTGGTATGGCACTGTTTGAATTTCCAAGCTGAGTTCTGCAATTTTCTACGCATTCCAATGTCCGACAGGTGAAGAAGCCGAGTGAAATTAACTGGGAAAAAAAGGGGAAAAAACAATTTGTCTAACATCAAATCCCGAAAAGATTGTTTACTTTTTTTTTCCCACAGAAAAAGTGCAGAAAAATGGAAAAACCAGAACAGCTGAGCTGAGTTCTGACTACCAATTCTGACAGGAAGACAGACACCTCAGTCGAGGTCCATCGAGAATGGCCCCCTCCATGACCATGACCCGAGTGAGTGACTCAATAATACCGAGAGAAATTAAAGTAATCCACGTAGTAATCATCTCAATAATTACCTAACCGGTAAAAATTGTTGAGAATACAAGTTAAATAAAATAAATAAGTGATATAAATTTATAATATTTGAATTATTATATTATTTATTCGTACTTAATACTTTATTTCACAATCCTATTTGATATAATATTAAAATTTTGAATCGTATTCTACATAAGTATTGAAAAAAAAAATTAACTCGACTATATTAATTAGAATAATTTTAATCAAAGTAAAGCATTAGGCAAGCTTAGGTTGATAATGGGGTGGCTAGGGACATATTTTCTTTGGTCCAGTTTTGAAGGGAGAGAAAGTGAGTTGGATTTGTAAGGCAAATAGTGTATTAAAGACATTTGATATTAAAAAAAATGCTTATAGATTGTATGGTTTATGGGAGTTCAAGCATATCGTTAACACCTAAAATATAAATATACTATAATTTGTAGAGGGAAATCATAGATAATAATAATGTAATAAGTATGATGCTCGTTATAGGATGATAGTGTAATCAAAATTATATGATTCTCTTGTGGGTTGATTATTATCCATTTATGTGATTAGTTGGTGAAATTAGATTCTCATAATCTTTATTTACATTTAAGTTCACTGGGTATTAAAACTTGTCAAACTGTTTTCAATTGTTTTAATAAGATTATATGCATGTGGGTGCACATATATTGTTCCATAAATATGGATCGTTTTTATTCTGTATTAAACTAATTTTCTACTAATAAATTAATTTTATCTATTTTCTCACTATATATATCTTCAATTCAATAATTACTTAACCAATTTACACTAATTGAACTCAATAATTTCCCCTTTCTAATTTTTAAACTAAATTTAAAATTTATGAATTTTTTTTATTAAATAGGTTCGATTCGAATTCGAACTAATTATCAATTGAACATTTTTCGAACCTTAATTTTCTATTAACATAAGTAATTTGTGTGTAATATATATTATTTTATCAATTATCTAAAATTTTTGTCCAAACCAATTTTCAAACCAGATTAATTTTCTATCTCGGTTTGGGCTTTCATTTCGGCTTGGCTCTCATTTTTTAATTTGATTGGTCTTAAATTCATTTTAAAAAAATTTTAGTGTTACAATACAAGCATAATTCCATAATTTTTAAAAATTTACGATTTATCTATTGTGTTTTCATTTGCTAGATTTGTATGTTAACAAACTTGTATATACTAACATATTCTAACATTTTTCACAAATATAAGGTTATTCCAGTATTTTGATCGTATTTACCAAAATGTTTAAAAATCTCTCAATTTCTTATTTATATACTCAAATTTTATATTTTAATATTTAATACATACAAAATTACCAATTTTCCATTATATTTGAAAACTCTTTATTTGAGTACTTTAAGTTTCCCAAGATTTTATTTTTTGCTATCAAACTTTGTTTAGTTTTATTTGGGTTTCTAAACTACCAAAAATCACTTATGCATTCTCAACTTACATTATTTGCACTTTTGCCATTAAAATTTTCTCAAAATTCTATTTAGGTACTTAAACTTCGAAAATCTATCCTATTAGACTGAAATTTTTTTCATTCTTTCTCATTAACCTCTAAACCTTCTTCGGACCCTCATAGAGACTCCCAAGATTTCTTATTCTCGAGTGGTTTTTGAACTTTATAAAAATTATATTTTGGTTATCAACTCATATTTATTAATAAAATATTTCTAAAAAATTGTGAAATACATATATGAGATCCCTAGGGGCTCTTCTTAGTTCATCATGGTACTTACCCGACCTGATATGACCTGCGTTACCATTTAGAATCGCCTTTTAAAGCTCGCATTTATAAGACAAAAGTCATGTAAAGGTTGGAATCTTATCGAATATGGCAACTTGACTAGTAGCACCAATGCAGTTGAAAAGATAACTACTAGAGTAGTTCACGAACACTTGAATCATCTCAAACGAAGGTTAGACTAACCTGTAAATGTCATTTTATTATAACTAAAGGCTAGTTAAAAGTTTAATAAATTTATTTAACCTCAAGAATGAAATGTTTGGGGGTGTCAGAAATATCCTAAGAATAGAATATTTTTTTGTGGCTGCTGTAGCATGATTACTATTTTATAACATTGAAATTGGATAGAAAATAAATTTACAATAATTTAGAAATTTTTAAATTTCGAAAAACCAATCGAATTGGGTTTGAACCGGCCGATTTTCGATTTCTAGTCACCGAAGTAGGTTGGAACATACTGGTCAACTGTCCAGCCAGTTAACGAACTGCAATTAGGTCAGCGCCCAGTCAATAGGCACGACCAATCAGCGCGCGATGCGTGGCGAAGCTCGTCCGATCAACACCTAGTTAGCACCTGGAAGCGTTGACTAATTGGGAAGCGACACGTGTCATCGATCAACGGTCAATGTTAGAGAAGCCTAGTCATCTGGGCCGACCAATGGGAAGCAGACACGTGGCAAATGTGCCACCCAGCGTCCGACTAGGATATCAGACAAACGATCAACCAATTTAGAGGTTGACATGTGGGAGAGCCACACCAGATAGCCTCGACAAGTCAAAGGCTAACACATGGCAGTGACACTATGTGTGAAAAGGAAAACTCGACGTATTTAAATTGACCAATTAGAGGATGCCACGTGTCACGGTCAATGATCGATTGAAATACTGTTAGTAGCCACATGGGAATGAGCAGGAAATGGGAGGCCACCACATGTCCAATCAGCAAATCAAAGGTTTACTAGGGTGCTAAGTAGGATACCACGTCAGCAAAGCCAGCCAATCACATAGCGGCACGTGACAAT